>JAVTVX010000015.1:16919446-19319446 GCA_033439265.1 Dillenia suffruticosa | reverse complement strand
GTAGTAATGTTTTATAATATAGTAATATAGTAATAATATAATGTAGTATAATAAAATAGTAATATTAGTAATATAATAATATATTAATAATAAGTAGTAATATAAAATAATATAATTTAATATAATATTTTATATCTAATAATATAATAATATATTTGTAATACTAAAATCGAATGGCTAGATTTTTGTTTTGAGCTCTGTTCTCTACGGGAGGTGGCTAACGTCATTTCAATAGTTATCAATAGTAATAGTAATCAGTATCATCCAGTTCGTACTTCACTTCACTGCACTTCACTTCACTGAACCTATGGTACTTCACCTCAATGAACTTCCATCCGATCAAACTATCAAAACTGAAAAAACACACAAATCAAACTCGCTTCTCGAACTTCTGTATCTGATCAAAACCATCAAAACAAAAAAAACACATGAATCAAACTTGCTTCTTGAGCTTCCATCAAAACCAAAAAAGCATACAAATCAAACCAAACTTGCTTCCTATGTCGAACAAGAAGGAAATTTTTTCTAAGAAGAAACTGAAATCTACTGTGATGAGTTACTAGTTTATTTTTCTCATACTCATTTTTTTTTCATTTTCATTGAATAAATTATACTGAAAAATAGTTTTTTTAATAGACTAATATAAATGAAGAAGATAAAAAGATAGTAAAAGAGGAAATTTCTGGAATGAGAGAAGCAATGACTACTCCAATGTTGACAAGGTATTCTCCTAAACAAGTAAGAGAGCTATTTTCTACTCTTACGGATGATATGAAATGTATAGTGAAAGAAATGGGATTCGGAAGCCTTTTGAACATGACCTGTGATATACTGAGTTGAAAATTGTGTGAGAAACTTATAATAAAATTTGAACCCATGCAAAAATATCTTTCTATCGCTCCCCATCACAATTTTAAAATCACGGTAGAAGAAGTAGCACAAATTTTAGGAATGCCTTACATGGGACGTGATGTGTTAGATTCTTCCTCTATTGAATCTTCAGATATAAGAAAATATTTCTTGACATTAAAGTATAGCCAATTAAAACAAAAGATCCAAATTTACTGACCCAACTTTAAACGATATTTCTTGTAATTTATCCTTGGATGCTTTTTACGTTCAACTACGAATGTCTTCCCAGCTTCCAAACATCTTACTGTTACTATTGATGTTGAGAATGCTTGACAATATAATTGGGCAAAATTTGTATTAGAATGGTTAGTTGATGAGATTTCTAAATTCAAACGTCGAGCAAGAGAGGTGGAACACAGAAAGAAGACGGGCAACAGTGGTTGTTTATTTTTACTTATGGTAAGCTTTCAATTTAATGATTGAATGCAATCTACTTTAACAATATTTAACAAATATTGTTTTATGTATAGATCTTTTATTTTAAGAATGTTAGAGTTGGTGACTTGGGGGGCAAAAAAACACATTTACATATTCACTATTGGACGACGGATTGGGTAAATCGAAGACTTGAATCTGAGCGTATAAATGTATGTAAGTTAAAATAAATTTATATGCATTATGTAATAACTGTGGAATCTAAATAGTATACTATTTATTTATAGGTTTATTCACCTTTTATACTATTTATTTTTATAGGGTTTATTGTCTAAAATATCTGTTGAAAAATTTATTGAAGCAAGTGTTGAAGAAGCTGATGAAGCAAGTGTTGGTGATCATGGTGTTGAAGGAAGTGGAGAAAAAATTAAGGTCATCTTATAATCACTACTTTATACCACTCACAAGCACTTATATAGAGTAGTTATACTATGTACAATTGTAGAGAATCAATATCAAACACGAAATTAAAATGTTTGTGGAGAAGTCAATTCAAATTCATTCCAATTTGTTACAAATGCATCATGATATGTTGCGCAGACTTTCTGATTATGTAGAAGATGAAGAAGAGAAGGAAGAACAAAAGAAGGGAAAAAAGCAAAAGAAATGGAAAGTTAAGACTAGTGATTTTAGTGATGACCACGAGGAGGAGGAGGAGGAGGAGGGGGATGATAAAGCCCGGCAAGGGCAAGAGGAGGAGGACGAGGACAAAGCCCGGCAAGAGAAAGGGAATGGGCAGGAGGAGTGTCTGGAGATGGAGGAGGGTTTGGATGAGAAAGGATGGGAGGAGGCTTTTAACGAGGAGAAGGATAAAGATACTAAATATGAATATGAAGTAATAAATGCCTTAACTGAAATG
This sequence comes from Dillenia suffruticosa, assembly GCA_033439265.1. Taxonomy (NCBI): domain Eukaryota; kingdom Viridiplantae; phylum Streptophyta; class Magnoliopsida; order Dilleniales; family Dilleniaceae; genus Dillenia; species Dillenia suffruticosa. Next base: position 19,317,240 of record JAVTVX010000015.1, on the reverse strand, counting down.
AAAGATAAAAAGACAAACCAAATATCTTTCTTGCCCTTTGTTAAGGTTGGCTCTTTTTTTTTATGAGGAGGAAAGTGTTTGGGTTTTTTATGGCTAAAAAGCCATAAAAAATAATGCCAGGTAAATGTCTTACAACCTTAATCTTTGTTATTTTGGAATCCAATTTTTAGAGATATTTGATTGAATATAATTTTCTAATTTTTAGAGATATTTGATGGAATCTAATTTTTATGACAATTTATAGAACAATTTTGTGTAATATTCATGGAAGTTATATGTGCTGGACAGATGCCTATGAGCTGTTACCGCCTCACTGGATTGGTATGTTGGTATGAATTATGAATTCTTTGTATTTGTTTTTCATATTACATTACTAATTATTAATTGTCTTTGCAGATGATAGATTGTTATATATGCTTCCTCAATACCATCTTCAATCCAAACTTATTCTCAAAGTCAGTATCAAAATGCGTTTTACCATTATGGTTTTCGGTATAAACTTTCATCTTTCCTCAACTTCTTAACTCCAGTATGAACTTATCATATCATTCTTTTCTCTTTGTTCTCAAATATCATTCTTTAATAATGTTTTTTCATCTACTTATTATACTTATTTTATATTTAGTTGTCTGTGGTTGCATCTGCAGAAAGCAAGCCTATAAGAAAGTGAGATATTTCCATAGTTGATAATTCTTTGTCTCAGAAAGCATTTGGATTTAACTTCCGATTATGTAACATAGTGAGTTATTTTACATTATATATTTATCTTTTGATTTTATTCCTATTATTTTATTTTCTCCTGTTATCTCTGATTAATATACTTTTACTAACAGGTTTATCCCTATAATATTCAAACAACATTGGTTTTGTTACGCTCTTTTTAGACTCAGAGTATCATTTCAAAGGCCATGAACATGATCAGTTAGAAATTTTGATGGTAATTAATTATTTAACATATATAAATATCAATTTTTTTTCAAATTATCAACTATTATATTTTCATTGATTTCTCTGTACTTCTCTTCCTTCTCCAGAAAGATTGTCTTCAAAAAATTTACAAAAATTCTTTCATTATCTTGGAAACTGTTCATGTTGAAATTTCACAACAACCTAATACGTAAGTAACTTGTAATTTAAATTAATTAATTATTGTAATTTATTCTATAATTTAATGTATATTTTTATATGTATAGGAATGATTATGGAATATTTGTTATGAGGTTTTTTGAGATATGGGAACCATAATTATTTTTAACTCCACCAACTCAAGAAGTATGTTATATTCTACATTTCTTATCTTATCTATATATTATATTTGTATTGTTGTATTATTTTTTTAGAAATACTGATGGTTTTATTTAATTCTTCCTTTATTTTTTAGGATCTTATTTTTTTGAGAAAAGAATATTTTCTCAAACTTCTAATGTCCGAACATAATACAGTGCGTGATGATATTATGTTGAAGATGAAGATGGACGAAACAAGGAGGAAAAAGTTTAAAAGAAAACCATAGAAAAGAAAAAGAAAATGAAAGACAAAAATTGAGAAGATTGATATATTGTAATACTCTATGTATAAACAATTTTTTCTTGTCATACCATCTTATGACATATCATAATCTTATTCACTAACTTACCACTTACACATACTTACACAAACTTACCACTTATAACCCTACAACATAACACACTATCAAAAATAACACACTCTCAAACAATACTCATCCTCGTTTAGTTCTTCCCATATTGAGCTAAAATGAGATTTTGGTTAAGTCACAAGGTTTGAGTTTTGAGTGAGGAGAGTTTATTAAGGAAGAAGGGAGGAGAGCTTATTAAGGAATGAGAGGTTTTGAAGGAAAAGAGGATTGTGAGAGATAATTTATAATATATTTGGTTTTGAAGGAAAAGAGGATTTGTGAGAAATAATTTAAAATATATTTGGTTTAGCCACTCAAATAAATTTTTGAAAGCCTGTCATTTTTCCCGCTTTTTTATCCTCTTTTTACCTTTTGTGAGTTTAATTTTTTTGTACATTACTGCTTTTTTCATTATTAAATCTTTAATTTTATTTTGTATTTTTTGTATTTGAATTTTTAATGTTTTTTTTGTTACAACATTGTTACTATTGTATTATAACATTGTTACTGTATTACATTATAATTAATAAATACCCTAAATTTTATATCATTACATTATTTAAATTAATAATATTAATTATATCATTATTCTACTTAATTTATATTTGAAAATTTTTAAATAATAAATAAAGAGTAGCATGCGCCCGAGCATGCCACGTGCGCGCATGCAAGCACCGGGCACCCGCACATGCCACACGGTGTTATCGCGCATGCAACGCCCGCGGGCACTTGGCCATGCCAACGCGGGCACCGGCATATGCCACCACACAGGCAAGCGCAGTGCTACCTCGCATGCAAGAGCCCACGTGGGCAATCGGCCATGCTAGCGTGGGCGCCCGAGCATGCCTGGCGGGCAAGGGCATGTGCAAGCATCCGCAAGGGCACTCACCCGCCGCATATTTTAGATTTTATCTTTTACCAATTTTTTTTATTATTACATATTTTTTTATTATATATTGCATTAGTTCTTCGTTATTAATGCATTATTACTATTTTATTATTATCTATATCAATACACATACCATACATTATTATTGCTACATTATTACTACCTATAAATTTTCAAAAACTTTTTCTTTCCCGCACCAATATTTTGAAAATTTTGAACTCTAACAATTTTTATAATTTTTTGACACATACTATACATTATTACTACCTATACATTTCAAAAACCTTTTTCTTTTCCGCACCAATATTTTGAAAATTTTGCGCGCTAACAACTTTTTAGTCTCTCTTTTTTTCCTTGATATTTGTTATAGTTTCTCATGCAATGTAATTTTTAGAAATATTGTTACAACTTTTTACCATACAATTAGAGCATTGACAACATTGAGAGGTTAACCAAATTAAGAATTAAATCTAGTTTTCATATCAAAACCTATTAGATGTAATTGTTACCGGTATTATTTGTTATAAGAATATCACTTGTTACCGATTGCTACTATTTGTTACTATTTGTTACCATACATTATATCCATATGAGTACACATGATAAAATAGAAGGAAAAATATAAAAGTACAGAATGATTTGATAATATGTAAGCAAAATTACATTTCCTATCCTAAAATAAAAAATTTAGGATTTTAATCTATAAAAAAATCTTTTAAAGTTTCCACTTGAGACAAGCCAAAAGGATTCTAAGAGAATAATTGTACAAGTTTAGACAATAAACTCACTTACAATATCAATTAGCAATAATATTAAAGAGAATAATATCAAGTTGTACAACACTAACTACTAACACCTTCCTTCTCTTCTCTGTGTGTATTAGTTATACTGCACACTAACAACATTTTTCTCACCCACTAACAATATCATTATATTATAAGTGATGTGATATGATAGAAGTAGTATAAGAGAGTCTCTGCTTATTGCTCAATTACCATTGCTGACACTTAGGTAGCAAGACAAAATTATCTTGGATAGATATATTAATCTAGTTGGATGATTATTAAAGTAACAAATCTTAAAAAAATACATTTGTTATTATATCACACATTTATAGTTTAATACCTCTGGTTCATTCCGCTAATCCTACTAATATAAAATACTTAAAAGTAATCATGGATCAGCTAACGTAAAGTAGTTAAAGTAATTCAAGTTTTTTGCCCCAATTGTCAAAGTCATTGGTAAGGTGATTTGATTAATTTTGTCAAAACTACCAAATCATCTTGCAATAATGCAATAATGAGATAATGAATTTTATATTTATTTTATGGTAAGATGGTTTGAATTTTATATTTATATTATAGTAAAATCATTTGATTTCGCTAACATAAACAGGATAAATTTTTAATGATTTTAGCTTGTTTATTCCTTTAAATAGAAACAAGCAAAGATAGTAAAATATGAAAAAAAGAGAAATCGGCAAGTAACAAGTAAGTAATTGGCGCCAAAATTAAACTTTCCCTCGAAACAAATAATTTTTTTGGTAGTATATTGAATATTTGCACATGTAAATTCAAGAAATATGCCAATATAATCATCATTTCTTCCTTAGAATTAGAATGCATCCATAATTTGTCTATCATGTCATATTAAATACAAATCGTGCACAATTTTGCATTGAAATAAATAGATGGAGAAATGAAAAAAATAAATAAAAGAAATAAATATGAAAAAAGAAATAAATATGAAAATGTTTTTGGCGTGTTATTAAATTGGCGCTAAGAAACAAAGCGGGAAAAAAAGAAATGTGATTAAATTGGTATTAAAATAGAAAATTAATTTTGGTGTGAAATTTTTTTTTGTGGAGTTATCATTAAATTAAATAGGTAAATCTTGTAAATTAAGTGGGTTTAGGGTTTTTTTTTTTAAATTTATATAAAATTATATAATATGGATAATTATATAAATTATTAATTTAATATCATTACAATATTTAAATTAATAATATTAATAATTTAAATTAATAAATTCATTTTATTATATTATTCGTAGGAGCCTGCCCATACTGCCTATGCCACTGTGCTACTGCGCTACTGCGCAAGCAGGTGTACGCTTGTGTGGGCGCACGCCTGTACGGGTGCCTTCGCATGCAAGCACGGGCGGCGGCCCATGCCACTATGCAGCCAGGCGCGTGCCTCGCATGGAAGCATTGGCGCACACAGGAGCAAGAGGGTGCCTACGCACACAGGAGTAGGCGGGTGCCCACGCATGCATGCACGGGTACCAGCCCATACCACTGCACAGGCAAGCGTGCGCCTTGCATGGACTCATAGGCACGGGGTGGGCGCCAGGGCATGCACACACGGCGCCCGCCCTTCATATTTTTTTTATAAAAAAATGCTATTGAAGGGATTCGAATCTCGAACCTTGGATTTGAACAGAAAACATGTCAACCACTGTGCCGAGAAGCCTTGTGTGATAATTTTTTTTTTCTTTCTTTCTTCCTCCTGAATCTCATTTTTTTTTCTATTCTCACTTTTTTTCCCTTCCTCTTATCTTACTCTCATCTCTATTTTGGGTTTTTTTTTCTCCTTTCTATTCTCATTGAAATTTCTTATATATTCAAACCAATATATTTGAATAATAATTATATTGAATGATATGAATGAATTATGATTAATTAATATTATATATTTTGAACAATAAATATTTTGTGATTAAATATATAGATTATTTAAATTATTAATATATTATAATTTAAACTATTATTGATAATTATAATTTTATATTATGACATTAAGGTGCACTCATCCACTCATTCATCCAACGACTAAATTGGTATCGATATTATTAGTTATTGAAGAATTCTAAATTTTTTGTAAAATTTTTACACTAGCAATTGAGTAAAGTACGATATATCACCAATTAGACAGTTACAATAATATTTTTCAAAACATATACTGTCATTTTTATAAACAAATTTTCAAAACTCATTTTGGTTTTCATTACATAATTTTTCTCCTTTTCCATTATACACTTATTATAAATTTGCTATTAATTATCACTATATTTCATTTCAATGAATATCGTCATTATTATTATAAATTTATAGCATATTGCTATACCGGCATACACTTGTTATAAGTTTACTTTTAAAGAAAAGAAATGATGTTTTCTTATTTTTAATTTTCAAATTATTAAATCTTAAATCTTTTCAAAAAATTCTGTTATATATTTTAAAATTTTAAAAAATGTATATAAGTTAATATTAAATTAATATAAATAATTAAAATATTTTATAAAATTATTTAATGTATATAAGTAATGTATGTTAATAAATATTAAATAAATATATATTAATAAAAAATAGAAATACATATAATGATGGTGGATTCCACACATCCAAACGATGGATTGGAACTACTAACGATGATTGATCAAACTTATCTTATCTTTACTTTTACAGTGATAATTATGCATTGCGGACTATATATTATAAATTTATCACTGTACAAAGTTAGTTGCCTACTTACCATCTACTTACCACGACTATATCACAAATTTATCATTAACTTATCACTATATAAACTTATTTATTCACTTATCATCTACTTATCATCTATTTATTATCTATTTACTACGACTATATATCACAAAATTATCACTAATTTACCACTATATAAACTTACTCACTTACTATCTACTTACCACTAACTTACCATTATATAAACTTACTTACCCACTTACTATCTACTTATAACTTACTTACCACTAAGTTACTACTATATAAACTTACTTATCCACTTACTTTCTACTTACCATCTACTGACCATCTACTGACCATCTACTTACTATTTACTTATCACGACTATATAACACAAACTTATTACAAACTTGTCATTATATAAACTTACTTAGCCACTTACTATCTACTCACCTACCTACTTACCTACCTACTGCTACCTTTTATTATCACCTATTTACTAAACTATTACTATCATAAATTTACCACAACTTATTATCTAGACTATTTTCAAATATAAAGGATATATGATACAAAAATATTACAATATTAGGCTTTTACAGACATTACAATATACAGGGTAGTATAAATAGAATTTATATAAATTGTTTGTTATAATAGCGAGAATTGAATATAGTTTTAAAAGATTATAGAATTTGTGTGTTACCATATATTTAAAACCTATGAAGATGGTATTGTTAAGTAGACAATAAAAAAGATTTATATTGAGACTGTTTTTAAACTGTGTTAAAAAGACTGTTACATTTACTGATCATAATTTTTAACCATTGTAATTGAATATTGCTTTACAGACGGTTGTGATAATTTTATCGATGGTTGATAAACTTTTTTTCACGGACAATTTAGTCAGTTGGGAAAAACCTATATTTTTTTACGATTTTGTCACAAGGTGTCTCTATAAACCATAAAAACTGTCACTAAAAGTTACCGTCATTAAAAATTACCGTCGGTACAACACTTTAATTTTGCAGTGGTTACATATCTATAATAACTCTTAAAGGCTTCAAAAACCTCAGATTTAGTTACTAATAGGTATACCCAAGTATATCTAGTTTTGTAATCAATGAAGGTCACAAAGTATCTAAATCCATTATAGGATACTATGGGGGAAGTCCAAACATCAGAATACACAAGTTCAAAAACATTCTCATATATTGTATTTGAAATGGGATAGTACATCTTAGTTTGCTTTCCAAAAACATAATCTTTGCAATGCCTATCTTCTACTTCTAGTTTTAGAAATAGGCGTTTTAAAGCTAAGTTCCCAAGCTGTTCTAGACGAGCATGCCATAATGAGTGTATTTGATTTTGGGCAGCAAAAGCTTGATTTTCTTGATCCTAGTATAGATTATGCCTCCTAGACCCCTTGCCAATCAAGTGATTCGTTTTGAGGTCCTGCAATACAACTTCATTAGGATCAAAAGTGACTTTGCAATTTTGTTCTTTAGTTATTTTTCCAATGGACAGAAGATTAGAATTGAATTGAGGCGCATATAAAGCTTTAGTTTTTATGCCAAGTAATTCAACTTCACTTAAATTATCAAGCTTTAATTTTTCTCCATTGGGCACTTTGATAATCCTATGATTAGTGAGAGGAATAAGTCCCTTAATTTTGCTTCTATCTTTGACCATATGATTGTCACAACCAGAATCGATGAGCCATGAATTAGAATGAGATGAGTTTAGAAGGTTACCAGAATGTAGACCAATGTAACTAACAATTTTCCTCATCTCTTTTTGCATTTCTTTCATTTTGGATTCAAGAGCAGCCACTTGAGAGACATATTGTGCGTTTGCTTGTTGTTCATGATCCTTTCTATTGTTCTTTGGCTGCAAGTGAGGATGCAGAAACCAATACTTCTCTCTTTTATGGCCTGGTTTCTTGCAATGAAAACATATGTCTTTTTTAGCAAAATTTTGAGCTTTGTAGGCCGGATGCTCCTCTTGGATAGATTTGAATGCTTGAGCTTTGGATTTGAGCTTGGTTGATTCCTCAAGCCTCATACTTGTTTCGGCTCTTTGAACCATAAATTGGACTTCTTGGAATGAAGGAAATATCTTCATTCTAAGAATCTCTTAACGAATAGAAGTATATTCATCTCCAAGACCCATAAGAAGGCCAAAGGTCATGTCTTCATCATTTCTTTGAAGGAGTGTTTTGAGATTTGAGGTTGGAGGCCTTAAAACATTAAGCTTATTCCAAAGATCCCTATATTCCCCAAAATATTCGGGTAAGGTCTTTCCTCCGTTTTGAATGTTGAAGAATTTCTTCTTCAACTCGAATATTCTACCGGTATTGGTCTCTTGAGTATAAAGAGTATGCAATTGGTCCCACAAGGACTTTGCATTTGGAATACAAGTGACCATTGCTTTGTAGGTTTTGTCAAGAGACATTTGTAAAAGCACCACCACTTGATCATCTTTCTTTTTCCATGCTCTAAACAAAGGATCAGCATCATCAAGAGGGTCTTCAAATATATGATTTTCGAGGTTAATGAAATTCAAAGACCTCTTGATGTTGTCTTACCATGCATTGTAGTTTGATGAATCTAGGAGAATGGAAGTGAACATTGAAGTACTAATTTGAGGTGGTGGATCACCAAGATTGAATGAAGAAGGTATCGAAGCCTGCTTTGATACCATGTTGATGTTTTAAAGAAGCAAGCAACAAACTATGAATGAAGACTTCAAAGATTTAATTGATATCTCAAAGAAAGTATACAAGTAGTTGAAGCATTTTTTCATACTTTACAAAAGGGAGGACATCCTCTATTTATAGAGAAAGAAGAGGAAAAGAGAACTTAGAGAAAATGAGAGGGAGGAGTGGGCTTTACCCCTCTCTCTCCTTATTAGCCGTTGGGGCTGTCCCCAATGGCTAGTTTATCTAGCCAATAGGGGACCCTTTGTCCCCCATTTGCTGGGCCCAGCCCGAACCCTACGGGCCAGGCCCATTTAGGGACCATTTGGGCCTTACAAAGGGATTGAAAAATGACTCAAAGAAGGACTAACTTAGGGGCCGCAATTTTAAAGCTCATTTTATGACTTCTCTTTAGGGCTTCTTTAGGGAGAGCTAAGGAACCTAATTATGCTTCATTTCAACCCAAAATGAATATAAGAGTAGGACTGTATCGATGTGGATTTAGAACATGTTGACCGATCCCTATGTATCAACCAATTCAAATATGCCTTGTCTAGCAATTTAGCTCAAAACAGATTCATGTCAACCTACAATCACCAACATGTCAAGAAAGGCTGTTATTCCTAACTTAGACATGCGAGTGCCTAATTAAAACCATGTTGAGGTACTATAACATGTCGACCAATTTAATCTTACATGTCCACCAATTTAATTTAAAACATAACTTTGTCGACCCAAATTCTAACCATGTCGACCTGATTAAGGAAATCCACAATACAAAAATTTTGAATTTAGGTCGATGTGTTAGTTAAAGTTATCGATGTGAAGTTGTCAGAAACCAAAATTTTGAAACTAATTTAAACACAACATTCCTCTCTTTTCTGATCTATCTATTCATTTCCATTTCTATCAAAGTCTGACTTTTAAACATAGCAAGATCATCATTCAATTGGTTAATAAGAAAGTGGCGCTAGTAAGAAAATGAGACTTCAGCACAAAAATGTTGCAAAACATTAATTGATGAATATTTATGAGCAACGTTCAACTTCAACGACCATACAATGGATCTCTTCAATACCATAATAAACACCAGATAGATAAGATTTGGAGAAGTAAATTCTCTATTCAAGATCTGAATGACCATGAATTCACTGCATTTATTACTTCGTTTTAAAATTCATACACTCTATTTTTCATGTTAATTTTCTTCTTGAATGTAACTACCTGTAAAATTAAGTCTGTTTAATTCAAGGATTTAAGCTTCACACATTGACCTTTCCCTCTCACTTGTACTGAGAATTCAAAAGACCAAAGAGTGTGTCACTACTTTGGGTTTAGAGAGAATCAATCTGTGTAGGGTTGGAAAAGTAATGTTTGTAAAGAAACACTGTAAAGTTCCAACTTGAGCCTGCAATCAAGTTTACATCAGTAAATTGATAGTGAAAAATCTAGTGGGAACGTGGAAGTGGACGTATACTAGGTTTGATGAAACCATTATAAAAACTATTGTGTGTTTTCTATTTTCTATACCCACTTCTTTACTTCTCAAACCACTTCTCCTTTCTGATGAAATCTATTCTAGCCTAATCGTAATAACTAATGGTGATAAAACTACAACTTTCTTTTTATGCAACTTACAGAAGGTTCTCTGAAAATGAGATATAGCTTCCATTGGAGTCAACTATCTGCCTAACATCTCACAAAGGTTGATCCTTCTTCTATCCAAAATGATCTTTATTGATGTGCCAATGTCTAAAACCCTTGAGAAATCTAACTCTCATTCTCAACTTCATAACTACTCACCTTACTATCATATTTCAATTATTCTAGGAACACGAACTCAGTGCATGATCCTCGTATGTGATAAACAACATCACTCATGAAAGCAAATTCTCACTTTAACTAGCAATCTATACTTGCTAGTCTCAAATCGTAGGAGCAGAAATCCGAAAAATATTGAGATTTGATACTAGCTATGACAACTAGCTATTCAGTCTCACCCCATTGCTAGGACAGACTTAGTGTGGAAGTTTAAAGATAATTTGAGACCCCCAATATAGTGGTCTTTGGATCATCATCCATATTGGATAACATGGAATTAATTTGGTAAAAGTTTAAAACTTTTATTTTACTAAAATTATTTAGAAAAACCTAGCAAAATCTCTTTTAAAAACTATTAGCAAGCCTTTTGGGAACAAATCTAGTTTTGAGAAACTATACCCCTCTATGTCATATATTATTGGAATCACAAAGGGATTACACAACAACAACAACATAAAATTAAAGCATGAAAGCAGAACATGATAGCTCCCAGTGAGGATCAAACTCACGACCTTTCGCTTACGAAGCGAACGCACTACCACTATGCTACGAAAGCCTTGTGCAATTGGCATACTATAATATAAAAACAATAAAAAAATATATTACAAGACGGTCAATAAAAGAAAGATGAAGAAACTAGTGGCTCTCTAGCTACCCCTAATAGTTCCCCATCATCTTTCAAAACACCTGAAATGTTAAGATTTAGGTCCACCAATTAGTGATTGAGCAAATAATCCCAAGGAGATCGGGAAAGGGAGGTACACATAATATGCTTATTACATAAGGTATGTATTATGCATGCCTTCAATTTTGTAAATGATATTTGTAAGGAAAGATATTATGACTAAAGTATCAAAGCATAATATGAATAATAATAAAACAAATTAGAATAAAAAAGGAGAGGAATTAAACCAATAATGAACCTAGTCATAGAAGGAGTTTGCCAAATTAGGAAATTTAGCTCACCTAACTCTAAGGGAACCAAACCATTGATTCCCTTAATCCTTGTGATATTGGGGTGCTAACTGCTTTGCATTTTGATTGTTCTTTTATGATATTTCCATTTTCTTTCTCATTTCTTTCTCTAAAAATATTTATACCAACAAATTTTATCTCATCTCATCTCCACCTTAAGGACAGGTTCACCAACCTCAAACTTTCAAAACATTAGCTCGTTACCTATGACCCTTTGCCTAAAAGTAAAACTATACTCATATGGTGGTAATTGAGTAGCCAATTCTAATTGCTTTCTAATCAAATCAATACTACTAAAAGCCATTCTCAAGAATTACTAAACCATTTACCCTATGATGAAAGGGTTTCATTTTTTGATGGTTAAATCTTTATTATTATTTGTATATTCATTTATAACTCAAAAGTGAGGAAGTCAAGTAATAAGGCATATAAAGTCATTTAATGTGTTATATAAAGGCATGTATTAAGGCCCATAAGGGAATGTAATAATGGATGACTCAGCCAAATTCTAGGTCAAACTTAGTCTTAAACGAACATATAAAAGCATTATTAAACTAGTGTTACCTCAAGCTAAAAAGGGGACATGAAATCATCATCAACATAAGGATATCTTTGTCCTAAAAGGCAAGTAAAACTTCAAACAACCAAACAAAAGTTTAATTTGATAAAAATGGGCAATCAAGGATGCTCAAGGGTCTAGGGTCATATATGTGAATACTCTAGTCCAAGTCTACTTGTGCAGCGATGTGGTCAGAGCGAGCATGCAACTTACTAGCTCACATGAGTATCTGTGCTTGTTGTTCCTAATCTCTCCTTACATGTGTTCTTATCCTTATATGAGCTACAAAGTCACTAAAAGTAAACCCTAACTCCTTGTCTAATCGTATGAATGTCATTCTTGAGATGAATTATATGTACATGCAATTTGCGTGCATGTGACACTTGCAAGAGGCATACATGGTTGTGATATATGGTTTGTATATCTATACTTTTAGTGTTAATTATAGGATATTTTATATATTTTGAGTTTAATTTATTAAGATTTTACTAAGAAAATGTAATTGTGATTGTGGGTTTCAAAATGGGGTAGAAAACAAGCCCAAATATTCAACCAAGTCCAAGTCGACTGAATTTAAATTCCAACCCAAAGTTAAACAAGGTCGAGATGACCAAATGAAATTTCAAAATCGGTCCCATTGGGCCTAATATGTGATTTTGGGTCTAGCGTGTAATTTTGAGAATTTTTTGGGTCAATTTATAATTTTTATAAGTCCAGGGACCAAATTGTAATTAACAAGAACCTAAAAGCAATTTCTCAAATGATAGGGACTTCAATGCAATAAGATGGTAGACAACAAATTGGACAAGCATTTAATGCCAAAGCATGGTGTGGTATGGAATGAAAAAGCAAGCATTTATTTGAGATATGTTGATGATGTACAAACCTTGACTTTTGAGGAATGAAGTGCGCTTGTAATAATTAACGGATTCCAACCCTTTCATCTGTTGCACCATGAAGTGGATGTGAGTGAGAGGAAGAAGAAAGAAAAATGTGGAGCATTCTTCATTCCTTCAAGAGCCAAGAGTGAAAATGAGTGAGTCCAATCTAGGAGGAGAAGATGGTGTTGGAAAATTTCTTTAAATCTCTAGACACATTTAAAAACAAGGTAAGGCCTTCTTTTTCATCCTAGAATACTATAGTTTTGTTTTGAACCCAAAGGGAGACTCTTAACTTGGTGTACATAGGGTGACCAAAGGCTGGAACTAAGTGGAAAGCTTGCTTGAGTTTTGGAAGGCAAAGAAATTGAGGTAAATTTTTTGTTATGTCTTGCTATAGATTTTATTTCTGTCCGTGAATTCACCTTTATTTTAAGATATCTTACAGTTAGAATTTGAAAAAGGCTCTAGCTAATAAATTGTAGATCCAAGTCTTATCTTTCCAACGAGATAAGAACCACCTTAATCAGATATCTGTATCAAACGTTATGGCATTTTTCCTGAAACATGACAAAAAGTTGTTCTGTTTTGGACTATAAAATCAAAGGAACCATTTCCAACTCTATTTTGGAGAAGTGCAAAACATAAAAGTTGTAGCTATCTTTGTTTTCTACCACATTAAAATTTCAGCCAAAACGCACGAGGGAATCAAAAGTTATATTTTTTTTCCTAAAGATGTGTTGGCAGAAATTTTGTTTCCAACGGAAAACTGTCGGTTCTGATCATGATTTATTTCAACCCCTTTATCGACATAATTGAGTGAAACTCAAAACACTAAAATTGTATATGTATGTCTTGGGAATGACATGTTAAAGGTTCATTAAGGTTTGATAAGTAGAATAAAAGTTATAGGTTCTGCACAAAAATTGGACAGAAGCTGAAATTGGAATGCGACTAAAACAAAGTGAGGATTTATGGGAATTCTGTGATGTGAATTTGAGAATGTGTATAAAATGAAAGTTATAGGTCATGAAGTTGCCTACAACATGTCATAATTTCGCTTGGAATGGAGTTTTGTGCAAAACGTTATAGCTTATTTCCCATGACTGTGCAGGTTTGAAAATCTGCAGACTGATTTTCTTCATAAGAGTTATTTGATTTGAACGAGGGGAGCACTTGATTCACGCTTTGTGGTAACATTAGGGTGTGCGTTACCCTCCCCCAAACTGTGAGTGGGACTTTGACGACTGCTACTGATTAGAAAATCCTGTTTTAAATGCTTTTTATAGCACGATTTCAAATGTGTGATAAACTTAGCTTTTGGATTTTCATATATGCTTTACACATATTTTTATGACCATTAGAGTGTCCTAATTACTTGACTTGTTTGATATGCATCCATACACTTTCACAAATGATATTGTGCTACTTTTTCCATAATATATGGTATTTATATGATTTTCATATCTATTGGCACATGATTTCATATAACCTGGATTTGAACATGTGATTGGGTTGGATGCCCTGTGATGATTCCATGCTTAGGGCTTGGTGCCCCCCATTTCCCCGCTATATAGCAATGTTCCGTAGCTATGAAGGACATTTGGCAGAGGTACTCATTGTGCCCGGATACGTTTTGGCCAGAGCTATCCCCCAAATGTCTGATCTATGTTGATGATTGTACTTGTGATATTTGCGGGCTTGTTGGATTAGCCTGCGGTCAATATTGGAATAGAGAGCTGTTGTTTTTACATATATGCATTGTGAAAACCCCTAATGCGTTTACCACTGGTCGAGGTAGACCCTTGTCGGGAATATTTCATAGGCCGGCTCTTCATGACATTAATGTAAATATTGAATGCATATCTTAATTTCTGATGTGTGTGTATGATATATGGTTTTGAAATGATATGATCGGTTTGCACACTGTAGATATTATTACCTTATGCTTTGATACTCCAAGTTCACACCGATATTAATAGTACGATGTCAATCCCCTCACTTACTGAATACCGTCCTCATTTAGGTATTCACCCCTCATATTCCCATCTTATAGGTTTAGTCTTGAACTGAGGGCTAGTAGAGTTTTGATTTCATTGGGTGTTTTGGAGACACTGGGTTTGGGTACGGTTACCCACTTTTCTATAGTAATCATTTGAGATTATTGTTATATTTAGAGCATTTAGTTGACCATTGTATTTATATACCTGGGATGACTGTATTATATTTATGTTGACTTGTAAAAATGATAACTCTCATTTGATTTGATATATTGATGCATTGAGGCACATTGTGATGACTTGGGGATTGATTTGGTCTATGATAAATTAGATTGGATGTTGTTATTAGTCTGACGGTGTCTCAATACTCGGGATGTTGTGCTCGTGTATCGAGGTGCTGCGGCGATTGTCGCATGCTCGGCCTAGGGACAAGTCGGGGCATGACATGGTGGGTCCCTTTATTCAATGTATATAATATGTGCATGCATGGAAAGTGGTGTAGAAACCCTAGTTACCTAATGGAAAGGTTGCTAGAGATCTTCCGAGATTAAGGGACCATAGTCAAAGATCTTTAGGAGATTTAGGATTCTTCGTATTAAGAGAAAATTAAATTGTTACGAAGATTCCCTATTCTATTGAGAGCAATTATTGAGATTTCTTTCCTTATTAGGAGATATTACACCTGGGATTAGGGGAGGTTCAAATCTCGGATGATCATGATCTTGATTTGCTAGGTAGAGTTACTCAATAGGAGACTACTTTATAGTAGCTGAGAAGATCAATTGAGTAGTAGTTGAGAGAAACAAGTGAGAATGTTTGACCAAGTAGTGGCCAAGAGTATTTAACGAATCTCTTGCTTGGTCCTTTTAGGTATTCACCGAGAGGCTCACTTGAGAGAGCTTGACAGAGAGCCTATTCAGTTTCTTTGGGTTCCTATCGAGAAGTCATGTAGTAGTTTACGGACTTCAATGGTTATTAGTACAATAGAATTTATGGTTACGGGTTGTTTAACCCTTTACCATCATTTGTCACAGCTCCTAAGGTCGTTTCAAAGAAGTAGCATTAGGAGCAGAGTTCACATGGTAGGTGTTTGAAATTTGAAAGGGTGCAAAAGTAAAGCATGAATACAAAATGTGCCATCTCGATTTTCACAAAAGATATTTAGCATGCCATCACGCAATTTGTCATCAGTTATAGTGTAGCACTTCACACACATTCATTAGTTTGCTTTTTGAGAGAGAATATGAGAATTTAAGGTTTGCAAAGTTTGCTAAAAATAGAAATGGCTAGGGGTTTTGAATAATGTACTTACTATGCTATTGGCAAGATTAGGAGTATGATGACGAAGGAGGAATTGGTCAGGATGGTGAAGGAGATAGTGTTGGGCAACGATTATTGGTTGTGATTGCCCATGAAGGAAGAGAGGGCAAATGAAACACCAAAGGGGTGCATTCTGATGTACAAAGAGTGTGTGAGATACAATCTTTGAGTGTCCTTGAAGTGTTAGAAAATCTTTCCAATCATGTTGATTTCTAGCACTTAGCGTCTTGTTGTGTTAGTGGCTAACTTGTTATGCCACTACAATTTAAGGTTTAATTTTGAGATTTTGTCATCTATTTTTTCTCTGAGGAAGTATGTTTTTAGAGGTTTGATGGAGGGGTGGTTCTGCCTATAGATAAGGCTAGAGTTGAGGTGAAAATTCTTTTATAAGGAGATTTTTGACAATAATTGGATGGAGAAGTTCTTCTTTGTAAAGTTTGTAAATAAAGAATTGATGTTAATGTTGCCAGAGGCTAGGGTAGAGCCTTTTGTGGGGTTGAGGCCTCTGAAACCCTCCCGATATTAGAAGTTCATGCCCTCTGTTGGGAATTTTTGCTTATCAAACAACAGAGCTATTTGTTTGGAAGCCTCTTGGATAGTGAAATGTTGAAGTTTGTGGGCTTGCTAGTGGGTAAGAAACTGCAAATCAAGAGGCCCTTCTAGTAAAGAAGAAAATAATGGAGCTAATCGATGTTCTTACTTTTGCTAAGAAGAGGATCTTATGGAGGTAACCACCAGGAGGCTGATGAGGGCAAGGTCTAAGGGAAGTGTCAAGGAAGGTAAGAGTGTCTCGAAGCAAGGTGCTCCATCTGTAGATGCTTTCCCCATTTCAATTCTAATAAAGAATAGGATTAAAGTGTAGTGTCGAGCCCAAAAAGTAAAGAAGTAAAGAAGAATAGGGAAGGGTACTCGACGGGTGCATCTCTGGCCCCTTTATTAGAGGTAGCCGAGCAAATAGGGGAAAACGAGGGCGAGATTGAGGCGGCCTTTCCTCTATTACCAATATTGGCTCTAAGGGGGAGACCGAGAGAGAAGACCCCAAGTGGGGGCTCCTAGTGAACCTAGGCATATATTTCCCAAGTGTATAGCTTAGGGGTCTATTGTTGGGCTGTCCTATGCCTTTCTTGAGAGTTTGTATGCATAGAAAGGCAAAGGGGTTGTACTTGAGAAAATAGCTCCTCTCCCTCTTATTTTTGTGAGGATTTTTCATCATAGAAAGGACCTGAAAGAGAGAGGTACTATAGGAATTAGTATTAGCAATAATCGTTACAATTATGTGGATATCATTGAAGCGAGGTGGTTTTCCGATTGACTGAACTATCATTGCTTCAAGTTAGAGTTAAATAGGTTGTCTATGGAGCAGAGCAATAAAGCCCTTATGGTCATTGGGATTCAGGAAGGATTTTTCTTCTAAAAGGATGTTTTACTCGAGTTCTCAGTTTTGATGACCTAATATGATGTATTTTGTATAGGCTATTGCTTTAGCCAAATTCCAGATGTTGAAGAGGGACAAGTTGGTTGGACATCTTAAGCACCTAGTGAGCTAAGGGATAAGGAGATCTCTTGACTACGTGGTGCTCTGGCTTAAAGGAAGAGGCAGGTTGAAGAAGAAAAGGCAGCCAGTGTAGCCTTACATAAAAAAAATGAAGAAGTGGAATGTTTGAAGGCTAACCCGGAGTTCACACTTTAGCAATGTGATAGGCCATTTTGGAGTGTCAGAGGATGTAAACCGTAATGAGGGAGAGCAAGCAAGGCAGCAAGCTGCCGAGAAGTTGGCTGAAGAGTGAGAACAAAAGATGATATACTTAGGAGATAAATACTTGAAGGTTATTGAGAGCTACCATTGCAGCAAGCAAAAACTCTCTAGGAAGCTATGGTAGGCTGACTATGCTCTTTGCTGGCAAGGTTGGAGGATAGCTCAGCAGCAATAGCTGGTGGTGCTAGTCGTGTTAGTTTTGAGGTGCCAGGTCCAGCTGACATGGGTTCTCATGCTGCTGCTCTCAGAGCCAACTTTGAATCTCTGTAGAAAAAGTCTCTTCATTCTCCTCTGTCTCCTTCATCATGACCGCTTTGTATCTTTACTCTTTCCCTCTTCCTTTAATGAATTATATTTTCATATATTCCTCTACAATTTGTATGGTTCTCATCTCCTCTCATGTATATAATATTTGAACGAATGAATAAAGATTTTTAGAAGCCTAATCTTCTTATGTTTTCTCTTCTCAATTGCATTCTCATTGCCTTATCAATTGTGTGTTGGAATATAACGATTTCAGTATTGAGTGGTCTTTGAGTGCATTATAGTCAAGAGAGGTTGTTAGAACACTTTCTGAGTGTTGAAACCAAGAGGACAGGAGTTAGAGCCAAGAGACTATAGTTGTATCCTGCAAGGGTCTACATGAGGCGTAGAGCCGAAACAGTAGCTATGTCAACCTAGTTTGATGCTAAGACCTATACAAGATGTATTGCTATGGTATAGAGCCGAGATTGAGTCGAAGAACCAAGAGAGCAAGTATGCTAGTATGGTCGGGTGCCAGGACCCGATATGACGCAGAACCGAGAGAGTGGGTGTGTTAGCCCATTCAGGTGCTAGGACCTATAGAGATGCATTGTTAAAGCATAAAACCGAGATTGAGGTGCAAAACCAAGAGAGCGGATGTGTTAGCCTGGATAGGCGCTAGGACCCATATAAGGCATGTTGCTAAGGCATAAAGCTGAGATTGAGGCATACAGCTGAGAGAGTGGGTGCATATGCTCGGTTTGGTGCTAGGACCCATATGAGATACGTATGAACTGTAGAGCTGAGAGAGTAGGTGCATCAACCCGATCGGGTGCTAGGATTCGTATGAGACAAATTGCTAAGGCATAGAGTTGAGATCGAGGCATAGACCCAAGAGCGTGGTGTGGTTGTTTGATTGAGTGCTAGGACCTGTATAAGATGCGTTGCTAAGGTGTAGATCCATGATTAAGACATAGAGTCGAGAAAGTGGGCGCATCAGCCTGATCGGATGTTAGGATCCGTATTACGATACATTGGTAGCATTTGAAAATTGTTTTTGATTGTTACATGAACGACATGATCAAAGAATCATAAAGAAGTAGAAGAGCATGTAAAAAATAGAGATATTATTACAATGATAATCATAGGGGAAAAGTTACAAACGAGGGTAGCTAGTTAGCGACATTGGATCGTAGACAAAATAATAGGAAACAGTCTTAGAGATAACTAAACTGGATGATTGATGGACCTGTGTCACGATTGAGTACTCCAATGCTGAGAGGCGTCCTAAACTTGATCTTCATGTGCTTGGTGCTCAACAATGCTTCAAAAGCATCTAGGCTAGGTCGACCCAATATAACATTGTAAAGGGATGGTAGCTCGACTACATTGAAGGTGGTTGTTGTTGTGGCATGGTTAGATGGCATTCCCAAAGTTACTAGGAGTGAAATATTGCCCTCAGGATATAACCACTCACCTGAGAGTCCTTTCAAAGGTCCAACATATGGTTGAAGATGTGTTTGGTTGAAACCTATTTGCAAGAAGGCATCCCAATAAAGAAGATTGCAACCAGCTCCTTGGTTAACCAAGATTCTCTACATCGTCTACTAACCTACCTTAACGGAGAGGACTAGCATGTCTTATTGGCATGAATTGACGCCTACCAGATCATCGTCATCAAACCAATCATTGTTCATTTCCTTTTTTGCCTCTTCTCGATACAAGCTGTGATAACCTCCTTGGAGGTAGATGTCTCTATTTTATAAAATACTAGGGTAACTATTCGATCGATTTGGGGTCACTATGTTTTCACTCGGCCAGTTGAACTTTGGGTTAAAGGAGAATCATCGAGAAGGAGGGGTAGCGAAGAGGGATTCCTACTCTGCATCTGAAGGACTACTTCATTCGCTTGGTTCCATGCGACTCTAGTGAATGGTGGCTTGCTCGGTTCCTTTGTCTGGCCTCTAATGTTTGGTCCCTGAGGGGGATTGTTTCCTTGTCTGAACTAATGAATATCTAAAGTCTGCCATCTCGAGCTAAGGCCTCAAGCTTGTCTTTTAACTTTCAGCATTCATATTTCAGGTAGCTGTACTTCCTGTGGAAGTAGCAGTATTTAGTCTTGTCCTTGTTGTAGTCAATCAATATAGGGTTTGTTATTGATCTACATCAGAATCTGGCTAAGTATGTCATTCAAAGGAGTGTAATTGTTGAACTTGTAATGGAACAGAAGTGCTAGTCGGCTCCTCTTGGTCAAGGATGAGGAGTTACTGTGATCGTTTCTTCTTATCTTACCTCAGTCTCCATCGAATGTCTTACTTTCTTCTATAGTGATGTACTTTTTAATTCGAGTGTAGAATTCCCAGATGGTGGCCAAAAGCTTCCTCGTGATTGAGATCTTCATTCCCGAGGGCCACAATCCCATAAGTAGTGCTATCAAAGCGATGGAATGGTTTATACTTGAGATCTTCATCTTCTTGGTACTAAGGTTGTCAAGAATATCCTTCAAGGGCTCATTTGTAAAGATAGCAGTGCGGTAGACTTTCTCTTGGGGCCCAAGCTTATCACGAAAGGGGTTTCAAACTTCTGCCATAGCTTTGAGAAGCTCTTAATGCTGGGTCGGGATAGTGAATTGAACCATGTTAGTGCTTTGCCATTGGAGAAGTGCTTACACATGGCGGTATCCAATATGTCCCCCAAGATCATGACTATCTTGAAGTGGGCCGCGTGGCCTCGAAGGTCAATAGTGCCATTGTACCCTCCATAGAAGCAAGGAGAACATCTAACTATATCGGCTCGGAAGAGATTTTTGGGTCGAACGAGGAAGGATCAATGGCGTGTGGGATGGTATCGTCCTTTCTTATGCTAGCAATTTGAGTTTGTCAGCCATGAGTTTTTCAACTTGCATTTTCAAGTCATTTCGATCTTGTCGAGAGATCACTAAGGGTTCTTGGTGCCTTTGGACCTAAAGCCTGTACGACTATGAGTGCCCTAATCTCCTGGAGGGGGATGAATCTTCTTGTCAAAGGGCGTGGCTAAGTTCTTTTAATTGTTTGCTCATGTCCTATACCTGGGATTCTAGTTTTTCCATTTGGGAAAGATTGACTAGGTTTTGAGAGGCTAGAATAGGGGAAGGAGTTGGCTAGCCTTGAGGTTAGGCAATAGGCGGTTGGGGATCTCCCTTCAAGAGTGGCTTCACTAGTGCTGTGAGTGGATAATGGAAGCATCTGTTGACTAGCCAGACCTATTGGTTGAGGTCCACAAGATTGGTTATTTGTTCTCCTACCATAGACATTACTTTCGAGCTGTTGTTTCAGTTTATCCTTTTGGGTAGCATAACTATAGGAAGGACAATGAAACAGGGCATGAGGTATCTTTGGCTGAAAAATTAGTTTGTTCCCATAGGCGGTACCAATATGTTGGAGATAGGTTTATGCCACAGATAGAGTACTTTGCTAACTAGAAGGGAAACTTGTATTGATGAGCCTTCTAGGCCTTCAAGGATGAAAAGACCAATGAATATCCCTAGAGGTTGTTTGGTAGAGGAATCTCTAACGCACAAGTCAGAAAGAGAAGTAAGAGAGAGATAGAACAGACTAAGTAAAGTCTTAGAAAAGTCTTGTGTAGTCACTGTGTAGTGCATGTATGTAGAGTATATAGAATGTACCAGGTAAGTCACCTTTGTTCAGTATATATAGCACATGCATGGATGTGGAGTAGTGTAAAAACCCTAGTTATCTTATATAAAGATCGCTGGAGATCTTTCAAGATTACAGGGACCATAGACAAAGTTTTTAGGAGATTTAGAATCCTATGGATTAAAGGAAGTTCTAGTTTCACAGAGATTTCCTACCCTATTAGGTGAGATTATGGATATTTTCTTCTGGAGAGATTATTCCTGGGATTAAGGGAGGTTCAAATCTCAAGTGATCATGATCTTGATTTACTGGACGAATAGGACACTACTCGGTAGTAGCCGAGAGGTTTAACCTAGCAGTGAGAGTGTTCAACCAAGCAGTGGCCGGGTGTGTTTGACCAAGCTCCTACTTGGTTGCTTTGTGTGTTTACCAAGTGGCTGACCCGAGAGAGCTCAATCGAGCGCCTGCTCCATTGCCTTGGGTTCCTACCAAGAAGTCATTTGGTAGTTTGCGGGTTTCGATAGTTATTGGTCTAGTGGACCTTATGGTTATGGTTATGGGCTACTAGGCCTTATACCATAACCACAATCTAATCATTCTCATTCCCTAGTCTTGCCTACACAATGCAAATTCAAAGAACAAACATTCTCTTTATGCATCGATAGAAATCTTTAACAGATTAAGGAATATATAGGAATTGGAAAGGCAGTGTAATACAATTGGAAAAAAAACATAATCAGTAATCAAACCAAAGGGAGAAAAGGAAATAAAATCTAAACCTTAGGGTTGGAAGACGGTTATAAAAGGAGAAAAGAGAAGGAAAAGGCCTGATTTAATTTTACTTCTTATCTTTCATTGTCAATCTTTAATTTCTTTACAATTGTAGTAGTTGTCTTCAATTTCATTTTCAAATATTCAAACTGTCACCACTTAGTCTAATTTTGTTACCATTGCTTTATCTTCTTTGCCTATTCGACATAACCATCCACTTTTCTCTTTGAATTTGTCTAGTCAAGTTTCCATAACCTTTATAGAGCACTATCATTCATCTCTTCAATTGCCACCTTTATCACCTTCATTCAGCTCTTTATCTTCGTTGACTTTTCATATTCTCTGGCACTTCATGCTCTTCGCTGACTTTCATTTGCCTTCTTTGATTTCACTTTTTTAACTATGCCACCCACTGTTCTGCCCTATCATTTACTTCATCAATTGGATTTACCTTTGTCAGTTGCCACTACCATCCTCGATCGTTGTTATGGTCGGATCATTGCCGGTCACTGCCATTAAAGAATAAGAGTGATATTAGTCATCATTGTCTTCGAAGAACATCCCTTACTCTTATTTGTAATTTCTAGTTCTAAACTTTTCACGTTTAATTTAGAGGCTTGTTGGGTATTTAGGTTTTATTTTGTGTATTATACACTACTTTATAGTCCAATTTCAATATTATTTGGTCTTTATATTTTAGATTTTCGATTTGTTATTTATGACTTTAATTTTAAACTTGTAGATTCAATTTCAAAAAAATAAAATAAAAATTCAAAAATATTAATTTAGGCCTTATTATGATTTTAGACTAATTTGATATATTTTTTTTGTAATTTTAGGTTGTTTGTAATTCTCAGTTTTATTTATAATTTGTTTAAAAATAATTTTTAGGGTTTTGCATGTGGTAAACTTTATTTGTTTTATTATTTTGTTTATTTGAATATTCAAAAATTTGTTACATAATCTTAGAAAATTAAAATAAATAATTTTAATCAAGAAATTGACTAGTTCTTAGGTGATCGATGACTATACTCACAAAAATGCAACATCAAATTTTGTTGTCAGTACTAGGGACTAGAATAAACTTTTCAGTTAATTTTCTTAGTTTTACTTATGATTATCTATGTTATAGTATCTATGTTTGTTTGTATTATTTTTGGTACACATTGAGATCAAATGACATTTGTAGCCTGATGGTGAAAGCAAGGAATGATGGACGAGGATGTAAACCGATCAACTCCCCCGGAGGACACTTGACGTCAGCCCCTAGGCTCGTTGGAGGATATAATACCAAAAATTCTGTATTAGAAAACTTTTATATAATTTTTCTTGTAAATTAATGGGAGAAATTGGTTATGATCAATTTTGGATTGTAAATGAAAGTATAATACCGACACTTGGTGTATTGTATATTATACTCCTCATTATTCCATATATGATATGTTTTCATTTTCATATAGAGAAAAGTCTCTTAAAAATTTTTTTCGAATGATATTGCCCTTGAAAACTTTTGGCGAAATTGACATGAACTAAAAATTTTCCCCTCCATGCCATTTTAAAATCAACACATGCAATTTCGGTCTCGATGAAATTACACATGCTAAATTAACTTAAAAAGTTAAGGGGACTCAAATTCGGGAAACTCTATCGTTTGCGAAGAAACTCCCAATATTTAATCGCCGGAAATGAAAATTTGTCTTCACCGAGCCAAATTTAATTTTACCCGTACAAAACTGCTAAAATTTTACTAGAAAGTCTAAATTAGGCTAAATTAACGTTTTAATAAGTTAAAACGTAATGTTGGTAAATTTGCCAAAATTTACCCGAAATGAAGGGAAATTCACCCTACCGTGCCAAAATGAAATCCACGTGTGCAAATTTGATGCCATTAGATTTACACATGTAAAATTCACCCTAAAAGTCATGGGTCAAGAAATTTTGACAGAAAACACAAGGCAGAAAATAAAATTGCTCTAAAAATGCGTTTAAGGGTGATTTGGAAGATTAAATGACTTCATTTACGTGTGAGACCAACTCTATTGGATTCAGTACGAAAAAAACTAAACCAAATAGGTAAATTTGAATTTCTCAGATTTTGGATCAAATATTGACCCCGCCATGCGTTATGTAAAAATCGAGGTAGAAAATTTCACGCAAATCTAGAAAGGGCCTTATATACAAATTTGAAAAAAGGGGTTGGAGACAATTAATGACTATGGGAAGTGTGCCCATAAGGTGGATGGCCAAGATTTGATTGAAAAGTCAAAGAACAAATGTGAGCTTTAGATTTGGGTGATGGTTGGTGGGCATTTATTGACAAATAGAGGAGATTAACCTTGGTTGCACCTTGAGGGAACCATGGTTAAGCAACTCCACACAAAAAGCTAACACTTGCTCTATTCTCTCCATTTGGAACCATGAAGCCCTAGAAGAGAAGAACACACAAACCCCATTTCTTCTTCCTCCTCATAGCCGTGGACTACCAAGGTAAGATCTCCAAATTTTCCTACATACTACTCAATTTCTTTTACATAGATCCCTTCTATACATCTTTAACACAAACATAGCCAAAAATCAAGGTCAAATGAGAAGGACTGCTTGGTGAAATCCAAGGAGGGAGCTAAGAGTTCAAGACCAAAATTTTGTGTTTTGCTTCAAGTGCAACTGTCCATCTTTAGGTATGAGACCCTCCATACTCCATAGTATAACATATCTTAATTTGGAACCAAAATGAGGTGGTTTGGTTAGGGAACTAGGGTTGGCCGAAGTTTTTAATCAACGAGGAAAACAAAAATTCTGAAATCTGAACACTCTGACCTGGTTGTAGTATTTTAGCTATAACATTTTCTACACAAAGGAAAATTGAGTAAACTTTTTACACTTGAAACTAATTCTTCAGAGCTTTAAAATGAGATATGATTCTTCACATTCTGAATTAAATTGGATTTATTATGATTTTTCAAAGTTAGGCGTTCTGCAAAATCATATTCTATTCTGCTATGAAATTTGCCCTGATTTTGAGGTACTTTCCGGTTTGAATGAGCTTGAGCCCTGCTTAAGACATTTGTAGCTCTAGGTCTTATCTTTCTAATGAGATATGAATCACCTTAATCTGACTCTTATATCAAAAGTTGTGACAATCCTCCTAAAACTATGCAAATTTTCATTCTGTTTTCGGTTCCAGATCAATTGCCATCTTTGTGACCTGTTTCGACCCTTTTCTGGAATGAATTGAGAAAACCTTTCATCGTGAAAGTGTAGGTCTATGACTCATCTATAACATATCGAAAATACATTTGAATTGGAGTTGTGTACAAGGCGTTATTGCATTTTTACTAAGACAGGACAAAATGGATGTTTGGAACAGAACCGAGAAGATTGGTTTTTCTGAAATTCGGCGATTAGAATCTGAAGAAACGTTCGAAATAAAAGTTATAGTGCCGTCTCTTAGCTTTAAAATGAGATAGGAAGCATTTGATTCGGAGTTGTGTAGTAGAAGTTATGACCATTTTCCCATGACTGCGCAAAGATGCATATGTGTAGAAACCATGAATAATGAACTATATGCACATATGTTGTGTTGGGGGCGATGAAATGTGTACTAATTGAATGAATTGTAAAGAATATATGATAAGGATGACGGAAAAAGAGATAGAGCATGCCTTAAGATACGCTAACCTTGATCTTAGAGGAAAGAATTGCTAGAATACAACTTAACCTAGTCGGTTCAAATCATGACACAAGTCCTCATATATGCATTGTGTTGCCATTGTAGGCACACGGGTAGTGACCAAACGAGAGAAAACACTTTTGACACTTGTGGTACTTGGTAGGGAGTGACTGATCCTCTTATATACTATGAGTAGGACTCTAATCTCATGCATGAAAAGTGAAACTTGATTTTTTTCGTGTTTTCAACAAAACATACTTTTGATATGTATGACTCATCGTGTGCCACTGGATTTTGAATTTGTTTTATGATTATTAGAGTGTCGTGAACTTATGTTTTCTATGAATATGCATCCATAAATTTGATTCAACTGATATGGTGCCATGTTTTATGATTTTCACATATTAAATTTCATATGACCCAATATGGCACGGTGAGTCATATGAAATTTAACATGTAAAAATCATGAAACATGGCACCATATTAGTTGAATCAAATTTATGGATGTATATTCATAAAACCCCCGATACGCCTATCATTGGTCACGGTCGACCTTTGTCAGGATCATATTCGGCTTGCTCTAAAAATACTTGATTTTAAAGGTATGTATATGTGTATCATACTGTGGGATAGATTAAATGATTTCAATTTTACCGTACATACCATGTTTTACTGCGAAATGTGAATTATTGTTTACGAATAATTATGTTTGATACTCCAATGGCTCCCACGTACTATTTATGCTTGATATTGATCCCCTCACTCACTGAGTATCTCCCTTGATACTCACCCCTCTCCTTTCCTTTCTCAAACAGGGTTACTTTGATAGAGTGACACGTCGGGTTCTAGACGTCTTTTGTCGTATATTTGTGGAGATACACATTTACTACAGTGAGATTTGAAATATGAGACCCGTATAGTATATCGATCCTGCAAGATCTTGGTATTGAGGTCCATAGATGGCCATATACATTTTATGGGATGACTGTATAGATTATTAATATTTATTTGTGAAATTCTTATATTGGTTCATTACTCCTGCATTGAGGTACTTGAAAGCATTTAAATTTTTAACTTGGAAATTTGTTATACACATGCATAAAATTTTAGGGCCACTCAGTGTGACGGCTACTCATGCCCTTGTTGGGCATGACAGTAGAGGTCTGTGGTTATGACTGCTAGTAGTTGTGATAGACTTGTGTTGTCCTGATTTGTAGGTGCGGATTGATTGGTATGATATGAATGTGGTTGATTGTTGTAAGGTCGGGTTGGCCTATTTATTCATGTGGTAGGATGATCATTCAATATACAGGTTGATTTGTATATGGGAGACCTCCAAAATATGGGGAGGTTTTGTCCGAGTTTCTAGAAAACCAAGCCGGCATCCAGGGCAACGGGCGGCTACTCATGACCCCGGTTCGGGGCATGACAGAAAGTGTAACACTAGAAACCCCGATTATGGTGTTGACACTAAATTGACTGTTTGAGATTTCTATATTTTGTATATTATGGGAGAATAGTTAATTTAAAAATTAAATATAGATTTTGTCCTTTAGACTATACCGGAATTTCTTTAGACTCTCGGTTGACAAACCCTCAATTTTAAGTGTTCGATAATTAGAGTAGTCAGTATTCGATAGAGTTTGACTTGTGTTTGGTATCACATTTACACCAACATAAACATGTTGAATGAACTCTATGTTGACATAACCCATATGTCTATGTCTGCACAAGAGGATTGCATGGCTAGCACGTAGACTTATATTGACACAACCTTAATTGTGTCGACACAAGCACCCAATACTATTTGTGTCAATAAGAATATTCTTGTGTTGGATATAAACACTCTTGTGTTTGACATAAACCAAACACCCTTGTGTCGACAAAACCATATTTGTGTCAACACAAACATCTTTGTGTTGGACACAAATATTCTAGTATTGGACACAAATTCCTTGTGTTGAATATGAACACTTTGATGTTGGATAGAAATACTCGTGTTGGACATAAACACCCTTGTGGTAGACATGAACACTGAGTGTTGGACATAAACACCCTTGTGTTGGAAACGAACAGTCTAGTGTTGGACACTTCCCACTTGTGTTGATACAATCCCACTTATGTTGACACAATCCCACTTATGTTGACATAAACATACTTATGTTGGAACATTTTCCTTGGCATTGGAATATTTCTCGATGTGAGAGCATTTCTATTAAGTCTGTCGATATAAAGCTTGTATATCAGGACAACCAATGTAAGACTCCTCGATAGAACTTCTTGATATTACCTTCTTTGTAGTCACTCTTGATTCTTGATATTACCTTCTCGGCACTTGCCTTGCAAATGGAAAATGTTGTCAATCTTCAACTGTTGGAGCACTTGCAATATCCAATTTCCTCCACTTACAAATTCTTATCGGCACATGAAGACAATGAGATTGAATACTAGATCTCCCAAGTGTCCAAAAAGCTCTCTGCCACTAGACTACTCAAGCACTATAATCATAATATACATAACTTATATTATATCTCATATTCTGAATTATTCCAAAATTTTTCATAAATTTTGTTTCCATTCCAACCTTCCCCATGCATCACCAAACACATTTTCTCAATAAAAAAAAAACTTCAAGTACTTACACTCAAAGGGTTGATTTTTCCAATAAACCAAAAAGGCATATTTGGACACTTGTGCAATTTAGAAATGAAGGAGGGCAACTAAGCAAATACTGAAAGTGGGTTTATAGATAAATAGGAGAAAGAAGACTCTAGAACCTATGAGACCTAAGAGTTTCATCTCAATTTTCTAGAGTATCTCTCTTTTTCCCAATATTCTTCTCTTTTCTCCTAAACCCAAATCAAATCGATATACCACCAAACCTCAAGATCGAAGGTTCCGAACTACTCATCCAATTCCCCAAAATTAGAATATAACATTGATTTAGGAAGGGCTTAAGGGTTTGGAGTTGTCACAAAGGGTGAAAATCAAGGATTTCTGTGTAACCCAAACCAGCAAGATTCTTTGAAGACAAAGGTAAGGTATTATGATCTTCCTATCCGGATCTTTAATTTGTCTAACTAATTGTTCACTTAGAGTTAGAAGATTTAAAGTCACATCTAGTGAGAGAAAAAAAAGTTTTGAATGTTAATTTTTTTGGTTAACTTGGATTGATTGATATTGATGATTTTTGTTGTTTGATGTCCCTTAGGGTTAAACAAAGCTAGTCATAATAAGATCTTTGTTGTGGAGAAGTCTGGAAGTAACTACCCTCCTTAACACTGTGAGTGGTTGTTTTGCTTGCATTTAAATAAGAAAAATGTTTTTATTGAATTTTCTAAATGATTTTCAAAATTTGATTTTATATGTTTTAGTGTGTGTAGAATATGCCAAAGATTGAATTAGAAAATACCTATGCATCCTATATGCTTTGAATGAACAAATGTATCATATTGGTTTATTGATATTAAATACGTTGTCATGTTGATTACCAATAAGCAATTGTTAAATTGATAGTACATGAAATGAATCTATGAATGTTAATAAATGGTGCATATGATTGACTTAGAGAGAAGAGCCTGATCCCCAAAAAATGACTAAATCATTTTTATCCAGTGAGTGACCCAATGGAATGATATGGTGGGCTTAATAGACATGGTATGTAGTCAAGCACAATGGTACATTTATGGTCGAATAACACACGGCCTAAAGGGCGTAGGATAGTTGGTTGCACCATCAATGAAATACATAGCCAACACAAAGGGGCAAGGCAATTGTAAATTGAAATTACTAAAACCCTTGATGCTCTTACCCTAGGTCATGATAGACCTTTGTTAGGAACAATGATTTTGACTGCTCTATATTTGAAAATGTGAAATGGTTGGATACATATCCATTGAATCGCGTTGATTGAAGATTTATTTTTATTGGATGAATTTGAGAATGACACGATGATTTGAAACTTATACATTTGATATATCTACTACACAAATTTTATTTATGTACAATATGTATATCACTCACTGGGTACCACCCCTCTTACTTCCATTTTTATAGAGCAAGCCTAGTTGATACTTGTGGGTGCCTAGCGCCAGACTTGGAAAAGTGTGTTTTGTCGGATTTTTTCGGGTATTAGTCTTCTTTTGGCTTTAGGTATTAGTGGACCTAAATGGAGACAAACTTTATAACTATTTTGGAAATCTATTTTATATTCTATTTACTTGGTTTGGAATTTGGATATGGTTCTATATACTTGAATTGAAGACCACTTTTTATTTCTTTGAAATAAATGGATTTTTTTGATAAGATAGTTTGTGATGTTTTTGATCTGTCAAATTTTTTAGATGGATATCGATGAATGTCTTATGTTACCTTGGTGCACAGGTTAGGTTTACTGTATTCTCAGGTAACATGGTAGTTGTCGTATGCTCGATTCGAGGGTTTACGGTGATAGAGGAGGTACAAGTATCAAGTGAGAGATCATCGCTGCGGATTTGATGCTTCATGCTAACACCATTAATTTGGTGAAATAGAGCTGATTCAGCTGCTTGAGTCACAAGGATCCAAATGTCTATGTCCTAGCTTTTGAGGAGATTTGGAATACCATAAAGTACCATGATATATCGCGTTAGGTGATTTAGTTATAATTCTCTTTTTTCCCTTACAGATAAGGCAAAGATCTTGTTGAATTCGTTTCCTACCCAACATTTAACCACATGGCCAAAATTGGTCGATAAATTTCTAAGTAACTATTTCCCACTCAACAATCTTTTAAATTAAGTTAAGAAATTGCTAAATTTGCATATGGACATGACAAGTGCCTTTACGAGGCATGCAAGATATTCTAAGAGCTAATCCAAAAGCACCCCAAGCTAAGAGTGGAAGTTTGGCAATAGGCATAAACATTCTATAATGGTAAAATTTCTAATAGTAGAGCTATGATTGATGCTAACTCATGAGGTTGCATAGGGAAGAAAACAGGTGAAGAGGTGTTTGAACTCATTGTTAACATGGCATCTAGCTCATATCAATGAACCATAGAGAGGACAAAGCAAGGATTCATTATGCTTCTAAATCTATGGCCAACTTGACCACGAATAATGCTATCACCATTAGATAACCCAGTTGCAAGAAGATGTGAACTTATTGTTGAAGCATACCACCAGTCATGGGCACATAGGTAATGTAGCTAGTTTTATGCAATTTGAGGAAGCTAATTATGTTTTTAACCTAGCCAGGCACAACATGCAATTTGGGAACACCCACAATCCAAGCTATCATAATCATCTTTTCATGGGACTAGCAAAGCACATGCTCAAGTAGGAAGAAACCATGGGAGGAATCGATTGAGAGGTTAAACACATACATTGTTGATCAACAAAATTGAATCGATGGGATCTAGAGAAAGCTACGACACCCATGTAAATGAACAATCGATTTGCTCGCTTGGAGCAAATGTTCAAAGATTTCACGAGCCAAAATCAAAGGGGACAGCTTGAGGTCTCATAGATGAGCAGCATTCTGGACACCTTACCAAGAAATATAGAGATTAGCCAAGAGAACAAGTGAGGTGGTAATATTGAGCAATGCTAGAGGAGGAACCACCAAAGGCTATTAGAGAGCCCCATGACTATAGAAAGAAATAAGTGAAGAAAGGAAGAAAAACCACAGATGACCACTGCCATGAAAAAGGAAGAGTCTAATCCACATAGGGTAGCAGACTTGGCTTCCCTTTCATATTCTCAAAAATTCAAGAAAGAAAAACTTTATAAATATTTTGAAAATTTGTTAACTTAGCCTAAATCTGTGCAAGTGAACATTCCACTACATACGGTACTCCTACAAATGTCAAACTATGCCAAGTTCATGAAAGAAATCCACTCCAACAATAGGAAGTTAAAGGTAATCAACACGGCAGTACTTACTAGGGAATGTAGCGAGATACTTTAAGGTAAAATCCCACTTAAATTAATAGATCCAGAGAGTTTTCTAACTGTTGTACTATAACATGTTTCTTATATAACAATACTTTATGTAATCTTGGCGCAAGAGTGAATCTAACGCCCCTACATTTGTCTTTAAAGCTAAAAATTGGGAGTTTGAACATAGAATACATATAGATTCAACTAATTAATTATTCTTTGAAAACACCTGAAGCAATCACAAAAGACATGCTAGTTTGAGTTTGTTCACTTTATTTTTCTATTGACTTTGTGGTGTTGGATATCATGTCTACTGATATCTTACCACTTATTTTTGGTAGACCATTCATTGCTATTACATAAATCCTCATAAACATTATGAAATGGAAGTTAACTCTCTAGTACATTGATAAGTCCATGGATTTTCAAATGAATAAAATTTTGAAATGTCTTAATATCTTATCTTTTCTTGCTTTTAGGTTCAGGATTCGAATGATAAAATTGGAATTTTGAAGGAACAAAAGATACTGATTGAGCATCCATGGATAGGGTGACACTAAAGGAGAACTTTAAAAGTAATGAGGTTCTTTTTTGAACTTTATGTTGAAGACGATGACATTTGAGAGCATATACTTGGAGAAGCTCATGGATATTACTGGTACACCTTGGAGAGTGACTGACTTCCTACCTATTATTGTGCCCTAAATTTGACACACCATCACTTGACCTTTTCTCTCAAGTCCAAATCTTAATATCTCGTTTCTCTTTCTCCCCTTTTAGCTAAAGTGCCTTGCTTGTCTAATCATGAGTATTTTTTTGCAGGTGATTAGTTATGCACTCCCATGGACTCCTCTTTTGAGTTACATAGTACACACCATTCTAGTCGATTCAAGCTATCTCTTGGTGAGTAAGCCTCTAATTGGCGAAATCCAGAAAGTAGAATGAAAGCAGGCCATATAACACATCGAGATTCAATTATTAACCATTGAACCCAAACAAAAGGTGAAGAGGCATGGATTGAAGATTTATAATGGAGGAAATAGACCACTGACCACACCTCCTCTAACCTTACTCCAACCATATGAGTACGAGAAAGTTTCACTGGAAATAGAAACCAAAACTACTTCTCTACCCTATCACTTAACATTGTTCATTGTTTTTCAAGAACATGGTCTCATTGATAGCTAGAAAGGGTTATGGAATGATATATATGGGTCAAAAATATACCCTTTTATGAGGATGAGCGACTCACCTCACCTAGAATAGTATATTGACCCTTTCTTTCACATGAATCCATGTATGTCCTCACATATTTTTCACAATCTAGAATAATAGAAGTTTGCCTAAAAATATTTTAAAACTAGAACTATGCATCATTCATCAAGGTTCCAAAGTTAGGGACCTAATTCTTAAGCACAATGGCCCTAAGGGTCACTACCTTTAAAACTTGGAATACAAAATATATATATCATTTTTAATTAAATGCAAGAGAGTCTATCACTATGATTTTGCTATAAGTTTTATTCAATAATCTATTGAGATGAAAATAAAACATTTACAAATAAAGTTAACAAATAATTTGGACATTTTTCTTTTGTCAGTTTGAGCCTTTCTAGCCTACTCATGACACCATCCTTAGTCACTCTTTTCGCATCCTTTTATTGATAGCTAGCAATTTGTTTGTACCAGCATCAACTGCCCCCTAAACAGTAGCAATTATCATTTTTCATTCTTTATCATACTATTAAAATTTTTTATAGATACATTACATAAATCTAAACAAGTATTTGTATCCATCACATATACCATGATTTACGTACTTCTCTTATATTTATCATTGACTCCTTCAAGCTGAATCGATAAAGACTTTGATTCAATATTGAAGCACTTATTCATTGGAAGTTTGAAAGAGGAAAAAATGAATAAAAATAAATGAGAGAATGATCAAAGAAAAAGAAAGATAGGAAATGAAAAAGGAGATGAAAAAAAAAACAAGAAGAAGACAATTGGAAGCAAGTCAAGAATTCATAGAAAGGAAAGCATTTGTTTGTCATTCGTATCATCATCATTTCATTCACCTTATCATTGTCTAAAATGATTACCATTTGACCCTATTGATAGAGTATCTTCTCGTAATAATTTTAATAGTTGGATTAGATAAGAAGACCACCATCTTGGCTTACTTATATTGCCACTATAGAAGTCATGTTTTCTACCAGATAGAGAGAGTCACCAATTGCAAGTTAACCTTCTAAAGGATTAACGGCAGGTGCATCCTCCACTCCACAGGCATTGAGTAAAATAGGTTTTGATGATAATTAGATATGATTAAAATTGATTTGAGTTAATTAATTGAAATTCTAATAAAATAAAAAATTGTTAAAATTAAAATTAATCTAGGCAAGTCGATCTGCTCATTCAATAAGCCAACATAAAATTCAAAAAATTTGAAATTTGGCTAAATATGGAACACATTGAGTCAATCTAAGTAAATGTCAAGTCAACTTAAGGAATACAGGTCTCAAAACTCTAAGTTTACACATAACCAAGTCGATGTATCCAACTAAGAAGTCGACTTAAACATCAAGTCTGTAACATCACAGTTGACCTACACTTAGAATAACTTGACCTATTAGTTTTAACTTGAAGAAACTAAGTCTATAACTTAAGTAGGTCAACGTGTTAGCAATTCAAGTCGACCTGAGGCCTACAGAAAAAGAAAATAAGCCGACTCAAGTACTAGACCTTGCCAACCTACTCTAAATATTACCCTAGGTCTGGTTAACCCAATTTATACGAAGACAAGTAGAATAACTATAATGACAAGTTGACTTAAACAACTTGTGTTTAAAATTTGTCGAAGTATGGAAAATCACGAGTCGACTTGAGAAAAATGATGAGTCGACCTATTAAAACAATGTTACAGAAATTCACTCTGCAATCTAATTGAGTTGACCTAGGCACTTGTAAATCGACTTGATCCCACGATCAAATGACACCAAATCAACTTAATAATACAATAAGATAACCTGACCCAAAGCAAAACGGGTACACAAGTTGACTCTGTCATAAGCCAAGTCGACTTAAGGAATCAAAGTCATGGAAACAAATGTTTGTAACATTAGTAAGTCAACCTAGGGATAGATTGAATCAACCTGAGACTATAAAATGTTTACTTAACAAAATTGTAAGTTGACTCACATTGTTTACAAGCTGACTCATGAGCAGAACAAATAGACCTACACTCACAATTTAAATATATATAAGTAGACATATGTATCTATGGAGTTGACCTGAATAACTCACAAATCACAAAGGAAAGTCAACTTAACCATTTAACAAGTCGACTTGAGTATTTCAATATTCAAAAATAAGTTGACTCAAAGTTTCAACCGGTCGACTGCATATGAGTAACATTCAATTGCTAAGAAAAGTTGTTTCAAATTAAATGAAAAACAAGCTATCTCACCAACTCTTGCAATGCATTCAATGTCTGTAAAAGCACTTCAATGGCTAAAATCATCTTCAATGGTATAAATACAACTACAGGAGAATGACGCTACTTGCTAAAGAATAGTTTGCTCACGATTGTATCTAAGAGGAGTAAGCTTGATTTTGTAATACAGTTAAGTTTACTCTTAGTTGTAAAGGATCAAAAGCATTGTTTTATGATATTTGGTCAAAATTGTTTCATGGAAGCTAAGTGTGTTTGCTTGTTTCAATGAGGCAAGTATAAGTGTTTTGGAAAAACAATTGTAAGGCTAGCAAACACCTATGAAGCTAGTGTATAAATCAATATTAGTTTAGTAGATTAGAAAATCCAAGTGAGATCTGGGAGCAAATGTATACCAAAAAGTTAAAACCACTATAAATTGTATGCCCATTGTCCTTTTAATTTTCCTCTTTGATTTTTCTTCATACAGATTAATTTCTCTTTTAGATACTAAAAAGAGTCAAAATTTTTAGATAAACAATTCACTCCCTTGTTATCAATTTAGTGTTAACAAGTGGTATCAAAGCAGGTGTCTAACAAAAAAGTACGAAAACTAGATTAATGACCTACTTTATTGTTGACAACAGCTTAGTTGATGTTCCTGCAAAAACTTGCTCAACAAATAGAGTGCCTTTCTTCAACAAAAGCGACTATACATATTAGAAACAAAGAATGAAGAATTTCATTGTTGCTCATGATCTTATGGTGTGGAGAATAATAGAAGAAGGCTTTGAATTTCTAATGGTTGTTGTAGATGGAGTCAAAATTCTGACAAAACTAAAAGATATGAGCACTAAGCAGCAATTGGCCTTCCAAGCAAATTTTAAAGCTTTGAATTTGCTTCATTTGGCCTTAAGTATCGTTGAATACAACCAATTCTCTTCATGTATTACAACCAAAGAGATTTGGGAAAGGTTAGAAGCAACGTATAAAGGGACTAATCAAGTAAGGAAAAGCAAATTTTGGATGCTTAAGCAATAATATGAAGCATTAAAAATGAAGGATGGTAAGACAATAAGAGAAATGGTAACCTGTTTCAATACCATCACCAATGAGCTAAGGTTGCTAGGAAAAGGAGTTCCTGAAGAAGATATGGTGGACAAGATTTTTTGGTGTATGCCAAAAGTTTGGCAGCCCAAGGTTATGCCAATGAAGAATCAAAGAATTTGGAGATGCTTTCTATGCATTAGTCGATATAAGCTCTCATCATCTATGAGATGAAGATGAATACTCAATCTCAATCAACTTCAACAGAAGATAAAGGAAGATCAATTACATTGAAGGCAGATATTGAGAGCTTTAGTGGTATGGAAAGTGAGGATGATAATGATGAAGAAATTTTGATGCTCTCACAAAGATTGATAAAGCTTAAAATGAAGAAAAGATATCAAGAAAGGAAAGACCTCAAGAAAAATAGGAAGGAATATGACTTGAGATGCTTTGAATGCAATAAATTAGGGCACATCAAGGCAGTGTATCCTCAATTAAAGAAAGAAAGAAAATATGAAAAGAAACCTAAGAAGAAGGAAAAGAAAAGGAAGACATTAGTGGCTTGAAGTGATTCGGATGCAAGCTTGGGCAAGGAGGATGCCACCG
Organism: Dillenia suffruticosa; assembly: GCA_033439265.1. Taxonomy (NCBI): domain Eukaryota; kingdom Viridiplantae; phylum Streptophyta; class Magnoliopsida; order Dilleniales; family Dilleniaceae; genus Dillenia; species Dillenia suffruticosa. Next base: position 19,279,895 of record JAVTVX010000015.1, on the reverse strand, counting down.
AGGAGTAAACCAACATATGCTTCATGGCTTTGAAGGATGACAAAGACAATAAGGTATACCTTTTTAACTCTGACTTTGATGGTGATTTAGATGAGACTCTAATTGAGGCACTTAAAGACTTAAAAAAGTCCGAGCAGTGCAATCTTTAACTCAGAAAGGCCTTAAGTGATCTTGAAAAGAAGAGAAATAAAATTCAAACAGAAAATGAAAACATTAGAAATAAGAATGATGTTCTCAAATGTGAGAACAAGAAACTACATGATCAAATAGATGAGACATCTAGGATAAGTACAAATACTCATCAAAATAACCCAAATTAACAAAAGAACTTGAGGAGGAAAAAAGGAAAGAACATGAGACTTAGTTCTCTACTACATAAATTTATTCAAGGTCAAGAGAAATTGGACCTCATGCTAAGTGTACAATGTCTGTCTATGATAAGGTTGGTCTTGGCTATGATCCATTGAATACACAAAAAAAGCTATATAGTTTCTTTGTTCCTAGCTCCAAGACTGGTAAGACCAAAACTAGATGTCATATTTGCATGAACAATGGACATGTAGTTCAATCTTGTACATAGAAGAAAAAGCCTAATGTCACATATAAAAGTTACAAAAGCAATGTAACCAAACCTTCTAATGGTATGCCTAAAATTGAGCATAAAGGAAAGACATTAACACAAACACAAGGCAAATTAATTTGGGTACCTAAAAATCTTTTGAGCACTAACATTGGCAGACCCAAAATGGTATGGGTACCAAAAGCCAAAATGTGCATGTTCATTTTTGTGTAGGTATGCTTTCGATCCAAAAATTCCAAGAACTGGTGATTTCTATATGGTGGTTGCTCTCAGCACATGATGGGAGAGACCACACACTTTTGCTCATTAGAAAGGAAGCAAGGAGGAAAGGATATCTTTGGAGACAACTTCGAGGGCTCGATCATCTTTGTTGACAACATAAGTAACTTTGTTAACAACATAAGTAACTTTGTTAACAACATAAGTAACTCCTCAACTAAAATTGGATAGGTTATATTTGTAAAAAGTTTAAACTATAATTTGCTTAGTATTAGTCAATTATATAATAAGATATATATTGTTGTATTTGATTGCATTGCATGCTTAGTTATAGATAAGCAATTTAATAGAATTAGATTTAAAAGTTCTAGAGAATGAAATATTGATGTGATATATTTGGATGACACAAGGAATGAAGAAGTATGTTTGATGGTTTTAGATGTGAATAATTCCTAATTGTGGTACAAGAGATTAGGGCATGCTAGTATGAACCAAATATATAGACTAAAAGAAAAAGATTTACTTAGACACTTGTCTAATCACAAGTTTGAAAAGGATAGACTGTGTATTGCTTGCATGAAAGACAAGCACGTCAGAACTTCATTCAAGCCTAAGAATGAAGTATGCACCACTTTACCCTTAGATCTTCTCCACATGGACATATTTGGTCCAACTCAAACTCAATGTTTAGGTAAAAAACACTATGGCTTTTTAATTGTAGAGAAATATTATGGGTATACTTGGGTGATACTCTTGGCAAAGAAGGAAGAAACTAGTAGTTTATTTATTAAGTTTTGTAAAAAGGTATAAAATGAGAAAGAATGCCATGTCTTGGGAATTATAAGTGATCATGGTAAAGAGTTTGAATATAGGATCATGTAAGAGTTTTTTGAAGAACATGGAATAAAGCACAATTTTTAATGCCTCGGACTGCACAACAAAAAAGAGTGGTACAAAGGAAAAATAGGGCACTAGAGGAGATGGGCAGGACTATGTTGTGTGAACAAGTCTGACAAATATTTTTTGGCCGAAACCATTAACACGACTTGTTACGTATTGAATAGAGTTTTAATAAGGACAATGCTTAACAAAACTCTTTATGAGTTGTTGAAGGGCAGGAGACCTAATATTAGTTATTTTCATGCCTTTGATGTAAATGCTTTATCCTTAATAATGGTAAGGGTAACCTAGGGAAGTTTGATTTGAAAAGTGATGAAAGAATTTTTCTAGGACACTCAACCACTAGTAGGGCTTATAGAGTGTCCAACAAAAGAATTATGATGAATATGATAATCCTAAGAAAAATGTTAAGGATAGAGAAAATGATAAAATAAATTTATTTGACTAGCCATCAAGAGAATCTATAGGAAGCTAAGGAAGAAAATGATCCTAAGGATGTACACCCTTCAAAATCAATATGAATTCGTAGAATTCATCTACCAGGTAGAGTCTAAAAATATTGATGAAACTCTTGATGATGAAAATTGGATTTAACTATGCAAGAATAGTACCAATTTACAAGAAACAATGTGTAGGAGTTAGTTCCTAGACCTAAGAACCAATCGGTTATACGCACGAAATGGATGTTTAGGAACAAATTGGATGAACATGGTATAATCACTATGAATAAAACAAGACTAGTAACTCAAGGGTATTGTCAAAAAGAAGGAATAAATTATGAAGAGACTTATGTCCTGATGTTAGATTAGAAGCCATTAGGATGCATTTGACTTTTGCTCGCTATACGAATTTTAAGTTACATCATATGGATGTAAAGAGTGCCTTCCTAAATAGATTTATAAATGAGTTGGTTTATGTAGAACAAAATCCCAGAATTGAGAATCCAAAATTTCCTAACCATTTATGTAAATTGAACAAAACTTTATATAGTTTAAAACAAACTTCAAAAGTTTGGTATGAAAGATTTAACAATTTCCTAATTGAAAATGATTTTGAGATAGGAAAGAATGACACAACTTATTCATTAAAAGAAAATACAAAGAAATATTAATAGTGCAAATTTATGTGAATAACATAGTATTTGGAGCAACCAATGGGAAACTTTGCTAAGAATTTGCTAAGTCTATGTTTGCTGAGTTTGAAATGGGCAAGATGAGTAAATTGAATTATTTCATAGGTTTGCAAATCAAATAAATGTAAAAAGAAATATTTATAAATTAATACAAATTTATTCGAGAATTAATCAAGAAATTTAGATTTAGTGAAGTCAAAGGATGTGTCACTCCTATGAGCACTTCAATTAAGTTAAATAAAGATGAAAAGGGAAAAGAAGTATGTCAAAAGTTATATAAAGGTATGTTATATGAAAGTATGATTGGTTCTTTACTATACTTGACTATATCTATGCCGGACATTTTATATAGTGTTTGCTTTTATGTTAGTTTCCAAGATAATCTTAAAGAGTCACAATTAGTTGTAGTTAAAAAGAATTCTAAGATATTTGAAGAACACATGCAATTTAGGATTGTGATTTGATAGGAATTCATCACTTACATGCATGGGTATTCACTTGCAAACTTTGCTAGTTGTAGACTAGATATGAGTAGCACAAATGGTATTTATCAATTCTTTGAAAATATACTAGTATCATAGTTCTCTAGGAAACAAAATAGTGTTGCCACCTCAACTATTGAAATAGAATATATGGCAACAAGTTAATATTATGCTCAAATCTTGTAAATCAAATATCAGCCTAAGGATTATGGACTAAATTTAGAAAGTATACCGATCAAAATATATAACACTAGTACAATAAACTTAACTAAAAATCTAGTCCATCATTTTAGGACTAACCATATTGAGGTTAAACACATTTCATTAGAGATCATATATTTAAAAATGATATAATTTTAGAATATGTAAAAACTGAAAACAAATTGTTGATATTTTTACTAAATTATTGGATAGAGAGAGATTCTGTAATTTAAGAAGAAAATTGAGCATGATGGATTAATTTCACAAACTTAGATGTTTAAAATTGAACAAAATGCATGTTTGAAATAGTTAGGTAAATTGTGAAAGAATTTCAAAAGTCTAACAAAGCATGTCGATTTACTAGTGAACAAGTCAACTCATAGACAAAGATAAGTCGACCTGTAATTTGATCATTAGGAAAATTGTATGTGTAAGTTGATTTGAAAGGCGTGTAAGTCGACTTGATGTGATAAGAGTTGACTCATGAATAGCATAAGTTGACCATGTCTTTGTATCTTAATGAAAGACAAGTCAACTTGTAGAATTTACAAGTTGATCTATTAATTTTAGGACTCAAAACTAGGATCTCAAAATTAAGTCAACTTGTTAATACGACAAGTCAACCCCAGAGTATCATAGCTCAAAAAGTTTATCTGGAAAATTAATTAAGTTTACTTATGAGCTACTATTTACAAAATGCAAATCGACCTGATCATGTTTAGAATAGGGTTTCATGACAAGTAAGTCAACCTACAATCAATACAAGTCGACCTGCTTAAACAGATACGCCGATTCATTCCTCCAATAAGCCGACCTATGTCGCTTATGACTAAATAAAATCTAAATATTTTGACCCAAAACCCGTTTCTCTCTCATGGTTCTACCCGAAATCAACCCAAAATTGAAAAGATAAGGTTATTAAAGTCTATCTCAAAATCAACCCTTCAAATTGCCTCTAAAAATTTTAAAACCTAAAAATTCTCTCCTACACAAACAGCTTAAACCTCTCTTCTTCATCTCTCTCTCTTTCTCACGATCAAAACCTTTGACGAACTTCTCTTCATCATGCTCTTGGTAGTTATCTCTCTCTCAAATCCTAAGAACTGCTCCTCTTCACTCTTAAAGCTTCTTCTCAAACAACTTGTGTCTCTGACAAATCTCACTCCAAGCAACAAAATCTTATGGTTCTAGAGGTAAAAGTACTGGTAAAATTCGACGAAAGTGAGTTCCCCTCCACTACAAAAAGTAAGTCTAACAACTCAAACTTTTGTAATAGGAAATTGAATCTTGGTAGACTCATAAGTTGGCAAAACTTGAAGAAAATAGAATTCCCATAGGAAAAACACCCAAGCCATATCCTACCTAGTTCCTTATTAAGCCCAAATAATCGAGTCTATGAGGACTTAGTGAGGAGATTTTATAACAATAGAAGTCATTGAGGAAATGGGAGAACATATCATAGAAACTCACTATTATTTTGCTATGGGGATAGAATCTTGTACATTTAGAACCTCTATAACAGGGAAGCAAATTATTATCCCTCCTAATGTTTTGTGTACAATATGCAACATGGAATGGACACCACGAATTGCGTGTGAGGATTACTTAAAAAATGACCAAAGAGAGTATGCAAAGATTGTTTTTAAAAACAAAAATTTGAAGGAATTGGAGGATGTTTGCACAAATTCTAAAGATTTAGGTGTACAAGAGAGAATTCTACATTTTATTATCGTTCATGTACTTAGACCTAGAGAAAGAAACCATTCAAGTATTACTAAAGAGGATTTGTGGCTCATGGCATGTATAATGGACAAGAAAAATCCCAGATTACATTATTTTGTACCGTATGTTATGATGAATGTTGCAAAATCATCTTCTACAAATTTACCCTATTTTTCCTTGATCACTAACATCATAAGTGTAAACAAAATTGATTTGAAAAAGGAAATAAGCACTACGTTGATTTTGAAACATTGTATTGGTGAGTTAACATTGAAGAAGGATGACATTGAACCAAGTGATATTGGACCAAGTGAACCATCTAAGCAAGTCCCTAATCATGAATCTAGAGAAGAAAATCTACAAATTATCCCTTCATCTAGAGGTCCATCTACATATATTCCTTCCTCTTCTTCTGAGGTCACAATGGATATGATATGGGGAGCTCTAGTCCATATGCATGTTCAACTCCTTCAGATTGAAGATCAAAATATTCAAACTCAAGACAAGCTCGAACAACTTGAAACCATGTTAAATCTATCCCAACTTCCAAGCTCCTGTTAAACTTTAATTTCCAGATTCTCTCATGAGCTACTATGTCTGAAAAAATCTAAATTTCATTTTGGTATTTTTTATGTTTATTTTAGTTGTTACTATAGTAGGCTAACTTCTATGTAATTAAATGTGTGTTGATGCATATGCCTATGGTTAACTTTTGGTTTGAATTTTGGCCTAACTATGTTTGAATCCTCTCACAAGTTTAAGTTTAATCTTATAAGGTTGTGCTCGATTTATCTATGTTTACAAACATTTGCCCTTTCTTGAGATATATATGAGCATGGTTTTGTTCTCTATCAATAGGTTATTGACCTCAATCTTGAGCTAATTTTTTGCCCTCTTTTTGTTTTGCTAAGTACCCCATTTTGTTGATGGCAAAAAGGGGGGAGAATGCTTGAATATTGTGCAAGCAAATGGTTGTTTTGTGGTTAGTTGAAATGTGTGAAATATAAGCATGTGCAATTACATAGAATAGTCATTGGACTAAGGGAGAGAGAGAGTTGAAATTTGTTAGATTGCATACAATGTATATATTAGTTATAGTATTATGCACTTCTCAAAGAAATGGACTAGTGTGTTTGAAAGTCTCGAATAGTATGTTGCATTGGTTAAGGGGGACTATGTTTAATTTCTCTTCCCAAACAATTTTTAAATAAGGTTTTGTCATCATAAAAAAGAAAAAGATTGTTAAGCAAAATAAGTTTTAATGATTAGAGATGATTAAAATTGATTTGAGTTAATTAATTGAAATTCTAATAATATAAGAAAATTGTTAAAATTAAAATTAATCTAGACAAGTCAACTTGCTCGTTTAGAAAATCTAAAATTTGGCTAACTATGGAACATATCAAGTCGACCTAAGTAAATGTCAAATCGACCTAAGAAATATGAGTTTCAGAACTCTAAGCCTATGTATAACCATGTCGACTTGTCCAAGTAAAAAGTTGGCCTGAACTTCAAGTCTGTAAGGTCACAAGTCAATCGACACTTAGAATAAGCCAACTTGTTAGTTTTAAGTCAAAGAAACTAAGTTTATAACCTAAGTAAGTCAACCTGTTAGCAATTTAAGTCAACTTGAGGCCTACACAAAAACGAAAATGAGTCGACTCAAACCCTAGACCCTATCGACCTACCCTAAATATAATCTTAGGTCAGGGTAACCCAATCTATATGCAGACAACTTGACCAAATATAATGACAAGTCGACTTGAACAATTTGTGTTAAAAATTTGTCCAAGTATAAAAAATCACGAGTCAACCTAAGAAAATTGACAAGTCGACCTTTTGAAAAAAGGTCACAGAATTTTACTCTACAATCTATTTGAGTCAACCTAAGCACTATGCAAGTCGACATGAACCCACGATGAAATGACACCAAATCGACTTAACAATACAATAAGTCATTCTGATGCAAAGCAAAATAGGCACACAAGTCGACTCAGTCATAAGCTAAGTTGACTTGAGGAGTCAAAGTCACAGAAACTAATGTCTATAACATTAGTATGAGTTGACCTTAGAATATAATATGTCAACCTAACAAATTTGTAAGTTAACTCACATTGTTTACAAGTTGTCCCATGAGCAAAATAAGTAAATCTACATCTCACAATATAAATATATACGAATCGACCTATGTATCTATAAACTCGACCTGAACAATTTACAAATCATAGAGAAAAGTCAATCTGAGTACTTAAGAAGTAGCCCTGAGTATTTCAAAATTAAAAAATGAGTAGATACAGAGCTCCAACTAGTCAATCGCATGAGAGTAACGTTCAATTGCTCAAAAAAGCTATTTCAAATTAAATAAAAAGCACAACTTGCTTACCAACTCCTACAATAGATTCAATGTCTATAAAAGCACTCCAACAGCTAAATCATCTTCAATGGTATAAATACAACTACAGAAGAATGACACTGCTTGCAAAAGCACATTAGAGAGCAAATTTTTATTCAAAGTGCTTATACTCTGTTTTCTCTTCATCTTTCTTATAGTTTGTTCACAATTGTATCTGAGAGGAGTGAGCTTGATTTTGTAATACAATTAATTTTACTCTTAGTTGTAAAGGATTTGAAAGGTTGTTTTCTAATCTTGAGTCAAAATTGTATCGTTTAAGCTTAGTAAGCGTGTTTGTTTGTTTTAGTAAGAGGCAACTGTAAATGTTTTGCAAAAACACTTGTAAGGTTGGTTAGCACCAATGATGCTAGTGTGTAAATCACTGTTAGTTTAATGGATTAGAAAATCCATATGAGATATAGGAGTGAATATACACCAAAAAGATAGAACCACTATAAATTCTGTGTTTATTATCCTTTTAATATTTATTTTTTATTTTTCTTCATACAAATTAATTTCCCTTTTCAACACCAAAAAGAGGCAAAGTTTTTAAGATAACCTATTTACCCCCTCTAGGTTATCACATTTAGTGTCAATAACCGGTAAAGGGGTTATGATAAAATGATAAATGAAAAAAGAAAATGACTTCATTTAAGAGAAAGGAAAGTAATGAAATAGAGAAAAACCAAAAAAGAAAGTTAGTACTACGATGAATTTAGTACTCTTGCATAATTCCAATTTAGATACATCAAAGATTTGTCATCTTTGCTTATTCTTTTCCTATTGATATGCATGTATCTATGTTGTATTATGTCATTACTTACTTTCCGTACATTATCATTGACATATCATGCTCCATGTATAAGAAAAGTCATATGTAATGTGTATGTTTCTCATTCCCTATTCTCATTGGAATTATTTACTGACTTGTGGTTTAACTAGCCCAAATCTTAACATTTTAGGTGTTTCAAGAGCTGGAGGGGAGTTAGGAAGAGTGGATAGATAATTATCAATAGTAGATCCTATTTCTTTTTCTTTCTTGACCATTGTCTCGTGATGTAGATTTTAATTTATTTGAACAGTTCATACTAATTTAATTGCATATAATAATGATTGTTGTGACACATGTAGAATGTATGTAAGAACAAAATCTATGTTGTTTATACAACTTTAGCTAGTTTTGTTAGTGTAATATGATTGTTGATGATTAAGAATTGAATATTGATCACTTATTTACTTAAGTTACTGCTTATCCCTAATGTTGGTGTAGAGAAGAGGGAATGTAGCCCACCACTAATGTTTATTTGAAATAGAACAAATTTAGTTTTTTTTTTTTATATTACGTTGTGTGGTTAGAGCTAACCAATTTAAAAAGGAGAATATACCCATTTTTTTTTCGAAAAATTTAGTTGATATAAAATTTTAAAAATTTTTCACCCTTTTCTTTTTGTGCTTTCACATACATGAATGACGATCTAGAAGCCATTATCTTGGTGTCATTTGTTTTGTAATGATTTAAATTCTATTTCCATATCATTCTACAATTTTTTTTTAAGTCATGTGATACTCGAATAATTGATAATCAAAGTAGAAATTAGTAAATTATAATCATCTATGCAGAAAATAATGGAAGTAATTCAAATTTAAAGATTATATGTTTTATTGTGACATGGATGACAAAATTTATTAATTCCACATAAATTACCATTCAGTTATCATCTAATAATCAAGTTAAAGCTCTTCATCTATTACTCATAATACGAAGCTCACAACTCCATTATCATTATGATCACATACTAATCATGGACTTTAGTAACAAAATGATTTTCCAAACTAGTTTTCCATTTAAGAGTTTTTGAGATTGTATAAAATAACTCGGTTTCTCATATTCTCAACACTTGATAATGGAATCTCTAATTAATCTTTTATAAGCACATTCTAATTAAATACAAAAATATGCTTTGCAAAATATTTTTTGTTACAAAAATATTATCATTGACACTAATAATATAAATTTATACATAATACAATTATTGTCTTAGGGCATAATCCTAACAATTAGCTCAACACAATCCATAAATAGGTCTGAAAACCAATATATTTTAAGACTCAGAACCCTATCAGAAATCATCCGATAAAAAGCTCGGGTATGTACTTTCATAAACGACTTCAAATAATGAAATCACTTGCCTGCCCCTCGAGTGAGACACATTCAAAAGCATTCCCTAGTTTCTCGTTCACATTTGGACAAATTGATCTTGAATGAAATTCCAAGAAGCTTATTCTTGGACAAAAGTAGAAACTTCCTAGTAATCCAACTCTAGAAGATGATAATGGATTATGGATAGGGGTTTCAAGCACAAGCAAGAAACATTTGGATATTCGTTTGGCAACGAAGCATCACCAAAAAAGCTCAGTGATTTCTAGGGAGAGCATGTCTAAATGCTCTCTTGACTTTAAATAACTTGATCTTAAGATCTACTGTATCTTCTGCCTTTTGTACAAAATGTAATAAAAGAAGTGGAAGCTATGCCGCATGCCATAATAAATTGCGTTTATTTTGATTGTGGTGCTCTTCATGAATAAGAGAGGACAGGGCTAAGATTAGATTTCCAATTCAAAGAGCTTGGAGTGAAAGGAAGAACCACTACAAAACAAATACTCTATTTAGACGGATGAAAAGTATCTGCTAAACCTACTAAAACCATCGGCAGAACTTCTCCAGCGGATAGGCCTTCAGTTTGCTATATACCCGAGATAGGTCTATCCTAATAGTTTTGGTCACAGTTAAGTATATTCTAGATTTATACTGACGATTAGAAAAGTATTGGTAAAATTACTACCTTTTGTTATTGGTTTCAAAAGTATTGGTAAAAGTTACTACCTTTTATCTTCTGTTACCATATGTGTTAGAAAATATTAGTACCTTTTATTGTTAGTCACACAACTGTAAATAAATGTTACTACCATTTATTGTTGCTTACTACTGATGTTAGGAAATGTTGCTAATTTTTATCATCAATTACCACAACTGTTAAAAATGTTATTACCTTTTATGATTGGTTACTACAAGTGTTAGAAAATATTAGTATCTTTTATCGCTGGATATCACAAATGTTAAGAACTGCCCTTCGTCAGTTACAACATGTGTTAGTATAAGTTATTGCTTGTATCATCGGTTACACAAATATTAGGAAATGTTATTATTATTTATGGTTGGTTACCACAAATGTTAGGAAAAATTATTTCAATTAGAAAAGTATTGGAAAAAGTTAGTCATTTACCATCGGTTACTAAATGTGTTAATATAAGTTACTATTTTATATCATCAGTTACCACAAGTGTTAGGAAATATTACTCCATTTTACCATGTTAAGAAATGTTACTCCCTTTTATCGGGTTATCACAAGTGTCAGAAAAAAGTAACGACATTTTATCATCAGCTATCGTAAGTATTAGGAAAATTACTACATTTTACCACAAGTGTTAGAAAATGTTATTATATACAAGTGATACAGTTTGTTATCACATGATATTAATAGTGACGGTTTTTTTAAGATGGCATAGATTTAAATTATTATAGGTAAATTAAAAAATGGAAAACAAAGAAATTACAAAAATAATGTAAACATAATAAGGATTGTATTAATATATGAGAATGATTGATACAAAGTAAAATGATAGATACATATAAAACCAAAAAAAGGAGAAAAGATTGCATGTCCCATAACTACATGTCTTCTGAGATGTTCCAAACTAAAAATGTTCATCACAGCTTGAAAACATCTTTATCCACAATCTTTCGTATCAATCTATTTATTAAAAACCTGTCGTGAAATAAATAGCGAAATGAATATAATTATATGATGACATTATAAATAATAGTAGTAAATTGTTGAGAATAAAAGGTTTTGATGATGATAAATTGGAAAAAATAAGTTTAAAGTAAATTAGAAAGCTATTAGTAAACAAGAGTCTACAAACCGTGTCAACCTGATCTTCACACACATCGACCTACTCCCTCAGGTCCACAAATTTTTATAACCTTATCGACCAATTTCAGCCTAACCATAAACATGTCGACCTAAACATAAAGAAACATAATACATTTTACTAAGTAAATGTATTTCGACATCTCTATGAACATATTGACCTGTCTTACACAACGACTTGAATTCTAGCACACACTGACCTGTTAACCTCAGGTAGACAAATTTAGATTGCATGATAACCAATTTTTGATAATAACGACTCACCTTTTTCACACATCGACAAATACAAGGCAAAATCTAAAGAGGACAACATGCTTGACATCTTGTCAACCTGATCCCGTTGTCCCTTAAAGGGGACACAACGACTTATATGTTGACTGTTTCGACATGAAAAACACATCGACCAATTTTAAAAGACATGTCCTCCAATTTTAAGCTAACATAGAGGTATGCTGATGTGATCCTACAACATGTCAACCTGATGTAAGGTATTGCTTAGAAATCATACATCGACCTATACATTAACCTTGTCAATATGCATAACATATCGGTCAATTTCTGAGAACAGGTCGACAAAGTTTGTGTACACACAGTGGTATGTTGATGCCTACTCAGAACATGTTTACTTGATGTTAGTTAACTCTTAGATATTGTACAACGACCTGAATTTTACCATGTCGACACACTAATTTCTAACAGACACAGAAATGCGTCGATGTGGAGACAAACCTTGTCGACCGAGGCTATTGATTTTTAAGTAAGTCATGTTTGATATCCATTACAATGATGTCGACACATCAGAATGCATCGACCAATTTGAATCTACGTGTCCAACTATTTAATTTGGTACATGTTCTTGTCGACCTAGATACTTTTTTGTTGACCTGATTAGTTAAAAGCACAACACTGAATTTTTGAATTCCGATCGATGTGTCATTTAGTCTTGTCGACCTAAAATTGTCAGAGAACAAATTTTCAAAATAGATTTGAACTCAATTGTCATATTCTTTTCTAGATTCTCTGAATATTACTATTTTGATCAAAACTAACATTCACATGCAACAAAAACAAACTTTGATTGGTTAACAAGATAGAAGCACCAGTGAGAGAATAGAGATTCAACACAAAAAATAGGTACTATCGCAAAACATTTATTAAAGTACATTTATGAGCAACGTTCAGCTTTAACAACTCTTTAACAGATCTCTTCAATACTATAATAAATACTAGAGAAGAGAAATGAAGAATAAGAGATGCTTGATTAATTTTCTAAAAAACTTCATTCTTTGCGTTGATTGTTCTTTATACTCTGTTCATATTTCATTATCCTTTTTGAATGTATTTAGTTTGAATTTAATTTTGTCAAATATGAGAATTAAAGCCTCTCATCTTTGACATTCCCTTCTCACTTGTACTGAGTGTTCAAAAGACCAAAGAGTGTGTGTCATTGCATTGTGTTTAGTATGAGAGAAAACCAATCTATGTAAAGTTGGGAAAGTGGTATTGAGAAGAAACACTATAATGGTTTAACTTGAACCTACAATCAAGCTTGTATTATTGAGTTGATAGTGAAAAATCTATGGAAAGTTTGGAAGTGGACGTACATCTATTGGTGGAACCACTATAAAAAGTTCTATGAGTTCTTTACTTTTTTGTTTTGATCTTCATGTAACTCAGTTGTAAGTTTTTTAGTTATAGAAAATTTTAAAAAAATATCTATATTCAACTATTCACCCCCTCTAGTTGAATATCAATTGGTATTAGAGTGGGTATGTCAATAGAAAGCCTAGCAGCTTAATACCAAAGATCCAAATAGCCATTAATGGAGATAATGTACAAGTAGAAGCATGTTCAACAAATCGTGCACCCTTCTTTAATGGATATTAGAACCAAAAAATGCTCAATTCCATAATTGCATAGGATCTCAACGCCTGGTAAATAATCAAAGAAGGTGTTGAATTTCCCACAGAAAAGATTGATGGAGTTCGTGTGCCATGACAAAGAGTAGAAAAAGGTTTATCAAGCTAACTGCAAGACTATAAATCTCCTTTACCTTGCCCTAAGCGTCAACAAATATAATTGAGTTTCATCATGCATCACAGCAAAAGAAATCTGGTAAAGACTCAAAACTTCTTACGAAAGTACTGATCAAGTTTGCAACAGCAAAATCGACTGTTATAATAAGAGTACGAAATCTTCAAAATGAAAGAAAGAGAAAGTATTGGCAAAATGATAACAAGTTTCAATAAGGTAACAAATGAATTAAGCTTACTTAGAAAGGAAATTCCTCAAGAAGATATGGTGGACAAGATTCTGAGAAGCCTGCCAAAGTCTTGGGAACCTAAAGTTACAGCAATAGAAGGGTCCAAAAATCTTGAAACCTTGACCATGGATGATCTCGTGGGGTCTTTAATAACCCATGACATGAGGTTGAATGTAAAGGAGAAAGGAAAAGATGAAAGAGGCAAAAGAGTGTCTCTAAAAGCTGACAGTGATGAAAGCACCTCAAACTCAGAAGAAGATGACGATAAATTAGATGAAGCACTGCTAGCTAGAAGAGTCAAGAAGTTTGTGATACAAATAAAAAACAAGAATAAATCATACTTCAAAAGGCCCAAAAAGAAAGAAGAATTCAGGTGCTTTAAGTAAAAGAAATTGGGACACATAAAAGCTGATTGTCCCCAATTGAAAAAGGGGAAAAGAAGAAAGACAGAAAGGAGGAGAAAAAGAAGAAGGCACTTGTAGCTTAGAGTAATAAAGTCTCTAGTTCAAGTGGAGAAGTACAAATAGAGGAACAAGCTTACGTATGCTTCATAGCCAATGAAGAATTCTTCGACAGTGAGATAAATTCTACTTCGTATTCCTCTTGTTCTGATTCTGATGAAAACAATTTCACCATCACTGAACTGCATGAAGCATTACTAAAATCACTCAAAAAATGAAAAAGATTAAAAATAAAAAATAATTTGTTGAAGAAAGACATAACTGAAACTGTTAAAACATTAGAAAAATCAAAAATAGAAACAAATGAATTAAGAGAGAAAAATGCTAAATTAGAGTTAAAAATTGTTGAGATCAAAAAGGAATTAGAGAATAAACATCTGGATCAGCAAAATGAAAAGAACAGTGAAAATCACATGAATGAAAACATAGCTCTAAGAAGGGAATTAACTAAATAGAAAGAGAAAAGCATTAGGTAAAGTACCATACTAATGAAATTCAAACAGGGTTAAGAAAAACTAGAAGCCATTCTAGGAGCACAAAGAGCAATATCTGATAAGACTAGGTTAGGATATAATCCCACACAAACCCAGAAAAAGTTATATAAATTCTTCATACCTAGTTTAGAAAATGTCAAAGTATAGAGATGTCATACATGCATTAAACAGGGTACAAGTCAGAAAATTGTAAACTTAGAAATAAATTTTCCATCAATACAAATAACAAGGTGTAAATAATAACAAATGTGCCCACTCCAAAAGATTTGGACACTTTGCTTACATTTGCTGGTTTAAGAACTCATAAAAAATGAACCTAAAATAAATTCCTAAGAATCAAATCAAAGTTAACTCAGCCGAACCCAAGAAGATGTGGGTACCAAAGGGAAAAGTGTGATTAAATCTTGTTGCAGGTCTATCTGAAATCAATGGAATCTCCTGGAAAGTCAATCCGGTACATTGATAGTGGATGTTCAAGGCATATAACCGGAGATATATCAAAATTCTCATCTCCCAAGAAGACGAAAGTGGAAAGGTAGCCTTTGGTGACAACTCCAAAGAGAAAGTCATTAGGATAGGCAACATTGGAGGTAAGTTTACTGATTCTCAAATTCAGAATGTTCCTCTTATTTCTGATCTTAAATTTAGTCTATTAAGCGTCTGTCAACTGTGTGATAAAAGTTATACTATTATATTTGAATCTAATGCTTGCTCTATTGTTGATAAATTCTCTGATAGTATTAAATTCACTAGTTTTAGAAGAGGAAACATCTTTGTTATTGATTTAAATCAATTAGAGATTCAAAGTAGATCTTGCCTAGTCACGATAAGTAAGGAAAATTCATGGCAAGCATGGACACAATATTAAAACTAGTCAAGAAAGACATTGTGAAAGGTCTACCCAAATTAAAATACAAAAAAGATAGGCTGTGTGATGCATGCATGAAAAGAAAACAAACTAAAACATCTTTCAAACTTAAAAAGTGTGTATCTACTAGCAACCCTTTAGAAGTTTTTTCACATTGACTTATTTGGACCATCTAGAACTCAAAGTTTAGGGGGGAAATATTATAGTTTTGTGATCATTGATGATTACTTTAAATACACTTGAGTACTATTTCTTGTCAAGAAAAAGGAAGCTAGTGAGGCTTTCATTAAACTTTACAAGAAAATTCAAAATGAAAGGGAATTTCAATTAATAGTATTAGAAGTGATCACGATAAAAAATTTGAAAACAAAACCATGGAAGAATTTTGTGATAATCACAGTAATTATCACAATTTCTCGGCACCTAAGACACCTCAACAAAATGGAGTAGTAGAAAGGAAGAACATAACTCTACAAGAAATGAATAGAACTATACTCTGTGAGCATAATTTGTACAAATACTTTTAGGCAGAAGTAGTGAATACTGCTTACTACATCTTAAATAAGGCTTTAATCATACCAATCTTAAAGAAAACTCCTTATGAGCTTTACAAAGGAAGGAAGTCCAATATAGTCTATTTTTGAATTTTTGAATGCAAATGCTTTGTTCTAAACAATGGAAAAGAAGAGTTAGGAAAATTTGATACCAAAAGTGATGAAGGAATCTTCTTAGCCTATTCGACAGTAAGTAAGGCATATATACTTTATAACAAAAAAAACCATGATAGTAGAAGAATCAATACATGTGAAGTTTGACAAAAAAAATGACACTAATAAAAAATGATCAAATGATGAAGATTTAACAGAAAAGTTTAATAAATTGAATTTTACAAAAAGCATGAACTCTCAAAAAGAAGAAGTCAATGAACTTACTAAACAAGAAGAAAATGATGAAACTCAATAAGAGTAAGAAATCAAATATCCTCAAATTAGAAAAGATATAATTGTAGAAAATATAATAGAAGATGCGAGTTTAGGAGTTAGAACCAAATCAGCCCTACAAAATCAATATGAATATGTAGCATTCATCTCTCAAAATGAACCTAAGAATGTAGAGAAAGCATTAGAAATGAAAATTGGATAATGGCCATGTGAATTAAACCAATTCAAAAAACAAGTATGGAATATTGTCCCTAAACCATCGAACCAATCTGTGATTGGAACTAAATGGTATTTAGAAATAAACTTGATAAATATGGAACAATCACAAGAAACAAGGCAAGATTAGTGGCCAAAGGATATAACCAAGAGAAGGAAATTGACTACGATAAAACATATGCTCTAGTGGCTAGATTAGAAACAATTAGAGGGGTTCTAGTCTTCTCTTGATATATGAACTTCAAGTTATATCAAATGGATATTAAAAGTGACTTTCTGAATAGCTATTTAAATGAGACTATGTAAGTAGAACAATCACCTGGATTTGATGATCCAAAATTTCCAGAACATGTCTTCAAACTGACAAGAGCCTTGTATGGCTAGAAACAAGCTCCTAGAGCTTGGTACGAAAGCTTAAGCAATTTTCTAATGAAAATAGCTTTGAAAGAAGAAAAATTAATAGTGCTCTCTTCATCAAAAGAAAAGAAGACAAATTTCCAATAATTCAAATTTATGTGGATGATATAATTTATGGAGGAACTAGTATAAAAATATATAAAGAATTTACAAAAGAATGCAAAGAGAGTTTGAAATGAATATGATGGGAGAATTAAAGTACTTCCTAGTATTTCAGATTAAGCAATTAGAAAAAGAAATCTTCATTAATCAATGAAAATATACCAATGAACTAATTAAAAGATTTGGGCTTAGTGAATCAAAGGAAATGCCACACCTATGAGTACAAGTATAAAGTTAGATAAAGATGAAAATAATAAATCAGTTTGTCAAAAATTATACAAAAATATGATTAAATCACTTTTGTATCTCACTGCTTCAAGACCAGATATACGATTCAATGTGTGCCTTTGTGCAAGATTCCAAAAGTGTCTCATTTGGTGGTAGTTAAAAAAATTTTTAGATATCTAAAATACACGACACATCTAGCCCTTTGGTATGACAGAAAATCAAGTTTTTGGTTATATGGATTCTTAAATACAGACTTTATAGGATGCAAGTTAAATAGAAATAGTACCAGCGGTACTTATCAATTCTTTGGAAGCATGTTGGTATTATTGTCTTCCAAGAAGCAAAGCCATGTGACATTGTCAAAAATCAAAACTGAATATGTTTCTACTATACAATGTACTGCACAAATCTTCTAGATTAAACATTAAGTAAAGGATTATGGCATGGATTTCAATTGCATTTCTATTAAAATGTGATAACACAAGTGCCATAAATCTAACTAAGAATCCAGTTCATTAATCTCAAACCAAACACATTGAAGTGAGATATCACTTTATCAGAAATCATGTTCTTAAAAACGAAATTGTTCTTGAGTATATTGAGACTCAAAAATAAATTGTTAACATTCTTTCCAAGCCATTGGAAAAGAATAGATTTTGTGAACGAATAAGAGAGTTAGGAATTATTGAAATAGAGAAATAAGATGGAAATTTGGAAAACAAAGTTAGTTAAAATCCTGAAAACGAACTCAAGGTCGACCTATTTCTCAAGGGATGTCAACAAATTAAAAATTATAAGGCTTTGTCAACCTACTAGTCATTGAATTAGAAATATTATCGATATATAGCTTAAAATAAAAAATAGATGTAAGATTGTCGACCTGCATAGCAATAAAAGTCAGGTCGATATCCTTAAAAGTATGTCGACCCGATTACTTTTGAATATCTTTAAAACAGGTCAATATGCATGAAAAGGTGTTAACCTGTGATATGTAGAATGGAATATGAACGGTCGACATATCGACCCGTCTCACTATTCTTTCTAAATTTTGAATTTCGCTCTTTCTCTCTGAAACCCTTGGCGATTCTCCTCTATGAAACCCTAATCAAACATGGCTCCCAAAAGGAAATTACCTAGTTCCAAGCAATCCACATCCTCCAAACCTTCTTCAAAACCTACAACCAAAGCCTCCTCCTCAAAACCATAGACTACAAAATCTCAATCTATGAAACCCCTTACACCTCCAAATCAACTAGAGCCAATCCCACAAATCAATACTAATGAATTCAAATCGATTGAACAATACGAGTTGTATGAGAAGGTATTCTCAAGAGGCAAAGTTAATCCTGGGAGTTTAATCGATTGAGTTTTTTTTTAAAATGGCAAACTTCAAGTATGAAGAATTTCTGAATGAAATATACCCTAATTGGTTGATAATTCCGAACAAATTCATTCATGAGAAGGAATTAAACTATTGTATAACAATATTGAAGTGATTTCTGATAGAGATGAGAATGAATCTCAGATCATCCTAAATGATCACTCTATCTCATGTGCGTTAGGACTTATGTGAATGGAAAAGTGATTGAAATAACACCTAGATTGTATATAGAGAAAATGGTATTGCATGGGTGCCATACGATAATGCGAGTCATATATGTAGTCTATCTATTTTGAAAATGTTAGAATTGTTTTCAGTAATGAAAACTTGACTATTGTGAACATTAATACCACATAATTAGGTTTTTGTGAACGTATTTTGCATTTGATTGTGGCTCATGTGTTGAGACCTAAAGAAGGAAAGTACACAACTATTTCTAAAGAAAATTTCTGATTGATGGCTTGCATCATGAGTGGCAAGAATCCCGAATTGTATTTCATAGTTTCTTACTTTATGATTGCTGCACATAGATCTGAGAACTCACTTCTACCATATGCTAGTATGATCTCTGAAATCCTATCTTGTATTCAAGTGGAGTTGGACAAGGATACGGTCATTGAGTTAAATGAAAAGAATGGAATCAATGCGTCCTCTATGCTTCGAGCCAAATGGATGTGTAATAGTAAAGAAGAGTGGGTTAGAAAGGAAGGAGGAGCCAATAAGAGGCAAATAGAGGAGATAGGAGAAGATACTAAGGAAGAAACAAAAAATGAACCAAGGGAAAAAAGGAGAGAAGATGAAGGGCAACCATCAAACTCACTGCCTATCACTTTTGACATGATTTGGGAAAAGTTGGAGAAATTTAAGAAGAGACAACTTTTGTAAGGATAAATAGGCTGTGTATTGATAATGGAACTTCAAAACATCACGAAAAACTAGAATCCCTTGAAAAAGACAAAAGAAAACTATCACATCCTCCCAGATCCTCTCACTCATGCTGATGATAGTCTAAGCTTTACTCAAGGTTTATGTCTTGACACTTTCTATTGTTTACATGTCTATTTATTTCTCTTAGAGCTAACTTTGTATTTGTCATGCCCCGAACCAAGATCGTGAGCAATCGTCCGTTGTCCTGAATGTTGGCTGTATTTTTATAAAAAATAGGACAGAACCTCCCCGCATATTGGAGGTCTCCCATATAGCAATCAACCTACTACCTGTACAATATGGTCAACCCAGCCTCACAATACATAAATCAAATTTCAACATCAGACCAACACATCCATACTGCACAATCCAGGACAACGCAAGACTAACAAAACGAATTTTCACAGTCTTAACCACAGACCTCAACTGCTATGTCCCCGTCAAAGGCATGAACAGCCGCCAGTCGCCCCTCCAGTGATTTAGAGGTGGCAACAAGCGGTCCTAAAATACACTTCTAGGACATGACACATTCCCAAGTAACATATACAATGAATAGCATTGCCTCAATGAAGTGTTATGCAATGACATGAGAGTTCCACGATTTAAATATCCATATTATCCCAGAATTATACAATGGTCATTTATAGATCTCAAAATACATATATATCATCAATACAATTTTTAACTAACGAAATTATAGCGAAAATATACAATGACTCATCAAGTCCAGATCAAATCTCCCAATGAAACTAAGCGTCCTAAAAGCAATGCTCCTTGTCAAATAATATCTTTGAAACAAGAAGGGAAATAAGAGTGAGTACTCAGGGAAAGAATACTCAGTGAGTGAGTGAGTCAATGCAATCGTCTAATAAGAATTATGAAACTGGAGTGTCAAAGTGTAAGTATACAAATCATACTTCAAATTATCATGTTTTTCATTTCAACAATATATCATTTGCTCACATTATCAAATCAAATATGCATCCAAAGCACTGTCATTAAAATCATAGAGCTACCAGTCAAAAGTATCCTGGTAGAGGTCTACCTCGACATACGACAGGTGCACCGGGGCTGTTATATGCAAATTTATTTAAAGTGCTCTCTACCCTGGCATTGGTGACGGACCTCGTCCAAATCCTCCCCCTTTTTGGGTTCAACCTGGCTAGTACCGTGTCATTAATAAAATCAAGACAACTCGTGGGATACCCCAGGCCTAGGTGTATCTGGAAGCCACCTAAGCGCCTCTTACGATGTCCTTCGTAGCTACGGAACGATACATACCAAAGCCCTCAAGGCCAAAATCAATCTCGTATCAAGAATGTGCCGAAATCAGATTCACAAACCAAATGCAATATATAGCGTAAAATGACACATTATACATTTCAACCACATGGCTGCATAATTTCATAATTCAATCCAATTTTTGGATACTCCAACGGTTCACAAAAAATCAGTTCCAAAACCAATCAAAACATTTCAAGCACACGACAAATCATGCTCATTTATCAAAATGTTATAAAACAGGGTTTACATATTAAACAAAAGTATTGAAATAAATCTCACTCACTGTATGGGGGAGGGTAGCGCACTCCCTAATAATACCATGAAGTGAAGAAAAGTGTTTCCCTAAATCAAAGCACCCAACACCTATGAATATATATATATATATATATAAAATCAACAAATTTCAAACCTACGCAATTATAGGAAATAAGCTGTCACTTCTAATACACGTATGCAAATCAGGTAGTTTGAATTCTTTAGAACCCTACCCTAATTCCTCATATTTTGTTAATGCATACAACAAATCTACAAGACTCAAGTGTTGGTACTCAACCAATCTCGCACAGGGCTCACACCAATCCAATCTCTCACTCGCACCGAAGGGCCAGCAAGGCTACAGCCCAGCGCTCTTCGGTACAGCGCGCAGCATCCATGTACAGGGTCCATGTGCAGGGCGCGCAGTGCCCATGTGCAGGGTCCATGTGTAGGGCACGCAGTGTACTTGCGCATCACCCAGGGCACGCAGCGCCTGCACGCCAACCATTTCTCCTCATTTCTAAACTTAACCCTAACATTCATTAAAATAAATCAAATGGGTAAGAAATTTTTTTCACCGAGTGCAGACTTTCGTCCGAATGTCTTCTCGATCACTCGAAAATCTACAATACTCCCTATCATGACAAGATTTATTAGTTAGGTCATAAACACTTAGAACAAAATCAAAACCCTGAGTCAGTTACCTATGTAGAGACTCGCGGGCTGTCATGGGCTATCACGGGCTGCGGGTCGCAATAGGCTTCGCGGCTGCAGTGGGCTCATGGGCTGCTCAGGCTAGCACGTGTGCTCGTGAGCTGGACTGCAGTTGCACGCTCGCGGGTTGTGCACACTAGTGGGTTGGAGCACGCTCATGCGCAGGTGCGCTCCAGAGCAGGCCTGCCTATGTGGTCGCGCGCTCGTGCTTGCGTTGTGGCGCGTTTGTGCGAGGAAGCGCGCTCTTGCGCTTGTGCAGGGAGCATCGCGCTGCGGTGCGCTCGCAGGAGGGAGGAGGTGCAGCGGCTGTGGTGTGTTCGTGGTGGTGGCGTGTGTGGTAGCTCACGGCAGAGTGTGATTGAGAGGGAGGGAGATCACGAGAGATAGAGAGAGGATGAGCAGCGGAGAGAGAGAGAAACAGTGAGAGAGAGAAACCGAGAGGGAAAGAAGAAGAAGAAGATGGTGTGGTGGTACGCGGTGGAGGGGACCGGCGGGTCGTGGGAAGGTGAAGAGTCGAGTAGAGAGAGAAAAAAGGAAGAGAGAGAGAGAGAGAGAATAAAATTAGGGTTTCCAACCCTAATTCGCAGATTCGGAAAATTAAAATATACTAAAATTTTAATTTAAATAAATAAAATTTCTCTATATATAATTAAATTTAAGAATATTTTATTTATAAATATATATTTCGAAAATGGTACAATATTACAAACGCCGCAGTGTTGGTGTTGTATCTTCTAACGCCCTAAAAATAAGTTTCGTCCTCGAAACTAAAAGAGGACTAAACAACAAACAAATGGGGATGCTGTTTCCTCATAGCCGCCTTGGGCTCCCAAGTCTCCTCCTCGACCTGGTCACTCCTCCACAAGACTCTGACCAACGAGACTTCCATGCTCCGCAGCTTCCTGACCTGTTGATATAGAATAGCCACGGAATGAACTCGAAAACTGAGGTCCTCTCGTAACTTAACAGGTCGAGGCTCTAAAATATGCGAAGGATCTAGGATGTACTTCTTCAACACTGATACACGGAAGACATCATGGATCCGAGATAACTCGTCTGGAAACTCTAGTCTGTTTTCTACACTCCCAACCTTACTGAGGATACAAAACGGGCTAATGTACCTGGGGCTCAATTTGCCCCGTTGCCGATATCGAATGAGTCCCCTCAAGGGAGAAATCCTCAAAAACACCATATCACCCACCTCAAACTCTAAAGGCCGGCGTCTACGATCGGCATATACCCTCTATCTATCTTGGGCGGCTTTCAACTGCTCGCGGGTTACCCTAACCTTTTCCTTAGTTTCCTCGACTAACTCAACATTGGTAAGGTGCCTCTCGCCTACCTCATCCCAACACAACGGGGTACGACACTTTCTGCCATAGAGTGCCTCATAGGGTCGCATACCAATACTGGCCTGATAGCTATTATTAAAGACAAACTCCACTAACGGTAAATGTCTATCCCAACTACCCCAAAAATCCATGACACAAGCCCGAAGCAAACTTCAAGCGTCTGAATGGTCCTCTCCGACTGACCATCTGTCTGTGGGTGATATGTTATGCTAAAACTGAACCGCGAGCCCAAAACTTCCTGCAGCTTGGGCCAAAATCAAGAAGTGAACCTCGGATCTCTATCTGAGACTATGGACACAGGAACTCCATAGAGTCTGATTATTTCGTCAATATACAGACATGCCAATGTCTTCAATGGAGAGTCGCTGCACATCGGGATTAAATGGGCGGACTTGGTGAGTCGATCGACTACTACCCAAATGGTATCATATCTGGTCTGAGTCCGCGACAATCCCATAACAAAGTCCATAGTCACATGTTCCCACTTTCATACGGCAATAGGAGGAGACTGTAGTAAATCCACTGGCCTCTGATGCTCAGCCTTCACTTGCTGACAGACTAAACATCTAGATACAAACTCTGAAATGTCCCTCTTCATACCTGGCCACCAATAGCTACCCTAAACAGTTCGATACATCTTTGTACTACCCGGGTATAAGGCATAGGTCGAGGAGTGTGCCTCCTCTAATATGGACCTACAGAGATCCTCATCAGCGAGTATATCCATTCTATCTCGATCAGTCAGAAGTTTATCACTATGGACTCTGAAATCATCTATATCACCTCTACGGGCCCTCTTAGTAAGAGCCTGGAGCTTGGTATCAATGCCCTAAAGCTCCCTAATATGGTCCAACAGCGTTGGTCTGACCTCAAAGCTGGCTAGCAGAGTGCCCTGATCATCACTAGCCAATCTGACTCCCAAATCCTGGAGTCCCATCAAATAAGTGAGGTATGCCATATCGTTCTCCTGAGATGATAAAGCTGATTTCTGGCTCAGGGCATCAGCAACCACATTGGCCTTGCCTGGATGATAATCAATGACAAGATCATAATCTTTGAGAAGTTCCAACCATCTCCTCTGTCTCAGGTTAAGTTCTCGTGTGTCGGATAATTCACCTCATGTTTCTTCAACTGTCTAAAAGCATAGGCGATCACCCGACCATTTTGCATCAAAACATACCCCAACCCTTGTCGGCTAGCATCACTGTACACTGTGTAGTCTCGACTGCTGGTGGGAAGCGCCAAAATCGGGGCTGTAGTCAACCGTTGTTTGAGCTCCTCAAAACTTGCCTCACAATGGTTATCCCATACAAACTTGACACCCTTTCACATCAATCTAGACAGTGGTGCAGCTATCCGGGAAAACCCCTCAACAAATCTACGGTAATACCCGGCCAGACTAAGAAAACTCCTGATCTCAGTCACTGTCTGTGGCTGCTCCCATCTCATAATGGCATTGACCTTGTACGGGTCGAAAAAAATCCCCTCTGCAGAAACGACATGCCCTAAAAATCCAACTTGTCTTAGCCAAAATTCACATTTTGTGAATTTGGCATACAGCTGCTCATCGCGAAGGATCTTTAAAATGGTGCAAAGATATTGAACATGATTTTTGTAACTCCGTGAATACACCAGTATATCATCTGTGAAAACTATGACAAACTAGACCAGATAGTCGTGAAAAACTCTGTTCATCAAGTACATGAATGCAGCTGGGGCATTAGTCAGCCCAAACGGCATGACAAGGAATTCATAGTGCCCGTATAAAGTACGGAAAGTTGTCTTTGGCACATCTTGAGTCCTAATCTGCAACTGATGATATCCCGATCGAAGATCAATCTTTGAGAAAACTCAGGCACCTTGCAATTGATCAAACAAATCATCTATGCGAGGCAGTGGATATCTGTTCTTCATAATTACCCGATTAAGTTGTCTATAATCCACACACAATCTCAGTGAGCCATCCTTTTTCTTTACAAACAGCACTGGAGTACCCTAAGGTGACGTGCTAGGACGGATAAACTCCTTATCCAGCAACTCCTATAATTGGACCTTGAGCTCTCTCAGCTCAGCCGGCGCCATCCTCTATGGCAACATAGAGATAGGGATAGTCCCCGAAGCTAAATCGATCTCAAAATCAAACTCTCGAACCGGTGGTAACCGAGTAGCTCTTCGGGGAAAACATCAATAAACTCATGTACCATTGGAACAATCTCAAATCTCAGTCCCTGAGCAGTGGTGTCTATGATGTCAGCCAGATATGCCGCACACCCGAGGCGAATCATGCGTTTGGCCTCCAAAATTGAAATGACACAGCGGGGTAAAACCTGCCTATTGCCCTCAAAAATCAACATTTGCTGATCGGGTTTTGAAAACTCCACCTGCTTCTTAAAGCATTCAACTAAAACCCGATGCATATGTAGCCCATCCATCCCCAAGATGGCATCAAAATCAGTCATGGCAAAAGGGATTAGATCTGCCTTCAGTACTGTATCCCCAACGTTGATCTCACATTCTCTATACATTGTGCCGCACACAATCTGCTCATCTAGAGGAGTGATGACCAATATCTCCTAGTCCAAAGGTGAGAGCGGCTTGTCAGAGTGTCAGGAGAATTGATCGCTCACATACGAATAGTTAGACCCCGTGTCAATAAGGATACGAGCATCTATTCCAAAGATAGGTAGAGTACCTATCATTGAACAAAATGCACAAGGACTTAGAATAATTTCAAATTTGATATATATATTTATATATCAAAATAGTTGAGCCTCTAAGACTTTTACAACTTCAGTGTACAAAGAAGTCAGAGTAGTATTATGTTGACAAAAAGGTACACAACATAAAATACCTATACAATTATCATGATACAATGTTGACATTCCCAAAAGAGGTGAAAATACAAATAGAGATCCTATTCTACAAGATTAGAAGGAAGAGTACTGGTGATGATGTCGGGGTTTGCCTGGGCGTCCTCCTGTATCATGGCATAAACCCGGGCCTGAGCCCTAGGCTGTTGTCGTGCCTAGGTCTGCATTGTGTTATTCCTGCTGGTCACCTCGGGAGTAAAAGATGCTGGACGAGTAAGCTGCCTTTGCTGACCCATATGAGGAGTACTAGTACAGCTCTGTGAACTCTGTCCTCTGAGTTCTAACTCAGGGTAGGAACTCCTGATATGCCACGGCTTCCCATAGTAGAAGCAAGTGACTGACACTGAACAAGCTCCTATCGAATGGGACTAATTGCACCTGCAGCAATAAGGATGCCGCTGAGTAGTATACTCTGCATGGTAAGTCAGAGCGGGCTATCTGAACCCCTGGGAGTACTGTCCCCATCCTAGATTAGAAGATCCAGATCCAAATCTGTCTCTGTGCAAACGGGATCCCCTGCCCCTCTAGCAGTTCTGCGCAGAATAAGAGTTCTCTTTCTTTCTCTTCAGCTCTCTGTTCTCTCTCTGCCTAGTCTCGGCGCGGACCAAAGCCTCTATGCGGTGAGCAAAGTCTATCACCTCGGCCAGTGTAAACTGTGGAGTAGCAGTCATATATTTCTTTATGTTGAGGCTAAGACCGTCTTCGAATTTGAAGCGCAAATACTGAGGTGTAGCCAGATCCGGTACAAATGCTGCAAGTCTCCGCATGTCTGCCTCATACTCTAAGACAGATCTGGACCCCTGTGTAAGCCGTCCCAGCCTGACCTCATCCGGTTCTACTGGTAGAGTGGGAAGAATTTGCGGTCAAACTCCCGAAGGATGTCGTCCCATCGCAGTGGCTCTGTCACCTCATCAGTGAGGGCTTCCCATCATAAGAGGGTCTTTCCTTCTAATAATCGCTGTGCCACTTTTAGGCAGAGCTCCTCTCCAATCGCCAGATCGATCAAAATCCTGCAGGTACGGTTGATCCAATGCTTGGCTGCCGCAGCATCACCAAGCCCTGTGAAATCAGTGCACCGCAGCTGACGAGCCTCTTTTACCAACTGAGTTATCTCATGTACCCGTCTAAGAGTAGCCGATGTAGTCTCACTCGGCTCTGCAAGATAGAAGGACCGGCCACCAGCGGTAGAACTGGTGCCGAAGGAACTAGCACTACGACAGGTACAGGTGTCGCTCTAGGAGGTGGTAGGGGTAGAATCTGGACCCCATACGAAGCGTACCACTCGTACACCTGCCAAAAGGTATCAAGTGTGGGTACGGGAGTCTCAGCTTGAGCAACTGGCTAAGTAGGTGCCGGTGGTGGTATGCTAGTCGAGAAACGATCATCCGGCTCGTCTAATTCCTCTCGTAGGGCAAAACGGGTGCTCTATCGATCAACTACCACCCAAATGGCATCATATCTACCCTGAGTCCACGGCAATCCCATAACAAAGTCCATAGTCACATGTTCCCACTTCCATATAGGAATGGGAAGAGGCTGTAGTAAACCCGCTGGCCTCTGATGCTCAACCTTCACCTGCTGACAGACTAAACATTTAACTACAAACTCCATAATATCCCTCTTCATACCTGACCACCAATAGCTGCCCCGAATAGTTTGATACATCTTTGTACTACCTGGGTGCAAGGCATAGGCCGAGGAGTCTGCCTTCTCTAATATGAACCTGTAGAGATCCTCATCGGCAGGTATAGCCACTCTATCTCAATAAGTCTGAAGTCTATCACTATGGACTCTGAAATCGTCTACATCACCTTTGCGGGCGCTCTCAGTAAGAGCTTGGAGCTTGGTATCAATGACATGAAACTCCCTAATACAGTCCAATAGCGTCGGCCTGACCTCAAACCTGGCTAGCAGAGTGCCCTGATCATCACTAGCCAATCTGACTCCCAAATTCCAGAGTCCCATCAAACAAGTAAGGTATGCCATATCGTTCTCCTGAGACGATGAAGCTGATTTCCGGATCAAGGCATCAGTAACCACATTGGCCTTGCCGGATGATAATTAATTATAAGATCATAATCTTTGATAAGTTCCAACCATCTCCTCTATCTCAGGTTAAGTTCTCGCTGGGCGAATAAATATTTCAGACTTTTATGATCCATATACACCCGGCAAATCACCCCGTACAAGTAATGGCGTCATATCTTCGATGCGAAGACTATGGCTACGAGCTCTAAATCGTGTGTCGGATAATTCACCTCATGTTTCTTCAACTGTCTAGAAGCGTAGGGGATCACCCGACCATTTTGCATCAAAACACAACCCAATCCTTGTTGGCTAACATCACTGTACACTGTGTACTCCCAATGTTGGTGGGAAGCACCAAAATTGAAGCTGTAGTCAACCGTTATTTGAGCTCCTGAAAACTCGCCTCATAACGGTTATCCCATACAAATTTGATACCCTTTCGCATCAATCTAGACAATAGTACAGCTATCCGGGAAAACCCCTTAACAAATTTATGGTAATACCCGGCCAGACCAAGAAAACTCCTAATCTCAGTCTCTGTCTGTGGCTGCTCCTAACTCATAATGGCATTGACCTTCTACGGGCCGACAAAAATCTCCTCTGCAGAAACGACATATCCCAAAAATCCAACCTGTCATAGCCAAAATTCATATTTTGTGAATTTGGCATACAGCTGCTCATCGATGAGGTTATGTAAAATGGTGCGAAGATACTGAACATGATCCTTGTCACTCCGTGAATACACCAGTATATCATCTATGAAGACTATGATAAACTAGTCCAGATAGTTGTGAAAAACTCTGTTCATCAAGTCTATGAACACAGCTGGGGCATTAGTCAGTCCAAAAGGCATGACAAGGAATTCATAGTGCCCGTATCGAGTGCGGAAAGCTATCTTTCGCACATCTTGAATCCTAATCCGCAACTAATGATATCCCGATCGAAGATTAATCTTCAAGAAAACTCGGGCATCTTGCAATTGATCAAACAAATCATTTATGCGAGGTAGTGGATATTTGTTCTTCATAGTCACCTGATTAAGCTGCCTGTAATCCACACACAATCTCAATGAGCTATCCTTTTTCTTTATAAACAGCACTGGAGCACCCTAAGGTGACGTGCTAGGACAGATAAACCCCTTATCCAATAACTCCTGCAGCTGGACCTTGAGCTCTTTCAGCTCAGCCGGCGCCATCGTGTATGGTGGCATAGAGATAGGGATAGTTCCCGGAGCTAAATCGATCTCAAAGTCGAACTCCCAAACTGGTGGTAATCATGGTAGCTCATCGAGGAAAACATCAGTAAACTCCTGTACCACTGGAACATCCTCAAGTCTTGAGCCCTGAGCAGTGGTGTCTATGATGTGAGCCAGATATACCGCACACTCACGGTGAATCATGGGTTTGGCCTCCAAAACTAAAATGACACAGCGGGGTAAAACCTGCCTCTCGCCCTCAAAAATCAACACTGGTTGATCGGGTTTTCGAAACTCTACCTGCATCTTAAAGCAGTCAACTAAAGCCCGATGCATATGTAGCCAATCCATTCTCAAGATGGCATCAAAATCAGTCATGGCGAGATGAATTAGATCTGCCTTCAGTACTGTATCCCCAACTTTGATCTCATATTCTCTATACACTATGTCACGCACAATCTACTCACCTAGAGAAGTGATGACCAATATCTCCTCGTCCAAAGGTGAGGCGGCCTGTTAAAGTGTTGGGAGAATTGATCGCTCACATACGAATAGTTAGACCCCGTATCAATAAGGATACGAGCATTTATTCCGAAGATAGGTAGAGTACCTATCATTGAACAAAATGCACATGGACTTAGAATAATTTCAAATTTGATATATATATATATATCAAATAGTTAAGTCTCTAAAGCTTTTACAACTTCAGTATACAAAGATGTCAGTGTAGTATCATGTCGACAAAAGGGTACACAACATAAAATACCTATACAATTATCATGATACAATGCTGACATCCCCAAAAGAAGTGGAAATACGAATAGAGATCTTATTCTACAGGATCAGAAGGAGGAGTACCCGTACCGACCCATATGAGGAGTACCCTGCCTGGGTCTATACTGTGTTACTCCTGGTGGTCACCCTGGGAGTAGAAGATGCTGGCCGAGTAGGCTGCCCCTACTGACCCATATGAGGAGTATTAGTACAGCTCTGTGAACTCTGTCCTCCGAGTCTTAACTCAGGGCAGAAACTCCTGATATGTCCTGGCTTCCCACAGCAGAAGCAGGTGACCGACACTGAACAAGTGCCTATCGAATCGGACCTATTGTACCAGCGGCAATAAGGATGCCGCTGAGTAGTATACTATGCAGGGTGAGTCGAAGCGGGCTGTTTGAACCCTTGGGAGTACTGTCCCTATCCCAGATTAGAAGATCCAGATCCAAATCCGTCTCTGTGCGAACTAGATCCCCTGCCTCTCTTGGAGTTCTACACAGAATGAGACTTCTCTTTCTTTCTCTTCAGCTCTCTGTTCTCTCTCTGCCTAGTCTCGACGCGGACCAAAGCCTCCGCGCGGTGAGCAGAATCTATCACCTTGACTGGTGTAAACTGTGGAGTAACAATCATATACTTCTTTATGCTGAGGCTGAGACCGTCTTCGAATTTGAAGTGCAAATACTGAGGTATGGCCAGATCCGGTACAAATACAGCAAGTCTCCTCATGTCTGCCTCATACTCTGAGACAGATCTGGACCCCTGTGTAAGCCGTCCTAGCTCTGACCTCATCCGGTACTACTAGTAGAGTGGGAAGAATGTGTAGTCAAACTCTCGAAGGAAGTCGTCCCACCGCAGTGGCTCTATCACCTCATTAGTGAGGGCCTCCTATCATAAGAGGGTCTCTCCTTCTAATAATCGTTGTGACACTTTCATGTAGAGCTCCTCTCCAATCCCCAGAAAGGTCAAAATCCTGTGGGTGCAGTTGATCCGATGCTTGGTTGCCGCAGCATCACCAAGCCCTATGAAATTAGTGCACCCCAACTATGGGGCTCCATAACCAATTGAGTGAACTCATGTACCCGTCTTAGAGTAGCCGATGTGGTCTCACTCGGCTCTGACAAGATAGAAGGACTGGCCACCAGCGATGGAACCGGTGCCGAAGGAACTGGCACGGTGACAGGTACAGGCGCCACGACAGGTGCAGACGCCATTGTAGGAGGTGGTAAGGGCGAAATCTAGACCCTATGCGAAGCGTACCACTCGTACAACTGCCGAAAGGCATCGAGTGTGGGTACGGGAGTTTCTGCCTGAGCAATTGGTTGAGTAGATGCCAGTGGTGGCATGCGAGTCGAGGAACGATCCTCCGGCTCATCTAATTCCTCTAGTGAGGCAAAACGGGTGCTTCATCGGGTCATCATACTTTTGCAAAAGAAGGATCCTTATTAGGTATCGTTCAAATAGGCATGGTTCAAGAAATTTGGACTAGTCACATCTTGACTACCCTCACAAAGAATTGAATCCTAAAAAAAAAGCATGTTAGGTTAGATACAACCGTACCTAACCTCCCTAAAATAGATGAACTCATATACGTATGACCATGTACTGGGACTTCATGACTGTATGAAACTCTCATACAATGAGGACTTTAAACACAAACATACTCGGGAATGTTTTCTAGACTTTCTTACTACATAGCTCTTAACCTAGGGCTCTAATACCAAGTCAATTGTCACGCCCTAAACTGGGATTGTGAGCAGCCGCCCGTTGTCCTTAATGCCGGCTATATTTTTACAGAAAATCGGACAAAATCTCTCTGCATATCGGAGGTCTCCCATATAGCAATCAACCTGCTACCTGTATAATAAGGCCAACCTAGCCTCACAATGTATAAATCAAATCTCAACATCAGACCAACACATCCATACCACACAATCCAGGACAACGCAAGCCTAACAAAACGAATTTCCACAGTCCTAACTACAGACCTCTGCTGCCATGCCCCCGTTAAAGGCATGAACAGCCACTAGTCGCCCTTCATGTGATTTAGTGGTGGCACCAAGTGGCCCTAAAATACATTTCTAGGACATGACACATTCCCAAGCAACATACACAATGAATAGAAATTGCCTCAATGGAAGTGTTATGCAATGACATGAGAGTTCCATAATTTAAATATCTATATTTGTATAGTCATCCCAGAATCATACAATGGTCCTCTATATACCTCAAAATACATATACATCATCAATA
Source organism: Dillenia suffruticosa (assembly GCA_033439265.1). NCBI lineage: Eukaryota > Viridiplantae > Streptophyta > Magnoliopsida > Dilleniales > Dilleniaceae > Dillenia > Dillenia suffruticosa. The sequence goes on along the minus strand of JAVTVX010000015.1, from coordinate 19,247,255 downwards.
CAATTTTTAACTCACGAAATTGTAGCAAAAATATACAATGACTCCTCAAGTCCAGACCAGATCTCCCAATGATACTAAGCATCCTAAAACCAACACTCCTCACCAAATATTATCTCTAAAACAAGAAGGGAAATGAGGGGTGAGTACTCACGGAAAGAATACTCAGTGAGTGAGTGGGTCAATGCAATCGTCTAATAAGAATTGTGAAATTGGAGTGTCAAAGCGTAAGTATACGAATCATACTTCAAATCATCATACTTTTCATTTCAACAATATCTCATTTGCACGCATTATCAAGTCAAATATGCATCCAAAGCACTGTAATTAAAATCATAGAGCTGCTAGTCGAAAGTGTACTGGCAGAGGTCTACCTCGACCTATGACAGGCGTATCGGGGGTATTATATGTAAATTTATTTAAAGTGCTCTCTACCCCGATGTTGGCGACGGACCTTGTCCAGATGCTAGACTTGGATAAAGTAGCCAAATCCACCCCCTTTTCGGGTTCAACCTGCCCAGTACCGTGTCGTTAATAAAATCCAGACAACTCATGGGATACCCTAGGTCTAGGCATATCTGGACGCCGCCTGAGCGCCTCTCACGGTGTCCTTTGTAGCTATGAAACAATGCATACCAAAGCCCTCAAGGCCAAAATCAGTCTCGTATCAAGAATATGTTAAAATCAAGTTCACAAACCAAATGCAATATATAGCGTAAAATGGCATGTTGTACATTTCAACCATATGGATGCATAATTTCATAATTCAACCCAATTTATGGACACTCCAACGGTTCACAAAAAGTCAGTTCCAAAACCAATCAAAACATTTCAAGCGCACGACAAATCATACTTATTTATCAAAATGTTATAAAACAGGGTTTACATATTTAAGAAAGGCATTGAAATAAATCTCACTTACTGTATGGGGGAGGGTATCGCACTCCCCTATAATACCACGAAGTGAAGAAAAGTGTTCCCCTAAATCAAGGCACTCAATACCTATGAATGTATATATATGTAAAAAATCAACAAGTTTCAAACCTATGCAGCTATAGGAAATAGGCTATCACTCTAATACACGTATGCAAATCAAGTACTTTGAATCCTTTAAAAACCTACCCTAATTCCTCATATTTTGTTCTTGCATACAACATGTCTAAAGACTCAAGTGTTGGTACTCAACCAATCTCGTACAGGGCTTACACCAATCCAATCTCTCGCTCGCACCCAAGGGCCAGCAGAACCACAGCCTAGCGCTCCTCTGTACAGCGCACAGTGCCCATGTGCAGGGCGCGCAGTGCCAATGTGCAGGGTGTGCAGCGCCCATGTGTAAGGTCCATGTGTAGGGTGCGTAGCGCCAATGTGCAAGGCACGCAATGGCCATGTGCATGGAGCGCAGTGCCCTTACGCAGCTCCCAGGGCACGCAGCGCCTGCACACCAACCATTTCTCCTCATTTCTAAACTTAACCATAACATTCATTCAAATAAATCGAATAGGTAAGAAATTTTTTTCACCTAAGGTTTTCTCGGAGCTCAGACCTTCGTCCGAATGTCTCCTTGATTACTCCAAAATCTATAATGCTCCCTATCAAGACAAGATTTATTAGTTAGGTCAAAACACTTAGAAACTTGCGGGCTGTCACGGGATATCGCAGGCTGCGGGCCACAGTGCGCTCACAGGCTGCACGGGCTCGTGGGCTATCGCGAGCTGGTGGGCTCACGGGCTGGCACCTATGCTCGCGAGCTAGACTGTAGTCACACGCTCGTGGGTTCCGTGCGCTAGTGGGCTGGAGCGCGCTCATGCGCAGGTGTGCTCCCAAGCAAGCGTGCCCATGCATAGGTGTGCTCCCGAGCAATCGCGCCCATGTTGTGGTATGCTCACGCGGTCGCACGCTCGCACGGGAAGCACGCGCTGTGGCATGCTCACGCTTGTCCAAGGAAGATCGCGATCACGGGAGGGAGGAGCTACAACGGCTATGGTGCACTCGTGGTGGTGGTGTACGTGGAAGCTCGTGGTAGAGTGCGATCAAGAGAGAGGGAGATCGCGAGAGATAGAGAGGGGATGAGCAGCGGAGAGAGAGAGAAACAGTGAGAGAGAGAATCCGAGAGGGAAAGATAGAGAGGGAGAGAAGAAGAAGAAGGTGGTGGTGGTGGTGCGCGGCAGAGTGGAGCGGCAAGGTGAAGAGTCGGGGAGAGAGAGAAAGACAAAGAGAGAGAGAGAGAGAGAAATAAAATTAGGGTTTCCAACCCTAATTGGGAAAAAGGGGGAGGTGCTGTGTTTTACTCCAAAACGCAGCATCTCCTCTCTCTTTTTTTTTGCATTTATATATGTTTATATATATATATATATATGTTTTCACACCCACACTTCACTAAAATTTAAATTTTTTGTAAAAATGGGATTTAGTTCGATTCGTAAATTCGGCAAATTAAAATATACCAAAATTTTAATTTAAATACTCCAAAATCAAAAATCAATTTAAATAAATAAAATTTCTCTCTATATAATTAAATTGAAGAATATCTTATTTATATATTTATATTTTGAAAATGGTACAATATTACAGACACCGTAGTATCGGTGTTACAATATTTATTCACTGAATTTAAATATTGCCTTACTTGCTACAATTTAAATGTTTGTTGATTAATGCATTTTGACTTGTGCAATTCTGAAAATGAATGTATGAATGTTGTGCTATATCTTCAATTGTGTATGCTTGATGTTAAAAGGAAGTTGATGTATGCATTTTGAATTATATTGATATACGAAGTTGGTGCATGTATGCTGAAAATAACAGTGTAAGTTGGTTAGTATAGTTGGTCTGTAAGTATAGTTGCTGGTGTATCTATTTGAGGGGGAGCAATTGGTTAGTATAGTTGTTGCAATGACGGAGGTCTATGGTGTGTTGATCTATGCTATGGTTGACCTTTTTTACTGACGACAAAAAAGGGGGAGAAAAATCTGAAGTTTGGACTGTTGTCTGAGTATGGTATCTAAATGCAGTCTGTAAAGCATGATTGATCTGCATATGGTATATGATGCTATACTATGTGATGCTGAAAAAGCTGCAAAGTGTGTATGAAGCATAGTTTGGTGAAGTGCATTTTTCGTGAAGTACTGCTATAGTGTAATGCTGTAGTGGTGCTTAAGATAGGAGAAATGTGATGATGTTGTACAGTGCAGTATGAACAATGTGATATTAGATGTTGTGCTAAGTGAAACCTAAGGAGAGATAAGATTCACTACAAGAAAACAGGGCATCAATGACGGAAATTAGTGACGGAAAAATATCCATCGGAAATAGCAAGAGATCGGCGATAGTTTAACATCAGATGTTACAAAATAAAAAAAGTAAACATCACCGAGAGATCAGCAATGGAAATTAGCGATGGAAAAATTTCATCGCAATTTCTTCGCTAATTCATCACTAATTTCAGAGAGTAAAACTATCAATGACGAAATTTTAGCAATGGAAAGACTAAAACCATCAGCGACGGATTAATGACGAAATTTTTAGCGACAGAATTTTTCCGTTACTAATCCGTTACAATTATTAAATCCTTTTTTATTAGCATTTTATATTTTATCTTATTTTATTTTATTTTATTTTATTGTTTTATAATATTTATTATTTTATAATATTATGTTATATTTGCTATTTTATAATATTATTTTATCATATTTATTATTTTATAATATTTTAAATAATATTTTAAAATAGCATTGGATTTTATTTTTTTAGAATAATATTATTTAATTTTTAAATCTTTTATTATTTTATTTTAAGCTAACATTTTATTATTTTATTATTTTATAACAAATTATCATTTTATATTATTTTAATTTTATTACGAAAATGTGAATGTAAGAAAACAAATAAAAAAAATGTATCTCATAAGTTAATTTGGTATGATGGTTGTGGTATCTCAAGCATTTCTTGCGTGCGTAGGTTTGAATCTCACTAAAGGCATTTTTCACCAAAAAAAAAAGGCAGCGGATGCTGGCAGGCACATGTCCAAGCAGATGCTAGCGAAATATGTAAAAACTGTATTCGACGATATTTTTAGCGATGGAAATATTCCGTCTCTAATCCGTCATTGATAGTTTTATATATTGATTAAAATCAACGATGGATTAGCAACAAAATATTTAACAATGGAAAATTTCCGTCGTTGATACCTTGTGCTCTAGTAGTGATTGATAGTAAAATGAGCAGTACAGGTGCATCAAAAAGATTGGACTTAGACTGATGTTGCTAGGTACAATGCAGAGCAGAGTGCAAAGCTGAAAACAAGTATGCAGTGCTGTTGGTAGTATAGTATGGTAAGTGAAGTGCAGATGTTTAGTTAAACTGATGATACTAGGAAAAGTATAGTGTACAGTGTGTGAAGGGCTTGAATAATGATTGGATAGGCTTTCTGAAATATGAATGGTAGTTTAGCTTAAATCAAACTTTGAAGTAACTATAAATAAGAATCAATTGGATCAAAAACATTAGGATAAGTACTTGGAGTTTTGTTATCATAAAAAATGAGAAGATTGTTAAAAAGTTTTGGCGATGATAAATTTGAAGAAAATAAGTTTGAAGTAAATTCGAAAACCATTAGTAAACAAGAGTCTGCAAATCGTGTCGACTTAATCTTCACACACATCGACTTGCTCTATTAGGTCCACAAATTTTCATAATCTCGTCGAACAATTTCAGTCTGACCATAAACATGTTAACCTAATGTGTAACCCTTATCGACCTGAACAAAAGAAATATAATACATTTTGCTAAGTAAATGTAAGTCAACATCCCTGTGAATGCATCAATCTGTCTCACACAACAACCTGAATCTAGCACACATTGACCTGCTAACCTCAGGTGAACAAATTTAGACTGACATGTTGACCAATTTTAGGAACATAATGACCCATCTTTTTCTCACATTGACAAGCACAAGGCAAAGTCTAAATAGGTCCACATACCCGACAACTTGTCGACCTGATCCTTTTGTCCCTTCAAGAAGATACAATGACCTACATGTTGACTGTGTCGACATGAAGATCATATCGACCAATTTTAAAAGACATGTCTACCAATTTTAAGCTAACACTGAGGCACGTCAATGTGAACCTATAACATGTCGACCTGATATAAAGTAGAAATCACACATCAACCTGTACATTAACCTTGTCGATATGCATAATAAATCGACCTTTCTAAGAACAGGACCATAAATTTTGTGTACACAAAGTGGTATGTCGATACATACTCAAAACATATTGATATGATGTTAGTTAACTCTTAGATATCACACAATGTGTCACGCCCCGATCCTGGATCCAAGGTGTAAGCAGTCGCCATGCTATCCCGAATGCTGACATTAAATTCTCAACCATCAACAAACAAACAGGCAGAACCTCCCCATAAATCAGAGGTCTATCCTATATTAAAATCCCGCCAATCAATAACATATCAATATATAAAGGCCAACCTGACAAATCATCAATACAACCAACCAATCCACATTATTGTCAACATCCAAAATAACGTAAAGCTAATCTAATCCTATCCACAGACCACTACTGCCATTCCCTCATCAAAGGCATGAACAGTCGCCAGTCACCCCTCCTGTGATTTAGAGGTGGCACTGAGCAAACCTAATAGACAATTTTAGACATGACACGTTTCCCAAAATGATTGAACACAATAGTACAATCATGCCTCAATGCAATACAATGAAATAAGAGTTACAATAATATGTACAATTCTTTACATACAGTCATCCCTTTTATATACATGTACAATGGTAAATCTATAATCCCAAATATACAAATATATATATATTATCTCATATCTTTAAACACAATCCTGTGGAATAATGGTTAACACCATACCCAGGTCCGATATCTCCAACAAAATCTCGTGCGCTGCTATGTCACAACGCGTCCCACTATAGCTATCTCTATGGAACAGAAAGTGAGGGGTGAGTATTATGGGAAATACTCAGTAAGTGAGAGGGTATATATAAGTATGTTCAATGGGTATATATAAGCAGTGCATAATGAACAATTCATCATAAATCATTATTTTTCATACATTTCAAATACATATGCATCCATATCAATCGAATCACATAAGTATAGAGTATGCCAAAATCAGTTCCTGGCAAAGTTCGATCACGACCAATGACAGGCGCATTGCTCTCTACCTTGACATTGGTGACGGATCTCATTAGGTGCTAGACCAGGGCATTACCTAGTCCTCCCCCTTTCGGGTTCAACCCAATTAGCACCATGTCGAGTCCCAATATCATATATGATGTTTGGGGATACCTCTTGCAGAAACGTATCTGGGCACAATAGGTGCCTCTACAAACGCCCTTCGTAGCTATGGCATACCTAACTCATGGGCGTATCTCATAAATCATATCATTATGGCATGCATAAGGTCCCTCAGCCGATAACATAATATCATCATAATGTACGTGCCATGCCAACATTTATCAAACCATATCAAACACTTCGCATAATTCATTTCACAAAATCATATACATATTGATGCAATAACACATTTTACATTTCATAAATCATTTGGATGCATATTTCACAATAAAATCATGTTGTGGACACTCCAATGATTCACAAAACATTTCACAAATCCATTCCAAAAATCATAGCACACGATCATAATTCATGCTTGTATTGAAAAGCGTTTTAAAACATGTTGTTATGCATTGAACACATAATATAATAAATCTCACTCACAGTATACGAGAGGGTCAATCACTCCTTAAAATACTAAACTGTGTGGAAACTGTGGCCCCTCGTCAATCTACTATCATGTCACTACAAAGGCAACACAAAGTACATATGAAATCTTTATGTAATGCAAATGAAGACTTTTAGGTTAAATACATTAGTTTAATCTCTTTTATAGGTTATCCGTGCCCCCAACTTTCTAATACCCCATCCAATGACCATGCCTACGCGTCAAGGCAATACACATACCTCGATAGTACACATACAAGGAAATCAACTCCCTCCTTTCTCAATGCACAACAAATCATACTCAATGTCCTCAAAGGGATAAGCTATGCACACATTTACATAACCTTACACAACATTTTCAATTTCATACACATATAAGCTTCACACTCTTGACCTCAAATACATCCATTCACATTCATCATTTTACCAAAATAGTCCACAAGTTTAAAATCTAAAATGCTGCACACAACACAATTTGTGTAGTCATGAGAAAATGGTCATAACTCCTACAACACAACTCCGAATCACATGCTTCCTATCTCATTTTAAAGCTACGAGGCAGCGGTACAACATTTATTTTGAACATTCCATCAGACTAAAATCACAGAATTTCAGATAAACCAATCTTTGTCTCAGTTCTATTCCAAAAGTTCATTATGTCCTGTCTCAGTAAACATACAATAACTCTCTGCACACAACTCCAATTCAAGTGATTTGTGGATAGGCTATAGATAAGACATAGACCTACAACTTTCATGTTGAATGGTTTTCTTAGTTTAGTCCAGAAGAGGGTCGAAATAGATCACATAGAAGAATGTCCATCTGGGATTGAAAACAAAGTGACAAGCTGCACAGTTTTTGGAGAATTTTCATAAATTTTGATATAAGAGTCGGATTAAGGTGATTCTTACCTTGTTAGAAAGATACAACCTAAAGCTACAAATGTTATAACTAGGGCTCAAGCTAGTTCAGACCGGAAGGCACCTTAAAATTGTGGCAAACATCACGGCACAACAGGACATCAGAACAGAAACTTCTGTAGAACACCTAACTTTGAAAATTCACTAAAAGTTCATTTCTAATCAGAATTAAACGAATCATATCTCATTTAAAAGCTCTGAAGGTCTAGTTTCATCTATACAAATTTCACTTAATTTTTCTATGCACAAAAAATGCTATAGCCTAAACATTATAACCTATTTAGACTTCCGAAAACCTAGAAATTATATCATGGCTTCAAATTCATCTACCCTAGTTTTCAAAGAAAACTTTCTCCTTTTTGCCTAAATTTTGGAAATGTTATACTAGAGGGTGTGGGTATTTACCTTATGAATAGCAGGCTGATTAAAGCTTTGGACTTTCACATTTGCTCCATTCCTTGAATTTTCGTCCCTCGCAAGATCTCCATGTGTGGTGCTTCTTTTGAGCTAGTTTTTGGATATGTGATACTAGGTCTAGGGTAGAGCAAAACCATGTTAAAATGTTAGGAGGTTGTGAGGAAAAATCATGATTGCTCTTCAATGGGGTTCACGGCTAAAGAGAAAGGAAGAAGAGAAGAAGGTTTTTGCTCTCCTTTGGGCATCTCACGTTTTTTTTTTTTTTTTGGGAGTGAATAAAAGACTTAATTTGGTTTTAATTTAAACACTCAACCATGGTTAAGTCATGTTTTAACCCTAGTTAAGTTTAATTAACCCTATCCTAGTTAAATTTAACCATAGTAAATCAACTGTGGTTAATTCCTTCCAATCATGTTGTGAGGCCCCATGGGATCATACCCGGAACGCAAGCCTCCATATCCAGGTATTGTCACCATAATTCCCGCATCTATTCGACCGTACCCTGCAGGGCCTGGGCATCGAACACGGGACCTTGTGCATTTGTCCCCCATCGTGGGAGCGCCTCTCACCAATTGAGCTGCAACCCAATTGGTGAGAGGTGCTCCCATGATGGGGGACAAATGTACAAGGTCCCGTGTTTGACGCCCAGGACCTGCAGGGTGCGGTCGAATAGATGCGGGAATTGTGGTGACAATACCTGGATATGGAGGCTTGTGTTCCGGGTGTGATCCCGCGGGGCCTCACATAAAAGGAACATCAGAAAGAAAAAAAAAAAAAAAAAATTCGAGATTTGGGGCAAAAAAAAACCCCAATCCCTCTTTTTCCCCCAAATCTCTCTTTTTCCCTTTCTCTCTCTCTCTCTCTCTCTTTCTCCCTCTCCCTCTCTCCCTCTCTCCCTCTTCCTCTCTTCCTCTCTTCCTCTTCTCCTCCGCTGCGGCCTCTCCCTTCCGCCACTGCACCAAGCCACAGCGCGACCTCCTTCCCGCAAGCACGCCATTGCGCAGATCAGCCCTCCCGTTAGCGCTACCGCCTCGAGCTATCGCGACCCAGCTCGCGAGCCAGCGCGTAACTCAGCCCGAGCCAGCGCGCGACCCAGCACGAGCCAGAGCGCGGCCAAGCGAGCGAGCCAGCGCGCGACCCAGCTCGCGACCCTGCGCGAGCCAGCGCGCGACCTAGCTCGAGCCAGCGTGCGACCCAACGCGAGCCCTAGTCCGTGAGCGGGCCAGCCCACCAGCGGCCCAAGGCCCAGTCCAGCCGCGACCCACTGCAACTCGCGAAGTCCGCTGCGGCCAGCAAGCCGGGCTGGGAGCCCGCGAGCCACCAGCGGGCCAGCCCGCTAGCCCGTGACGGGCCGCGAGCCCGCGACCGACTTTCCCCTTCGAGAGCTCATCTGCATCTTCTGTACTACAGGTAATGACTATATTTGGTTGAAATTCTAGGGTTTGGTGTTAGAAATTTAGTTGTTTCTAATATAATTGAAATTTAGTAATATTATAGGTTTTAGACTAGGTTGACGGGCGAACGAAAGCTAGATCCGAAAATCTGAGAAACCCTAGGTGAGAGAAATGCAACATTTTCAACATTTGAATTAATTCTATCGAAATTAGATCGAATTTAGATCGAGAGTTACATAATATATTGAAATGTGTGACATTCGAGGAAAAATAGACAAAAAATGAGAAATATTAGAAACTTGACCATTGGTGAGTCAGATGATTCGAAATTTAGGAAATGAGAATCTATAACGAAGTTTTGTAAATTAGGCGGGAGAAATTTGGAAGGGAAAAATTGAAAATCCCTGATTTGGCTTTTGTTTGATATTAAATGTTGATAATCTAATTTAGGTTGATCTTTTGGAGACTCGAGTGGTCAGATCCGATTTGGCTTGTCAGTAGGGAGTGACTTCCCTCCCGTAGACAGTGAATGAGACTCTAATCTCTTGCATAAAATAGTAAAACTTGTTTTCTTCCGTGATTTCGATAAAACATGCTTTTGATATGCATTGACCTGACGTATGACATTGAATTTCAAATCCGTTTTGTGATTATTGGAGTGTCTTGAATTATAATTACGATGACTATGCATCTATGGTTTGAAATGAAACAATAATTGTGCCATTACTTGAAATTTTAAAAATTCATTTTCTACCGTCGCATTGATATGCTATTTGAAATGATTCGATGAAACGTATTGGCACGCAAATTTGAAATATTTTGATGAACTATGTGGGTTGGATGCCCACTAGTTATGAGATGATGTGATGTTACTTGTAGGACGTTGTGCCCTGGGACGTTGTGCCCTTGTGATACTATGGGACGTTGTGCCCTTGTGATACTATGATGATTCCGTAGCTACGAAGGGCGTTTGTAGAGGCACGGGTTGCCCGGATACGCTTCTGCAGGAGGTATCCGCAAACGTCATTTATTCTAAAGGCTATAGGCACGGCCGGTTGAACCCACGTAGGGGAAGGACGTGTGTGACGTCACGGTCTAGCACCGGGCGGGGTCCTATACACGTTGATGAGTTGGCCCCAGCGAGCTCATGGCCAACGTCGGGGTAGAGAGCGTTTTAAAGTCTATGCATAATAAAACCCCCGATACGCCTGTCCTTGGTCTCGGTTGACCTTTGCCAGGATCAATTTTTGGCTCGCTCTGATATTAATCGATTTTAAATGGATGTATATATGCTTGTTATTGTGTGATTGATTAAATGATTTCAAATTGTTAAACATATCATGTTTTGTCACGAAATGTAAATTTTTGTTTCAAATGATGTTATTTGACACTCCAATTGTTCACCTATGCTATTTATGCTTGATATTATCCCCCTCACTCACTGAGTATCTTCCCATGATACTCACCCCTCTATTTTCTCTCCTCAGACAGGTTTATTGTGATAGAGCGACGTTACAGGCTCTAGGGCGGAGTTGGTATTTCCGACGGTAAGATTTACTTTTAATTTAGTTTCGACCCTGCGAGGTCTTGACATAGAGCTTCGTAGTTGGCCATGTACTTATTTTGGGATGACTGTATAATTTAACTCTCATATGTTTATTTGCATTGAGGCGATTGTACATATTTAAATGTTACTCGGGAAAATTATTGTATATATATATGATAAAAGTTAGGTCCGCTCGGTGTGGCGACTGTTCATGCTCCAATTGGGCAGGACAGTAAAGGTCTGTGGCTAGGATTGCTAGAAACTTGTAGCCTTGCGTTGTTCTGGATGCTGGCGGTGGTGTTTGTTGATTTTGGAGAGGCTGGGATGGCCATTTATTTAAATTATAGATTGATTTTTATTATACAGTTTTAATTGTACACGGGAAACCTCCGATTTAGAGGGAGGCTCTGCCCGATTTTCTGTAAAAATACAGCCGACATCCTAGGGCAACGGGCAGTTGTTCACGATCCCAGGTTGGGGCGTGACACAAGTGATGCCACTTATCAAAGCTACACAAAGTCCAATAAAGTGGATTCACACATTCCAAGGATATTAATTGTTTGTCCTTTGTACTTATCCATTCTTTGACTCGTGGTCCAAGGTCGATCAAAGTTACTATTCTTCTCGAAAATTTTTAAAATCACACATGGGACCCAGGATTTTGTACTGAGTCCAATGTCGCTGGTTTCGTGTAAATCTGAGATCGTTGGGTCACCCAAACGTCATTCGGAGTAAACGAAATTCGTGATCGGTCAAAATTTGACCTCGACCTCAAAACGCGCGAAATCTCACTATGAACTCCATTTTACATGTAGATTCCAAAATATAGGTCTCGAGTAGAAACGAAACCGTTTACTCGGTCAAATTTTGATTTGACCTACAAATTTAAGGTTTATCGGGTGAAAATCTATGGTATCGAGCACTTTTGTGCTATAGCTTAAATTTTGATTTTTTTTCTTAGGCATTCACTTTTAAAGTAAATTTAGCATGTAAAAACCACACGATATCAATTTTGCACGCGTGGGTTTCATTTTGGCTTGTTAGGGTAAATTCCCATCTTATCGGGCTAGTTTTGGAAATTTTCTCAAAATCCCGGAAAGGTCCCTTTTTAGCCCCTCGGGGCCATGCCCAAAATTCTTTTAAGGCATTTTGTCTCGGAAAAATTTCTGAGTGATTTTCTATATGAATAAGAAGATGTATCATATATGGAGTAATGAAAAGTATAATATACAGTACACCGCGTGTCAGTGTTACATTTTCTAACCCCCTAAAAATAAGTCTCGTCCTCGAGAATAAAGTGAACTATACATTAAACAAATGGGGGTACTATCTCCTCATAGACTCCTCAGGCTTCCAGGTCTCCTCTTCGACCTGGTCACTCCTCCACAAAATGCAGACTAAAGGAACCTCCTTGCTCCGTAGCTTTCTGGTCTGCCGATCAAGGATGGCTACTGGCTATACAGGTTGACTCAGGTCCTCTCACAACTCAACTGGCAGAGGCTCTAAAACATGTGAAGAATTAGGTTTGTACTTCCTAAGTACTGAGACATGGAAGATATCATGAATGCGTGAGAGTTCATCCGGCTGCTCCAATCTATATGCTACACTTCCGACCCTCTCAAGGATACGGAAATGCCCAATATACCTTGGGCTTAGCTTGCCCTGTTGCCTGAATCGAATCACCCCTTTCTAGGGCAAGATCCGTAGGAAGACCATATCTCCCTCCACAAACTCAAGTGGTCGCCGCCTTCTATCAGCATAAGCTTTCTGACGATCCTTGGCGGCCTTCATCTGATTATGAATGACCCTTACTTCCTCTTTTGTTTCTTCTACTATCTCAACGCTGCTAAGTCGCGTCTCACCTACCTCATGCCAACACACGGAGTATGGTATTTCCTCCCATACAAGGCCTCATACGGAGGCATCCCAATGTTGGCTTAATAGTTGTTATTATATGTAAACTATACCAACGGGAGATGGCAGATCCCAACTACCCCGAAAGTCCATAACACATGCTCTTAGTCTAGGGGGTGGTATGCTGTGCTGAACTTAGTCTAGTGCCCAATGCTTCCTGTAGTCTGGGCCAAAACCTAGATTTGAATCTAGGATCTCTATCTGAAACTATCGACACAGGTACTCCATGAAGTCTAACAATAATGTCGATGTAGAGATGTGTCAACACTTCCAAAGAGAAATCGGTACGAATAGCAAAGAAGTGCGCAGATTTCGTGAGTCTATCTACAATCATCCGTACGGCGTCTTGCCGTGCTGAAATCTAAGGCAGTCCTATCATAAAATCCATCATTATGTGTTCCCACTTTCACTTAGGAATAGGGAGGGCTGCAAAGTATCTGGAGTCGTTGATGCTCGGCCTTCACCTACTGGAAAACCAAGCATCGAGCAATAAAATCTACGATCTCCCTTTTTATCCCGGGCCACCAATAACTATCTCGGATAGTCCTATACATTTTCATACCGCTCGAATGCAAAGCATAAGCGGAGGAATGAGCCTCCTCAAGAATAGCCCTACGGAGATCACTATCGGTGAGAATGCAAACCCGCTCTCTATATACAACTAGTCCGTCATCACAGACTTTGAAGTCTCCACCCTCGCATCTGCTGATCTTCTCAAGAATACTCCAGAGCTCCTCATCTGACCCCTGAAGCTCTTTAATGCGATCAAGTAAAATCGGCCTCATCTCAAATCGAGCTAGTAGTGCTCCTTGATCATCACTAGCCAAACTGACTCCGAATGTATGGAGTCCTATCAAGCAAGAGAGGTAAGCACTCTCTGTCGTAGTAGAGGGAGAAGAGGAGGATGATGACTTTCGGCTCAATGCATCTGCCACCGCATTTGCCTTTCCCAGATGATAATCAATAATAAGGTCGTAGTCTTTCAATAACTCAAACCATTTTCTCTGTCTGAGGTTCAACTCCCGCTGGGTGAACAAGTACTTTAGACTTTTGTGATCCATGAATACCCTACAAGTCACCCCATACAAGTAATGTCGCCATATCTTCAAGGCAAAGGCTATGGCAGCTAACTCAAGATCGTGCATCGGGTAGTTTAACTCATGCTTCTTCAACTGCCAAGAAGCATATGCAATGACACGATCATCTTGCATTAATACATAACCTAATCCCTGTCGGCTGGCATCACTGTACACTACATACTCCCAACTACTAGTAGGAAGGGCTAAGATCGGTACGGATGTCAATCATTGTTTGAGCTCCTGAAAGCTCGCCTCACAACTGTAACACCGACACTACGGTGTCCGTAAAATTGTACCATTTTTGAATTATATATATATATAAATAAGATATTTCTCTATTTATTTATATAGAGAGAAAGTTTATTTATTTAAATTGATTTTTGATTTTGGGGATTCAAAATTTATTTTTCGTATATTTTAAATGCCGTTCCTGCGATTGTAGGGTAAGTGAGTATAAAAATATATATACATATATATATATACACATAATTATTCATTTCTTAAATTAAATTAATTATTTATTCAAATAAAAAAAAGTGGAAGAGAGAGGGAGAGAAGGAAGTGCAGCGTTTCGGCCGAAGCGCGGCACTCCCCTCTCCCCAAATCAGATTAGGGCTAAAGCCCTAATCTCTCCGTCTCTCTCTCATCTCATCTCTCTCTCCCCGACTCTTCACCTTCCCGCGACTGCCACCCTCCTCCGTGGCTGTTTCGCGCCTCTCTGCTGCGACCCGCCACCACCCAACGACCATCGCCACCGCTCTCTCTATTTCCATCTCTTGGTTTCTCTCTCATTTTCTCTCTCTCGCGATCTCCCTTTCGATCTCCTCCACTGCGCGCTTCTGTCACATGCCACCACCGTGAATACGCCAGCACGTGACTGCCCGCAGAAGCCAAGGCGCGAGAGCACTGCGTGATCTCCCTCGCGCGAGCACCCCTGCAAGACCATCCCTGCATGAGCACAAGCGTGCCCCTGCACGAGTGCCAGCATGCCCCTGTACGAGCTACCCTAGGTGAGCGCGCCCCCCAGCACGACCTCCCTCGCGCGAGCGTGCCTCAGCGTGCAACTGTAGTCTCTCACGAGTCCGCTCTCCAGCCCATGAGCGCTCCAGCTAATAAGCATGAGCCCCTAGCCCATAAGTGCACCGGCCTGCAAGCCCGCTAGCCTGTTGACCCGCAAGCCCACCAGCGGGCCAGCCCACGAGCCCGCGACGGCCCGTGAGCCCATGAGCCCGTGACCGACTTTCTCCTTCGAGAGCTCACCTACATCTTCACTGCAGGTAACGACTATAATTGGTTAAAGTTCTGGGGTTTGGTGTTTAGAAATTTGAGTTAATTGCTAATATCGTTTAAATTTGGAAATATTACAGGTTTTAGACCAATCTGATGGGTGAATGAAAGCTAGATTTGCAACCCGAGGGACCCTACATGAGGATTTCTAACTCACTCGATTTATTTGGACGAATTTAGGGTAAATTAGAGTAAGAGTGTATTGCATATGTTAGGATGAATGTTATAATAGATTGAAATGCATTGTTTGACATTATATGAAATTAATTAGGTCAAATATAGGATTTTATACAAATTGAGATGTTTTAGATGATAGAATCGTACGGACTTGATTTGAATAGCTTCTCTTAGAGTTTGATTTGACGAATGCTTAAAAACAGTTAGAATTTGGGATTTGAGTTTAAGGATTGATGCAGTCTTTTCATTATAAATTGTCCTACATATAGGAAATTAAAATATGTCTATATTATGAAAATAGACTTCAATAACTTGAAAATGGAATATTTCAAGGCATTTTGAGTGTGCTAGAGAAATGGTCTTATGTGTAGGAAGTTCGGACTTGTTTTAGCTATATGTCCTTAATTGAACCTATGTATGTGCAGACTTGTGGTATGTAAGAGGTGTGAAATCTGTGGGCGGTTGCCTTCATACTTGTTTGGTGATTCCATTAAGGGGAGCTTTGATTCTACGTATTATAGTTTTATTAGGGAGTGCGCTATCCTCCCCAAATCTGTGAGTGGGATTTATTTCATACTTTTGTTTAATATGTAAACCCTATTTTATAACATTTTGTTAAATGAGTATGATTTGTCGTGCGCTTGAAATGTTTTGATTGGTTTTGGAATTGACTTTTTTGTGAACCGTTGGAGTATCCAAAAATCAAGTTGAAATATTGAAATTATGCATCCATGTGGTTTAAATGTATAATATGTCATTTTACACTATATATTGCATTTGGTTTGTTAACCTGAGTATGGCACATTCTTGATACGAAATTGATTTTGGCCTTAAGGTCCTTGGTATGTATTGTTCCATAGCTACGAAGGACACCGTGAGAGGCACTTGGGTGGTGTTCGAATATGTTTAGGCCTGGGGTATCCCACGAGTTGTCGTGATTTGATTAATAACACGGTACTAGTCAGGATGAACCCGAAAGGGAGAGGATTTGGATACTCTCTCCAAATCTAGCACCTGGACGAGGTCCGTCGCCAATGTCGGGGTAGAGAGCACTTTAAATAAACTTGTATATAACACCCCTATTGCGCCTGTCATAGGTCGAGGTAGACCTTTGCCAAGACACTTTCGGCTGGCAGCTCTATGATTGTAATGACTATACTTTGGATGCATATTTGATTTCATAATGTGTTCTAATGATATATTGTAACAAAAAAGAAAAGCATGATAATTTGAAATATGATTTGTATACTTATGTTTTGACACTCCAATTTCACATTTCATATTGGACGATTGATTAACCCACTTACTCACCGAGTATTCTTCCCTGAGTGCTCACCCCTCATTTCCCTTCTTGTTTCAGAGATAGTATTTGACAAGGAGCGTTGCTTTAGTACGGTCAGTATTATTGGGACATCTGATCTGGACTTGAGGGGTCATTATATATTTTCGCTACAATTTCATGAGTTAAAATTTTATTGCTGATGTATATGTATTTTGAGATCTATAGATGACCATTGTATAATTCTGGGATGACTGCATAATATGGACATTTAAATTGTGGAACTCTCATGTCATTGCATAATACTTGCATTAAGGCAATTCTTATTCATTGTGTATGTACTTGGGAATGTGTTATGTCTTAGAAGTGTACTCTAGAATCGCTCGGTGCCACCTCTAAATCACAGGAGGGGCGATTGGCGGCTGTCTATACCTTTGACGGGGGCATGGCAGTAGAGGTCTGTGGCTAGGTTGTTGGAAATTTTGTATAGCTTTGCATTATTCTGGATGTTGGCTATAGGATTGGTTGATCTTGGAGAGACCGGGATAACCATTTGTTTATTTTATAGGATGGTTGTGATTTATACAAGATTAATTGTACTTGGAAGACCTCTGAAATATGGGTAGGTTCTGCCCGATTTTTTGTAAAAATATAGTCGGCATTCAAAATAATGGGCAGCTGTTCACAATCCCGGTCCGGGGCGTGACAGTTGGATTGGTATTAGAGACTAGATTTAGAGCTATGTAGGAAGAGAGTCTTGAAAACATTCCCGAGTGTGTTTGTATTTACAGTCCTTAATGTATGAGAGTTTCATAAAGTCGTGAAGTCCGAGTACATGGTCATAGGTATATGAGTTCATTCATTTTAGGGGGTTAGATACGGTTGTGTCTAACCTAACATGCTTTTCTTTTAGGATTCTATTCTTTGTGAGGGTAGTAATGCTGTGACTAGTCCAAATTTCTTGAACCATGCCTATTCTTTGAACGATACCTAATAAAGATCTTTATCTTGCAGAAGTATGACGACCCGACGGAGCACCCATTTTGCCCCACCAGAGGAATTAAACGAGTCGGAGGATCGTTACTCGACTCACGTGCCACCACCGACACCTACTTAGCCAGCTGCTCAGGCTGAGATTCCCGTACCCATACTCGACGCCTTTTGACAGGTATACGAGTGCTATGTTTCTCATGGGGTCCATATTCCGCCCCCACCACCTCCTACAGCGGTGCTTGCACCTGCAGCAGTACAAGTTTCTATGGTACCGGTTCTACCGTCGATGGCCAGTCCTTCTACTTTGTCAGAGCCGAGTGACACCACATCGACTACTCTTAGATGGGTACATGAGTTGATTCAGTTGGTTAAGGAGGCCCATTTGCTGGAGTGCACTGATTTCACAAGGTTTGGTGATGTTGCGGTAGCCAAGCATTGGATCAATCATACCCGTAGGATTTTGACCGAATTAGTGATTGGAGAGGAGCTCTGCCTGAAAGTGGCACAGTGATTATTAGAAGGAGAGGCCCCCTTATGGTGGGAAACCCTTACTGATGAGGCGACAAAGCCACTGTGGTAGGACGACTTCCTTTGGGAGTTTGATCGCAGATTCTTCCCACTCTACCAATAGGATCGGATGAGGTCAGAGTTGGGACGACTTACACAGGGGTCCAGATCTGTCTCGGAGTATGAGGTAGATATGCGAAGACTTGCCACATTCGTACCGAATCTGGCCACACCTTAGTATTTACGCTTCAAATTTGAGGATCGTCTTAGCCTCAGCATAAAGAGATATGTGACTATTACTCCATAGTTTACACCGGCTGAGGTGATAGACTCCGCTCACCACGTAGAGGCTTTGGTCAGTGCTGAGACTAAGTAGAGAGAGAGCAGAGAGCAGAAGAGAAAGAAAGAGAAATCTCATTTTGCGTAGAACTCCAAGAGGGGCAGGGGATCCAATTTGCACAGACGGATTTGGATATGAATTTTCTAATCTGGGACGGGGACAGTACTCCCAGGGGTCTAGACAGCCTGCTCCTACTCACCCTGCACAGTATACTACTCAGCGGCATCCTTATTGCCGCAGGTACAATAGATCTCATTCGATAGGAGCTTGTTTAGTGTCGGTCACTTGCTTCCACTGTGGGAAGACGGGGCATAACAGGAGTTCCTGTCCTGAGTTAGGACTCGAGAGACAGAGTTCACAGAGCCGCACTAGTACTCCTCATATGGGACAGTAGGGGTAGTCTGCTCGGCCAGCATGTTCTACTCCCAGGGTGACCACCGGGAGTAACACAATGTAGACCCAGGTACGACAGGAGCCTAGGGCTCAAGCCCGGGTTTACGCCATGACGCCCAGGCGAACCCTGACATCATCACGGGTACTCCTCCTTCTGATCCTATAGAATAAGATCTCTATTCGTATTTCCACTTCTTTTGGGGATGTTAGCATGGTATCATGATAGTTGTATAGGTATTTATGTTGTATACCTTTTGTCGACATGATGCCTCTCTAACATCTTTGTACACCGAGAATGTAAAAGCCTTAGAGGCACAATTATTTTGACATATATATATATCAAATTTGATTTTATTCTAAGTCTATGTGCATTTGTGTCCAATGATAGGTACTCTACCTATTTTCGAAATAGATGCTCGTATCCTTATTGACACGGTCTAACTATTCGCAAGTGAGCGATAAATTCTCCTGACACTCTGACAGGCCACTCTCATTTTTGGATGAGGAGATATTGGTCATCACTCCTTTAGGTGAACAGATTGTGTACGACATAGTGTATAGAGAATGTGAGATCAAAGTTGGGGATACAGTGCTGAAGGCAGATCTAATCCATATCGCCATGACTGATTTTGATGTCATCTTGGGGATGGATTGGCTACATATGCAATGGGTTTCAGTTGACTGCTTTAAAAAGCAGGTGGAGTTTCAAAGACTTGATCAGCCAATGTTGATTTATGAGGGCGAGAGGCAAGTTTTACCCCGCTGTGTCATTTCAGTTTTGGAGGCTAGACGCATGATTCGCTACGGGTATGTGGCTTTCCTGGCTCACATCATAGACACCACTGCTCAGGGACCGAGACTGGAGGATATTCCAGTGGTACAGGACTTTCCTGATGTTTTCCTTGAGGAGCTACCCGGATTACCACCGATTCGGGATTTTGACTTTGAGATCGATTTAGCTCCGGGAACTACCCCTATCTCTATGCTGCCATACAGGATGGCACCGGTTGAGTTGAGAGAGATCAAGGTCCAGCTGTAGGAGTTGCTGAATAAAGGGTTCATCCATCCTAGCACGTCACCTTGGGATGCTCCAGTACTGTTTGTAAAGAAAAAGGATGGCTCATTGAGATTCTGTGTAGATTACAGGCAGCTTAATCGGGTGACCGTGAAGAACAGATATCCGCTGCCTCGCATAGATGATTTGTTTGATCAATTGCAAGGTGCCCGAGTTTTCTTGAAGATTAATCTTCGATCGGGATATCATCAGTTGCGGATTAGGAGTCAAGATGTGACAAAGACAGCTTTTCACACTTGATATGGGTACTATGAATTTTTAGTCATGCCGTTTGGATTGACTAATGCCCCCGCTGCATTCATGGACTTGATGAACAAAGTCTTTCACGACTATCTGGATCAGTTTGTCATAGTCTTTATAGATGATATACTGGTGTGTTCGCGGAGTGATAAGGATCATGTTCAGCATCTTCGCACCGTTTTACAGATCCTCCGCGATGAACAGTTGTATGCCAAATTCACAAAATGTGAATTTTGGCTAAGACAGATTGGATTTTTGGGGTATGTCGTTTCTGTGGAAGGGATTTTTGTCAATCCGCAGATGGTCAATGCCATTACGAGATGGGAGCAGCCACAGACAATGACTAAGATCAGGAGTTTTCTTAGTCTGGTTGGGTATTACCACAGATTTGTTTAGGGGTTTTCCCGGATAGCTGCTCCATTGTGTAGATTGACGCGAAAATGTGTCAACTTTGTATGGGATAACTATTGTGAGGCGAGTTTTCATGAGCTCAAACAATGGTTGACTATAGCTCCGATTTTGGCACTTCCCACCAACAGTCGGGAGTACACAGTGTACAGTGATACTAGCTGACAGGGGTTGAGTTGTGTTTTGATGCAAAATGGCCAAGTGATCGCCTACGCCTCTAGACAGTTGAAGAAACATAAGGCGAATTATCCGACACACGATCTGGAGCTTGCGGCCATAGTCTTTGCATTGAAGATATGGCGCCATTACTTGTACGGGGTGACTTACCGGGTGTATACGGATTATAAAAGTCTGAAGTATTTATTCACCCAGCGAGAACTTAACGTGAGACAGAGGAGACGATTGGAACTCCTAAAAAATTATGATCTTGTCATTGATTATCATCCGGGCAAGGCCAATGTGGTTGCTGATGCCTTGAGCCAAAAATCAGCTTTATAGTCTCAGAAAAACAATACGGCATACCTCACTTGTTTGATGGGACTCTGGGATTTGGGAGTCAGATTGGCTAGTGATGATCAGAGCACTCTACTAGCCAGGTTTGAGGTTAGGCCGATGCTGTTGGACCGTATTAAGGAGTTTCAGGGCACTGATACTGAACTCTAGGCTCTTACTGAGTGAGCCCGCAAAGGTGATATAGATGATTTCAAAGTCTATAGTGATGGACTTCTGACTTATCGAGATAGAGTGGCTATACCCACCGATGAGGATCTCTATAAGTCCATATTAGAGGAGGCAGACTCCTTGGCCTATGCCTTGTACCCAGGTAGTACAAAGATGTATTGAACTATTCAGGGTAGCTATTGGTGGTCAGGTATGAAGAGAGATATTGCAGAGTTTGTAGTTAGATGTTTAGTCTGTCAGCAGGTGAAGGCTGAGCATCAGAGGCCAGCGGGGTTTACTACAGCCTTTTCGTATTCCTGTATGGAAGTGGGAACATGCGACTATGGATTTTGTTATGGGATTGCCGCGAACTCAGGCGAGATATGATGTCATTTGGGTGGTAGTCGATCGACTCCCCAAGTCTGTCCATTTCATCCTAATACGTAGCGACTCTCCACTGGAGACATTGGCACGTCTGTATATTGACGAAATAGCCAGACTGCATGGAGTTCCCGTGTCCATAGTCTCGGATATAGATCCGAGGTTCATTTCTCGATTTCGGTCCAAGCTACAGTAAGCTTTGGACACACGGCTCAGTTTTAGCATAGCATATCACCCACAGACAGATTGTCAGTCAGAGAAGACCATTCAGATGCTAGAGGATTTGCTTCGGGCTTGTGTTATAGATTTTCGGGATAATTGGGACAGGCATTTACCGCTGGTGGAGTTTGCATATAATAATAGTTATCAGGCCAGTATCGGCATGCCACCCTATGAGGCACTTTACGGCAGAAAGTGTTGCACCCCGTTGTGCTGGGATGAGGTAGGCGAAAGACACCTTGCTAGTGTTGAGTTAGTCGAAGAGACTAAGGACAAGGTCAGGGTAATCTACGAGCGGTTGAAAGCTACCCAAGACAAACAAAGGACATATGCGGATCGGAGACGCCAACCTTTAGAATTTGAGGTGAGTGATATGGTATTTTTGAGGATTTCTCCCTTAAAGGGACTCATTCGATATTGGCAGCGGGGCAAGTTGAGCCCCAGGTACATTAGCCCGTTTCGTATCCTCAGTAGGGTTGGGAGCATGGCATACAGACTAGAACTGCCAAACGAGTTCTCTCGAATCCATGATGTCTTCCATGTATCAGTGTTGAGGAAGTACATCCCAGATCCTTCGCATATTTTGGAGCCTTCGCCAGTAGAGGTATAAGAGGACTTTAGTCTACTTGTTTAGCCGGTGGCCATACTTGACCGCAGATCCGGCAGCTATGGAACAGGGAGGTATCTCTTGTCCGAGTGCTATGGCACAGCGAACAGGTCGAGGAAGAGACCTAGGAGCCCGAGAAGATTGAGGAGACAGCACCCCCTATTGTTTGTTGTTTAGCCTTCTTTTGGTTTCGAGTATGAAACTTATTTTTAGGAGGTTAGAAAATGTAACACCAACACTGCGGTCTCCGTAATATTGTACCATTTTGAAATATATATATATATAAATAAGATATTCCTCTGTTTATTTATATAGAGAGAAAGTTTATTTATTTAAATCGATTTTGGATTTTGGCGTTTCTAAATTTATTTTTGGTATATTCTAAATGACACTCCTGCGATTGTAGGGTAAGTGAGTATAAAATATATATACATATATATATACACATAATTATTCATTTTTTAAATTAAATTAATTATTTATTCAAAAAAAGGGTGGGAAGAGAGAGGGAGACAAGGAAGTGCTGCATTTTAGCCGAAACGCGGCACTCCCCTCTCCCCAAATCATATTATGGCTAAAGCCGTTATCTCTCCTTCTCTCTCTCAGCTCATCTCTCTCTCCCTGACTCTTCAGCTTCCTGCGGCCGCCGCCCTCCTCCGTGGCTGTTTCGCGCCTCTTTGCCGAGACCCGCCACCACCCAACTGCCATCGCCACCGCTCTCTCTATTTCCATTCCTCGGTTTCTCTCTCATTCTCTCTCTCTCCCTTCGCTGTTCGTGATCTCTCTCGCAATCTCCCTCCTGATCTCCTCCGCTGCGTGCTTCAGTCGCACGCCACCACTGTGAGCGCGCTAGCGCGTCATTGCCCACAGAAGCCACAGCGCGAGAGTACTGTGCGATCTCCCTCGTTCGATTGCCCCTGTGCAACCTTCCCTGCACTAGCACAAGCATGCCCCTGCACGAGCGCCAGCATGCCCCTGCACAAGCTACCTTGGGCGAGCGCACCCCCCAGCACGACCTCCCATGTACGAGCGAGCCTCAGCGCAACACTGCAGTCTCTCGCGAGTGCGCACTCCAGCACACGAGGGCTTCAGCTCGCGAGCGCGAGCTTCTAGCCCGTGAGCGCGCCAGCCTGCAAGCCCACTAGCCTGCTGACCCGTGAGCCCATTAGCGGGCTAGCCCGCGAGCCCGTGACCGGCTTTCTCCTTCGAGAGCTCACCTGCATCTTCACTGCAGGTAACGACTATGATTGGTTAAGGTTCTAAAGTTTGGTGTTTAGAAATTTGAGTTAGTTGCTAATATCATTCAAATTTAGAAATATTACAGGTTTTAGACAAATTTAACAGGCAAACGAAACTTAGATCTGCAATCCGAGGGACCCTACGTGAGGATTTCTAACTTACTCGATTTATTTGAACGAATTTAGGGTAAATTAGTGTAAAAGTGTATTACATATGTTAGGATGAATATTAGAATAGATTGAAATGCATTGTTTGACATTATATGAAATTAATTAGGTCAAATATAGGATTTTATACAAATTGAGCTATTCTGGATGATAGAATCGTACGGACTGGATTCGAATTGCTTCTCTTTGAGTTTGATTTGACGAATGCTTAAAAACAGTCAGAATTTAGGATTTGGGTTTAAAAATCTATGTAGTTGTTTCATTATAAATTGTCCTACGTATAGGAAACTAAAATACGTCTATATTATGAAAATAGACTTCAATACCTTGAAAATGGAATATTTCGAGGCATTTTGAGTGAGCTAGAGAAATGGTCTTATGTGTAGGAAGTTCGGACTTGTTTTCGCTTTGGTTTGAGCACAAAAATATGTAGTTAATTGAACGTATGTATGTGCAGACTTGTGGTATGTAAGAGGTGTGAAATCTGTGGACGGTTGCCTTCATACTTGTTTAGTGATTCGGTTGAGGGGAGCTTTGATTCTACGTGTTGTGGTTTTATTGGTGAGTGTGCTATCCTCCCCAAATCTGTGAGTGTGATTTATTTCAATGTCTTTATTTAATATGTAAACCCTATTTTATAACATTTTGTAAATGAGTATGATTTGTCGTGCGCTTGAAATGTTTTGATTGGTTTTGGAACTTACGTTTTGTGAACCGTTGGAGTGTCCAAAAATCGGGTTGAAATATTGAAATTATGTATCAATGTGGTTGAAATGTATAATGTGTCATTTTACACTATATATTGCATTTGGTTTGTGAACCTGAGTACGGCACATTCTTGATATGATATTGATTTTGGCCTTGAGGGACTTGGTATGTATTGTTCCGTAGCTACGAAGGACACCGTGAGTGGCGTTTTGGTGGCGTCCGGAATGCCTAGGCCTGGGGTATCCCACAAGTTGTCGTGATTAATTAATGACACGGTACTAGCCATGTTGAACCCGAAATAGGGAGGATTTGGATACTCTCTCCAAGTTTAGCACCTGGACGAGGTCCGTCGCCAACGCCGGGGTAGAGAGCACTTTAAATAAACTTGCATATAACACCCCCGGTGCGCCTGTCATAGGTCGAGGTAGACCTCTGCCAGGACACTTTCGGCTGGCAGCTCTATGATTTTGATGACAGTACTTTGGATGCATATTTGACTTGATAATGTGTGCTAATGATATATTGTAACAAAAAGGAAAAACATGATGATTTGAAATATGATTTGTATACTTATGCTTTGACACTCCAGTTTCACACTTCATATTGGACGATTGCATTGACCCACTTATTCACCGAGTATTCTTCCCTGAGTACTCACCCCTCATTTCCCTTTTTGTTTCAAAGATAGTATTTGACAAGGAGCGTTGATTTAGGACGCTCAGTATCATTGGGAGATCTGGTCTGGACTTGAGGAGTCATTGTATATTTTCGTTATAATTTTTTTATTGCTAATGTATATGTATTTTGAGGTCTATAAATGACCATTGTATAATTCTGGGATGACTGTAGAATATGGACATTTAAATTGTGGAACTCTCATGTCATTGTATAACACTTGCATTGAGATAATTCTTATTCATTGTGTATGTACTTGGGAATGTGTTATGTCTTAGAAGTGTATTCTAGGATCTTTCGGTGCCCCTCTAAATCACAGGAGAGACGACTGGCGGCTGTCCATGCCTTTGATTAGGGCATGGCAGTAGAGCATTGTGGCTAGATTGCTGAAAATTTTTATAGCTTTGCGTTATTCTGGATGTTAGCTGTGGGATTGGTTGATCTTGGAGAGGCTGAGATGGCCATTTGTTTATTTTACAGGATATTTGTGATTTATACAGGATTAATTGTACTTGGGAGACCTCCAAAATATGGGGAGATTCTGCCCGATTTTCTATAAAAATACAGCTGGCATTCAAGACAATGGGTGGTTGTTCACGATCCTGGTCCGGAGCGTGACAACAATGATCATCCCATAGGAATTTGGCGTCCTTCCGCGTCAACCTAGATAGTGGGGCGGCAATCCGGGAGAATCTTTCTACAAACTGCCGATAATATTCTGAAAGACCAAGGAAACTTTGGATTTCAGTCACCGTCTACGGCTGCTCCCACCAAAGTATGGCTTCAACCTCCTACGGATCGACAAGGATACCTTCCGTAGAAACTATGTGCCCTAAAAAACCAATCTGTCGCAGCCAAAATTCACATTTGGTGAATTTTGCATACAACCGTTTATTGCAAAGAATCTGTAAAATAACCCGAAAGTGCTGAGTATGCTCCTCATCACTCCGCGAATAGACTAGAATGTCATCAATGAATACGATAACAAATCGATCTAGATAATCATGGAAAACTCGATTCATCAAATTCATAAAGGCGACTGGTGCATTGGTCAGCCCAAACGGCATAACCAAGAACTCAAAGTGTCCATATCGGGTACGGAAAGTAGTCTTTCACACATCCTTAGCTCTAATTCGCAATTGGTGATAACCCAATCAGAGATTTATCTTTGAGAAAACCCTAGCACCATGCAGTTGATCAAACAAATCATCGATACGAGGCAATGGATATCGATTCTTGATAGTGACTTTGTTCAACTGCCTATAATCCACACAAAGTTGGAGGGCACCGTCCTTCTTTTTCACAAACAGTATTGGTGTACCCCAAGGTGAAGTGCTTGGACGGTTAAACCCTTTATCCAACAATTCCTACAACTGAATCTTGAGCTTTTTCAGCTCGACTGGTGCCATTATGTATGGTGGGATAGAGATAGGAGTAGTTTCTGGAGCCAAATCAATCTTAAAATCAAACTCCCTAATTGGTGGTAATCTGGGTAGCTCCTCAGGGAATACGTTGGGAAACTCTTGCACCACTGGAACCTCATCAAACCTTGGACCCTCTATGGTGGTATCGATCACATGAGTCAGGTATATTGTGCATCCTCAGCGTATCATCCGTCTGGCCTCTATCACTGACACTACACAACGGGGTAGTACCCGTCTCTCTCCCACAAACGTCAATGGTGACCTTTCCTGCCTTCAAAACTTGACCTTTTTCATGAAACAATCCACGGAAGCCCTATGAGTACTCAACCATTTCATCCCTATGATGGCATCAAATCTGTCATGTCAAGAGGAATCAAGTCTGCTTCTAACACTGTCCCCTCGATCATGACATTGCTCTCTCTATATACGGAATCTTTAATCAGATGCTCACCAAAAGGAGTGATAACCAAAGCTCCTCTTCTAGGGGCGTTAACGGCCTAACCGACTGTTGAGCAAAGGGAGCTCTCACGTAAGAAAAGTTTGACCAGGTATCTATAAGAACACAGGCGTCAGCTCCAAATATTTTCATAGTACCTGGATGTGAGATATTTAAAATAATCAATCAAAAGTACTCAAAAGATGGATATATATATATATATATATATATCAAAATAGTTAAGCCTCTAGGGCTTTAACTAGTCGTGTCCATACATGTCACTATGAGATACATGATTTCAAAAAGGGAAATCAAAATAGCTAAGCCTCTAGAACTTTAGCTAGAAGTGGATGTACATAACTATCATGGCACTCATGATCTCAAAAAGAAAGAAAGAGCACATAAACTCCTAAATAGAAGGATTTACTAGAGGATTACCCATGATTACATCCGGGTTTGCCTAAGCGTCCTCCTGAGTCAAAGCATACACCAGGGCCTGTGCTGTTGGCTACTGCCGTGAAGGTCCTGGTACAGTATTGCTCCCGGTTGCATTCTGTGGAGTAGTGTGTACTGAGGTGCAGGTGCTCCCTGCTATCCTACCATGGACCACACTGATGACTCGAAGTTGCTTGACCTCCAAGTCCTAAATCAAGACACGAACTTCTGATTTGTCTTGGCTTCCCACAGTGGAAGCAAGTAATAGGTGCCCTGCAGGCTCCCGGAGGGTGGTGCCTGCCATATCTATGGCAAAGAAAGGGCCGCTGAGTAGTAGTCTGGCTCGTGGCACTAGGGGCTGGTGCTACAAACCCCTGTGGACGTGGTCCCTATCCAAAGTCTGCCGGGGTAAAGCGAGAGGGGCCTCTGTGAAAGCCTGAAGTCTTACCCCTCTTTGAGCTCTGACCTGACTGTGCCTAGTCCTCTTCTTTCTCTGCTCTCTACTCTCCCTTTGCCTACCCTCGGCGCAGACAATCTCTTCCGTACAGTAGGCTGAGTCAACTATCTCCGTGAGGGAGAAACTAAGAGTGGCTGTCATGTACCTTATAATATTCAAGTTGAGGCCGTCCTCAAACTTGAATCTCATTTGCTTCTGTGTAGCTAAGTCGGGGAGAAAGGAAGCTAATCGTCTCAATTCTGCCTCATACTCTGCCACAAACCTAGTCCCCTGCCACAAGTGAAGGAACTCAGTCCTCTTGCGGTCTTGCTAAAACTTGGAGAATTATCTACGGTCAAACTCCCTCAGGAAGTCATCTCACCACAGTGGCTCGGTAGCATCGTCACTAATAACCTCCCACCAAGTGAGGGCATCTCTGTCTAGTAGCTTCTCTGCTACCCGTAGCCTATACTCGTCACCCAACCCCAAGTAAACACCATACCCAGATTCGAAGACAATCCTTGACATGACACGTTTCCCAAAGTGATTAAACACAATAGTATAATCATGCCTCAATGTAATATAATGAAATGAGAGTTACAATAATATGTACAATTCTTTATAAACAGTCATCCCTTTTATATACATGTATAATAGTACATCACTGCGGAAGAATGTTTAACACCATACCTAGATCCGATATCTCCAACAAAATCTCGTGCGTTGCTATGTCGCAATGCGTCCCACTATAGCTATCTCTGTGGAACAGAAAGTAAGGGGCGAGTATTATGGGGAATACTCAGTGAGTGAGAGGGTATATATAAGTGTGTTCAATGTGTTGGTGAAAAATGAAGTGTCAAAATGATTCAATAAATCCACAAGTCCGCATAATATATGATAATAATGCATAATGAACAATTCATCATAAATCATTCTTTTTCATACATTTTAAATACATATGTATTCATATCAATCGAATCACACAAGTATAGAGTATGCAAAAATCAGTTCCTGGCAAAGGTCGACCACGACCAGTGGCAGGCGCATAGGGGGTTTTTATATACAAAGTTAGAAAATGCTCTCTATCCCGATGTTGATGACGGACCTCATGAGGTGTTAAACTAGAGTGTTACCTAGTCCTCCCCCTTTCGGCTTCAACCCAACTAGTATCGTGTCGAGTCCCAATATCATATACGACGTTTGGGGATACCTCCTGCAGAAGCGTATCCGGGCATAAAGGGTGCCTCTGCAAACGCCCTTCGTAGCTACGACATACCGAACTCATGGGCGTATCTCATAAATCATATCATCATGGAATGCATAAAGGCCCTCGGCCGACCACATAATATCATCATAATGTACGTATCATGCCAACATTTATCAAACCATATCAAATATTTCACATAATTGATTTCATAAAATCATATGCATATCGATGTAATGGCACGTTTTTCATTTCGCAAATCATTTGGATGCATATTTCACAATAAAATCATGTTGTGGACACTCCAATGATTCACAAAACATTTCACAAATCCATTCCAAAAATCATAACACATGATCATAATTCATGCTTGCATTGAAAAGCGTTTTAAAACATGTTATGCATTGAACACATAATATAATAAATCTCACCCACAGTATACGAGAGGGTAAATCACTCCTTAAAATACCAAACTGTGTCCCCTCGTCAATCTGCTATCGTGTCACTACAAAGGCAACACAAAGTACATATGAAATCTTTATGTAATGCAAATGAAGACTTTTAGGTTAAAAACATTAATTTAACTTCTTTTATAGGTTATTCGTGCCCCCACTCTCTAATACACCATCCAATGACCACGCCTACGCGCCAAGGCAATACACATATCTCGATAGTACACATACAAGGAAATCAACTCCCTCCTTTCTCAATGCACAACAAATCATCCTCAATGTCCTCAAAGGGACAAGTTAAGCACACATTTACATTACCTTACACAATATTTTCAATTTCATACACACATATGCTTCACACTCTTGACCTCAAATACATCCATTCACATTCATCATTTCACCAAAATAGTCCACAAGTTTAAAATCTAAAATGCTGCACACAACACAATTTACGCAGTCATGGGAAAATGGTCATAACTCCTACTACACAACTCCGAATCACATGCTTCCTATCTCATTTTAAAGGTACAAGACAGCACTACAACTTTTATTTTGAATATTCTTCCAGATTCAATTCACAGAATTTCAGATAAACCAATTTTTGTCTCAGTTCTGTTCCGAACGTTCATTCTATCCTGTCTTAGTAAACATGCAATAACTCTCTGCACACAACTCCAATTCAAGTGATTTGTGGATGTTATAGATGAGACATAGATCTACAACTTTCATGTTGAATATTTTTCTTAGTTCAGTCCAGCAGAGGGTCGAAATAGATCACCTAGAAGGCTGTCAATTTGGGACCAAAAACAAAGTTACAATCTGCACAATTCTTGGAGAATTTTCATAACTCTTGATATAAGAGTCGAATTAAGATGATTCTTACCTTGTTAGAAAGATACAACCTAGAGCTACAAATGTTATAACTAGGGTTCAAGCTAGTTCGGACCGGAAGGCACCTCAAAATTGAGGCACACATCACGGCAGAATAGGACATCAGAACAGTAACTTCTGCAGAACACCTAGTTTTGAAAATTCACTAAAAATTCATTTCTCATCAGACTTAAACGAATCATATCTCATTTAAAAGCTCTGAAGGTTTAGCTTCATGTATAAAAATTTCACTCAATTTTCCTATGCATAGAAAATTCTATACCCTAAACATTACAACCTATTCAGACTTCTGAAAACCCAAAAATTCTGTCATGGCTTCAAATTCGTCTACCCTAGTTTCTAAGCAAACTTTCTCCTTTTTTCCTAAAATTTGGAAATGTTATACTAGAGGGTGGTAGTTGTTTACCTTATGAATAGCAGATTGACTGAAGCTTTGGACTTTCACATTTGCTCCATTCCTTGAATTTTCGTCCCTCCCAAGATCTTCATGTGTGGTGCTTCTTTTGAGCTGGTTTTTGGATATGTGATAATAGGTCTAGGGTAGAGCAAAAGCATGTAAAAATGTTAGGAGGTTGTGAGAAAAAATCATGGTTGCTCTTCAATAGGGTTCACGGCTAAGGTGAAAGGAAAAAGAGAATAAGGTTTTTGCTCTCCTTTGGGCATCTCACATTTT
The DNA here is from genome assembly GCA_033439265.1 of Dillenia suffruticosa. Lineage (NCBI taxonomy): Eukaryota > Viridiplantae > Streptophyta > Magnoliopsida > Dilleniales > Dilleniaceae > Dillenia > Dillenia suffruticosa. Next base: position 19,215,918 of record JAVTVX010000015.1, on the reverse strand, counting down.
TTTTTGTTGGGAGTGAATAAAAGACTTAATTTGGTTTTAATTTAAACATTCAACCATGGTTAAGTCATGTTTTAACCCTAGTTAGGTTTAATTAACCCTACCCTAGTTAAATTTAACCATAGTAAATCAACTAAGTTTAATTCCTTCTAATCATGTGATGCCACTTGTCAAAACTACACAAAGTCCAATGAAGTGGATTCACACATTCTAAGGATATTAATTGTTTGTCCTTTGTACTTATCCATTCTTTGACTCATGGTTCAAGGTCGATCAAAGTTACTATTCATCTCAAAAATTTTTAAAAGGTTTTCGTACTAAGTCTAATACCGCTGGTTTCATATAAATTTAAGATCGTTTGGTCACCCAAACGCCATTCGGAGTGAACGAAATCCATGATCGGTTAAAATTTGACCTCGACCTCAAAATGCGCGAATCTCACTATGAACTCTGTTTTACGTGTAGATTCCAAAAATATATGTCTTGAGTAGAAACGAGACCGTTTGCTCAATCAAATTTTGATTTGACCCACAAATTTAAGGTTTATCAGGTGAAAATCTAAGGTACCGAGCACTTTTGTGCTATGGCTTCAATTTTGAGTTTTTGCCTCAGGCATTCACTTTTAAAGTGAATTTAGCATGTAAAAACCACACGGCATCAATTTTGCACGCGTGGGTTTCATTTTAGCTCGGTAAGGTAAATTCTCATCCTATCGGGCTTGTTTTGGAAAATTTCTCAAAATCTTGTTTTGACTTGTGAAAATCATTAGTTAGCCTAAATTTGGCTTATTTACAAAATTTCAGCAATTTCGCATGGGTAGAGTTTGATATGGCTCGGTAGGAGCTCATTTCTCGCCCCCGACGAGTAGTCTTCTGGCACTCCCGAGCAAACGATGTGCTTTTGCCTAAATTCAAGTTTTATTAACTTTCTAGAGTGATTTTGTACATGTAATTTCTTTGAACTCAAAATCGCATGCGCAGATTTCAAGATATCCCGGAAGGGTCCCTTTTTAGCCCCCGGGGCCATGCCCAAAATTCTTCTAAAGCATTTTAGCTCGGAAAATTTTCTAAGTGATTTTCTATATGAATAAGAAGATGTATCATATATAGATTAATAAGGAGTACAATATACAATACACCGCGTTTCGGTATTACACAACGACTTGAACGTTTACCCTGTCGACACACCTTGTAACACCGACACCTCGATGTATTCATATTTGCACTCCTTTCCCATTCTCTGTATGATATTACTTATGTTCGATATAGAAATTTTACTAAGGAATTTTTTTGATAAAACCGTCCCCAAACAAATTTCAACTAAAATCGTTGGAAATTAAACTTCCAAATGACCACTGAAGGTCAAATAATGATCAGAGTGGTCTTAAAAGTGTATGAGAACCTCAAATATAGATAAATATTGTTTTATAAAGCTAAATCAGGGATTTTTGGAAAATTTTCCGAAAAGCCCTATTCGGACCATGATAAGCCCCGACAAGACTAACTGACCACATAATAATGCGAAATGGACTTAGTTAGACTTAATATGAGATAAGGGGCCTAGTGTGAAATTATTAAAAATTTGGGGTCAAAATAGAAATTTTTAAGTTTAAGGGATTTGTTTGTAATACACAATAACCTAAAATTAATCTACTAATTTTATTTTCCTAAAACTCTAATTTGGACTAATGAGAGCTTTAAGGTCTTAAGGTGGGGCCCACATGTTAAATATGGGTGTGAGTTGTAGAGAATAAAAGAGAAAATGGTGGGTCCCACACATATAAAAAATATATAATTTTAAAAATAAGAAAGCTATTAATTAATTAAGTAAAGGAGTGGGAGAGGAAAAGAGAGAGAGAGGAAACGTGAGAGAGGGAGAGAGAGAATAAGTGACTATTCTAGAGTTTATTAATGAAATCCAAGGGTTTAGATCAACTTTGAAACATTTGGATGGTTGAAATTGAATTTAATAAAGTGAATTAAGCTTAAAGGAAAAGATAACACAACCCTATTCTTCTCATTTTGCCAAAAATCATGAGGAACAAAAGGAAGAACAAAGAAGGCTTTTTCTTTTCCTTTCTCCAAAAACCGTGAGCTACTCCTTGAAGGGAGACTTGATCCCTTCAACCAATTTTCAATATTTTTGCATAGATCTTCTCCTTTCAAGCCCTAGTTCAACATATCCAAAAATTAGAAAAATAGAAGAAGGTTTGCTTGGTGATTCAAGGGTGGAAACCTAGAGGCACAAGTGAAGAGATCTATGGGTTCTTCAAATGTTCTTCAACAACTTTAGGTAAGAAAGCTTCCTCTTGTTCCCTAGTGTAACATATATCAATTTGGAGCCAAAAGGAAATCTCTAACATATTGACTCTTTGTTGACCAAAAATTAGGACCAAAGAGGAAAGGAGAGATCTTTGGAGGAGAGGACTTGTTTGAGGCTTGAGACATCAAATCTTGAGGTATAAAAAAAAATTCTGCACCTTGTTTGGACTTGAGAACATTTCTTTTGGTATGTTAATGTGTTGATTTTAGTTTAGTTGGAGAAAAAAAAATCAATCAAGTAAAAGAATGCTATAATGTGTGCAGAAAATTTCAGCATGTGAAATGTTTGATGTAAGTCTTGAATGATCACATAATGGGGTAAGAAACCATAAGGGAACAAATCCAGAAAATTGCTGCACTAGTGGAAGCTAAAAGAAAGTCATTTTCATGTGAAATATGTATTGAAATGTAAGAAAAAAGAAATAGGAAAGTGTACAGAATTTTGTGATGTGTTATTGAGTATATGTATGTAAAATTGAGACCAAAAGTGTGTAGGAATATGTGTGTGTACATGTATGATCAAGGTTTGGTTGTCTGAAATTGAATGAAAAAAGAAAGATTTGATGCAAACATTGAACCTTTAGATTTCTGCAAAACAGGGCAAACTTACCAGGCTGTACTCTTTCTGTAATAACTTTCTCTGCACAAATGAAAATTGAGGGAAATTTTCTGCATATGAAACTAGACTTCCTTAGCTTTAAAATGAGATATGATTCCTTGAATTCTGAAGAGAATTGGAATTTTTTGTGATTTTTCAAAGTTAGATGCTCAGTAGAAAATACTCTGTTCTACCCTATTTTCTACCATGAATTTCTTCTCAAATTTGGGATGTCTTATGCTCTGGACCAACCTCAGCCCTAGTTATGAAATTTGTAGATCTATGTCTTATCTTTCCAACGAGATAAGAATCACCACAATCCAACCCCTGTGTCAAAAGTTACGGCTATTCTTTTGAAACTCATCAGAGGGTCATCCATTTTTCAACACTAAAAATAGTAGCATTGCACGACCTCCTTTCAGCCCTTGTTTGCAAAAACTCAAAAATGAAAAGTTGTAAATCTCCCTCTTAGCTACCTACTATGAAAATTGCAGCTAATTTACACAAGGAAATCAAAAGTTATACAAAATCTCACAAAACTATGAAAATTTTCACTCTGTTTTCGGTTCCAGATTAACTGTCTTCTTTGTGACCTATTTTGACCCTTTTCTGGACTGAATTAAGAAAAACTTTCCATTGAAATTGTAGATATATATCTTATCTATAACATATCCAAAATTCATTTGAATTGGAGTTGTGTGTAAGGAGTTATTGCATTTTTACTAAGACAGGACAAAGTAGACGTTTGGAACAGAACTGAGACAAAAATTGGTTTTTCTAAAATTCTACGATTAGAATCTGAAGAAATGTTCAAAATAAAAGTTATAGTACTGTCTCTTAGCTTTAAAATGAAATAGGAAACATTGATTCAGAGTTATGTAGTAGAAGTTATGACCATTTTCCCATGACTGCGCAAAGGTGCATATGTGCAGAAACCATGAATAATGAACTATAAACATATGTGTTATGTTGGGGTGATGAAATGTGTACTAATTGAATGAATTGTAAAGAATATATGATAAGGATGATGGAAAAAGGGATAGAGCATGCCCTAGGATACCCTAACCTTGATCTTAGAGGAAAGAATTGCTAGAATGCAGCATAACTAGTAAGTTCAAATCGTAACACAAATCCTCATATATGTATTGTGTTGCCATTGTAGGCACACAGGTGGTGACCAAACGACGGGAAATACTTTCGACACTTGTGGTACTTGGTAGGGAGTGACTGACTCTCTCATATACTATAAGTGGAATTTATTATATTATTTGTCTAATACACAATATCATGTTTTAAAATGTTTTCTGACGCAAATATGATTTAATGAATATGTGATGTGAAATTTTCAATGAATTATGAAATATTTTTGTGAATTCATGGAGTATCCACAAATATGTTTATACATGTTATATATGCATCCAAACGAGTTTTAAAATACTTAACCGTGCCATTGCATTTGAGTTATACATGTTTTATGAAATCATCCTTGTGGAAATGGTTGGCATTGCTTGAGAAACATGGCATGACACGTGATTGATTTGATGATGATATTTTACATGGGCCAAGTGCCCTAGCATGTGATGATGATAACTTTGTGATGGGTAAATCCCATTCCGTAGATACGAAGGATGCATGTGTAAGGTGATCCATATTTGTACCCAATACGCTTCTGCGGAAGGTATCCCACATGACATCGAAAAATGATAAACATATTGTGATTCGACACGGTACTAATCAGGTTAAACCCATAAAGAGGAGGGCTATGGTACACCGTAGTCTAGCACCTGATGAGGTCTGTCACCAACGTCAGGGTAGAGAGTTTTTCTAACGCATTGCATACAAAACCCCCGACGAGCATGTCATTAGTCTCGGTTAACCCTTGCCAGGATTGATTTTGGCACGCTCTATTCTAGCATGATTTGATGACATGGATGCATATATGTTTAAAATGTATGTGAAAAAAATGATTTTTGATAAATTGAGCATTTTACACAATTTCTTACAATATGTGAAATTTTTGAAAACTTTGATACTCTATTTTTCACCGACACATTGAACACATGATATATACCCTCTCACCTATAGGGTATCTTCCTTGATACTCACCCCTCATTTCTTGTAGTATACAGAGATAGTTATAATGGGACGCGTAGAGACTTATTAGCACACGAGACTTTTGCTGGAGATCGAGACTATTGATTAGGTACTCGATATGATATTAGGAAGGATTTGTCAATGAAATTGTATAATTGTGTATTGGGATTGTAGATAGACCATTATGTATAAAAAGGGATGGCTGTATGTAAATTTATGTATATCTTATTGAAACTCTCAATTCTATTCTATTGTATTGAGGTATGATTTGTACTATTGTGTATATTTACTTTGGGAAATGTGTCATGTTCTAGAAGTGTCCTATAGGTTCGCTCGATGCCACCTCTAAATCATAGGAGGGGTAACTGGCAACTATTCATGCCTTTGATGGGGACATGGCAGTAGAGGTCTGGTATAGGACTGTTGTTAGCCTTACGTTGTCTTGCATGGTTGACAGGGATTGGATGATTTGAATAGATTGTTGATTATGGCCGGGCTGGCCTATGTATATAGATATGTGATAGGTCAATATATGGTATTTGATAGACTTCCGACTTATGGGAAGGTTTTGCTCTTTTGGTTATAGAAATTCAACATCCGGGATAACAGGCGACTGTTCACGGCTCCTGTTTGGAGCGTGACAGTTCGGTTAGTATCAGAGCTCTAGGTTGAGAGCTGTATATATATGTAAGACATTTCCCAAGTATGAATGTATTTAAAGTCCCCGATGCATGAAAGTTTCATGCAGTCATATATATCCCTACATATGGTCTTAGGAATTGAGTTCATCCATTTTAAAGGGTAGTTACTCCGTAGCGAACCCTAATTCTTAAAACATATCTCATGGAGAACTCTTTTTACAGAATTATGCCACCTAAACGCGGTAAATCAGTGAGACGCGGAGCTAGACTCGCGCCACCTGAGACTCCTCCAGCACTTGATACTTTGAGAGAGCCTGAGACCCTTTAAGGTACCTAAGGATGCTTCCTCATTAGGGGTGCCTACACCAGCACCACCCCAGCCGATGACTATGGCAGGGATTCCACCACCACCACCAAAGGCTTTGAGGCAGTCGCAAGAGTGGTATAGTTAGTATGGTGTGCAGATGCCACCACCACCTCCACCTATAGCCGCACCTACACTCGTGGCAACACCTATCCCAGCGACACCGGAGCCCCCACCGGTGGTCGAGCCTTCAGCAGTTTCAAGCCTGAGTGAGACCACTTCTATGACTCTGAGGCGAGTTCACGATTTGATACAATTAGTGAAAGAGGTACATCAGCTCGGTTGTGTAGATTTTTCAGGATCCAGTGATGCTGTGGTAGCAAAGCATTGGATCAACCGATTCACAGGATTCTTACAGATCTGAGGTTGAGTGAGGACCTTAGACTCGGTATTGCCGAGAGGTTATTGGATGGAGATGCTCTCACTTAGTAGGAGACTATACGAGATGCGGCTACAAGGCCTTTTGTCATGCCCCGACCCACCGCCGGGCCGAGCACGTGAGAACCACCGTACCACCAAGATACACAAGCACAACGTCCTACATTATCTAGATACCGTAAGGCTAAGAACAATATATCCAAACCAGATTCTAGCAATTCATATAAATTCCCAAGTATAAAAATATACTAATGTCAAAATGTGCCTCAATGCATAATCATAAATCAACATGAGAGTTCACGAATACATATCCAAAATAATACAACCAACCCAGAATAATTGGTTCTTATCTCGTTGGAAGGATAAGACTTAGATCTACAATTTACTTAACTAGAGCATTTTGAAATTCTGACTGTAAGATACCTTAAAATAGAGATGAAGTGACGGATAGAGATAAAATTTAAAGCAAGGCCGAATAAAATCTTTTTACCTCAATTTATTTGCCTTCCAAAACTCAAACAAGCTTTCCACTTAGTCCCAGCCTTCGGTCACCCTATGTACACCAAGTTAAGAGTCTCCCTTTGGCTTCAAAACAAAAATATAGTATTCTGGGATGCAAAAGAACGCCTTACCTATGGAAAATTGAAGATCACTATCTAAAATTTCAAGATCTTCTCACATAAGCTCTTGGTTTGGCTAGGAAATGGAAGAACTCTCTTTGGCAGCCCCCCTCTTAGTATTCTCATGATTAAGGTAAGGAAAGAAGTGGCACTCTTGTTTGGCTTTTTCACATTGCACTCAACCAAGATCTATGGCTCAAAATCCTTGATCCTCTCCACGCAAAATACCCACCCTTGATTTATTTCCAACCTCAAATGATTGCATAAGTCTTGTCATCACCCACTAACTCAATCCAAGGGTTCTCAATTGATTCTCTACTCTTGGATTAACTCTCTCAATAAGAGAAATACACTTGTCAATTAAATTCTAAGTTTATTGTTAATTGCTAACATGTCCCTAAACTTACAAAAATTCAAGTTTAACCCAAAAAATTTTCATAATTACACACTAGGCCCAAAATCTCATATTAGGCCTAATTTAATTTATTTAGTGTAAAAATAAGTTCATTGAGCCTTTTTCGAGTCATAGTTGACTCGACTAGGGTTTTACTAACAATCTCTTGGGGTTTTGCCGATTTAAACTCTATAATTTGGATTTACTCAATTTAATAATTTCTATACTCCCCAAATTCATTATTATCATCGTAGGACCATTTGTGGTCATTTCCAAAAATATTTACCCATGTCGCCAATTGGGGCAAAATTTTCTGGGCCGCTTTATCAGAAAAATTTCTTAGTGAAATTTATAAGCAAATTCATAGAAAATCATATATATACAATAGAATACACTGAGAGTCGGTGTTACACTTTACAGTGGGAGGATTTTCTATGAGAGTTTGACCGTAGATACTTCCTGGACTTCCAGTAAGACTGTTTGAGAGCTGAGTTCTTGCATTTGAGATAGGGAACTAGATCTGTTGCTGAGTATGAGGCAAAACTCAAGAGGATAGCTGCCTTAGTGCCCGACATAGCTACACCGTAGCAGCTGAGGTTCAAGTTTGAGAACAGCCTCAGTTTGAGTATTCGACGCTACTGTGAGTGAGATTTATTATATTATGTGTCTGATGCACAATATCATGTTTTAAAATATTTTCTGATGTAAGCATGATTTAATGAATATATGATCTGAAATTTTCAATAAATTATGAAATGTTTTTGTAAATTCATGGAGTATCCACAAATATGTTTATACATGTTATATATGCATCCAAATGAATTTCAAAATACGAAACCGTGCCATTGACATTGCTTGAGAAATGTGGCATAGCACGTGATTGATTTGATGATGACATTTTACATGGGCTGAGGGCCCTAGCATGTGATGATGATAACTTTGTGATGGGTAAATCCCATTCGGTAGCTACGAATGATGCATATGTAGGGTGATCCATATTTGTACCCGATACACTTCTGCGAAAGGTATCCCACATGACATCGAAAAATGATAAATGTATTGTGATTCGATACGATACTAGTCAGGTTGAACCCATAAGGGGGAGAGCTATGGTGCGCTGTAGTCTAGCATCTGATGAGGTCCGTCACCAACGTCGGGGTAGAGAGTTTTTCTAACCTATTGCATACAAAACCCCCGATGCGCTTGTCATTGGTCGCGATCGACCCTTGCCATAACTTATTTTGTCACGCTCTATTCTAGCATGATTTGATGACATGGATACATATATGTTTGAAATGCATATGAGAAGAACGATTTATGATAAATTGAGCATTTTACACAATTTTTTATAATATGTGGAATTATTGAGAACTTTGATACTCTATTTTTCACCGATACATTGAACACATGATATATATCCTCTCACTTACTAGGTATCTTCCTTGATACTCATCCTTTATTTCCTGTAGTGTACAGAGATAGCTATAGTGGGACGCGTAGAGACTTATCAGCGCACAAGACTCTTGCTGGAGATCGAGGTTGTTGATGAGGTACTCGATCTGATATTGGGAAGGATTTACCAATGAAATTGTATAATTGAGTATTGGGATTGTAGATAGACCATTATGTGTAAAAATGGATGATTGTATGTAAATTTATGTGTATCTTATTGAAACTCTCAATTATATTTTATTGCATTGAAGCATGATTTGTACTATTGTGTACATTTACTTTGGGAAATGTGTCATATTCTAGAAGTGTCCTTTAGGTTCGCTCGGTGTCACCACTAAATCACAGGAGGGGTAACTGGCGACTGTTCATGCCTTTGATGGGGGCATGGCAGTAGAGGTCTGGTATAGGACTGTTGTTAGTCTTACGTTATCCTACATGGTTGACAGGGATTGGATGATCTGAGAAGATTGTTGATTGTAGCCGGACTGGCCTATGTATATAGATATGTGACAGGTCGATATATGATATTTGATAGACTTTTGACTTATGGGGAAGTTCCGCTCATTTGGTTATAGAAAGTCAACATCTGGGATAATGGGCGGCTGTTCACGGCTTCGGTTCGGGACGTGACACACCTAGCATATCGACCAATTTAAGAGACAAGTCCACAAATTTTTAGCAGACACAGGAATGTGTCGATGTGGAGATAAAACTTGTCGACCTAGCTATTGATTTTTAAGTAAATCTTGTTGATATCAATTACAATCATGTCAACACATCAGAACACATTGACCAATTTAAGTTTACGTATCTACCTATTTAATTTGGTACATGTTCTTGTCAACCTAGATACTCTCTTGTCGACCTGATTAGTTAAGAGCACAATACTAAATTTTTGAATTCAGATCAATGTGTCATTTAATCTTGTTACGGCATGGGTTCAAATGCAACAAAAACAAACTTTGATTGGCTAACAAGATAGTGGCACCAATAAGAAAATAGAGATTTAGCGCAAAAACTGGGTACTATTGTAGAACATTTATTGATGGACATTTATGAGCAATGTTCAGCTTCAATAACCCTTCAACAGATCTCTTTAGTGCCACGATAAATACCAGAGAAGAGAAATGAAGAATAAGAGATGTTTGATTAATTTTCTAAACAAATTCATTCCTTGCATTGATTGTTCTTTATACTTTATTCTTATTTCATTTTCCTTTTCGAGTGTATTTAGTTTGAATTTAATTCTATCAAATTTTGGGATTAAAGCCTCTCATCTTTGACATTCCCTTCTCACTTGTACTGAGTGTTCAAATGACCAAAGAGTGTGTGTTACTGCTTTGCGTTTATTGTGAGAGAAAACCAATCTATGTAAAGTTGGAAAAGTGGTATGGAGAAAAAACACTATAAAGGTTTAATTTAAACCTGTAATTAAGTTTGTATCATTGAGTTGATAGTGAAAAATACAGGATGAGTCTGGAAGTAGACGTATACTTAGTTTAGTAAAACCATTATAAAAAATTTTGTGTATTCTTTATTTTTCTGTTTTAATTTTCAAACAACTTAGTTGTAAACTTTTTTAGTCATAGAAAAATTTTTAAAAATATTTGTATTCAACTATTCAACCCCTTTAGTTGAATATCATAAATGAAAATATTAGCTTTTAGGATGGAGTTAGGCAATGATTGGAATGGAGTCAGTAATACGTTGGTCTCTATATTTCTTAACAACTACTAAAAATAAAAAACTAAAAACAAATAATTAAAAAAATATTTGATAGCATGTTAATATTAAATCTCAAATTAAAATGATATGTTTATTTTTAAACATGGGAAACATTTTGGAATGATTGAGTTTGTTCATACTGAACTTGTTCTTGGAATTGTTGTAATTCTTCATTCAATGCTTATCCATTGTTCATTTTAGTTCGTCCAAATCTTTCAAATACCTAACTAGTAGAACCCCAGAGTGACTTTTATATATATATATAAAAAATATGATTAACTTTTAACATTATTTCAAACAATTTCCACATATACAACTTGCACACACGTACCACCACCTCCAACCCCACCTTAACCACTAATATTTCACATATAATATTATTTAAAATTACTAATAATACAAACCACTTCTAACATAATATTTCTCATGCAATATTTTTAAAATTACTAGATAATTAATTAAGTTATGTACCGATAATTATATTATTTAAATTAATATTGATAATCATAATTTTATATTACGAGAATTCCATGTGATTTAATGGTTGAATGGTGAATTACAGTGCCTAGCTGCATTCGATAATGTAATTTATAGTAATACATACAATAATATAGTAATATAGTAATATATTGTAATGTATTACATAGTAATGCAAAATTGATATTATTATATTATTGAAAAATGATGCAATCTCAAAACCAATCCCAAAGTTTTTACAAATTTTTTGCATGTTGTCGAATAAATCACATTTCTTTAATCCAACAACCGGATAGATTTGGACATATCACCAATTAATCCAATCGGATAATGTCATTTGACACATATTTTCACAAATAAATTTTCAAAATCCGCTGTTTTCACCAATTAACCATAATATTTTTTATACACTTTTTTCACATTTTTCCACAATTTTACACTTTTTCCATCTCTTTTTTTTCATTACACACATGCATTATTCTTAATTCCTCATATTTTTTTATACTTAATACCTGCTACGTGTCTTTCCCATATCTTGACCATATGTGTTATTTTCGTTATTCAAAAAAATAACTTACTACAGTTTATGCAATTTTTAGAACTTGTTACTATATTGTTACTACATTTCATACAATTTTTATGACTATTATCTTGTTTGTGCTTTGCAATGGATTATTTTCAAATCTCATTTTTACTTAAATTTTCATCATCAAAATCTAATTAAAACATAATTTTTATGAAATAGAATGCACTTGTTAAAAGTTGTTAACAATATTATCTAATAATCAAAAATATATCATAACACTATATTATATAAATTACTAATTTTATATCATTATGTTATTTTAATTAATAATACTAATAATTTAAATTAACAATTTCATATCATTATATTATTTAAATTAATAATATTAATAATTTAAATTAATAATATTAATAATTTAAATTAATAATATTAATAATTTAAATTAATAATATGGTGCTCAAGACAAGCTGTGCGGTGCGGGACTGCGCTTGCCGGCATGGTAGAACTGCATGGATAGTGTGGGGTACGCTCATGACTGCGCCCCATGCTTGCCTACGCAATAAAGCCACGTATACATGCACCACACATGCCGGAGCACATCGCTCCTACCTACGTTATCAAATGACATGGGCAGCACAAGGTACCGCGCATGCCTGCACTCCATGCTTGCCTGCACGGTAGAGCTGCAGGGGCATGCACAAGGGACCGCACGTGACAGTGTACATGAACCATGCAGGCCGATGCGAACCGCGCTTGCCCACGCTATCAAATTGCATGGGCAATGCGAGGTACCACACTTACCTGCACGGTAGAGTTTTGGAGGCATGCACAGGGGACCACCAATGCCCGTGCCCCATGCTATAGTCCCGCGTGGGCATGCACGGTAGAGTACTCGGTGCATGCGGACATGCCCACGCCCCGCTCATGCACGTGGTCCCACACTTGTCTTCTTTTTTGGTTTCAAAAAATGCTAGCACGCAGGTTCAAACCTCAGATTTTGAACCTTGAACCTATTTGACTTGTGTTAACCACTATATCACAATGTCTTGTATATATGGTTTCTTTTTTTTTTGTTTCTTCCTTCCTATCTATCTCCCTCTCAGCTCTTTTATTTTTTTTCCCTATATCACTCTCACATTTTTTTTCATTCTCTCACTCTCACCTCTATTTTTTTCCTTCACTTTGAGGTCATTTTTTTCCCTTTTCTATTCTCATTTAATTTTCTTGCTATTTAAATTCAACTTTGATATATTCAAACTAATGTATTTGAATGATATTTATATTAAATGACGCAAAATGTTTAGATGAATGAATTAAGAGTTATTAATGTTATATGTTTTGAACATGATTAGTAAATATCTATGATTAAATATATAGATTTTTTAAATTATTAATATTTTACAATTTAAATTAATATTGATAATCATAATTTTGCATTATAACATTGATACTGTATCCTCCACTCATCTAACACGAATCTAAATTAGTCCAATGATAATGTAATTTATAGTAATATATATCATAATATATAGTGTTGTAAAGTTGATATTATTATGTTATTGAAAAATGCTACATTTGTATCTCAAATCGATCCCAAATATTTTGAAAATTTTTTGCACTTTCATTAATCCAACAGTTGCATAAAGTTGCACATATCACTAATTAATCCAATGGCTATAATAATGTCTTTCAATGGACATATCAATCACAGGATACAAACAAATCTTCATAATAAATTTCAAAACCCCTTTTTTGTGTCTTTTGCCATTACACAATTTAACCCCCTTTTCCACCCTTTTTCACCTTTTTTCACACAATTTTTTCGTCTCTTTTTTCACTACACTCTTTAATCATTATCCATTTTAGTTAATACATGCGATACTTTTAGTCGATACTTTTAGTCAATACTCCTATTTCTTTCTCTTTTGTGTTATTTCTCATATGCTTACTAATGCAATTTTTAGGACTTGTTACAATTTGTTACCTTGCAATTATTACATTTCATGCAATTTTTAGAATACTCGCTGTTTGCTTGTGCTTTGCATATTAGCCATTGGCGGCTTAATTTATTTTAAACCAATTAATTAGATTACTTTTAAATCAAGTTTTCACTTAAATTTTCATTTATATTTAATTTAAACCAATGATTGCATATACATATCTATCTTGTCGCTAGGATTTCTAAAACCAACAATAAGCAATTTGAGTATGAAGTCTGTAAAATTCATACACAACTAAGGAGGCAAGTTATATGGTATCATAAGCATTGGCCAAGTGCTATACGTTTAGTATTTTAAATGGATTGAAACCATTTACTGCTTGCTCTAATCGAATATTTGTTGGGTCAGAAGAGAAGTTACTTAATAGAGAATCAAATTCTTTCCATACAGGAGAATCTACTGAGTGTCTTAAGAGTTCATCCTTTGTTCTCTTCTCATGATGCCATCTCATCAGAGAAACAGTTTGCCCACATGTAAATAGTCTTTGTAATTTAGAAATCAAAGGAAACCATCTCAATATTTTTACATTTTTTTATTAACTTCTTGATCTCCATTTGCATTTGGTTTCCATCTAGAAGTAATGCACACAAAATATATGTCAAATTTAACTCTGTATTTTTAGTACAACATACAATCATTAGAACATGTATGTATTTTCTTATTTCTTAATCATAAAGTTAAAATAGTTTTCTTTACTTCATGGGTACTATTTGGCAATATATTTTCATCGGACAACAATTATGCTAAAAACACTAATAGTAATAAAAAATATTTATTGGTCCACTACACAAACACTTTAAATGATATAAGTGCACAATAGTTGTAGGTATGGTGTATTTCGATTTTAGATATATCAATTTTTTGATATTCTGAAATAATTCATGAAACTTATCTGAAAATGATATATCTACGTTAAATGCATGAGAAGTTGTTTCATGTACATTGGATCGATCATGTAAAAGTGTGAATAAATCATGCAACGTGCCAAACATGTCATGGTCAAAAAGATTATCATGTAGGTTAGACACGTTGGATGTATGAGATTTAGATTTTTCATTACTCTGTTGATATATCCATTTATCATACCCACATTGAAACCCATGCCGTAACAAGTGATTGAATACCATGTGTGTAGAAAATCTCAATGTATTGAACTATTTAATATAAAGACACAATATCTTCCCCATTGATAGATTGAATATTTATAGATGCAAATTCAATAAATGCATTAACCCACTAATATATTCATCACTTCTTCTTAATTTAAAATCCATTCATCACTTAGCCATCCTATTAAATACAAATACAAATGTTTTGAACAATCCAATAGGGAATTGCATAAGCCAACAAAGAAATAAATGAAATAAATTCACAGAGCAAAGCAAACAGAGTAAAAAAAAGGAAATAAATGAAATAAATACAGAGATATTTTTTGGGTAAAAAAAAAGATGATTAAATTGGCGCTAAATATGTAAATAAAGAAATAAAATGTTTTTGGTGCAAATAAGAGAAATTTGATCAAATTGGCGCTAAAAGTAAAAAATTATTTTTGGGGCCAAGAAAAGAAATTTTGTTGTGAAGTTATCATTAAAATGTTCAAATTGTAAATTGTAAATGTTAAAATAATAAATCTTGTAAATTAAATGTGAATTAAAATAAGTTAATATTAATGTTATTAGTTGTTTTTTTAGAATTTATATAATATTGATAATTAATGTATTATTGTTAGAGTATAATACTATATTATCTATTAATAAAAAATATATCATGACATTATAATTAAATTACTAATTTAATATCATTATATTTTTTAAATTAATAATACGAATAATTTAAATTAATAATATGGTACTCAAGACAAGGCGTGCGGTGTGGGATTGTGCTTGCCTGAGCAGTAGAACACACTAGCAGCATAGGGTACCGAGCATGCCTAAATCCCGCGCTTGCCTAACGATAGAGCTACGGGGGCATGCATAGGGGACTACGCATGCTCGCGCCCCATGCTTACCTGCGCGGTAGAGCCACGCGGGCATGCATAGAAAGCTATGGGGAATCGCGCATGCCCACGCCCTGCGCTTGCCTACACCAGGGCCTGCATATGTTTGCACACTGCACCATAACCCCATACAGGCATGCGGGGTAGAGTCGCGCGGGCATACGTGAGAGACCGTGTGAGCATGTGTGGGAGACCGCGCAGGCCCTTACTTCCATGGTAATGCCCCGTGCTTGCCTGCACGGTACCGCAACCTACCACCATTATCACAATTTTACCACTAACACTAGATATCACAAGTCTAATGTATAATAATATCACAATTTTACCATTTATAAACACATATAGATGGTAAAGTATGGTAATATTATTATACATTAGAGTTGTGATATGTAATGATAAAATTGTGATAAGAGATAGTAAGTGAACGATAATTGATGGTAAGTCACGGTCTGCCGTGCCCTCTACGTGGTCTATCACCTATTATCATTAATTTCACAAATTTACCATTACTTATCATTATATTTCACTCAAATAAATATTAATATTATCAGACTATATTACCGCTAATTATCACAAATTTACCACATGTTATCATAAATACCTATTATCATTATATTGCCACTAATTATCACAAGTTTATCATTAATTATCACTATATTTTACTCCAATAAATAATAATATTATCAGACCATATTACCACTTGTTATTACAAGCTTACAACAATTTATTATAAACACATGTTATCACTATATTACCACTGGTTATCACAAATTATCATAAACACATATTATCACTATATTACCATTAGTTATTTTACCACTAGTTATCAGTTTATTTCACTCCAATAAATAATAATATTATCAAACTTATTATCACTAATTATCACAAATTTATCACAAGTTATCATAAATACCAGTTATTACTATGTTACCATTAATTATCACAAATTTATTACTAGTTATCACTATATTTTACTCTAATGAATTATAATATTATTAAACTATATTACCACTGGTTAACATAAATTTAGCACTATTATTAATATATTTCACTCCAATGAATAATAATATTATCAGACTATATTACCACTAATTATCACAAATTTACCATAAATTTTCATAAGATCCACGTGTTATCACGAATTTATCACCTATTATAACAACACACCATCTGTTATCTTAAATTATCTCATGTTATTACAACTTATCACCAGTATCACAAATGATTTGACACCTTAACTCTTAAATTTTTAAACTATTCCTAAAGATTATACAGATGGTGGAACTCAGTAGTCATTATATGGCATATATAGAAATGATCTTGAAATAGTTAGTAAAGAGTACCACATTTACCGGCAAAAACTAATAATCATTAGAATAGTATATAACATTTACAAATTGTACAATATATGAGTCAGCGTAATCATAGACTTATACAGACTATATGATTCAGTGGATAATATAAATTACCTCTATAGAGCCTATCTTTAATCTATCCCTAAAGGTTGACAAGTTTATTGATAAAAAATGATAATAGTCAAAATTATAGATAGCATTTACATATCATATAAATAATGGGTTACCATAGCTATAGCACTGATGCAAACAGTATGATTCTGAAAACTCATTTACAGACTACTTTCAAATCATCTCTAAAAAGGTGTCACATTTACTGATGATAAATTATAACATCATGATTGAACAATGCTTTTTCAGATGCTGCAATATATATAATAGCATAGGTATAAAATTTAGATAAATGGTATGGTTAAATAGATAGAAAAGAAGAGTCATATACATACTGTTTTCAAACTATCCCTAAAAATCTGCACATTTACTGACCACAAGTAATAACTGTTAGAATTGAACATAACTGGTATAATATATGAGTTAGCATGGATGTAAAACTTATGCAGATAATATGGTTAAGTATAGGGTAAAGAAGAGTTATATAAAGATTATTTTCAAATCGTCCCTAAAATTGTCATATTTATTGACCACAAGTGATAACTATTAGAATTGAATATTGCTTTTACAGACGATTATACTACCTTTACTAACGGTTGATAAACTTTTCTTGCCAGACATTTTATACTATTAGAAAATATATACATTTCCCAATGGTTTCGTCAAAAGCATCTCTACAAGGTATAAAAACTGTCACTAAAGGTCACCAACAATAAAAGTTACTCTCAGTATATGATTTTAATTTTGTAGTGAACTAGGACGACAATGTGCATCATATGGTGGTTTTCTAGTTGCTATGGTTTAGCAAGAATGTTTGGCTCTTTGGACACAGAGGTGGAACTATATAGTATACAATCAAGGGCTCACAATCTCCTACTGGAATTCTTATTAGCTAGGTCTCTAACTTCTTCTTGACCGTCCTTTCTCCAACTCATCTAGTCGAAATGAGTGGTGCCCAACCCCTTTTGGTGCTTTCAAAGTTAACGTGGATGAAGTAATAAATGTGGATAAAGACTTGGTGGGCTTCAAAATCATCATTCAAGATTGTAAGGTAACATTTCATAGCTAGCAAAGCAAGCACTCAAACAATCTGGAATTGGAGATATCACTACCATGCAACTTAGGTGTTCTTTAGGGTATGAGATTTGCTCAAGACCTCCATCTAACACTTGATTCTCAAGAGTGATAGTATCATGTATCCCAATTTTGTTGCAAGAAATAATTTATTATTAATAATATAATAAGAATACTACCCAAATAAGCAAATTTGGTACGAAATCAGATATTTTGAATGTTGAAAATTTAGATTTGATGAATCTGTTAGAGACTAAGTACCAAAAAAAAAACTAGGTATCTGAAATATTTAAAAAATGAGAAGGAAAAGTCTTGGTATTTGTTTCTCATATATCAATTAGGTTAAATCTATTTTTCTGAATTTTTTGTTGAATAAAATCTATCAAAAATTAGACATTACGAATTTTTTTCATGGAAAGGAGATTTAACTTTTTATTCTTAAAAAATTAGATTTTGAAAGTATTTTTATTAAATCTAAATGGGAGATATTTCTTTATTTATATTTAAGTACTGAGGGATCAAGTTCTTACCTGGATAATCATCAAACATCCGTCGATTTACTAACGCAATGACACATGTCCTTTATGTTTGGCAAGTGTTCTACATGATTAACATGTGTTGACTCGTGTCTAACAAGTGTTCTGTACGATTGACACGTGTCCAATACATGTCAATTGTTGGGGTCACATGGTGATGAATCATCATCAATCCTTGTTTATAAATACGCTATACCCTTCCACTGCATAGACAACTTAGACAAGGAAGAAAGTAAGGAAGAGGGAGAGAGAAAGAAAGAGATTAAAAAAGAGAGGAAAAGAGAGAGAAGTGTTGTCTAGAGAAAATGAGTCATTTAACTAAAAGTTTGATTAAAACAACTCTTTAGGATGAATGTTCATTGTATTCATATATCTTTTTATGCATAATTACCATGATTTATTATTGGTGCCATGATTTATTATTACTATCAAGATTTACTACTACTATATCAATGCATGTGTTTATAATTGTTATATAAGTCAATATGTGTGGAGATCACTAAAGCAAGTAAGGACTTTGTTAAACATCGAAATACATATTAGTAGCACTCTATTAATGCAAATAGGAGATTTTTTTACTTAATATGGAGGAGACTGATAGGTCTTTCTGGAAATGGACCTTTTGTTTGGAGTGATAAGAAAATTATGCTTGTGATGAAAATATAAGGTGAAACTAAACTATTACCCATATTGTATTGTTGTGTTATTGTTACTATTATCTTGTATATGTTGTTACTGTATTTTTAAATTGAAAGCTTTTTTATAAAATTTTACAATGAAAAGTTTATCGTACAATTTTATATCGAAAAATTTTTCACACATACACACACGGAGTTCAATGAGTTGTCATATTCACACAAATTTTTAATTTTTCTTTTTAGACTTTACAAAAAGTCAAGATAAAGAAATATAGAATACTTATTTTATGGAGTGATTTTTTTTGTTATAATATATCTGTTTAAGACAAAAATGATCCAAAAAGTTATAATCCTTTCATTATTCTATCTTGTATAGAAAATCTCAGTAATATATATAGTGATTAAAATAAAATAGATATGTCATTTTCGTATCATCTATGTGATTCATGTGACTCAATCTTGACAAGAGTTGGACAATCCGTCTTCAATAAAGTCTTAGTGAAGAGGCGGATTTAGACGTGGTTGATAGTCTCCAAACTGTCAATGGTTCAAATTTAAGTTTTCTCAATTTTTTTATTATTATTATTCTTTTCCGCCGCTAAGATCTCTGCTCGAATCTTTTGCCTGGTTTTCCTGTTAGGATCGAGGCATTTAAGAAATAAAGTAGCCCACTAGAGGCTGGTTAGCACCAGAAAACGTAGAAGAGTGCATATGGTTGATGAGCCTCCGTTTCGTATTCTTTTTATTCTTATTTCTCATTTTCTTTAATAAGAAAAACTTAGTTTTCTTTTCTTTTCTTTTCTTCTCTTTTCTTTTGGGAGTAATAATAACACTACCCCCAGTGGATACATTGCCGCCTAATGACAAAGGATGGGCACTACCTTAGATACCGCTGTGGAATACCTCACATGCCAAGCTATAAAGTCAATTTTTCTTTAAAAATATAAATAATAATAATAATAATAACAATAAATAATGAAATAAAATGTTTAATCTGATTTTATTAATTAAGATGGTGAACCAATGTTTTGTATGTGAACATTTTTTAGTGTCAATTTGATAGGTCAACTTGCCCTCCTCTCATTTCAACTTGTCTATCCATAGGTCATACTAGGTCGCCTTACAAATATTACTAAGTTGACTTACTTGTCACCTAGGCTTACTCAATATCTTGCAGACTTAGATTTTCTGAGGCATGATCTGTTATGTCAGCTTCTCCATGTTCTTAGGTCAATTTATTAATGCTGTTTGGTTGACTTGGTCTTTTTATAGGCTGACATAGTTAAGTTTTAGAACTTATATTTTTTAGAGTAAAATTTGCAAATCAACTTGCCATTTCTCTTGGTCGACATACTATTCTTCTTGAGCTGACTTATATTTTTTTAACACTACAAAAAAATACAGTTTTAACCATGAATTTTCGCGACTGAAAAAATTCGTCGCTATTTTACGACGAATTTAACGATAAAAACTTTTTCGTCGCTAATTTGTCACAAAATTTGCGACGAAAAGGAAGTCGTGGCTAAATTAGCGACGGACACATCATTCATAACTAAATTCGTCGCTAATTAGTTACGAAAAAATTTTCGTAACTAAATTCGTCGTTAATTAGTGACAAAAAATTTTTCGTTACAAATTTCGTCGCTAAATAGCGACGAATAATATTTCATGGCTAAATTTTGCCACGGATTTAAAATCCGTCACAAAATTTAATCTTTTTTAAATAGAATTTTATTTTATTTTTTTTTCTTTTTATTTTATTAATATGTTATATTTAAGTTAAAAAATTTTGGTGGTTTACAGGTTTATGCTTATGTGTGTGCGTGCAGGAGTTCGAACCACGGTGGAAGCAAGAGGCAAAGCGGTATTTTCCAGCAATTAAGAGCTGAAGCTAGAACGGGTGCGCTTGTAGGCGGGGAATCCAGGCACGTGCTAGCTCGGGTGGGCAAGGGCCCGTCCAGGCACGTGCGCTCCCTGGACATTTCGACGAATATGGAAAATTGGAATCAGCGACGGATTTTTTTATTCGTCGCTAAATTAGGGACGGATAATTTTTTGACAGACTTTTTTTTCCCTAAATTAGCGACAAAAATTATCTGTCGCTAAATTTAGCGACAAATTTTAGATTTTCGTCGCTAAATTTAGCAACGGATTTTTTTATGTCGCTAATTTAGAGACGGATAATTTTTTGTCACTAAATTTTGTGACGAATTTTAGCGACAAAAAATTATTTGTCACTAAATTTAGCGACGGATTTCTAATTTTCGTTGCTAAATTTTTACGACGCGTTATTAGTGAGAAAAAATTTTTCGTCGCTAAATCCATCGCTACTGTTTTTAGCAACGAATTTTTTTAAAATTTTTGTCACTAAATTTGTGGCTAAAAGGCTATTTTTTTGTAGTGTAAGGTTGAATTGGTATGTTTCAGACTTAGTATTTTTGTGACGAAATTTTGCAGGCTGAATTGTCTGAATGTCAAGTTGACTTCTTAAACACCATAACTAGAGGTTGATTTATTTTAGGCCCTTTACTATTTGTAGGTTGACATGTTCTTAGCCTAAGTCGACTCAAAGACCTTTTTCAACTAAGGTCAAGTAGACTAGTTCTTCCTATATGTCAACTTATATCTTTTACAAACATTGATTTCTGAGGGTTGATTTCTTAGGTCGACTTATTGTTCAATGCAGGTCGACTCATCTGGTTATAGAAGTTGTGTTTTGAGACCTAAATTGCCTGGTTGATTTGTCTATCTTCCCAAGTTGACTTGTGATCTTTTATATTTAATTTGTTTTAAAATTTTCAGTTCTAGGTCAATATGGTCTCAAAGTTGGGTAGGCTTAAGGCATTGTTGACTCGACTTGTGAAACACACAAGTTGACTTCTTTACTTAGATTTCAGTCCATTCTATTTTGCAAGTCTACTTCTGCCCTATTCAAGTCAACATGCTTGTATTATGTTTAATTCTGACAATTTTTCTAACCTTCTAAATTCATATTAAATTAATTTTAATCATTTTTTTTACATTTAATTATCATCAAAATATATTTTACTTAACAAGTAAATTTTAATCGTCTATGCACAGAGTAACTGAATTAATTCAAATTTAAATATTATATATATTACTGTAACATGGATAATGAAATTTATTAATTCCAGTTAAATCAGGATTCAGTTATCACCTAATAGGTTAAAGCTACTCATCTAATGAGTTGCGCTCTTACTTATGATATGAAACTCAGTGCTCCATTATGCTTATGATCACATCCTAATCATTGATTTTAGTAACAAAATGATTTTCCAAACTAGTTGAACATCTTTAATGAGATTGTATAAAATAATTTAGTTTCTCGTACTCTCAACACTTGATAATGGAATCTCTGATTAATTTTTTATAAGCATATTCTAATTAAATACAAAAAATATGTTTTGAAAAATATTTTTAGTTAAAAATATTATCATTGACATTGATAATATACATTTATACATAATACAATTATTGTTTTAGGGCATAATCCTAACAAGTATCTCCATATGATCCATAAATAGGCCTGAAAACCAATATCTTTCAAGATTCAGAACCCTATGAGAAATCTTCCAAAGAAAGCTTAGGTATGTGCTTTCATAGACGAGGAAATTTTCTACAGGAACTTTCAAATAATGAAACCACTTGCCTGCCTATCGAGTAAGACACTATCAAAAGCATTCCCTAGTCTCTCGTTCACATTCAGATAAATTGATCATGAATGAAATTCGAAGAAGCTTATTCTCAGTTAAATGTAGTAACTACCTAGTAATCCAACTCTCGAACTCTGATAATGGCTTGTGGATAGGGGTTTCAAGCTCGAGTAAGGAACCTTTAGTTATTCGTTTGGC
Source organism: Dillenia suffruticosa (assembly GCA_033439265.1). Classification (NCBI taxonomy): domain Eukaryota; kingdom Viridiplantae; phylum Streptophyta; class Magnoliopsida; order Dilleniales; family Dilleniaceae; genus Dillenia; species Dillenia suffruticosa. The sequence goes on along the minus strand of JAVTVX010000015.1, from coordinate 19,192,749 downwards.
AAAGAAGCATCCCCAAAAATGCTCAGCGATTTCTATGGAGAGCATCCCTAAATGCTTTCCCAACTCTAAAAAACTTGTCCTTAAGATCTACTGTATCTTCTGCCATTTGTACAAAATGTAATATGGAAGTGGAAGCTGTGCTGCAAGCCATCATAAATTGCCTTTATTCTGATTGTGGTGCTCTTCAAGAATGAGAGAAGATAGGGCTATGATCAGATTTCCAATTCAGGGAGTGGTTTGAAGCTTGGAGTGAAAGGAAGAACTAGGAAGACAAAGTGCATCATATGGTGGTGGAATTATACAGTATACAATCGAGGCTCACAATCTCCAGATCGAATTCTAATCAGTAGGTCTCTAACTTCTTCTCGCCCGCCATTTGTCCAACTCATCTGGCCCAAATGAGTGGTGCCCAACCCCTTCGGGTTCTTTCAAAGTTAATGTGGATGAAGCACTAAATGTGGATAAGGACTTTGTAGGCTTCGGAATCATCATTCAAGATGGTAAGGTGGCATTTCATAGCTACCAAAGCAAGCCGTCAAACAATCTAGATTTCGAGATATCATTACCATCCAACTTGCGTGTTCTTTGGGGTATAAGATTTGCTCAACACCTCTATCTAACACGTGATTCTCGAGGTCCAAACCGTCAATGGTCCAAATTAAGTTCTCTCTATTTTTTTTTCCCCGGCTGGTAATATGTCACGCCCCGATCCTCGGATCGACCACGCCACAACCGCCGCGTCGTCTCGATACACGGGCAGAACCTCCCCGTATACCGGGACTCCGCAAGGCTATCAAATTTACACTAAATCATCGAAAGCATAAGACTCTTCAAAACGTGAAATCACATAACAATACACACGCAAGGAGCCCATCCGGCTCATCCTTGAACATTCAAACACACACATTGGCACACATCGGGGAACGGGATCCTGTACAAGCACGCATGCGATGTGGCCATCCTAGCCATTCATAATTTTCACCTCAATAAAGCGTATGACAAGCAAGAAGTCCCAAAACATAGCCGTCGGACTTTACCAACACTTACCTAAAGAAGACAAGCAAGTATTGGTAGAGTTCTAACGGTATGAGTTGTACAGAACTTCACAAAATTAGAGAAAAGTATCGAAATTAAGATTTACAGTCCAAATGTCCCAGTACAGGTATAAACGGTTTTACACAAATAATTGAGTAATTAAGATAATAAAGAACAAATCAAAAAAATCAGTGGATTTTATCAATACTTGCCAACAACTCGGCCAGTATCAATGAAATCCGCACGACAGGGGATGTACGGTCTTCCCTTTCCATGGTTTGAGATTTATAAATCTCCAAAAGTAACCCTGCATGTGCCAAATACCTATACAATCTGCAAAAATACTGCACAACCTCCGTCAAGTAGTCTCCCAACTAAGTCTCCTCTGAAAAAGGGAAAGAGAGGGGTGAGAATAGGGGTATACTCAGTGAGTGGAGTGCAATGGTGTGATTGTGTTCATAAATAAGGGGTAAATGTGGGGCAGTCAAAGCATATCTCATAAATAACAGTTTATATGCATAAAACATTTCAATAAATCATAATTTACAAAATATGCATCCATGTCAATTATCATTTCAGAAAATCTTGGGGTTCCATCGGAAAACACTTCCGTTTTAGGGCGGCCAAACCCAGACGAAACCCCGCAAAGGGTTTTTCTATCCAATGTCTCAAAACAAACCCCCTACCTTGGCGTTGGCTCGTACCTCACCGGGGTGCACCAGATATAGTACGACTTCAGCAGAAGGAGGGATATCTACCTCCCCTGCACATCGAAACCCCAAACCACGCCACCCCGTCGGGTCGCTCCGTGGTGGGAATATGACTATAGTCATCTACGGCACCCTTCATTTCTAAACCAATCCAGTTCACAAGCAATGTGCCATAATTTTCCATCAAATAATCAACAATCTCATGCCAAATCAATTCATAGAGCAATATCAAATAACATATGGCACGGAATCATTTTTAAACACAACGGATGCATTTATACTTTATAATTCAGTTCAGACAGCCCACAGTTACAAAACAATTCACATAAATCACGTAAAATCTTTCGAAAATCATTTATAAAGCAATTTAAAACAGGTTTCTCATTCATGAACACAATGAACCATCCACTCACCTCTAGAGAGGGTGTTCACTCCCTACACCCTATCCATACTCAAGAAATCTCCTTTCAAACTCCAATGGATTGTCTTGAAGCAACCATAACAATTCTCAAGTCATTTCTCCTCCAAACTCAAGGGTTCACAAACTTTCCTAATTTTGTTTAACCCTTATTTCTAGCATTTTCTTGTTCCTATCCTCATTTTACCAATTTTATCGCTATTTACATCTTTACAAAATTCATATTCACAACTCTCCTAGATTTTCTTAAATTAACATAGTCTTAGTTTCTTCTAATTTTTCCAATTCATGGACATACATTCCAATTCTACCATATTACAATTATTTCGCAATCCTAGAGTTATTTTCAGAAATTAGCTCTTACCTGTGTAGAGAAAGGAGCGCAAATTCAGACCTAGGGTTTTCGCATTTACCTACCAAACCTTCGTGCGCTGTTCTATCTAATTCGAAACCTGAAATGCTTCCGAATTGAAGCAAAATTTAGTATTTAGGTTCAATCACCAAAGGAAATTGAAACCCTAGAATATATCAATCGGAAATTCATACCACATGTACAGGGGATGAATTGAAATCTCAGCTAGAGTTCTCGAGAGCTTACCGATGACTGCCGAGCTAGGGTCTCTTCTGGGGTTGCAGCACGTGTCTCGGCAGAGGGCAGCACGCGAACAGGTGAGGGAGAGAAGCAGTGGGCTGTTCGCGCGCGAGGGAGAGGAGTCGCGGCTGGTGCGCGTTAGAGCATTCGCGAGACGGAGTTGCTCGCGAGCAGGAGCCGCTGTGCTCGCGGGCTGTAGCAGTTGGGAGGGAAGCCGCGCGCTGCGGGCTGTGCAGCGCCCGCAGAAGAGAGAGAGAGAGATTCGTGAGAGAGGGAGAGATAGAGAGAGAGCTTGTGAGTATGTAAATGGAGGGAGGGAGGTAGAGAAATTGAGAGAGGGAGAGAGGGTGAGAGACAGAACACAGGAGAGAATGAGGGGGAGAGAAATTGAGGGAGAAGGGAAAGTGACGGGAGAGAGAGAGTGAATTGGGAAAGTAACTTTCCCAATTATTATTATATATATATATATATATTTTTTTTTTGACTTTGTCGGTCTTACATAATATCTCTGCTGAAATCTTTTGTCTGGTATTCCTGTCAGCATACGAGGCATTTAAGAATCAAAGTATCCCACAAGTGGCTAGTTAGCGCTAGAGAACTTAGAAGAGCGCATATGCGCTGATGAGCCTTCTTCTTGTATTCTTTTTATTCTCATTTTTTATTTTCTTAAAAAAAAAAACCACTTTTTTTTAAGTAATAATAACGCTACCCCTAGTGGATAGATTGCTGCCTAATGACAAAGGATAAGCACCACCTTAGGTACCACTGTGGAATACCTCCCATGCCAAGCTAACAAGTCATTTTTTCTTAAACAAAAAAAAATATTATTAATAATATTAATATTAATAATAATATCGTAGAATGAAATAAAATGTTTAACTTGGTTTTATTAATTAAAAATGGTGAACCAATGTCCACTATCTCTAGTGACCAATCTAGTAAACTCAATTAACTAAAATTTCAATTTCGAGTTTTGAAAAGAAAAAAAACAAACATTGGTAGTATTCGTTTCTAAATCAGATCCTATGATACTTGAATCAGATTAGTCAAATAATCATAAAATCGATGATCAAGTATTAAAAAACAAAAAATTAAAGTTGGTGAGCTATGATCTAATGGATCATATGTATCTCAATATAAATATGAATAATAAACCCACGATTGTCACTCTCACCATATAAATATGAATAATAGATCCATGGTTGTCACTCTTACCATATTAGCAAAATACATTTTTTAAACGAAAAAAAAAAAGAAGAAAAGATTACATGGAGAGCATCGACAGCATGCCTACGTAGATGGTTTTTTTTAATCAGATAATCACGATTTTGACCTGTTGTGTAATCTGAGATTGTAGGAATCATGATCGTAGACTTTTCGTAAATTTGAAGTCCTTACGATAAGAAAAGTCCAGTTGTCGTTGTAGAGATTAGGAAAAGTCTGAGTCACTGAGGGATACTTCTTTAATAAGAGAGATCACAATAAATTCGTATCGAATTAAGAAAAGTTTAAACTTATTCAAGATTTTTTTCCTCATAAGATAATCATGACTTGGACCCGTTGTGTAATAAAAATTATTTTCGTGGTGCTTAAAGAGACCAAGAGGCCAAAAGGCCGAGAGGTCGAAGCAATGTGTACCGAGAGATAGCGACAAGAGGGATTTATCAAGAAACTTAGGTCAAGTGGGAGATTTTGACCAAACGGAATGAGATTCTTTGCTGAGACTTATGTTATGGGCAGTCGAACCATATACCACCAAAGATTATGTTAAACTTTTGTATAAAATTTAAAATGCCTTGTGATAAAAATCTCTTGTTTGCTATATTTTTTTTCCTTTTTTTGTTTCATGTTGTTGACAAATAAAGTTTTAATGATGATCAAATTAAAGGAAATTTAAGTGCGAAAACACACTAAGGAGTTAATGAGACATGATCTGAAAATTGAGCAAAGCATAATCTACAAATGGCCAACGAAAGTTGCCCAAACTGTTGACCATTTGAACTACAATGGCCGACTTTATGCTTATGTGGTAAACCGCAAAGCTCATGCGGCCAACCGCATGAGTAGTGTGCGCAACTACGCACAGCATAGTCAGATGCATGCATTGCATAGCCAACCATGTGTGACAAGTATGCGCGAGCATCAGCTACTCGTATAGCGTGATGGACCACGTGCGCACATGCGTACAGCTAGTTAGCGGCTCGCATAATGCGGTTAACTATGTGCATGCACAATGCGAATGAGTGGTTAGCCCCAAGCGCTATGAAGCACTTAAGCAGCCAACCGCATGCGCTAAAGGCACATGAGTGGTAGAACGCGAGCTACGCAGTAAACCGCGAGCTATGCAGTAAACCATGAGCGCCTTGTGTGTTCAAACGGTCAACCTCTTAACACTAGCGGCCTACCACAAGTGCCTTAGGATGCATGAGCAGTCAACCACTGAGCATGAGCAATCAACTTGATATACTTAGATAGACAACTAAAAATCTAAATAGCTAGCTTGCTCTGCTCATTCAGTCGACAGATAATTCAAATGTTAAACCGCCAAATCATATAAATAACAAAATGCTTCTCTAGTAGATCAAATTTAATCAAAGGTTAACCAAAACACTTCATATTTCAAGATCCAATTAATCTCAGTTAACCATTTACTAGGAAACAATGTAATAAATAAACAACGTGTACATTACAAATATTTATTAACTGTTTACAAAACCTGATGACATGGACTAATCAAATTCTTTATTTTTGAATTCAAAGTCATCATGCTACTGCATTGTTTTGAAAACTTCTTTTGTTTGTCAAGCTAACTTTCCGTTATAGCAAAAAGACACTTGCAATCTTCTTGATACAGGATTTGCTTGACAGAAAGAAGTAGAGATCCGCTTTAAGGACGATAACAAGAAAAAACATTAATTGAAAAGTAGATGAAAATATTAATTAAGAAAGGTGAAGAGCTTTTAATTCCAAACATTCATATTAATCTACTACTCAACAACATTCTTCAAAAGAGTTTTAAATGTCGAAGTGTTGAAGAACAGAGTAAGGAAGGAATTAAAAAAAAGATCAACTGTTGTGAGCAAAACACAATCCCATTAACACTCTTACTCTGCCATCAGAAAGCATACCGATTAAACTTACTTGTCTTCTCTCTATGTGTTGTTCATTTATTGTACATTAAACTGTTCCCATCTATGGAACAATCTGTGTAACATTCTCTTTGCTCAACTTCATTATATCTGAAGATTAGCCTCACACTTTGTAACACCATTCTAACATAAAGGAGTCAGAAGATCGTGTGGGAACACAATTTGAGTTTTGAGAGAGAAAGTATTTCAGGCAGAAATAATTGTAAGGTTTTATTTGTACCCATAAGTAAGTGGGTTGAAAGATTTTACTTGCACCCATAAGCAAGTGGGCTGTGAAGGTTTCTTTCGCACTTGTGAAGCAAGTGGCACTTCAAAACAAATGTGCTATTCAGACAGCGAAAACCGTTTATTAAATCTACTATAACAGTCGGCAAAACCTTCTTCAACGGATGGACTTTTAGTTGGCCATACACCAGTCATGATAGATCTATTCTGGCAGTTTTGATCATCGTTGGAAGATGTAATGGACTTATATTGATGGTTACAAAAGTGTTGGTAAAGGTTACTGTTTTTTGTCATCGGTTTTAAAAGTATTGATAAAAGTTATTATCTTTTATCGTCAGTTATTACATGTGTTACGAAATATTACTATCTTTTATCATCAATTATCACAACTGTTAAGAAATGTTATTATCATTTATGTCGGTTATCACATATGTTAAGAAATATTATTATCTTTTATTGTTGATTACCACAACTGTTAAAAAATGTTACTAGTTAGTTATCACAAGTGTTAAAAAATATTACTACATTTTATCATTGGATACCACAAGTGTAAGGAATTGCACTTCATCATTACCATATGTATTAGTTTAAATTACTGGTTGTATCATCAGTTATCACAAATATTAGGAAAAATTATTGTTTTTTATTATCGGTTAGAGAAGAGTTGGAAAAAGTTACAGTCATTTACTGTCAATTACCACATGTGTTAGTATAAGTTATTATCTTGTATCATCGGTTACCACAAGTATTAAAAAATGTTACTCCCTTAGGAAATGTTACTCTCTTTTATTCTTGATTATTACAAGTGTCAGAAAAAAGTTACTATTGATATCATCGATTACCGTAAGTTACTGCTTGTTACCATGTGATATCAATAGTGACGGTTTTTTATTTTAAATGGTAGGTAAATTAAAAGACTGAAAAATAAAGAAATTATAAAAATAATATAAATGTAATAAAGATTGTAATTGGTATAAAATAGAATGACAGATACACATAAGACCAAAAAAAGGAGAAAATATTACATGTCCCACAACTATATGTTTTTTGAGATGTTTAATGTTCATCATAATTTGCAGGCATTTTTATCCATAATCTTTCGTATCAATCTATTCATTAAAAAACAAATACTGAAATAGTGAAATTATTGTAAATAATAAATAATGATTGTAAATGAAAATATTACCAGGGAGCGCTTTCCTTTTTCTAAATCCAAAACAGCTTGACAACGTTGATCTCTACATTTTTTCACAATTGCTCAAAATAAAAAAAATTAAAAACAGTTAATTAAAAAATTACTTGATAGCATTTTAACATTAAATCTCAAATTAAAATAATATGTTTTTTTAAAAACTTGGAAAACATCTTGGATGATTGAGCTTGTTCAGACTAAACTTGTTCTTGGAATGGTTATGATTTTTCATATGATACTTATCCGTCGTTTAGTTCAGTTTATCCAAATCTTTCAAATATCCAACCAGTAGGTGACTTTTTTTTAAAAAAAAAGGTGATTAAATTTTGAAAAAACTTTGCAAAGTGAGTGAGAGGTTTAATTGGATTAGGGGATGAAAGCTTTCAAAGGAAGGAAAAATTTTGATGGTGAAGCTTTTGCTGCGTATCATTTATAATATATCATTTTCACGAATAAATTTTTAAAAGCATGCATATTTTTTGTTTTGCGCTTCTTCCGTCTCTTTTTTCATTATTGCGTTATACTTAATTCCTCATATTTTTTTATACTTTTAATCAATACCATCACATATTTTTCATTTACGTTATTTCGATTAATGAAAAAATTACTTACTCTATTTCAGTAATTTTTACTACTTATTACTAGATTTCATGCAAGTACATGTCTGCGTGGTCCCAGCCATAAACCTTGTGCTATGTTAGTTATATCCATTTGATTAATCAAAATTTATTTATATTCCATATTCCATAACAATTCAGCATAAACTTATTAATATTATTAATTTAATATAATGTAATGAAATGAAATTAGTAATTTATATAACATATTGTTATAGTTTTGAAAATTCACTGACCAATTTTTAGATAATATAGTGTTATAATTTGAAAATAAGACAATATAATGTAATGTAATGGTATAATTAATTATGTTGGTATAATTAATGAAGAACACTAAAACTTGTAACACCAAAAAAACCACTGCGGAGTGCTGCGTTTTGAGCCAAAATGCTGCACCCACTGCATTTGGGAAATTAGGGATTAAAACCCTAATTCCTCCTTCTCTCTCTCTCTTTCTCTTTGCCTCTCCCTGACTCTTCACCTTCCGCGGCCGCCGCCCTCCTCTACGACGGTTTCGCGCCCTCCGCCGTGACCTACCGTCACCACCACCATCACCATCTTCTTTTTCTTCTTCTCCCCTTCTCTCTCTCCCTCTTTCTCTCTCTTTCTGCCTCTCTTCTCTCTTCTCCCGATCTCCCCGCCGCCGATCTATTTCTCTCCCGTTGCCATCCTCCGCTGAGCGCGATCACTGCACCACCGCGAGCGTACCAATGCGCGCGACAGCGCTAGAGCCCGTGACAACACAGAGCACTGCGCTCTCTCCCGAGCCCAGCGCGAGCCAGCATGCAAGCCCAGCGCGAGAAGCACGTGACCCATTGCGTGAGCATAGCGCGCCCCAGCACGAGCATAGCGCGCTCCAGCACACGATCCACTGCTCGAGTGCACCCCAGCATGAGTACGAGCGCTCCAACGTGCGACCCACTGCGTGAGCGCTCTATCCAGCTCGCGAGCGCGCGATCCAACTCATGAGCACGAGTGCTAGCCACTACATGCTTGCCCACAGGCCGCCAGCTACAAGCCCGCGGCCCCGCCCAGCCCACGGCCCAGTCCGGCCCGCGGCCCACTGCCTACCAGCAGGCCCTCCAAGCCCGCCAGACCCATCAGGCCCATAGGCCCACCAGGCCTGCCAGCCCACCAGTCCACGACGGCCCGTGACAATCCGTGAGCTTCTGCGAAGCTAAATGACTCAAAAGTCGATTTTCGCACTAGGGTTTCGAATTTCTTTAGTAATTGGACTTAAATTGTTCATAATTGTTTCAAATTTGGAAACATTCAGGTTTTAGACCCAAACCAATGGGCGAACGAAAGCTAGATCCGAGATCCGAGAAACCCTAGGTAAGAGAAAGGAAATCTCTTTAACTTTTGAATAAATTTTGTCAAATTAGGTAGTTTTGGTTGGAAAGAAAATTGAAAATCCATAACTAAGCCCTTATTTAATATCGAATCATGATGATTTGATTAGGTTGGTTGTTTTGTTGATTCGATTGAGGGGAGCATTGCTTTACGTATTGTGATTTTATTGGGGAGTGCGATATCCTCCCCAAAACTGTGAGTGAGATTTATTTCAATACTTTTGTTTAATATGTAAACTCTGTTTTACAACATTTTGATGAATGAGCATGATTTGTTATATGTTTGAAATGTTTTGACTGGTTTTAAAATTGATTTTTTGTGAACCGATGGAGTGTCTAAAAACTATGTTGAATTATGAAATTATGTATCCATGTGGTTGAGATGTATAATGCGCCATTTTATGCTATATGTTGCATTTGGTTTGTAAACCTGATTTTGGCACATTTTTTATACGATATTGATTTTAGCCTTAAGGGCCTTGGATTGTATTGTTCTGTAGCTATGGAGGACACCGTGAGAGACGCTTGGGTGGAGTCCGGATAGACCTAGGCCGGGGTATCCCACGAGTTGTCGTGATTTGATTATCGACACGGTACTAGCTAGGTTAAACCCGAAACGGGGAGGATTTGGATTTGGATTTGGATATCCTCTCCAAGTCTAGCACCTGGACGAGGTTTGTCGCCAACACTAGGGTAGAGAGCACTTTAAATAAACTTGCATATAACACCCCCGGTGCGCCTGTCATAGGTTGCGGTAGACCTCTGCCAGGACATTTTCGGCTGGCAGCTATATGATTTTAATAACAGTACTTTGGATGCATATTTGACTTGATAATGCGTGCAAATGACATATTGTTGAAATGAAAAGCATGATAATTTGAAATATGATTTGTATACTTATGTTTTGACACTCCAACTTCACACTTCATATTTGACGATTGCATTGAACCACTCATTCACTGAGTATTCTTCCCCGAGTACTTACCCCTCATTTCCCTTCTTGTTTCAGAGAAAGTATTTGACAAGGAGCGTTGCTTTAGGATGCTCAGTATCATTGAGATATATAGTTTTTGGACTAGAGAAGTTATTATACAATTTCTGCGGCAAAAGTTATATTGGTAATGTAGTGCATTCTAAGGTCTATAGACGACCATTGTGTAAATTCTGAGATGACTGTATAAATATAGACATTTAAATTGTGGAACTCTCATGTCATTGCATAACATTGCATTAAGGCATTTCTGGTTCATTATGTAAGTACTTGGGAATGTGTCATGTCTTAGAAGTGTACTCTAGGATCACTCAGTGCCTCCTCTAAATCACAGGAGGGGCGACTGGTGGCTGTCCATGCCTTTGATGGGGGCATGGCAGTAGAGGTCTGTGGCTAGGTTGTTGAAAATTTTTATAGCCTTGCGTTATCTAGATGTTGGCTGTGAGATTGGTTGATTTTGAAGAGGCCGGGATGACCATTTGATTATATTACAAGATGATTGTGATTTATACAGGATAAATTGTACTTGGGAAACCTCCGAAATATGCGGAGGTTCTGCTCAATTTTCTGTAAAAATACAACCGATATTTAGGATAACGGGCGGCTGTTCGCGATTCCGGTTCGGGGCATGACAGTTGGATTGGTATCAGAGTGACTTGGTGGAGAACTATGTAGGAAGAGAGTCTTGGAAACATTCCCGAGTGTGTTGGTCTTTAAAGTCCTCAATGCATGAGAGTTTCATACAGTCATGAAGTCCTAGTGCATGGTCATAGGCATATGAGTTCATCTATTTTAGGGGATTAGATACGGTTGTATCTAACCGAATATGCTATTTTTCTTATTGAACTAAGAATTTCATTCTTTTGTGAGGGTAGTCATGCTGTGACTAGTCCAAAAAAAAAATTATGGAATCATGCTTATTCTTTAAACGATACCTAATAAGGATTCTTCTCTTGTAGAAGTATGATGACCCGACGAAGCACCCATGTTGCCCCACCAGAGGAGTTAGACGAGCCGGAGGATCGTTTCTCAACTCGCGTACCACCACCGGCACCTACTCAGCCAGCTGCTCAAGCTGAAACTCCCGTACCTACACTCGACGCCTTTCGACAGATGTACGAGTGGTACGCCTCGCATGGGGTCTAGATTCCGCCCCCACCACCTCCTACAACGACGCATGCCAGTTCCTACGGCACCGGTTCCACCACCGGTGGCTGGTCCTTCTAATTTGTTCGAGCCAAGTGAGACTACATCGGCTATTCTTAGACAAGTACATGAGTTGACTCAGTTGGTTAAGGAGGCCCGTCAGCTGGGGTGCATAGATTTTGCAGGGCCTGGTGATGCTGCGGATGCCAAGCATTGGATCAACCGCACCCGTAGGATTCTGACCAATCTGGAGATTGGAGAGGAGCTCTGCCTGAAAGTGGCAGAGTGATTATTAGAGGGAGAGGCGACAGCGCCACTATGGTGGGACGACTTCCTTCGGGAGTTTGACCATAGATTTTTTCCACTCTACCAGTAGGACCGGATGAGGTCAAAGTTGGGATGGCTTATACAGGGATTCAAATCTGTCTCGGAGTACGAGGCAAATATGCGGAGACTTGCCACATTCGTACCGGATCTAGCTACACCTCAGTATTTGTGCTTCAAATTTGATAACGGTCTTAGTCTCAGCATAAAGAAGTATATGACTGTTACCCCATAGTTTACACTGGCCGAGGTGATAGACTTTGCTCACCATGCGGAGGCTTTGGTCCGCACAAAGGCTAGGCAGAAAGAGAGTAGAGAGTAGAAAAGAAAGAAAGAGAAGTCTCATTTTGCGCAGAACTCCAAGAGGGGTAGGGGATCTAGTTCGCACGAAGGTGGATTAGGATCTGGATTTCCTGAGCTGGGACGGGGATAGTACTCCCAAGGGTTCAGACAGCCCGCTCTTACTCACCCTATACAGTGTACTACTCAATGGTATCCTTATTGCCGTAGGTGCAATAGGTCCTATCCGATAGGAGCTTGTTCCGTGACAGTCACTTGCTTTCATTTTGGGAAACTAGGGCATATTAGGAGTTCTTGCCCTGAGTTAGGACTCGGAGGACAGAGTTCACTGAGCCGCACTAGTACTCCTCGTATGGGACAGCAGGGGCAGCCTGCACGGCCAGCAGCTTCTACTCCCAGGGTGACCACCGGGAGTAACATAGTGTAGACTCAAGCACGACAGCAGCCTAGGGCTCAGGCCTGGGTTTATGCCATGACGCAGGAGGATGCCCAGGCGAACCCCGACATCATCACGGGTACTCCTTTTTCTGATCTTGTAGAATAGGATCTCTATTCATATTTCTATTTCTTTTGAGGATGTCAGCATTGTATCAGTCGTATAGGTATTTTATGTTGTGTTCTCTTTTGTCAACATGATACTACTCTGACATTTTTGTATACTGAAGTTGTAAAAGCCTTAAAGGCTCAACTATTTTGACATATATATATACATATCAAGTTTGAAATTATTCGAAATTTATGTGCATTTTGTTTAATGATAGGTACTCTACCTATCTTCGGAATAGAAGCTCGTATTCTTATTGACACGGGGTCTAACTATTCGTATGTGAGCGATCAATTCTTCCGACATTTTGATAGGCCGCTCTCACTTTTGGATGAGGAGCTATTGGTCATCACTCCTCTGGGTGAGCAGATTGTGCACGGCACAGTGTATAGAGAATGCGTGATCAAAGTTGGGGATACAATGCTAAAGGTAGATCTAATCCCCCTCGCTATAACTGATTTTGATGCCATCTTGGGGATAGATTGGCTACATATGCATCGGGCTTCAGTTGACGGCTTTGAGAAGCAGGTAGAGTTTCGAAAACCCGATCAGCAAGTGTTGATTTTTGAGGGCGAGAGGCGGGTTTTACCCCGCTGTGTCATTTCAGTTTTGGAGGCCAGATGCATGATTCGCCATGGATGTGTGGCTTATCTGGCTCATATCATTGACACCACTACTCAAGGACCGAGACTGGAGGATATCTCAGTGGTACAGGACTTTCCGGATATTTTCCCCGAGGAGCTACCTGGATTACCACCAATTCAAGAGTTTGATTTTGAAATCGATTTAGCTTTGGGGACTACCCCTATCTCTATGCCGCCATACAGAATGGCACCGGCTGAGCTGAGGGAGCTCAAGGTCCAGCTGTAGGAGTTACTGAATAAGGGGTTTATCCATCCTAACACGTCCCCTTGGGGCGCTCCAGTGCTGTTTGTAAAGAAGAAGGATGGCTCACTGAGATTGTGTGTGGATTACAGGCAACTTAATCGGGTGACTGTGAAGAACAGATATCCACTGCCTCGCATAGATGATTTATTTGATCAATTGCAAGGTGCTCAAGTTTTCTCGAAGATTGATCTTCGATCGAGATATCATCAGTTGCGGATTAGGAGTCAAGATGTGCCTAAGATGGCTTTCCGCACCCGATACGGACATTATGAGTTTTTGATCATGCCGTTTGCACTGATTAATGCCCCTGCCGCATTTATAGACCTAATGAACCCAATTTTTCATGATTATTTGGACCGGTTAGTTATTATTTTTATTGATGATATCTTAGTCAACTCGCGGAGTGATGATGAGCATGCTCAGCACCTTAGGGTGATTCTGCAGACTCTTCGTGAGAGACAGCTTTATGCCAAGTTCACCAAGTATGAATTTTGACTGTGGCAAATTGGTTTTCTTGGTCATATAGTTCTTGCGAAGGGTATCTTTGTTGATCGGCAAAAAGTTGAGGTTATATTGAGATGGGAGCAGCCAGAAACAGTATCAGAAATCAGGAGTTTTTTTGGTCTAGTCGGGTATTACCGCAGATTTGTAGAGGGCTTTTCTCGAATTGCTGCTCCGTTATCTAGATTGACACGGAAAGACGTCAGATTTATACGGGATGACCGTTGTGAGGTGAGCTTTCAGGAGCTCAAACAGCGGTTGACGTCCGCTCCGATTCTAGCCCTTCCCACGAGTAGTCGAGAGTATGTGGTGTACAGTGACGCCAGCAGGCAAGGATTGGGTTGTGTATTGATGCAGGATGGTAGAGTTATCGCCTATGCTTCGCGACAGCTAAAGAAGGATGAGGTGAATTATCCTACGCACGATTTGGAGTTGGCGGCCATAGTCTTTGCACTAAAAATATGGCGCCACTATTTATATGGGGTCACATGCAGGGTGTTTATAGATCACAAGAGTCTGAAGTATCTGTTCACTTAGAGGGATCTGAATTTGAAGCAGCGGAGATGGTTAGAGCTACTAATGGATTAAGACCTCATCATTGACTATCATTCGGGCAAAGCTAATGTAGTGGCTGATGTCTTGAGTCAGAAGTCGTCTTCCTCTTCTCAGACTATCGAGAGTACTTATCTCTCATGTTTATTGGGACTCCGAGCCTTGGGAGTCAGGTTGGCTAGTGATGATCAGGGATCTATACTAGCCAGATTTGAGGTGCAGCCAAGTTTGCTCGACCGTATCAGGGAGCTTCAGTAAAGTCATGAAGAGCTTCGAGGTATTTATGAGAAAGCCAGCAGAGGTGATATTGATGACTTTAGAGTTCGCAAGAATAGACTATTGGTTTTTCGATATCAGGTATGTGTACCAACAGATAGTGATCTTAGTAGAGCTATTCTTGAGGAGGCCAATTCATCTGCCTATGCTTTACATCTTGGCAGTACTAAAATGTACCGCATCATCAGAGACAGTTATTGGTGGTCGGGTATGAAACGGGAAATTACAGAATTTATTGCTCGTTGCCTTGTATGTCAACAGATAAAGGCTGAGCACCAGCATCCAGCTGGCACTTTGCAGCCCCTTCCCATTCCTGAGTAGAAGTGAGAGCATATCACGATGGATTTTGTAGTGGGGTTACCGCGGACTTCGGCACAGCATGATGTTATTTGGGTGACAGTTGACCGACTTACTAAGTCCACACACTTCATCCCGATTAGGAGAGATTACTCACTTAAGGCGTTGGTACGCCTCTATATTGATACGATTGTGAGACTGCATGGGGTTCCAGTATCGATAGTATCAGATCGAGACCCCAGATTTACATCCCGTTTTTGGCCAAGTCTGCATGAGGCTTTGGGTACTAAACTGAATTTCAGCACAGCGTATCACCCCCAGACAGATGGTCAATCAGAGAGGACCATTCAGACTTTAGAGGACATGCTTAGGGCATGTGTTATGGATTTCCGGGGGAGTTGGGATCGGCATCTTCCGTTAGTGGAGTTTGCCTATAATAATAGCTATCAGGCGAGCATTGGCATGCCACCTTACGAGGCAATGTATGGGAGGAAGTGTCGTACCACGTTGTGCTGGGATGAGGTTGGTGAGCAACGTCTCACCAATGTTGAGCTGGTAAAGGAGATGAAGGAGAAAGTGAGGATTATCTGTACGCGGATGAAAGCCGCTTAGGATAGACAGAAATCCTATGCAGATCGTAGGCGGTGACCTCTAGAGTTTACTATGGAAGACATGGTATTCTTAAGGATATCTCTCTTGAAGGGAGTCATTCAATTTGGGCAACGGGGGAAGTTGAGCCCCAGGTGTATTGGGTACTTCCGTATCCTTGAGAGGGTCGGAAGTGTAGCATATAAATTAGAGCTGTCAGTAGACCTATCGCGTATTCACGATATATTTCATATCTCAATACTTAGAAAATATCAGCCAGATCCCTCACACATTTTAGAGGCTCCGCCAGTTGAGTTTCGAGAAGACTTGAGCTCACATGTTCAGCCCGTGGCTATTCTGGATCAACAAGTAAGAAAGCAACGGAGCAAAGAGGTTCCTCTTGTTTGAGTTTTGTGGAGGAGCGACCAAGTCGAGGAACAGACCTAGGAACTTGAGGAAGCCATGAAGAGACAGCACCCCCAACTTTTCTCTGTATAGTTTCTTTTAGTCTCAAGGACGAGGCTTGTTTTTAGGGGGTTAGAAAATGTAACAAAAAAAAAAAAAAAGCACAGCGGAGTGCTGCGTTTTGAGCCAAAACGCAGCACCCGTTGCATTTAGGAAATTAGGGATTAAAACCTTAATTCCCCCTTCTCTCTCTTTTTTTCTCTTTCCCTCTCCCCGACTCTTCACCTTCCGCGGCCAACGCCCTCCTCCGCGACGGTTTCGCGCCCTCCGTCGTGACCTACCACCACCACCACCATTACCATCTTCTTCTTCTTCTTCTCCCCTTCTCTCTCCCTCTTTCTCTCTCTCTTTCCACCTCTCTTCTCTCTTCTCCCGATCTCCCCGCCGCCGCGCCTCTCTCTCTCCCGCTGCCATCCTCCGCCGAGCGCAATCGCTGCACCACCGCGAGTGCACTAGCACGCGTGACAGCACCAGAGCCCGCGACAGCACAGAGCACTACGCTCTCTCCCGAGCCCAGCGCGAGCCAGCGTGAGCCAGTGTACAAGCCCAGCGCGAGCAGTGCACGACCCTCTGCACGAGCATAGCACACCCCAGCATGCCCCAGTACGAGCACAGCGTGCTCCAGCGCGCGATCCACTGCTCGAACGCACCCAGCACGAGCTCGAGCGCTCCAGCACGTGACCCACTGCGCGAGCGCTCGATTTAGCTTGCGAACGTGCGATCCAACTTGCGAGCATGAGCGCTAGCCACTGCGCGCTTGTCCACCGGCCGCCAGCCGCAAGCCCGCGGCCCACTGCCGACCCGCAGGCCCTCCAGGCCCGCCAGACCCATCAGGCCCGTAGGCCCACCAGGCCAGCCAGCCCATCAGCCCGCCAGCCCGCAGCCCACGAGCCCACGACGGCCCGTGATAGTCCGTGAGCCTCTGCGAAGGTAAATGACTCAAACTTTGATTTTTGCACTAGGGTTTCAAATTTCTTTAGTAATTAGAATTAAATTGTTCACAATTGTTTCAAATTTGGAAACATTCAGGTTTTAAACTCAAACTGACGGGCGAACGAAAGCTAGATCTGAGATCCGAGGAACCCTAGGTGAGAGAAAGGAAATCTCTTTAACTTTTGAATAAATTTTTTTAAATTAGGTAGTTTTGGTTGGAAAGAAAATTGAAGATCCATAACTAGGCCCTTATTTGATATCGAATCGTGATGATTTGATTAGGTTGGCTATTTTGGTGATTCGATTGAAGAGAGTATTGCTCTACGTATTATGGTTTTATTGGGGAGTGCGCTATCCTCCCCAAAACTGTGAGTGGAATTTATTTCAATACTTTTGTTTAATATGCAAACTCTATTTTACAACATTTTGATGAATGAGCATGATTTGTCGTATGTTTGAAATGTTTCGACTAGTTTTAAAATTGATTTTTTGTGAACTGATAGAGTGTCCAAAAACTGTGTTGAATTATGAAATTATGCATCCATGTGGTTGAAATGTATAATGTGCCATTTTATGCTATATGTTGCATTTGGTTTGTAAACCTAATTTTGGCACATTTTTTATACGATATTGATTTTAGCCTTGAGGGCTTTGGATTGTATTGTTCCGTAGCTACAAAGGACACCGTGAGAGATGCTTGGGTGGCGTTCGAATATGCCTAGGCCTAGGGTATCCCACAAGTTGTCGTGATTTGATTATTGACACAGTACTAGCTAGGTTGAACCCGAAAGGGGGAGGATTTGGATTTGGATTTGGATATCCTCTCCAAGTCTAGCACCTGGACGAGGTTCGTCGCCAATGCCAAGGTAGAGAGCACTTTAAATAAACTTGCATATAACACCCCCAGTGCGCCTGTCATAGGTCGTGGTAGACCTCTGCCAGGACATTTTCGGCTGGCAGCTTGACAGTGCTTTGGATGCATATTTGACTTGATAATGCGTGCAAATGACATATTGTTGAAATGAAAATCATGATGATTTGAAATATGATTTGTATACTTATATTTTGACACACCAGCTTCACACTTCATATTTGACAATTGCATTGAACCACTCACTCACTGAGTATTCTTCCCCTAGTACTCACCCATCATTTCCCTTCTTGTTTCAGAGAAAGTATTTGACAAGGAGCATTGCTTTAGGACGCTCGGTATCATTGGGAGATCTGGTTTTTGGACTTGAGAAGTTATTATATAATTTTTGCGGCAAAAGTTATATTGGTAATGTATATGCATTCTGAGGTCTATAGACAACCATTGTGTAAATTCTGAGATGACTGTATAAATATGGACATTTAAATTGTGGAACTCTCATGTCATTGCATAACATTGCATTGAGGCATTTCTGGTTCATTGTGTAAGTACTTGGGAATGTGTCATGTCTTAAAAGTGTACTCTAGGATCGCTCGGTACCTCCTCTAAATCACAGGAGGGGCGACTGGTGGCTGTCCATGCCTTTGACGGGGCATGGCATTAGAGGTCTGTGGCTAAGTTGTTGGAAATTTTTATAGCCTTGCGTTATCTGGATGTTGGCTGTGAGATTAGTTGATTTTGGAGAGATCGGGATGGCCATTTGATTATATTACAGGATGATTGTGATTTATACAGGGTAAATTGTACTTAGGAAACATCCGAAATATGGGGAGGTTCTACCCGATTTTCTGTAAAAATACAGCTGGCATTCAGGATAACGGGCAGCTGTTCACGATCCCGGTTGGGGGCGTGACAATATTGGTTTTTTGGCATTCTAAAATAATTCATAAAATTTATCTAAAATTGGTTCATCCACATTAAATATATAAGAAGTTGGTTTATGTACGTTGGATCGATCATGTAAATGTGTGAATGAATTATATAAATCTGTAAATGAATCATATAACATGCCAAAAATATCATGGTGAAAAAGATTATCATGTAGTTGGATACATTAGTGCATGAGATGTAAATTTTCAATACTCTCTCCATGATATATCAACTTATCATGGTCACGTTGAAACCTATAAGCAAGTGATTGAAAACTGTGTGTATAGGAAATCTCAATGTGTTGTATTGGATTGAATATTTACAGATGCAAATTCAAGAAATGTATTCACCCACCAATATTTTCATCACTTCCTCTTAATTTAGAATGTATCCATGATTTGTCCATCATATTAAACACAAATCAAATAAGATGTTTTGCACAAGTTTGGATTGATCTAAATACATGGAGCAAACCAAACTAAGTAAAAAAAAGATAAATAAATGAAATAAATACGAAAATATTTTTAGAGAAAAAAAAGATTATTAACTTAGCGCTAAATGAGGGAATTAAAAATCAATGTTTTTGGTGCAAAAAAAAAAGAAATTTGATTAAATTGGCACTAAAATAGAAAATTGTTTTTAGTGTCAAATGAGAAATTTTGTTGTACAGTTATCTTTCAAATGTATGCAAATGTTAAAAAGCTAAATCTTGTAAATTAAATATGAATTAAAATAAATTAATATTAATATTGTTAGTTGTTCTTTTTTAATTTATATAAAATTATATAATATTGATAATTATATAAATTACTAATTTAAAAACATTACATTACTTAAATTACTAATATTAATAATTTAAATTAATAATTTCATATCATTATATTATTTAAATTGATAATAACCGGGACTATACCGCGCTTGCCAATGCAGGGACTGCATAGTGCATGCAAGTGCGCAAGTAAGCGCCCGCCTATGCCACCGCTTGCATGCACGACATATGTCTGCACAAGCAAGCGTGGGGCAAGTGCCCGCGCCTGCCCACGCCCGAGTAGGTGCTCGCGCATGCCACATCGCAGGCAAGCACGCAAACAAGTGCCCTCGCGGGTACCTGTCCATGCCTGCACGGTCGCCCGCGCATGTGTCTACGTAGGCAAGCACAAGGCCACCGCGCTTACCTATGCGGTGGCATGCGCACCACGCAAGCTTGACCACGCACAATAGCCCCGCGTGGGCATACCTGGGCAACCGTAGCCTTGTGCGGGCATGCGCGGCATACAATGCTTGCTTGCGCATTAGAGCCATGCACAAGCTTGCCCATGCATGTGGGCCACCGCATAGGTATGCGGCATTTGCTGCACATGCCGAGCGAGCACCCAGCACATGCTACGTGGGCATGCTGCACAGGCTACTGTATACACCATGCCCACGCATGCGCACGTGTGCATAGCCTGTCCACACATGCACGGGCTACCGCGCAAGTGCGCGGCAAGCCCGTGCACTCGTGGGCACCCGGCACATGCCGCACGCGCTACCTCGCAAGTGCATGGCATGCCTTTTTCCTTGTACTTTTTATGCAAAAAATGTTGACACATGATTCGAACCACACGGATTCGAACCTGAAATTGTGAGCCTATTTGAGAATCTATTTTACTTATGTCAATCACCATACCACAATATCTTGTGTGCATTTTTTTCTTTCTTTCTTTCTTTCTTCCTCTCTATCTCATTCTCACTTTTTTTTTCAACCCTTTTTTTCCCACTTAGCTCACTATCGCCTTTATTTTGTTCCTTCACCTTGGAGTCATGTTTTTTCTTTTTTTCCCTGTTATGTTCTTATTAAATTTTCTTACCATTTAAATTTGACTTGATATATTTTTTTTTATACTATACCAACCAGTATCTAGAACCATATTTCGACTAATCTGGTTCAGAACTTACAATGACCCATTTAAAGGGATTACGCTCTCAACGTAGTTTTTTCTATATCCAAACTGCGAGACAAACTCGAAAACTTGGTTAAGGGACCTAACACTATATCCCACTAGACCAACTGTCCATTAGTATTTGACTTGATATCATTCAATATAAATATCATTCAAATACATTGTTTGAATTTGACTTGATATATTTACGATATTTATATTACATGATACGAATGAATTATAATTTATTAATATTATATATTTTGAAAATGATTTGGTAAATATTTGTGATTAATTATATAATTTTTTTAAATTATTAATATATTATAATTTAAATTAGTATTGATAATCATAATTTTATATTATCACGCTAAAATAATTTCCTCCACTCATCCACTTATCCAACATAAGGATTGTGTCATCTAAATTGGTCCAACAATAATATAATTTACAATAACGATTGATATTATTATGTTATTGGAAAATGGGGCATTTGTATTCGAAAACAATTCCAAATTTTTTGTAAATTTTTTTCACTTTCATTGATCCAATAACTGGTTAAAATTTGACGTATCTATCACCAATTAATCTAATAGCTGCAATAATATTTTTCAAATTAAATGGACATATCATATCACATGCAACATATACCGTCATTTTCGTAAATAAATTTTCAAAATCCCTTTTACGCGTCTTTTTTAATTATACAATTTAAACACCTTTTCGGCCTTTTTCGCCCTTTTTTCATTACACAATTCTTTTCGTTTTTTTTCATTACACATTTTAATCATTATCCTCCATTTTAGTGAATACGCGCGCGATACATTTAGTTAATACCCCTCTTTTTTTATCAAATGTGTTATTTCCGTATGCTTACTAATACAATTTTTAGAACTTGTAATGACTTGTTACTTTGCAATTACTAAATTTCATACAATTTTTAGAATACTCGCAATTTGTTTGTGCTTTGTTTGTTAACCATTGGTAGCTTAATTTAATTTAAAGCAATTCAATAGATTATTTTTAAATATAGTTTTACTTAAATTTAATTTAAACCAATGGTTACATGTCTTGTAGCCATGATTTCTAGGACCAGGAATAAGCAATTTGAGTATGAAGTCAACTTCATACACAACCAAGTAGGCAGGTTATATGGTATCATGAGTACTTGTCAAGTGTTATGCGTTCATTGTTTTAAATAGATTGAAATTACTTACTCCTAGCCTTAATTGAATATTTCTTGGTTCAAAAGTGAAATTAGTGTATGGGAAATCAAACTCCTTCCATACAAGAGAATCTATTTTGTGTCTTAAGAGTCATCCTTTGTTCTCTTGTCATGATGTCATCTCATCAAAAAAACCTGTTTAGCCACATGTAAATAGTCTTTGCAATTTAGAAATCAAAGGAATCCATCTAAATATTGTGGCAGATTTTTTTTATTAACATCTTGATCTTCTTGATTTTCATCTACATTTGGTTTCCATCTAGAAACACCATACACATAACATGCATCTCGCTCTGTTTCCAGTACAACATATAATCATTAGAGCAAGATATGTATTTTCTCATATCTTGGTAGTAAATAAAGAAATAAAGAAATAAAGAAATAAAATGTTTCTGGTGCAAAGAGATTTTATTAAATTGGTAGTAAAAGTAGAAAATTGTTTTTGGCACAAGAAAAGAGGTTTTGTTGTAGAATTATTATTGAAATGTCTAAATTTTCAATTGTAACTATTAAAATGTTAAATCTTATAAATTAAATGTGAATTAAAATAAATTAATATTAATGTTGTTAGTATTTTTTTAGAAATTTATATAAAATTATATAATATTGATAATTAATATATTATTATCATGATTTTATATTATAATACTAAATTATCTAATAATAAAAAATAAATCATAAAACTACATAATATAAATTACAAATTTAATATCATTAGATTACTTAAATTAATAATATTAATAATTTAAATTAATAATATAGTACTGCGCTTGCCTGCTCAAAGGACCAATACACGATTGCCCCACTCGAGCATGCGTAGGAGCCCACATTGGCATGGCCGGGCTCCCGCGCAAGTCCTTGCATGCGTGGTTGCCCCAAGCGGTTGCACAGGCATTCCCGGGCTGCCGGTGCTTACTTGCACCACACGCTTCCTTCTGGTAAAGCTGGCCATTGAACCGTGCTCCTTCTGGACCAGACCAGTCCAATGCGTCCAGTCTGATTTAGGGTTTATTGGTTTTCTATTTTTTTCCTTTTCTTTTTTTTTTAATATATATATGTAATTGTTTAGTTGAATATATATTTTTAAGGATGATTTTGTGATTTGCTATTAAATATATAGATTTTTTTAATATTATTATTACATGATTTAAATTTTTTTATGAAAGTTGTACTTGCACAAATAAATTTTATATAAATTCTATATGTAATTTTTCACAAATAAATATCATTCAAAAAACAAAATATTACAAAAAAATAAAACGAAGACAATTGTGGAAGTAATAGAAATGATGTAAAAGTTAGGCTTAGGAATTTAGCATGAAGTTATCAAGCCATGATAACACCAAGTTACCATGACAATGCGAAGTTACCATAAGTTATCATGATAACGCAAAGTTACCATGATAAAGCGAAGTTACCGCCAAGTTACCATTATTATCTCTTATCTCTTATCTCTTATCACTCACAAGTAACAACAACAACGTATAACTTCAAACTATCTTCATCCTACTATAGTTACTTTGTATCATATTCACTCTCTCTCCCCTAAAATCTTTAACTATCTTTACTACTCTATACTTTATTTTTATTATTTTGGAGCGAAAAAAAGGTAGACGAGTAAATTCAGAAAGGAAAAAAAAACCGACAAATGTGATTCTTCTGACTAGTGCACAGTGATTGCTAAGTGCTGAAGTGATTCTCTCTGAGATGATTCTGACAGGTGAAAATGGTGAGTGATTCTTAAACCGTGAAGGATTCCTAACCTTGACCTACATGACTCCACTGGTCCTGAAGCTTTATAAACCCACCCTCTGCATATCTTTTTTTGTACCCCTAAAACCACCCTCTGCATATCGTTTTTTGCATCCCTAAAATTTCTCCCTTCCTTATTTCTCCCAGCTGCCAAGAACCTCTCTTTGCTCCCAGCTGGCTAACTCTCCACCCTCTCTTTTAAAATTCTGGCAAGGACATCCATATCATTCGGAGTGCCAGAGTTGATGAGCACTAGGAAGTAGTAGGTAATTTTTTTTGTTACATTCATGTTATTTTTTTATTTTTTATATTGTTGGACTTTTTTGGGCAAGTTTTGAAATTTTTTTTGTTCAACAAAACTTCCCTGTCCAGACCATGTGGCATCGATGAAGCGAGTAATGACTGTCACGTCCCGAATAGGGATCGTGAGCGGCCGCCCGTTGCCTTGGATGTCGGCTATATTCTAAAAAAAATCGGTTAGAATCTCCCCATATTTTGGAGATCTCCCATATACCAATCAATCTCTATGTCAAATGATTATCCAACTGCTTAAATAAATGAGCCAACACAGCCTCACAACAAATCAATCACATTCATATAATGCCCATCAATCCACCCCATACAAACCAGGACAACGTAAGGCTATCATGAAATACTATCAATTTTAGCCACAGACCTCACTGCTATGCCCCTATCAAAGACATGAACGGTTGCCAGTTACCCCTCCTGTGATTTAGAGATGGCACCGAACGAATCTAATGGGCACTTCTAGAACATGACATGTTTCTCAAAGTAAATGTATACAATAGTACATTTCATGCCTCAATGCAATATAATAGAATTTAGAGTTTCAATAAGATGCATATAAATTTTCATACAGTCATCCATTTTTATACACAATGGTCTATCTACAACCCCAATAAACAATCCTACAATTTCATTGGCAAATCATTCTCAATATCATATTGAGTACCAAATCAACGGCCTCGATCTCTAATCAAAAGCCTTGTGCGCTGATAAATCTCAACACTTCCCACTATAGCTATCTCTGTATACAACAGGAAATAAGGGGTGAGTATCAAGGAAGATACCCAGTGAGTGAGAGGGTATATATCATATGTTCAATGAGTTGGTGAAAAATGGAATATCAAAATTATCAATAATACTACATATTGTAGAAAATCATGTAAAATACTCAATTTATCATAAATCATTCTTTTCACATACATTTCAAACATATATGCATCAATGTCATCAAATCATGCTAGAATAGAGTGTGCCAAAATCAGTCCTGGTAAGGGTCAACCGCAACCAATGACAGGCGCATTGGGGGTTTTGTATGCAACAGGTTAGACAAGCTCTCTACCCTGACGTTTGTGACGGACCTCATCACGTGCTAGACTACGGCGCACCATAGCCCTCCCCTTTATGGGTTCAACCTGACTAGTACCGTGTCGAAACACAATACATTTATCATTTTCTGATATCATGTGGGATACCTTCCGCAGAAGCGTATTAGGTGCAAGTATGGATCGCCTTACATATGCATCCTTGTAGCTACGGAATGGGATTTACCCGTCACAAAATTATCATCATCACATGCTAGGGCCCTCAATCCATGTAAAATATCATTATCAAATCAATCACATGCCATGCCACATTTCTCAAATAATGTCAATCATTTTCACAATAATGATTTCATAAAACATGTGTAAATCAAATACGATAGCACGGTTTTGTATATTAAAACTCGTTTGGATGCATATATAACACGTATAAACATATTTGAGGATACTTCATGAATTCACAAAATCATTTCATATAATTCATTGAAAATTTCACATCACATATTCATTAAATCATGCTTATGTCAGAAAATATTTTAAGACATGATATTGTGCATCAGACATATAATATAATAAATCCCACTAAGTATGTGGGAGGGTTACGCCACTCCCAACATGAATCTCGAGGCACACACAAAAATATACTCCCCTCAATATCACCAATGAGACTCTATAAACATAATGTAGAGTATATGTCACTTAAGAGATCATATAATGCGTATATAATAATGTAAATGTGATGCAACCTTAGTTATAGTCAAATTTAGGGTTTTCAAGTTCTATTCTTGCGCCATTTTAGGGAATTGACCACAAGTTCCTCAACCGGGGTCGAAATTTGAGAAATTTCAATTTTTATGGCTGACTCACATAAAAAACTCATACTTTTCGTATTGAACTTATCTCCAAAATCTCGGTGGAAAATTCCTTAAAGTCCACATTTTCAAACCAATTTAAATCTCACTATCCATTCTATCCTGTTTTAGCAAATTTCCCTTATCTCACAATCTATTCATGCTAAGACTCTGATTTCTGACTATGTTGTAGTTATGACACAAGGCTACAACTTCTTAGTTGGGTATTTTCTCAAATTCCTAGTGCAAGTCCCTGAAATAGCACCATTTTGCCCACATTACATTTCAGAGGTCTGTTCTAACCAATTTTTAACTCAACCATCACAACTTTTAACACAGAACTCTAAATTACCTAAACTTTTTATAGTACCTAGAAGACACAAAACCTTACTTTTTTCATGTTTTGGGTTTCTTCCAATTTTGCCTAGAAGGGTCAGAAATTGACCACCAAAATCTCATTTCAGTTTTGGCCGAGAAATAGAATCGTTTCTGTACAGTTTTGGGAGATTTTGTATAACTCTTGATTCCCTAGGCTGAATTGGCTGAACTTTTCACAATAGGTGGATAAGAGGACGATCTACAATGTTTTATCTTTGAGATTTTGCAAACAAGGGCTGGAAGAGGGTCGTGCAATGCTACTGTTTTTAGTATTGGAAAATGGATGACCCTCTGACGAGTTTCAGTAGAATGGCTGTAACATTTGACACAGAGATCAGATTGAGGTGATGCTTACCTCGTTGGAAAGATAAGACATGGATCTACAATGCAGGAAAATGCAGGACTAAACAAGGAATTAGTGCAAAACTCCTAACTTTGAAAAATCATATAAAATCCATATCTACTCAGAATGCAATGGTTCATATCTCATTTTAAAGCTCTAAATGTCTAGTTTCTTGTGTATATATTTCATGCAATTTGCCCTTGTGAAGAAAAGGTTGTAGCTAAAACACTACAACCAGTTCAGAATATCTAGATTTCAGAATTTTTTTGTTTCCTTCCTTGACTTCAGATTTCTGCCACCCTAGTTCCTTAAGCAAACCTCCTCATTTTAACCCCAAATTAAGATATGTTATGCTATGAAGTATGGAGGGCCTCATACCTGAAGATAGACAGCTGGGCTTGAAGCAAAACTTGGATCTCTCCTCTTGAACTATTGGCTGTCCCTTTGTTCTTCACCGAGCAATCCTTCTCCGTTGGCCTTGATTTTTGGATAAATTGTTCTAGGGTTCAAGAGGGATGGATTTATGTAAATATATTGAAGATTGGTTGAAGGAATCAAGCCTCCCTTCAAGGAATGGCTCACGGCTATGGAAGGAGGAAGAAGAGAAGAAGTCTTTCTCTCTTTTTTTTTGGTTTCTCTTTGCTCTTCACGGTTTTGGGAGAATGAATATAGCTTGTTGGTGATTCTCTCTATCTACTCTCTCCTCCTCAAGCCCCAACAAGTCAAACTTCAATTAATACTTCATTAATTGATTTGTCTCCCAACAACCAAAATCAATGGCTCATATTTGTTCTTTGAATTTTTAAATGAATCCTAGCCTTCCACCTCATGGGTACACTTGTCATGGTCATTAATTATCTCCAACCCCTTTTTCTAAATTTCATAAAAGGTCATTCTTAGATTTGCGTGAAGATTCCTACCTCAATTTTAGCGTCACGCACGGCGGGGTCAATTGTAACACCGACACTCGGTGTATTATATATTATATTTCTCATTATCCATATATGATATATTTTGATTTTCATATAGAGAAAAGTCTTTCAGAATTTTTTTTTCAATTTATAATGCTCCTGAAAATTTTTGGCGAAATTTCCGGGAGCTAAAAAAAAAAATTTCCCTCCGTGCCATTTTAAAATTTACACGTGCAATCTCAACCCCAATGAAATTACACATGCTAAATTAACTTAAAAAGTTAAGAGAACTCAAATTCGGGCAATTTTCAATTGTTTGCGAAGAAATGCTGATGCTTAATCGCCGGAGATGAAAATTTATCCTCACCGAGTCAAATTTAATTCTACCCGTGCAAAATTGCTAAAATTTTGCCAAAAAGCCTAAATTAGGCTAAATTAACGTTTTATCAAGTTAAAATACAATTTCAAGAATTTTGGCAAAAACACAAAACGGAAAGCAAAATTGCTCTACAAATCCTAATGCGTTTAAGTGTAATTTGGAAGGTCAAATGACTTCATCTACATGCGAGACCAACTCTATTGGATTCAGTGTGAAAAACTAAACCAAATGCGTAAAGTTGAATTTTTTGGATTTCGGATCGAATATTGACCCCGCTGCGCGTTACGCAAAAATCGAGGTAGACATTTCCATGCAAATCTAAGAAGGACTTTTTGTGTAATTTGGAAAAAGGGGGTTGGAGACAATTAATGACCAAGGGAAGTGTGCCAATGAGGTGGAAGGCTAGGATTGTTTGAAAATTTAATGAATCAATATAGGCCATTTGATTTGGATAGTTGGGGAACATGTAATTAATGGAGGAGTGTGAGAAAGAGTGTGCTTGTATATAAGAAGAGTCAAAACCGTAAGAGAGAGAGAGAGAGAAAGTGATTGTGGAGAGAGAATAAACTTTTGTGTGACACAAAAATCCAATGGGGCAAGTGCTATAAAACAAACACTTATTCATTCCTTCCCAAAAACCTTGAGTGTATTCAAGCCAAAGGAAAACAAGCTCTCTCATTTTCTTCCAAGAACCATGAGCTTCAAGGTAAGGGATCCAAAAGTTTTTCTACAACAACACCCAAATATTTTTACATAGATCACTTCCTCTCAAACACAACTACAACATATCCAAAAATTGGAGCAAAAGGAGAAGTTTTGCTTGGTGAAGAACAAGAGGAGCCTTGAGATTCACCATTGAAGGAAGGTAGGATTTTCTTCAAACATTTCTTTGAAATTTCTGCAAATAGGACATTCTGACCATGCTGTGATATTTTGGTCATAACATTTTCGACACAAAGGCAAACTGAGCTAGGTTAATTTCAGGTGAAATTAGACTCACAGAGCTTTAAAAGGAGATATGATTCGTTGCATTCTGATGAGAATTGGATTTATTATGATTTTTCAAAGTTAAGTGTTCTGCATAGAAATTTTTGTTCTATCCTGCTTTAGCTCTGTTTCTGTCCGTGATTTAACCTCTATTTCGAGGTATCTTATGGTCTGAATTATCAAATGCCCCAGTTAAGTAATTTGTAGATCTAGGTCTTATCTTTCCAACGAGATAAGAATCACCTTAATCCAATTCCTGTGTCAAAAGTTATGGCAATTGTCCTGAAACTCGACAGAAGGTTGTCGTGTTTTGAACCCTAAGAACAATGTATAAAAACAACCCTCTTCCAGTCCTAGTTTGTGCCAACTCAAAGAATAAAAGTTGTATATATCCCTCTTTGCTACAGCATGTTAAAATTCAGTGACTTCACACGAGGTAATCAAACGTTATGCCCATTTTACTAAAGGGGTATTGACAGAAATTCTGTTTTTCCCACTAAAAACCTGCTTACTCTGATTATGATCCATTTCAATCCCCTTCTAAGCACAATTGAGAGAAACTCAAAACATGAAAGTAATAGGCCTATGTCTTAGATATAACATGTTAAAATTTCATTACGTTTGGATAGCTATAGTGAAAGTTATAGCTTTTGCACTAAAATGAGACAAAGTTTGAATTTAGAATGTAACTGAATCAAAATGGGGATTTTCGGAAATTTTGTGATGTGATTTTGAGAATATGTATAACATGAAAGTTGTAGGTCATGAAGTTACCTACAACATATGAACATTTTGCCTGATTTGGACATATATATAAAAAGTTATACAAATTTTCGTAGGACTGCACAAAGTGACACCAAGTGGAGAACTATGAGTGAACTTAATAGGTGACTTTTGCCCAATCCGTTAAAGAGAGCTCAATACATCATAATTGTGGTTCATTTGCGAGTGCTATACCCTCCCTATTATAGTGAGTGAGACTCAAATCTCATGCATGAAAAGTGAAACTTGATTTTTGTCGTATTTTTAACAAAACATGCTTTTGATATGTTTGACTCGTCGTGTACCACTAGATTTTGAATTTCTTTTGTGACTATTGGAGTGTTGTGAACTCATGTTTTCTATGAATATGCATCCATAAATTTGATTCAACTGAATTGGTGTCTTGTTTTATGATCTTCACTTGTTTAAATCTCATATGACTTAATATGGCACATTTATTGAACACTATGATTTCTATATCACTGAGTTGGGCCCGTATGGCCATGGGATGACTGTTATGGTATGATTAAGTCCTGAGAGGATGACCATAGCTACGGGAGATGTTTGTTATGGCGCCGAGTATGCCTCTGGGTACACTTCGCACGGAGGTACCTGCAAACATCTGGTATATGGGTATAGGCGCGGCTGGTTAAACCCACAAGGGGGAGGACTTGTGTGACGCCACTGTCCAGCACCGAGCGGGGTCCTATACGTGATCTGATCTATGTATGAGCTAGCCTCGATGAAAATCAGAGCCAACGTTGGGGTAAAGAGCGACTTTTGAACATTTATGCATAATAAAACCCCCGTTGCGCCTGTCATTGGTCACGGTCGACCTTTGCCAGGATCATATTCGGCTTGCTCTAAAAATACTTGATTTTAAATGGATGCACATATGTATGATACTGTGGGATGGATTACATGATTTCATTTTACTGATCATACCATGTTTTACTTCCAAATGTAAATTATTGTTTACGAATAATCATGTTTGATACTCCAATAGTTCATATACACTATTTATGCTTGAAATTGATTCTCTCACTCATTGGGTATCTCCTTTGACACTCACCCCTCTCCTTTCCTTTCTCAAACAGGGTTATTGTAATAGCGCGACGTATCGAGCTCTAGATGTCTATCGCGTATTTGTGGATTTAAGTATTCACCACGGTGAGATCAAAATTTCATTTGAAATATGAGATCCGTGTTGTATATCAACCCTACAAGGTCTTGATATTGAGTTCCGTAGATGGACATGTACATTCTATGGGACGACTGTATAAATTATTAACATTTATTTGTGAAACTCTCATATTGGCTCATTTCACCTACATTGAGGCACTTGAAAGTATTTAACTTTTTAACTTGGGAATTTGTTGTACTCAAGCATAAAATTTTAGGCCGTCTGGTGTGGCGGCTGCTCATGCTCTAGTTGGGCATGATAGTAGAGGTCTGTGGCTAGAACTGCTAATATTCATGATAGCCTTGCATTGTCTTGGGTGTTATGCTGTGGATTAATTGGTATTATACGAATGTAGTTGATATGTTGTGAGGCCGGGTTGGCCTATTTATTTAGGTGACATAATGATTATTCAATATACAGGTTGATTTGAATATAGGAGACTTCCAAAATATAGGGAGGTTTTGTCCAATTTTCTAGAAAATCGAGCTAGCATCCAGGGGAACGGGCGGCTACTCATGACCCCGGTTCGGGGCGTGACATCAATATTCGACTCGAAATCTGAAAAATTTAAATTACCCATTTGGTTTAATTTTTCGCACTGAATCAAATAGAGTTGGTCTCGCATTAATTTGAAATCGTTTGATAACCCAAACGTCTCTCGGAGTGACCGAAATTCTCGATCGATCAAAATTTGACCTTGACCTCGAAATGCGTAAAATCACACTACGAACTCCGTTTTACACATAGATTTCAAAATATAGGTCTTGGGTGGAAATAGGACCGTTTGCTCAAACAAATTTCAATTCTGCCAAAAATTAGGATTTCTCGGGCGAAAAATGTTAGAGCACCGAGCATTTTTGTGCTATGGCTTAAATTTGTCTCGCTCCTTGACCCTTCACTTTTAAAGTGACTTTAGCATATATATTTCTCACGACATCAAATTTACACGTGTGGTTGTCATTTTGGCATGGCAGGGTCAATTTCCCTTCATTTTAGGCAATTTTGGCAATTTCTTGAAATTGCGGTTTAACTTGATAAAATATAAATTTCGCCTAATTTAGGATTCTTGGCAAAATATTAGCAGTTTTGCATAGGTAGAATTAAATTTCGCTCAATGAGAACAAATTTTCATCTCCGACGATTAAGTATCATGCGTCTTTTCGCAAACGATTAAGAATTACCCGAAATCAAATTCCATTAACTTTTTAATTTAATTTAGCATGTGTAATTTTATCGGGGTCGAAATTGCATGCGTAAGTTTTAAAATGGCAAGGAGGGGAAATTTTTTGCTCCCGACAATCTCGCCAAAATTTTTTAAGAGCATTATAAATCGAAAAAAGTTTTGAGTGACTTTTCTCTATATGAAAATGAAAATAAATCATATATAAGATAATGAGGAGTACAATATACAGTACACCTAGTGTCGGTATTATAATGACGATGACAACAAGGTATATTTTCCTAATGCATTCTTTTAGTTAAATAACGTTTTATTTAAATAATGTGACTAATTGATATTAAAATTATATTATTATAATAAATTAAATTAAAAATTAATTGTTACAAGAAATTTGAAATATATTATTAAAAATTAATATATAGAAAATTTGAAATAATTGATAATATTTTTAAAAATTATAAAATCTAATACTAAGTAATGTTATATAGTTTTTTAAAACTTCATAAATAAAAATACACTAAAGTATGAGAATTAAATAAATACCAATGAGTTGTTGATACAATATACTCAATTAGATCTCACAACCATGGAAAATCAAAATTTTAATACCCCTTCAACGGGAAAAGAAAACTAAGAATAAAACATAGAAAAAGAAGAGAAACAAGAAAATAAATAAATTCCACTGGAAAATAAAACTACAAAAGCATGAGTTTGAGGGGCTTTATGCCGCTTTTATAGGAGTGGATCTCCTTTTTTAAAGAAAAGTTTTTTCTAAATCTTTCTAACTATGAAAAAGAATAAAATTCCTTAAAGAAAATATTTTAATTGATTTCAAAATGGAACTTCCTAAAAGATAAAAGATTTTAAAAGTTGAATTTCTAAAAAAAATATCCCTAAATATTAGGAATAAATCAACTTCTTGAGAATTTTCAATATTTCCAAATTAAGTTAAAATTTTCTAATTCAAGTGCAAATCCCAAGATCCATATGCCCATACGCTAATGTAAGAGCGCTACTATCTAGCTTCTTCTTCTCCAATGCATCAATACTTCAAATTAATTCATTTTTCTATTTTTTCTTCACAAGCTTCCTCCATCGATCCCAAAATATCAAACATCATAAAATGTAGTTATTAGTATAATATTTATTCAAAAATAAATCAAAATCAACTAAAATTATTATAGCAATTTATACCCTATCAAATTTCCCTACACCAAGTAATGCTTGCTCCCCAGCATTCCTAACTCAAATATAACAAAAACTACTTTGTAAACCAACTCATTTTTTTTTTCAAACTCCCTGGCCAACGTGTATCATAAAAATTAATCCGGAAACATAATCAAAACGACAAATATTTCATAGCATTTTGCACTAGAATAAGTAGTACATCTCCTAACAGTTCCTTCAAAATCAAAATTACAAGATTCAATAATTCTCTCTAAAGATCTACTCAAAGATATTCAAAATTGAGTATAGAACATATATCACTCAAATCAATATATTGGAAAGGCATTATCATAAGTTTGTAAAGATATCAAATTTCCACCACTCAAAAGTTTGAATTCTATGTATCAATCAAAAGATTTTTCATTTAATTATAATGGGTTTAGAGTTAAAGGTAGGATAAAAGGAATATTTGAAAACATACCAAAAGAAATATATAATTACTCATATAATTTTTTTCCACATTGACCACTTTAGTCCCCAACAAATAGCACACAAGATAAAAGTTTTCTACTCTCTACCCCTTGTTCTTTTTTTCAAACTTTCTTTGTTTATTCATTTTTTTCTTTTTCTTCTTTCATATCCAGGTATGAGAAGAAACAAGATTCAGGACTCTTTTTTTTTCTTTTCTTTTATTTATTTTTTTTTTTGCTTTTCTTAATCAACCACCCAAAGTAGAATTGTCAAGCGAATAATCAAATTTCTTTCTTCCTTGCAAAATCATAAAATTCATTTTCATATCATATCCATGAAAGCATTATATCCAAAATTTCATACATTGAAATGATAAAGTATATAAATTTAACCCCTTTTTGGCTTTCGTTAAAATTCACACCTTGATTTTATAAATGCTTTAATTAACCAAGTTGAGCTCGTGACATTTTTTTCGTTTATAACCACCTCAAAATAACACATAACCTTTTATTTTGAATTTCTTTTCAAATTACACCAAATTTTTATGTAATTAATTGCATGATCTAGTTTTTTGTTTGTCTCAAGGGAAAGATGATGGTTGAAATATTTTTAAAATATGGTCTTGACATGTATAACAGAGCAAGTTCTAGAATGACTAATTCAAATGTGATATTCACTCTTCAAAAAAATAATTTCTAGTATAAAAAATAAATTTACTCGTTTTATACTCAAAAACTCACTTTTAAGTAGAGTTGGCATCAAATCTTACATGTTTATCTTTTAAGGAAAACCATTATAGAAATGAACAGCTATTACAAGCACAAAAACCATTTATATAGGTCATCTCTCATAAATTTTCAACCCAACCAAATAACACGCGTAAACTAGGAAGCTAGAAATTTTTTTTTATTTCTTTTATTTTTATTGTTTCTTTTAATCAAAATTTGTTGACTTTACTAAAAGAAAACAAAAATTTTAATTTAATCTATTGAAAAAAATCAAACACACTACCAAAAATAGAAGCACCAGACACTCTCCCCTACACCTGAATTATACATTGTCTTCAATGTATGCTAAGATGTAAAGAATTACAAAGATAATCAACCCAAGCAAAAACAAAAATAGAAAAGGTAAAAATTAGAATAAGACTTCCCTAGGGTGGAGTGGGGAACAGAGGGTCAAATTCAATGAACTGAGGAAAGAGTTAAGGCGTGGGCATGTCCTACTCTTAGAGCGTTTCTGGTCCCTCCTAAAACTGACTCATTAAATACTTCAAAACTCACGTGGGTACACAATAAAAATGAGTGGTTCTGGCCATTGTAGTTTCTCAACTTTTATTCACCTATAAATTATCATCAAAACTTAAATTCAAATTAAACCAACAAAAAGAAATATTAAATAAAAATCATATAACATTGGGTTGCCTCCCAATAAGTGCTTTTCTTTATTATCTTTAGCTAGACTTGCTCTCCTTGCTTCAACCTCATTTATAAATTGGTCTGGTCCATTTATACTTCAAATTGGTTGACATAAACTTCAATTTTAAATTGAAGTTAAGTACTTTTTGGTGTACCACGGATTGCTTTCAATGAAGAAGTTTGTCTTGGAAAAACTTATTCTATCGTACAACATTATTTATCAAACTCTCCTTCAACACAAAAGCCAATTCATTTTGCACAAATTCTCATGTACATTGAAGTCCATGATACACGTTCTTTGCATTTCTTTGACAATTTCCTTTGGATAACTTGGCACTTGTTTTGTTGCTTCCAAGAATGGAATTTTGA
This sequence comes from Dillenia suffruticosa, assembly GCA_033439265.1. Lineage (NCBI taxonomy): Eukaryota > Viridiplantae > Streptophyta > Magnoliopsida > Dilleniales > Dilleniaceae > Dillenia > Dillenia suffruticosa. Next base: position 19,157,209 of record JAVTVX010000015.1, on the reverse strand, counting down.
TCTATACTATTCAGAAGGATTTTAAAATCTCTTTCTCTTCCTCCTCTTTCTTTAATTGTACCAATCTATTAGGAAAAGGTGATGAAATCACTATCTCAAGTTTTGAATTAAATTCATTACTTATCTCCTTAGTTGAAGCATCCAAAGTTGTTGACTTTTCCTCAAGTTTGGTCTCCTTTTTTGCTTCCACTTTTGGTATAGTATCTTGCACCTCTTTTCCACTTATATGGATCATGGCACTAACATTTTCTTTTGGAATGATTTCAACTTGAGAAGGCAATTTTCCATGATTAGTTTTGAGTTTACTCATAGTTGTCGCTAATTGTGATATTTGAGTTCTCAAATTTTGAATGGTGGCTTTTGTTTCCTACTAGAATAATAGAGTATTATTAGCCAAACTTTTAACAATATCTTCTAAAGGTGTATCTGAATTCAAAGATACTTGTGGAGGTTGGAATGATAATCCAGCTTGATATTGTTGTTGAAACCCTTGTGCTTGATTTCCATAGCTAAGATTGAGATAATCTCTCCATCCTTAATTGCAAGTATTTGAATAGGGATCATATTCCCTTTGTGGATGGCCTGGAAATCCTCTCACAACATTTACTTGTTCATAGGGATTATCTTGAAGAGTGAGACACATATCAGTTGGATGACCCACCTTTAAACAAATTCCATAAGTCTTTGCTTGTTGCATTTGCCCTACAACCAATTTCTCCACAAGAGATATTAGTGCATCTAATCTTTGATCGAAAGGAGAAATACTTACCTCATTGACCTTCCCTAAAACATCTTGCCATATTCCAAATTGTTGTGCATTGGCTACTATTTAGATATTAAATTCCTTGCTTCCTCAGGTTTTTTTTACCATGTACCTTCACCAGTAGCATCAATCATATTTCTATCCTTAGGTGAGAGCTCTTCATAAAAATATTGAATAAGCAATTGTTCTAGAATTTGGTATGAGGGACAAGTTGTACACAATTGCTTGAATCCCAAAACTCATACAAGGTCCTCCACTATATTTCCTTATACCACATATCTCCTTCCTAATCATGGCTACACGAGATGTTAGGAAAAATTTTTCTGCAACAGTCTTTTCATGTCATTCCAAGTTGTAATAGAACCAGAGGATAAATAATAAAATCAATCCTTTGCTTTATCAGCTAAAGAAAAAGGAAAAACACTTAATTTAAGTTGTTCTTTACTTCCTCTTTGTGGCCTCATCATTGAACACACAACATGGAACTCCTTTAGATGGTTACAAGGATCTTCTCCTGCAAAACCATGGAAAGTAAGTAATAAAAATATCAATCCATAATTTAATTTAAAGGGAGTCTCAATATTAGGAAAATTAATGCAAAAATATTGTCGATTGACATCAGGAGTTTCTAACTCCCTTAAAGTCTTTTAGGTAACCATATTTTCATCTTTGAAGTCCTCTTCTATGCCATTGACAAATTCTAGTAAGTTCATTGCAAGGGTTAGTCATAGAAATAAGGAGAAAGTAAAACTAAAAAGAAATAAATCACTTAACACTATTCTCCGATAATGGCACCAAAATTTGGTGACTCGTCAGACTTCCAAAAAATAAATTAACCTACTTCCTAAATACTAATATAAACCGAGTAAGATAGTCTCCTTAGAGAATGTTGGATTTACCTCTTTTAAGGAATTAAAAATAATAAAAGATGGGGGGTTTAATATTAACTAAACTAATAAATTAATTCAAAAAAATAATTGACTAAAAATAAATAAATAATTTAAAACTAAAAGAATAAAAATTAATGATAAATCAATTTCTAGTCAAATGAATTATATATTCACCTTAATTCAGGTTGATGGATCATCGATCTACCTAATGGATTCAACAAATCATAAATAAATTGGTTATAGTTATTCAACAAATGTCGAATAACTAATATCTCCTTATTTCGTCTATAATTAAGAGAAATTCATTAATTATTTTCTTAATCGAATGATAACCCTAGATAAACTTTTAGAATTTAGTATTTCAACAGCATTAAAATAAAGAATGACTCAATTCTAATTAACAAATACACAATCCAGTTTATTTAAATTATATTATTTAATTCCATGATATAGATTAAACTATTAACAAATTCATGAATTTGTGTCATGTACCACTATATTAAAACAAACAAACAATTATGGATTTGATATTTTAAATAGTTGTAAATTATTATGGGATTATTAAATATGGGACCCCTATTCAATAATCCAAAATAAATCATAAACACTAGAGTTTGGGAATTAAATAAATATCTATAAGTTGTTGATACAATATACTCAATTAGATCTCACAACCGTAGAAAATCAAGATTCAATACCCTTTCAACCATAAAAAAAAAAAAAAAAAAAAAAAAAAAAAAAAAAAAAACCTAAGAACAAAATATGGAGGAAGAAGAGAAACAAGAAAATAAATAAATTCTACTAGAAAATAAAACTACAAAAATGTGATTTTGAGGGGCTTTATGTCTCTTTTATAGGAGTGGTTCTCTATTTTAAAGGAAAGTCTTCTTAAATCATTCTAACTACTAAAAAGAATAAATATCCTAAAAGAAAATATTCTAATTAATTTAAAAAAAAATGAACTTTCTAAAAGATAAAATATTTTAAAAGTTGAATTTCTAAAAAAAGAAAAAAAATATCCCTAAATATTAGGAATAAATCGATATCTTGAGAATTTTCGATACTTCCAAATCAAGCTCAAATTTCCCTTGAATTCATGTGCAAATGTGAAGGAAATATGTTGACTCGGTCTCTAAGAAAATCTTGCAATAATTCCCAAGATCCATATGTCCACGCGCTAATGTAAGAGTACTATTGTCCACATTGTTTTACTCTTATGCATCAATACTTCAAATTAACTTATTTTTCTTTATTTTTCTTCACAACTCTCATCTATGAATCCAAAATATCAAACATCATAAAACGTAACTATTAATGTAATATTTATTCAAAAATAATACAAAATCAACTAAAATTATTACATCAATTTATGCTCTATCACATGGTAAAGTAAAATTTCAGCATAATGTTCAATTTCTTCTTAGTTTAGCACATAATATGTTAAGTGTTGGGCAATTAATTGTAGGTGGATATTTAGTTCCATTTGAAGATGGAGCATGTATTATTAGATACAACATATCAGGCCAAACAATGGTCAACATCCACATGATAAAAAGTGAAATATTTCCACTTGAACTCTCAGATGTGGAAAATTTTGCTTTTGTTGCTGATGAACAAAATGAGTCCAAATTATGGCACCTGTAATATGGGCATCTTATTGTTAATAGGATAAAATTGCTAGGACAAAATCAATACGGTTCTTGGATTACCAAAGATTTACTCCTTTTATTTATGTGCGGGATGCATTTATGGGAAGTAATCTAAAAAGTCATTTCCTATTGGAAAGGCTTGGAGGGATTCTACTGGTATTGAATTAATACATACTGATTTATGTAGACCTATGAACTCGGAGTCATTTGGAGGGAGTCATTATTTTTTACTTTTTACTGATGATGCTCGTCACATGAGCTAGGTGTATTTTCAAAAGTACAAATTAGAGACCTTTGCAAATTTTGAGAAATTCAAGGCTTTGGTAGAGAAGCAAAGTGAGTTTTGCAGAAAAGCTTTCCATACAGACAAAGGTCATAAGTTCTTGTCTAATGAATTTAACCACTTTTGTGAAGAAAATGGAATTAGCAGGGAGTTAGCAGCACTATACACACTAGAGCAATTGTTGAAATGGCTAGAAGTTTACAAAAGTGCAATGGACTACCCAACCAGTATTGGGCAGAAGCTATTGCTACTTTTGTATATCTTTTAAATATTTCTCTTACAAAGGCTGCATTGAACTAAACACCATATGAAGCTTGGAGAGGTATAAAGCTTTCGGCAAGCTACTTAAAAATATTTGGTTGTATTGCCTATACTTTTTTTAATTCACAAAGTCACAAAAAATTAGATGAAAAATCTGAAAAGTGCATTTTCATTGGTTATTGTCATAAATCCAAAGCATATAGGTTGTGTAACCCTTTTAGTGGCAAGGTGATTGTGAGCAAAGCTGTAATATTTAATAAAGAAGCAAGCTAGAATTGGAATAGCAGCATTGAGGGAATTCAATTTAAAACCTCATTAATTGAAGAAGTAGACTCCACATCAATAAATTTAACAAATTCCTAATCTTCAACTTCTGGTGGTAGTAATAGCCCAGCAAGTACCCCAAGTTCAAACTTAAATGGCAACAGCTTATCTCACTTAAATGGGTCCTCTAATGAGACACCTCCAAAGAAGTTTAGATCTTTGAAAGAGATATAAAAATATTGTACATTTGCTTTGCTTGTTTCAGATCCTATGAATTATGAAGAAGCAGTAAAAATGGAGGAGTGGCAAAATGCAATGAAGGAAGAGTTGATGGGAATAAAAAAAAAAAAAAAAAGAAATTTGAGAGCTAAAAGACTTGGCGAATGGTAAAATGCTATTGGCTTAAATGGGCATTTAAAATAAAGTATCATGCAGATGGATGCATACAGAAACACAAGACTTGGTTGGCGGCAAAGGGATATACACAGTAGCAAGGTATTGATTCGAAGAAACATTTTCTCTAGTTGCTCAATTTGATGCATTAAAAACTATTTTGGCCTTGGCTATGCAATTACAATGGCCTATTTACCATAGTCAATGGTAAAGAAGAAAAAGTGTACAAACCCAAAAAGGCACTTTACGGATTAAAGTAGGCTCCACGACCATGGTACAGTAAGATCGATTCATATTTTTTGCAAAGCGGGTTTCAAAGAAATAAAAATAAGCCTACATTTTACTTAAAAAAGCAAGGTAATGTTGATCTTCTTGTAGTCTACCTCTATGTTGATAGCATAATTAATATGGGTTCATTTTACTCTTTTGTAGTTGAATTCAAATCTAGTATGATGAATATATTTGAGTTTGTTACATTATTTCCTTAGGCTTGAGGTGAAATAAGGAGAAGATGGAGTTCAGCCACACTAATGATCTAAATGAAAAATTGCAACTTGAAGATGGCACTAAAAAGGCTAATATAAGAATTTCAGAATTTTTGTTAGAGATCTGATTTATTTGGCTCACACTCGACCAAATATTTCATTTTCTGTTGAAGTTGTTTCTAGGTTTATGACCTGTCCTTCAAAGCATCATTTTGGAGTTGCAAAAATGATCTCGCTCTATGTTGCAGGAACTTTGGACTATGGAATTTGGTATACTCATGTTTCAGATTTTAAATTAAGTGGTTTTACTAAGAGTTGACTAGGCAAGTTTTTTGGATGATAAAAAGAGCATGATAGAAATAGTTTCAGTCTCGATTCAAGTGCGATTACATGGTGTTCAAAGAAACAAGCTACAATATCACTACCATCTTCAGAGGTAGAATATGTTGCAACAACATTATCAGCTTATCAATGCATATGGTTTAGGAGACTTCTTGCTCATATGCATCAAAAGCAAGAAAATGCAACTAAAATTTTTTGTGACAAAAAAGCTACAATTGCAATGAAAAAAAATACAGTATTCCATGGAAGAGCAAAGCACATAGGCATTCATTTCCATTTTATTTGAGACTTGGTGGAAAAAGGAGAGATTATACTTGTTGGGTTTGTAGGTCTCTCCAATATGAAGAAGGCCCAACAAATAAAAGGTCAATTAGGGTTCTATTTTGTGGTGCATATGTCGGGAAATATAAACCAACTTTCTACTCATTTAGGTTATTGAGATAATTCTAACACGTTTGCAAGAGAGAGAGAGAGAGAGAGAGAGAGAAAGAGAGTGTAAGCAGAAATTTCTTAATAGATTCCAGCAGTGCACAATTGTGATCAACTTGATGATCGGGTGGCTAATCATGGTCTGATCGGGCTGAATTTTGGATAGCAGATAGAAGACTTGTGGATCTCAATTTTGAGTGGTGGAAATCATATTCTGAGCTCTAGAAGGTGGGTAAATTAAACAGTAGCCCAATTTTTTGAGGAAAAAATTCTACAACTATTCTTTTATTGATTATCATTGGTTGTTGATTGAGTTGAGATTGTAATTTGTGTTGCAAGAAAAACATGTTTGTGACTCTCACTTAATTATAGTGGTGATTTTGGAGTGGACTTTGTGCCCCGTGGATTTTCCCCATTGAATTTGGGGGTTTTCATGTAAAAATCATGTGTGTTCTTCATGTTCTTTATGTGTGCTTGTGATTAGATCTTGTTGATATTATTTATACATTGGGTTTGCTGTCATTGGTGTTTGTTGTCTCCTGATAGATTCAATAAATGGAAGAGTTTTCATGGGTGTATTTGCACTTATTTTGTGTATGTGTTTTCCCAGGTTTAACTTCTACTACGTCTTCTCCCAACAAATTGGTGTCAAAGCTGCTAGTTGATTTGACTTCACTTGATTTAATGATGGAAGGCACTTTTGTTACGATGATTTGTTTGAATAGCATGAATTATAATGTTTGGAAAAATAAAATGAAGGATCTACAATTTGTGAAGAAACTGCATCTATTGAAATTTACTACTAAATGGCCTAAATCTAAAACTGATGAGGATTGGGATTTTGAACATGAATAGGTATGCAGTCATATTACAGTTTGTAGATGATAATATTTATAATCACATAAGCATGGATTTTGTGGAATAAGCATGAATTGTTGTATGTTTTGAAAACTGACAATAATAAGTTGTTTTTGTTAAAGAAGATGATGCAGCTGAAATATAGAAAGGGAGGCTCTATGGTTGATCACTTAAGTGAGTTTCAAGGTCTGATTGAGCATAAAGTTTGATGATGAGATTTTTGAGCTATGGTTGCTTAATACTTTATTGGATTCTTGGGAGACGTTTCAAAATTCTCACTAACTCCACTCCAAACGGTGTTCTGTCTGTGGAACTTGTCAATGGTGGTGTTTTGATCCAGGAGATAAGAAGAGAATCTTAGGATTCTTCATCATCATAAGCATAGGATCTAGTTAAAGAAAATAGGGGGAGAGGTAAGGAAAAAGGAATAAGAGATGAAGATAATAATAAAAACAAGTCAAAGTCGAGATACAAGAATGTGGAGAGTCATCATTGTGGAAAGTTAGGTCACATCAAGAAGTATTGTTATCAGTGGAAAAGAGAAAACTAGTGTAGCAATGACAAAGAGAAAAAGGATGATGATCTTGTTACCCCCCTATTATTGGTGACCTTATTGTTGTTCATGATGAGGATATGGTGAATCTGACATGTCATGAGACAAGTTGGGTGGCTGATAGTGCTATATTGAACCATGTTACACCATGGAAGGAGTTCTTTACACCTTACACACCCAGTAATTTGGTAATTGAACATGGGTAATGGTAGCTCACCACAGGTTGTTGGAATTGAAGATATTTGTTTGAAGACAAATTGTGGAGCAAAGTTGACATTCAAAGATGTCAGACATGCACCAATTGCTCACTAGAATGCAATTTCAGTGGGAAAGCTCGATGAAGAAGGATTCTACCACCATCATCAAGGAAGATAATGGAAACTTACCGAAGGCTCTATAGTTTTTGCACATGGGAAGAAGTATTCTGGTTTGTATTAGACCCAAGCTTCAATTTTTAAGGCTATGGTGAATGCTTTGAAGAATGCAGATTCAACAGAATTGTGGCATAAGAGACTCAATCAGATTAGTGAGAAGGAGTTTGATTCTCTAGCAAAAAAGAATTCACTTCCTAAAATGAAGAGTGCAAAGATAAGCAAGTTGTATGATCCAGTTGCTAAGGAGATTATGAGAAGTAGAGGACTAGTATTTTTAGAGGACCAAGCTATTGAAGATATGGAAAAAGAAACTTCTATGAATCAGTAAGAAGGTTTCAAGATGAAGAGAAAATAGCATTATATGTGCAAGTGAAAGAATAGCTTGTAGAGATCGAGGCAAGCACAAACATGGTGGGACAGAAGTTTAAGTCTTCTCATTTAGTTGCTAGGAGGGTGAACCTCTCCACATACTCGAGAGGGGGAGAATTATTGGGTTTATAGGTTTCACCTATGTAAAGAAAGCCCAACAAATAAAAGGCCCATTAGCATTTTATTTTGTGGCCCATGTGTCGAGATATATAAACTAACTTTCTGCTCATTTAGGTTTTTCGAAGAGGTCTAACACATTAACAATAAAGAGAGAAAGAAAGAGAGTACATAGAAATTTCCTAACAAATTCTAGTAATGCAAAGTTGTGATTAACTTGACGATCAACTAGACAATCGTGGTCTGATTGGTCGATTTTTGGACAGTGGATAGAAGACTTGTGGATCTCAATTCTGAACGGTTGGAGATAGGATTCTGAGCTTTGGAAGATGTGTAAAATAGTCATAAATAGTAGTCCAATTTTTAAAGGAAAAAATTCTGCAACTCTTCTTGCATTGATTATTGCTAGTTGTCGATTGAGTTGAGCTTGTATACGTATTGTTACTGGAAAAAATTGTTTGTGACTCTTGTTTAATTATGTGGCAATTTTGGAGTGGATTTTGTGTCTCGTGATTTTTTCCCTATTAAATTTGGGGTTTCCACTTAAAAATTATGTGTGTTCTTCGTGTTTTTTGTGTGTGCATATGATTTGATCTTGTAAGCATTTTTTGTACATTGGATTTGCCATCTTTGGTTTTTGTTGTCTCCTCATAGGTTCAATTAAGTGGGAGTGTTTTTCTGGGTGTTTTTGCACTTACTTTATGTATATGTTTTCCTGAGTTTAACTTCCGCTGTGTCCTCTCCCAACAGTACTCAAGTTCTGTAGCACAGATGGACTAGTCCCAAATATCTTCACTAAAGCACTTCCATATCAAAAGCATGTCTATCTCGAGTCATTACCTAGTGTATGAAATTTTGAATCAAGAGGGAGTGTTGAAGGTTGATTCAGAAATTGGACTTAGTCTTTGTTGGTTGATCATATACGATTATTTGTTGGGCATAGTTTTTGACAGTTGTTCACATGAAGATACTTAGCTCATTTATTTATGTAACACCAAGTTTAAAAAAAAACAAAAAAAAAAAAAAAAAAACAATATTTGGAGACGCAGCGTTTTGGGACAAAACGCTGCGTCCCCAATTGGGGATTACGGTTAAAACCCTAACCCCCTTTCTCTCTCTCTCTCTCTCTTTCTCTTTCTCTCTCCCCGACGTTCCCTCTCCTGCGGCCGTTCGTCTTCTCCCGCGGCCGTTCGGCTTCCTCCGCCACAGCCACCGCCGCCGTCGCCGCCATCCTTCTCCTTCTCCTTCTCCTTCTCCTTCTTCTTCTCCTTCTTCTTTTTCTTCTTCTTCTTCTTCTTCTTCCCTCTCGGTTTCTCTCTCTACCTCACTCCGTCTTCTCTCCCTCTCGCGATCTCCCACGATCGCCCCTATTCCGCCTCACCGCACACCACCGCGAGCCACGATCGAGCACCACCGCACGCCGCGAGCCTCTGCGAGCAGGACCCAGCCGTAGCGCAAGCCCAGGCCGCGAGCGCGAGCCAGGCCCCGAGCAGGACCCAGCCCGCAGCGCAAGCCCAGGCCGCGAGCAGGACCCAGCCCGCAGCGCAAGCCCAGGCCGCGAGCAGGACTGAGTCCGCGAGCGCGACTGAGGCCGCGAGTGCAAGCCCAAGCCCCGAGCGAGAGCCCAGGCCGCGAGCGCGCGAGCCAGCGTGCACGGGCGTGCGGCCCAGCATGCAGCAGCGCATGGGCACGCGGCCCAGCGCGTGGCCCAGCGCGCAGCAGCGCACGAGCGCGCGCGAGCCGGCGCACGAGCACGCACCAGCGCATGGGCAAGCACCAGCCCGCGAGCCACTGTCGGCCCGCAGGCCCATCAGCAGCAAGCCCACGGGCCCACTAGTCCCATCGGCCCATCAGCCGCAGACCCATCACCTGCAGACCCGCCAGCCTGTAGGCCCATCAGCCCACTGGCCCACAGACCAGCGAGCCCGCTAGCTGTAGCCCACGAGCCCGTGAGCCCGTGACAGCCCACGAACCTCCACGTAGGTAAATGACTTAGGGTTTTGCTTCGGATCTATGTGTTTAGATCTAACAAATAAACCTTGTTTTGATAGAAAACCCTACAGACTTTGGAGTGACCGAAGCGACTTTCGGACGAGACTCGGCGCTTCGAGAAAACCCTAGGTGAGGAGATTTCGGCTTTAATTGATAAATTGGATGAATCTATGATTGAATCTAAGATGAAAGGTTTTGTATATGTTTAGAGTGTAAGTGGAATGCGAATAGAATACAATTTCTGAAATGATTATATGTGACTTTGAAAGTTAAGTATAGAATGTTATAGAAATTGAATGATCTGATACGAAAGAAGCGTATTATAGAATCACAAAATCATGTCGAGTGAATTCGAATAGTTTCTTTAGAGTTAAACTTTGGAATATGCATGAAAGTATCTGGGTTGTAGGGTTGGATTGAAATGAGCCGTAAAGTGGAGGATATTATACATTTCATGTCTTTCGGATAAACCCTAAAAATGCTTGAGAAAATGATATTAAATTTTGATGATCTGATTAGGTTGATCTTTTTTGGAAACTCGAGGAAGCAGATCAGATTTGATTAGTTTTGAAAATAGGGAGTGACCACCCTCCCTAGAACGGTGAGTGGGACTTTGACATTCGCTATTGATTGAAAACCATGTTTCAAAAATATTTTTAAATGACATATTTCGGCAAATGTCTGATTGGTAAAATTTTCGAATATTTGATGAATGTTTTGTGACCTTTGGAGTGTCTTAACTGTTGAGTTTATTGATATGCATCCATGAGTTTTGATAAACGTATATTGTACCACATTTTCGACATATTGATATGTTTTAAATACTTCCACTGCATTGGCACATGGTTTTAAATGGATTTACTTACACATTTGGGCTGTATGCCCGGCCGACTTTATGATATTATGTTTTGGGCTGTATGTCCGGCCGACTTTATGATATTATGTATTGGGCTGTATGCCCGGCCGACATTATGATATTATGCATGGGGCTATATGCCCGGCCGACTGGTGATGGGATGCATGGGGCTACGTGCCCGGCGATATGATATTGTGATCCGTAGCTACGAAGGACATCTGGTAGAGACACCCCTTGTGTCCGGATACGTTTCGGCCGGAGGTATCCGCCAGATCGTCGTGTGTATGGGTGCCCCAGGTTGACCCTCATCGGAGAGGACGTTGAGTACGGCTCCGTCTAGCACCAGGCGGGGGCACCATACACGGCTGACTAGTTATATGTACATTATTATTATTTACAGGCTAGTTGGAGTAGTCTGTGGCCAACATTGGGGCAGAGAGCCATTCTTTGATACTTGCATTTGGAAAAAAACCCCCAATGCGCCGTCCTTGGTCGAGGTAGACCATTGCCGGGAATATTTCATTGGCCGGTTCTTCATGACATTGACGGGAATATTGGATGCATATCTTATTTTCTGATGTGTGCGTATTATATGTGATTTTGAAATAACATGATCGGTTTGCACACTGTGGATATTTTCTTATGCTTTGACACTCCAAATTCACCTCGATATTGATAGTATGATATCAATCCCCTCACTTACTGAGTATCCTCCCATAGATACTCACCCCTCACTTTCTTTCCCACAGGATTAGTGTTGGATCGAGGAGATACCACTGGGTTTGGGTATGGATATTTTCATCTCTTCCGCTACGATGATTGGTGATATTGCTATGTATTGGAGATTTTAGTTTGACCATTCCATTTATCTAAATTTTTGGGGATGACTGTATAAATTATGGACTTTTATTCGTGAAACTTTCGTGTTGATTATTTCATGGCATTGAGGCGTTTGTAAATATTTAAAAACAACTTTGGAATTTATTTTATATATGCGTAGAATTTAAATTCGCTCGGTGTGGCGGCTGCTCATGCTCTAGTTGGGCATGACAGTAGAGGTCTGTTGCTAGGACTGTTAGAAACTTTATAGCCTTGCATTGTTCTGGATGTTGGTTGTGGTATTTGTTGAATTTGGAGAGGCCGGGATGGCCAATTGTTTATTTTTACAGGATGAATGTCATATACAGGTGAAATTGTAAATGGGAAACCTCCGATTTATGGGGAGGTTCTGTCTGATTTTCTGTAAAAATACAGTCAGCATCTAGGGACAACGGGCGACTGTTCACGATCCTGGTTCGGGGCGTGACAATTTATTCATTATTGGTTAGTAGAATAAGTTTGAAAGTAATGACAATAATATCGATATTAGTTGAGAATTTTTAGCTTTTCAGTTTGCTTGTAAGCCTATGTATATACACTTTTAGTCATAGCGTTTGTGTGAGTAAAAGATTATAGCTACCAACATCTGTTTTGCAATTCTTGTCTATTTTTTCTTTGCTGTAATCTTTCATTCGAGTATTCTGCTATTCTAAATTCCCAACAGGACTAACTTAGTAAACAACTAAGGCTTGTCATGCCACTCCTAAAACAAAACACACAAAGGTGGGGCCATTACAACATATCTTTATCATTCATGAATGTGACAACTTTTTAAGAATCTAAACCAACAAAAAATGTTTAGAGCTACTGTCACACTCAAGGAAGAACATAAAAGAGGGTCCCAAATGAAAGAGGCTTAATTGCCGCTACCCTCAAGGCCCCACTCAACTCTTGTTCCACTTGTAAAGAAATGTAAGGGAGTTAGCAAAAGTTGAAGTAGTGGGGAACCAAAGGCTACACGGTATACAAGGCAGAGATAGCATGTAAATATATAATACGCATGGAACAGAAAAATTGTGATACATATACTTTACATATCAATTGATCATTTAAAGAACTTAATCCCAGCTCCTTTCTGTTTCCCTTTTTGTAATGCATATTCATCTTTGCGTTTAAACTCAAGGCTTCTCTTATCTTATGATGTTATTTGCTATATGTGTACTGCACTAGTAGAATATTCTTGATCCATGATCTCGTTAATGGAGCTATAAAGCTTTATTTGTCGGTTCCTTTACTCAATTTCTTATTCTTTATCTTGAATTTAGTAAGAATGTACTAAAATCAGAATTCCACGTTAGAGAAATGGGATCTCCAGGTTAAAAGTTAAATGTTCAGAGTTTAAGATTTAATTTTTCAATCTATAAGCACGCTTCCTTCCTCCAAATCCTTGAAAGGGAGAACAGACTAGCATGCATCATCCTTTTACATTCAGAAAAGGATTTTACTCGGACTATGATCCACCTACTTGCTGAGCGAAACTGTTATTCCTCATTTATCATCCCAAGTGAGGCGCACTGATGTGATCCGTTACTTATCACATTGTGGTCATAATGTGAGGCTCTATTATCCTCACTACCAAAAAGAGCCACTTATGTGAGGACATTTTGCAACTTCAAATGAGAAATTAGCAACGAAATAAAAGGTTGCATTGCAAAAAGTGTCATAGATTTTGGCATAACAAATTGCGATGACATTGGTGTCGTAATAGTCAATGCTAATTTTCGCACAAATTGGCGAGGAAGCTTAGTGATAACCGCGGTGTTACTAATTCTGTCGCCATTTGCTATGGGCACCACAAAATACGCTACAAGATACATAAAAAATTTTGCATTGCCAGACGTCCTTGCAAAAAGTGTTGCAAATATTTTGGCCGCCATCTTCTCATGTCGCAGAGTTCATAGCTAAAATATTGCGATGGAATTGTAGTCATCACAATATCCCTTTTCATTATCACCAAAAAAAAAATATCCCTTTTCATTGGTGACGCACTTGTTGTCATAAAGTTTGTCATAATGCATCTATTGTCGTCACAACAATTTGTTTTCCCACATGTTGTATTGTCATCACAACAGTCAGTTTTCCCATATGTTGAAATGACATGTTAACACTTGCAACGCTACTTCTCAGGTCATCACAAAAATATTGAGATGCACTTGCAGTCATCGCAATATCCCATGCTCTAATATTGAAATAATAGGATAACATTTGCAATACCACTTGTCATTGCCAAGAGTGGTCGCAAAAATATTGGATCTCACATGTTGCACAGCTCATTTCCCATGTTAAAATGACAAGGTACTATTTATGAGGCCGCTTGTCATTGCAAAGGTCATCACAAAAAAATTGCGACACACCTGTTATCATTACAACATCCCATTTTCTTATGTTGAAATGCTAGGGTACCATTTGCGAGGCCGCTTGTTATGATGCACTTGGTCATTGCAAAAGACATTGCAATTCATATACTTTGCTCCAATAAATAGATTCCATTTATCTCTTAACTCTCACACTCAGTAATCCTTCCCTCTCCTTCCTTAGCTCTCACTCTCTCCATTAATTATTCCCGCTTTTGATAGAAATTTATTTTGATACATTTATCGCTCTAGGCATGTAAGTTGTTAAATAAAGGTGTTTTGGTTCAAAAAGTAAAATTTCTTATCAATGTAATTAATTTGACAAACTCTTGTTAATTTGAGTTTAACCCACGAATTCTTCTAAAAACTAAAATTTGACCATGATATTTCTATTCAAATGCTCTCTTCAAAAGCATAACAATCAAACTACTGCTATCCTTGGCAAGTGCCGATGAGGGTACTAATTCAAAAAAAAAAAAAAAAAACCATATAAGAAAGCTTCTTTTAACTTACTGATGTAAAACTTAGATTAGATGCAAAATGATATATGAAAGAAACAAAAATAAATTTTTAAGTTTGGCGCTCTCAAATCACAATAACATATATTGTCGCTTTACTGTCGCATTACATAGTACAATGAAATTATAACTGATCTTTTGCAATATTGCAACAGAATGAGTAAAGTAATAATGAAAATCATCTTATCATCACCGAAGGATGAAATCTTTATTTAATTTTGTTTAATGTGATCCTAATTATCTTTTACTATATCTCAATGCACTGAAGAGAGAAATTATGGAGACAATCTCTTTTCTTATCATTGAAGGAAAATTGTTAATTTTCTTTGTCTATGATACAATATATTGAATGGAAACCGGGGGGGTGGCGAATAATGCATTTCCACGAGCATGAATAAACCCACAGCAACCAAGTTGTGCGGATCAAAACATGCAGAATAAAATATTTGAATCAGACTGATCCATTTGGAAGGCTCCTTAATGTTATTTTGATCCAAGTAATGTTTTAAGCAAAGGTAGCAAGCAAAGGTGGTGTGACACTGGGCTCCGCAAAGACTCTGCAATCCAAGTAAATGGCAGAAACCAAGAGAAAATCACTAGCCGAAAATCTCTAAACAACATCATGCTAGTGGATGACAAAGTTGAAAATGAGGCTTCTCTGGTGGCCCATGGAAGAAGACGGGGAAGGCCGAGCACAACACAAGAACTAAGAGCTGCCGTGCACAAAACAAGATTTGTGAACCCTGTCAGTGTGAGAGTTAGTCCTGAGGACTCAAATTTTTTTCCTGTGAAAATTACCTTACATGTTCTTCAAATTGAGGGCTTTTTTTTCCCCCTACTAAGTGCCTTAAAAAAAGTTTATACGGAAATTATGCTCAAAATTGAAAATATATTTTAGATTAAATTTTCAACTTCAGGACTATTTTAAAGAAGATAACATTTTTATTTTGAATAGATGACCATTTTTATTCACTTTTCCTCATTTAAATATATTCTTAAAAGATAATAATCACCCTTTTTAAACATATATATCATTGACCGACCATTTACACAAACATATCAAAACCTGCGACTACACGGAAATACTTTTTTGACACATACAAAGATTTCAAATGTTTCATTAACTGAATGAACCAAGAGCCCTTGTGATAAACTCTCTTGATAGTAGATGATTATAAAGGGGCTTATATGATATCAATTCATTCAATACTTTCTCTCTTTCATCAACCTCATTGATCCATATTCCTCTCATCCAAAGACAATAATATGAGATTTGAAAGAAGCCATTGGACAAGATACGGTATATTATTTGCAACTATTTTAGTCTTATGAAAATTTTCAAGGGTTATGGTCTTGTATCAATGTATGGCATATATAAATTCCTCTCAATTGGTAAGCATATTGTTTACACCATCGAGTTTGAATTCGATAGAGGGGGCATCTGTTAGCATGGTGACCATTAAATTGGGTTGTTCAAGGACTCATCTGTCTGTCAAACGTAGATTAAATGCCAGAATTTTATTCATTTTCAGGGTGCAACTAGTCAGACCCTTGTCCGGTCCCTCTTGTTGCAAGGGGGCACACCCCAAGTTAAAAAATTACCCAAAGATAGGGGTATAAGCACTAAAAAATGGCTCACAATATTGGAAATTGGCTCTAAGCGTTCAAAAATTGTCCAAAGCCTTAGAAATAGGCTCTAAGCATTCCAAAGTCGTCCGAAGCATTAGAGAGGAGATGTGAGACTCTTTGCCCAATTGATCCAGCTCAATGGCTATTCCCTGGCAGAATTCGAACCTTCCGGGGCCCCCCCAGAGTGCTGAATTGCACATCATTTAGCAACTTTCTTTGAGTTATTCTTGACGGCACCACTTTTCCTAGCCTTCTTTCTTTTTCCAATTCTAGGCTTTTCTTTTGAAGTTCTTATGGTTCTTCTAGGTCCAAAGAATAGAAGATTCACTACAAAATTAAAACTCTATACTTACGGTAATTTTTATTGTCGGTGGCGTTTAGTGATATTTTTTACTCTTATAGAGATGATTTTGATGAGAATGTCAGAAAATACACTATAAAATAAAAATATTATTCCGACGGTAATGTTTACTGTCGGTAAGTATTAGTAACGATTTTTTGAATCTATACAAATGGTTATGGTTGAAACCGTCGAAAATAGTATAGATTTTCTGATGGTTTTAAAATGGTCGTCGATAAAATAATTTGAACTATGGATAAAGGTAGCAAACCGTTTGTATAAACAAGACTTTATACTAACGAATATAACGACGTCTGAATTTACATACCTCTATTCTTACGATCCTAAGTTGTGATGGCAAAATATAAATTTTGTAGTAACGATTTTGAAAGGTGTCTATATAGACAAAACTATATGTACAGCGGTTGTGATTATGGTGAATATAGTAAGGAATGGTAAGTGTAAAAGGATATAATAAATAGTGATTGTCACGTCCCGAACCGGGATCGTGAACAGCCGCCCGTTGTCCCTGGATGTCAGCTGTATTTTTACAGAAAATCGGACAGAATCTCCCCATAAATCGGAGGTTTCCCAAATACAATTTCACCTGTATATCATATTCATCCTGAAAAATAAGTAAATGGCCATCTCGATCTCTCCAAAATCAACAAATACCACAGTCAACATTCAGAACAACACAAGGCTATAAGTTTTTAGTAGTCCTAGCAACAGATCTCTACTGTCATGCCCAACTAGAGCATGAGCAACCGCCACACCGAGCGGATTTAAATTCTACGCATATGTAAAATAAATTCCCAAGTTATTTTTAAATATTTACAAATGCCTCAATGTAATGAAATAATCAACATGAAAGTTTCACGAATAAAAGTCCATAATTTATACAGTCATCCCAAAAATTTAGATAAATGAAATGGTCAAACTAAAATCTTCAATACATAACAATATCACCAATCATCGTAGCGGAAGAGATGGAAAATATCCATACCCAATCCCAGTGATATCTCCTCGGTCCAACACTAATCCTGTGGGAAAGAAAGTGAGGGGTGAGTAACTATGGGAGGATACTCAGTAAGTGAGGGGATTGACATCATACTATCAATATCGAGGTGAATTTGGAGTGTCAAAGCATAAGATAAGAAAATATCCACAGTGCGCAAACCGATCATGTTATTTCAAAATCATATATAATACGCACACATCAGAAAGTAAGATATGCATCTAATATTCACATCAATGTCATGAAGAGCCGGCCAATGAAATATTCCCGGCAATGGTCTACCTCGACCAAGGACGGCGCATTGGGGGTTTTTCCAAATGCAAGTATTAAAGAATGGCTCTCTGCCCCAATGTTGGCTACAAACTACCCCAACTAGC
Source organism: Dillenia suffruticosa (assembly GCA_033439265.1). Classification (NCBI taxonomy): domain Eukaryota; kingdom Viridiplantae; phylum Streptophyta; class Magnoliopsida; order Dilleniales; family Dilleniaceae; genus Dillenia; species Dillenia suffruticosa. The sequence goes on along the minus strand of JAVTVX010000015.1, from coordinate 19,139,216 downwards.
CTGTAAATAATAATAATGTACATATAACTAGTCGGTCGTGTATGGTGCCCCCGCCTGGTGCTAGACGGAGCCGTACTCAACGTCCTCTCCGATGAGGGTCAACCTGGGGCACCCATACACACGACGATCTGGCGGATACCTCCGGCCGAAACGTATCCGGGCACAAGGGGTGCTACGGATCATCATAGTATCACAAGGGCACAACGTCCCATAGTATCACAAGGGCACAACGTCCCACAAGTAACATCACATCATCACATAACTAGTGGGCATCCAACCCACATAATTCATCCAAACATTTCAAATCTGCGTGCCAATACGTTTCATCGAATCATTTCAAACAGCATACCAATGCGATGGTAGAAAGGGAAATTTTAAAATTTCAAGTAATGGCACAATTATTGTTTCATTTCAAATCATGGATGCATAGTCATTGTAAATATAATTTAAGACACTCCAAAAAAATCACAAAACAGATTTTTAAATTTAATATCACACGTCAACGAATGCATATCAAAGCATGTTTTATCGAAAATGCGACAGAAAATACGTTTTACTATTTTATGCAAGAGATTAGAATCTCACTCACTGTTCTACAGGAGGGAAGTCACTCCCTACTGACAAGCCAAATCGGATTTGAACGCTAGAGTCTCCAAAAGATCAACCTAAATCAGATTATCAACATTTAATATCAATTAAAAGTCAAATCAGGGATTTTCAATTTTTCCCTTCTAAATATATACCACCTAATTTACAAACTTAGTTATAAATTTTCGTTTCCTCAATTTCGACTCATCTGACTCACCAATGGTCGAGTTTCTAATATTTCTCATTTTTTTGTCTAATTTTCCTCGAATTTCACACATTTCAATATCTTAATTAATTCTCGATCTAAATTCGACCTAATTTCGATAGAATTAATTCAAATGTTGAAAAGGTTGCATTTCTCTCACCTAGGGTTTCTCGGATTTCCGGATCTAGCTTTCGTTCGTCCGTCAACCTGGTCTAAAACCTGTAATGTTTATCATTTGAAACACAAGTGAGAAATTTGAGTCAAATTACCAATAATTTTCGAAACCCTAGTATGTACAAGGAATCGAGAATTCATTTACCTACGCAGAGGGTCACGGGTCGTCGTGGGCTCGCGGGCCAGGGGCCGAACTGGGCCGCAGGCCGTACTGGGCCTGCGGGCTTGGACGAGCTGTCGGGCCTGGTGGGCCTGTGGGCTTGCTGCTGATGGGCCTGCGGGCTGGTGCTCGCCCGTGAGCTGGTGCACCGTGCTGGTGCGCGCTCATGCACCGGCTCGCACGCGCTCGTGTGCTGCCGCGCGCCCATGCAAGCTCGTGCGCTGGGTCTCGCACGCTCGTGCGCTGGGTCTCGCACGCTCGCGCTCCTGCGCTCCTACGCTCGCTCGCCCGGTACGCTGGGGGATCGCGCTGCAGAAGGCACTGCAGTCGCGCGCTATGGCGGAAGAAGATGCTCGCGGAGGCTCGTGGCGGTGTGTGGCTAGGCGGAGAGAGAGCGATCGTGGGAGATCGCGAGAGGGAGATCGCGGGGAAATGAGCCGCGGGAGAGAAAAGAAAAAGCAGAAGGAGAAGAAGAAGAAGAAGGAGAAGGAGAAGAAGATACCGGCGGAGCTCACGGGGAAGAGCAGCGCCGCGTTGGGGGAGGGAGGCGAAGGGTCGGCGGAGAGAGGGAGAGAGAGAGAGAGAGAGAGAGAGAAACGAATTAGGGCTTTAGCCCTAATTCAATTGGGGGGAGGGCCAAAACGCTGCGTTTTGGCTCTCCCTTTTTTTTTTTTTTTTTTTTTTGTATAAGATATTTAAGATATAATAAGTGTAGGATATCTAAATTAGAAAAGTGTTGAAAAAAGTTTATCGGGTATATATGTTAATGAATATTACTATTTTATAATAAATATTATTATAATTTATGTAGTTACATAGTAAACGTTACTAAATGTTATTATCTACTAATTCGACTATTGTGGTTAGATTAATAGTACATGTTACTATTATTTTATCATGAGATACAAATAAATTTACTATTTTTTACGTCTGCTATTATAATAGTAAATGTTACTATTTTATAGTAAATGTACTTTTATTTTATTGTAATTGTAACACTAGAACAAAAAAAATTAAAAAATTAAAAAATTAAAATAAAAAATTAAAATAAAAATTAAAAAAATAAAAATAAAAAAATAAAAATAAAAATAAAAAAAATAAAAATAAAAAATAAAAAAATTTTGGATTAGGGCTAAAAAGCCCTAATCTCTCTCTCTCTCTCTCTCTCCCTCTCTCCTTTTTTCTCTCTTTCTCTTCTCCTCCGCCGCCGCTCTTCTCCTTCGCCGCGGCCTCTCCCCTTCCTCCACCCACCGCCGCTGCTCCTCCTTCCTTCCCGCGAGCGCGCCAAAGCCGCCTCGCCTTCCTCCCGTGAGCGCTGCCCCTCCGCGAGCATAACTGCAGCTCCTTCGCCGTAGCGCGATCTCTCCTGCGCGAACCCGAGCGCTCCCTTGCGCGACCTCCCTACCGCAGGCGCCGCCTTTCCGCGAGCACGCCACTGTGCGACCACCACTATGCAGATCCTCCCTCCACGTGAGCGCTGCCTCCTTGAGCTAGCGCGAGCGCTGCACGCGATCTCCCTAGAGCAACGCGCGATCTCCTGCAAGCAGCGCGCGACCCACCACTAGCAGCGCACGACCCAGCGCGAGCCCATGCGACCCAGCGTAAGCCCGCGTGACCCAGCATGCGATGCCAGTGTGACCGGCGCGTGACCCCGCACAAGCACGTGCGACCCCAGCACGAGCACGTGCGACCCCAGCACGAGCACGTGCGACCCCAGCACGAGCACGTGCGACCCCAGCACGAGCACGTGCGACCCCAGCACGAGCACGTGCGACCCCAGCACGAGCACGTGCGACCCCAGCACGAGCACGTACGACCCCAGCACGAGCGCGAGTACACTTCAGCGCGCGACCAACTGCGGCCTGCGAAGCCCTTTACGGCCAACAAGCCAGGCTGCGAGCCTGCGAGCCCACCAGCGGGCCAGCCCGCGAGCCCACCAGCCTGCCGGCCCGCAAGCCCGTAACCGGCTTTCCCCTTCGAGAGCTCACCTGCATCTTCACTGCAGGTAACAACTATGATTTGGTTGAAGTTCTAGGGTTTGGTGTTAAAAATTTAGTCGTTGCTAATATATTTCAAATTTGAAAATATTACAGATTTTAGACCAATCCGACGGACGAACGACAGCTAGGTCTAAAACCCGAGAAACCCTAGGTGAGAGAAACGCACCCATTTCAAAGTTTGAATAAAATTTGTTAAAAAACTCTTATTAGGGTTTTATTTGATATAAAGTTTAACGATTTGATTAGGTTTGTTTTTGGAGACTTGTTGAAAAATAGGGAGTGACCACCCTCCCTAAATATGTGAGTGAGACTCTAATCTCTTGCATGAAATAATAAAAACTTGTTTCTGTCGTATTTCCAATAAAACATGCTTTCGATATGCTTTGAATCGACGTGTGATATTAAATTTCAAAACTTGTTTTGTGACATTTTGAGTATCATAAATTCATGTTTCTGATGACAATGCATCCATTTTTGAAATAAAATGATATTATGCCATTATTTGAGAACTAGATATATTTTCTTTTTTACCGTTGCATTGGTTTGGATTTGAAATGATTTGGTGAATGTATTGGCACACGGATTTGAAATGTTTTTTATGAACTATGTGAGTTGGATGCCCACTAGTTATGCGATGATATGATCTAACTTGTGGGACATTGTGCCCTGGGACGTTGTGCCCTTGTGATACTATGATGATGATATTGATGATTCCATAACTACGAAGGGCATTTGTAGGGACACAGGTTGCCCAGATACGCTTCTACAGGAGGTATCCACAAACGTCATTTATTCTAAGGGCTATAGGCACGGCCGGTCGAACCCACATAGGGGGAGGACGTGTGTGATGCCACCGTCTAGCACCGGGTGGGGTCCTATATACATTAATGAGTTAGCCCCAACGAACTCATGGTCAACGTCGGGGTAGAGAGCATTTTAAAGTATATGCATAATAAAACCTCCGATGCGTCTGTCCTTGGTCACGGTTGACCTTTGCCAGGATCATTTTTGGCTCGCTCTGATATTACTTGATTTTAAATGGATACATATATGTTTGTTATCGTGTGATTGATTAAATGATTTCAAATTGCTAAACATATCATGTTTTGCTGCGAAATGTAAATTTTTGTTTCAAATGATATTATTTGACACTCCAATTGTTCACCTATACTATTTATGCTTGATATTATCCCCCTCACTCACTGAGTATCTTCCCATGATACTCACCCCTCCATTTTCTCTCCTCAGACAGGATTATTGTTGTGCTGGAGCGACGCTTCAGATCTTAGAGATTTTGGTGGATCTGGATGATATACGATGGTGAGGTTTAGGTTAAATTTGAAATATGAATTTCGTACTTCATTTCGACCCTACGAGGTCTTGACATTTAGATCCGTATTTGGCCGTGTATATTATGGAATGATTGTATAACTTATGAGCAGTTGTGTGCATAACTCTCGTTTTGGTTCATTTTATTCGCATTGAGGCATCTGTAAGCATTTTAAACTTTCTACTTGGAAAATGTGTTATACATTGTATAAATTTAGATCTGCTCGGTGTAACGACTGTTCATGCTCTAGTTGGGTATGATAGTAGAGGTCTGTGGCTAGGATTGCTGAAAATTATAAAACCTTGCGTTGTCCTGGATGGTTGGAGATGGAATTTGTTGATTTTGGAGAGGCCGGGATAGCCATTTGTTTAAATTAGAGGTTGATTTTGCATATATAGGTTTAATTGTATATGGAAAATCTCTGATTTACGGGGAGATTCTGTCAAATTTTCTGTAGAAATATAGCCGGCATTCAGGGTAACGGGCAGCTACTCATGACCCCGGTTCGGGGCGTGACAGTGATTTTATAGTAAATGTTACTATATCTTATTAATTGTTAATTTGACTATTGAGGTAACTTAATAATAAATGTTAGTATTTTTATGATGAGAGATAAATAAATTTACTATTTTTCACATGTGTTATTATAATAGTAAATGTTACTATTTTATATTAAATGTACTATATTTTATTGTGGTTACATAATAAATGTTAATATATATTATTATATGTTAATTCGACTATTGTGGTTAATTTAATAGTAAGTGTTACTAATCTTTTATCATGAAAGACAAATAAATTTACTATATTTCACGTCCGTTATTATAATAGCAAATGTTACTAATTTATAATAAATGTTATTATATTTTATTATGATTACATAGTAAATGTTACTATATCTATTACCTGTTAATTTGACTATTGTGGTTAGTTTAATAGTAAATGTCAGTATCTTCTCACATGGGAGATAAATAAATTTTCTATCTTTCACATCCGTTATTATAATAATAAATATTACTATTTTATAATAAATGTTATTATATTTTATTGTGGTTATATAGTAAATGTTACTATATTTTATTATTTGTTAATTCGACTATTGTGATTAGATTAATAGTAATTGTTACTATCCTGTCATCATAAGAGACAAATAAATTTATTATCTTTCACATCTGTTACTATAATAGTAAATGTTACTATTTTACTGTAAATATTATTGTATTTTATTTTAGTTACATAGTAATTGTTACTATATGTTATTATCTGTTAATTCAACTATTGTGATTAATTTAATAGTAAATATTAATATCCTTTTATCATGAGAGACAAATAAATTTACTAACTTTCATATCTGTTATTATAATAGTAAATGTTACAATTTTATAGTAAATGTTAGTATATTTTATTGTAATTACATAGTAAATATTACTATATCTTATTATATGTTAATTTGACTATTGTGATTAAATTAATAATAAATGTTACTATTCTTTTATAATGAGAGACAAATAAATTTATTATCTTTCACATCTGTTATTATAATAGTAAATATTATTATTTTATAATAAATGCTAATATATTTTATTGTAATTATATAATAAATGTTATTATATCTTATTATCTATTAATTTGACTATTGTTGTTAGTTTAATAGTAAATATTACTATACAGTTCTCATTGAAATATTAAATTGAAATGTTAACATGGTATATTGTTAAATTAAATATGAATTAAAATAAATTAATGTTAAAACTGATGGTTAATGTCTCATGCCAGCGGTTCATTGTACTATATACTACTATGTTACGATGTTACTAGTAGTAAATATTATTATATTATAATATATTGTAATATATAAAAACCGACGGTACTATATTAATAGTTTACTATATTCTGATATATAAATACCACAGCTTATTATAATGCTATATATTACTATATTTTATTGTGATTAAATAGTAAATATTATTATATTTTATTATTTATTGATTCGACTATTATGATTAGTTTCATAGTAAATATTATAATCCTTTGCACATGAAAGACATATAAATTTATTAACTTTCATATCCGTTACTATAATAATAAATGTTACTATTTATAGTAAATGCTATTATATTTTATTGTGATTACATAGTAAATATTATTATATCTTATTATCTGTTAATTCGACTATTATGATTAATTTAATAGTAAATGTTATTATCTTTTTATAATGAGAGACAAATAAATTTACTATCTTTTTACATCCGTTATTATAATAGTAAATGTTATTATTTTATAATAATTGTTATTATATTTTATTGTAATTATATAGTAAATGTTACTATATCTTATTATCTATTAATTTGACTATTGTATTTAGTTTAATATTAAATGTTACTATAGAGTTCTCATTAAAATGTTAAAATTGAAATATTAAAATGGTATATTATTAAATTAAATATAAATTAAAATAAATTAATATTAAAACCGGCGGTACATGTCTCATGTCGGCGGTTCATTGTACTATATACTACTATATTACTATATTACTAGTAGTAAATATCTCTACATTATATTATATTATATTATATAAAAACCTGCGGTACTATATTAGTAATTTACTATATTGTAATATATAAATGACACAATTTATTATAATAGTAAATGTTACTATTTTATAATAAATGTTACTATATTTTATTGTCATTATATAGTAAATGTTACTATATATTATTATCTATTAATTGAACTGTTGTGGTTAGTATGATAGTAAATGTTACTATCGTTTTATCATGAGAGAAATAAATTTACTAACATTCATATCTATTATTATAATAATAAAAATTACTATTTTATAGTAAATGTTAATATATTTTATTGTGGTTATATAACAAATGTTACTATATTTTACTATCTGTTAATTCGACGATTGTAGTTAATTTAATAGTAAATGTTACTATCTTTTTATAATGAAAGACAAATAAATTTATTATCTTTCACATCCGTTATTATAATATTAAATGTTACTATTTTATAGGAAATGTTATTATATTTTATTGTGATTACATAATAAATGTTATTATATCTTATTAGTTATTAATTTGACTATTGTGGTTAGTTTAATTGTAAATGTTATTATGGAATTTTCGTTGAAATGTTAAAATGGTATATTGTTAAATTAAATGTGAGTTAAAATAAATTAATGTTAAAGCCGGCGGTTCATGCCTCATGCCGGCAGTTCATTGTACTATATACTACTATATTAATATATTACTAGTAGTAAATATTACTATATTATACTATATTGTATTATATAAAAATATGCGATCCTATATTAGCAGTTTACTACATTATGATATATAATTGTCACAACTTATTATAATAGTAAATATTACTCTTTTATAGTAAATGTTACTGTATTTTATTGTGATTATATAGTAAATATTACTATATGTTATTATCTGTTAGTTTGATTATTGTGATTCGCTTGATAGTAAATGTTACTATGGAGTTGTTGTTAAAATGTTAAAATTAAATTATTAAAATGATATATTGTTATATTAAATGTGAATTAAAATAAATTAATATTAAAACCGACAGTTCATGACTCATGCCGACGGTTCATTATAGTATATACTACTATATTATTTATATTACTATATTGTACTATATAAAAACCAGCGGTTCATGTCTCATGCCGCACCACTACTATATTACTTAGTAGTTTACTATATTGTGATATATAAATAATACAACTTATTACTACTATATTATTATATTACTAATAGTAAATATTACTATATATAAAAACCGGCGGTTCATATCTCATGCCGCACCACTATATTAATATCTTATTACCACTATATTACTATTTTATTTGTAATAAATATTACTATATTGTACTAGTAGTAAATATTACTGTGATATATAAATACCACAACTTATTACTACTATATTACTGTTGTACTATATAAAAATCGGTGGTTCATGTCTCGTGCCGACGGTTCATGCCTTGTACTGGCGGTTCATGCCTACCCCGCCCCGCTCGTAATTTAAAATTATAACATTATTAATTTAAATAACAAAATAAGAATTTTATTATTATTATATTATAGATATAATGATATGAAATTATATAATTATTTTACAAATTTTATTATATACAATTTGTATTTAAATTAAATTATTAATTCGTTATTTATATCCCTTTTATTATGAGTAACTAATTTTACATCAGATTAAATGAACACAAATATATATTATATTAATCGTCTTCACTACAAAAAAAGAAGCATTCATCGACGGTCTTTGACCGCTGGTAATAACCCCAAAATCCATTGGCAAAGACTCCAGGATTTTGTCTAGCAGCCAAAAATTCCGCTGGCTATGCCAGCGCTAGTAAAGCGGTATGCCAGCAGCCACATGGCTAGAGGAAGCCCCGTGGCTTTAGCAAAGTCTAAGTTCTTTGGTTTAAGTGCCAACAATTTCTCCTCAATAGTAGTGTACTCAGCAAAGGAGCCAAATTGTTTGGGATGCTTCAATGCTTTCTCACTGACATCACTGTAGAATTCATTGCCAACCTTTAGTTCCTTCACTTGGCTACCTACCTTTGTAACACCGACACTGCAGTATCTGTAATATTGTACCATTTTCAAAAAATATATATATATATAAATAAGATATTCTTCAATTTAATTATATAGAGAGAAATTTTGTTTATTTAAATTGATTTTTGATTTTTGGGTATTTAAATTAAATTTTTTGTATATTTTAATTTACCGAATCTGCGAATCGAAATAAACTCCGTTTTTTCAAAAAATTTAAATTTTGGTGAAGTGTGGGTATGAAAACATATTATATATAAATATATATAAATACAAAAAAAGAGAGATGAGAGGTTGCGTTTTGGAGTGTAACACAGCACCTCCCTCATTTTTCCCAATTAGGGTTGGAAACCTTAATTTTATTTCTCTCTCTCTCTCTTCCTCTCTCTCCCCGACTCTTCACCTTCCCACGACCTGCCGCTCCTTTTCGCCGCGCACCACCACCACCATCTTCTTCTTCTTCTCTCCTTCTCTATCTTTCCCTTTCAGATTCTCTCTCTCTCTGTTTCTCTCTCTCTTCGCTGCTCATTCTCCTTCTATCTCTCGCAATTTCCCTCCCTCCGCTACTACCTCTATCTTTCACACACCACCACTTTTTGTGGTTAGTACTGTGGAAATTCGTTTTGTTAGCCTTGCGTTGTCTTGGATTATGCGATATGGATGTGTTGATCTGATGTTGAGATTTGATTTATGTATTGTGAGCTCAGGTTGGTCCTATTGTACAGGTAGCTGGTTGATTGCTATATGGGAGACTTCTGATATGCGGAGAGTTTCTACCCGATTTTCTATAAAAATACAGTCCGCATTCAAGACAACAGATGGCTGCTCATGATCCCTGTTCGAGGCGTGATAGTTGATTTGGTATCAGAGACCTAGGTTGAGAGCTATGTAGGAAGAGAGTACTGACAATATTCCCGAGTGTATTTGTGTTTAAAGTCCTCAATGCATGAGAGTTTCATAGAGTCATGAAGTCTTAGTACATGGTTATAAGTATATGAGTTCATCCATTTTAGGGGGGTTAGATACGGTTGTATCTAACCTAACATGTTTTTTTTTTAGGATTTCATTCTTTGTGAGGGTAGTCAAGATGTAATTAGTCTAAATTTCTTGAACCATACCTATTCTTTGAATGATACCAAATAAGAATCCTTCTCTTGCAGAAGTATGATGACCCGACGGAGCACCCGTTTTGCCCCACCAAAGAAATTAGACGAGTCGGAGGATCGTTCCTTGACTTGTGTGCCACCACCGACACCTACTCAGCCAGCTGCTTAGGTTGAGACTCCCGTACCCACACTCGACACCTTTCGACAGGTGTACGAGTGGTACGCTTCGCATGGGGTCTAGATTCCGCCCCCACCACCTCCTATAGCGATGCCTGCACCTGCCGCAATGCCAGTTCTTTCGGCACCGGTTCCACCGTTGGAGGCTGGTCCTTCTATCTGGTCAAAGTCGAGTGAAACCACATCGGTTACTCTTAGATGGGTACATGAGTTGACACAGTTGGTTAAGGAGGCCCGTCAGCTGGGGTTACTGATTTCACAGGGCTTGGTGATGCTACGGCAGCCAAGCATTGGATCAATCACACCTGCAGGATTTTGACCAATCTGGGGATTGGAGAGGAGCTCTGCCTGAAAGTGGTATAGCGATTATTAGAAGGAGAGGCCCTCTTATGGTGGGAGGCCCTCACTGATGAGGTGACAGAGCCACTGCGGTGGGACGACTTCCTTCGGAAGTTTGACTACAGATTCTTTCCACTCTACCAGCCGGACCGGATGAGTTCAGAGCTGGAACGGCTTACACAGGGGTTCAGATCTGTCTCAGAGTATGAGGTAGACATGCAGAGACTTGCTGCATTTATATCGGATCTAGCCACACCCAGTATTTGCGCTTCAAATGCGAAGACGGTCTTAACCTCAACATAAAGAAGTATATAACTGTGACTCCGCAGTTTACACTGGCTGAGGTGATAGACTCTGCTCTCCGTGTGAAGGCTTTGGTCTGTACCGAGACTAGGCAGAGAGAGAACAGAAAGCTGAAAAGAAAGAAAGAGAAGTCTCATTCTACGCAGAACTCCAAGAGAGGCAGGGGATCTAGTTCGCACAGAGACGGATTTGGATCTGAATCTTCTAATATGGGACGGGGACAGTACTACCAGGGGTTCAGACAGCCCGCTCCGACTCACCCTGCAAAGTATACTTCTCAGCAGCATCCTTGTGGGAAGCCCGGGCATATCAGGAGTTCCTACCCTGAGTTAGGACTCGGAGTACAGAGTTTATAGAGCCGCACTAGTACTCCTCATATAGGTCAGCAGGGGCAGCCTACTCGGCCAGCATCTTCTACTCCCAGGGTGACCACCAGGAGTAACACAGTGCAAACCCAGGCATGACAGCAGCCTAGGGCTCAGGCCCGGGTTTATGCCATGACGTAGGAGGATGCCTAGGTGAACACCGACATCATCATAAGTACTCCACCTATCTTCAGAATAGATACTCGTATCTTTATTGACACGGGGTCTAACTATTCGTATGTGAGCGATCAATTCTCCTTTCATTCTGACAGCCCGCTCTCACATTTGGACGAGGAGATATTGGTCATCACTCCTCTGGGTGAGCAGATTGTGCGCGACACAGTGCATAGAAAATGTGATATCAAAGTTGGGGATACCGTGCTGAAGGCAGATCTAATCCCTCTCGCCATGACTGATTTTGATATCATCTTGTGGATAGATTGGCTACATATGTATTGGGCTTCAGTTGACTGCTTTAAGAAGCAGGTGGAGTTTCGAAAACCCGATCAGCCAGTGTTGATTTTTGAGGGCGAGAGGCGGGTTTTATCCCGCTGTGTCATTTCAGTTTTGGAGGCCAAACGTATTATTCGCCACGGATATGTGGCATATCTAGCTCACATCATAGACACCACTGCTCAGCGACCGAGACTTGAGGACGTTCTAGTGATACAGGAGTTTACTGATGTTTTCCCCCAGGAACTACCCGGATTACTACCGGTTCGGGAGTTCAACTTTCAGATGGATTTAGCTCTGGGGACTACCCCTATCTCTTTGCCGCCATACAGGATGGCGCCAGCTGAGCTGAGAGAGCTCAAGATCCAACTGTAGGAGTTGCTAGATAAGGGGTTTATTCATCCTAGCACGTCACCTTGGGGCGCTCCAATGCTGTTTGTAAAGAAAAAGGACGGCTCACTGAGATTGTGTATGGATTTCAGGCAGCTTAATCGAGTGACTGTGAAGAACAAATATCCACTGTCTCGCATAGATGATTTGTTTGATCAATTGCAAGGTTCCCGAGTTTTCTCAAAGATTGATCTTCGATCGGGAAATCATCAATTGTGGATTAGGACTCAAGAAGTGCCAAAAATAGCTTTCCACACTCGATACAGGCACTATGAATTCCTTATCATGCAATTTGGGCTGACTAATGCCCCAGTTGTGTTCATGGACTTGATGAACAGAGTTTTTCATGACTATATGGACCAGTTTGTCATAGTCTTCATAAACGATATATTGGTGTATTCGCGGAGTGACAAGGATCATGTTCAGCACCTTCGCACCATTTTACAGATCCTCTGCGATGAGCAGCTATATGTCAAATTCACAAAATGTGAATTTTGGCTAAGACAGGTTGGATTTTAGGGCATATCATTTCTGCAAAGGGGATTTTTGTCGATCCGTAGAAGGTCAATGCCATTATGAGATGGGAGCAGCCGTAGACAGTGACTGAGATCAGGAGTTTTCTTGGTCTGGCTGGGTATTACTACAGATTTGTTTAGGGGTTTTCCTGGATAGCTGCACCATTGTCTAGATTAACGCAAAAGGGTGTCAAGTTTGTATGGGATAACCGTTGTGAGACGAGTTTTCAGGAGCTCAAACAACGGTTGACTACAGCTCCGATTTTGGCACTTCCCATTAGCAGTTGGAAGTGCACAGTATACAGTGATGCTAGCCGACAAGGGTTAGGTTGTGTTTTGATACAAAATGGTCCGGTGATCACCTACGCTTCTAGACAGTTGAAGAAACATGAGGTGAATTATCCGACTCATGATCTGGAGCTTACGGCCATAGTCTTCGCATTGAAGATATGGCGTCATTACTTGTACGGGGTGACTTGTCGGGTGTATACGGATTCTAAAAGTCTGAAGTATTTATTCACCCAGCGAGAACTTAACCTGAGATAGAAGAGATGGTTGGAACTTCTCACAGATTATGATCTTCTCATTAATTATCATCTAGGCAAGGCCAATGTGGTTGCTGATGCCTTGAGCCGAAAATCAGCTTCATCGTCTCAAGAGAATGATATGGCATACCTCACTTATTTGATAAGACTCCGAGATTTGGGATACAGATTGGCTAGTGATGATCAGGGCACTCTGCTAGCCAGGTTTGAGGTCAGGCCGACGCTGTTGGACCATATTAGGGAGTTTCAGGGCACTAATACCGAGCTCCAGGCTCTTACTGAGAGAGCCCACAGAGGTGATATAGATGATTTCAGAGTCCGTGTGATGGACTTTTGACTTATCGAGATAGAGTGGCTATACTCGCCGATGAGGATCTCTGTAGGTCCATATTAGAGGAGGCACACTCCTCAGCCTATGTCTTGCACCCGAGTAGTACAAAGATATATCTAACTATTTAGGGCAGCTATTGGTGACTAGGTATGAAGAGGGACAATGCAAAGTTTGTAGCTAGATGTTTAGTCTGTCAATAGGTGAAGACTGAGTATCAGAGGCCAGCGGGTTTACTATAACCTGTTCCCATTCCCGTATGGAAGTGGGAACATGTGACTATGGATTTTGTTATGGGATTGCCGTGGACTCAGGCCATATATGACGCCATTTGGGTGGTAGTCAATCGGCTCACCAAGTCCGCCCATTTCATCCCGATGCACAGCAACTTTCCATTGGAGACATTGGCACGTCTGTGTATTGACGAAATAGTTAGACCGCATGGAGTTCCCGTGTCCATAGTCTAAGATAGAGATCCAAGGTTCACTTCTCGAATTTGGCCCAAGCTGCAGGAAGTTTTGGGCACGCAGCTCAGTTTTAGTACAACATATCACCCACAAACAGATGGTCAGTCAGAGAGGATCATTCAGACGCTCAAAGATTTGCTTCGGGCTTGTGTCATGGATTTTCGGGGTAGTTGGGATAGACATTTACTGCTGATGAAGTTTGCATATAATAACAGTTATCAGGCCAGCATTGGTATGCTACCCTATGAGACACTCTACGATAGGAAGTGTCGCACCCCGTTGTGCTGGGATGAGGTAGGCGAGAGACACCTTACCAATGTTAAGTTAGTCAAGGAAACTAAGGAAAAGGTCAGAGTGATCCGTGAGCAATTGAAAGCCACCCAAGACAGACAGAGGGCATATGTGGATCGGAGACGTCGGCCTTTAGAGTTTGAGGTGGGTGATATGGTGTTTTTGAGGATTTCTCCCTTGAGGGGACTCATTCGACATTGGCAGCGGGGCAAATTGAGCCCCAGGTACATTGGCCCATTCCGTATCCTTAGTAAGGTTGGGAGTGTGGCATACAGACTATAGTTGCCAGACGAGTTATCTTAGATCCATGATGTCTTTCACGCATCAGTGTTGAGGAAGTACATCCTAGATCCTTCGCATATTTTAGAGCCTCCACCTGTTGAGTTACGAGAGGTCCTCAGTCTTCCAGTTCAGCCCGTGGCTATTCTAGATCAGCAGGTCAAGAAGCTGCGAAGCAAGGAAATCTCACTGGTCAGAGTCTTGTGGAGGAGTGACCAGATCGAGGAGGAGACCTGTGAGCCCGAGGAGGCTATGAGGAGACAACACTCCTATTTATTTGTTGTTTAGTCCTCTTTTAATTTCAAGAACGAAACTTGTTTTTAGGAGTTAGAAAATGTAACATCAACATTGCAGTGTCTGTAATACTGTACCATTTTCGAAATATATATATATAAATAAGATATTCTTCAATTTAATTATATAGAGAGAAATTTTATTTATTTAAATTAATTTTTGATTTTTGGATATTTAAATTAAATTTTTGATATATTTTAATTTGCCGAATTTGCGAATCGAAGTAAACCCCATTTTTATAAAAAAATTAAATTTTGGTGAAGTGTAGGTGTGAAGACATATATATATATATAAATACAAAAAAATAGAGAGGAGATGCTGCGTTTTGGAGTGAAACGCATACCTCCCCCCTTTTTCCCAATTAGGGTTGGAAACCCTAATTTTATTTCTCTCTCTCTCTCTCTCTCTTCCTCTTTCTCTCTCTCCCCAACTCTTCACCTTCCCACGACCCGCTACTCCCCTCTGCCGTGCACCACCACCACCATCTTCTTCTTCTTCTTCTTCTTCTTCTCTCCCTCTCTTTCTTTCCCTCTTTCCCTCTCGGATTCTCTCTCTCATTGTTTCTCTCTCTCTCCGTTGCTCATTCTCTCTCTATCTCTCGTGATCTCCCTCCCTCTCGATCGTACTCCGCCGTGAGGTTCCACGCACACCACCACCATGAGCGCACCACACCCGTTGCTCATTCTCTCTCTATCTCATTCTCCCTCCCACTTGCGCACAAGTGCGCTCCAGCCCACTAGCGCGCATAACTTGCGAGCGTGCTACTGCAGTCCAGCTCGGAAGCAGACGTGCCAGCCTGCATGCCTACCAGCTCGTGAGACCACCAGCCCACGACAACCCACGAGCCCGCATAGCCCGCAAGCCCACTGTGGCCGTGAAGCCCACTACGGCCCGCAGTCCGTGATAACCCGTGACAGCTTGCGAGTCTCTGCGTAGGTAACTGACTCAGGGTTTTGATTTTGTTTTAAGTATTTATGACCTAACTAATAAATATTGCATTGATAGGGAGTATTGTAGATTTTGGAGTGATCGAAGAGACATTCGGACAAAAGTCTGCGCTCTGAGAAAACCCAAGGTGAAAAAAATTTATTACCTATTCGATTTATTTGAATGAATGTTGGGGTTAACTTTAGAAATGAGGAGAAATGTTGGTGTGCAGGCGCTACGTGCCCTGGGTGCTGTACGAGGGCTCTGCACGCCTTGCACATAGGCGCTATGCGCCCTGCACATGGGCGCTATAAGCCCTACACATGGGCCCTACACATGGGCTCTGTGCCTTCTCATGAGGCCTGTACATTGGCGCTGTGCGCCCTGAACATGGGCCCTGCACATGGGCGCTACGCGCCCTACACATGGACCCTACACATAGACCCTGTACATGGGCGCTGCGCACCCTGCACATGGACCCTACACATAGAGTCTGCACATGGGCACTGCGTGCCCTACGCATGGCCGCTACACGCTGCACAGAGGAGCATTGGGTTGTGGCCCTGCTGGCCCTTGGGTGCGAACGAGAGATTGGATTGATGTAAGCCCTGTGCGGGATTGGTTGAGTACCAACACTTAAGTCTTGTACACATGTTGTATGCATGAACAAAATATGAGGAATTAGGGTAGGGTTCTAGAGAGTTCGAACTACCTGATTTGCATACGTGTATTAGAAGTGATAGTCTATTTCCTATAACTGTGTAAGTTTAAATCTTGTTGATTTTATATATAAATATATATTCATAGGTATTGGATGCCTTGATTTAGGGGAACACTTTTCTTCTTTTCGTGGTATTATTGGGAAGTGCGCTACCTTCCCCCATACTGTGAGTGGGATTTATTTTAATACCTTTGTTTAATATGTAAACCATGTTTTACAACATTTTGATAAATGAGCATGATTTGTCGTGTGTTTGAAATGTTTTGATTAGTTTTGAAACTGACTTTTTGTGAACTGTTGGAGTGTCCAAGAATTGAGTTGAATTATAAAATTATTTATCCATGTGGTTGAAATGTATAATGTGTCATTTTACGCTGTATATTGCATTTGGTTTGTGAACCTGGTTTTGACACATTCTTGATACAAGATTGATTTTGGCCTTGAGGGCTTTGGTGTGTATTGTTCCGTAGCTACGAAGGACATCGTGAGAGGCGCTTAGGTGGCGTCCGGATATGCCTAGGTCTGGGGTATCCCACGAGTTGTCTTGATTTTATTAATGACACGATACTAACTAGGTTAAACCCGAAAAGGGGGAGAATTTGGATACTCTGTCCAAGTCTAGCACCTGGATGAGGTTCGTCGCCAATGTCGGTGTAGAGAGTACTTTAAATAAATTTGCATATAACACCCCCGGTACGTCTGTCATAAGTCGAGGTAGACCTCTACCAGGACACTTTCGGCTGGTAGCTCTATGATTTTAATGACAGTGCTTTGGGTGCATATTTGACTTGATAATGCGTGCAAATGATATATTGTTGAAACGAAAAGTATGATGATTTGAAGTATGATTTGTATACTTACACTTTGACACTCTAGTTTCACAATTCTTATTAGACGATTGCATTGACCCACTCACTCACTGAGTATTCTTTCCCTGAGTACTCACCCCTCATTTCCCTTCTTGTTTCAGAGATAGTATTTGGCAATGAGCATTGCTTTTAGGATGCTCAGTATCATTGGAAGATCTGGTTTGGACTTCAGGAGTCATTGTACATTTTCACTATAATTTCGTGAGTTAAAAGTTGTATTGATGATATATATATATTTTGAGATCTATAGATGACCATTGTATAATTATAGGATGACTATACAAATATGGATATTTAAATTGTGGAACTCTCATGTCATTGCATAACACTTGCATTGAGGCAATTTCTATTCATTGTATATGTTACTTGGGAATGTGTCATGTCCAAGAAGTGTACTTTAGGACCGCTCAGTGCCACCTCTAAATCACAGGAGGGGCGACTGGCGGCTGTTCATGCCTTTGACGGGGGCATCGCAGTGGAGGTCTGTGGTTAGGACTATGGAAATTCGTTTCGTTAGCCTTGTGTTATCCTGGATTGTGTAGTATAAATGTGTTGGTCTGATGTTGAGATTTGATTTATGTATTGTGAGGCCGGGTTGGCCCTATTGTATAGATAGTGGGTTGATTGCTATATGGGAGACCTCCGATATGCGGGGAGATTCTACCCGATTTTTTGTAAAAATACAGCCGGCATTCAGGACAATGGGCGACTGCTCACGATTCCGGTTCGGGGCATGACAACCTTTACGACCACATCGGCAACATAAATGCCTGGTACAGTCTATAGCACAATAAGAGTTGTTATAATGCTTGAAATTGGCAACTAACTCAAGATTTGGTATAAGGAAGAGTGCATAAATAGTTATATTGCGATACTTTTCATGTAAATGAAACATCGTTCTGTAATTCCTCTATAAATAACACCAAACAATATAATGAAAAATAAAAACATATATTGCAGCTGACGGCTCATTATAAGATGGAAGTGCTATTGATTTACAACCATAAAGGGGACAACCCAGAACCTTTTCAATGAACATCACTATGATAATTTTCACTATAAATCATGCATCAATTATTGCATAGAGACTGAAATAGAAATCATATTTTCTCTTTAAATATTGGTGACTTAACCCCACGTATAAAATTCCATATTTTCGTCTTAATCCTCCTCTGCAAATAGAAACCAAGAAAATGAGTTAGCCATTTTCAGGTAGAAATTAATAGACCCACAAAATTAGGGAACAACATGCTCTCTTTGTAGCAACGATAATCATAAACGAAGCAATTCAACGGAATATCAAATATTATTGTGAAACAACAATTCACTTGGGGTAATTCAACTATATAAAACCATTGTGAAACCCTAAAGCCATTTGGAAAAGTTTTCAAATTCATCAGATTTTCTACAACTTTTGCTCAGCTGCCCTCTCCCAATGCGCAGAGAACTCCAAATTCTTCACAAAGTTGCACATCATATTTTAAAATTCACAAACCCAAATAATTGTAATGACTGATTATTAAAATTCACTCCCTCAAAGTTGCTCTCAGAGGCATTTTGTCGAACATATTGTGTGCGTTTATTCATACTCTTACCTTATTCACTACTAAACATCTTATCGACAGTCAATAAATTGATCAATGATTAGTTAATCATAAAACAAATTAATGATGCAGCTAAAATATAAATAAAAATGGTACTTTATTTATAACAAATATGAATGTAAGAAAAAGAAAAAGGAGAAATAGATTTGACATTTGAAAGGCCCTAAATGTTAACTCGCAAGCGGGGAAAAAGAGTGTGTTTGTGAGAGGCCAATGAAAAAAGCCGAACGGACAATCGAAAAACAAAGAAAAAATTGTTCCATTGAGATCAATCACTGTCACGGACATGAGAGAGAAAAAAGATGTAACAAACATAATCAAAGAACGGATCGAAGAGGAGAAAATACTATAAAATCTAAGTCGATGAAGAAACCATCAGATCAATGCTTCGCATGCGAGAAAAAATCAAAAGAAAGATAGAGAAGAGAAGAGAAGAGAAGAGAAGAAAAGGGAGAAAAGACAAACCTGTGAGATGAGCCGACGGGAGAGCTATGAATGTCTTTTGTTTGATATTAAAGATGCTTTATTTATTTTCTCAAGTTACCCCAAGTGGCTAAATAGTCACTAAACAGAGGAGACTTTGTCGTGATTTTATTTTCAAAGAACAAGCGATTTATTTTCTTTTAATATAAATCTCATTCTGTGTTGTCACATATGGGGAGTGCAACTGTCACAAGTCCAGATATCGCATTTTAATTGGGTTAAGCATTGCATGTTTATCTCCTTTTGCTAGGGGATGCGATACCTGGATAGCAGGTCGTCACAGTTGGTACTAGAGTCTAAGGTTTTGAGTAATCTGTACCTGACTATAGGTATAAGTTATTAGGTAGAAGGTGGTTTATATCATGAGTGTCGTTGTTTGTTATTTGTATGCATCAGGTCACTAGGATACGAAATGGTTAAGACAAGGAGACAGAATGAAGTATCTCTTTTGGGAGAGCATAGCGATGAGGAGCAGAGACAGAAGCCTCAACCTCAGGTGCTAGGCGACCAAAGGCCAGAATGGGTAGGTTTGCAGTAGGATTTAGCCGCCTTAATGGCTATGGTAAGCACTATGTCTGGAGGCATTCGTAGACTGATAGAGCGGCTGTCTCAACCAGTGATAGAGAATGAGACTGCAGATATCTCTCTAGCAACTCATACCACGCCTATCTCTTCAGCTATGTAAATTTCAGCAACTCCGATGGTATCCGTTAGTTCTGAATCAGATTGGGTTAGATCATGTAAAGATCAGAGAGCCACTGAGTATGGAAAGGGATGTATAGACAGGGGGAATTCATGAATGCCATGAGAGAATCGTCCATTGCAGAAGCTAATGACTGAATTCAGAAAGATGGAGCCGATAATATTTTCGGGGAGCGATGATCCTTAGGTTTCAGAGACTTGAGTTGTAGAGATGCAGAGATTCTTTTCCTAGTTTATGGTGGTGGAAGAATATAAGGTCAGATTGGCCACCCATTATTTGAGAAAACCTACATATGACTGGTGGAGTTTGGAGTTGAGACTTCGATATGGTAGTGATATTCAATATGTCACTTGGGGTGATTTCACTCAGATTTTCCATGAGAGATATGTGCCCACTTTTGTTAGAGATCAGAAGATGTTTAAATTTCTGAATTTGAGATAAGGCAGTCAAACTGTTAGTTTGTATGAAGACCATTTTGCTAGACTATCAGTGTATGCCCCAGAGTTAGTTGATACAGAAGAAAAGAGAGCAAAGAGGTTTAGAAAAGGATTGCAATCCTTTTTCCAGAGGTACATGGTAGCTTTGCCTTTTACAACTTATCGGGATTTAGTAAATAATGCTAAGACTTTGGAGTTGGTCACCGACAATAGACAGGAGAGGTTACGGGAAAAAAGGCCAGTGGAAGTCCAGGCTTTAAGCATGAAGAAGAAAAATGAGAAGAAGAGGCATTTTGAGTAGGGCGAAAGCTCCCGCAAGAGGCCATCGTATCTAATTTGTGGAAATCTTCATGCGGGACCATGTGAAGGAGGAACAAGACTTCGCTTTACATATTTTTAGTCGGATCATTATGTTTCTCGTTGTCTTCTTAGGCCCGGGCAGTTATGGCGTACTCCTTTATAGCATGTTCCACCACCCAAACCTTTGCCAACTTAGCATGCAGTAGCCCCTTAAGTACCATTGAGGCCGAGACCACCCAGACCAGCTTTACCACTGTAGTCATAGCAAAGACGACCTCAGGGTATGCCACCCGGCACAGGAGGTCAGGCTAGAGTTCATGCAATCACTGCACAGGAGGCTCGTGCTTCACCGGATGTGATTACAGGTAGAATGAAGATATTTTCTTGTGATGTTCGTGTTTTGATTGATCTGGGTACCGCACATTCATTCATTTCATTTGTATTTATTATGCGCTTGCCTCATGAGTCTGAACCTCTATAGCAATGGTTGTGGGTTGCTATCTCTCCTGGAGATGAGGTTCTTATTACAGAGATTTATAAGGGTTGTGTTGTGAATTTTCAGGGGCATGATTTTAACATTGATTTACTACCATTAGAGTTGTTAGATTTGGATATAATTCTGGACATGGATTGGCTATGAGTTAATTATGCACCAGTTGATTATCACCGGAGGATTGTATACTTTTCACTACCAGGATAATCACAAATTTTCTTTATTAGTGATAGAATTATCAGAGCTCTAGTTGTATCTTTCATTAGAGCAATTAGGATGCTATCCAAGGATTGTCAGGGATATTTAGCTTATGTCATTGAAGACAAGAAAGAGCAAATATAATTGGTTGAAATACCCGTGGTTTGGGATTTCTTGGATGTATTCCTGGATGATTTTCCTGGATTGTCACCAGTTAGAAAGATAGAATTCCCTATTGATGTGGTGTCAAATACTATTCTTATTTCTATGAATCTATATAGAATGGCACCAACTAAGTTGAAAGAGTTGAAAACTCAGTTGCAAGAACTCGTGGAAAAGAGATTTGTTCGTCTGAGTGTTTCTCCTTGGAGTGCACTAGTTTTATTTGTAAAGAAAAAGGACGGTTCATTGAGATTCTATATTGATTACTGTAAATTGAATCAAGTGACCATTAAGAATAAATCCCCCTTGTCGAGAATTGATGATCTATTTGATCAGTTGAGAGATGCTATAATTTTCTCTAAGCTGGATCTTAGATCCGGGTATCATTAGATTAGGGTTAGAGAGGAAGATATACCAAAAATAGCTTCTGTACTCAATATAGTCACTTTGAGTTTTTGGTTATGTCATTTGGGTTAACCAATACTCCAACAGTTTTTATGGATTTGATGAACTGTGTTTTCAAACCCTATCTAGATGATTTTATTATGGTGTTTATTAATGACATTCTAGTGTATTCTAAGAATAATAGTTTTTATGGATTTGACGAGCTGTGTTTTCAAAGCCTATCTAGATGATTTTATTGTGGTGTTTATTGATGATATTCTTGTATATTCTAAGAATAGGGTTCAATATGAACAGTATCTCCATATAACTTTACAGACTTTGAGGACCAAGAAACTGAATGCCAAACTAAGTAAATGTGAATTCTTGCTCAGTGAATTACCTTTTCTGGGTCACATTGTCTCCGGTAAAGTGCTTTCCGTAGACCCGAAGAAGATTGAACCAATTGTTAACTAGTCCCCACCTACTATAATTACAGAGGTTCGTAGTTTTCTGGGTTTTGTAAGTTATTACGGTAGATTTGTTAAGAATTTCTCTTCGATAGCTGCTCTACTTACGAGATTGAATCGTAAGAATGCACCCTTTAGGTGGGATAAACAATGTAAGATCAATTTCCAGACTCTAAAAG
Organism: Dillenia suffruticosa; assembly: GCA_033439265.1. Classification (NCBI taxonomy): domain Eukaryota; kingdom Viridiplantae; phylum Streptophyta; class Magnoliopsida; order Dilleniales; family Dilleniaceae; genus Dillenia; species Dillenia suffruticosa. The sequence continues at coordinate 19,116,391 of JAVTVX010000015.1, read as the reverse complement.
ATAAGCTTGTATTGACTCCAGTACTAACATTGCCTATTAATGGATAGGGATATGTGATTTTTAGTGAAGCATCCAGAACCGGTTTGGGTTGTATACTGATATAGGGACGAAATGTGATAGACTATGCTTCTAGACAATTAAAATCTCATGAAGCGAATTATCCCACCCATGATCTGGAGCTTGCAGTTATTGTGGTTGCTTTGAAAATTTGGAGATACCACCTCTATGGTGAGCACTGCAAGATATTCACCGATCATAAGAGTCTCAAATACTTATTTACCCAGAGAGAGTTAAATATAAGACAATGCAAATAGCTAGAACTATTGAAGGATTGTGATATTACTATTCAGCATCAACCCAGCAGAGCAAATGTTGTAACAGATACCGTCAGCCATAAATCTACTATTTCAGTAGCAGCTCTACGAGTAAGAGAACATCAGATGATAGCTGAGTTTGAGCAATTGAGAATTGATGCTAAGGTAAGGACAGGTTAGTAGTTTCGGAAGCTTAGGGATTGCAAAGATTGATTTTGGAGGAAGCACATAGATCAGCTTTTTCTATTCATCTAGGATCCACTAAGATGTATAGGGATTTACGTCAATCCTTTTGGTAAGCCTGGTATGAAGAGAGATATTGCAGAGTTTGTTCATAAATGCTTGACATGTCAACAAATAAAGGCTAAATACCAGAGACCTGATGGATTACTTAAACCACTCCCTATCTCTGAGTAGAAATTGGAGCATATCACCATGGTTTTTATCTCATGGTTGCCTAAAACTCCAAGGGAAAATGATGTTATATGGGTGATAGTGGATCAGCTCACCAAATCAGCTCACTTTCTCCATGTTACAATGACTCATTCCATGGCATCCTAGTATCAATTGTTTCTGATAGAGATCCAAGATTTGTTTCTCGATTTTGACAGAGTTTTCAATCTATGTTGGGAACTAAACTTAATTTCTTCATGACGTATCATCCTCAGACAGATGGTCAATCAGAGAAAACTACACAGACTCTAGAGGATATATTGAGAGCCTATATTTTAGAACTTCGTAGTTGTTAGGCTGAACATTTAATGCTAGTGGAATATGCTTATAACAATAGCTATCACTCCAGTATTGGCATGGTAACGTTTGAAGTATTATATGGAAGGAAATATAGGACTCCTCTTTGTTGGGATGAAGTAGGTGAGAAGCAACTATTTCAGTCTGAAACAGGGCCTGTTTATCTATAAGAAACCATGAAGAAAGTTCAGACCATTCGAGAAAAGCTTAGAACAACTCATTCTCGCTAGAAGAGTTATGCGGATCAGAGATGCAGAGATTTGGAATTTGAGGTAGGAGATAAAGTTTTTCTAAAAATCTCTCCAATCAAAGGAGTGGTGAGGTTTGGGAAGAAAAAGGGAAAGTTCAGTCCTATATTTTTAGTTCTTTTGAGATTCTAGCAAGAGTTGGGTTATCTGCTTCTGAGTTAGCTCTACCTCCAGCATTTGACAGAGTTCATCCGACCTTTCATGTTTCAATGTTGAGGAAATATATTCATGATCTTTCACATGTGATTAGCTATGAGCCTCTCCAAATTACAGAAGATTTAACTTATGTTGAGTAGCCAATTTAGATTCTAGACTCTCGAGAACAAATTTTAGGGAATAAGATTATCAGATTGATAAAAGTTCTAGGGAGATACTAAACCTCCGAGGAGGCATCCTGAGAGCTAGATAAGAAATGAGAAAGTAATATCCATATCTTTTTGAGCCTGAACTGTGATCCGGATGATCGGATCTTTTGATGAATTAAGACATGCATTTTTGTTTACAATTTTACTTATCATGCCTAAATTCATTTGCATCGCATTATGTCGTATTGTGATAAATTAGATGCATTGTGGTTTTAGATGTATTTGTGATGCATGTTTTGATTTTTGTGTTAATGATTTTAAATCGAGATCCAGCATATTAAAATTAGTATAAATTATGGAATATATTGACTTATTGAACGATCAGAAAAATACAATAAGAGAACCGAATTAGGATTTGAGGTGGGACACACAAAAGGAAAAAGAAAAGAAAAACAAAAACAAAAACAAAAGAAAAGAAAAAGAAAAAGGAAAAGAAATCAAGATATAAAATTAAATTAAAATTAAAATAATTTGGAACACTATGATATCTTATTACTTATCATATGGCACAACCATCTTGACACATCAAACTAGTTGGGCGACCCACAAACCATTTGGGATAACAATGAAAAGTGGAAAGAAAGAGATTGTTCTTCATTTCATCACAATTCACGTTTTTCTTCTTCTCCTTCTAAGAACTCAACCCTAACTCCATGAGAACAATCCTTTAAGCTTAAATTCGGCAACCTCCACCCATATACTTAGTGTCCTAAACATAACGAAGTGTAGAAAAGCTATTAAACAAGCTGAAAAACACGTAAGAAGCTAGGGATTTGGAGGAAGAACCACATAAGAGAGCAAGTTGATTCTCAGAATTAAAAAGGCAAGTACCTTGTATGTTTTTTATTAAATTGATGCCTAATAATTTTATAGAACATATTTTTGATATAATTAAATGAATTAGGGAAAAGAAAATCCCGTCCTTGAATGAAATCTTAAAAATTTTGTATGTTGGATAGCCTGATCATACTCTATTTTTTACCAAATATCATTCTTTGTATAATTGCAAATCAAGTAAGGTTTTCTCCTGATGAAACTAGACTTCTGTAGCTTTAATATGACATAGGATTCAAAGCGTTTCGAGGAGAATTGGAATTTTGGTGAATTTTTGAAATAGCATGTTCTCTACAGAAAAACTATTCTGTTTATGGAATGACCATGCTCTGTTCTTTATTAAATATCTTTCTCTGCATAATTGAAAATCAAATGAGATTTTTTTGGTAAAAAACTAGACTTCCATAATTTTAAAATGACATATAATCCGAAGAGTTTTATTAAGAAATGAATTTTTGGTGAATTTTTAAAATATCACGTTTTCTACAAAAACCCTGTTTCTATCTGTTTCTATATTAAACTTTGTCTCGATTGTTGACCGCCATCTATGCTGAATTAGGTTAACATCTAAAAATAAGTCTTATCTTTAAATAGCCATTGGAATCTTGTTACAAATCTTATGTGATCCTTGTGATGAATTGGAATCTTTGTGATTATCACTTTTGTGAATATGAAGAGAAAGTGATAATGTGATGATGACTCCGAAAGTTTTGTGAAGCCTGCGGCAAATTTTAAGGAGTACAATTGGTATATGGAGTTCCGAAAGCTTTGCGAAACTTGAGGAACTATGGAGGTATCACTTTTCCCTACGAGAGTGGAATTAGAAATAGGTGAAGTGTTTGAGGTGTCTAACCTAAAAAGACCTAAATTTCATATAGGAATACCGAATTTTTGGCTTGCTCTTCAAACCCTCATACACTAACTTGGTTCGACATTCTATTCCTTTCTTTAAATGTCAAATTAAATTGGAACAAAGAAAATAGAAAAAGCATAATGGTTTTAAATGTGGAAATTAAGATTGTTCTTTTGAGCTAATGTGCATCATTAGTATATTTTGCTATGATTATGATTCTTACATAATGATGTTAATATTCTTGTGCCTGCTTGCTTGCGTTACTTGCTATTAGTTCCCTGTGTACTTGCTCAGCTTGCTGACCTCGATTTCCTTATTTTCAGGTAATCAGGGAGAAGAGAGTGAAACACAAGGTAGAGGCTTTTAAGCCAAAAGATTTCATTCCCTACTCTTTTTGAACCTATTATATTATCAAGGCTTGTTGCTTTTGTGTTGTCTTTGGATTTGTATGAGTACTTGTTACATGTAAATGAATAGTTTGAGACCAATGAGAGCCTTATATATATAGTTTCGGTCTATGTTGAGACTATACTCCGTAGAATATTGTTGGATAGCCGGGAGCCATTAATGTCGTTTTTTTGATATTAAAGGTGTTTTATATGTTTTCTCAAATTACCTCAGGTGGCTAAATAGTTACTAAATAGGAGAGACCTTGTCGTGCTTTTATTTGAAAAGAACAAGCGATTTATTTTCTTTTAAGATAAATATCCTTTCGTGTTGTCACACACAGGACTGCGACTGTTGCAAGTCCAGACGTCGTATTTTAATTGGGTTGATTGTTTCCGCATTTGCATGTTTATCTCCTTTGCTAGGGGGTATGACGCTTGGATAGCGGGTCATCACAGAGAGAGAGAGAGAGGGGGGACGAAGGGAAAGAGGGAGAGAGACCAAAGGAGATAGGTTTTGGGTAAATGAAATTGGGAAAGTGGGGGAGGGGAGAGAATAAGAAACTTTGACTTTTTTTCTTTTCTTTTTTTCGGTATTACAATACTTAACCCCTAAAAGAAATTTCGTTCTCGAAATTTAAAAGAAAATTATACATTAAAAATGTGGGGTGTTGTTTCGTATCGATTTTTTCGTCTCCCAAGTTTCTTCTTCTACATGATTTCTTCTCCATAACACCTTGATCATGAGAATTTGTTTAGTCCTTAGTTGCTTGAGTTGCGATCAAGGATCTTCACGGTTGTACCTTGAAGCTCAAATGTTGATTCAACTCTATCGGAGCAGCTTCTAACACATGTGAGGAATCCAGCAAGTATTTTTTCAACATTGAAACGTGAAAAATATTATGGATTCTTTGTAACTCTGGTGACAATTCAAGCTGGTAAGCCACTTTTCTAATTCTTTCAAGGATTTTGAAAGGATCGATATAATGAGGATTCAATTTTCCCTGTTTTTAAAGTCGGATTATACTCTTCCAAGGAGATACCTTCAAAAATACCATATCTCAAACTAAGAATTCCAATAGCCTTCTCCTCTTGTCAACATAGCTCTTTTGTTAATCTTGACTTGCCTTCATTCTTTCTCAAATCATTCTTACCTTTTCCTTGGTGGCTTCAATCAACTCTATGCTTTCAATTTTCCTCTTACCAACCTCATCACAATATAACAGAGTCCAGCATTTCCTTCTGTAAAAGGTTTCGTAGGGTGACATCCTAATACTAGCTTGATAGCTATTGTTATATGCAAATTCGATCAATGAGAGATGCCGATCCCAACTGTCTTGAAAATCCATAACATATGCTCGAAGCATGTATTCCAAAGTCTGAATCGTACACTCAGATTGTCTGTCAGTTTGAGGGTAGAAAGATATGCTAAATTTTAACTTAGTCCTCAAAGCGGCTTGCAACTTGGGCCAAAATCGAGAATTGAACCAAAAATCACGGTCCAATACAATAGATACTGGAACACCTTGAATCCTCATAATCTCGTTGAAGTACAACATGGCCAACCTCTCCAATGGATAAGAGTTCTGAATCAGCAATAAATGAGCCTATTTTATGAAACGGTCCATAATTACCTAAATGACATCATGATGGTTCGGAGTACGTGGAAAACCCACCACGACATCTATAGTAATGTGTTTCCATTTCCATTCAGGAATTAGTAATAGTTGGAGAACACTAGCCGGCCTTTAGTGCTCGGCTTTGACTTACTGTCTCACTAAACATCTAGCCACAAATTTGGCTATCTCTCTTTTCAATCCGGACCACCAATATGACTCTTTGATAGTTCGGTACATCTTGGTACTTCCAGGATGCATGGCATAGGCTGAGAAATGTGTTTTTTCTTCAAGTATGGCCTTTCGGAGATCCTTATTCTTTGGGACACAAATGCGTCTCCTACAAGTTACAATCTCATCCTTCCGAATTTAAAACTCACCACTTTCCCCATTATGGATCTTCTCAACATACCCTTCAATTCCTTATCGATCGCGTGAACCTCTCGAATACGAACCACCAAAGTAGGCCCCACTATAAACTTGGCCAAGAGTACACCATGATTATCCTTATCCAACTCGACTCCAAATTCTTGGAGTCCAACTAGATAAAAGAGGTAAGAGTTTCCTTGAGATTCCCCACTACAAGAAGAGGACATCCGGCTTAAGTCACCGCAACCACATTAGCTTTCCCGGGATGGTAGTCTATTACTAGATCATAATTCTTGATCAATTCTAGTCAAATCTTTAAGGCAAAAACAATGGCAGCTAACTCTAAGTTATAAGTAGGATAGTTCACTTCATGTTTCTTTAGCTGGTGAGAGACATAAGCAATCACCCTATCGCCTTGCATCAACAAGTACCTTAACCCTTGTTTGTTGGCATTACTATATATGACAAAATCAATGTCACTACTAGTAGGAAGAGTAATGATGGGAGCAAATGTCAACCTTTGCTTAAGCTCTTGGAAACTATCCTCATATTTTTCATCCCATTTGAAATTCACTCCCTTCCAAGTCAAATTAGACATTGGAGCTGCTATCTTCGAGAATCCCTCTACAAATCTCCTGTAGTAATCTACTAACCCGAGAAAACTTCTCAGCTCAGTGACATTCTTGGATTGCTCCCACTTCAAAATGACTTGTACTTTCTTCAGGTCTACAAAAATTTCATCCCCAGAAACCACGTGGCCCAAAAAGCCAATCTTTTTTAGCCAAAACTCATACTTGGAGAACTTGACACAACTTCTTCTCCCTGAGAGTTTGCAAAACGATCCAGAGATGTTTGGAATTCTCTTCATCTTTCTTGGAATACACTAAGATGTCATCGATAAAACCTATGGTAAACTTGTTAAGGTGAGCATGAAATACTAAGTTCATGAGGTCCGTGAAAACTACAAGATTATTCATCAATCCGAAGGGCATCACTAAAAACTCGTAGTGCTTATACCATGTCCTAAATACAGTTTTGTGGATATTATCACCCTTAATCCTCAAATGGTGGCAACCCGATCTCAAATCTATCTTTGAAAAAACACTAACTCCTGAAGTTGATCAAAAAGATCATCAATCCTCAGGAGAGGATATTTGTTCTTGATCATTGCCTTATTAAGCTACCAGTAGTCAATACATAACTGGAGAGTTTCGTCCTTCATTTTTACAAAGAGTACCGGAGAACCCCAAGGTGAGGTACTTGGTCAGATGAACCCCTTATCTAACAACTCTTGGAGCTGAACCTTTAACTTATTCAACTCCATGGGTGCCATTCGATATGGAAGGATTGAAATCGGTGCGATGCCGGGAAACAAATCTATGGTGAAATCGAACTCCTGGCAACTCTTCAGGAAAAACGTCCGGAAACTCATTCACTACGGGAACATCATTCAAATTGGAACTCTCTACCGTGATGTCAATAATGTGAGCTAAGTAAGTCTCTCATCCTTTGTGCACTAGTTTTCGTGCTTCAAGGGCCGAAATCACATAATTTAGTAATACTCGACGCTCACCAACAAAGACAAGTGTCGGATAACTCAATTTCCAGAATTCTAATTCTTTCATGAAACAATTCACTCATACTCGATGAAAATGTAGCCAATCAATACCCAAGATGGTATCAAAATTGTTCATCTCTAATGGAATCAAATCTGTTTCAAGAGTTACCTCACCGACTTTCACCTCATGATTCTTATACATAATTTCTGTAATCAGCTGTTCTTTCAAAGGAGTGATAATCAATAACTCTTCCACAAGTAGAGTTAGAGGTCTATTAGAATGCCTAGCAAAACTTCTACTAACAAATGAATTATTAGATCCTGTATCTATTAGCACACGAGCATCAATATCAAAGATTTTCATCTTACCTATTAATATAGACCTTACGAAAATCATATCATCACACACGAAAATCATAACCACATATCACCTACATCACATTTCTAAATTATCTAATTCAAGTTTCAAATGTTTTACCTATGACCACATCCATATTGGCTTTAGCCTCTTCATTTGTCATGGCATAAATTCTCGTTTGAACCCTTGGTTGGTAACGTTGAGTAGGGTTGGCTACAGTGTTGCTTCCAGTCCCTATTCTCAGAGTGGTACTAGTGTGAGGTATTGAAGTAGTACTTGGGCCACCTTTGGAGCCACTAGAAGAACCCTGAACTTGTTGACTCCCTTGTCTTTCCATATTCAATTTGGGATAATAGTACCGAAGGTGACCCTCTTTTCCATAATGATAATATCTTCTAGGTCCCCTATATGGATCCAAGTGATATCCCTTACAATTTGAGCAAGGATCTCCTTTACTTCCTCTTGATCTTTCTCCTGACCAACACTTTCGCTAGGAGCGTTTAGCTTTATGAACAATTGGCTTTGAGGAGTGCCAATCGACCTCGAGAAAGAACCATCACTATAAAAACTGGTACCATTGCTTTTCTTGGAGCTTTGGCCCGATATGAACCCCCCGAACCTCTTCTTCTTTCCATGATGCTCCCTAACCTTGCCTCTTTCAAGAGCCATTTGCTCGGCCTTCAAGACCAACTGCAACACATTCTGGTATGTGTGATCTTCCGTAACCGACATCCTCTCTTTGATGTTTAGATTCAAACCATCACCAAATTTGAAATGCTTACATTCCTCAGAGGCTACTATCTCCGAAACAAATGAGGATAAATTTCTAAATTTCGCTTCATATTCCACCACTAACATACTTCCTTTACAGAGTTGGAGGAACTATTTCCTTTTTAAATCTCGATCAAACTGGGTGTAGAACTCTCATCGAATTCTCTAGGGAATTCATTCCAAGTAAGGGGTGTGGCTGCTCTTTCCTTTATCATCGTCCGACAATCGCACGACCATCGTAAACTTTATTTCAACATCAATTCTCATGTCTGTTACAGCTTCTCAGACCCTCTCAATCTATTTCTTGGCCACCGAAGGATTGTTAGAACCTGAGAATGTCTCATACCCAAGTAGTCTGGCTTCCTTCAATAACTTAGATAATTCAATGGGTGGTCAAGTAGACGGTGTAGCTACTGAAGTAGGAGATGCTACCGGTGCCGTAGGAGGGACCGATAGAACCATTGGATTTGGAGGTAGGGGTGGAACTTGTACTTGAGGTGGTGTTTGAAGATATACTTCATATGCATTCCACCACTCGATCCATTACCGGAGAGTATCGAGTAGCAATGGAGGAATCCCGGTTGAAGGAGCGGGTAAGTAGATACTGCATAAGATAGAGCATGCAAGGACGACTCATCCTCGTGCTCTTGAGGAGGAATCTCATTATTATTCCTTATTATTCTATGTGGAGACATGATAATTTACAAAAGAAAAGCCATCTTTAGTTTACTACTCTAAGAAGATGCTAGACACCTATATCTGGAGGTGAGTCAATGTCCTAGGACCCATAGAAGGCTTTTAAAAACCATTTGAAAATATTTTGAATATCAAAACTTTTGGAAATTTTTGAAAACCTTTAGAAATGTTTAGAAGAATTTATTTAAACTTTCAAAACATTTAAAATCAAACCTAACACTCGGATACCAATAAAGTTGTCATGCCCCGACCCTTAAATCGAGTACGCGACAACCCTACATCACCCCAGCATACGGGTAAACCCTGCCCACATACCAGGTTAATGCAAGGCATTCATTCTATTTATAAAATAACACAACATGCAAATGACCCACTCGGTCCATCTCTGTTTCAAAGGCGTACATAAAACCCACTTGACTATTTCTAAATCCAATAAAACAACATGCAAAGGACCTATTCAGTTTATACTTGTTTCAAAAGACATGCATAAGGCCAATCCGGCCATTTCTAAATCCAATAAAATTTCACAATTTGGAAAGAAAATCCAACAACGAAAAACATAAAAAATTTAAGTACAGTTTGAAGTTTAGAATTCCAAATGGGGTGATTAAGTGGAATTTGAATTACAATTCAAAAGAATACCCTCCATATGGGTCCAACTAATCTTCTAAAAAAAATTTATCCAAATCAAAAATTAGTATCAACCGTAGGAATCTCCTCAAAAACTAACTCGAGCTCGACAAGATCTGACACTAAGATCGACTAGGTCTCCTAACTTAACCTTCCTCTGAAAAATGAAAGAAAGAAGGGTGAGTATAAAAATATTCAGTGAGTGAAGTGTAATGACATAATTGTGACAACAAATGAAGAGTGAGTATGAGAATATCAAATCATATAATTCAAACAATTTATCAAATAATATAGTTTCAATAATTATGGTAATTAAAAATAAAAGAATAAATACATCTACAATTTTCATATTTTCCCAAAGATCATGGAGTTTCCCTAGTAAAACGACTTCCTCCGAAGGTTTGGTCGAACCCAAGTGTAAGCCGGCTAAGAGGTTTTCAATTCTCTCGATTTACAACACTACATCCCCTTTCCTTGATGTTGACTCATACTTCACCGGTGGTGCAACCGAATAGTACGACGGGGAGCGCGAGACGTTGCATCTACCCTCCTTTACCAAAAATCTCTAACCATGGCACCCAGTTAGTTCACTCCATGGAGGGAATGACTATAGTCATTTACATCACATACACCATCATTTCACAACCATTCAAATCTCATTCAATATGCCATGATTTCAATAAATGATTATCAAACCATATCACAATATTCATAAATAAATTATCAAACAACATATGATACATTTTCATTTGTAAATAAAATAGATGCATACATATTTCAAATTCTCATTTCGAGATATTCCACAATCACAAATATTTGTGCAAAATTAGATAAAATCGTTTAAAACAATTTATAAAAGAATTTTGAAATGATTTTTCTCAATAGAGGCACAATGGTCCGTCCACTCACCTCTTAGGAGAGTAATCACTCTTAAATTTCCTAACCAAATGAGAATTATCCCTCTTTTAGCTCTTCTGATATCTCAACCTAATTTATTTGTTATAATTCAATCATTAAATCACATACGAATACTAAAACAATCAATTTCTCCTTAATATTTTCACAATTCTAGTTTTTCAATAAATTTTTCAATCTGCGCAGTTATGAAAAAATGGCTATAACTTTCATTACACATATACAAATCATATGATTCTTATCTCATATTAAAGATAAGACATAGATCTAATACTTTTATATTTAGAATTTAGTCTAATTCAGCCTAAAAGATATCTCAAAATCAAAGAGAAACAAACAGCCGGAACAGGGCAAAACAGGACATTTTCTGCACCACGAAAATCTTTGAAAAATCATAAAAATGCAATTCTTATCAGATTTCAACGAATCATATCTCATTTTCAAGATATAAGAGTCTAGTTTCATATACAAAATGTCTAACTTGATTTGCTTTTATGCAGAGAAAGTTATGAGGAAAAGATTACAGCATATTCAAACTACCTATTATGCAAAATCAAGGATTTCAACCCAAATATCAGGTGGAACTCATTCAACAACTCAGAAGCAATCTAAGGATGATGTTGGAAAGCAATACTTACCTTTTCTTTGTAGAAAACTCATCCCCAAACCAAAACCCCAACACTCACACGCAAACAAGCTAAGGGGTTCATGTACACAACATTCGGTTTTATGAGAAGGAGCTACAGATCTCAAAATCAAGAATGTGGATCATTTATATATTTTTACACTCCAAAATCTACAAAGAAAAAGAAATAAAATCAAAGAGAGTGGAAATTCCTCACCTAGGGTACCCCAACATTCCTTGATATCTACAGCTGAATCTAAACACTACAGTACTTCTAAAACATGACAAATATTTCAAAAATGCTTGGGCTTAAAAGAGATTTTGACAGTCAATGAAGAATCGAACAGATTTCAAGAGAAGCCCAAACCAAGCCCCAGCCGAAAGGAGATGAGATTCGGCTGTTCTAGGCCTAAATTGAAACCTTCGGTGTGCCCTTGTGCTTCAAGAAAACTCAAATCATGGATGAGATTTAAAAGGATGATATTTGGAGAGAAATAGAGGGAGCCGAAAGTGAGAGAGAGAGAGAGAGGGAGAGGGAAAGAGGGAGAGACGAAAAGAGATGGGTTTCACGTAAATGAAATTAGGAAAGTGGGGAAGAGGAGTTTTCTTCTTGTTTTTTTTTTGTTCAGTATTACACTGTTCTTTACTACCTCGGCATTTAATGCTCGCTTGAAGAATGTTGTTGAGTGGTAGGTGAATTTGAATTTCGAGAATTAAATACTCTTCACTTTCTCAATTAATGTCTTTAGTTACTTCTTATTTAATAATTTTACCCGTTATTGTCCTTAAAGCAATTCTTTATTTCTTTCTATTAAGCAAATCATTTCTTAAGAAGATTTGAAGTACTCTTTTACTACAACAGGAATGTTAGCTTAAACAAAAAGATATTCAAAAGAAAGTCACATGATGGCTTTGAATTCAAAGCTGGGTCCATGTCATCAGTTTTTAAACAGTCAACAAATGTTTTTTGAGTCCACATTGTCTGTTTCTTAAACTATTTCTGAATTAATGGTTGATCGAGATTGGTTGAATTCAGGAATATAAAGAGTTTCGATCAGCCTTTGATTTGGTTCAGTCGACCAAAGGAATATTTTTTTATCTGTTTTAGCAGTTGACCATTTTATCGATCAACTGAATGAGTAGAGCGAGTTAGCTATTTAAATTTACGGTCGGCTATATAAGTGTGTCAGGCTGGCCGCTCATACCCGGCGGTTGACCATTTGAGCACTATGGGCTACCCGTTTGTGTTCAGCAATTAACCGTTCGAGCACTACAGGTTGACCGTTTGTGCTCAGTGGTTGACCGCTTGAGCGCACAATGTGCTCGTGGTCTGCCGCTCGTGCACATTAAGGGCATTGGCAACTAGTGGCTTAAGCGCTTAGAGCACTCACAGTCTACTGCTGATGTGCACTATGCATGCACGCGGTTGGCTGCTTGCATGCACGTGGCTAACTGCCTGTGCACACTGAGCGCACATGGTCAGCCGTGCAATGTGCGCGGCTAACCACCTATGCGTACTTAGGCGACGCCGTAAGTCGCGCATTGCATGTAGCTGACTATCCATGCGCATATGGTCACTTGCCTATCTGCGCGTGGTTGACTGGACATTCCAACTAGTTGACTATGCAGGCTAGCATATAGCCTGGGCTGTTGGCTCGCAGCCTTGGCGGGTTGACCGTGCAATGGTCGGTCAACCCGGCCAATGAATCACATGTCTTAGAATATTATTTACTCTGTAATAGTCATTTAAATAAATGCTCATATTTTACATTTTACATTTTACATTTCCATTTATTTAAGATGTTATATGTAAATAAAGAAATACCCTCTATTTGGATTCAATAAAAATAGTTTCAAAATGTTATTATTTAAGGATAAAAAGTCAACTTTCCTTTCAAAAAACAAAATTTTAATTTTGAATTTTAGATGATTTTTGTTCGAATGATTAATGATTTAGAAAAATTTTGAAAAAACTAATTGATACATGGGGAACAAATATCATCATTTTTTATTCTCAATTTCTTGATATTCTAAATATTCAAATTTTCAAGTATTTAGTTTCCGACAGGTTAGTCAAATCTAGAATTTTAATATTCCAAAGTGCCTTATTTCTATTCGACTTCCTTGTCTAAGTAGCATTATTATCCACTATTAGTAATGAATCATTTCTTTTTATTGTAGACTTGTTCTTCAATGATATAAACCATTCAATTTCATATCAACTAACCTTATGCATTTTGTTCATATGCATCACTATCTTTTTTTTATTTTAGTTGACTGTTTCTTATCTTCTAAATTCTTTTCTTAATCATTTTTATCATGTTTATCTTCATATTCTTTTCTTAATCAAACTAATCATGTTTTGCTTATCAAAACCTTCTAACATGCCAACAGGTGATTTTTTTTAACAATCTGAATAGCACAGAATAATCATGATGATATGGGAAAGACATGTGACAGGTATTGACTAAAGGTGTGAAAAAATATGAGAAATTAAGAACAAGGAAGATAATGATTATAAGTGTGAAAAAAAAAAGGTGTAATAAAAAAATTGGTGGATAAAGAGTAAAAGTGTGAAAAAATGACAAAAACATTTATTGGGAGATGAAAGACTGAAAAAAGAGCGGAGCTTGAAAATTTATTTATGAAAATAAGATGGTCAAATGATTAAACTCAAATATATTTTAAATAATCCCCTTGAAACCATCAAAACTCTCCTTCCATCGAATTCTCTTCACCCCTCAAAGATCTAAAAAAAAATCCATTAAAAGTTCTAATTCAACCAAACATATTTTCAGTGTCATTCTCCTAAAATCTCCCATAATCCATCAAAAACTCTCACTGAACCAAACATATTTTTAACTAAAAATAAAAAACTTTCCTTCCCCTAAAATATATACAATCAACCAAGTATATTTTCAGCCTCCAGATTCATCCAAATCTCTCACTCAAACCCTCACTAAATCTCTCTATAACATATATTTAGACACCAATAAATCCATAAGACGAACAATGATTTTGCAAAGTTTCATCAAAAGGTAATCGCATTTTTGTATAAAAAAAGTCACTTCGTTGTGCTGGATTTTGTTAGGTCGTGCTGAGAAAGGGTATTTGAAAGATTTTAAGTTTTTTTATCTACAAATATGGGACAAACTAAATGACAAATAAGTATTGTAGCTAGCCACGAAAAATCACATCCATCCCAAGAGTAAGTTCAATCTGAAAAAAAAAAAAAAAATCAATCATCCCAAAATGTTACCAAAAGTTTAAAAATAAACAGATCTATTTAATTTGAGATTTAATATTAATATGTTGTCCTGTAATTATTCATTTTTAATTTTTCTTTGAACAATTGTCAAGAAACGTAGAGACCCAATACGCTATCAAATGTTTGGGAATTAAAAAAAGGAAAACGCATGATGGTTGAAATGAATGAATTAAATCAACTGATAATAATCCGTGGTACGATCTTTACCCGATTCATTGGCTCTATAGTCAAAGTACGTTTGATTGCTCCAATAAACTATAAGACTTGGCATGGCATGCCAACAGATTATAAAGTCGATATGTGGCAAATTGTATAGATATTTAGTTTTATTACTCAATGGTATATATGAGAAGTTAATATATCTAATTTTATTTTTAACATATTTCTTTTATTTTAATCGTAATCAAAGGTTATTTTCAAACTGTTCAGGGATGACATTAAAAAATGAGTTATTGGAAATTTGTGTGACAGATAAAAGAGTTTTAAAAATATTATGAAATCAAATTGGTTCGATAATTCACTTGAAATAAATGAAAATATCAAGAGAATAGAAGATTAAAGGATCGATCCAAATCAGTATAGAGAGCTTATTACTTTCAGGTTAAGTAAAGAAAAGTTCAAATCACTAGTTTTTCTTACCAATACTCTATAATGCAATCCACTTGTTGTTTTAATATTTATGTGGTAGCCGACGTATAAAAGGAAATAAATTTTCCTATCACTTATACTAACCGATAATAAAATACAATAATATTTCCTAATAGTTGTGGTAACTAACGATAAAATATAGTAATTTCCTAACACTTGCAATAATAAACGATAAAAGACAAAAATTTTTCCTAACACTTATGATAACCGATGAAATAAGTCAGTAATTTATACTAACATATACGGTAATCGATTATAAAAAGCAATAACTTTTTTCTAATATTTTTTTAATCAACGATAAAAGACAATAACTTTTTTTAACACACACGATAACCGACTATAAGATATAATAATATTTCTTAACACGTGTAGTAACCGAAGATAAAATATAATAATTTCTACCAATATTTTTCAAACCGATGATAAAAGATATTAAAATTTCTAATATTTGTGATAAGTGATGATAAAAAAATAACTTTTCTTAATATGTGTGGCAATTGATGATAAGAATTAAGGACATGCTTCAACAGAAATTAAAACCATCAGGATAAATCTATTCTGAGTGGTGTATAACCAACTAAAGGTCAGTCCATTAAAAAAGATTCTACCGATAGTTTTAGTAAATTTTACACACAGTTTTCGTTTATGTGAATAATGGTTGGTTGTAGCGAGGAGCAAACAATCTAAAATTAGGATAATCCAATATCGGGCCCCTTTTTTGTAGTTTGGAGGTGCAATTTGTACAATTCAGAAACAGAGTTAATACTGTTTTAGTAAGCCAGGCCCGCGTATCTTCCATTGGCGTCAGATAGGTCCCCTGCAATCAAAGAAAATTCAGTAGGCAGCACAACAATACCGTCTTGTTTATTTCCTTTTGATCGAATCAAGCTCAAGACCGATCTTTCCACTTCTCTGCCAAAATATTTGGTCTCTAACTTTGTATCTTATTAATGCACTTGGTCATTATAACAACATTATTTTTAATATAATAATATCACATTTTCAAGCTAATGGAAACTAAAGCCTGGAAAGTGTTTTTCTCAAACTAAACCCCACGTGAAGACTAACACATCGTACATTTAAAAAGTTTTTTGTTTTGAATTTTATGTATAATAAAAATAAATATTATGAGAGTTTTATTTTTTAAAATTTAATTTAATTTAAATCATATTTACTTAAAAATGATAAGGTTACAAATTACAAATAGATTATATCAAAAAATAATTTCACATTAAGTGTCAAAATAAGTCAAATCAAATGGTCCCAAGTTTGAAACAATATTTCCGAATGCGATAAAAATCTAGGAGAATCTTAGGAGCAAGTTGATTCACTTTTCTTACGATTCGTATTGGTCAAGGACTTCTCTCTCTGTCACATCTTGATTAAATGCCAGAATTTTCTTCATTTTCAGGGAGCAACTAGTCATACCTACCCTTGTCCGATCCCTCTTGTTACAAAGCGGTCATGCCAATCTCTTGTAAAATTTACTTGAATTGGAAAGAAATTAAAAAAAATATATTCCTCCCAATAATTTTATTGGGGTTCCAATATTGCACCTTTGTAAACTCTCATATGAAAAGAATATTAGGCAGAATGAATTTATGTAATCTTTTTTTTATAAAAAAAATATAATAATATAAGTTGAAATATAGCTAATTGACTGAATTTATATCAGTTATTTATTATCTACACACATCACGCGCGCACGCACATGCATAATCGATCAATTCATTTGGAAAAAAGTAGTTTTCCAATTTTCACGTAAAGACAAACACGCTAATGGGCCATGCGGTTGAAGAGTTGGATTCACACGTATGCAATGACACAATCTGAACAACAATAACGTAAAGCACCAAGGTACCCTATTTATGACCAGGACTACTCGCATATCTGGATTCCTCCTGTGGCATGGCGACAATTGTCAGCCTAAAAAGTGATGGGCGTGGATAAGCACTATCTTAAGAAATATCACACAATATAAATACGAGTTAGAAATTCGAAGATTGGACTATGCCTAACAAGATGGATTTCAATTCACACTTCGTATCAAAAAAAGTAAAAGGTCGCACCAGGGCCAAACCACCGTGAACCTTTTAAGATCGAGTAAAAATTCAATTCTTAATTTTGAGATATTCAAGGTACCTTCATTTAAAGTGAATGATTTGATAAATCTTATATTTTTTCTAATTATAATTTAAAAAAATTTAAGTGTAAGATAATTATATTAAAAATAAAATGATAAATAACGATGAGTATAAATAACTTTACATAAGAAAATCAACTCAATCCAACCTGAATGGATTACAAAATTTTCAAACCGAACCTATCATCTCAAACTTAGCAATTCGGGTTGGTTAAGTGTGGGTGGCTTAATCAAGAAATTATCAATATCCACCTCAAACTTCATGAAAATAGAAAGAAAATATTAAAACTATAAAATTTGAAATTAAGTTCATAAAATACAAATCTGCAGTAATAGTTAATAACGTCCTAGTGTTTTTGTTTAAAGTTCTTTAAAATGATAATTATACAAAATATAAGATATCATTAAAATACAAAATAAGTAATAATACTTCCTTCCTTAAATTAATCTTTTAACACACAAATAATAGTTATACAAAATATAAGAATATACGGTCCAAAACATAAAAACTTATCGTGGGGTAAATCAATATTCTTAATTCTTTATCACTCTTCTAAACAAAATCACACAATTTTGTAATCAAATAACTGAACTAAATAATTACTTTGTGATTTTAATAGTTATGGAAGTAATTATAATACACTATTCATTAACCAGAAAACTTTTCTAAAAAAGAACAAATTGAGGCCCGCGCCCAAAGCCTGCACATAGTATGAGTCGACCGTGCCGAGATGATTCTGTTAAAGCTAATTTTATGTTGCAAAAAGCAACCCCGAAAGGCTTTGCTAAAATACAACTTATCGCACTTCATAGCATGAAGGAAAAATAAAAATTAGCCAATAATATACTTTTTATCACATATTATGGTCAAGTATTTACGTTGGATTAACATTAACATGAAGAATTACACTTTATGAACAAAATAGGGACCAAGGGCACCATTTGAACAAAAGGTATTTTCATAAATAAGTGTCTTTTTGCACAATTTGCATTTAAGTCCCAAATTGTTTGAAAAATAAAAATTATTTTAATTTATAATTTGAGTGAAATAAATTAACTTTCCACTTCCTTATTTTATGATAAATAAAAATTTCTTCGCGTGAATTATTTTCACAAAAAAACTCAATCTTGACTTCCCATTGCATTAACGATTTCTTCTACAGTTTCAAAAACAAACTTGAGTGCCATTATTTTTACAATTATTTAAACATATCATGCAACAAATGCAGTTTTTTAAACAACGTATTGAACTTAATTGTTAACTATGAAAATAATGAAGGAAAAATGAAATAGAAAGGTAATTGTTGGCAGTGGGTTTGACTCTATAGATAATGACCCTGCTGATTCGAACGGAATGACTGGTCATCTGTTGGTCTTAGTCGGTGGGACCTGCAAAAAAAATTTGGACTGTGATCTGGCAGGGAGATTTCGATATACTAAAGTCAGAGAGCAAATTTTGAAAAGAAAGAAACAGACTAAAAGAGAGCTTTGTTATGTGTAAGTTCAAAGAGCATAAGGACTTACCTGTGCTATGTATGTTGTGTGTTATGTGTAAGGGAAAGTGTATATTGCTTTTAGCCAAATAGGAACATGGAGCACCGACCAAATTGGAGGGCCGATTAGTCAGCTACCGAGAAGAATATGGTCGTTATTCGCAGAGAGGGTCAGGCACGTCCCATGTACGTGATGCGCCCTAGTAAGTTCTAGCGTGCTTTGCCCATTGGGCCTTGGGTCCACATCGTGCATTAGTGGGCTTTTGGAGCATGTAACATCATTTGCACTCTGCTCCTTGTGTTGTTTTGTAAAAAGAAAAACGGCATGAAAAGTAAGTCTAAAAGTTGTTACCTGAAAGGTCGCAAGGTTGTTAATGGAGATAATTACTAAATAAATAATCTTGAAAAAAGGTTTCGTAGAAAGTTGGAAACCTTGAATTCTCCATTCAATGCGCACGTCTTTTGTTGGAGCGTTTTAGTTACCAACAGTTGTAAAGGTCACACATTCATGGTTATAAATAGAGGAGGAGGTTTTAGTACTGTCATAAAGTGATTTCGAGCGGTTTAGTTTTGACTTCTTGAAACACTTTTGCAGAAAGTCAGTGCTCCTTAGAGATAATTTGAATATGGATTTCAAACCCCAAAACTTCATGTGTTTGAAGGCTTCTACCGATATAAGGTACCATCAAAAGTGGGGCTGATTTTTATTCGTAGTGAAAGGTCTCTTTTTAAGATCAAAATCATCATACAGTCCCTATGTGCAATAAGTGGTTGAAGGTTCTTCCCTAGCTTTTTTTGGGCCAGGCGATAAAAGGGGATGGGCGATAGGAGGAGGCTAAAAGATGGAGGAGGTGTTGAACTTGGTGTATTTTTTTTATCTCTTTTGGCCAACTCCTACCTTTTATAAAGGTTTTCCCAACTTCTCTTATAAAATTTTTGTAATTTTTCTTCTGTCTCTATGATATCTTTTTTGCCTTGTACAGAGTTTAGAACTTCTTGTTTCATTTGTATCTGCTCTAGCTTGTAATAGCATTAGCGAATGTGCTTCCTGTTTTTTCTACACGGCATGTCTTGTCTTGTATCCGCAATGTACAACATAATAATACTTCTCGGTACATTAACTCATTCAACTAGCCTCTTTATTTGTGTGTTAATGCTTGCTCACCTGTTAAAAAATAATCAAAAGCATTGATTGTATCCGTCCATCGGTGAGCTGTCCTTTTTTTACGTCGTGCTACATTTGATAAGACATTCAATAGAGAGAGAGAGAGGGGAGGGACTTCAGTCGAGAGGATGGGTCGTGTCTACCCATTTGAGAGTTACATCCCTTAATGACAATATTTTATGTTCGATGGGGTACTTGATTAAGAGAGTTCAACCGATAAGATGGGACGTATCTACTTGATTAGGAGATACAACCCTTACTGACGATACATTACGTTTGGTAGGGCCCTCGATTAAGAGAGTTCAAACGATAAGATAGACCATGTCTGCCTGACTAGGAGATACATTCCTTATTAATGATGCATTATGATTGATAAGACAATCGATTAAGAAAGTTCAAATGTTAAGATGGGTCACTACTTCATAGTCGTTAGTCAAACTGAATGGGGTTTCTCCTGTCACCCTTCGGAGCATTGTTTGGTAGGCCCAAAGAATGTTGTAGAGTTCGTCTACCTAGCGACCTTTAACTTCGTTTGGTGCAACCTTCAGTCCTTGTAGAATCGATCGATTACCTCGATAAGGCCGTTAGCCTGAGGATATGCGACGAATGTAAAGCGATGTTGAATTTCTAATCTGTTACAAAAGTTTTGGAAACTCTTGTTATTGAACTGTTTGCTGTTGTCAGTAATGAGGACATGGGGCACACCGAATCTTGTAATGATGGATGTCCATACGAAGTTTTGCATCTGCCAGTAGTAGTCTGTGCTAGTGGTTCCACTTTTACCCACTTGGTGAAGTAGTCAATGACCACGACCAAAAACTTTCGCTGTCCGGTAGCTGGTAGGAATGGTCCAAGAATCTCCATCACTATTGGGTTAGCTTGGTCGAGGGTTGGCGAGATACCGATGAGAAGCGTTGACACTTGCATCATTTGACGTAGCTATCTGCATCAGTCTTCATGTGGGTCAATAATATTCTTGTCAAAAAGCTTTGTTCGTCAGGTTTCATATTCCTAAATGACTTCCATATATCCCCTCATGGATTTCTCCGAGCACATAATTTTCTTCTTTGGGTGTCAAGCATTTCAAGTACAGACAGGTAAAGGATTTCTTGTAGAGATCCCCATTGATAATGGCATAGTGGGCGGCCTTATGCTTTAGCGTAGCGGCTTTGGTGGTTGAGCTCGATAGTTGATCATGCTTTAGATCAGCCTCTATTGGGTATTTTCGACTTGGTGCATTATCTACCAATAGGATCTATTTAAGTTCATCAATGCTCAGGTACAATAGACTCTCTATATAAACCATTCAGTTAATTGCTATCGAGTTAAAGTTAGCTAGTTTTGAGAGGATGTTAACTCACGCATTTTTTAATCAGGGAATCTATTGTATGTCCACATTGTCGAATTTGTCCACTACTTCCTATAGTTCGATTAAATACTTTGCCATTATTGGATTCTTAGTCCCATAAACCCCTTTAATCTACTTGACAATTAGCTGACTGTCGGTGAATACATATATGTTTTGGGCTCCTAATGATGTTGCTATCTGCAATCCGATTAGAAGGTTTTGTATTCGGTCTGATTGTTTGTTGCTTGGAAGTCAAAATGCATATTCGGTCTTGAAATCATTTTGTCCCATAAGAATGAGTCCAGCTCTGCTTCGTAAGGAGTTTGATGATCTATCTATATCGAGGGTCCATTCGGGCAATGAACATTCTTCTTGGTCATCGGTGAGGGGCTGTTCGATAAGTGGTGGGAGTGTGCATTTGAGGATGAAGTCGGCGAGGGCTTGATCTTTTATCGCTTGCAGCGATTCATATTCGATGTCAAATTCATCTAACTTGAGACACCATTTAACAATTTGGTCCAAGGTGTCCATGTTCAGTAGAATTTGTTTCAGGGGCTGGTTAATCAATACTACAAAGGTGTGGGCTTGGAAGCAAGGCTGGAAGCATCTAGCAGTTACGACTAGGGCGAAGACCACCTTTTCGATAGGTTAGTAATTGACCTCTACCTCTTGAAGTATGCGGTTGACATAATACACTGGCTTTTGTGCAATGGACTTCTGCCTCACAAGAATAGAACAAAGTGTTTGGTCAAAGATAGAGAGGTAAAGATAAAGTTTCTCACTAAGGACAGATCGAGAGAGGAGCAGAGGCGACATGAGGTATTCTTTGAGCCGTTCGAATGCTTCTTGGACTCCAGTGTCTAGGTAAATTTCTGGGACTTCTTTAAAACATTGTTGAAAGGATTATACTTCTCCCGTGAGATGTTGCATTTCGTTTACTATCCTCAGTGGTGTTATATCTAAAATGGCTTGCATCTTCTCTAGATTCGCTTCAATCCCCCTGTTGGTAATTAGGAAACTTAGGAACTTTCTAGAAGTGATTCCAAAGGTGTACTTTGCTAGGTTCAACTTCACGTTATAACATTCTAATGTTCGGAATATGTTTTCTAGATCTATAATGTGATTTTTGGTCTCAATACTTTTGACTAGCATATTGTTGACATAGGCCTCCACTAGGAGTGTTATGATACCCGAATAGTGTCACGGGTACTTGTGACACTACCCGGTCAAAGCTCGAGCTCGAACTTTGCTATTTCAGCATCGAGCTTGAGCTTGAGCCCATAATGTGTTGAGCTCGAAGTCTCGTCGAGCTACCGAAATAGTGAAATTACGATTATGCCCCTTATATTTTTAATTAGGTTTCAAAACTTAAGAGGACGGAAAGGTCATTTTACCTTATTTTAAATCTCACATCCATTTCCTCCTTTCTCCATTCTTGATTGTTTCTGAAAGTGTTCTTCTCTCAGACCTAGACCTAGCTTTCGCCTCTCGCCTCTTGCCTCTCGCTTCTCGATCTCGATTCTTCAAAGTTTAAGCTCTCTATGGAACGAAGATCTTGTTCTCCTCTCCGTCACTGTTGCAATCACTACTCAGAGGTCGAATCGATGGAATGTAAACTCTCTCTCTCTCTCTCTCTCCCTCTTTGTGTCTCTCTCTCTAGTGTTTTTTGAAAGATCTGTAAACCTAGGCTTTTTGAGATTTTTGTTCGTGTCCCTTAGTTTTCACTCTTCAGCCATCTTTTTTTCTGTGCAGCAGAGATCTACGAAGTGTGAATCGTCCATCATTGTTCAATGTCGCCGTCGCCGTTGCAACATCCTTGGTTTTAGTTGAATCGAAGGTAAACTTTCTTTCTCTCTCTCTCTGTCTCTGTTGCCAAAAAATTCTAGGGTTTTATATTTATGTTGAATTTGTTAAATTCTAGGATTTGATTTAAGTGTTGATTGCATTTCCAGAAAATTCTCTCGCTCTGTGCAAAATCTCTTTCTATGATTTAAGTATTGATTTGTTTGGGTTTGTTCTTGGGTTCAAACTCGAGCTCGGTTATGGTCTCTACAAAATCTCTCTCTCTCTCTCTCTGCAAAAGCTTGAGACCTCGAACTCGAGCTTCTTGATGGCACTTCGAGCCGAGCTCAAGCTCAATAATTGCAGGCTCGACGAGCTCGGGCTCGAGATTGAGCTTAACCAAAAAGCACTCGAGCCGAGCTTAAGTATTGCCACTATCCGACTCGACTCGAGTGTCATAGCATCCCTAGCCTCTGCATTTCTACCGAGCTACTTGCTAAAAAGCTTATTGACCAACTATTAAAATGTTGCGCTAGTATTTCTGAGGCCGAACGGCATTACCCTATAACAGTAAGTCCAAACTTTGTGATAAAACTAGTCTTGTCCTCATCTTCAGGAGCCATGCGTACCTGGTTGTAGCCAAAGTATGCATCCTAAAACTTAAGAAGTAGTGACTTGATGAGTTATCCACCAACTTGTCGATATTGGGAAGCAGATAGCTATCCTTTGGATACGCCTTTTTTAGGCCAGTGAAGTCTACACACATATTTCACTTGTCATTATTCTTTCTTACCATGACCATATTGGTTAATCATTCTGGAAAGTCTACCTCATGAATAAATCCTGCCGCTAGGAGTTTTTGGACTCGCTCTTGTATCGCGCACTAATACCCTAGCACGAATACCCTCTTCTTTTGCTTGATTGGTTTGCAACTGGCGTTTACAGTCAATCTTTAGAATGTTCTCAAAGATAGTCCACGATTGCGTTATGGAGAGACGTCAGTAGGCGGGTACCAACTTGGATCATCTAACCTGGTATGTTTGTGATGGGAACTGCAATTACTTCTTCTTCAGGCTGAGGATTTCTCATGCTCTGACTTTCGAGTCGAGCATGCGACAACCGTCGTGTTATGCCCAAACACGTGTGAACCCACTCCGTGTCTTGAGGTACAGCAAGGCATTCCAATGTTCCAAACACTTTTAAAAAAAATTCGAATCATCCATCGGCCAATCCGACCATCCAAACAAATCTCAAGTAATTAAAATAAATTCATCAAACAATCCAAATGTCCAAATAAAACCAATAAGTAAGGTTCCAAATTAAGCAAGTGTTAAACTTTTTAAAATTTACAAAACTCTCTCTATGGGTGTAGTCTACATAGTTCCCAAAAATGCTCTTAAGACTGGTACCTATTGGTGAACAACAAAAATAATTTCTTCAAACTAGTGCAAGATGATGTCTAAGTCTCCAAACTAGATTTCTCCTAAAAAGAGATAGAAAGAGAGGGGTGAATATAAAATACTTAGTGAATGGAGTACAATGGTATGTTGGACAAGAATGAGGGGTGAGGGCAGTGGTGTCAAATGAGTATGTCAAATCTATATAATTTTCATACCAAAAGACCTTTGCATAAAATGAATTTAGAGTAAATTTCTCAGGACTCAAATGTTCTCATCAACAACCAATTTTATTTTCCTTTCAAATTTTCTTTGAGTTTTGTCGAAATCACATATCTAGTAGTGGTCGTAGGAAAAATCCAACAAGAGATTTTCTACAAATTTATAAAATATTATCCAACCTTGGCATTGGCCAGGAGCTCCGTGGGGTGCCACCATGTTATCACAGGAACAACTTGGCGAGACTCTCCATCCCGCCTACCACCAAGCTTAATTTTAAATCAGTCTTAACCATGCTGCCCCAATGGCTCTGATCCATGGAAAGAATTAGACTATAGTTATTTATTCTCTTCCATGCACCATGTTATAAAATCCATTTCCCCATTCAGTGTTGTAACCGTTTGCAAGGGACTGAAATTCCACAAATTAAAATCATAATTCCATTGTATCATGATACAAACAATTCATAAATCAATAATAGAGTCATGGATTTATTAAATTTATTGAATTCAGGCACACCACGATCACAAATATTTTACAAATTCATTTCAAAAATTCATTTCAAAATTTACTTCATAAATCATCTTTGAAATCCTTTTCAACATTCATACTCAACATAACCATCTACTCATTTCTTGGGAGGGTAATCACTTCTATCCACGATCAATTCGAAGTTTAGTCTCACTTTAAATTCTAAATTCTATGACCTATGACATTCAACACCAATTCTTTTCATATTACAAACACTAGGTTTAAACCCCCAAATTGATTTCATCAAATTTCAACAAAATCTTCAAAGTCATGAAATAGGAAAGTAAACCCAAGTTAAGAATGAGAAGATTACCAAAATTTTTTTCACCAATTTTGTCTCAAGCCAAATCACCGTCAAACTCTAGGTTTTTTCACACTGGAAAATCTCGAATTTCTCACTAGATCTAACTTTTTATAGATTCGGTTAAGGGTTTTGGGGTCTCTAGAGTATGGATTTTATGGTGTTTTGGGTTGATCTTTGATGGAAGCAAAGAGAGGAGGCAAGAGAAAGTATGAGTCGAGAGGGAGAAGAGTGAGAGAAGTGATAAAATTTCGTTCGCATGGATTCTGAGCTTCATCTCCACTTTTATCTACAACTCATTCCCATTATTTGCTTAGTTGTCCTCCTTTATTTCTAAATTATACATATGTCCAATATGTCCTCTTGGGTTATTGGGGAGGTCAACCCTACAAATTTAAGTGCTTGAAGTTCTGTTCTGTTGAGAAAATATGTTTGGTGATGAGCAAGAAAAATTGAAATGAGGAATGAAATTTATGGAAAATGAATTAGAAATAAAAAGAATATGGAATATGAAAAATATGTAATATAATATAAATTGTGCAAAAATATGGTTAAGGTGTTTGAATGGCATGGTGGTGCAAAGTTTTTTTGGGACTTATGGTGCTTGGGTTCAATTCTTCTAGGATGCGAGTGACGACAAGGATTTGGTGAAATTAGCCAAGTGAAGTACATGTGTCCTGAGAGGAAATTGGAAGGAACCGAGAGGAAATTGGAAGGAAGTGCCATCGAGACTCACAATGGTTGTTCTCACTACAAGTTTATACCCTAATGGAAATGCTCCCATACCAAGAGGAGCAAAATAGAGTAGTATTCCTAACACGTGAATGAAAATCAAGAGTTACTACAATGGAGTGCAATATATCAATAGGCAAATGGAAA
Organism: Dillenia suffruticosa; assembly: GCA_033439265.1. Taxonomy (NCBI): domain Eukaryota; kingdom Viridiplantae; phylum Streptophyta; class Magnoliopsida; order Dilleniales; family Dilleniaceae; genus Dillenia; species Dillenia suffruticosa. Next base: position 19,089,929 of record JAVTVX010000015.1, on the reverse strand, counting down.
TCAAAGCTACTAACCGGTATGCTAAATGATACAATACAATTGATTCGGTAAGTATAAATGATGGTTTGGTAAGTGTAAATAGTTTGGTAATCGAAAGATTAGGTAGTAAATCAACTTATCACTAAGAGTCAAATTCTACTAAACGCAAAGAATTCTGATAATCAAATATTGAACATATATCAAATTCTACCAAGTACCAAACACTTTAATAATTGAACTCTTAAAATTGAGGGTTTGTCAATCGAAAGTTTAGGGAAATTTCTATACAGTTCAAGGGTCGAAATCCATATTTGAATTTTAAATTAATTATTCACCTATATTTCATAAAATATATAAATCTCAAATAAACACTTTAGTGTCAACACTACAACCGGATTTTTCAGGTGTTATAGGCTTAAATGGTACTGAGCGGCTTCTCTAAATTCTGGCATATCTACTAAGAAAACTTCTTCTTCTCTTCCGATAGTAGGAATAACCAATGGGTTGTTGTCACCATGAAGCATTGCTATCCCTAGGGGCATCCTAAATTTGATCTTCATGTGCCTTATGTTGGGCAGCACTTCCAAGCCATCTAGACTAGGATGACCAAAGATAGTGTTGTAGGGGGATGGGAGTTTCACCACATGAAAAGTGATTTTGGTAGTAACATGGTGAGGAGGCGTTCCTAAGGTTATGATAAGTGAGATGGTTTCCTCCGAATGTATACACTCATTAGCAAACCCTTTTTGGGTTTGTCAAAGAGTTGAAAATGAGATGGGTTGAAACCTATCCACTAGAAAGTGTCCTAAAAGATGAAGTTTTGATCTGTTTCTTGATCAACGAAGGTCCTTTTAACGAGATAGGACCTTATTCCTGTGGTGATGATCAACGGATCATTTCAATTCATGTCTATTCTGTCACCAAAACCGATAATCAGTCTCTTTCTCTTGGTTGACTCCATTATTATAAGAAGAGGAAGATGGTGGCAGAAACTCAAGAAATCAGTTTGTTCTTACGGATGATACCAATCTGTTAGAGATGGGTTTGACTCCATAGATAAGGGCCCTACCTTGTTGACTTAAACAGGATGACTAGTTGTTTATCAGTCTTGGTTAGTGGACCTGTAAAAAGCCATCAGAGGGTACTCCAGTAGAGAGACTTCAATGCTTAAGTCTGAGAGCAATTTTCAAAAAGAGAGAAATAGATTGAAAGAAATCTCTGTTATGTCTTTTGTGTGGTATATGTAAGTTCAGAGAGTGGAAGGATTTACCTGGCTAGTGGTCTTAATGATGCATATATAGTTCACATGTATGGGTTCTGTATGCACTTAGAATGTTAAAACTCTAATTTCCTTTGAAGATATCCTGAGATTACGAGAATTATAGTGAGAAATTCTCCAAGATTTGAAATACTATAACTCAAGGAAATTCAAATCAACAAAGATTCCTTTCCTTATCGATAATAGTCCAAGGTTTCCTTTTCGATTATGAGAAGTTGACTCCGTATTTTAAGGGAAAGTGTATATTGCTTTTAGCTGAACAAGAACACGGAGCATCGGGTCGGTTTGAGGGCCAATCAAGCAACTACCAAGAAGGATTTGGTCATTATTTTATGAGACGGTCAGGCGCATCCATATTGTTGATGCACCTTGGTAGGTTCTAGCATACTTTACCCATTAGGCCTTAGGTCCACATCATATGTTAATGGACTTTTGGACCATGTAACATCAGTAATAATAAAACATTTAGATTAGAAAGGAAATTGAAAAATGAGTAGATTAAAAAGTGAAAGAGAAAAATGAAGTTACAAGATTAGAGTTAATTAACTGAGGGGATTGAGATATTATTGTTTTTGCAATTTTCAAAGTTTAAAATATTGAATTTATGAAAAAAAATAGTTAATGAAATTTGATATGATATGATATGATATTGGATTCTTATTGGTTTGCATAATTTTCTCTTGGTTTTTAACTATTGTTGATCTTTTATATATTCTGAATCATAAAATTTTCTAGTTCCCAGTCTAAACCCGTAGTATAATATGGTTTTTAAAACATTGAATAATTTGGAAACTACTCCAGCCAGCAATATCAAGAGCAACTTCACAAAAATAAAACAAGAAAAAAAATGAAGAACAAAAAAAGAAGAGTTAGAAATAATTTAAAAATTCTAGAACTCTTTCATCTCCCTAATTTCAAAAAGGCCATCATTCGTAATCTCTTCCACCTTCTAAATTTATGTGTTTGATTTCTAATTTGGTAATTTCATTTTTACTATTTTTTGTGAGAAAAGAAAATGAGAAGAATTAGATGTTAAAATAAATCATATTCTGAATATCATACTTCAAAATGTGGTACACCTCATGAGGAGGGATCAGAACTCATGAAACCCAGTAAGGATAGACCGCCTTAATATTGCAAGAATATCAGCACAGCTGTTACCCACTTTATGAACAAAAAATGCCTGATGCACCAAAGTATGACAGTTAGGTCTTGGCATTCTAGAGTAATGATAGGACATAAATTGGTATAATAATTTTGGTTGATTTTACTTTATTTTTAAATAAATATTACGCTAATAGCTATATTTATGATATTGATGGAGTAGACTTTTGAAGAAATGTAAAGAAAAATGAGCTAATTTAGTACATTTACGAAAAAAAGGAAAAAATGGACAGCATTGGTCTTTCATTAGCGCGTGGATACGTATATCTCGGGACTTTTTGCAAGATTTTCTTAATTGCCAAATCAACAAATTTCTTTTTATTTGCACGTGAATTAAAGGAAGAATTGAGCTTAATTTGAAAACAATGAAAATTTTAACGATATTATTTTATTCATAATATTTAAGGATAGAATTTTTGAAAAATTCATCTTTTGTAATCTTCTATTTTAATTAGTTTAATTTTTGGATAAGTCAATTAAGTTATTTAGTCAAATGAATCTTCTTTTAGTTTATTTAATAGCTATCCAAAATTTAGAAAGGTTTCCTTTTAATAGCACCAAGTCACGTCTTTGTAGTCTTTCTCCGATACTCGTTCTTTTTTAATTCTAGCATAATTTTATTTTATTTTATTTTTTGTGAAGCTTTCTTCCTCCGTACCTTTTTTCTAAATTTATTTTTTAGTTGAAAGATTATTGAATTTTTAATTCTCCATAGTTGTGAGATCTAATTGAACATATTTCATCAACTTTTCATAGGTATTTATTTAATTTTTATACTTTATTGTTTATGATTTATTATAATTTATTGAATAAAAGGTCTATATTTAATAGTTCTAAAATAGTGTACAACCAATTAAAATGGTAAATCCGTAATTATTTGTTTGTTTTAATATAATGATAAATGATATAAATTCATAACTTTGTTAATAGTCTAATCTATGTCATGAAATAAATTAATCTAATTTAAATAAACTAGTTGTGTATTTCTTAATTAAAATTGAGTCTCTCTAAATTTTAATACCATTGAAACACTAAATCCTAAGAGATTTTTTAGGCTTGTCTTTCGATTAGAAAAGTAATTAACGAACTTCTCTTAATTATCAACAAAATAAGAAGAAATTGGTTGTTCGGTTTTGTTGAATGACTATAACTAATTTATTTATGATTTATTAAATTCATTAGATAGATCGATGATCAATCAAATCCAAATCAAGATGAGTATAATTTCTTTTACTAGAATCGATTTTCCATTAATTTTTATTCCTTTAACTTTGAGTTATTTATATATTTTAATCAATTATTTTTCTTGATTTAATTTATTAGATTAGTTAATTTTGAAAACCTCCATATTTATTATTTTTATTTCCTTAAAAGAAGTGAATCCACCATTCTCTTAGTAGACTACCCTATTCATTATATATTAGTATTTTGCGAAATATGTTAATTTATTTTAGATAGTTTAATGATACAACAAATTTTGGTCCCATTATCGGAAAATGGTGTTAAGTGATTTATTTTTTAAAAGTTTTATTTTCTCCTTATTTCTAGAACTAACCTTTGTTGTGAACTTATTGAAATTTGTCAATGACATAGAAGAGAAGGACTTAAAAAATAAAGATATGGCTACCCAAAAAATTTTAAGAGAGTTAGCTATCCTCGATGTTAATCAACAATCTTTTTGCATTGATTTTCCTAATATTGAAATTCTCTTTAAATTAAATTGATACATTTATTACCCACTTTTGATAGTTTTGTAGCAGAAAATCCTCACAAACATCTAAAAAAGTTTCATGTTTGTGTTTGACAATGAGACCACAAAGGGTAATTGAAAAATAACTTAAATTAAGAGTTTTCCTTTTTCTTTAGTCGATAAAGCGAATGATTGGTTTTACTATTTACTCTCTACTTTTATCACAACTTGGAATGACATGATGTCATGCCCCGATGCTCAAATCGAACACATGACAACCGCTGCGTTATCCCAGAAAACATGCGAACCCCACTCCATATCCCGAGATACCGCAAAGTATTCTAATATCCCAAACCTTTTAAAATCAGTTCAAATCATCCAACAACCAACTCGGCCATCCAAACAAATCTCAAGCAATTAAAATAAATTCATCAAATAATCCAAATATTTCAATAAAACCAATATGTCTTGCAAAAAATTTTACACTAAGTAAAGAGAGTTCCAAAGTAAGCAAGTAAACATTTTTCAATATTAGACAAAATAAACAAATAAGCGCTTAACAAAAACCAAACTTTTAAAAGTTTACCATGCTCCCTCCATGGGTCCAGTTCACATAGCTCCCAAAACTTGTTCACACAGGTAGTACCTATTGAAGATCAACAAAAGAAATTTCTTCTGACCAGCATCTAGATGAGGACTAAGTCTCCAAGCAAAACTTCCCCTAAAAAGAGATAAAAAGAAAGGGATGAGTATAATATACTCAATGACTAGAGTGCAATGGCATGCTGAACATAAATGAGGGATGAGAATGGTTGTGCCAAATGAGCATTCAAATATATTCAAATGCAATACTAAAAAATTATTGCACAAAATAAATTTATAACAAATTTCTCATAACTCATATGTTTCCATCAACAACCAATTTTATTTTGCTTTTAGCTTTCCTAGGGTCTTTGCTGAAACCACGTTTTTACCAATGGCGGTTGGTAGAATCCGTCAAGGGGGTTTTTTACAATTTTTATAAAAATATTCTCTGTCCTTTGCATTGGCCTGGAACACCATGGGGTCGTATCACGTTATTATTGATAACTTAAGAAGGCTCTCCATCCTACCTTCAACTAAGCCCAATTTTAATTCAACCTTATCCACACCGTCCCGATGGTCCTAGTCCGTGGAAAAATTTAGAGTATAGTCATTTATTTTTCCATGCACCATGTTACAAAATCCAATTCACATTTCAATGTCACAACCATTCACAATGAAATGAAAATTCACAATTCACAATCATAATTTGATTGTAACAAGATACAAATAATCCAAGAAATCAAGGATAGAGTCATGGATTGATCAAATCATTTAAGTTGGGTACAACACTATCACAAATATGTGACAAATCCATTTCAAAAATCCATTTCAAAATATGTTTCATAAATCAAGATTTAAAATCGTTTTATCATTCATACCTAACATAACCATCCACTCATAGTGTTCAAGAGGGTAGTCACTCCCAGCCTTCTCTGCAGCAAGTGTCTTTACAAAGATTCATCCCATTTGGGTTACACAAAACCATTGGATTTTTCCGTCTTGTGCTAACACTAGATCTTTAATCTCTTCCAAAACCAAGACTAAAATCTAATTTTGGGGAGTTGGATGAGTGGTAGGAACCATTGATCTTGGGTTTTGGGGGTGGATCGACTTGGGTTTTGGAAGAGAGAGAGCTCAATCGTGGATTTGGGAGAGAAGAGTATAATATTCAAGAAAGTAAAGTGAAGTTTTTGAGTCTCGTCTAGGATCTCATTTCCCCTTTTATCTATAACTCATTTTCATTATTTGTTTTAGTTACCCTCCTTCACTTCTAAATTGCACCAAATGTCCACTATGTCTTTTGAATTATTTGAAAACTCAACCCATTAAGTTTAAGTACTTGACGTTTTATTTGTTGAGAAAGATGTGTTCGGTGATGAATAGGGAAGATTGGGATGAAAAATGAAATTTATAGAAAATAAATTTAAAAATATTAAAAATTTGGAATATTCAAAAATATGAAGTATATTATAAATTTTGTATTATGAAATTATAGAGTTTAGGTGGCATGGTAGTGGTAGTCATTTTGGAGACTTAGCAAATCCAAGGTTCAAACCTCTAAGAATGCAAGTGTCGATAGCAATTTGAAGAAGTTGCAAGTGGAAGCCAAAGTTCAATTCTCCTACACAATTACAAGTGTCCGGAGGAAATTGGATATTGTCGACAAGCATTTGCAAGTGCCAACAACCAAAGTGAAACAAAGCACAAGATTGTGTCGACAAGGTAGTATCGAGAACCAAGAGTGACTCCCGACAAGTGGATCCGAGAGGGACTCACCGAGAAGACATAGAAAATGGCAACATAGGTGTTTATGTCCAATCACATGAGTGTTAATAGGGTGACACAAGAGTGTTGGTGTCCGGTGTTCGTGTTTATGTCAACACAAATAGGGTTGTGTCGACATCTGTCCAATACAGGAGTTGTTCATACTCAACACAAGAGTATTTGTGTCGACACAATTAAGATTGTATCAACATAAGTCTACGTGGTGACCATGCAATTCTCTTGTATTGACATAGACGAATTCATTCAACATGTTTATGTTGGTGTAAGTGTCGACAATAAACACAAATCAAATTCTACCGAGTACCGACAACTCTAATATCCGAACATTTAAAATTGATAACTTATCAACCGAGCATCTAAGGAGTTCTTGGATAGCCTAAAAGGCAAAAATTTTCATTTATATCTAATTAATTATTTTTTTATATTTTCACAAAATATAAAAGTTTCAGATAGCTCATTTAGAATTAACATCACAATCCGGACATGTCTGGTATTACAATTCTTAACCCCCTAAAAGAAAATTTTGTCCTCAAAATTTATTACATTATTATTCCTCAAATAGCTGGGGATGTTGGTTCCTCATTGTCTCCTCAGATTCCCAAGTCATCTCTTCAACATGGTCACTCTTCCATAGAATCTTGACAATTGATATCTGCTTATTTCTCACACTCTTAACTTGTTTTTTCAAAATAGCTACTAGTTGGACTTCAAATTCCAGAACATGAGAGAGATCCAGCAAATATTTCTTCAACATTGAGACAAGGAAAATATTATGAATCTTTTCTGATTCTAGGGCAGTTCTAATTAATAAGCCACATTCCCAACCCTCTCCTTGATTTTAAAGGGACCAATATAATGAGGATTTAACTTTCCCCATTTTTGGAATCGAATTACACCCTTCCAGGGGGATATTTTCAAAAATATCATGTCTCTGATCTCAAATTCTAATGGACTTCTCCTTTTATCGGCATAACCTTTTGTCGATCTTGAGCTGTCTTTATCCTCTCTCGGATTAACTTCACCTTCTCAACAGTGGCATCAATTAATTCTACATTTCCAATCTTCCTTTCCCCAGTTTCATCCTAGTACAGTGGAGTTCTACACTTCTATCTATATAAAGTTTCCTAAGGAGGCATTCCAATACTAGTTTGGTAACTATTGTTTCATGCAAACTCTATCAAAGAAAGGTGCTTATCCCAACTACCCTGAAAGTCCATTACACAAGCTCTAAGCATGTCTTCTAATGTTTGGATTGTGCATTTTGTTTGGGCATCGGTTTAAGAGTGAAAGGCATTGCTAAACTTCAATTGAGTGCCTAAGGATTCTTGTAATTTTGGCCGGAACCGAGAGATAAAATGGAGGTCATGATCAGACACAATAGAAACTGAAACCCCACTAAGTCTCACAATTTTATCAAGGTATAACTTAGTTAATTTCTCTAAAGAATAGGTGTTTCGGATGGGCAAGAAGTAGGCTGATTTGGTATGACGGTCTACGTAATGAGGGGGAGACTATTAGGCCTTTCTGGAATTGGACCTCCTAGGAGGGATAAGGAGACTATTCATGTGAAGAGATAAGACGAAAGTAAACTATTCATGTGTTGTATTGTATTACTATTATTCAAATATGCATATTGTTGCTACATATAAAGCTTTTTCAAAAGATTTTACAGTAAAGCCGTTATCATATAATTTTATATTGAATTTTCTACACATGCACACACGAACCTTATTGTGTCATTAAGCTCATACCAAAAATTATTTTAGATCCTACAGGAACAAAGGCTGAGTAACATTAACGGATAGGGATAGCTTTAGAAGTTCTGTTACTTTATCTTGTATACTAGACCTTTGTAATATGCTATGATTAAGATAAATGAAAGATCTATTATTTTAATAAAACTTCTATATCATGCAAAGTGACTAAGCCCTGGTGAGAACCAGGTAGTCCCTCGTCAATGAAGCCCGGCGAAGGGGTGGATTTGGGGAGTGACAGAGAATACCGACAGGCCTTTGGTCTTTTGTCTTAACAAGCTGGCATACTAAACACTTGGATACAAATTCAGCAATCCCTCTTTTCATTCTAGACCACCAGTAAATCTCCTTAATTCTTCAGTACATCTTAGTATTTCCCGAGTGCATAGCATAAGCCGATGAATGTGCTTCCTCAAGAATAGCTTTACGGAGATCAACATCCTTAGGAACACAAATTCTATCTTTAAACACCAGCATTCCATCCTTTCTAATTTTAAACTCACTCTTTTCCCCCTTGTGAACTTTCTCAACTATCTCCTTCAATTCATCATTAGCAACTTGGAGCTCTCGAATACGATCTACTAAGGTTGGCTTTACGTCAAAACTAGGCAATAATGCACACTGTTCATCATTTGCTAATCTGACCCCAAGGATTCAAATGCCAACCGAACAAGAAAAATAAGAATTTCCATAAGACTTCAAATGAGATAAAATTTTTTGGCTTAAAGCATCCGCAACTATATTAACCTTACCTGGATGGTAATCTATTATCAAATCATAGTTTTTAATCAACTCAAGCCACCTTCTTTGCCTCAAGTTCAACTCCTTTTATGTGAGCAAATACTTCAAACTCTTGTGGTCAATGAAGATGCTACAAGTTTCCCCATATAAATAATGTCTCTAAATTTTTAAGATAAATACAATTGTAACTAACTCCAAATCATGAGTATGGTAGTTTTCTTCATGCTTCCTTAGTTGGCAGGAGGCATAAGCTATCACCTTGTCATTTTGCATTAACACACATCGTAATCCTTGTTTACTAGTATCACTATAAACCACATATCTGCCTCCGCTCCATGAGAGAGTAAGTTTGTGAGTGGATATTAATCTCTTCTTGAACTCTTATAAACTACCTTCACACTTATCATTCGACTTAAATTTAATTCCTTGTCTTGTCAAACTAGACAATAGGATTGTAATCTTAAAAAATCTCTCAACAAATCTTCTATAATATCCTGCCAACCCAAGGAAACTTCTAACCTCTATCACTTTTTTCCTTTGTTGCCACTTCAAAATAGCTTCAACTTTCCTTGAATCCACAAATATTCCTTCATAAGATACTATATGCCCCAAGAATCCAATTTCTCTCAAGCAAAATTCATAATTGGAGAACTTAGCATATAACTGCTTCTTTCAAAGAGTCTGCAAAACCGTTCTAAAATGCCCCAAATGTTTCTCATCACTCTTTGAATACACCAAAATATCATCAATAAATACAATTACAAATTTATCAAAATATGAGTAAAATACCTTATTCATCAAATCCATAAAAGCAATAGTCAATCCAAATGACATCACCAAAAAGTCAAAATGTCTATACCGAGTCCTAAATGCAGTTTTAGGTACATCACTCTCCTTAATCCTCAATTGATGGTAACCCAACCTCAAATCAATCTTTGAAAACACAAATGCGTCTTGAAACTGGTCAAAAAGGTCATCAATCCTAGGAAGAGGATACTTATTCTTAATGGTGACTCTATTTAGTTTTTAGTAATCAATGTATAACCTAAAAGTACTATCCCTCTTCTTTATAAATAGGATAGGTACACACCACAGAGAAGAGTTCGGCCAGATGAATCCCTTATCAGCAATTCTTGGAGTTACACTTTCAACTCCTTCAATTCCACTGATGCCATCCTATAAGGTGGAATAGAGATTGGTATGATACCAGGAATCAAATAAATGGCAAATTCAAACTCCCAGATTGAAGACAAACGGAGCAACTCATGCGAGAAGACATCTAGGAACTCATTCACTACTGGAACATCCCTCAAGTTGGGACCTTCAACCGTGGTGTCAATGATGTGTGCAAGGTAGGTTTTACATCCCTTATGCATGAGCCTTCTTGCTTCCATTACCCAAACCACATAGCTCGGCAGAATCCATCACTCACCGGCAAACACTAACGGGGGACACCCTAGTCTACAGAACTCTGCCTCCTTAGTGACGCAATCCACTAAGACTCGGTGAAGGTGTAACCAATCTATACCTCATATGGCATTGAGAGTTATCCCTCCAATCACCACATCACAACCCTTATACACTGTGTTCCTAGCTAACTACTCACCCAATGGAGTAATCATCAATAGTTCTTCATAAAGGGAGCTCAATGGTTTATGGCATGCCTAACAAAACACGTACTCACAAATAAATTATTAGAACCCATATCAATAAGCATATGGGTATCCACACCGAAGAATTTCATCATACCTATTTAATGCAAACCATCAAGAAATTTATAGTTAATTTTCAAAATACAAATTCAACAGATAACTCCTCATATTACGATGTTACACCACAAAACCATAAACTCATCATAAATTTCTTACAATAGGGATCTCCATTTCTAAACATGGTTTTACTATCATACTAATCACGTATAGGTGTATACATAAAACTTTAGAATTTATGATTCTAGAGTTAAATGCTATAATGAATTTGCATGTTTCAATACCCTTTTTGCTTAAAGGATTCTCGATCACTCCCGAGTACTTACTCATCGAGTGATACTCAGTCAAGGGAATTCATCATGTTATCTACCCAAATGATTTATCCCTAACTTGATTATCTCATCACAACCAGTTTAGCAACCCATTACCCTATTATGCTCCATAACACACTTATATACTAACTTTTCAAATCACCAAGGAAAAGTCTAAAGGGAGGTACTTATGACCACGTCGAAGTTGGCCTATGTTTCCTTATCTGTCATGACATAAATCCTCCTTTGAGTCTTTGGTTGAGAATGTTGGAAAGGAACTGCCACCGTGTTGCTCCCAATTCCCATCTAGGAAGCAGTGTTCATTGAATGAGTAAGGGTGATGGCTTGACAGCCCATGGCTCCACCGGGGTGACCTCGGCTAAGTTGGCTTCCATGTCCCAACTCTGGGCAAGCGTTACAGAAATGACCTTCCTTCCCATATCAATAACAGGTCTTGGGTGCACAACAAACCCCGAGGTGGTACTTCCCGCAGTTTGTGCACTATACTTTCTTGTTTCCGGCCGATTTACTCCCAAAAGTGGCACTAGATGTAGGGCCCCAAACTTGGACGGTCATTGGCTTTGCCAAGTGCTAGCATACTCAGTAACCGAGACTCAGCCATAGGAGCCCGTGTTCCTACTTGGCTTTAAACTCTAGCCCGATACAGATTTAGACTTTCTCTTCTTTCTTTGTCATTCTCTAGTTCTTTCCCTTTCCTCTACCATTCTCTCAACCCTTAAGGCCAATTCCAAGACATCCTTATACGTGTAGATCAAGGTTATAGACATCATCTCCCAGATAGATAAATTTAGACCCTCCTCTAATATGAAACGTAAGTACTCCTTAGAAGTCACCAATTCCGGGATGGATGAGGACAACCTCCTCAACTCCATCTCATATTCTGCCACCGACTTGTTGTCTTGGTGGAGGTGAAGGAACTCCTTCCTCTTAAAATCTTAGTAGAATCAAGTGTAACATTTTTCATGGAATTCCTTAAGGAATTCGTCCCAAGAAATAGGTGCCACGAACCTTTCCTTTAGGTTATCCTACCATATTCGGCCATCTTCATCCAACAATTGTACGGCCACCAATAGCTTTAACTCATCATCGAGCATTATTTCGGTCACAGTCTCTCGAACCCGATTTATCCAATTCTTTGCCACCATTACATTACTAGTCCTCAAAAAGGTAACACATCCAAGTTGTCGGGCTTTTTTGACCAACTTGGACAATTTGATGCTGGATCGATTTATAGGAGGTATTGGTGCTTGAGGTGGGGTTTAAAGATGAGTACCATAGACACTCCACCACTCGGGCCATTAGCAGAGGGCATCAAGTGGCAGAGGAGGAATCCCAATTGGAGGAGCCGGGTGGGTAATAGCCGGAGGAGGAGATGAAGCATATGAGGACAATCCATCATCATACTCAGAATGAGAAATTTCATTTACATTCCCCACCCTTCATCTAGGAGGCATGGTTCTATAAAAGAGAAATATTTTTCTTAGCTCACTAAGTTAAGAATCGGTTTAGATACTTAACCCCCTAAAAATAAAATGATCTCTAATCCCTAGGATCCATAAGAGGTTTTTGAAAATCTTTTGAAAAATCTTTTAATCTCCAAATTTTCAAAAGGAAAAATACTTTAAAATCGTTGGAAAACTCTTGGGGACATTTAAAAGTATTTCAAACATTTAAAACATTTAAAATAGTAAGTCTACGCTCTGATACCAATAAAATTGTCATGCACCGACTTTCAAGTCAAGCACAGGACAATTGTTGTGTTACCCCGAAACACATGTGAACCACCCTCCATATCTCAAAATACTGTAAGGCATTCCAATATCTCAAACCTTTTAAAATAAGTACGAATCATCCATCAGCCAACTTGGCCATCCTAAAAAATTCCAAGAAATTAAAATAAATTCACCAAACAATCCAAATGTCCTAATAAAATCAATAAGTCTTGTAAAAGAAATTTTACATCAAGTAAAGAAGTTCCAAAGTAAGCAAGTAAAGGTTTTTTAATATTAGCCAAAATAAACAAGTGTTTAACAAAAACCAAATTTTTAAAAGTTTACGAAGCTCCCTACGTGGGTCCATACCACATAGTTTCCAAAACTTGTTCTCACATCTAGTATCTATTGAAAATCAACAAAAGAAATTTCTTCTGACTAACAACCATACGAGACTAAGTCTCCAAACTAGGCTGTCACACCCCAAACCAGGATCGTGAACAGCCACCCGTTGCCCCTGAATGCCGGCTGTATTTTTACAGAAAATCGGGTAAAACCTCTCCATAAATCGGAGGTTTCCCGTGTACAATTATACCTGTATGATCCAAATCATCCTGTACAATACACAAATGGCCATCCCGGCCTCTCCAAAATCAACAAACACCACAGCCAAAATTCAGAACAACACAAAGCTATAAACAAACCTAGCCACAGACCTCTACTGTCATGTCCAACTAGAGCATGAGCAGTCGCTATACCGAGCGGATCTAAGTTTATACAATATATATCACATTTCCCAAGTAATGTTCAAGTACGTACAATCGCCTCAATGCAAATGAAATATGAGAGTTAAACTATACAGTCATCCCAAAATAAGTACATGGCCAACTACGGACCTCAATGTCAAGACCTCGCAGGGTCGAAACTAAATTAGAAGTAAATCTCACCGTCAGAACAACAAATCCGCACTAGAGCTTGTAACGCCGCTCTATCACAATCAACCTGTCTGAGGAGGGAAAAGAGAGGGGTGAGTATCATGGGAAGATACTCAGTGAGTGATGGGGGTAGTATCAAGCATAAATAGTATAAGTGAACAATTAGAGTGTCAAATAACATCAATCGAAAAAAAATTCGCATTTCGCAGCAAAACATGATATGTCTAGCAATTTGAAATCATTTAAATCAGTCACACGATAACAAGCATGTATGCATCCATTTAAAATTAAGTAATATCAGAGCGAGCCAAAAATGGTCCTGGCAAAGGTCAACCGTGACCAAGGACAGGCGCATCGGGGGTTTTATTATCTATAGACTTTAAAACGCTCTCTACCCCGACGTTGGCCATGAGTTACCTGGGGCCAACTCATCAACGTGTATAGGACCCCGCCCGGTGCTAGACGGTGGCGTCACACACGTCCTCCCCCTACGTGGGTTCAACTGGCCGCGCCTATAGCCTTTAGAATAAATGACTTTTGCGGATACCTCCTGCAGAAGCGTATCCGGGCAACCCGTGCCTCTACAAACGCCCTTCGTAGCTACAGAATCATCATAGTATCACAAGGGCACAACGTCCCATAGTATCACAAGGGCACAACGTCCCAGGGCACAACATCCCACAAGTAACATCACATCATCTCATAACTAGTGGGCATCCAACCCACATAGTTCATCAAATCATTTCAAATCTACGTGCCAATACGTTTCATTGAATCTTTTCAAACAGCATATCAATGCGACGGTAGAAAAGAAATTTTAAAATTTCAAGTAATGGCACAATTATTGTTTCATTTCAAACCAGGGATGCATAGTTATCGTAATTAAAATTCAAGACACTCCAATAATCACAAAATGGATTTGAAATTCAATGTCATACGTCAGGTCAATGCATATCAAAAGCATGTTTTATCGAAAACACGACAGAAAACAAGTTTTTTTTTACTATTTTATGCAAGAGATTAGAGTCCCACTCACTTATCTAGGGAGGGTGGTCACTCCCTCCTTTTCAACGACTCTCCAAAAGACAAACCTAATTAAATCATCAAATTTTATATCAAATAAAACCCTAATAAGGGAAAATTTATTCACACTGTGAAGTGAGTGCGTTTCTCTCACCTAGAGTTCCTCGGGTTTCAGACCTAGCTGTCGTTCGCCCTTCAACTTAGTCTAAAACCTGTAATGTTTACCATTTGAAACACAAGTGAGAAATTTAAGTCAAATTATCAATAATTTTCGAAACCCTAGTACGTACACAAAATTGAGAATTCATTTACCTACGCAGAGGGTCACGGGTCGTCGTGGGTTCGCGGGCCGTGGGCTGGCCTGCTCACGGGCTAGGGCTCAAGCTGGGTCGCGAGCTGGGTAGAGCGCTGGCATGCGCTAGCTCGCGCACTGGGTCGAGCGCTGGCACGGGCTGGCTCGCGCGTTGGCACGCGCTGGGTCACGCGCTGGCACGCGCTGGGTCGCGAGATGGGTCGCGCGCTGGCACGGGCTGGCTCGCGTGTTGGCACGGGCTGGCTCGCGTGCTGGCACGGGCTGGCTCGTGCTGGCTCGCTCGCTGGCTCGTGCTGGGTCGAGTGCTGGCTTGTGCGCTGGCTCGCGGGAGATCGCGTTGGCTCGAGCAGGGGTAGCATGCTGCCCCGCGCTGGGTGTCTTGCTGGTGGCGGGAGATCGCACGAGTGCGCACTGTGCAGGAGGTGAGGCGCTGCTCACTGGCTGACCGCGCGCTCGTGTGAGGAGGGAGGAGGCGCTGCAGCGGCGGGGATCGCGGGAGAAAGGTGGAGCAGTGGGTGGCGTGCGGTGGCGGGAGAGAGAGGCCGCGGCGGAGAAGAGAAAGAGAGAAAGAGGGAAAGAGAGAGAGAGAGAGAGAGAGATTGGGAGAGAGGGAAAAAAAAGAGAGATTGGGGCTTTTTAGCCCCAATCCCGATAGATAGATATTTTTTTTTTTTTGTCTTCTGGTGTTACATTTTCTAACCCCCTAAAATCAAGTTTCGTCCCCGAAACTAAAAGAAGACTAAACTGCAAGTAAATGGGGGTACTGACTCCTCATAACCTCTTCGGGCTCCCAGGTCTCCTCCGTGACCTGATCACTTCTCCACAAAACTTTGACTAATGAAATTTCCTTACTCCGTAGCTTCCTGACTTGTCGATCTAGAATAGCCACGGGCTGAACTAAAAAACTAAGATCCTCTCGTAACTCAAGAGGTGGAGGCTCAAGTACATGAGAAGGATCGGTCAAGTATTTCCTGAGTACTGAGACATGGAATACGTCGTGAATACGGGATAGTTCATCTGGCAGCTCCAATCTATATGCCACACTCCCGACCCTCTCAAGGATACGGAAGGGCCCAATATATCTGGGGCTCAACTTGCCCCGCTGCCTGAACCATATAACTCCCTTCCGGGGAGATATCCTCAAGAAAACCATATCTCCCGTAGCAAACTCAAGAGGTCGCCGCCTACGATCAGCATACGTCTTCTGTCTGTCCTGGGCTGCTTTCATCCGCTCACGGATAACCTTAACTTTATCCTTTGTTTGTTCAATCAACTCGACATTACTGAGACGTCGCTCTCCGACCTCATCCCAGCATATCGGGGTGTGCCTCATACGGGGGCATCCCTATACTGGCTTGATAACTGTTATTATATGCAAACTCGACTAGTGGAAGGTGCCGATCCCAACTACCCCGGAAATCCATCACACATGCTCTCAGCATGTCCTCAAGGGTCTGAATGGTCCTCTCAGACTGGCCATCCATCTGAAGGTGATATGTCGTACTGAAATTCAATCTAGTACCCAATGCCTCCTGCAACTTGGGCCAAAACCTAGATGTGAATCTGGGGTCCCTATCTGAAACAATCGACACGGGCACCCCGTGAAGTTGAACTATGGTATCAATGTAGAGACATGCCAACGCCTCTAAAGAATAGTCACCGCGGATAGGGATGAAATGCGCAGATTTGGTGAGTCGATCGACAATCACCCAAATCGCATCATGCCGTGTAGAAGTCCGCGGCAATCCCATCACAAAGTCCATAGTAATATGCTCCCATTTCCACTCAGGGATGGGAAGAGGCTGCAGTGTGCCCGCTGGACGTTGATGCTCGGCCTTCACCTGCTGGCACACCAAGCATCGTGCCACAAACTCTACTATATCCCTCTTCATGCCTGACCACCAATAGCTACCTCTGATGATCCTGTACATCTTCGTACCCCCGGGATGCATAGTATATGCAGAAGAATGTGCTTCCTCAAGGATAGCCCGTCGAAGATCACTATCGGCCGGGACACACACTCTGTCTCTGAATACCATGAGCCCATAATCACGGATTCTGAAATCTCCGCCCTCAGCTCTGCGGACTTTATCTGCAATACCCTGGATCTCCTCATCCGTATTCTGGAGCTCCCTGATACGGTCGAACAAAGTTGGCCTAACCTCAAATCTGGCTAATAAGCCTCCTTGATCATCGTTAGTCAAACTGACTCCTAAGGCTCAGAGTCCTACTAAACAAGAAAGGTAGGCTTTCTCTGTCGACTGTGACGATGATGCTGACTTCCGACTCAAGGCATCTGCTACAACGTTTGCCTTGCCCGGATGATAGTCAATAATGAGATCATAGTCTTTCAATAACTCCAACCATCTCCTCTGTCTCAAATTCAGCTTTTTTTGGGTAAACAGATATTTCAAACTCCTGTGGTCGGTAAATACCCTGTAGGTTACCCATAAAGATAATGCCGCCATATCTTCAACGCGAAAACTATGGCTGCCAACTCTAAATCATGTGTCAGGTAGTTAACCTCGTGTTTCTTCAGCTGTCGCGAGGCATACGCAATAACCCGACCATCCTGCATCAGAACACAACCCAATCCCTGTCGGTTAGCATCACTGTACACTGTATACTCCCGACTACTAGTGGGAAGGGCTAAAATAGGAGCAGATGTTAACCGTTGTTTGAGCTCCTGGAAGCTTGCCTCACAACGGCCATCCCAAACAAACTTGACCCCCTTTTGAGTCAATCTCGACAACGGAGCAGCTATCCGGGATAATCCTTCTACAAATCTACGATAATACCCGGCCAAACCGAGAAAACTACGAATCTCGGTAACTGTTTGTGGCTGGTCCCACTTCACTATAGCCTCAACCTTCCAATGTGCCCCAAGAATCCAATTTGTCTTAGCCAAAACTCACATTTTGAGAATTTGGCATATAGCTGCTTCTCACGGAGTATCTGTAATACCACCCGAAGGTGCTGAACATGATCTTCATCGCTCCGTGAATATATCAAGATTTCATCGATGAATACGATGACGAACCGATCCAAATAGTCGTGAAAAACTCGGTTCATCAGATCCATAAAAGCAGCTGGGAATTAGTCAGCCCAAACGGCATGACTAGAAACTCGTAATGTCCGTATCGGGTGCGAAAAGCTGTCTTGGGCACATCTTCAGCCTGAATCCTTAACTGATGTTAACCCGAACGGAGATCAATCTTAGAGAAAACCTTAGCTCCCTGCAGCTGATCAAACAAGTCATTGATACGAGACAGGGGATATCGGTTCTTGATGGTGGCTTTGTTCAATTGCCTGTAATCCACACAAAGCCGAAATGTACCATCCTCCTTCTTTACAAACAGTACCGGAGCGCCCCAAGGTGAGGTGCTCGGACGAATAAACCCCTTGTCCAGAAGTTCCTGTAACTGAGTTTTAAGCTCTCTCAGTTCAGCAGGCGCCATTCTGTATGGCGGAATAGAAATAGGATTGGTCCCCGGTACTAAATCAATCTCGAAATCAAACTCCCGAACTGGTAGTAATCCGGGAAGCTCCTCGGGGAACACATCTAAAAATTCTTGCACCACAGGGACATCTTCAAGCCTCGGTCCCTCAACGGTGGTGTCGACAACATAAGCCAGATAAGCCGCACAATCATGGCGTACCAAACGTCTGGCCTTCATAACAGAGATAGTACTACTGGGCAACACTCGTCTCTCGCCCTGGAATACTAACGGTGGCTGCTCGGACCTCCTAAACTCAACCTCCTTCATGAAACAATCCACGGAAGCCCGGTGTAAACTCAGCCAATCCATCCCTAGGATGGCATCGAAATCCGTGATAGGGAGCGGAATCAGATCTGCCTCTAATACTGTCTCCCCAATTCCGACTTCACAGCCCCTATAGACTGTATCTCGAACGATATGCTTGTCAAGAGGAGTGACTACCAAAATCTCCGCATCAAGTGGTGAGAGAGGTCTATCAGAATGACAAGCGAACGTATCGCTTATATAGGAAAAATTTGACCCAGTATCTATGAGAATACGGGCATCGATACCGAATATTCGCATGGTACCTAAAAGTAAGAAAGAAGATCAACGGCATTTAAAATGCGAAGAAAAAGTGAACGAATATATATATATATATCAAACTAGTTAAGCTTCTAAAGCTTTAACTAGTCAAAATTGTACATCGACATCATGATATACAATAAGCTCACACAGAAAGTACACAAAAGTACTACACTGAGGGGTCTGTGGGAGGATTACCCATAATAACATCAGGGTTTGCCTGTGCGTCCTCCTGTGTCATCGCAAATACACGAGCCTGGGCCCTAGGCTGCTGTCGCGACGATCCTGACACTGTATTACTCCCGGCTGCAGTCCGGGGAGCGGTAAGAGCTGAGTGCGCAGGTGCCCCCTGCTGGCCTGTGCCAGACGTACCAGTACGACTCTGTAAAGTCAATCCTCCCCGACCTAAATCGGGACAGACACTCCTAACGTGCCCTTGCTTCCCACACTGGAAGAAAGTAACTGGTGCTCTACATGCCCCAAAGGCATGGTGACAGTTGCATCTACGGCAGAAGGGCGGTCTCTGTGTAGTAGACTGTGTAGAGACACTAGGGGCTGGTGCCCCAAAGCCCTGTGGTCGAGGTCCCTGTCCCGGTGCTACTGGTCTAAAGCTAGAAAAACCTCCGGGATATCCAGAACCTCTACCCCTCTTCGAAGATTGTCCACCCTGTGACCCAGTCTTTCTCTTCTGGTGACTCTCCCTCTGTCTCGCCTCCGCTCAGACGATCTCCTCCGCCCGATACGCTGAATCAATCACCTCCGATAGTGTAAAAGAGGGAGTCACCGTCATATATTTCCTGATGCTCAGTTGGAGGCCATCTTCAAACTTGAACCTCAACTGAGCTGGTGTAGCCATATCGGGGACAAAGGCCGCTAGTCGTCTAAGCTCAGCCTCGTACTCTGAAACTGACCTCGTCCCCTGACGTAAGTGCAGGAACTCCGTCCTCTTCCGGTCCTGTTGGAACGGGGTAAAGTACCTGCGATCGAACTCTCGTAAAAAGTTCTCCCACCGCAGGGTCTCTGTAGCACTGTCACGGATAGCCTCCCACCACGAGAGGGCATCTCTGTCGAGGAGTCTCTCAGCAACTCTCAATCTGAGCTCCTCTGAAATCCCCAAATCCGTAAGGATCCTACGAATGCTGTTGATCCAGTGTTTCGCCGCTACTGCATCACTGGATCCCGAAAAGTCTGTGCATCCGAGCTGCCGAGACTCTTTCACCAACTGAGTGAGCTCGTGGATACGCCTCAAAGTAGCCGACGTCTCGTCGGTCGGAGTAGACACGGAAGGGCCGGCCACCGAAGGAGGAATCGGTGCCGAAGGAGCAGGTACGGCCGCAGGTGCGGTCGCTGGAGTCTGTAGTGAAGGTGGTGGCATCTGCGCCCCAAATCTACTGCACCACTCCTGCCACTGTCTCAAGGCGTCGAGTAGTGGTGGAGGAATCTCGGCTGTAGCAGCCGGTGGAGGTGCTGGGGGTGGCGCTGGTGAGCGTGCTCGAGTAGAGGAAGCAACCTCTGGTACTCGTGGCACCTCAAGTGAGGCGAATCTAGCACCTCTCCTACCACATCTAGGTGGCATAATTCTGCGAAAAAAAAATACATTGTCAACGGATAGAAATCAAGAATTATGGTTAGTTGCTCCGTAACAAACCCCCTAAAAATAAATGAACTATGATTTAAAACATTCGAATGCGAAGTAATGAGTTAGATACGTTATGTATCCAACTCCATAAAATAGACGAACTTATATACCTATGGCCAAGTACGGGACTTTAAATGACTGTATGAAACTCTCTAATGCATTGAGAACTTTTCGTACACTTGGGAAGACTTTTATATTTTCTCAAACCTAGAGGCTCTGATAGCAATAGAACTGTCACGCCCCAAACCGGGATCGTGAACAGCCGCCCGTTGCCCCTGAATGCCGGCTGTATTTTTACAGAAAATCGGGCAGAACCTCCCCATAAATCGGAGGTTTCTCGTGTATAATTATACCTGTATGATCCAAATCATCCTGTACAATACACAAATGGCCATCCCGGCCTCTCCAAAATCAACAAACACCACAGCCAACATTCAGAACAACGCAAGGCTATAAACAAACCTAGCCACAGACCTCTACTGTCATGCCCAACTAGAGCATGAGCAGCCGCTATACCGAGCGGACCTAAGTTTATACAATATATATTACATTTCCCAAGCAATGTTCAAGTACGTACAATCGCCTCAATGCAAATGAAATATGAGAGTTAAACTATACAGTCATCCCAAAATAAGTACATGGCCAACTACGGACCTCAATGTCAAGACCTCGCAGGGTCGAAACTAAATTAGAAATAAATCTCACCGTTAGAACAACAAATCTGCACTAGAGCCTGTAACGCCGCTCTATCACAATCAACCTGTTTGAGGAGGGAAAAGAGAGGGGTGAGTATCATGGGAAGATACTCAGTGAGTGAGGGGGCTAATATCAAACATAAATAGTATAAGTGAACAATTGGAGTGTCAAATAATATCAATCGAAATAAAATTCGTTTTTCGTAGCAAAACATGATATGTCTAGCAATTTGAAATCATTTAAATCAGTCACACGATAACAAGCATGTATGCATCCATTTAAAATTAAGTAATATCAGAGCGAGCCAAAAATGGTCCTGGCAAAGGTCAACCGTGACCAAGGACAGGCGCATCGGGGGTTTTATTATGCATAGACTTTAAAACGCTCTCTACCCCGACGTTGGCCATGAGTTAGCTGGGGCCAACTCATCAAGTGTATAGGACCCCGCCCGGTGCTAGACGGTGGCGTCACACACGTCCTCCCCCTACGTGGGTTCAACCGGCCGCGCCTATACCCTTTAGAATAAATGACGTTTGCGGATACCTCCTGCAGAAGCGTATCCGGGCAACCCGTGCCTCTACAAACGCCCTTCGTAGCTACGGAATCATCATAGTGTCACAAGGGCACAACGTCCCACAAGTAACATCACATCATCTCATAACTAGTGGGCATCCAACCCACATAGTTCATCAAAACATTTCAAATTTGCCTGCCAATACGTTTCATTGAATCTTTTCAAACAGCATATCAATGCGACGGTAGAAAAGAAATTTTAAAATTTCAAGTAATGGCACAATTATTGTTTCATTTCAAACCAGGGATGCATAGTCATCGTAATTAAAATTCAAGACACTCCAATAATCACAAAACGGATTTGAAATTCAATGTCATACGTCAGGTTAATGCATATCAAAAGCATCTTTTATCGAAAACACGGCAGAAAAAAAGTTTTTTTTACTATTTTATGCAAGAGATTAGAGTCCCACTCACTTATCTAGGGAGGGTGGTCACTCCCTCCTTTTCAACAACTCTCCAAAAGACAAACCTAATTAAATCATCAAATTTTATATCAAATAAAACCCTAATAAGGGAAAATTTATTCACACTGTGAAGTGAGTGCATTTCTCTCATCTAGAGTTTCTCGGGTTTCAGACCTAGCTGTCGTTCGCCCGTCAACTTTGTCTAAAACCTGTAATGTTTACCATTTGAAACACAAGTGAGAAATTTAAGTCAAATTATCAATAATTTTCAAAACACTAGTACGTACACAAAATCGAGAATTCATTTACCTACGCAGAGGGTCACGGGTCGTCGTGGGTTCGCGGGCCATGGGCTGGACTGGGCTTTGGGCCGCTGGTGGGCTGGCCCGCTCACGGGCTAGGGCTCACGCTGGGTCGCAACCTGGGTCGTGCGCTGGCACGTGCTTGGTCGCGCGCTGGCACGGGCTGGCTCGCGCGCTGGCACGGGCTGGCTCGCGCGCTGGCACGGGCTGGCTCACGCGCTGGCACGCGCTAGGTCTCGAGCTGGGTCGCACGCTGGCACGGGCTGGCTCGCGTGCTGGCACGGGCTGGCTCACGCTGGCTCGCGCGCTGGCTTGTGCTGGGTCGCGTGCTGGCTTGCGCGCTGGCTCGTGGGAGATCGCGTTGGCTCGAGCAGGGGTAGCACGCTGGCCCGCGCTGGGTGTCTTGCTGCTCGCGGGAGATCGCACGAGTGCGCACTGTGCAGGAGGTGAGGCGCTGCTCACTGGTTGACTGCGCGCTCGTGTGAGGAGGGAGGAGGCGCTGCAGCGGCGGGGATTGCGGGAGAAAGGTGGAGCAGTGGGCGGCGTGCGGTGGCGGGAGAGAGAGGCCGCGGCGGAGAAGAGAAAGAGAGAAAGAGGGAAAGAGAGAGAGAGAGAGAGATTGGGAGAGAGGGGAAAAAAAAAAGAGATTGGGGCTTTTTAGACCCAATCCCGATAGATAGATTTTTTTTTTTTTTTTTGTCTTCTGGTGTTACATTGGCTTTCCCTAAAAAGAGATAGAAAGAGAGGGATGAGTATAACATACTCAGTGAGTGAAGTGCAATGGTATGGTAAAAAAAAGTGGGGTAAGGTGGTTGTACCAAATTAGTATTCAAATATATCAAATACAATACTAAAAAGTCATAGCACAAAATAAATTTATAACAAATTTCCCATGACTTTTATGTTTTCGTTAGCAACCAATTTTATTTTGCTTTTAACTTTCTCGAGGTCTTTGCCAAAACCACATTTTTACAAATGGCCGTTCGTAGAATCCGCCATTTCACAATTTTCATAAAAATATTCCCTGTCCTTGGTGTTGGCCTAGAACATCGTCGTGTGCTGCCATGTTATTACTAGCAACTTAAGAAGGCTCTCCATCCCACTTACCAACAAGCCCAATTTAATTCAGCCTTATCCACGCTACCCGACGGTCCCAGTCCATGGAAAGATTTAGACTATAATCGTTTATTTTTTTTCATGCACCATGTTACAAAATCCATTTCATATTTCAATGTCATAACCATTTACAATGGAATGAAATTTCACAATTTACAATAATAATTTAATTGTAACATGATGTAAACAGTTCAAAAAATCAATGATAGAATCATGGATTGAACCAATCATTTAAGTTAGGCACACCATGATCACAAACATATAACAAGTCCATTTCAAAAATCTACTTCAAAATATGTTTTACAAATCCAGATTTGAAATCTTTTATCATTCATACTCAACATCACCATCCACTCACAGTGTTAGGGAGGGTAGTCACTCCCAGTCTTCTCCACAACAAGTGTCTTGCCTTGGTCAATCTTGTCCAATCCCTAGATTTCGTCTCCACTAAGATCTATCCCGTTTGGGTTACACCAAACCCTTGTATTTTTCCCTTTTGTGCCAACACTGATTCTTAAAATCTTCCAAAACCAAGGCTAAAATCTAAGTTTGGGGAGTTGGATGAGTAGTGGGAACCTTTGATCTTGGGTTTTGGGGGTGGATTGGCTTGGGTGTTAAAAGAGCGAGAGCTAAATGGTGGGTTTAGGAGAGAAGAGTAGAATAATCTAGAACGTGAAATGAAGTTTTTGAGTCTCATCTAGAGTCTCATTTCCCCTTTTATCCACAACCCATTTTCATTATTTGTTTTGTTTCCGTCCCTTATTTTTAAATTGCACCAAGTGTCCACTATGTCCTTTGGATTATTTGAAAACTCAATCCAATAAGTTTAACTATTTGAGTTTTTATTTGTTGAGTAAGATGTATTTAGTGATGAGTAGGAAAGGTTGGGATGAAAAATGAAATTTATAGAAAATATATTTAAAAATATTAAAAAATTTGGAATATCCAAAAATAGGAAATATATTAAAATTTTGTATTATGAAATTAAATAATTAGGTGGCATGGTGGTGTTTATCTTTTTGGAGACTTAGCAGATCCAAGGTTCAAACCTCCAAGAATGCAAGTGTCGACAACAATTTGAAGAATTTGCAAGTGGAAGCCAAAGTTTAGTTCTTCGACATAACTACAAGTGTCCACAATAGTAGAAGAAATTGGATGTTGTCAACAACAATTTGTAAGTGCCAATAGCCAAATAGAAACAAAGCAATGGATATGAAAGTGTACTGATGAGGTTGAGCTGAGAAGATAATACCGAGAACCAAGAGTAACTATTGAGAAGTTTCCATGGCTGTAACGGGATACCGACAGGGACTCATCGAGGAGAAATAGAAAGTGGCAACACAGGTGTTTGTCCAATCACAAGGGTGTTAATAGGGTTGTGTCGACACAAGGGTGTTGGTGTCTAGTTTTTGTGTTTATGTCAACACAAATAGAGTTGTGTTGACATCCCTCCAATACAAAGCATTCGTACTCAACACAAGGGTGTTTGTGTCAAACATATAGGTGCTTGTGTCAACACAAGGAGGGTTGTGTCAATACAAGGGTGTTTGTGTCGATACAATTAAGGTTGTGTCGACATATGTCTATGTGCTCGCCATGCAATTCTCTTGTGTCAACATAGACGAGTGGGTTGTGTTGACATAGAGCTCATTTAATATGTTTATATTGATGCAAGTATTGACACCGAATACAAGTCAAACTCTGTCAAGTACCGATGACTGTAATACCCAAATACTTAAAATTGACAACTTGTCAACCAAGTGCCTAAGGAGTTATTGGACAGACCAAGGGGTAGAAATTCATATTTATATCTAATTAATTATTTTTTCACATTTTCTCAAAATATAAAAATTTTTAAATAGCCCATTTAGAATTAACATCATAATCCGGACCTGTCTGGTATTACACATGAAAAGGTTGCTTTTCAAAAAATATTTCCAAGCATCTCATGCATCTATGATTAGGAAAGACAATATGGTGGAGAGACCTTGTATGAGTATTAAGAGAAATTCAAACAATTGCATGCGAATTGTCCCTTACATTAAAATCCAAAATAATTGCGTATTCAATATTTTTATGATGAGTTCTCACTTATAGATAGGAATATGATTGATGCTGCTAATGGAGGTATATTGGTAAACAAAACACATGAGAAAGTAAGGAATTTGATATCAAACATGGCAACCAATGTACAACAATTTGGAATATGGCAAGACGTTCTAAGGAAGGTTAATGACGTAGGTATTTCTCCCATTGATCAAAAATTAGATATACTAACATCTCTTATAGAGAAATTTTTTGTGGGCAAATGCAACAAGCAAAGACTTGTGGAATTTATTCAAAGGTGGGTTATCCAACCGATATGTGTCTTAATCATCGAGATGATCCCTATGAATAAATCAATGCTATCGAAGAATTTCTAAGCTATCAAATGCTTACAATCAAGAATGGAGGGATTATCCCAGACTTAGCTGTAGGACTCAACCACAAAGATTTTTCCAACAACTTTATGGACAACCACCATTCTAGCCGTAACTTGCCCCACAAAACCAAGGACAAACCCTAGAAGATTTGGTGAAAAGCTTTACACGGTAGATATATGAATTCCGGCAAAAAACAAGAGTTGGTGTTCAAAATCACGGCACCCAATTATCACAATTAACATTGAACAAACTCGAAGCTAATCATGAAAAATTACCCTCTCAAGTTGAAATCAATTCAAGGGAAAATGTTAGTACCACGATCCTTAGAAGTGGAAAGGAGGTGCAATATAGTACACCAAAAGTGGAAGCAAAAAATGAGACTGAAATAAAAGAAAAGTCAACAATTTTTTATATTTCAACTAAGAAGGTAAATAATGAATTTAATTCAAAACCTAAGATAGTATTCTACCATCTTTTCTTGGCAAATTGGCACAATTAATGAAAGAGGAGGAAGAAAAAGAGATTTTGAAAACTTTTCGAAATATACAGATCGACATTCTACTCTTGGAAGCAATACCACAAGTGCAACTTATCCAAAGGAAGTTGCCAAAAAAAATGCAAAGACCCTACGAGGTGAACTTCATTGTTCATGAGAATTTTATGCAAGATGAATTGGATTTTATATTCAAGGAGAATTTGATAAATAATATTACACAATAAAACAAGTTTTTTCAAGACAAACCTCTATATCGAGAGCAATCCATGGTAGGCCAAAAAGTCCTTCATTTCAATTCACAAATGAAATTATACCAGACAAGTTGAAGTCGAAGTGGACCGAATCAATCTTTGAATGAGGATGAAGCAAGGAGACTATGTCAAGCCAAAGACACTTATTAAGAGGCAATCCAATGAGCTTATGATTTTTATTTAATATTTGTTTTTGTTGATTTAAATTGAATTTAAGTTTTGATGGGATTTTATAGGTGAATAAATGTCGAAAAACTTTAATGACCAGATCTGTTCAATTTTTCCACATACCTGTGCCCTAACCGTGTTTCTCTATTGCCTAAAACAAGAAGAATTCAAGTAGGAGGGAAAGAAGCGGTCCGAGGCTAAGGCGTATCCACAACTTAACTCTTTCTTAGAATTCATTGAATTTAACCCTTCATTCACCACTCCACCCTGGGGAAGTCTTGTTCTAACTTTATCTTTTCTATTCTGTTTTTGTTTGGGTTGGTTGTCTTTGTTTTTCTCTCTCATTCTAGCATACATTGAGGATAATGTATGATTTAGGTATGGGAGAAAATATTTGGTGTTTATGATTTTGGTAGTGTGTTTAATTTTCTTCAATAGGTTGAATTAAAATTTTTGCTTTCCTTTAGTAAAGTCAACAAATTATGGTCAAAAAAAATAATCAAAATATATAAAAATAAAAAATAAAAAATAAATTCGAGATTTCTAGTTGATGTGTGTTATTTAGTTAAACTGGAAATTTATGAGAAATAGCTTGTATTAATGGTTTTTGTACTTGTAATGGCTGTATGATTTTTTTTAAGGATAAACTTGCAAAATTTGACACAAACCCCATTTGAAAGTGAGCTTTTGAATCTAAAACGAGTAAATTCATTCTATATGCTTGAAATTGTTTTTCTTCTTGAGTGAATATCACATTTGGATTGGATATTCTAAAACTTGCTCTATTATGCATGTCGAGATCGCATTTTAGAATTTCAAGCATTAAAATGACAAATACATCTAGGTTTACCCCTTTTAGCTTTCGTTAAAATTCTCATCTTGATTTTATAAACCCCTTAGCTAACCAAGATAGACCTATGACCCTTTTCTTCATTTATAACTACCTCAATATACACCTAATCTTTTATTTTGGTTTTCTTTTCAAACCATTGTACCAAAGGAATATGTAATTAATTGCATGATTTGATTGTTTGTTTGCCTCAGGGGAAAGATGATGATTGAAATCTTGATTCTCATGCTTTTATGGATATAATATGAAAATGAATTTTGTGATCGTGCAAAGAAGAAAGAACGTTGATAATCCTCTTCATTATTTTTTGTTGGATGATTGGAAAAAAAAATAGAGAGGAAGAAAATAAAGAGATAAAAGAAGTGTTGTATCTTGTTGAAATTCCATTTAATCATTTTTCATTCATGGAGATGAGAAAAAGTTCAAATAACAATTGGACAGTGAGAAGGCAATTTTTGCGTGAAGTTTATTGGGGGCAAAGGTGTTCACTATTGAAAAAAATTATGTAGTTAATTATATATTTTCTTTGGTACTGTTTCATCCTTAAATATCCCTTTTATTATTCTCTTAACTGTAGCCACATTACAATCAAATAAAAACTTTTAGATTGGTATATGGAATTCTCTTAACTGTAGCCACATTACAATCAAATTTGATATATTTGTAAGTTTAAGGTAATGTCATTCTATTGTGTTGATTTGAGTGTTATATATTTCAGACCCGATTTTGAGTGTCTTTGAGTGACTTCTTAAAAAGAATTGTTGAAACTTATAGTTTTGATTTCGAAGGAGCTGTTAAGGAATATAATAGTTGTTCTAGTGTAAAACACTATAAAATATTTGTTGTTTTGATTACGTTTTCTGTTTGATTTTTATGGTACATGTTGGTTTGGGAGTTTGAAAGAAAGTAGGTAAGTTTATAAAGAAGTTTTTGTTTTATTTGAAGTAGAAATATTTGAAAACAAACATTGTTTAGGTGTAGGGGAATTTGATAAGGTATAATTGATATAATAATTTTAGTTGATTTTATTTTATTTTTTAATAAATATTATACTAATAGTTATGTTTATTATATTTGATATTTTAGGAATGATGGTGAGACTTGTGAAGAAAAGTAAAAAAAAAAAGAACTAATTTGGAGCATTTATGCAAAAAATGAAAACATGGACGGTAGTGCTCTTTCATTAATGCGTAGGCATATGAATTTCAAGAGTTATTGTAAAATTTTCTATAAGGCCAAATCAACATATTTCCTTCTATTTGCACATGAATTCATGTGAGAATTGAGCTTAATTTGGAAATATTGAAGATTCTAAAGATATTACTTTATTCCTAATATTTAGGGATAGAATTTAGAAAGTCCAACTTTTATAATCTTCTATTTTAGTTAGTGTTTTTTTTTTTTTGGACAAATCAACGAGGCTATTTAGTCAAAGGTAACTTCCTTTTTTATTTATTTAGTAGCTGCCAAATATTTAAAAATGTTTCCCTCTAAGAAAATAGGAAACTCATCCCTATATAAGAGGGAGGCAGCAGGAGGTCACATCCTTGTAGTCTTTTTCAGCACGCATTCTTTTTTAATTCTAGCAGAATTTTATTTCTTTTGCGAGTCATTCTTCCTCCATACCTTCTTTCTAAATTTATTTTTTACTTGAAAGATTAATGAAACTTTAATTCTCCATGGTTCTGAAATCTAATTGAGTATATTTCATCAACTTCTCATAGGTATTTATTTAATTCCTATATTTTATTGTTTATGATTTATTTTTGTTTATTGAATAAAAAATCTATATTTGATAGTTTTAAAATAGTCTACAACTAATTAAAACAGTATATTCAAACCTACTTGTTTGTTTTAATATAGTCATAAATGACATAAAGTCATAACTATGTTAATAATCTAATCTATATTTGGAATTAAATAATTTAATTTAAATAAATCTATTGTGTGTTTGTTAATTAGAATTGAGTCTCTCCAGATTTTAATATTGTCGGAACACTAAATCCTAATAGTTTTTCTATCTTGGTCTTTTGATTAGGTAAATAATAAACGAACTTCTCTTAATTTTCGATAAAATAAAGAGAAACTGGTTGTTCAATATTTATTGAATAACTATAATCAATTTATTTATAATTTGTTGAATTCATTAAATAGATTGATATCAATCAATCTTGAATCAAGGTGAATATAATTTCTTTAACTAGAAATCAATTTTCTATTAATTTTTATTCATTTAACTTTGAGTTATTTATTTATTTTAGTCAATTATTTTTTTTGAATTAATTTATTAGTTTAGTTAATTTTCAAATGCTCATATTTTATTATTTTTATTTCCTTAAAAGAACCGAATCCATCATTATCTATCATTATATGAGGTAACGGCCCTATTCACTCTACACTAGTATTTTATGAAATAAGTTAATTTATTTTTAATAGTTTAACAACATAATAGGTAATATGATTCTCAGAATTCGAGGAAATTACATCGGAGGTGAAAGCCAATAAAGCTCAGCCGAGTCGATTTCATAGATAACCGAAAAAATTTTATACGGTACAGAAGGAAGAGACACCCCACACCAAATAACTCCGCAATAAATGGATCTAAAATCTCAAATTCGCCATAAATCCACAAATTTATAAACCATATTCATTTCGGAGGAAACCCAAATACTTGCCAAATGAAGATCTGAGAACTCATCGGTATTTAGCTTATAGAAACCTAAAGGAGGGGAAACCCATCTTATCCAACAACTTGTGCAGGTAGGGGATTGCAACCTACCAGCAACCACCAACCTCTCATCCTCAGAATAGTTGGAGGCAATGGTAGCAACACCTTTTTGGGAGAAAGTAGTATCTTCAAAACTGTTCTCACAGTGAGCTTTTCAAATGGCCCAAAATATGTACACAAAATAGATACTCCACGGAAGGCTCATGAGGCATACAATTGTATTACCTATTTTATCGGTTTTACTTCATTCCACCATTGAATAATTAGGTCTTTTTTTGTTAATTCGGTGAACTCTCCTCAACTTTTGCCATTTCTCTACATTATTTCTATTTCTTCTTCTTCTTCTTCTTCTTCTTCTTCTTCTTCTTCTTCTTCTTCTTCTTCTTCTTCTTCTTCTTCTTCTTCTTCTTCTTCTTCTTGTCTCTCTCCCTCTTCCACAACAATTATCTTTACTAATTTTTTTCACTTTAATTTCTCTCGTTATTTGAAAATTGAATTAAATGGTTGGATGTATCTACAAAAACTAGAGGTCTTCAACAACTCAACTCTTATCGCATCATTTCTTTTCATTTTCCTAAAATTAGAAACTTCTTAGTGTAGCCCAATGCAAAATTCCATTGCACATGCATCCTCTTATGAAAGAAAAAGGAAAGGAAAAACATAAATTGCTCTTGCATCTGCATGCTCGGAGGGCAAAAGATAACTGGACAATGACTTGCACGATGCCTCCAAATTCAAAATGCATATGACAAGAGTATCTAACTACATGTTGATTGCATATGACAAGAGTATCTAACTACATGTTGATCCTTTCATGACCTCTGATGAAATGTGATTGAAGGCCCCGATTGTCCACTAATGAAAAGCCATTGAATGTCCCTAACTCATGGCGGTTTGATGATGGCATTGCCTTTGTGCGCTGATAAAGCAATCCTTAGTTTTTCTAAGTGAGAGTTGAACCCGCTGTGTGCTGTTCCAAATAATTACACGAGATAAGGCTTCAAATCTGAATTGAAGGTTTTTATATAAACCAACAAACAATTTTCGCATGCAAAAATTCCCATATCTAAATTGGGTTAAAATCACTTACTTTTTTCCGATAGTTGGGTATTCTAGCTCGAGAGAATATCACAAAATCGGATTACCATCTATATTCTATGATCCAAATGCCTTTTGGTGCTAATGATCAATTTTCTCAAGCCCTCTATTTTGTTTCTTAAAATAGGAGAAAATCACACTCCCTTCATTATTGCTCTCAAACCAACAAAAATGGTTTTATGAATTCCCTTTTTTTTTGTTGTTTCTTCCCGTCACATCCCAAAAGTTGAAGGGAATTGGGAAGTTGTCTTTTTTTCTTGGTAAGAGGTTACCAAAACAAGGAGAGAGAGAGAGAGAGAGGGGAGTTAAGGGGTGGTTATTACAAAATAATTGTTCCCTCCCCACTTATTATCCAAATCATGTTGAAATTGAGGCGAGTCAACCCTCATGGTTAGATCCGTACCCCATTTTCCAACATCTTCCACTCACACATGAGGGATAGAGTCGCACATAACGTGATCATTATAATCAAATATCACCAATTTCATACAGGCAAGTGGATCGTGTAACCTACGAGAATACCAAAAACTCTAGAGCTACACACCGGTTAAGGATATATAGCAGGTCATCATCAATGTAGTGATGAGAACATCCTATCTCGCTATACCCTAGATCTCTTAGACTCAACATAGTAAACATATCTCTCATCCCTAAAAAATAACATAAGACCATACTTGAGTCAAAACTATTCATGTATTCATAATTACGTCTCTAAATACTAAGTCATAGATATAATTGATCAGTCTGTGAATACAGAGCAACGTGTGGTCAAAGACAATCTTCCTTTCATGTTACTAACTTTCAATCTTATCTTAACTGTTTTTTTAGAGATACACCGCCAAACGAAATCAACTATGATTTCTTAGATACATGTTAAAGTTGCAACATCAAAATAAAATGTCAAGAGAAAGACAAAAGTCCTAAGAGTATAAATTGAGATTAAATATGAACCTCGGGTCTCACACAATGAAATGAAGAGGGATGCACCATCTCATTATCCATATGGGCACATAAGTATACGTGGTATGAAACACATACTACAATGCACTATCTTCCCATCTGGAAACATATGTCTGATTTTCTAAAAAAGGCATCGTATAGGTTTTAGTTTAAGTGTACACAATACTTGACCTAAGTTTTCCTTCTTACATGCCCTCAAAAAATCTCACAATATCAAGGAAAACTCACACCTGGCTATTCGACAAGTCCAATGGATTGTAGGGAATCCATTTCGATTATCACATATTTATATACAACTGGTAATGTCATCTTAATACTTAACTAAGGCGGTATATATATGTGTTAATTCACTACAAATTAATACAATCTCATCTCTACATATCATATAGACATTAGAGACGATTGCTCGTGTGAGAGAGCCAATCTCAAAACTTGCCCGACATACTTTTAACGTAAATGCCATAATTTTGGACACAAAAACAAAATTCAAATATTATCAAATTTGAGTATTATATCATATATATTCTGTATATGATTACAATCACAATCACAATACTGTCATAATAATCAATGCAGCTCTAGAAACCCAACATGTCATACAAACATGTCTTTAGGTGCTGGCTTTGTAAATGGATCAACCACTATCAAATGTGTAGACATATATTTCAGTGTCATTTCCCTTTTTTCAATCATGTCTCTAACAAGATTGATCTTTGTGTCTAGATATTTGGTTTTGCCATCATATTTGGAGTTTTTAGTGTAGGCAACAGCTGATTTATTGTCATTAAGTTATAACTCCCACTGAATTGCTTACTACTCCCAAATATTGCAAAATCTATACAACGAAATTTCTTTTTAAACTGCAAAAGTATAGACCACAAAGTCTACTTTTATTGTAGAAAGAGATACACATGTTTGTTTTTTACTATTCTATGAAATAGTGCTATCATTGAACAAGCAAACATAACTAGAGCTAGATTTCTCTCATCTAAATCACCTTCTCGATTACCTTTGTGTATCATTTCAATATTAGATCATTTTCTTAATTACAAAGGAAATAATCTGTAGTTTCATTCAGATATCTCAATATCCAATTCATATTAATCCAATCACTTTTCCTTAGATTTGACAGATACTTGCTGATCAAACCCATAACATGACAAATATCGGGACAAGTACACATCATAGCATATTTCAAGCTCCCAACTGTGCTAATATGTTATACTCTAGACATTTCATTTATTTATCAGGAGTTTTAGGGTATTGCATCGCTTGAACCATCGCCTTTGGCCACAGGAGTATTAATAGGTTTGCAGTTTTCAATTTGTATTGTTCCAGAGTCTTTATAATATGAGACTTTTGAGATAATCTCAATAATGTCTTGGAACGATATCTATGGATTTTAGTTCCCAATCTGCCTTAACTTATATCTTTTATCTCAGAATTGGAACACAACAATTTCAAGATCTGAAAGACATACTTCTTATCATTCGTGACTAACAATATATTCTCGACATATAAGGATAGAATTACAAAGTTGTCATCGGATATCTCAACATGGGCACAATGGTCTTCATTCATCATGATGAAATCGTAAAAGATCACACTTTTGTGAAATCTTAAATACCATTGTCCAAAAGACTACTTAAAATCATAACTCGATCAACTCAATTTATATACTCTGTTTTCCTAACCTTCATTGACAAAACCCTCTAGTTGTGTTATATAGACTTCTTCCTCAAGTTCTCAACTGAGAAAGGCAGTCTTCACATCCATATGACGTAATTCTAAATTCAAATTGACCACTATTACCAACAATAGGCGAAAGGAAGTAAATCTCACTACTGGAAAAGGTTTGCTCATAATCAACACCCTTTTAGAGAGTATAACCCTTTACTACTAGTCGAACATTTTATCTCTCAATAATTCCATTTACCCTATACTTGGTTTTGTGAACTTACTTATTCTCAATAACCTTGCACCCCAACAGAGGTGCGACCAATTCTTAAAGTATGGTTGGATCTCATTGACTCCAATTTTTTTCTTCTTCCATTACTTTTACCCACTCATCCTTGGTAAGACTAGATGGAGCCTAATTTATGTTTTAGGCTCTTCTTTATTTTCTAGATAAATAATAAATATGCGTCCCTTTATTCTCAAAATAATGTCTTGGCACACTTTTCCTAACATTTTTCTAAATTTGTGACTCAATTGGATCGTTAAAATTTAGATCCCTCCCACTGAGATCAACATCATTCCAATGATTCACTATAGACAAAGTCATCCTTTGAATCAACTAACTCATATAAGAGCTCATGTCTTTCATGTCACTTCTGCTAGGAAATTCATTGTCCAGTGTGACATCCATGATCCAATCTTTGCCACAGTACTATCTTCTCGTTTATCAATGATCACTTAACTTTCAGACTGGTTAGAGTATCTTATAAAGATACTTTTACTTTTATAGGGACCTATTTTTCCAAACTCATTGGAAATATTAAATATAGACGACTGATCCCCAAGATCTAAGATTACTCAGAATCGGCTTTCTACCGATTCAAAGTTCATATAATGTCAATAGTACTGATTTTGAAGGCAGTTTGTTCAAAATATACCCAGCAGTTAACAAGGTATCTCCCCAAAAAGAAATCAATAAGTTAGCCTACACCATCATGAATCTTGTCATATCCAACAATATCCTATTCCTTCTTACTATAACACCATTTTGCGGAAGTGTTTAAGGAATGTTTAAATGTCGGATTATACTTCTTTCATTACATAGATCCTTAATACGATTTGACAGATATTCACACCATCGATCCATTCAATTCTCTAACCTGCTCATATAATGTCTAAAAAACTCAAGTGTTTCAGACTTGCGAGAAATCAAATAGACACAACCAAATGGCGTGAAGTCATCTATGAATGTAATAAAACACAAAATTTCATATCTTCTAGCCTTTAAACTCATTGAACCACAAATTTCCGAATGGACTAACAGCAATGGAATTCAGCCCAAATGGCCTTCCCAAATGGTTTTCTGATCATTTTGCATGCATGACAATATTCAACTTAATAGTTAAACATTCAACCATCATTTTGCAAAATTATAAAACTATTTGCAAACTGTCTAGAACCAACACATTGTATTCAAGTGTAAATTCACATTTTCTTTCTGAAAGTTCAAAACAAAGCCAAGTTCCAAAAGAACAAGAACAGATAAGATTCCATCGTATTTTAGGCATGCAGAGAATATCATACAAAATAAGAGTTCGGCTACTTTGTAACTTTAATTTACAAATGCCTGTTTCTCTAACCTCCATTTTTTGCATTGTTCTCTACACCGATCTATCTCTAACTAGGAGACATTCGACGAAAATTTTCAAGTGTCTCTTAGTCTGTTCTTATCTCCAGAGTTGTTCTTTTGTGATCTTACTCCATTCTTCTTTCCTTTTTTTTTTGCTTTCATTCTAGTCCTTCCATACTTAGAGTTCGAAAGTTTCTTGGAACTAGACTCTGCAATAAAAGTATCAGCTGTCGATCTTGCAGCACCAAGCCGCTCATCCTCAAGCTTAATGTGGTGAGCAACATTCGAGAAAGTCTTCACACTGTCATTGTGAATCAAACTGACTTTCAAGTACTCCTACTTGGCAGGAAAGGATCGAATCAAGGTTTAAATTTTCTATTTATCAGAGAGGATATGACCAGCTGACTACTACTCTCTAATTATATTAGACATGACCCTTAAATACCGTTTGATACTATGACAGTATCACTTTCATAGATATCAAATATTATGGTCATTTGTCTAAAATGAGTCACTGGTACCTCCATGTTTTATCATGAGGTATACCCAAATGTCATGAGCAGTCACATATTGCTCATACGTGAGTATCATGTCATCAATCACAGAGCTAACCAGGGTTGCACGAATAGTGGAAACTATCATTTTTCATGCCTGATAAACCTCTTGTTCTCTCCTTTACGGAGCAACATTGCCACATTAAAGTCCTACATTACATGTTTAATACCTTATAAGTTATCTTGTTCTTTCAGCACATTTCAAATTTTATGGCGTCATATCTCATGATTGTCGTCATTCAATTTGTCACTTCTATTCAAGCCCCCTAATAATCGACTTCAACAATATGCTTTGGCTTTCTAAGAGGGTGTACACTTATACTAATACTCATATCATATATATAATATTGTATTTCAAAATTAACATTCATGACAGGTCAACATTAGATATAGAATCGAAAGTTCACTAGATTCCTAATCATCATTTATGATCCTAATGCATTACAATTATAAATTTAATTTGAAACTACAAATTCAATAGGTTTAGGTGAGAATTACTCAAATTCTGTCAACCAAAAAACCTTACACTTAAATACACAAAATATTTAAATAATATTATAATTTTGGATGAGAATTACTCAAAATCTACCAATCCAAAATTTTCATTTAATACACAAACTATTTAAATACCCTAATTTTCTTTTGTATGCATGATATTATGAAAAATAACAAATATTTTCAATCATATTCTTAATAGAAACCTAAAAAAAAAACAATCAAAAGTTTATAATATATGATCATGTTTCAAACAAATAACCATAGTATGCAAAAAAAACATGTAGATTTAGTATTTTAATTCATAATATGTCCATTCGAGTAAACAGATTCACCATCCCCTTGGATTATGTATTTCTAAGAGGAAAATCTCCTTTAACACGTGGATTAGTATTATTCATACTATGGGATAACTTTTTATTCGTTTGGATATCTAGATTCTTTACCCTTCATATTTCGATTCATATGGATCTCACATTGTCAAGAATCATACTTCTTCTCTCAGCATTCATCCTCCCAAAAAGAGTAATCTAATTTAAGAAGTTTCAAATGAGTAAATATGAGATGGGTCCATCTCATAAATCAATATTGGACCCAACATCATCAAACGCTCTAAACTTCTCAAATTTCTCTCCTTCCCTCAGAGGCCCAGAAGATTTTCAAAAAAACATCTGATTATTACCATTTTCCCTAAAAATAGGAACAATATTAGGTTTGGCACGAAACCAACCATAATATTATAATAAATTTCAAAATATTTAATTTTAAAGATATATGCTCAAATTTCAAACAATTATATGTTAGAAAAACTAATTTTTGAATATAAATAAATGAGCAAAAAATTTAAAACAAATGATGGGTAAAAAACAAATCTTCACCCGAATAGCCAAAACTAAGAAAATAATTTTCTTAGCACATATAAAATTTTTCAGAATTTTTTGTGCATCGAAAATAATTTTTCTATAATTTTAAACAATTTCTAAATTTAAAAATTAATAAAAATTAATTTTCGGCCCTGAAAAATAAATTAAAAATTACAGGAAAATTCAAAGGGAATAAAAAGATTATTCCGGTGAAATTCTAGCCGGAATGGGGCCTTCACGTGCCACCACGCGCCACCTGAGTGGGTTATCCAAAATGGACACGCGCCCACTCTCCTTGGTGGCGCGTGACATGCACTCGCTGTCTTCCCGGTGGCAGGTGGCTCCGAGATTTTGACTACCCCCTATTTTCGAATCTCTAATTTTAATGGTGCTTTTGGATTTTCAATCGGAGATCTCTAGCCTAGGGAGTAGACTTCACTTGCCATAGCCGAGAATGGCTTGTGCACTGTTCATCATCTTCTTCATTTTTTTGGTTTTCAACCCAAATTTCGAATGACCATATCTCTCTCTATTCTTAACCACTTTTCACGTTCTTTATATGGTTGAAAAACAAATTTCAAAAGAAATCTAATAATATAAATTTCATATCATGAAACATAATAATTTTATAAATTCGAGTACATTAATTTCTGGGTAGAGTTTATAATATCTCATGATGTATTCATCAGATGCATGCCAAATTTTACAGATTTTATCCTCATGTAACAAGTATCATATTGTGTACAATTGAGAGCATTTTGTGAGCTCAATATCAAGTTGCCATTAATGATCATAAAATATTATTTATGGCATTCATCATTTTAATACCTAACAAAAAAGATAGGAAACACCCTAAATGACATTGATACCAATGAAGATTTTATATAAACCAACAAACAATTTTCGCATGCGGAAATTCACAAATCTAAATTGAGTTAGAATCACTTATCTCTTTCTTATGGTTGGGTATTCTAGACCGAGAGAATATCATAAAATCGGATCACCCTCTATATTCTACAATCCAAATGCCTTTTGTTGTTAATGATCAAATTTCTCAAGCCCACTATTTTGTTTCTTAAAATATGAGAAAATCACACTCTCTTCATTGTTGCTCTCCAACAAAAAAAATGATTTTATGAATTCCCTTTTTTTTGTTGTTTCTTCCCTTCACATCTCAAAAGTTGAAGGGAATTGGGAAGTTCTCTTTTTTTCTTGGTGAGAGGTTGCCAAAACAAGGAGAGAGAGGGGGAAGTTGAGGGAGTGATTATTACAAAATAATCAATCCCTTCAAATCATGTTGAAATTGGGGCGGGTCAACCCTCATGGGTGGACCCGTACCCCATTTTCCATTATAAACACACATAGGCTCGTTGAAAATTTGCATCCATGTTTTGGGCATTGCACATGAAATTGTGGCATGTCCTCCACATTGATAAAGCAAAAGCGTATATGGGGGCACTCAACATTTTTGGCTGCGCCTTTGGTGCGTGGTCCCGTCCCTTGTCAAACTTTTTTTCAAGACTTGTATGTTACATAAAAGTACACTTCGCTATATATTATTAAAGCTTTTATAATAGAAATATCTTGAAATTAATTTTAAAATAAAAATTATTTATATTTTTAAAGTGTGGTGTGGGTAGCAAAGCGAGTGGTAGAAGAGAAAAGAGAAAATGTGAGAAGTGCAAGTTGTAGAATAATGAGTGAGAGAAAAGATCAAAGTAACCCAATTCTTATGCGTTGTTTTGAATAATATCCAAGAGATTCAAATATTGATGTGACTTCCATTTGCACTTTTTGTCTCAAGATGGTGGCATGGCTACTTGGTTTGGTTTATTACTCATTTTTCCCAAATTTGCATTGACCAAGACTAATTCAAATTCTTCCCCATCATCTAATTAATGATAGATAGATGCAACGTACTTGTGTTCCTGTCATCCTACAAAACGACTAAGGGGCTTTCCATCCAAATTCTTCAATGGAGTTCACAAGCAATTCTCCAAAGTCATGCACAAGTCTTACGCACAACCTTGACTTGTTCCTAGTATCTTATGTTCACCATTATTTATCTCGATTTCTTTTTTTAAGCTCAAACATAAGGATGAAGACACCAACGAAGGCAATGCTTCAAATTCACAAATAACTTTTAAACTCTTTTATAATAAAATTGAATTTGAATGTTGGTTTCAAATTCATTTATATGAATTGGATTTATTTACATTTCAATTTTTCTTATAAATTATTTAACTAGTTTAACCGGTTAAAATAAATAAGATTTTTTAATTTATTTAATAGTAAGTTTTGATTTGGTCTAATTTATTTAAAATTAAATCAATTTTAAACAATCAACATTTGTGTGGACTTTCCTTATTTTAAATATAATCAGTTTAATAAATAAGTATTTATTGTAAGCAAACTACAAGTGAGACCAAAATTCTCTACTAAGGATGAATAATGGTGATAGGTTTGCAATTGATCCAATCAATGAGGGATTGATTTAATAATCGATGAATTTTTCTAAATGAAGATAGGATCATGTAAATAGATAAACAAAATATCTACAAAGGCGAATTATAGTTGAGCTCACTGTCATCAATGACGAAGTGGAAAATGAGAATTCTCTCATTACAAATTTTTTCTAAACACGTGATAATGTTTCCACATTGGTTGATACAACTAAGGAACCAAAGAGGCATGGTCCAGTAACAAGAAGTATGTAACAATAGAAGTAAAGAAGAGGTAGTTTAGGCTGTTAAGTAGTTACTGCAGGTGGTTAGATCAATTGCAAGTGAGGGAGTAGCTGGTAACTGAATAACTGTAGCTCAGGTAGCATAGAACTCATAAGGAGTATATAAGAATGCTGAAAAGTGGAAAAGAAAGCATAGTATGAAAGTGGTTATCTTCTCCTTTTCTCTCTCAAACCTCTTCTATCTCTATCTCCACTTCTCCTCTCTCTTCTTTCCCTCACCTTCTTCTACCTATTATCAACCTTCAGAACCCATTACAGAGTCCTTGGGACTGATTATTGCAGCTGAAGTGTTCGAAGTTACAGTGCAGACATTCCAACTCTGTCCTTTTCGACTCAGCAAACCTTAGTGAGTCGACTCTCTCTGAAGGTTGTGACAAATT
Source organism: Dillenia suffruticosa (assembly GCA_033439265.1). Lineage (NCBI taxonomy): Eukaryota > Viridiplantae > Streptophyta > Magnoliopsida > Dilleniales > Dilleniaceae > Dillenia > Dillenia suffruticosa. The sequence continues at coordinate 19,048,812 of JAVTVX010000015.1, read as the reverse complement.
TGGTATCAGAGCACTCGGTTCTTGGAACAGAGAGTTTAGGCAAATGGCTGACGGAACTAGAAATAAAGTCATTGATGAACAGCTCAAGAAACAAGAGGCCAAAATACAAGAACTATCCATTGAAATCAAAGAAACTCAAATCGAATTTGGAAAAAAATTGGAAGAACAAGTTCAGAGATTGGAGACGATCTTGTTGGGAATGGAAACAAGAATCAGCAATTGTGTGAAAACAAACAGAAGTACAAAAGAGGATCAGGAAATGGGTACACTTCCTAAATCACCTCTTCTCCCTACTCCAGTAAAAGGAAGATTCAAGAAAGATGCAGTGCTTCCTGCTTATAAGAAAGAGTCAGTTGGAAGAGGCCACTTACCTCCACCACCAAAAATTGATCTTCCCTTCTTCTATGGGGAGAATCCCCATAATTGGTTACGGAAATGTGACAAATTCCTTTCTGTACATCAAGTTCCATCCTTCCTCTAGGTCGATACCATTGAGATGTATTTGGAAGGGAGAGCAGAAAACCGGTTTCAAGGATTGAAGTTGATTAAGAAATAAGTGGAATGGAGTGAGTTCTCTCAACTTCTCTGTCAAAGATTTGAGGCAAAGGGAGTAAGAGATGAGGTTGAAGAATTCAACAAGCTACAGCAACATGGAACTATGGCAAAATACCAAGAAAGGTTTGAGGAGTTGTGGACTATTATGCTGCAAAAAAATCCAAAGCTTCCTAAAACCTACTTTATTTCTAGTTTCATTAGTGGTGCTAGGGAGGAAATAAAACCTGTACTAAGGATGCTAAAACCAACTACTCTATTTCAAGCTTTTGAAATTGCCACACTGAAGGAACAAGCTTTGGACCTTTCTAAGCAAAGAATGAGTAAATTTAGCAAGAAGTGGGATCCGAGAGAAGGCCCAAATGGAACTAAGAAATAGGAAAAAGGAAGTGACAATCCCAGAAATTTTCAAAACAAAGAGACTGCAGTAACAACTGAATTCAGCAACAATGACAGGCTAACAAGGATTTCTCCACAAGAATTACAGCATAGGAGGATTAACAACTTATGCTTCAAATGTGGGGAAAAATATATACCAGGGTATAGATGTAGACTCAAGCATCTCAGCCTCATTATAGCCGCAAAGAGGAAGAAGAAGGAATAGAACTTGAGGAGGTAAAGGAAGATGAGACATCTATGCATAGAGCTGTTGAGGTACCCCTATGTGCTCTCTCTAATTCCTTAAAATGGAAAACAATAGCACTACAAGGTTCATTGAAAGGAAAAACTATAACCATACTAGTAGACACCGGTAGTTCCAATAGTTTTATCAATCATACATTGGTAGAAGAACTCATGATGAAGCCAGAACTTGATGAACCACTTCATGCCTTACTAGCTAACGGGAGTAGAGTCAGTAGTTACAACAAGTCAGGGGGTACAATGGAGTATACAAGGGTATCAATTTACTTTTGACTTAAAGCTAATCAAGTTGGGAAATTGGGATATTATCCTGGGGGAGGACTGGATGTTTAACTTCAGTTCTATCACTTTTGATTTTAAGCAACTACAAGCGAGACTCACAGATGACAATGGAGAGCTAGTGCTAATAGGACAGGCAGAGAACTCTACCATGGGACTCATCAGAGGTAAGGACACAAAGGAATTCAGGAGACAGCAGTTGCAAAGTTACCTTACTTTGATAACTAAGTCAAAGGATACACCACCACCAATACCACCATCAATTTCATAATTGCTGCAGCAATTCCAGGACATTTTTACTGAACCCAAGACACTTCTTCCCTCAAGATCTCACGACCACAATATCCCTCTTAAACCTGGAGCTCAACCCTTCAAGATCAAGCCCTACAGGTATCCTCATTCACAGAAGATAGAGATCGAGAGGTAGGTGGATGAAATGCTGAGTAATGGCATCATAAGGACCAGCACCAATCATTTTGCTTCTCCAATGCTGCTTGTAAGAAAGAAGAACAACTCTTGGAGGTTCTGCATGGACTATAGGCAGTTAAACAACCTCACTATCAAGGACAGGTACCCCATTCCAAACATTGATGAGCTTTTAGATGAATTGCATGGCTCTTAAGTGTTCTCTAAGATGAATCTGAGAGCAAGATATCATCAGATCAAGGTTCAAACTGCAGACATTCCTAAGACAGCTTTCCAAACACATCATGGCCATTATGAATTCGTAGTAATGCCTTTTGGTCTGACTAATACCCCAGCTACCATTCAATCCCTCATGAATTACATCTTTCAGCCATATCTCAGAAGATGTGTGTTAGTATTTTTTGATAATATATTGATAAACAGCCCTAGTATAGAGATCCATGTGCAGAACCTTAGGGAGGTTTTCCAAATCCTAAGGCAACACAAGCTATTTGCTAAGCTCACTAAATGCATATTTGCTCAGACATACGTAGAATACTTGGGCCACATAGTCTCTGAAGAAGGTGTACAGATGGACCCTCAGAAAGTGGATTGTGTATAGACCTGGCCTATACCAACCAATATCAAAGCTCTTAGGGGATTTTTAGGTCTAACAGACTATTATAGAAGGGTTATTAAAGGCTATAGAGTTGTAGCAAAGCCCTTGACTGATCTCTTAAAAAAGGATAGTTTATGCTAGAATGAAAACTCTGACAGAGCTTTTCTTCAATTGAAAATGGCCATGATTTCAACTCCTATCATGCAGTTACCAAATTTCTCTAAAACTTTCGTAGTGGAGACTGATGCATGCTCAAAAGGCTTGGGAGTAATTCTTATATAAGAAGGTCAGCCAATTGCTTATTTGAGTAAGGCTTTAGGACCCAAGAGTCAAGGACTTTTAATATATGAAAAGGAGTTGTTAGCCGTGGTAATGGCAATGACAAAGTGGAGGCATTATCTGGTTAGGTATCATTTCATCATCAGGACGGACCATCAAAGCTTGAAATACTTGTTAGAGCAAAAACTAACAAACACACTCCAGCATAAATGGCTCACAAAATTATTGGGCTTCGATTATGAAATACAGTATAAAAAAGGGACTGCAAATATGGCTGCAGACGCATTGTCGAGAAGGGGGCTGTTATCATACGAAACACTGGAAGGAGAGGTAATAGCAATATCTATGGTACAACCATAATGGTTGAAGGAGGTGACCCAAAGCTATGAAAATGATGAGGTTTGCCAAGCTACGATAGCTCAGCTCACTATAACTCCAGATAATATTGCAGACTATCAATTTCATGGAGGTATTCTTAAGTTCAAAAAGAAGATCTATATGGGAAAGGATCTCAGCTCAGATCAAAGATTATTCAGCAGATGTACCAGTCAGCTATTGGATGCCATTCAGGTCAGCAATGTACTATGCAGAGAATTAAAACAACCTTTTACTGGCCTGCAATGAAGTCTGATGTGGTAAAAATGGTAAAGGAATGTGATGTGTACCAAGGAAACAAACATGAAAACATACCTTACCCTGGTCTTCTTCAGCCTCTACCTATTCCATCACAAGTTTGGTCCCAAATTAGCATGGATTTCATAGAAGGATTACCAGAATCTCAGGGCTATGATACCATTTTCGTGATAGTGGACAGACTTACAAAGTTCAGTCATTTCGTGGCACTACAACATCCCATTTCAGCTAAGATAATAGCTCAGTCATTTGTAGACAATGTCTTCAAACTTCACGGATTGCCAGACTCTATAGTTATAGATAGAGATAAGATCTTCACCAGCATCTTTTGGCAGGAACTTTTCAGATTAGCTAACACTCAATTATAGCTTACTACTGCATACCATCCCCAGACGGATGGATAGAGTGAAAGAGTGAACCAATGTCTGGAGTGTTACTTGAGATGTATGACAGCGGACAGACCAGGACTTTGGACTCATTGGTTAAGCCTAGCGAAATGGTGGTACAACACTAATTTCCACTCTAGTATTCAAACAACTCCTTTCGAAGCCTTGTATGGATACCAACCCAGAACGATTCCTTTTGGCCCTTACATAGACTCCATTCTTCCTGCTACTGCAAATTTTATTCAGAATAGGCAGGCCATGCTGCAATTATTACATGATCACCTCGTTAGAGCTCAGAACAGAATGAAGACTTATGCTGATCAGGGTAGAACTGAAAGAGAATTCGAAGTAGGAGATTTGGTATATTTAAAGCTTCAACCTTACAGACAGCAGTCCATCGAATTGAGAAGACAACTCAAATTGTCCTCAAAGTTTTACGGACCATTTCAGGTGCTGTCAAGAGTGGGGAAAGTAGCTTATAGACTGCAGCTACCACCAGGCTCCTAGATCTATCCTGTGTTTCATGTCTCATTGCTCAAAAAGAAATTAAGACAGCATCAATCTCCTATGCCACATCTACCTCTGATAGGGACAGATAAGCAAGCAATAGTCGAAGCAGAGGCTGTACTGAAAAGAAGAGTCATCTTGCATGGGGACAAACCTATTATTCAATGGTTGATCAGATGGTTTAATCTTAGTCTAGTGGAATCTACCTGGGAAGACATGGACTTTATTCGTTCTCAATTTCCTAAGTTTTCTCCTTGAGGATAAGGAATTTATTAAAGGGGTGGGTATTGTAACAATAGAAGTAAAGAAGAGGTAGTTTAGGCTGTTAAGTAATTATTACAGGTGGTTAGATCAGTTGCAAGTGAGGGAGCAGCTGGTAACTGAATAACTGCAGCTCAGGTAGCATAAAACTCATAAGGAGTATATAAGAATGCTAAAAAGTGGAAAAGAAAGCATAGTTTGAAAGTGGTTATCTTCTCTTTTTCTCTCTCAAACCTCTTCTATCTCTATCTCCTCTTCTCCTCTCTCTTCTTTCCCTCACCTTCTTCTACCTATTATCAACCTTCAGAACCCATTACAGAGTCCTTGGGACTAATTATTGCAGCTAAAGTGTTCAAAGTTATAGTACAGACATTCTAACTCTGTCCTTGTCGACTCAACAAACCTTAGTGAGTCGCCTCTCTCTGAAGGTTGTGACAAAGTACAATAACAACAAAATGACAAGAATTATAGTACAAGTTGATATATACTTGAAAATGACCTTTATCACGAGCCACAAAATGGGCATATTACCTGTATCAATCTTAGGGTTGGAGAAAATAAATATCAACTATAATTTACTTACCATGCTAACCAAATATTTTTCTTTTTCCTTTTTCTTTTGGGTATTTGTGGGTGATTAAGTCACACAAACAACAGACAACTATTTCTCAGGATTTTGTCACCTTCCAATGAACACTCTTTAGACACTACAAAATAAAAGCATTACGCTGATGGTAATATTTACTGTCGGTAAATATTAGTGACAGTTTTTTGAAAGTATACATATGGTTATAATTGAAAATGTCAGAAATAGTATAGATTTTTTTACGGTTTTAAAATGGTCGTCGATAAAACAATTTGAACCGTGGGTAAAGATAGCATACCGTTTGTATAAACAACACTCTATACTTACGGATATAAGGACGTCTGAATTTATATACCCCTATCCTTACGGCTATAAGTTGTGATTACAAATATAGGTTTTGTAGTCACGATTTTGAAAAGTGTCTGCATAGACAATACTATATGTACAACCGTTGTGATAATGGGTGAATAAATAGTAAGGTATAATAAGGAATGGTAAGTGTAAAAGAATATGGTAAATAGCGATAAGTGTAGAAAATGTAAGGTATGGGAAGTGTAGAGATGTAAGATAGGTAACTGTAAGATATGTAGGATATGGTAAGTTACGGTAAGTATGGTAAGTATAGGATATTTAAAGTATGGTAAGTGTAGGATATGTAAATTGACGTTTAGAAGAGTGTTGGAAACAGTTTATCAGGTATATACGTTAGTAAATGTTACTATTTTATAGTAAATGTTACTATATTTTATTGTGATTAAATAGTATATGTTACTATATGTTATTATCTGTTACTTTGACTATTGTGGTTAACATAATAGTAAATGTTATTATCCTTTTATCATGACAAATAATTTTACTATCTTTCACATCCGTTATTGTTAATATTATAGTAAATATTACTATTTTATAGTAAATGTTACTATATTTTATTGTGGTTACATAATAAATGTTACTATATGTTATTATCTGTTAATTTGAATATTGTGATTAGTTTAATAGTAAATGTTACTATTCTTTTATCATAAAAGACAAATAAATTTATTATTTTTCATATCCGTTATTATAATAGTAAATGTTACTATATTTTATTGTGGTTATATAGTAAATGTTATTATATGTTATTATCTGTAAATTTGACTATTGTGCTTAACTTAATAGTAAATGTTACTATCATTTAATCATGAGAGATAAATAAATTTACTATTTTTCACATCTGTTATTATAATAGTAAATGTTACTATAATGTTACAATTTTATAACAGTAATTGTTACTATTTTATAGCATGCAAGAATGCATGCAGTTGCCTAAACGGCAGTGCCCGGAGCAAGCATGACTATGCTGCGTGTGCAATAATGCTTGTGAGCTCAGGCCTAGACAGCTGTGCCTCGGAGGCCAGGCTGTGCCACAGAGGCCGGGATGTGCCACGCATGTGAGAATGTATGCATGTGCACGCTTACACGGCTGTACCGCGGGCATCGGTGCGACTATACCGTGCAAGCATTATGGCGTATATGGTTTTGAAAATTGAATTATATTACATATACATCCTGATGTGTGATAAATGTGATAAATTTGGTATTGGTGGTTAGTATAATAAGTGGATTGTGGTAAATTTAGTGGATTGTGAGTATGATAAACTCACTAAGATGAGTAAGTATAATGTTTGATTCATACGTAAGATGATTAGTTAAGATGAATACTTAGTGTGGTGTTGGATTCATATCGCATGCTCGCACGATGGAGAAGAAAAAATGATTTGTATTGATATTGAACACGTGGTTGATCCTTCATTCAACCTACTTTGACTTATCCTAGGTCTGATTTATCATTTGATGGTAGGATTGTTGGAGAAGAAAAAATTCTTTTATTGAAATTGAATTTGAGTAGAAAAAAAATCTCAAATGATTACAATTCTGAAGAAAATGATTACAATTTGAAATTTGAGAGATTCATAATTTTTGTTTTCCTTTATGCATTTTCCTTTCTTCTTCTGGTCCTCATTGAATTTTTTTTCCTTGCTTCTTTTGTCTTCGCCATAATTTCAGGATGAACAATATTATGGTAAGACATGAGAAGTTTGAGAAAATATTCTATTCTTAAGAAATTAAGATCCTGCAATAACTCAATCATAAAACCATAAATAGATAAATATAATATGAGAATACCAAAATAAGAAAATAGTCATAGACAACTTACTTCTTAACTAGGTAAACTTATAATCATGCCCGATTCCCATATTTCTAAAAATCTCATAACAAATATTCCACAATCATTTCTACATATAAAATTTATAGAAATATTTTTAGATAATGTCTAAAATAAAAATTATAAAGTCTAAAGTCTAAAGTCACAGTTTAAAAAGATATAGCATGAGTAATTAAACTTATCTTAATCTTAATTTTACGTGTTAGGCTGGAGTGGAACTTGAAAAAGATATAGCATGAGTAATTAAACTTATCTTAATCTTAATTTTACGTGTTAGGCTGGAGTGGAACTTGAACAAGCACAATCTGAGAGATAATGAAAGAATTTCCATAACTCCTCTTAATATAATCTTTCTGCAAGATAAAAATGAAAAATTTACTGTTGAACCAATTTAAAATTTTGATATTCAAATATAAAAAATAAAATTACCATGAAAGTTTGTAGGTCATAATCTTCATCGCGTTTAAAGCAAGATCCTGAATCTAGAATATACATAATTTGCTCCGTCAAATGAAGAGCATAACAAAACCAATGTTGTTTGAAAATCACAGAAATAAAAACCAATAATCAAAATAGAAAATTAAGTAGAATAGTATATTTAAAAATGTATATGCTTAATCGAAATGTATGTCTTTGATGTAAATAACTCACTAAGTCACAGAAACGGAAATCAAATCCAAGTGCTTTCTATGACAAGCAACTTTCAACCGTAGAAAATTCCCACTTGGTTTCATTGCTTTTGGTTTTTTGTTTTATCTCAAAGGCAGAAACCACAAACATCTATTAAGAGAGGAAAAAAAATGAAATATGTGAGAATATAGAAAATTAAAAATAAGTACAAAGGAATAGAAAAAGGGAAATATGTTACCAATATAAAAAATAAAATACTAATAATTATAATATATTGTATTATGTATGTATGTATATTAATAAGATGTGCAGTGACTCCTTATACCCATTTGGTGAAATAGTATCTTTCTCGAATAATGGAAGAAGAAGGCAGGCATTGATGGAATAGGAAAGAATAGGAAGGATGAAATATATACATAAATATAAGAGTTCTTATTGAAAACCATAATGGAAGAACGCATCTAGACATGTTGGTGTTGAGGAAACGGATATAGCATTCCATAGTCTAAAAAAATATATAATTTCATAATCATAATATAATTATCGAAATATTAAAAAGAAGTAGCAATAAATCTATAAATTCAAACCAGTGTCCCAATCCTATGAGGGGAAAGTAATTCATAAGTCTCACTCCACTACATGTAGCTACCAGAAATATTACACAAGATTGTTCTATCAAATATCATAAAATTGGAAATAAGTAAGATGTATGACAATCAAAAATCAAATAGCATAAACGACAAACAACAGAAATGTCAAATGAGAAATTTACACACTTGCCTTGTATTATTTTTTATGGCTTTTCGTCCATAGAAAATCCAAACAGTTTCTTCTTCCTCTGAAAAATTCCTAAGGTTAGCAAAGGGAAAATGAGAAGTTGTTTTTTTCTTCATTTCCTTCATTTCACTTAAGGTATTGACAATTTCATATAATTCAGGATTTGCATCCTCATTTTCGTCCTTATCTTCATCTTTATCTAACCTCTCCTCATCTTCAAAAAACCTATCCTCTTGTGACTCTAATACCACCTTTCCTTTCCCCTGCTTCTTTTGCTTCTTTGCTTCCTTCCCTTCTTCTTTCTCTTTTTGTTTCTCTTCTTCATCTACATCCTTTATATCATTGTCATCATCTTTATCATCATCTTCTGAGCATAATCGATTCAACAAATTAGATTACATATGGAGCAGCTTGGAGTGAATTTGAATAGACTCCTCCAAGAACTTTTTAAGTTCCTCTTTAATGCCTCTCTATAAAAAAAGAGATAATAAGATTGGGATAATAATAAGTTTGCATTCACACATTTACACAGACGGGTGCTTTTAAGGAAGTTTACCTTCAATTTTTTTTCCCATGAATTTTGTCTTCACCAGCTTCTGGTTCACAGTAGTTTCTTTTTTCAAAGACAACAAACCCTAACAACAAATTGATGAAATATATTGACGACATATATTGAATGAATATATAAACAGATAATTTATTTATAGAGAATATTGATGATTGATTTCACTATATATAAAGTGATCTTTAACTTACATTCGCACACTCAAATTTAAGTCTTCTACTAACCCGACCCGTACTCCAATAGTGAACGGGTAGTTTGGTTCTCTCCCCCCCCCAAATCACCAACCCTCACTTTTTCAAAATAAAAAAGCTATACAGAAACTACAAACCACAGATGAGTTACATGGCAATACATATATTTCTAGAGTAATATTTATAAATATTCAATTACATTGATTGAAAGTAAACTTACCATAAATAGAAATAAATACCCACCAATTCCTGTTTTCTTCCTCTCTTTAGAAGACCATTGAATTGCCACACCTCATCGGCCAAGTATTGTAATACAAAATTGGCCCACTTGTATTCTCCAACATTATCAAGATCAATGGTAATGGTAAGAGAAACGTGCCTCGAAGCAAGAAATACATTGGTTGTAAGACACAGAAAGCACTCGAGAAGAAATAACAGAAAATATCTTTTGAAGTCAGGGGAAAAGACATATTCAGTATTCATCACAATCTCTTTTAATTGAATATGCTTTAGTCTTGAGAAAATTTTTTTCATATTTGAGGATACCTTTGACGATTCATTGAGAAAACCTAAAACATCACGTCCCCTATAAGGAATACCTAAAATTCGTCCTACCACTTTTGAAGTTAGCTTAAAATTTTGATTTCCGGTAATGTAAAGACATTTTTCCATAGGTTCAAATCTCATGACAAGTTCATCACATAATTTTCTACTTAGTATGTCACATCTAAGCTTCAAAAGTTTCCCGAATCCTGTATTTTGTTCCCGAATCCTGTATTTTGTATAATAACTTTCATCTCATTAGTCAAGGTAGAAAATAATTCCTTCAGTTGTTTAGGAGAGTACCTTGTTAGAATGGTTATTGTTTTTGTCCTATTCTTCCTTACCCTATCTAATTTTTGAAACTTCTCCTGATGTTCATGTTCTTTCCAATTCTCTGTCTATTCACAATGAACGGACAAATGAAAATATAGATAATAACAATATACATAATTGAAACTGACTATAATATTAAATAATCACAGAAATATAAAAGAAGAAACTAACTAACTGCAAATGGAACCAAGCATAAGTGAGAGGTAGATTTCACTCAATTATTGGAAAAATGGTTTGTATGTGTCAGATCCATACAAATATGCAAATTGTTTTGATGTTAAAATTTTTTTAAAATGAAGCTTTGATTATATTTAAAAAAAAAAAGAAAAACCTAAAATAGATTAAAATAAATGACCAAATATACTAAATAACTAAAATAAAAGTAAATAAGTAAAACATTAACCTGTTATCTTCTTCTTTTATGTCTTCAGTGTCGTCCGTGTTTCTTCTATTTTCTGGGACCGTGTTTTTTGTGTTCTCCTCCCTGTTTTTCATATCCTCTTTCTTCCTGCCAACGGATCTTGTTCTCATTTTTTGGTTTTTTCATTTTCCCTTTGCTCTCTCAACTTTTTGATCTTCCAAAACTATGACTCCTCTCTCTCGTTCTGTTGGTTTTCTTCTTTCTGTGTTGTGGTTTGCAAAACGTCTTCTGGTTTCGGAAAAGTTCTTGATCTTCCTTCGTGGTGGTTTCGTGGTTTCGTGGGTTCATGGGTTTGTTTGTTCTCCTCACGGTGGTTTACGATTCTGAAATTATTTGAATCTATTATCAGAAAAACATTTTTAACACAAATGTCTTAAATTTGTAAAATGAAATCTTAACCGTGGATGTAGCATCTATCTATGGTGAAGGTGAAGCATCTATCTTGAGTGAAGAAGAAAGAGGATACTGAAAAAACATTTCCGCACAAAAATTTTTGGAAACCTCAACCCTACCCATCCTAGCCATTAATCGTAGGCATTAATCGCCCACCCATATCATTATTATTATATTTTTATTGCATTACCCTAATTTAATATCTGTTAACAACTACAAACAAGTTATATAATATATAATAACATATATATAATATATGTTATTACAACTATATAATATATAATATATGTTATTATATTTATATTCCTAATATATATTTTTTGTAATAGAGTAATTATTAACATTACATTTACGTAGTAATACATATACATATATTATATAATAATAAGTAATATTATTATATTATTTTTGACAACTATATCACAACATAATACTACAATATTATTATTATAATGTTCTATAATATTATAACTATATCACTGTATAATACTACAATATTATATTATATTTATGTTGCTAATTATAATAGAGTAAGGTTACTATTATGTTAATATCTATTATTATTAGCATTAGGGTAATGTACTATCACATAAAGATGTAATATGTAATAACTAATATTATTATTATATTATTCTATTATATTACAACTACATCGCTATATATTACTATAATATTATATTATCTTCGTATATTATAATTATGTTGGTGATATATATTCTAATAGAGTAACAGTTATTATGTTACTATATATATCGTTAAGGTTACTACTATATTATTACATATATTAGAGTAACACATGATTAACATTACTATTACATATATATATATATATATATATATATATATAATAAATTATAATATGGGGATTATGTTGTTCTATTATATGATATTACAATTATATCACTCTCTATTACTATAATATTATATTATCTTTAATATATTACATTTATATTGGTAATATATAACGGTTACTATTATGTTACTATATATTATATAACAGTTACTATTATGTTACATTTATGTACTAATATATATTTATAATATATAATAAGTAAAATTAGTACACATTGTTCAAAATTTTTGACTGAAGGCTGCAAATGTGATGTGCAGTCAGCAAATGTGCATGAAGCTACCGTGTACAAAAAGATTGTGCAGTAGAAACAAATAAAATGTGTAGTAGGCATGTGCAGGAGTTTGAAAATCAAACACCAATTGAAACCAATTGAACGGATAAGATGAAAGGAAAACAGAGAAAGTTATGTTATTGCAAAATTACTCTGACAACTCTACTACAACTCTATGACAACTAGGACAACTATAACAACACAAATAATAAAAATTTACAAAAAAACAAACCCATTAAATCCCATTAAACACTTCCTCAACTATGACCATTTATTGCTTATCAACCTAACTATTAATTGCCCTTACTGTTATTGTTGCCGGATTAATATTACACACTATCTCCTATCTCTCCCTCTCTCATAACACCAAAAATCTCTGATCTTCTTCTTCTTCTTCCTTACACAAAATCATGAAGAAGCTCGAATCTGTCTCCCGGCTCTCCTCTTCTTCTTCTTCTTCCTCTGCGAACCAAATAACACGTTGTTACTTTTCATTCCATCAGATATATCTCAAATCGCAAATATGGCGTCTTCTCGAAAATGGAAAGGGGTTATGATTGAACAACAAAATTACAACAACAATTACTTTTCTTTGTTTAGAAAAAGCAAAAATTTTGAGGAGGTATTTTCTGATAGAAAAATCGCTCATGGTCGTTTAATTGATTAGAATTATTTGAAAAAAATAGGTTTTCTGCACACAAGTTTTATCAAATACATCTGTCCTTCTTGGCTTGTTCATCAAAATAAAAAGGTTTATAAGCATACGATTAGAGTTTTTTATAATAATATAGAAAAAATTCATGGTAAGCATGATATTGTTATTGATGATAAAAATATGGCGCGTGTTTTTGAAAGTTATTTTGGTAGACAAAAAATATACATTGATTCGACAATGATCTGCAATGAGGGTGGTATTCAGTGGGTTGACTATGAAGAATATGCCCAGTATTTAGAAACTGACATATTGATGGATGCTCAAATAGTTTTTGATGATTATAGTTTAGAGAGTTTTAGTACAAATGCTTCACACTTAAATTTTCATGAAAAAATTCTTCACTTTTTAGTAGTACATGTTATGAAGCCCCGCGTAAGAAATTTTACGTCTATTACTCGTGATGATTTCTGGTTGATGGCATGAATTATAGAAAGAAAAAATCCACGTTTGCATTTTTTGATTCCTCACTTTATGATAAAGAGCAGTCGTTCTTCAAATAATTTGACATATTACAGCATGGTTAGGGGAATTTTAAAAAGTCAAGGAATAAATTTAAGGATAGAAGACCGTGTGCAATTAAGTATTACACATTCCATAAATGAGAGAACATAACGTAAAGTTTCTTGGATTAATGTTAAAAGAAGAGATGTAGAATACATGGCAGAAACAAAGGCAGATGAGGCAGTAGCAGCAGAGCCAGAGAGTGAGAACAAAACTGAGAATGATAGATAGAGTGAACTGATTGAATCTATTAACGGTCTCAAAATAGAGTTTACGGATATTGTTGATGACAAATTTGGTGAAATTCGGAGGGAAATGGAAGAAATTCGGGGAGAAATGACAGAATTTCGAAAGGAAATGGGTGAAATGAAACAGAGTCTTTGTCAATGCAAACACCAAAATGACCAATTCCAGGAACGAAGTGAGAAACAATTTAAACAAATTTTAATAGAGTTGTTAGAAATGAGTAATGTTGTAAGGATGAATTCGAATTTTTTTATGTCCATAAAGGATTGTGTCATAACTTCTAGAGCTGCACCCTCTTCCTCTTCTAGACCTCATCCTCAGTCCACTTCATCTGCTTATCCGTTTGTGATGCGACCATTTCGCTCTCCCCGGAGATCTTCATTTCCTCCTGGGCATAATCAATTTCACATTCCTGCATCTGCATCTGCACCTGCTATTGCTGCTCCATCTTCTCCTGCTGCAACTCCTCTACCATCCCTATCCTCTTCTCCTACTACTACGATTGGATCCTCTGCTGGAAGTCCATCCCCTTCTCGTCAATCGAAAAAATTTAGATCCAAAGTTAAATTTACATAATTTTCACTTTTTTCATTTGTATTTATTTATAAATCTAGGTCTTTTAATTTGTTTTTTGCTTGAATATGTAGTGATGAACATGTATCAATGTATGATATTTCTGTAATTTCTAACTTTTTTCATTTGTAATTAAATATAATTCTATATTCTATGATATAATTAATTAATCCTCCCGACTCTAGCCTGCTTATGCCACCGGTTCATGCCCATGCCACACCACTCTGCCCATGCATCACCTGCTTGTGCCGCCAGTTCATGCCTCATGTCACACCACTCTACCCAATCATCATCTGCTTGTGCCAGCGGTTCATGTCTCATGCCGCACCACTCTGCGCATGCCTCACCTGCTTGTGCCAGCAGTTCATGCTTCGTGCCGCGCACCATAGTGCCCATGCCTTCCGGCTCTTGTGTCGACGGTTCATACCTCGTGCCGCACTGTTCCGCCCTGCCTATAATTTAAAATAATAATATTATTAATTTAAATAACAAAATGATAATATCATTATTATTATATTATATGATATAATGATATGAAATTATATAATTATGTTACAAATTTTATTATATACAATTTGTATTTAAATTTAATTATTAATTGTTGAATTATATCCCTTTTATTATTATATTATTATGAGTAACTAATTTTACATCAAATCAAATGAATACAATCCTCCCACTTCCTTCTCATCCTCTTTCGTTTTAGGCACCATTTCTTGGCCCCAAATAAAGAGACACCAAAAGTTTCGCGCTTATACTATTACTATTACGTATTAGTTTTGTTCCATATTTAGAATTTGTCACCGCCAAGAAAATATTCTCTATTAATTAATCTCTCGCCTTATGTCATTCTCTCTTTATTTCATTTACTTCTCTTATCTCATAATTCATTTATTTCTCCACTTTGTTTTTGCAATGGATAAGAGATGGATGTATTGTAAATCAAAAGCATGTGATGAATATATTAGTGGAGTTAATGCATTTCTTAAATTTGCATCTATAAATATTCAATCTGTTGATGGCAAGCTATCATATCCTTGTGTCAAATGTTTTAACACTTTCAGATTTCCTACACATACCATTTTCAATCACTTGCTACGTTATGGTTTTCAGCATGATTATGATAACTAGATATATCATGGGGAGAGTAAGGAAAAATCTACATCTCATTCCTCTCATACATCTTATTCATCCAACTTAGATGGTAATCTTTTTTTTAACTATGATATGTTTGGTATGTTACGTGATACATTCACACATTTACCACCTGAACCATCCTCTCACCCATTCCAACCATCCTCTTATCTATCTAAGGTGAATGCATCAACTTCAACTTCAACTTCAACTTCACCTTAAACTTCAAATAAGTTTATTGAATTACTTGAGAAAGCCAAAAAACTAATATATCCAAATTCCAAATATACCATGCTGGTAACTATCGTGCACTTATATCATTTAAAGTGTTTATGTGGGTGGACCAACAAATCTTTTTCATTACTCTTAAAGTTTTTAGCAGAATTGTTACCTCATGAATACATATTGCCAAATAGTTACCTTAAAGTGAAAAAACCAATTTCAGCTTTAGAGTTGAGATATGAGAAAATACATGCTTGTTCTAATGATTATATGTTGTACTAGAGACATAGAGCTAAAGATGATGCATGTTATGTCTGTGGTGTTTCCAGATGGAAACCAAATAGAGATGGAAAAAAAAAACCTGTCAAAATATTGAGATGCTTTCCTTTGATTCCTAGATTGCAAAGACTATTTTCATGTGTTCAAACTACTTCTTTGATGAGATGGCATCATGATAAGAGAACAAAAGATGGACTCCTAAGACACCCAGCTGATACTCCTGTATGGAAAGAGTTTGATATCCTATACCCTAATTTCTCTTATGATCCGAGAAATATTCGATTAAGGTTAACAGCAGATAGGTTTAATCCATTTAAAACAATGAATGTTGCACATAGCACTTGGCCACTGGTCATCATACCATATAATCTCTCTTCTTGGTTGTGCATGAAGTTTACAAACTTTATACTCACATTACTTATTACTGGTTCTAGAAGTCCTAGCGATAAGATAGATATATACATGGAACCACTAGTAGAAGAACTAAAAGAATTATGGAATAAGGGAGTAGATACAGATGATTCTTCAGTCGGTGAAAGATTTAAAATGTATGCAGCACTCTTATTGTCAGGTCCCAGACCGGGATCGTGAACAGCCGCCCGTTGTCCTGAATGCTGGCTGTATTTTTATAGAAAATCGGACAGAATCTTCCCATATTTCGGATGTCTCCTAAGTACAATTAATCCTGTATAAATCATAACCATCTTGTAAAATAATCAAATGGCCATCCCGGCCTCTCCAAATCAACCAATCCCATAGCCAACATCCAGAATAAAGCGAGACTATAAAATTTCCAGCAACCTAGCCACAGACCTCTACTGCCATGCCCCCGTCAAAGGCATGGTCAGTCGCCAATCACCCCTCTTGTGATTTAGAGGTGGCACCGAGCGATCCTAAAGTATACTTTTAAGACATAACACATTCTCAAGTGCATACACAACGAATAAGAAATGTCTCAATGCAATATTATGCAATGACATGACAGTTCCATAATTTAAATGTCCATATTTATACAGTCATCCCAGAATTTCACAATGGTCATCTATAGATCTCAGAATGCATATACATTACTAATACAAATTTTGCAGCAGAAATATATAATGACTCCTCAAATTCTAACCAGATCTCCCAATGATATTGAGCGTCCTAAAAGCAACGCTCCTTGTCAAGTACTAGCTCTGAAACAAGAAGGGAAATGAGGGGTGAGTACTCGGGGAAGAATACTCAGTGAGTGAGTGGGTCAATGCAATCGTCTAATATGAAGTGTGAAACTGGAGTGTCAAACCATAAGTATACAAATCATATTTCAAATCATCATGCTTTTCATTTCAATAATATATCATTAGCACGTATTTTCAAGTCAAATATGCATCCAAAGCACTGTCACTAAAATCATAGAGCTACCAGCTGAAAATGTCTTGGCAGAGATCCACCGCGACTTATGACAGGCGCACCGGGGGTATTATATGCAAGTTTATCTAAAGTGCTCTCTACTCCGACGTTGGTGATGGACCTCATCCGGTGCTAGACTTGGAGAGAGTATCCAAATCCTCCCCCTTTCGGGTTTAACCTGAATAGTACCGTATCATTAATCAAATCACGACAACTCGTGGGATACCCCAGGCCTAAGCATATCCGGACGCTACCAAAGCATCTCTCACGGTGTCCTTCATAGCTACGAAAAAATACATACTAATGCCCTCAAGGCCAAATCCAAAATCGTATCAAAATGTGCTGAAATCATATTCACAAACCAAATGCAACATATAGCATAAAATGACACATTATACATTTCAACCACATTGATGCATAATTTCGATCTTTCAACATAATTTTTGGACACTCCATCGGTTCACAAAAATCAATTTCAAAACCAGTGAAAAAATTTCAAACACGCTACAAATCCTGCTCATTTATCAAATAATTTAAAACAGGGTTAACACATTAAACAAAAGTATTGAAATAAATCTCACTCATAGTTTTGGAGAGGGAAGCGCACTCCCCAATAAAACCACAATATGTAGAACAAGACTCCCCTCAATCAAACCTCCAAGAAAGCCAACATAATCAAGTCATCACGATTTTCATCAAATTTTCGACTATTTTCAGGGTTTATCATTTTCTTTAAGTTCGTACAAACCCTAAATTCTTCAATTTATAAATATACACCAATGTCATCAATTTCGTTCCATTTTCAAGATATCGAAGTCTATTTTCATAATATAGATGTATTTTAATTTCCTATATGCAGGAAAATTTATCATGAAAAGACTGTATCAATCCTTAAACTCAAATCCCAAATTCTGAATCTTTTTAAGCATTCAACAAATCAACTCTAAGAGAAGCTATTCGAATCAAGTCCGTACGATTCTATCATCCAGAATAGCTCCATTTGTATAAAATCCTATATTTGATCTAATTAATTTCATATAATGTCAAACAATGCATTTCAATCTATTCTAACATTCATCCTAACATATGCAATACACTTTTACTCTAATTTACCCTAAATTCATCCAAATAAATCGAGTGAGTTAGAAATCCTCACCTAGGTTCTTCGCGGTTCACAATCCTATGGTCCAAACGTCGTTTTACTCGGTCCAGGACCTACAATGCTTCAAATTCAAAGTAAGGTTCAGAAATCTAGCTTAATCACCAAGAGAATATCGAACCCTAGAACTATAACCAATCACTGTGATTACCTACAGTGAAGGATTTCTGCGAGGATGCCCGATAGCTCTCAAAAGAGAATGCCGGTCGCGGGCCTGTGGTATGGCGGGCTGGCGGGTTGGCCCACTAGTGGGCTCGCGGGCTCGCAGGTCGTAGTGGGCTCGCAGGTCAGCAGGCCGCAGTGGGCTCGCAGGCTGTGCGCTCTCGGGCTGGGGCACACGGGCTGGCACGCTCATGCAGTGGGTCGCGCGGTGGATCGCGTTCACGCTCGTGTTGGGGTACGCTCGCACTCGTGCTGGGGCATGCTGGCTCGTGCAGAGGCGTGCAGGGGCACTCTAGCGCTCGTGCAGGGGCACACTGGCTAGTGCAGAGGTGCGCACAGTGCTCTGCGCTGTAGCGCGCTCTCGCGCTATCGCGCGCTAGTGCGCTCGAGGTGGTAGCGCGCGATAGAAGCGCGTGGTGGAGGAAACCGAGAGGGAGATCGTGAGAGAGAGTGAACAGCGGAGAGAGAGAGAGAAACTAAGAGGGAAGGATAAAGAGAGAGGGAAAGTGAGAGAAAGACGAAGAGAGAGGGAGACGCGGGGGCGATGGTGGTAGCGGAGGAAAGCAAGGCCGCGAGAGAGGAACGGATGGAGAGAGAGCGGTGGGGGAGATGAAGAGTCGGGGAGAGAGAGAGAGAAAGGGAAAGATTAGGGCTAAAAGCTCTAATCCCAAATTGGGGGGGTGCTGCGTTTTGTCTCAAAACGCAGCACTCTACGATTTTTTTTTTAAAATATATATATATTTTAAAACCCATACACTTGTTCGGACACCGAGTGTCGGTGTTACATTTTCTAACCCCCTAAAAATAAGTTTCGTCATCGGAACTAAAAAAAGGCTAAACAGCAAACAACTGGGGGTGCTGTCTCCTCATAGTCTCCTTGGGCTCCCAGGTCTCTTCCTCGACCTTATCACTGCACCATAGTACTCGGACAAGAGATACCTCCCTATTCCGTAACTGCTGGATCTGCTGGTCAAGTATGGCCACCGGCTACTGGCGGAGGCTCCAAAATATGCGAAGGATCTGGGATGTACTTCCTCAACACTGATACATGGAAGATATCATGGATTCGAGACAACTCGTCTGACAGCTCTAGTCTGTATGCTACGCTCCCAACTTTACTGAGGATACGGAACGGGCCAATATACCTGGGGCTCAATTTGTCCCGCTGTCGATATCGAACGAGTGTCTTCAAGGGAGAAATCCTCAAAAATACCATATCACCCACCTCAAACTCTAAGGGCCGGCATCTCCGATCCGCATATGCCCTCTGTCTGTCTTGGGCGGCTTTCAACCGTTCGCGGATCACCCTCACCTTTTCCTTAGTCTCCTCGACTAACTCAACACTAGTATGGCGTCTTTCGCCTACCTCATCCCAGCACAACGGGGTGCGACACTTTCTGTCGTAAAGTACCTTATAGGGTGGCATGCCGATACTGGTTTGATAACTATTATTATATGCAAACTCCACCAGCGGTAAATGTCTGTCCCAATTATCCTGAAAATCC
This sequence comes from Dillenia suffruticosa, assembly GCA_033439265.1. Classification (NCBI taxonomy): domain Eukaryota; kingdom Viridiplantae; phylum Streptophyta; class Magnoliopsida; order Dilleniales; family Dilleniaceae; genus Dillenia; species Dillenia suffruticosa. Next base: position 19,028,592 of record JAVTVX010000015.1, on the reverse strand, counting down.
ATAACACAAGCCCGAAGCAAATTCTCGAGCGTCTGAATGGTCCTCTCTGATTGACCATCTGTCTGTGGGTGATATGCTGTGCTAAAACTGAGTCGTGTGCCGAAAGCTTCCTGCAGCTTGGGCCAAAATCGAGAAGTGAACCTTGGATCTCTATCCAAGACTATGGACACAGAAACCCCATGCAGTCTGACTATTTCGTCAATATACAGACATGTTAATGTCTCTAGTGGAGAGTCGCTGCGCATCAGAATGAAATGGGCAGACTTGGTGAGTCGATCGACTACCACCCAAATGGCATCATATCTGGCCTGAGTTCACAGCAATCCCATAACAAAGTCCATAGTCACATGTTTCCACTTCCATACGGGAATGGGAAGAGGCTGTAATAAACTCGCTGGCTTCTGATGCTCACCCTTCACCTGCTGACAAACTAAACATCTAGCTACAAACTCCACAATGTCCTTCTTCATACCTGGCCACCAATAGATGCCCCGAATAGTTTGATACATCTTTGTACTACCCGGGTACAAGGCATAGGCCGAGGAGTATGCCTCATCTAATATGGACCTACAAAGATCCTCATCGGCAGGTATAGCCACTCTATCTCTATAAGTCAGAAGTTCATCACTACAGACTCTGAAATCATCTATATCACCTCTGCGGGCTCTCTCAGTAAGAGCCTGAAGCTTGGTATCAGTGCCTTGTAGCTCCCTAATACGGTCTAACAACGTCAGCCTGACCTTAAACCTGGCTAGCTGAGTGCCCTGATCATCACTAGCCAAACTGACTGCCAAATCCCGGAGTCCTATCAAACAAGTGAGGTATGTCGTATTGTTCTCCTGAGACGATAAAATTGATTTCAGGCTTAAGGCATCAACAACCACATTGGCTTTGCACGGATGATAATCAATGACAAGATCATAATCTTTAAGGAGTTCCAACCATCTCCTCTGTCTCGGGTTAAGTTCTCGCTGGGTAAATAAATACTTCAAACTTTTATGATCAGTATACACCTGGCAAGTCACCTCGTACAAGTAGTAGCGCCATATCTTCAATGCAAAGACTACGGCTGTAAGCTCCAAATCGTGTGTCGGATAATTCACTTCATGTTTCTTCAACTGTTTAGAGGCATAGGCGATCACCCGACCATTTTGCATCAAAACACAACCCAATCCCTGTCGGCTAGCATCACTGTACACTATATACTCCCGACTGCTAGTGGGAAGTGTCAAAATCGGAGCTGTAGTCAACCGTTGTTTGAGCTCCTTAAAACTCACTTCACAACGGTTATCCCATACAAACTTGACACCTTTTCATGTCAATCTACACAATGGAGCAGCTATCCTGGAAAACCCCTCAACAAATCTGCAGCAATACCTGGCCAGACCAAGAAAACTCCTAATCTCAGTCACTGTCTGCTGCTGCTTCCATCTCGTAATGGCATCGGCCTTCTGCGGATCGACAAAAATCCCTTCCGTAGAAACGACATGCCCCAAAAATCCAACCTATCTTAGCTAAAATTCATATTTTGTGAATTTGGCATACAGCTGCTCATCGCGGAGGATCTGTAAAACGGTGCGAATATAATGAACATGATTTTCATCACTCCGCGAATACACCAGTATATCATCTATGAAGACTATGACAAACTGATCCAGATAATCGTGAAAGACTCTGTTCATCAAGTCTATGAATGCAGCGAGGGCATTAGTCAGTCCAAACGGCATGACTAGAAATTCATAATGCCCGTATCGAGTGTGGAAAGCTATTTTTGGCACATCTTGACTCCTAATCCGCAACTGATGATATCCCGATCGAAGATCAATTTTCGAGAAAACTCGGGCATCTTGCAATTGATCAAACAAATCATCTATGCGAAGTAGCGGATATCTGTTCTTCACAGTCACCCGATTAAGCTGCCTGTAATCCACACACAATCTCAATGAACCGTCCTTCTTCTTTACAAACAGCACTGCAGCGCCCCAAGGGGACGTGCTAGGACGGATAAACCCCTTATCCAACAACTCCTGCAGCTGGACCTTGAGCTCCCTCAGCTCAGCCGGCGCCATCCTGTATGGTGGCATAAAGATAGGGGTAGTCTCCGGAGCTAAATCGATTTCAAAGTCAAACTCCCGAATCGGTGGTAATCCAGGTAGCTCCTCGAAAAAAATATTAGGAAAGTCCTATACCACTGGAACATCTTTCAATGTCGTCCCTAAGCAGTGGTGTCTATGATGTGAGCCAGATATGCCGCACACCCGCGACAAATCATGCGTTTGGCCTCCAAAACTGAAATGACACAGTGAGGTAAAACCCGCCTCTCACTCTCAAAAATCAACACTGGCTGATCGGTTTTTCGAAACTCTACCTGTTTCTTAAAGCAGTCAACTGAAGCCCGATGCATATGTAGACAATCCATTCCCAAGATGGCATCAAAATCAATCATGGCGAGAGGGATTAGATCTGCCTTCAGCACTATATCCCCAACTTTGATCTCACATTCTCTATACACTATGCCACGCACAATCTGCTCACCCAGAGGACTGATGACCAATAGCTCCTCGTCCAAAGGAAAGAGCGGCCTGTCAGAATGTCTGAAGAATTGATCACTCACATACGAATAGTTAGACCCCGTGTCAATAGGGATACGAACATCTATTCCGAAAATAGGTAGAGTACCTATCATTGAACAAAATGCACATAGACTTAGAATAATTTCAAACTTGATATATATATATATATATATATATGTCAAAATAGCTGAGTCTCTAAGGTTTTTACAACTTCAGTGTACAAAAATGTCAGAATAGTATCATCTCAACAAAAGGGTACACAACATAAGTACTTATACAACTATCATGATACAATGCTGACATCCCCAAACGGAGTAGAAATACGAATAGAGATCCTATTCTACAGGATCAGAAGGAGGAGTACCCATGATAATGTCGGGGTTCTCCTGGGAGTCCTCCTGCGTCATGGCATAAACCCGGGCCTGAGCCCTAGGCTGTTGTCGTGCCTGAATCTGTACTGTGTTACTCCTGGTGGTCACCCTAGGAGTAGAAGATGTTGGCTGAGCAGGCTGCCCCTTCTGTCCCATACGAGGAGTACTAGTACGGCTCTGTGAACTCTGTCCTTCGAGTCCTAACGAAGGGCAAGAACTCCTAATATGCCCCGACTTCCCACAGTGGAAGCAAATGACCGTCACTAAACAAGCTCCTACAGGATGAGACCTATTGCACCTGTGGCAATAAGGACGCTACTAAGGAGTATACTATGCAGGGTGAGTCGGAGCGGGTTATTTAAACCCCTAGGAGTACTGTCCCCATCCCAGATTAGAAAATCCAGATCCAAATCCGTCTCTGTGTGAACTAGATCCTCTGCCCCTCTTAGAGTTCTGCGCAAAATGAGACTTTTCTTTCTTTCTTTTCTGCTCTCTGCTCTCTCTCTGCCTAGCCTCTATGCGGACTAAGGCCTCCGCGCAGTGAGCAGAGTTTATCACCTCGGCGAGTGTAAACTATGGGGTAACAGTCATATACCTCTTTATACTGAGGCTAAGACCGTCCTCAAATTTAAAGCACAAATACTGAGGTGTAGCCAGATCTAGTACGAATACGACAAGTCTCGCATATCTACCTCATACTCCGAGACAGATCTGGACCCCTGTGTAAGCCGTCCCAACTCTGACCTCATCCGGTCCTGCTGGTAGAGTGGGAAGAATCTGCAGTCAAACTCCCGAAGGAAGTCATCCCACCGCAGTAGCTCTGTCGCCTCATTAGTGATGGCCTCCCATCATAAGAGGGCCTCTCCTTCTAATAATCACTGTGCCACTTTCAGGCAGAGCTCCTCTCCAATCATCAAATCGGTCAAAATCCTGTGGGTGCGGTTGATCCAATGCTTGGCTGCCATAGTATCACCAAGCCCCATGAAATCAGTGCACCCCAGCTGACGGGCCTCCTTAACCAACTGAGTCAACTCATGTACCTGTCTAAGAGCAGCCGATGTGGTCTCACTCGGCTCAGACAAAGTAAAAGGACCGGCCACAGATGGTGGAACCGGTGCCGAAGGAACTGGCACTGTTGCAGGTGCAGGCGCCGCTGTAGGAGGTGGTGGGGGAAAATCTGGACCCCATGCGAAGCGTACCACTCTTACACCTTCCGAAAGACGTCGAGTGTGGATACGGGAGTCTCAGCCTGAGCAGCTCGCTGAGTAGGTACCGGTGGTGGCACGCGAGTCGAGGAACGATCCTCCAGCTCCTCTAATTCCTCTGGTAGGGCAAAACGGGTATTCTATCTGGTCGTCATACTTCTGCAAGAGAAGGATCCTTATTAGGTATCATTCAAAGAATAGGCATGGTTCAAGAAATTTGGGCTAGTCACATCTTGACTACTCTCACAAAGAATGGAATCCAATCCAAAAAAAATAGCATGTTAGGTTAGACACAACCGTATCTAAACCCCTAAATGGATGAACTCATTTACCTATGGCCATGTACTGGGACTTCATGACTGTATGAAACTCTCATGCATTGAGGACTTTAAACACAAACACACTGGGAAATGTTTTTAAGACTCTCTTCCTACATAGCTCTCAACCTAGGCTCTGATACCAATCCAACTGTCATGCCCCGGACCGGGATCGTGAACAGCCGTCCGTTGTCCTGAATGCCGGCTGTATTTTTACAGAAAATCGGATAGAATTTCCCTATATTTCGGAGGTCTCCCAAGTACAATTAATTTTGTATAAATCACAACCATCATGTAAAATAATCAAATGGTCATCCCGACCTCTCCAAAATCAATCAATCCCGCAGCCAACATCCAGAATAAAGCAAGGCTATAAAATTTCTAGCAACCTAACTACAGACCTCTACTGCCATGCCCCCGTCAAAGGCATGGACAGCCGCCAATCGCCCCTCTTATGATTTAGAGGTGGCACCGAGCAATCCTAGAGTACACTTCTAAGACATAACACATTCTCAAGTACATACACAACGAATAAGAAATGCCTCAATGCAATGTTATGCAATGACATGAGAGTTCCACAATTTAAATGTCCATATTTATGCAGTCATCCCAGAATTTCATAATGGTCGTCTATAGATCTCAGAATGCATATACATTATCAATACAAATTTTACAGTAAAAATATATAATGACTCCTCAAATCCAAACCAGATCTCCCAATGATATTGTGCATCCTAAAAGCAACGCTCCCTGTTAAGTACTAGCTCTAAAACAAGAAGGGAAATGAGGGGTAAGTACTCGGTGAAGAATACTCGGTGAGTGAGTGGGTCAATACAATCATCTAATATGATGTGTGAAACTAGAGTGTCAAATCATAAATATACGAATCATATTTCAAATAATCATACTTTTTATTTCAACAATATATCATTATTATGCATTTTCAAGTATATCTAAAGTGCTCTCTACCCCGACATTGGCGACGGACCTCGTCCCGGTGCTAGATTTGGAGAGAGTATCCAAATCCTCCCCCTTTCGGGTTCAACCTGGCTAGTACCGTGTCGTTAATCAAATCACGACAACTCGTGGGATACCCCAGGCCTAGGCATATCCGGATGCCACCAAAGTGTCTCTCACGGTGTTTTTCGTAGCTACGGAAAAATACATACCAAAGCCCTCAAGACCAAATCCAAAATCGTATCAAAATGTGCCGAAATCAGGTTCAGAAACCAAATGCAACATATAGCATAAAATGGCACATTATACATTTCAACCATATGGATGCATAATTTCGATCTTTCAACATAGTTTTTGGACACTCCATCGGTTCACAAAAATCAATTTCAAAACCAGTCAAAACATTTCAAGCACACTACAAATCATGCTCATTTATCAAATAATTTAAAATAGGGTTTACACATTAAACAAAAGTATTAAAATAAATCTCATTCATAGTTTTAGGGAGGGAAGCACACTTCCCAATAAAACCACAATACGTAAAACAAAACTCCCCTCAATCGAATCACCAAGAAAGCTAACCTAATCAAATCGTCACGATTTTCATCAAATTTTTGACTATTTTCAGGGTTTATCATTTTCCTTAAGTTCGTACAAACCCTAAATTCTTTAATTTATAAATATACACCAATGTCATCAATTTCGTTACATTTTCAAGGTATCGAAGTCTATTTTCATAATATAAACGTATTTTAATTTCCTATATATAGGAAAATTAATCATGAAAAAACTGTATCAATCCTTAAACTCAAATCCCAAATTCTGAATGTTTTTAAGCATTCGTCAAATCAACTCTAAGAGAATCTATTCGAATCAAGTCCGTACGATTCTATCATCCAGAATAGCTCCATTTGTATAAAATCCTATATTTGATCTAATTAATTTCATATAATGTTAAACAATGCATTTCAATCTATTATAACATTTATCCTAACATATGCAATACACTTTTACTCTAATTTACCCTAAATTCATCCAAATAAATCGAGTGAGTTAGAAATCCTAACCTAGGTTCTTCATGGTTCACAATCCTGTGGTCCAAACATCGTTCCACTCAGTCTAGGACCTGCAATGCTTCAAATCGAAGCAAGGTTCAGAAATCTAGCTTAATCACCAAGAGAATATCGAACCCTAGAACTATAACCAATCACAGTCGTTACCTACAGTGAAAGATTTCTGCGAGGATGGCCGATGGCTCTCAAAGGAGAAAGCCGGTCGGGGGCTCGCGGGCAGTCGTGGGCTCGTGGGCCGATGGGCTGGTGGGCTGGCGAGTTGGCCCGCTAGTGGGCTCGCGGGCTCGATGGCCGTAGTGGGCTCGCGGGTCAGCAGGCCGCAGTTGGCTCGTGGGCTGGGGCGAGCGGGCTGTGCATTTGCGGGCTGGGGCGCGCGGGCTGGCGCGCTCGCGCCCGTGTTTGTGCTAGGGTACGCTGGCGCTCGTGTAGGGGCACGCTGGTGCTCGTGCAGAGGCGTGCTGGGGGGCTAGCTAGCGCTCGTGCAGGGGCATGCTGGCTTGTCCAGGGGCGTGCTAGCGCTCGTGCAGAGGGTCGCGCAGTGCTCGCACGTGCTCGGGAGAGCACGCAGTGCTCTGCGCTATCGCGGCTCTGGCGCTGTCGCGTGCTGGTGCGCTCAATGTGGTGGCGCGCGATAGAAGCGCGCGGCAGAGGAAACCGAGAGGGAGATCGCGAGAGAGAGTGAACAGCGGAGAGAGAGAGAGAAACTGAGAGGGAAGGATAGAAAGAGAAGGAAACTGAGAGAAAGACGAAGAGAGAGGGAGACGCGGCGGCAATGGTGGTGGCGGAGGAAAGCAAGGCCGCAGGAGAGGAACGGACGGAGAGAGAGCAATGGGGGAGATGAAGAGTCGGGGAGAGAGAGAGAAAAAGGGAAAGATTATGGCTAAAAGCCCTAATCCCAAGTTGGGGGGGGTGCTGCATTTTGTCTCAAAACGCAGCACTTCGCTGTTTTTTTTTTAAATATATATATATATATATATATATATATATATTTTAAAACCCATACACTTGTTCGGGTACTAAGTGTCGGTATTACACTTATGGACTATTAATGACTTTCCTACATATGCTAATGTATCTGGGTGGAGTACTAAAGGTAGATTTGCATGTCCCGTATGTGGATATGATACATGTTCTCGGTGGTTAAGTCATGGCCGCAAGTATTCTTATATGGGACATCGAAGATGGTTGGACTCAACTCATCCATTCAGGTATGATAAATTTTCTTTCGATAGGACAGAGGATTGTAGAGTTGCTCCAAAACAATGGTCAGGAGCTGATGTCTTACCAGAATTACATGAGATTGACTTAACAAGTCCGAATGATATTCATGGATGAAAAAAAAGAGCATATTGTTTTATTTGCCATATTGGAAAAATGTTTTAATTAGATATAATATTGACATGATGCATAAGGAGAAAATTTGTTTTGATGCAATTGTTGGTACAATTCTAGGACAAGAAAGAAAGTCTAAGGAAAATTATAAGAGTAGACTTGATCTTGAAGATATGGGAATAAGAAAAGATCTACATCTACATACATCAAACTCTTCAAATATATTTGTACCTAAAGCATATTACCAAATGACGCTGCAAGAGCATTTCTCAAGGTTTTGAAGGATTTAAAACTTCCTGACAAGTGCTCTACTAACATCTCCAAATATGTTCATTTGAAGCAGTGGAAGTTAATAGGATTAAAGGGTTAAGACTGTCATATTTTAATGCAAGAGTTTATTCCCATAGCAATTCGGGGGTCGTTGCCTGACAATGTAAGCTCTGTTATCATTAAAATATGTAGCATTTTTAAATGTCTGTACTCTAAGGTGCTTGACCCACGAGAACTTGAGCATTTAGAGGGATTAGTTTCACAAATTATGTGTGAGCTTAAAAAGATTTTTCCTCCATCATTTTTTACTAGTATGATACACTTAGTCGTGCATTTAACAACAGAAGCAAGAAGCGGTGGACCAGTCACATATAGATGGATGTATCCGGTTGAAAGGTTTTTATTATTCTCATAATTTATTTATTTCAATAACTTATTTATTTAATAATGATGCTCATTTAATTTAGGTTAACTTATTGCAATATATATCCATACAGATACTTGTTTCAACTGAAATCTTATGTTCGTAATAGAGCACGACCAGAAGGATCCATAGCCGAAGGATATATAGCAAATGAGTGCCTACTATTTTGTTCGAGATATTTAGACGGAGTTGAGACAAGGTTTAATCATATGTTGCGAAATGATGACAACCAGATTATATATGGAGAAGATGAGTCCACTTTTTCGACTATTGGAAGACCTTTGGGACTAAGAACATATAGATCTAGTAAAAGACGAAAAAAGAGGATATCTCGAATTCGTCTGGATGAGAAATCATTGAAGCGATGCCATAGATATATATTATTTAATACTGACTCACTTACCTCCTTTAAACTGTAAGTCTACATTCTCATGTATTTATTTAGAAATATTAAATTGTGATGTAATATCATGTGTTCATGATCAGGAAACATATACAACATTTTCGAAGAATAAATCGAAAAAAAAAGTTAAATAATTTTCAAATTGACAAATTTCACAGTAAAGATTTCAGTAGCTAGTTTACTCATCGTCTAAGTATATTGATATTTAATCTTTTCAATATATATCCTGGGTTAATCTTATTAATTTTTTTTTATGATTTCTTCTTTCAGATTAGAAATTCAAAAAACAATACAGAGATTAGAGATAAACTTAAATGGATCGCTCATGGACCATATCCATTCGTTAGAAATTACAATGGCTATATAATCAATAGATATCGATTCTATATACATGATCATGAGAAATGCCTTCAAACTCATAATTATGGGGTTGTGGTGTAGTGGATGATGTTACTTATGCAAGTATGAGTGATAAAATACCTATTCAAGATAAAGTTAATTATTATGGAATATTACGGCAAATCATTGAAGTAAACTATAATGAAATGTATACGTTTATTTTATTTCGGTGTGATTGGGTTGATCTACAATGAGAATGTAAGAAGGACAGATTTAGTTTAACATTTATAAATTTCTCCTATCTCAATCATACGGGCATTGACTTGCTGGATGATCCTTATGTCTTGGCATCCCAAGCAAGGAAGAAATTTTATGTAGCTGACGAAAGACATAAAGGATGGCTTGTTGTAAAACATGTGAAAGTTAGAGATGAATTTGACATGGGTGATGCATTGATGAATCAACATATGAATTCAGAAAGTAACCCCTCAACTTAGGTGTACGTTCGGACTAAGGTAAATGAAGATGAAGGAAATGTATCAATGGAAATGAATGATGATGAAGATGTTGATAGAGAGGATGAGATGCATATACGTATGAAATGTAATTTCCTATACACATTTATCTTTTTATCTTCTGTATTTTTATATTTTTAATCACTCTACTTTCATTCTTCTTCTTTATTGTGATGTGGTATTGGCATGGTAACAAGTGGTAAAAGTAGTAATAATAACTACTTTCTCTTTTTACAAATGCTAACAAATGGTAAAATTTACTTTTATTCTCTATCTATATCGTTGGTAAAAAGTGATCTATAACAAATAACAAATATCAACGCTACGTGTACTTTTATTATAGTATAATAAAAAATAAAATAGTAACTTTTATTCTCTATGTACACGGTAACAAGTGATAACTAACAAAGAATAAATAGTAACAAGAATTGGTCCAATATAACAAGTGGTAAGATAATAATTATATAAAATTTATATAATATAATACGGTAATAAGTGGTAACAAGTGGTAAGAAGTAGGTCGAATGATAACAAGTAGTAAGAAGTAGTAATAACAACTACTTTCTCTTGGTACAAATGGTAACAAATTATAACAATTACTTTAATTCTGATAATAATGATTTTTATTGTGGTAACAATGATAATAAGTGGTAACAAGTGATTTTAATCCAATATAACAAGTGGTATGACAATAATTATATAAAATTTGTATAATATAACGTCGTAACAATGGTAACAATTGATAACAAGTGGGTCGAATGTAACAAATGGTAAGAAATAGTAATAACAACTACTTCATCTTGGTACAAATGGTAATAAATGGTAACAATTACTTTAATTCTGATAACAATGATTTTTATTATAGTAACAATGATAATAAGTGGTAACAAATGATCTTGATCCAATGTAACAAGTGGTATAACAATAATTATATAAAATTTGTATAATATAATATCGTAACAATAGTAATAATTGGTAACAAGTGGGTCGCATGGTAACAAATGGTAAGAAATAGTAATAATAATTATTTCCTCTTAGTATAAATGATAACAAATAGTAACAATTACTTTAATTTTGACAACAATGATTTTTATCGTGGTAACAATGATAATAAGTAGTAACAAGTGATTTTGGTTCAATATAATAAGTGGTAAGACAATAATTATATAAAATTTGTATAATATAATGTAACAATTGATAACAAATAGGTCACATCGTAACAAGTGGTAAGAAGAAGTAATAACAACCATTTTCTCTTCGTGTAAATGGTAATAAATAGTAACAAGCAAGTATTTTTTAAAACTGTCTGAAATTTGTATAAACCAGAAAATAATGACTATGAAAATATGTAATGTTAAAAACTATTGATCTAACAATAAAATAACACATATGAAACATATAAATATTAGAGAGGGTAATCACTATAACTACTCCAAGAATATTCACTATAACTATTGCATTCCAAACTATAACTATACATTTAACGGTAAAAATTTTTTAAAATCCATTAAAAATTCAAACCTCCCAATAAATTTGTAAATGAGGGAAAAAAAGGCGCGGATAGATTTTCAACATTTGGCGTTGGATTTGCTTGAAACATAAACCCTCAATATTTAAATACATTGTTTGGCGGTATAATACAACTATTAGCATACAGTATAAATATATTGTTTGCCCAATATAATATAACTATAAATTATATTAATTATATTGTTTCATAAAATAAAATTATAAATTTATTATAATTATGATTATCAAATTTATTTGATTAACATTATTACTATAATTTAATATTATTATATCATAAAACTTAAATACTTATCAATATTAATATTACTAAATAATACTACTTACTAATTTCAATAATCATTTTCTATTACTAATATCAAATAATTATTATATTTAAATATTGTTATTAAAGTAGGGTTATATTTTATATAATAAATTTAATTGTACTGGCATATATACTCATAATATTTTTATGGTAGTTTACTTAATTTTTTTCATATTTCATTTAATTATTAATTTTATCATATTTCAGTTAATTATTTTAGTTTTTTATTATTATTATTTTCAATTAAATTATTGCTAATTTAAATAATTTCGATAATATTATGGACTGTTATTGTAAAATTTGCTATTATATTTTGATTTCAATTCCTTACATTTCTAAATAAATAATATTAAATATAATTATCATATTCCTTAATTATAAATTCTAAAATATAAATTAGACATTAATATATCTAATTAATATTATTAATTTAAATAACTCATACTCATACTCATCATATGCAATCCATCCAAAACACATGGTCCGAATTCACATTCTTTAATTATAACGAAATTTAAATTATAAATTAAGTATCAAATATTATTATTTTAAATAATAAAATCATATAAAATTATATAAATAATGTAGTAATAATAATATAAAAAATATATGATTTTTTGTAATATATGATTTTATTTAAAATTATATATTCATCAAAAAATATAATAAAATGTATTATGAGACTATAAAATATAAATTATTAATTTAATATATTTAATGATTGTATATAACAAAATTAGTAACATAATTTCATAATTTCATATAACAAATTTAGTAATATAATTTAAAGATTTCATATGATTATATTAATAATATAAATGTTTTGTTATTTAAAATAATAAAATTATTTTTTTAAAATATGGTGCCCGGTTGAGCCGCAGGGACCATTGTTGTGCCGCGAGGGCTTTGCGGGCCTGCTTGCCTAGGCGGCTCAGCCACATAGCATCTCGGTTGTGCCTAGCATAGGCATTTGTACGCGCTTGCCTGGCCGGCTCAGCCGCAAAAGTATCGCTGTTGTGCCGTGCATGCATTTGCGGGCATGCTTGCCTGGGCAGCTCTGCCGCACGGGCATTACGATTGTGCCATGCAAGCATGCGCCCGATCTAATAATAAAATAGTAAACATTTACTACTACTTCACGGAATTATATAGTAATATATCAAAATCAAAATTTTCTGTTAATTACTCAAACTATAAAAAGAGAGGTAAATACAAAAAATTCAAAAATCTAAAATATGATAAACGGGGCAAAATACTGGGTTTTGAAAAATTTATTTGGCGTTAAACAAATTATATATACTACAAACCAAAATTTATTTGGTGCTAAACCAAATATATATACTACAAACCCTTCTTCCCTCCATAAATATCGAAACTAATCATTTCCTTCAAAAAAACTCTTCTCCCTCACATCTCTCAAAATTTCTAACTCAAACAAAATTTCATTTCATCAAATATTTTCATCCAAAAATTTTTAACAAAAAATATGGGACAAAATAAAAGAAAAATGACCATTGTTGCTGAACACAAAGAATCAGAACCATCCGAAAAAAGTTTACTCTGAAGAAACCCAATTATTCAAAGATGATATCTCAAGTTTGGTTTTGTTTATATTTATCTTTAAAAATAGATCATTTCTTTTTAATAATATATTTCTATCTAATTACTATATTATCTATTTTTTATTTTTAATTTGCACCGGTGCTCAAGAGAAAATGTAGAGACCTATCCTACTATCAAGATGTTTGAGATTTAGAAAAAGAGAAACGTATGCTAGTTGAAATGAACGATTTGAATCAACCAATAGGAATCGAAGGTACGATCTTCACCAGATTCCTTGGCTCCATAATCAGAATACATTCCATTACTCCAATAAACTATACAAGTTGGCGTGACATACCAACTGAGTATAAAGAGGATATGCGAAAAATTGTACATGTATTTATCTTTATTACTCAATCGAATCATGTCATACATGAAAATTAAGATACCTATTTTTTTTTCTTATATTGTAGTAAAAAATTACCTTCAAGCTACTCAGAGATGGTACTAAGAAATTGGTTCTTGCAAATTTGTCCGACAAATGGAAGAGTTTTAAAAATTCTCTCAAATCAAAATAGTTCGATGATTTACTCGAAATAGATGAAAATATCAAGAGAATGGAGAATGAGAGAGTTGATCCGAATAAGTACAAGGACCTTGTTGTTTTTTGGTTGAGTGATAAGTGGAAGGTAGAAGTTAATAATTTCTCTTACTACTTCACTTTTTTTACTGGGAAATTTAATTGTAGTATGATACTTTTTCCTTTTAGGAAATGAGCAGAAGAAATTCAGAATATCGTGCAAAGTTAAGCGATCCGCATTGCTTAGAATCTAAGTCTTTTGCCGAATTCATACATGAGAAGATATAAACAATTCATATCTTATTTTATTTGAAATTATTTTTTATTGCATCATAATACAAACTAAACCATTTTATTAGACAACACAATTTAGGACAAAATCTTGTAAAACTGAACTTTATATTACAAGTAGAACCCGATCAAATGAGAGTTTAGTTTCTAGAAAATATTAGAAGTTGTGGTATGATTGATTATTTTTATGTATTCTCAATTGATATATTAATGAATATTCACATTTAATTCATTTTACATAAGAAATGATAAAGATTGGAATGAATACTGAGAGTGAAGCACAAAATTCAAATTTATCTTTGGAGAACTGATATCATATCCAAAGTTAAAAGGTCTGATTTTAGGGGAATAATCAAATGTGTTGGTAAAGTTACAACTCCATCACAACCGCAGCATTCAAGCAAACCTGAGAACAAACATATGACTGTTATGATAGAACGATTAATGAAATAAAAACAGAATCTTACCAATCTGGTGAGCAATATTCTTATGTATGTCACTATGCATGCCGAAAGTCGCCAACGAGATGAATTGTTGAACTTCGTTAATGAAGCGAGGCCCATTGCTGGTGTTGAGATACTAATATCATTTCTTTATTTTTTACCATAATCTAACTACCTTTACTTCTTAACAATAGTCTACGTTATTTGTATTTGTATTGTTAACTTTCTTTGATACAAGATGTTAGGAGTGCATATCGAAACCAACCATCATCAGCACTAAATGTACAAGTTTTTACAATATATCTTATAATTATATTAAACTCATTACTATAGAATAATACCACAAATCATGGTAGATCTTGGAATCGGATGCCACGGATGCTGAAATTTTTTGAGTGCTCCAAGTCAATATTTGTGGTATCAACATTTCATTTCAGATAATATGAAAATATGTACTAACCGGAAGTTACAATCTTTTTTTTTTCTCTTGTAATATATCTGTAATATTATCATGTATATTCCATGATAATATAAAAGATACTTCATTTCCTAAGATACGGTATTTATAATATTTTCTAACTCTTTTCTAACCCACAATTATAGCATTTTCTTGAGAATAATTTAGTAATATTTTAACGATAGAGAAGTAATATTTTTATTAATATATCCTAACATTTACTAACCTTATGATAACCTACACAAAGAGTAGTAATATTTGGTTACTGATAATAAGTAACAAATAAGTAATAACTCTTTAACCACATATGTTAAACGACAATAAAATAGTAAAATTTAATCACCAACAATTTTTCTGTAAACGACACTAAAAGTAATAATATTTACTATCCCTTCGACAATAAATATAGTAACATTTACTAAGTCAATAATTCTATAAACGATAATAAAGGTAGTAATATTTACTAACCAATAAGTCTGTAAGCAACAATAAAAGTAGTAACATTTATAATCTAATAATTTTGTAAGTGATAGTAAATGTAATAATATTTACTAACCAATAAGTCTGTAAACGATAATAAAATAGTAATATTTACTGACCCAACAATTCTGTAAACGATAGTAAAGTAACATTTACCAACCAATAAATCTGTAAGTGATAATAAAAGTAATAACATTTACGAATCTAACAATTCTGTAAGTGACAATAAAGGTAGTAACATTTACTAACCCAATATTTCTGTAAACGAAAATAAATGTAATAATATTTATTAACACAATGACGGACAATAAAATTAGTAATATTTACTAACCAATAGTAAGCGTGTGACAATAAAAATTTCACATTTCTTATGTCCTAAGATCCGACGCTATTGTAATAATATTTACTAATGTTTGTATTTATCGACAATAAAAGTTATAACATTTTCTAACATACGTATTATTTAATTGGTGACACTAAATAGTTATACTAATTCTAACGGTTATATTGAGCGATTGAGTGATAAATGTAGAAATTTTTACTAACCCTTAAAGTGACGAAAAAAGTAGTAACTTGTACTAACCCTTTACAAGTGACGATAAAAATTATAATTTTGCTCACCCTTTTACAACTGATGATATAATATCGATTTTTACCGACACTTTTTTAACCGTCCGGAAATTTAACAAACTCCAACGATCATGACAAGTGTCGACATAGGTCTATCCCGATCTCTGTATACCCAACTGAATCTCTATCCATCGGAGAAGACTTTATCGATGGTTTTATCACTTTTTTCTCACGGATTTCGTACGTTTCCATATGTCATTTCCGTTGTAGTGGAAACTCACGAAGATTTTAGACTTTTCGTAGAGCTTTAGGAT
Organism: Dillenia suffruticosa; assembly: GCA_033439265.1. Lineage (NCBI taxonomy): Eukaryota > Viridiplantae > Streptophyta > Magnoliopsida > Dilleniales > Dilleniaceae > Dillenia > Dillenia suffruticosa. The sequence continues at coordinate 19,012,302 of JAVTVX010000015.1, read as the reverse complement.
AAAATATCTTCCACTAATATTTTCAAGTTCTTGGAGGATGACCCACCTGGTCCGCTAGCATCCTCTGCCATTTTCTTCCACTCCATCACTTTCTTCTTCATTGTCTCTCCCCTGTCGCCCACCATCAATTCTCTAACAAGCTTCTCAACCTCGTCTCTCTTCACATCATTATCAATCTCCATTCCGACCTCCCAATCCACACAACAAAACCTACGATTAGTATGCTGTTCAGCAAAAAATGGCCAACAAATCATAGGAACACCACTAGAAAGGCTCTCAATAGTAGAGTTCCAACCACTATGAGTCAAAAACCCTCCTATGGATGGATGTTGAAGCACTTTCTCTTGATCACACCAACCTGCCATCTTGCCCCTATCCCTTGTCTCCTCAAGGAACTCGGCTGGTAGCATTGCTGCGTCGCCAACCATGAGGTCCGGCCGGATTATCCACAAGAAAGGCATGTTGGAGTTGGCAAGTCCCCAGGCAAATTCAGTGAGTTGCTGCTTAGTAACAACAGTTATGCTACCGAAGTTCACATAAACCACTGAGCTAGGATTTTTCGAGTCGAGCCATTCTATGCAGCCAGGTTCTTCTGTCCACAAGTTTGATCCAATGGACTTGGTGGGCTCATTTTCTGGAATTTGGTTTACTAGCAAGTGAAGAGGACCAATGGAGAGAACGCGGGGAACTATGTTGGAAAGAGCATTTAGAACTTCTTTTTCTAAGGCTTCAAATGTGTTTATGATGACTGCTGAGGCCTTTGGAAGTTTCCCCACTTCGTTTATGAGCACGTTGAGCATGATGTCGTCTGGATTTGTAGTCCTTATGAAACTTGGGAGATCTTTCAAACGGATGTCTTTCATTCCAGGAATCCAATCCACGATACTTTCCAAATACCCATTTGTCAAATAGCTCTCATCTGCAAAATTCAGCACAAAAGATAATATTTTAGCTATTCATTTGTCTTTTCTTCTCCAATGGTGATTAAGTCTTACACGGTTGCTCTTCTCTGCCCATAATTCTCTCCAAGTGTTTTCAAAGTCTCTTAATTTTACTGTGAAAGATTTTACAAACTCAACTAATTACTGTTCCAAAACTTATTTTTTGTTCCGATTTGACAACAGTTCTGCTGGAAAAAAGTTGGGGGGACATTTTATGCCAAAAGTACTATTTGACCCTTTGATAATACATATATTGCTTAGCAGAGAAAAATTAGCAAAGGTGCAAAAGAGTAATTTGAGAATTGGGACTTTATGATGCTTTATTTGAAACAAAATCCTAAAACCTCAAGACTCAAAAAAGTAAAAGAGTAATGCCGAAATAAAGTTCGCATAAAAAATGTAGCGCCTTTTTTTTCCCATGAGCTCAAATTTAATCTTATAGATTAGCATATCTCATAAAAAAAAATGTGCAACACTATATTCATGTAGCACCAATGTTTAGCCGTGAAACAAATCATAAGCCGTGAAATTGACTAATAACAAAGATGGTATTTCCCGAAATCCAAACAAGGAGAAGGGGAGAGAGAGAGAGAGAGAGAGCTCAAAATATCACATACTTTTGAGTGGTGTGAGACCTTTTTCCACTAGATGAGGATATTGAGTATATCCCAAGAATCCACAAGCACTGGTGGTCCAAAAAAGCACTTCCGGAATCCCAAGCTCCTCGGCAACCTTAATAGTGAAGGACATGCCTCCATCGGACACCACACAGCTCACAGGCGGAACATCCGAGGTCTTGGACTCCTCGTTGAGCTTCAAGAGTAGTTCTCTAAAGGGTTTCAAGCAAGTCCTTGAAGTAGACTCGCATAGAGAAGGGATGTCTTGGGTGGACTCGGCAGAGTCAGAGGGAGGAAGCCCATCGGGGATGGCGGCAAAACGGAAATCGGGGAGGCCATCGAGGGCGTGAGGACCTCTGGAATTGAGGAGGCGCTTGTGGTTGTATTCGGTGTGGACAAAGGTTACGCGGAAGCCTTTGGAGTGGAGAAGTTTTGCTAGTTTTTGCATTGGGTTGATATGGCCTTGTGCTGGGTATGGGATACATACGGCATGGGGTTTTCTTTGTTCTCCCATGGATCCCATCTCTCTTTCTCTCTTTCTCTCCAACTTTTCTTTCGGTGATTCTCTCTCTTTCTTTGTTGCCGAATGTGCAAGAAAACGTGAAGTTGTTGGGCCTAAATTTATAGCCCAAGCCAAGTGCGCGCTCTCTCTCTCTCTCATAATTTATTTCTTTCTTTTATAAATGATAAAAGAATTATTTTAAATCAATTAAATTTAATTTAAATTGAATTCAAATTTTAAAAAAATAAAATTTTTTAAATATTTATTTTTTCTGTATATAAAATTTTGTTAAAAAATATCAATATAATTATACATCAATTATGTGTGCCTGAGGCGCACGCAAGTGAATGGCGAGTGTTAGATTTTTTTTTTTTTAAATTGAAAGCGAGTGTTAGTCGGCACGGCAGCAATTCCTTACCGATATTGAAATTTTGTTAAGAGCTAGATATTAATAATTTTTTTATATTTTCATGTTGTATGTTGCAGGCACACGCAAATGAGAAAATGATTATATGAGAAAGAAGTTGCAGAAACTAATAGCATTTTACTCTATTTATTGTAAGGATTTTCATTAATTTTTTTATTTAAAAAACATTATTGATGTAATCTTATCGAAAATTTTAAATAAGTTTTAAAATCTCAAATTTCGTTGATGCATGCCTGATTCACCATGTGTGGAACCTTGAACGTTTTCCTTGGTGAATGTTTGAGAAATCACATCAAAAGTGATCGTTTGTTGATCAGTGCCATCACAATGGAGAATCGAAGTCTACTGTTATTGCTCCAGTCTTCTTTCATTGTATAGTAAATCTCAATTATCATGGCAACTCACATTTTGCATGTACCCACTTATTAATATATTCATCGCTTAATATATATAAATTAAGTTTTATTATTTTTTACATTTATTAATATATATAAATTAAAAAATTCTTGTCCGTCAAGAATCAGGCATATGGCAAATGCTTCTGGGATGAGATTCGAGATCTCGACAAACAAAAGAAGACACCGGTGACGTCACTGCCTAGATACACTATTAGAAAAGCACGTATCAGCGACTGAAATATTCATCGCTAATACCAAATATTCCATTGATGAAGAATATCAGCAACGGATCTATCCATTACTAAGAATAACAACAACAACAACAACAATAAACCGAGCTTTATTCTCAAATTTTAGGGTCGATCATTTGAAAGATAAATTTATAAAAGATAGAAAAATGATAAAAAACAAGAATAAAATATATATATATAGATAAATAAAAAGAAAAATAAAATAAAGAAAATAAAATAAGAGAAAAATAGAATAAAAAAATAAATATATAAGTCAATAGATATATATCTGAAATATATTGGTTTAATTTGTGATGATTCTATTATACTTTTCATTCCTATGTGAAACCATTTTCTATTCTAAATCCTTAACTTTCATGTTTTTATGGATCACTTACATCCAAATTTTCAATAGTCTATCTCTACGTTTTACTAAATCTCATATATTTAAATTCTCAATTCTCCTAACTGGTGTATTTTTAGGTTTTCTTTGCACATACCCGAACCACCTTAAACGACACTCCCGTTTCTTATGCACAATTGAACTAACTCCCAATTTGTTACGAATTTCGTCATTTTTAATTTTATCTTTTTTAGTTTTTCCATACATCCACCTAAATATTCTCATTTCTGCTACAACCATCTTTTGTTTTTGTTGTTGTTTAATAACCTAACACTCAGTACCATATAATAATATAGGTCTACTGTGATTCTATAAAACTTTCCCTTCAGGTGTAATTGTATCGTCCGATCACAAAGAACTCCGGATGCCTTTCTCCATTTCATCCAACCCGCTTGAATCCTATGGTTCACATTTCCATCTATATTGTCATCATTTTGAATGATAGAGTCTACATATCTAAATCATTTATTTTTTGGGATATCTTGTTTATCTAATCTAATCGTTTTTTCATCATTCCTATAACTATCGCTAAACTTACATTTCGTATATTCGGTTTTCGATCTATTCAATCTAAATTCTCTGGATTCTAGTGTAAATCTCCGTAACTCTAGTTTAGCATTAACACTCTCTTTAATTTCATCAACTAACACTATATCATTTGTAAAAAGTATACAATATAGTATTTCATTTTGGACATTTTTTATAATTTCGTCTATCACTATTGTAAAAATGAGGGGATTTAATGTCGAACCTTGATGGAGAATATCATTGAAAATAACTCCGTAAATTTTTACCGACGGATCTAACCATCTTTTGACTTATTTATTTATCTTTTCAACCTCGAGAAAGAATTAATAAAAATAAATAAATTGATATAATTTTTTAATTATGAAATTATATATTATGCTTGGGAATAATTTAAAACAATAAAAGGGAATCATATATGAAATCAAATTTTATCATCTTTTCAAGTCCATTGGAGCCGCACAAAGCAAATTAAGTTTGTTGGCGTGCGGCATTTAAGCTTTTTGTCATCCACCCTATAGAAATTAATGGAAAATAATAAAAATTAGAATCTAATTTTTTATTTTTTTTCCGAAAAAGAGGACATGAACCCTTGTTCGAGATCAGGAGAGAAGACTTTCTTATTACTTCAGTCAGAGATTTTTTTTTTTGTAAATCAACTGGTATTTAGAATTATATTTTATTAATTTGGTTTGCGTATTATCGGACTCAATTCAGTAAAAACTCTCCCAATATAGTTTTTTTCATTCTCAAATTTTGAATTCAAAATTTAATTAAAAGAGCTACCACGTTTACTCCCCATATCAACTATCTGTTTGTTGGATTTAATCGACACAATATGTATATGCAGAAACATAGTAAAATGATCGGAATTTTTGGAATAAATACCTCAATGGAGTCGGTCTTCAAAATCCAACCGAATCGCAAAATCTCTCGAACGGATTGTTCAGTCAAGATGATAATCACGGAATCTAACCACCATCATAGTACCATAATTCCTCAATCCTAAAGTCCGGTGACCTCCAATGACCAGAGAAATTTTCTTACGCGAAAATTTCTCATCCCTCAATTTTGTCTCTCTCTCTCTCTCTAGAGATGTGTATGAGGCCTCGTCACCTCTCACTATTCCCCCAAAATCTCACCTGGGAGGAAGAGAAAAATCACATCCATGTTGGGATACACTAGGGTTAATTAGGGAGTGATTATTAGGAAATAAATGAGATGGTTAATAGGATAACGGGAATTACCCATTATCCCAAAATTACCAAAATACCCTTCATGGGCATTTTTCAACATCACCCACTTGCACACGAGAGTATTTTATATCCGTCATGTAATTACAGTTCATGCGATCTTCCACATCACTCTACTGAACTTTCATACAAGAATGACTGTCGTACAATCTACAAATACACTTGCAAACAAAGATTTCTCCGTACATCTATTAGAATGATCGAAGAGTCAACGTTAGTATAAAAAGAACTTGTTGTATCCCAGATCCAATATAATTACATTCATCGAGCTACTTTTCTTATCGAAAGTAATCTCCAATCATTTGCTCAACTGTGTATTCACTATTATATTTAAATTCTAATATGGATTAATATAACAGATCGACCTGTGAATACAATACAATGAGATAATGTCGATTGGTTTTCATTTTTCCAAAATCGAATTAATCGGTTTCAATTCAGCTGCTTTTCTAAATCTGACTCTTGGACCTCAATTTATCTTCTGAGTCATAGATAAACAGATTAAAATAGCAATAGTGAACCAAAATTTCTAGAAATAGCAGAAAGTAATAAGCGTATAAAAGATCCCACCCAATAAATTTCAGGTCTCACACAATGGGAACGGGGATCACAACCACTTTATCGTCTCAAATAATAACTCTCACTATTTCATGGTCGTCTTATCCACATGGTATGAAACACGTATTACAGTGTTATTCCTCCATCTCTCAAAAAGACATATGTCAGATCTTTTTAATATTTACAGGTATGAGATTCAGTTTACACATAAGATTTTATCCAGAAATCCAGAGAGAGTATATCAGAGACAATATCACTAGTCACATGTGATATCTGAGATCTCAAATCTGACTACTTACAAACAACATGAATATGAGTGTTTCCATGTTGGTCATATTGTGGATAATCTCATCTTGAATACATATCATGGTAACTTATATTCTATTAGGGCCACTCTCAAATCCCCTTACGACTAGAAACCGTTTCATTCCTGTTCACTCAGAGCTGAGTTGGTCACTCATGTGAGAGAGTCGACTACGCCTGCCTGACACATCTTTTATCATAACATATCACAAAATATATGACAATAAATGAGTACAAGAAATAAACTTATGACCTAATAATACACGCATATCATATATTTCAATAAACATAAAAAATAGTACATAATGAGAAATATCAAAGTACGCTAAACCCAATGATTGCTTATCTCACAAAAAAATCTCTCACAATGGGTTTTGTGAAGGGATCAGTTACAATACTGTATATAAAGGTGTACTTAATCATCACAATACCCTTTTCGATAATGTCTCTCATAAACTGGTTTTCGGTATCAATGTGTTTGGTTTTACTATGACACTTAAGGTCTCGATTATTGACAATGGCAGTCTGATTATCATAATAATTATTACTGATCTCCTACTATTTGCTACAACCCCTAAATCATCTAGAAATTTCTAGAACCAAGCACTTTCCTGAACTGTCACTAAGCATGCTACAAGCTGAGTCTCTATCATAAATAGAGATATTCAGATTTTCTTCTTATTGCTCCAAGAAATAACACCTCCATTGAGCAAGAAGACAAAACTCAATATCAATTTGCGTTCATCTAGATCGCTTACCCGCAGTTGGCGTCTAAATACCCAACGAAACGTAAATCACCTCATCCATAACCTAAGGAGAGGTCCGCAATTCTCTTGAGATATCTCAAAATCCTTTCACTATTCTTAGTATTTGATTGATACCTACTCACTAGATCGATTACAAAATAAACGTCTGGTCGTGTACGTCTCATCGCGTACATTAGACTGTACATTGTACTTGTATGCCTCATCGCACACACTAGAATGCATATTGCACTGGCATAAGGGATTCTATTCATCTCTTTTATTTCTTCTTGAAGTTTAGGATATATGTCAAGACTCAAGTCTTCGGTTTTAGCGATAGAATATCTATTGGGTTGCATCTCGAAATGCTCAAGAATCTATCTAATGTAGAACTCTTGTTGAAGAGTCAACACCATTTTCAAGTGATCTCTCCGGATCCTAATTTCGAGAATGAACTAAGTCTCACCCATGTACAATAACCATGTTTCAATGATCATTAGATACTCTCTATTGTTTCTAGCAACAGAATGTTACTCACATATAAGAATATAATCATAAAAGAGTTATCGGAACATATCAGATAGATACAATGATCTTTCTCGATCATTACAAAACCATAAGAAATCACATTCTCATAAAATCTCAAGTACCATCGCCTAAATGATAGCTTAAGGCCGTATAACAACTTCCGAAGTTGACGAACCTTATCCTCCTGACCTACTAGAATGAATCTAAAGGGTTGCTCCATGTAGATCTCATTATCCAAACTTCCATTAAGGAAGGCGATCTATATATCCATCTGGTGTAACTCCAAATCTATATTCGTGACAATCGCTAAAGGTTAACGGATCAAGGTAAATTTGACTATTGGGGAAAAAACCTTCTCGTGGGCCACGCCCTTAGTCTGAGTAATTCTTGGCTACCAAATGGGTCTTTTACCTCTCTACTAATCCGTTGACCTCTGTCTTGATCTTCAGAACCTACTTGTTCCCAATAGACTTTTTTCCTTTAGGAAAATCAACTAGATTCTAGATCTCGTTGATTCTCATCAACTCATTTTCTTCATCTATAGCCTTCAACAAATGATTCTCCACAGAACACTCGAGAGTCTCTTTAACTATTTTAGATTTCTCATCATTCTCTAGAGTCATAATGAGGGGCTCACCTTCAATCGAGAAACGACGTTTAAGTATGCAATCTTCATACTTTTATGTGGGGAGAAAAACTCTTCACCTCTTGATGGATCAATCCTACTGGAACTAAGATCCATAATGGATTCTTGTATTCCGTCGCTGGGCTCCCCGAGACGCAAGGCTCATCCATCTCATAAAATATAAAGTCCAGATTGATTTCACATCTCTAGGGAAATCATCAAAGAATGTGGTATCACGAAACTCAATCTCGAAGACAATACCGTCCATATGTTCACCTAATAACACATACTTTCTTACGGACCTAATTCGCCGTACGGATGCAAGAAATCGCGACACAACCTCATAACCTCAAGTGACTAAGGTCAGACTGCATCCCTATCCAAAGCTCGTATGGGGTACTGATTACGGACTTCAATAAGATACGGTTGAGGACGTAAACTGCAGTCAATAAAATATCTCCCTAATAAGAGATGGACATATTGATCTACGCCATCATAGACCTCACCATTTCTAACAAATTTCTATTGCTTATCTCGGCTACTCTATTTTATTGAAAAATAACATGAATAGTCAATTGTCTCCTAATACCTTTCTCGAAACAGAGCTCTTTGTGTAGTTCTAACAAATACTCGCGCCATCGATCGGTTTTAAGAGTTTTACTCTTACGTCTGACTGATTCTCAATCTCACGAATAAAGCTCCTGAAACATTCCAATGGCTTAAACTTGTGCGAGATCAGATAGACGAACCAAAACACGTGTAAGTGTCTATGAATATCATAAAGTACACAGTTTCATTTCAAGTTCTCATGCTCATAAAGCCACAAATATCAAAGTGGCCCAACTGCAATGGAGTCTCAGCTTTTATTGCATTACCAAATGGTTTTCTTGTAGTTTTACCGGCTAGACAAAATTTATATACGGACAACTCTAGCAGGTCTAACAAACTACTTGCTGTTAACCAGTTCATCATCTCTTGTCCTATGTGTCCAAGTCTACTATACCACTCATTTATATCATCAGCTACACAATCAGATGTAAAAGCAATACAAAAATGACAAGAAAATCATTAGAAAGAGCAACACTCAGTACATATAATCCCACATGGATTAAAACCAAAATATTTCAAAGAATTATCGTATTTATTAAAATAGATAATTTTCTTGCATATCCTAGACAATCTTAGATAAGATACTAAATTCAAGTTCTGTCGAATACTTGGAGTATTAAGAACGTCATAGCAAGTATCGATCCCTCTGATGACGACAAATGCTCTATCCCTCATGTAAATTCTCCTAACTTTAGAATTCACTCGGCGAAACTCCATTTACACACTCCTGTCTCAAGCTATGTGGTTGGTGGCTCCTGACTTTACAATCTATAAATGAGAGAAATTAGCGAGCATTACAACATATGAGACAAAGCTCAAACCACGTAAAGAAGAAGGGCATTATTTCTACTCATCATACTCACGAACGAAATGACCAAGTCTATCTTAGACGTAGCACTTCTCATTGGTCTTATTAAACTCCTTCTTCTTGCACTTTTGTACCTTGTTGTTGGTTTTCTCAAATGGTATCTCATTGTCTGGACCTTGAGTCTCCTTCACATTCTTATGTTATTGGTTTGATGCCATGGGAGTCCTTACTCAACTCCACTGCATAAACATGACCCAAGTGCGACCTACTCGCCTCCAGACACTCCTCCTTAAGCTTACTATGCCTACTCACATCAGCGAAAGTATCAATACTATCGTCATTAGATAGGTTCTCATAGTTTTCCATGAATGAGGTAAAAGCCTGGATCACATCCAGTATTCTTTAACTCGGTGATCATACTCAACATTTGCATAAAATACAGTATCATTATATGATCAACTATTTTCTTCTGCATTCTCACATTAAAAGCTGAAGAGGGCAACATAATGCTCTTTTAGGGCGAGCCTAATTGACATATCCGTAGGATATTGCTCATAGAACGGAATCATGTTATCGTGTATGTCGTTGATGAGAATTGCCCTAACTTGGCTATCATTTTCTTTCACACACGATAGACCTCCCTATCCATTCTATCCTGAAGTGTGATACCCTTCCTGGGACCCACCATCTTGTGCCTTAAAATCTTAAATAGATATTGCTCCTTGAGAATAAATCGAATCTACCGATGTAAATTCTTGTAAATCATATCATTCAGTTTAATCTCATTGTAAAAAATCTAATACGATAGTTTTCAATACAATAAGAGAGATTTTAGTGACTTAATGATACTTATTCTCACATGTTGTGTACCCTTACGAATCAACAAGATCAAAATGACTTGAGTATAGACTCCAAAGCGAGCGTATGAGTCAACAGACACCATACACCACAACCCGAAATCGCATCTTACTATTCGGATTTGGATTCGGCATACAAAAATTCACAAAAAATCACAAGTATAGAGGTAAGACCCTTAAAAAATTGGAAGAATCCAATTCCAGACTATCTGACAAGTTGCCAGAGTATTCACGCGCTGCCAAACATTGGCAGAGCACCTCTACACATCAGTAGTTGCCTGGCACACGCGCCAAACGCGCGGTACGTCTATCATACTCTTTCACGTGTGCCCAGGTTAGGACGCGGGTTAGGGCCCAAACACGGGTTCGCTTAGACCCCGATCACCCGACACTGTTCACGCGTCTCACAGCATGTGAACTCTATGTGCCTGCTTCATGCTTCATCCCTGATGTGTACATCTCACGCACCTTGTCCCGCGCGGGACACGCCTCCTCACGTGTGCAGTGCACGCGCCCGCTGGTCTGAGCCGAGTCGTCTTCGCCCAACGGGTTCTGCAACTGGATCTTTTGACCCGGTTTCTAGAAAACTCATTTTCGACCAATTTTTCACAAATTTTTTGCAAAATTGCAATTAATCATTATCCAACCATCCTTGACTCGATTTTAGTTGGATTTAAGCTCTCATCTCGGCAAATCAAACATTCAAGTTTTTGCCCTCCCAGCTATTTTTGAAACTCAATTTTCAGCATCTAAAACTCACAATAAAATGCATCAAAATGTAGATCTATGCATAAGGAACACGTATAAACCATTCTCATATATCAGTTTGCCTACTAAAGCCATAGATCTAAGATTTTAAAGTTCATACTTTCACAAATTTTGACCAAACTTTTCATGACCTAAACATACTTGAAAAATTCAATAAAAATCATTTTTATAATCCTTAGGCCATCGGTATTCATGTGGTGTCCTCGGATTCATGAAACTCATTAGTGATCCAAAAATTCTAAAAAAAAAAATTTAATTAAATCCAACCATACTTTGATATCAATGTTGGATTTAATCGACATGAAAATTTCTCATCCTTCAATTTTTCTCCCTCTCTAGAGATGTGTATGAACCCTAGCCACCTTTCACTATTCCCCCAAAATACCCCTTGTGGGCATTTTCCAACAATGTTGATATAGTCGAGAGATAACACTATATCTAGTATTCATGAAAATAATAAGAAGTATTTTCTATTTCCGAATCCAGTAGCCTGTACTCCCCCACCCACCCAGATTTCATATTCTCTTGATTACCCTTCATTCAACTCCATCCACTACAGATATTTTTCGGTCCTGGATCAAGGCATTTAGGGAATGACATTGCGTAACCTAAAAACAATCTGGCCTTTGTTAGATATCGGATTCTTTTGCATGATTCATGCATTAGCTTCTGGTCTCCAATATGGAGAAAAGAGCTTTTGGTGAAACTTTGTGCTTTCAATATATCTCTTGTGCAGTGTTCTTATTAAGTCCATCTTCTGACAAGATTTTTAACCTTTATTCACATTATATGGCTCATTTTCATTATACACCCATGTGGATGCATCAGTTAGAATTATCCTTCAAATTCTCTTCCCCCTGGGGTGTTTTACAAATCCTCTAATGGAATATATCTTCCTATTTTCCAAACAACCCCTAAAGAAAGTTTCTTTGTAGACTCTTCAACTTCTTTATCACACCAAATGGAGAAAAATTTTAAAGGTAGACTTCTTTAACAACTTACATCTTTCTTTTCACACTTCATGCCTCTAAGGAGATCAGGATGTTGAGTTAGGGAGGAGGAGGTATTGATGGGCAGAGTTAAGAGAGGACATATATATATATGGATATGTTAGAAGTGTGAGAGATATTTTTGTTATGACTATATGCCTCACCCCTTTTTAATTATAGAATTTTATCGATATGAGCCAAAGTTCGAATTGATCAACTCTAGATAAGTTATTTTTGCTTTTGTATTCTATTTAGTCGCAGGCTACTTAATGGGTCATTTGTCAAATTCAAATTAATTATAATAATGATAGAGCTTAAATGAATATAATATTTGTGATTGATTTTACTTTATTTTTTAATAAATATTACACTAATATTTATATTTTGTGATATTTGATATGTTAGAATTGATAAAGAAGACTTATTAAGGAAAGTGAAGAAAAATGAGTTAAATTGGAGCAATTATACAAAGAATGAAAAATTAGACAGCAATACTCTTTCATTAGCACGTGGGCATGCAGATCATGAGAATTATTGCAGAATCTTCTGGAGGTCAAGTCAACAATATTCCCCTTTGTTTGCACGAAAATTTCAAGAAAATTTGAGGCTAATTTGGAAGAATAAAAACATTTCAAGATAATTGATTTATTTCTAATATTTGTGGATAAATTTTAGATATTTAATTTTCAAAAAACTTTATCTTCTAGGAAATTTACTTTTGAATGCCTTCTTTGAGTTATCCTTTTCCTTTTTTATAGTTATCAATTTTTATGAAACTCATTTAAATAAAAAGGGAGAATGTTGTATGATGCAAGGGGGCATCAGGGGGTAGCAGCCCCATGTTCCTATAGCAATAGGGCAACAAGTAGTAATATTTCATTATTTTGTGAGTTCTTCTTTTCTCATAAATTCATTCTAAACTCTTTTCTAGTTGAAGGTTTATTGAACTCTTCATTTTCAATGATTGTGAGATCTAATTGAATATATTAATTCAATGTATCATAGGTATTTATTTAATTTCTAGACTTCATGGATCATAATTTTCTAGAGTTTATCGAATAGTGGCCAATATTTAATAGTACTCAAATAATTTACAACCAATTAAAACGATAAATCTGTAATTGTTTGTTTATTTTAATTTAGTGATGAATGACATCTATATTATGAAATTGAATAACTTAATTTAAATAATGTCATTATGTATTTGTTAATTAGAATTGGATCTCTCTTGATTTTAATACTATCGAAACTTTAAATGTTAAGAATTTCTCTAGAGTTGTTTTTCGATTAGGAAAATAATTAAAAAGTTTCTCTTAATTATCAACGAAATAAGGAGAGATTGATTGTTCGACATTTGTTGAGCGATTATAACTAATTTATTTATAGTTATTGAAATGTTTAGTTAAATCGATAATCAATAACATGAAAATAAGGTAGATATAATTCGTTTGACTAGAAATTGATTACCCATTGAATTTTTTTCTTTTCATTAGTTATTTACCTTATTAATTTATTAATTTAGTTAAACTCAACCTCCCATATTTATTTATTTATTTTTATTTTATTTTGTTTTTTCTTAAAAAAATAAATCCGTCGTTCCCTGTGAATATGACCCTATTCGCATTATACTCATATTATTTGAAATAAGAGAAATTTATTTTTGTTATATTGACACCCATCAAATTTTGGTTCCATTGCCAAGGACTGATGTTAAGTGATTTATTTTTTTTTTTAAGTTTTGTTTTCTCCTTATTTTCAAAACTAATTCTTTGTAGTGAATTTGCTGGAAAGTGTCAAGAACATAGAAGAGAAGGATTTTAGACATGTAAATATAGTTACCCAAAAATTTTTAAGGAAGTTATTAACTTCTGATATTAATGAATATTCTTTTTGCAATGGTGTTTTTTTAATATGATAACAAATGCACAATAGTTTGAAAGATAACAAGATGTCCGAAAAAGGGTCAATAAAATAAGTATTTTTTTCCTTTGATCACAAGTTGGATTCCTTAACTTCTAGGGTGGAAAAATTGGTTGTAGGACAAGTATAACAAGTGAATGCATGTGGAATTTACTCAAGTATAGGTCACCCAACCATCATGTGTCATATCCTTCAATAAGAGTTTGACGAACAATTGAATGTTGTAGGTGGATCTTCAAGATAGTCTCAAAGATAGTATGATCCTTACTGAAACACCTGCAACCAAGGTTGGAGAAATCATCCAAATCTAAGTTATGGGGCTAGACCATAAGGATTTTCACAAACAATCATATGGAAGACCACCGCAGTAACCTTCACAAAACCTATCATCTTTGGAAGATCTTGTAAAAAATTTTATGTAGGACTTGCAAAAATTCTAGTAAGAAACAAGAGTAAATATTCAAAATCTTGATATTCAAATGTAACAATTGGTGACGGCGATAAGCAAAATTGAAACTAATCAAGAAAAATTGTTGTCTCGATTGAAAATTAATTCAAATGAAAATAAAAGCGCTATGCTCTTTAGAGATGAAAAAGAAGTACAGAATTTTTTATCAAAGAAAACACAAAAAGAGAAAGAAAACAAAAAGGAAAAGGAAACAATACCTCTTGATGCTACACCAAGAAAGGTAAGTGAGATACCGAATAATTCATATTCAAACTAACTATTTCCCCTTCTTTTCCTGATAGGTTGGTATGTTCCAAGAAACAATATGATAAGAAGGAGATTTTGAAAACTTTCCAAAAGCTTTTCCAAGATAGACTCCCACACCAAGAGCAATCCATGATAGGCCAAAAAGTCTTTCACTTCATTTCAAGATTAAAGTTTATGCAAGGCAAGTTGAAATTTAAATAGACTGAACCGATATTTGAGCGAGGTTGAATCGAGGAGATCATGTCGAGCCAAACACACTAAACAAAGGCGTCTTTTGAGAGACAACCCAATATTTTTATGATTTTTATTTCATATTTATTTTTGTTGGTTTAATCTAGATTTAATTTAGATTTTTTTAGGTGAATAAAAGATAAAAAATTTGATGATCAGGAGTGCTCTATCATTATGGCGTGTCCATGCCGTAACAGATTATCATTTCTACCACAATCCGGACTACTTTTAGAAATAGATAGAAATACTCCTGCGTTAGGGCATGTCCACGCCTTACAAACGCTCAAGAATAGACAGAAGTGCTTGATGTTTAAGGTATGCCCACGCCTTAACTATTTTTTTCGAATTTGTGGGTTTCACTTCTTCTTTTCCTCCTCCACTCTAGGGGAGTATTCTTCTATTCTATTCTGTTATTTCATTTTTTATTATTTTTGCATTGTTTGATCGGTTTTCTTACCTTTTTTATCTCTTTTAATTTGAGTATACATTGGAGACAATGTATGATTTAGGTATGGGGGGATGTTAGATATTTTTTTAGGTACATACTTTGAAATTTATTTTATAGGTGTTTCTTCTTTTCTGAAATTGTTTAAGTTTTGTTTTCATTAAAAAAAAAATTCTAAAATTTCTTAGTTGATATATGCTATTTGATTGGCTGGAAATGTTTGAAAAATAGATTGTTTCAATAATTTTTTGTATTTGAAAGGACTGTTCATGTCCTAGATAGTTTCCTTTGAAAGTTAAACATACAGGATTTGACACAAACACTATTTAAAAAGTGAGCTTTTGAGCCAAAGCGAGTAATTCTATTCTTTGTACTTGAAATTATTTTTCTTGATGAGTGATTATCACACTTTGAATGTACATTCCGAAACTTGCTCTGTTATGCATACCGAAACCACATTCTAGGATTTCATGCATTGAAGTGATAAAAACACTTAGTTTTTACTCTCTTTGGCCTTCTAAAAATACCCTATCTTGATTTTATAAACTCTTAGTTAACCAATTTGAGCTTTTATCCCCTTTTCTTCTTTATAAACCCCTTAATACAACACCAAACATTTTATTTTATCTTTCATTTTAAACCATTGTACTAAATGTATATGTAGTTAATTGTATGATTTTGATTATATGTATACCTCAATAGAAAAATGATGATTGGAATTTTAATATTGATGTTTTTATAGAAATGATGTATGTTCGAAAAGAAAAACAAAAGAAGAAAAAAAGGAGAAAAAAAGAAAAGAAAAAAAGAAAAGAAAGAAAAGTACTGCATGTTGATTGAAAATTTATTTATTTACATTCAGTTATGGAAAGTAGAGAAATCGATTGATATTTTTTATTGACATTTTTGTATGTCGTTGACTTTGAATTTTTCATTTACATTTGAATAATAAGAAATCATTTTTTGTATACTATTTGTTTGAGATAAAAATTAGTTGATATCATGAAAATTGTGTGGATTAATTATATATTTCCTTTGGTATACTTTAACTCTCAAATATCACATTTATCTTACTCTTAACCCTATCTCTATTACAACTAAATGAAAAACTTTTAGATTGATACATAAAATTCAAATTTTTAAGTGGTAAAAATTTGATATATTTGTAAACTTATGATAATGTCATTCCATATTATTGATTTGAGAGATATATATATTTCACCATTTCGAGTGTATTTTAGTGAACCTTTGGAGAGAATTATTGAATTTTACTGTTTAAATTTCATAAGGAGCTGTTGGTATGCGTAGTGATTATTTTAGTACAGAATGCTGTGAAGTATTTGCTACCTTTATTATATTTTCAGTTTAACTCTATAGTATTTATTGACTTGAGAGTTTGAAAGAAAAATAGATAAATAGTTTTATTTTTATTTGAGTTAGGGATATTTAAGGATAAGTCTCATTTAGGTGTCGAGATTTTATCACTTTTCAACTAGATTACTAAAGACTCTTCTTAGTTGTTAAAAAAATTCACAAAATAAATTATTCAGGAAAAAGTTGTATAAAATACTCGTATGTTTATTTTTTTTTTTAATTTGATATTTCATGATATTGATAAAAATTTTACGATCGACTATCAATTAGCACGTCACTCTTCCTTTATCTGAATTTGGATCCGTACCGTAAGATAAAAACAGTACTTGCCAAATGAACAGAATATTAAGTGACTGGCCAGAGACTTTAGGTTGGCAAAAAGCATGATATCTTTATGATAATTATAAAGATATTATTACTAAAGAAAAACATTAAAAAAAGGAGTCAAACCACAATTCACATGACCCAAAAGCTATTCCATAATAAGTATTCCATTAAACTATTCTACGAAGAGAAAATTTTAGAATGTTAGCCTCAACTGTGTGATTTTGAGTTTACATGACGGAGCTATTTACACAGAAAGAAAAAATCTTGGTACATATAATAACTTTATGATAATTGATCGACAAATTACTAAATTTGGTCCAATGTAGGAACCAGCTCTTTCTCATATCTATTTTTTCAAACTTGATATCTTAATTAAAAATATTTAATATCTTATTCTAGAGCCAAAGATCATTGATAGATTTGAATTAAATTAATTATGCGATGAGACGCACACCTTAAATTGGTTTAAAAGCACAACTGCATTCACTTGCTCAAAATAATTGAACAACTCAAAATAATATTTAACTTGAGGCCCAAACAATTCAGATGATCTATTAAGCTTTTCCAAGCATGAGTATCTTTGGGAGGAGGAAGTAAAGAGTTCTAATTCTATTTCACATCCTCTAGTGATGCATTTATTCAAGTATCCTTGTAGATTTCTACAATTACAATGTGATTTACAGGACCTTGTTTACCCAATGAGCAGCTCGTTTGGCTTTTGCCTCAATCAGATATCGTGCGCTTGGAACTTTTGTTGGATCAGAAGTTGAGCTCCATCGACAAGCCTTTTGATTACATCAGCTGCAGGCAGAATCTCCTTAATGATGCCCACACCTTCACCTGCATACATTGCCATGCTTTCGATGTCACCCATTGTTGAGGCATTTGGAACTGTTCCTGCCATCCGACGCACTTCTCTTTCCTTTTTAGAAGAAATCGAGGTACATGCATAACATCATCAATTAGTGTTCTCCAGAAACAGAATCACTCATCTTACTTTCGGAGAAAATCTTGTATATCTTCAAAGACGGTACTTCTTAACCAATTACTGAAGAAAATAATTTACTCATCACACATGGATTTTTTCTAAAATCTGATTGAAAATGGTATGTCTAATATGATACGCTTGAAGGTACATAATGTTTTCTTCTTACTTTTGAACTACTTGGGAGTATATTACCTATTTGGCAAAGTGTAAATTCTACAGTGGATGGTCTTATGATTTCAGTTCTATTTTTTAAGAGATTACTTGCATGTTAAAAAAAAAAAGATTTCATTTCTTGCATTCAATTTCTTATTATTGATGCATTAACAGATTCAATTTTTGTTTGATATTGTCCAGGGAATAAGATCCTTACCTTGCCATGTATTGTGGTATGTCCAATTATGGGCTGACTGAGCTCATTTTCACCATCAGGAAAATCTTTCCAGTCATTAAAGAAAGGAGTGTGAAGAACACGCTGTGGTGCACCAGGCCACCTAGCACGGCCAAACACATTTGTGTACTCGGTCTTGTCCATTTCAATCAATTTCTTCTTGTATGTAGGATGAGCATAGCTTTCATTTGTTGCGATAAACCTATACAATTTACACAATAGTAAGAACTATAATAATGGCGGAGAGATGGACATTCACGTTTCATCTTGACAGTTTGGTGATGCTATAGAATTATTGAAACAAAATGCAAATTACATGAACAAATCATCTGGCGCCAGATAGCCAAGAAAAGGAGTTTGAATGCGCACCCCATGAAAATCGTGAAAACCTCTGTTATCCTGTGCACAACTAGAGCCAGCAGGACTTATTTGGTATACTCTTGGAGTTTTATTTTATTTTATTTTATTTATTATTATTATTTTTTGGCTTCCATCGAAATGCATGTATTCATTGTCAAGGACCGCTGATGGTTCTAACATGGCATTCATGAATTCAAAAACATGGTTTCATATATAAAATATAGAACAAAGGAGGAGGGATAGTTCCAAGCTTTTACGTGGAACCATTACCGGCAGATTTTGTTTCTATTTTTATCTGACAAGTTATTTCCCAGTTAGATATTTATTGCGTGCCTAGATTTGTTCTAACTTGTAAATCAAAGAGAGAAGTCTTTAACCTAGTTCCCATGGCAATTCCTTGAGCACCTAGTGCCAAAGCAGAAACATAACCTCGTGCATCCACAATCCCTCCAGAGGCAATGACAGGAATGTCACGACTTCCAACAAGATCAACCACTCTTGGCAACAATGATATCAGCCCATCCTGGAGATACAAGCAAGACAACTCAGAATCTCTGTATCAATAAATGTAGCAAGAATTATAGTTCCTTTCAATCAAACAAATTTTTAGGAGATCTTAATGTCTCTGTTTAGAAAAGATACACAACCAAAACTCCCACATCATCAGTGTAATGATATATAGATTTGTGAAAGAAACGCTCTTCCTAGAAGCTCCAAATGAGTGTGATTATTAGTCTCAGCGTGATAAATAGAGATGCTAAGATTGACCATCTCCCAACTCATGAAATGGCTTTCCAACTCAGTTTTTGACTGTACTAAGTGCAGAGGGAAGCCTTTTAATGCTACAAACTATTAAACCAGCAGCAGGACTGGAACTGAACTAAGAAGATGCTATATTCTTGTGCATTTAAGATAGATGTTGCTGTTTAGCGACAGGCTTTGCCCCTTTTTTGGAAACATCTATGATCACTATAATGTTGACATAGTGTTTAGAAAAGAGGATTTCCTATATGCTCTGCAATTTGATGCCAAGGATTTGCATTGAAGCTCCATCCATAAAACGACTAGCCTACTCCGCATTTAGAAAGGTGCATAGAATTAGTAAGATGCAAACGATCAAATTAAGAAAAAAAATAATAACACAGTAACAATTGCAAATGTAAAGAGAAAATTCCCTAAACTTCACATTAAATCTCACAATAGTAGACTGTTTACTACCAAAATCTTAGCAATAAAGTTAAGATTGCATTGTTGTCCATAATACCCATGCTAATACTGCTATAAGAAAACAAGAAGAGTTCATACCCGACCAAGTACATGCCCCCCTGCTTCAACTCCTTGAACTATAATTGCATCAACATTTGAATCAATGGCCCTCTTGGCTTCTTCATAACTCCCTATCTTCATCAACAATACATAGAAAGCATGCAATGGAGATTATCAGAATAGATCAATGAACTGTTAACTGTAGTTTACCATGAACCATGAAAATTTTTCAGATATGACACCATCATCCAAAAGTTATGTATTCATTAATGACCAAACTAATAGGATGAACGTAAGGAACTGACTAACAATGAAACTAGGGAGAAAAAAGAACGTGTTTACACTTACTTGGGGAACAACCTTGACCCCAAAGCTATGAGCTTCATTAACAAGCTCCTTGGTGATTTCACCCCATGAAAGTTGCAAAAATGATACCCTTTCTTCCAGAACAGCCTTTAAATTTAACTTATGGGGAAAAACCATCACAATTCCAACTCCAAATGTCTTGTCAGTTAAGGTTCTTGTCTTCCTTATCAGGTCCTTCAAGTATTCGGGCGACTCCTGGTTTAAGGGGAAAAAGAATCAATAAAATATTTGAACTATGCCCATAGTTTGAAACAAAAAAGGGTAGAACATATATCACACAAAATGTCAATAAAAAGATCACATGATCAACATTTTGCGATTTTTGCCCTCTCTCCAGAACTGCTCTAACGTTCTCTAGTTGATACTGAGAAGTAATTGCAACGTAAATACTTGAAAATATTTTAATAAATATCGTAGAGTAGAAGCTTTATAGGGTAAGGTAACTGCAATTCAATTACGTTAGACATCATTGTATTAGAGCACTGTGGGTTTCTATTGTTGAGACAAAATCTGGGTTTGCAGAGAAATCAATTGAATTTCCTTTTTATGCAATCACTTGGACAAAATAAAGACTTAACCATCAATCTTCATTGGGTAAAAGAATCAAATACATTGTTGCACATTACATGTTTCCATTTGGATTATGAAGCAATAAACTAGAGAGAGAGAGAGAGAGAGAGAGAGACTGACCCAATCAGGGGCCTTAAGAAGACCAAGACCACCGGCATTAGCAACAGCAGCAACAAGCTCAGGCCCAGAAATGTCAGGTCCCAATGGTGCCTGTACTATCCCATATTCCAATCCCAATATTCCCCTCCATCCCATCTCTCTCTCTCTCTCTCTCTCCCCCTCTCAATTCAAAGTTTTTTTCCCTGTACAACGGCGAACGGTCAGAACATATATATATATACACACCAAATGATTTTAATGACTTCCTTTCCACTCTGCTAGACAAATCAATTCATGGGTCCTCTCTCCCTCTCTCTGGAAATTTCTGTAGCGAGGAGAAGAATCACAAGTCAGCAATTTTCAAGACAATATTTTAGCAATGAAGAGAAGACGTAAGCAAGGACGTCTTCTTCAACGTTTTCTCTCTTTCTTCCTTCTCCTTACTTTTGTCTGTAATTGATCGCCAATTTTAAAATTGCTATTCCTTTGACTGCACATATTCTAGCTAAGGCCAAATTCAAATTGATGAATCCTTCTCGTTACAGTTAGTGACGGGCGCGACCGATTTGGGTTTTACCCAAATAATTAACAAATAAATAAAAAATAATAAAAGAAAAAAGTTTGAAATGAAATTCATAAAACACATATTTTTTAATAATAACGTAGAATTATAATGAATTAGATAAGTGTCGAGTTAAAAAAGTAAAGGGGTTTTTGATCTTAGGTCTGGTCATTACTTCTTCCTCTTTAGGTCTTCTTCTTGTTTACCGTAGAAATTAGTAATAGTTTTTTTTTTTCTTTTAGTATTAATAATATTTAGTATTTTACCTATAAAATTAAATATTATTGATCACCGATGATTAGTAATAGTGATGCACCATGATTATTGCATTAAGTAGAACCGGTTATTGTCGGGAGGATGTCGATGTGGATTATATTTTTTTATTATACAAATATTTGTTAAATTTATAATTAGTGTATTATCTGAATTAAATTATTATTCAAATCAGTAAAAAAAATATAACGTATATTAGTGATAAGACAAAAAAAAATTAACCACTAGATTTTTAAAAAAGACCATGAATGAAGTGAAAAAAATATAATAAGTGGAGTAAAAAGATAATAGAAATAAAAAGATAATTATCCGTGGGGTCTAAAAAAATAAAAAGGGGAAAAACCAACGTTAAAAAGCAACGAAGGACTCAAAAGAAAAAAATGGTAAAAAAACTAAAAAAAAAAAGAATCTGAATAAAAAAAAATAAAAATACTGTGATTTAAAAATAAAAGGATGTCTTTTTGTGGGAAAAAATGGAAAAAAACCTATGCTAAAAAAAGACAAAAAAATAAAGTGGAAAAAAATTTGATTAAAAAAATGAGCTGAATAGACAAGCGGAGCCGAAAAAAGGGAAAATTTTATGGTCGAAAAAAGACAAACAAGTTAAGGGAAAAAAAATTAGGTTAAAAAAGGTGTACGGAGCTAGACGAAAAAAACATCATGATCTAAAAAACCAATCTTGAGGTAAAAAAAAGAGAGGAAATACCTATGTCCCATAAAAAGGAAGGATTTAAGAGCAAAAAAAAAGTTGGATTAAAAAATAAAAAGAGAAACGATCTAAATGGAAAAAAAAATTGTAACTTAAAAATAAATGAACGATTATTTGTGGGCCAAAAAATTAAAGGGAAAAAACTTATATCCCAAAAAGACTAAGAGTTAAGCAGAAAAAAAATCCAAAAAAAATTGAAAGGACCTCAATAAAAAAAATAAAGTGTGATTCCATAAAAACAAAGATCCAAAAGAAAAAATAAGTCAAAAAAGGCACAAGGATTTGAATGAAACAAAAAAATAAAGTGTGGTTGCAAAAAAAATGAAGGATCTCAGAGAAAAAATGGGTTAAAACGAAAAGGTGCAATGACTTGAACGAAAAAAAGTAAAAAAAAAAAAAAGTGAAATCTAAAAAATATAGGATGTCCAAATAGAGACATCTGCAAAGAAGAGTAAAGCACAATAAGTGCCTTCAACGCTTTATATACATAAGGGTGATCACCGATGATTATGTTGGAATGCTTTACAAAAAGTTTGATAAGGTTTGTAATCTTCGATGGTTTGATAAAACAATGATATATGGATAGATAATTGATCTAATGGGATAGAATATTAGATTCTTTAACTAAATTTTATATTTAAAATTTTAAAATAAAAAAAATTACGCTAAAAGATTTACCTTCTAGATAGGGCTCTACAAACAATAAAATCAGATTAATCGAAATATATCTCAAGATATCGGTGTTAAGTAAATAAATAAAAAAGGAATAATGATGATACTTGTTTTAGCTTTTTCCTTTTAAATTTTTTCTAAGCATGCTTTGCATAAAGTAGGAATGGTGTTCAAAGTTCAACATCTCTAAACTTTTCTCTATTTATCTAAAATAATTTTTAAGTAAAAATTTTACATTGCTATATATAGAATTTTAATTATTTTATTTAACAAGGAGGCATATTATTAATCCTTAATAGAATCTCGACCAGAATAGAATAACTTATTTACGCATTTATAAATTTTAGATTTCAAAGTTAATGAAATAAAATTTAGAATTTTCACGAATGATGCAAGTGTAAAGTTTGAGATGAGATGAGTGGATTAGCCCCTAACCGCAGTCATTAACCATTAGACTACAAGTCAATGGCAAGTTTGATAACAAATTGAATTTTGTCTTTTCATATCAAAGCGCATCTACGAGCTAATAGATCTATCATATTGGTCTTCTTGATCCCTGCCATTCCAAGAATATTTTCTTTGAGAATTAGCCTCTATAACTTGGACTTTTGGTAAAGTTTGTGAAATTGCAGTAGGGTCGGAGTTTCAGAAGTGAGAGTCTCCGGCATCTTATAAGTTATCTCCCTACCAATGAGGTGTAGCTAAATTAATGGGAGGGACCCCGGAAATTGTTAGAAAAGTGATTTTACTTTAAGACTTCCTCTGTCTTATCTGGCACAAATGTGATAACGCATATATAAATTTGATCAACACAATATCTTCTTTCTTCAAAATTTTTTGTCACTCTAAGAAAGAGAGAGAATTGATTTTTAGTGATAAACTGAAGATTTAATAGCAAATCTTCTTGCTTATCCATTTACGAGACCACCTATGGAATTGTTTTCCTCTCTCCCGTCCCAGGGGAGACTGAAATCATCAGGATCCGTCTCCCTCTCCTCTAAATTTTCTGACCACAAGAGGTCCTATTTATAGTGATTGTGGATCGCCGACAAGGGTTTTAATTTTCTGACTACAAGGGCTCCTATTTGCGGTGATTGGGTAGTTGAATGAAAATTGTGTTGTTTACTGATTCTTTTAAATTGAATGATTAAGAATACTTTATTTTTTTAATCAGAAATCTCGAATTTAAATGTTAAAAATGACGAAAAAAGATTTAAAAGAGTTTAATTTCTCAAATAGATCTTACAGAACTGAATTAGTCAAGTAAAATCCGGATATCGATAGCAAAAATAAAAAAAAAAAATTATGTAGTTAGCTATTTATGATCGATTAAAAAATAATTAGTCTATTATCAACCTAATTTAAATTTAAATTATTCCTTTATATGATAAAGGGATAAAACATGATATATATAAGCTTCTTAAAAAAGGTAATGCATTATTATACTCGGTGAAGATAATATGGACAACTCATATAATTAAATATTAAAATAATATTTGATTGACGAATGAATCATGTAACAAACTAACCAAATATTATGCATAATTCGTAATGAATAAATTTTTTTATCAAATAATTTTTGGTAAAAATAATCAAATACACAAGCATGGCTCAGCTGAGCTGTAGATTGTTCGAGTTTACTTGGCTCTAAGTAAGCATGAGAGCCATATCAATGCCATGTAAAAAGCTATATAACTTATTTAGCGATAAAATACATAGTCAGTTGATAATTCTATTATAAGAGTAGTATTTTAACCAAAATTATATATTTAGAACTCAACAAAAAATTTTATATTTACGACTAAATAAGAAATGGGTCAAAAAAGTTTAGAAATATGTAACAATTATTACCAATAGACAGTCAATTTAGTAGATAAGGATATTAAGTCCTTTAATAAAATCTCGGATTCAAAATTTGAAAATGAAAAGATTATATTGGGAGAGCTCTCCTCTAAATTGGGTATGATAATATTCGAATTGAATTAATCAGAATATTATTTTAGAAATCGATTGGTTATTAAAAAAATAAAAATAAAAATTATCCCTTAGAAATACAAGCCCATATAGCCCAACATGAAAACAGAACGGAGTATGTTGGCCCAGTGAGCCCACATGCTCACGAAATAGTCGTGGGCCCAAACCTGAAGGCCATGGCATAAGTGGATAGAAAGTTGGGCATATTTAGTCATAGGAAGTTGAGCTTGTAGCCCCAGTACTCCCATCCCAAATTGCAGACTCAAACTAATTGTGTGTTCCAAGTCATGGATATATCCCTTTAGAGGAAGATGGACAGTGAGATTTGGACTTGATCCAGTCTCCTCGAGCCATCAAGAAATCCAAAGCTGGCACAGAGGTTTTGACCTTTCAAAAAAATAAAAGATACTCTCTTTTTTACCACTGTTTTTATGTCATTATGAGCCTTTATATATATATAGTTCACAAAATGACCATCTATTGAAGGCAAACATCGAGAAATTTAAGAATTAACCACCACCGGTGAGTCTAGTGACAAGGTTGTAGTTTTCATCGAACAAAATCTCAAATTCAAATTTTTAGAATACAAAAGTGGGTGCTAAAGAGTCAACTCTTAAATTGAACTCTATATCCAAACCTGATTAATCGAATTTTTAGATATCGATGATTAACTATCATAAAATTCAAGAACCTTGAGGATGCTTTTTGACCGCGCCACAATCCGAAGAGTCAATGTGCAAAGTACAGAATGTTAACATGATTTTTAAAATTCAGTGTAATTTTATAAACTGGAATTTTAATTAATGTGTTTGCAAATGCCTAAATTCAAGAGTTGGTTCACATTTTATTTTATTTAGGAGAATATAAAACCAAACATGATCTTAGTTCTTTTTTTTTTTTTTTTCCCTTTTTTTAGGAATTTTTTATTAACCTGGTCGAGCGGAGCACAATTCTTTGATTACCGTTGTGACTTCTTTCCACAGGACAATGCCCTCTTCAAAGTTTCTGATCTAATGTTCTCTTTGTATGGTAAATACTTTTGTTTTTCAAATTTTACTTGAAAAATTTATATGTATACGTTAGAAGCTATGTTTTAAGATAGGAGACATGCATATATTTTCTAATATTTTGAAAATTGAGGGACCTAATGTGGGGTTTTAACATACATAATTAGTTTGGCCTATAGAGGGAGAATATACTCATCAATTTTTTTTTTTTGTACAAAAATTTAAATTTAAAATTATCAGAATGGGGAGGGAATTTTGTACCATTAGACTGTTTCCTCGAAACATATACTCATCATCATATAAAATCATTTTGCAATTACAACAATTTGTATTTGTAGTTTTATTCTTGTGAGTTTAAATTATTGAGTCTCCCAAGTGAATTATCTATCCCGAGTTTAAATTATTGAGTTTAACACCAGTGTAGCACACTATCTTGGTTGGAGGCCCGGTAAGGTCATTTGTGGACCATCCTCGGCCGAAGAAGATCCCAAATGCAGCTTCCATTTTGAAGTCCCAAATGGACCCAAAAGCACAAACTGACATTCCGTACGCCTACTTGTTTGACCCTTGTTTTCAAGGGCAGCTCTTGCGTTGCTTCCGGCCCTTGAACATTTCCAAAGTAGTTACTTTCTTAAATTGACGTCACAAGATATATTAGCTTAAAATTAGAGCGTTGCTTCTGCCCCTTGAACATTTCCAAAATAGTTCATTCAGATAAAACTAAATCTGCATCTTAAATTTTAGGAAAAAGTTAAAAATAATTATTGATGTTAACTTTTTTAAAAAATATAATAAGCCACAAAAGGCAAGAGTGGGGGTATAACAATCATATAACAAAAGGTTACCATAACGAGCCTAAAAGCTATAAAGAAAAATTCAAAACATATAATAAGCCAATAACATCCTCCAACTCCTAACACTCAAGTTTTCCAACAATAACATCCAGAAAATAAAATTTTATCAAGTAAATAACAATTCAACATTATTCTTTAACAATATCCTCCAATAATCAACAACTCAATCTATAAATCATAAATGTTATGAAAATAAAACCATGCCAGTAACAAAAATAAGAAAATAAAATCGATTAATTGTTTACACCATACTTATTTACTTACTTTTTGTTGGACGTACCATTCACCATAATGATATCTTTCTGCATATAATAAAAATGAATATATTAACAAAATATATATGAAATTTAATACAATAAAATTGTTTAACAAAAATTTAATACAATATATATTAGTAAAATATTTATTAATTGTTTAACAAAAATGAATATTTACCTTTATCTTGTTTTTAATCCGATAAAATTTTCGCAGCCAGTTTCCTCTACACATGAGTGCCTGAACTATTTTTGGAGCCAAAGAACCATGATGTGTCTATCACCTACGTTCCTGCACTAAATGTAGCCTTCGATGCTACTGTGCTAAGAGGAATGACTAATATGTCTCAAGTTATCTGAGATAAAACTTTGTAAGTAACCATGTTGATATTCTGCCACTTCTAACTCTTATCCTTATCCAATTTTGTTTTAGGAGGTTTGATTAAATAATCATCTAATTCATTAATTTGAGAACATGTACCAAATCTTCCCCTAACAAAATCCTCATGTCCAGTATCAGTATCACGAGGAAATTCTAACCTCCGAGTAAAAGAACTTGCATGGGATGATGAAGCTAGGACTTTGCCGTGCAAGGATTCAGCCAAATGTATTCATCATACAGCTCATATAAAACATTTCTTATCTCGCTAACGTTCTGATTGGTTACATCCTCTCAAACCATGACTTCATAATAATACTCAACAAAAATTAGTTTCTTTGTAAAGTCTAATGCAGTAGCTATTCCCATAAGCAAATTAACTTTACCCCGATATTTATCAAATTTGATTTCATTTTTTTCACTATTCTTGCAATGAAATCATCCGAATCATAAATTTTTTTATCCAACATCTTCTTTATGCAAGCCACTTCCTTGATGAACAAATTTACGATCGGATAGTCAGTCCTGGAAACAAACAATGCAACAGATTTAAAATATTCAAACACATTGCAAATCTTAGCAACATTCTCCCAATTCTCCA
Organism: Dillenia suffruticosa; assembly: GCA_033439265.1. NCBI lineage: Eukaryota > Viridiplantae > Streptophyta > Magnoliopsida > Dilleniales > Dilleniaceae > Dillenia > Dillenia suffruticosa. Next base: position 18,983,884 of record JAVTVX010000015.1, on the reverse strand, counting down.
TTGTTGGACAATAAATATATTTAGGATCTGGTTCTTTAAAACGAGGAAAAACAACATGAAAATCATAAGTACATCTCAATATATCAAATGTTGAGTTTCAACGAGTTTTAAAATCATTAATCAATTTTTTTCCAGGACCAACTAAGTTTCTTTTAGCCATATATTCATAACACATTATTATGAGCGGTTGATATAATCAATCGTACCACTTATCTTGTCAATAATATCACAAATCTCCCAAATCCCATCTTGCATTAATAGGTTCAAAATATGTGCATAGCATCGTACGTGAAAAATCTTTCCATCACACATCAACTTTCTATAGCTAGAGAAGTCTTTTTTCATAATAGTTATAGCCAAATCATTACTAGAAGCATTTTCAACCGATACGGTATACACTTTGTTTTCAATTTTCCATTTCTTAGCACACTTGAACAAAGCAGATGCAATTTCTCTACCCGTATGCGGCGGCAGAATATTGACAAAGTTTGATATCCTCTTTTACAAGTTCCAATCAGAGTCAATCCAATGACCTGTTACAACCATATACCTAATTTTTTTGGGTCTTTGATTCTAAAGGTCTGTTGTCAAACTAATTTTTGCAACATTTGCAAGTACATTCTTCTACTTCTTCTTTTCAGTCTCATAAACTAACATGTACTTTTTTTTTCTGTTTGCCTTGATATTGGTTTCCATTCTGGTATCTTATACTTCTGCATTATATTAAACCTCTCAGTTTCTATAATGCTAAATGGATGCTCATGAATCATAATCCAATGTGCAGCTGTCTCTCTCATTCTCCGCATGTCAAACTTGGCAGAAACAATTTGAGGGCCTTTAGAAGGTGACACAACTCTAATTCGTTGAAAGTTGATAAGTGTAGATTGTGTACTTCTTCATCTTCCCACAAACTGTCGACAATTTTTTAGGTGTCTGATGTTACAATGGTTGCATTTCACCTTTTCAACATCATTTACAAGGCCGATAGGAGAAATATGTTCCCAAACTCATGATTTTTTTTCTCTTTACTGCTTCCCAAAAGGATCATCTTCTATCATTTCAGCTGTACGTAGAGTTGGCATTTCACTGCCATCTCTTTCTTTTTCAACATCATTATCTTCTCCTTCTTCTTTACACCATGTCCTTCTTCCTCCATTTCCTTAGTCCATTGTTCAATTTCTACCTTTATTGGAATGGATGTGTCATTAGCATTTTGAAATGGGATTTACACATTTTGTCCTCCTTGAACAACAAGCGTAGTAGAACCAATTGATGCAACAATGGGTGTAGCCGAGAATTCAGTTGGATCTACACTTGAGATTCTGTCACGCCCCGAACCGGGGTCATGAGCACCCGCCCGTTACCCTGAATGTCGGCTATATTTTTATAGAAAATCAGACAGAACCTCCCCATATTTCGGAGGTCTCCCATGTACAATTTTCCCTATAATATTCACAACCATCCTGTCAATTTAATAAAAGGGTCATCCCGGCCTCACAACCATTAACCAAACCACAGCCGACAATCAGGACGACGCAAGGCTATAGAAATTTCTAGCAGTCCTAACCACAGACCTCTATTGTCATGCTAAACTAGAGTATGAGCAGCCACCACACCGAGCGGACCTAAATGTCTATACACATGTACAATAAATTCCCAAGGTAACATTTTAAATACATATAGGTGTTTCAATGCAAGTGAACCGAGTCAATATGAGAGTTTCTTGAATAAATGTCCATAATTATACAGTCATCCTAGAAAACAAATAGATGAGTATATTGATCAAACTAAAATCTTCAATAATTGTAGCGGAAGATATGGTAATATCCATACTCAAACCCGGTGTTATCAAGTCCACATCACAAGTATGAAATCATAAGATTTTTCTTCAGTTCAAGACTAATCATGTGGGAAAGAAAGTGAGGGGTGAGTATCTATGGGAGGATACTCAGCAAGTAATGAGATTGATATCGTGTTATCAATATCGAGGGTAAACTTGGAGTGTCAAGCATGTAATGCAATATCAAGTGTGTAAAAATAGTGTGAAATTTTACATAACTCAAGGCACACATCGAAAAATAACATATTCACCATCCATATATCAAGTCACTTATGTAGAGTTGGATGAACAAACAATCCCGACAATAGTCTACCTTGACTAAGGACGGAAGTATTAGGGGTTTTCACTATACAAATATCAAATAATGGCTTTTTACCCTAATGTTGGCCGTAGGCTACTCCTACTAGCTTGTAAATAATATTAATAATATATATATATATATATATATATATATATATAGTCAGCTGTGTATGGTGTCCCACCCAGTACTAAACAGAGGTAAACTCACGTCCTCCCCGATGAAGGTCAACCTGGGACACCTATACACATGACATTTCACAGATACCTCCGACCGAATCGTATTTGGGCACAAGGGGTGCCTCTACCAAATGTCCTTCGTAACTATGGAATGTTATAGGAAACATATCACTATATCACCAAGTCGGCCGGGTACATAGCCCCATACATCACAACGTTACGTCGGCTAGGCATATAGCCCCATGTATCGTAACATAACGTTGGCCGGGCATACAGCCTAAATAGTACATGTAAATCTATTCAAAACTATGTGCCAATACAGTGGAAACATTAAAACATGTTAATATGTCAAAAAATGACACAGTATCCGGTTATCAAATTCATGGATGCAAATCAATAAAATCAATAGTAGGGACACTCCAACGGTCACAAAAATATGTCTATCCAAATTCAAAAATTTAGTTTTCACACGTATAGAAATCATATCGTTTGAAAATCGATAAAACATGATTTGTCAATCAATAGTAGATGTCAAAGTCCCACTCACCTTTTTAGGGAGGGTGGTCACTCCCTATTTTTAAAACAAATCCTATCTGACTCCTCGAGTCTCCAAAAAAATCAACCTAATCAGATCATCACAATTTAACATCAAATTTTCAAGTATTATAAGGTTTATCCATTTTCTATAAGTTTGTACAGATCTTAACTTTTCAATTTATGAATATACTCTAATGTCATTAGTGACATTTCATTTATTAACAATTAACATACTTTTAAACCAAGTCTAATTCAACCCTAAAACCACTCAAGATCGGAAATAAACCTTAAAATAAATAATTTTCTTATAAGATGGAAAATTTTTGAAAAATCATACACTTTTCGATTCCCATCCAAATGTTTCAAGCCATATGCCATTTTCTAGGTATAGAAGTCTATTTTCATAATACGGAGATCGTATTTAGATTGCCTATGAGCAGAACAACTTATAATGAGAAATGCTGCATCAACCCTTAAACTCAAATCCCAATTTCTGACTATTTTCATGCATAGGTCAATTTAAACTCCAAGGGAAACTATTCTATTCAACTTAATTTGATTCTATCATCCTAAACAGTCTCATTTCATATAAATTCCTACACTTAACCTAATGAATCACATACAATGTTCGAAAAAGCATTGCGAATCTAGTTTACATTCTACCATATACAAGACTTCTTATCCTAAATTTATCTTAAATTCAATAACCAAATCAAATGGGTCCGAAATCCCTCACCTAGGGTTTTCTCATAGCGTAGACCTTCGTCCGAATGTCTTCTCGATTACTCCAAAATCTGCAATGCTCCCTATCAAGACTAGATTTATTAGTTAGGTCATAAACACTTAGATCAGAATCAAAACCCTAAATCATGTACCTGCGCAGAGGTTCGTAGCCTGTCACGGGCTCACGGGCCATTGCGGGCCGTTGCGGGCTTGCGGGTCAGCAGGTTGGCAGGCTTGCGGGCCACAGTGGGATTGCAAGGTGCGCGCTAATAGGTTGGTGCGTGCTCGTGCCCAGGCGCGCTCGCGAGTAGGCGCATGCTCACGGATTGGCTCGCCCTGGCAGACTGAGGCGCCCGCTCATGAGCTGAGGCCCACTCTCGTGAGAGGGTTGCGCGCTGTGTTCGCGCTGTGCTCGCGTTGGGAGGATTGCGCAGTAGCGCGATCGTGCTCGCACTAGGTGGATCGCGCAGGGGCGCGCTAGGCTCGCACTGGGGAGAGCGCACAGTGGAGGAAGGAGTTGCAGTCGCGCTCGCAGAAGGTCGGTGCTAGCTGGAGGAAGGAGCAATGGCAACGAAGCGAGTGGCGGCAATGGGTGGTAGGTTTGGGCGAAGCCGAAGAGAGAGAGAGAGAGAGAGAAAAACAGAGTGTGAGGTAGAGGGAGAAGACAGACGGGGGGTCAGCTAGGTGGTGGTGACAATGGTACCACCGGTGAGCGGTGGAGTGGATGGCGGAGGAGAGGGAGAGCGGCTGTGCGTGCGGCGGAAGGAGAGAGCAGTGGGAAGGAGATGAAGAGATGGGAGAGGGAGAGATTAGGGCTAAAAGCCCTAATCATATTTGGGGGAGGTACTGTGTTTTGGGCCAAAACGCAGCGCTTCCCCCTTTTTCTTCTTTTTTTTTTTTTATTTTACAATTGTATATATATATATATATGTATGTATAATTTCACACCCATATTTCGCCGGAATATGAATTTCATAAAAATCGAGCTTATTATGACTGCGAATACGGAAATTTAAAATATATCCAAAAATTTAAATTAAATACCCCAAAATCAAAAATCATTATAAATAAAAAATTTTTCTCTATATATATGTATATATATATATATATATATATATTTCAAAATTAGTACCGTTGTACGGACACCGCAATGTCGGTGTTACATTTTCTAACCCCCTAAAAATAAGTTTCGTTCTCGAAACTAAAATAAAGCGATATACTAAACAAGTGGGGATACTGTCTCCTTATAGTCTCCTCAGGCTCCCGGGTCTCCTCCTCGACCTGTTCACTCCTCTACAAAACTCTGACCAGTAAAACTTCCTTACTCTGCAGCTTTCTGATCTGCTAATCTAGAATAGCCATAGGCTGAACTAGAAGACTAAGGTCCTATCGCAACTTAACAGGTGGAGGCTCAAGTACATGAGAAGGATCAGCTAGATATTTTCAGAGTACTGAAACATGGATGACGTCATGAATACGGGATAGTTCATCTGGCAGCTCTAATCTGTATGCGACACTCCCGATCCTCTCAAGGATACGGAAAGGGCCAATATATCTAGAGCTCAGCTTGCCCCACTACTTGAACCGTATAACTTCCTTTAAAGGAGATATCCTCAAGAAAACCATATCTCCCTTGACAAACTCAAGAGGTCGTCGTTTACGATCGGCGTATACCTTTTGCCTGTTCTGGGCAGCTCTCATCCACTCACAGATGACCATAACTTTATCTTTCGTTTCCTTAATCAACTCGATAATGTTAAGACGTCGCTCTCCGACCTCATTCCAGTATATCGGGGTGCAGCACTTCCTGCCATACAGTGCCTCATACGGAGGCATCCCGATACTCGCTTGGTAGCTGTTGTTGTTTGTAAACTCTATCAATGGAAGGTGTCGATCGTAACTACCATGAAAATCAATGACGTATGCCCGATGCATATCCTTGAGCATCTGAATCGTCCTCTCTGACTAGCCGTCCATCTGAGGATGATACGCCGTACTAAAGTTTAGTCTAGTGTCCAATGCCTCCTACAACCTGGGCCAAAACCTAGATGTGAATATAGTGTCCCTATCTGAAAGAATCGACACAAGCACCCTGTGAAGCCGAACTATGGTATCAATATAGAGACGTGCCAATGCCTCCACGGAATAGTCACCGTGGATAGGGATAAAATGTGCAGATTTGATGAGTCGATCGACAATCACCCAAATGGCGTCATGCCTTGTAGAAGTCCGCGGCAACCCCATCACGAAGTCCATAGTAATATGCTCTTATTTCTACTTAAGAATGGGAAGAGGTTGCAGTGTGCTCGCTGGACGCTGATGCTCGGCCTTCACATATTGGCACACTAAGTATCGTGCCACATACTCTGCTATCTCCCACTTCATGCCTGACCACCAATAGCTACCTCTGATGGTCCGGTACATTTTCGTACTCCCAGGATGCATAGCATATGCAGAAGATAGTACTTCCTCAAGGATAGCACGCCGAAGATCATTATCTGCCGGACACATACTTTGTCTTTGAACACCACGGTCCATCATCACGGACTCTGAAGTCTCTGCCCTCTTCTTTGCAGATCTTATCATGAATACCCTGGAGCCCTTTATCATAATCCTGAAGCTCCCTGATGCGATCAAGTAGAGTAGGTTGCACCTCAAATTTGGCTAGCAGTGCACCCTGACTATCACTAGCTAAACTGACTCCCAAAGCACAGAGTCCCACTAGGCAAGAAACATACGTTGTATACCACATACTCCCTACTGCTAGTAGGGAGAGCTAACACTGGTGCCGTCGTCAATTGTTGTTTGAGCACCTAAAAACTCGTCTCACAATGATCGTCCCAAAAGAGCTTGACGTCCTTTCGTGTCAGTCTGGAAAGCGGAGTAGTGATCCAAGAGAATCCTTCACAAACCGCCGATAATACCCCGCAAGACCAAGGAAACTCTACACCTCGGTCACTATCTGTGGCTACTCCCACCATTAGGCCAAGGCTGTTTGGTGCGTTGGTCAGCCCAAATGGCATGACCACGAACTCGTAGTATCCATATCGGGTGTGGAATGTGGTCTTGGGCACATTCTCAGCCCTGATCCACAACTGATGATATCCAGATCGAAAATCGATCTTTGAGAAAACCCGCTTACCCTGGAACTGATCAAATAAATCATTAATACGCGGCAGAGGGTACCGATTCTTGATGGAAACCTTGTTTAGCTGTTTGTGATCCACACACAATCATAGAGTTCTGTCCTTCTTCTTCACGAATAACACCGGAGCACCCCAAGGCGAAGTGCTCGGACGGATAGAACCCTTGTCCAGTAACTCCCGTAACTGGAGCTTGAGCTCTCTAAGTTCAGTTGGTCCCATTCTGTATGACGGAATAGATATGGGAGTGGTCCCTGGACTTAGGTCAATCTCGAAATCAAACTCCTGATTTGGGGTAGTCCGGGTAGCTTCTCGGAAAATTCATCTGGGAACTCCTACACCACTAGGACCTCCTCAAGCTTCGGCCCTTCCATTGTGGTGTCAATAACATGAGCCAGGTATGCCGTGCACCCTCGGCGTATCAATCTCCTGGCCTTCATCACCGATACAACACAACGAGATAACACTCGCCTCTCGCCTCTCGCCTGGGAACCTCAACAATGGCCCCTCGGGTCTCCGAAACTCCACTTCTTTGGTGAAGCAATTTACTGAGACTCTATGCATGCTTAGCCAATCCATCCCTAGGATGGCATCGAAATCCGTCATCTCAAGTGGAATCAGGTTTGCCTCAAGTACCGCATCTCCGATCATGACCTCGCTCCCTCTGTAGACGGAATCTCTAAGTATCTACTCACGGAGAGAAGTGATGACCAATATCTCCTCATCAAGTGGCGACAAAGGCTTACCCAACCCGTGGGCAAAAGACACTCTTACATACGAATAGTTCAACCTGGTATCAATAAGGACACGAGCATCGACTCCCCATATTTTCATAACTCATATTGTGAGAAAATAAAAAGATCTGTTGATAAATATGGAAAGATATATGCTTACATATATATATAATATATATATATATATATATCAAAATATATATATATACCAATATAGTTAAGCCTTTAGGGCTTTAACTAGTGATGGTGCTCAAAAGAAAGTATATAAAAAAATATCTCTAAGCATGGGGATCAGTGGGAGGAGCACCAATAATCACGTCAGGACTCGCCTGAGTGTCCTCCTGCATCATTGAGTATACACGGGCCTGTGTCCTCTACTGCTGTCGGAATGGTCCTGGTACCGTGTTGCTCTCGGCTGCTGTCCGTGGAGCGGTTTGACTTGAGTGCGCAAACGCTCCCTGTTGTCCTTCTCAAGGAACACTCGAGTGTCCTGAATCTATCTGACCTCCTAATCTGAACCCAGGACAGGCGCTTCTGATATGCCATGGCTTCCCACATCGGAAGCATGTAACAGGCACCCTACAGTCTCCAAAAGGTTGGTATCCACCGCATCGGTGGCAAAAGGGGTGTCGTTGATCTGAAGTCTAAGTAGTGGCACTAGGGGCCGGTGCTCTAAACCCCTGAGGTCGCTATTCCTGCCTAGTAAGTGCCTGTCTCGGCTGAGAAGAGCCTCCCTGATATCCTAAAGTCCTGCCCTTCTTCGAGCCCTGGCTGGAAGAAGCCCCAGATCTCTTCTTCTTTTGCTTTCTGAACTCCCACTGTCTGCCCTCAGCACGGACGATCGCCTCTGCCCTAAGTGCTGAGTCCACGATCTCCGCAAAGGAGAGACTAGGGGTACTTCATATACCTCATGATGTTCAAGTTGAGGCTATCCTCAAACTTGAACTGTAGCTGTTTCGGCGTCACCAATTTAGGAATGAAAGCTGCTAGTCACCTCAACTCTGCCTCATACTCTGTCATTGTCTTGGTTCCTTGCCGCAAGTGCAGAAACTCTACCCTCTTGCGGTCCTACTAGAATTTAGAGAAGTACCTGCGATCGAACTCCCGCAGGAAGTCCTCCCATCGTAGCGGCTCGGTAGCATTGTTACAGACCTCTAGCAGTCCTAGCCACAGACCTCTACTGTCATGCTAAAGTAAAGCATGAGCAGCTGCCACATCGAGCGGAGCTAAATGTTTATACACATGTATAATAAATTCCCAAGTTAACATTTTAAATACATATAGGTGCCTCAATGCAAGTGAACCGAGTCAATATGAGAGTTTCTCGAATAAATGTCCATAATTATATAGTCATCCCAGAAAATAAATAGATGAATATATTGATCAAACTAAAATCTCTAATAATTATAGCAGAAGATATGGTAACATCCATACCCAATCCCGGTGTTATCAAGTCCAGATCACAAGTATGAAATCACAAATTTTTTCTTCAGTCCAAGACTAATCCTGTGGGAAAGAAAGTGAGTGGTGAGTATCTATAGGAGGATACTCAGTAAGTGAGGGGATTGACATCGTGCTATCAATATCGATGGTAAACTTGGAGTGTCAAAGCATGTAATGCAATATCAAGTGTGCAAAAACAGCGTAAAATTTTACATAACTCAAGGCATACATAACATATGCATCCATCCATGTATCAAGTCACATATGTAGAGCTGGCCAAACAAACAACCCCGGCAATAATCTACCTCGACCAAGGATGAGCGCATCGGGGGTTTTCACTATGCAAATATCAAATAATGGCTCTCTACCCTAATGTTGGCCACAAGTTACTCCAACTAGCCTATAAATAATATTAATAATATATATAAATATATATAGTTGGTCGTGTATGGTGTCCCGCCCAGTCTTAGACAGAGATAAACTCACATCCTCCCCGATGAAGGTCAACCTGGCACACCCATAAACATGACAATTTGGCGGATACCTCCGGCCGAAACGTATCTGGCACAAGGGGTGCCTCTACCAAATGTCCTTCGTAGCTATGGAATGCTATAGGAAGCATATCATTATATCACCAAGTCAGCCGGGCACGTAGCCCCATGCATCACATCATCACGTCGGCCGGACATATAGCCCCATGTATCGTAACATAACGTTGGCCGGGTGTACAGCTCAAATAGTACATGTAAATCCATTCAAAACTACGTGCCAATACAGTTGAAGCATTAAAACACGTTAATATGTCAAAAAAATGACACAGTATCTGGTTATCAAACTCATGGATGCAAATCAATAAAATCAATAGTTGGGACACTCCAATGGTCACAAAAATATGTCTATCAAAATCCAAAAATTTCGTTTTCACACGTATAGAAATCATGTCGTTTGAAAATCGATAAAATATGATTTGTCAATCAATAGTAGATGTCAAAATCCCACTCACATTTTTAGAAAGGGTGGTCACTCTCTATTTTTAAAACAAATCCTATATGACTCCTCTAGTATCCAAAAAGATCAAGCTAATCAGATCATCACAATTTAACATCAAAATTTCAAGTATTATAGGGTTTATCCATTTTTTCTAAATTTGTACAAACCTTAACTCTTCAATTTATGAATACTCTTTAATGTCATCAGTTGCATTTCATTTATAAACAATTAACGTACTTTTAAACCAAATCTAATTCAACCCTAAAACCACTCAAGGTCGGAAATATGTCTTAAAATAAATAATTTTTCTATAAAATGGAAAATCTTTGAAAAATCATACACTGTTCGATTCTCATCCAAATGTTTCAAGCCATATGTCATTTTCAAGGTATAGAAGTCTATTTTCATAATACAGAGATCGTATTTAGATTGCCTATGAGCAGAACAATTTATAATGAGAAAGACCGAATCAACCCTTGAACTCAAATCCCAATTTTCGACTATTTTCATGCATAAGTCAATTTAAACTCCAAGGGAAACTATTATATTCAACTTAATTTGATTCTATCATCCTGAACAGTCTCATTTCATATAAATTTGTATATTTAACCTAATAAACCGCATACAATGTCCGAAAAAGCATTCTATTCGAATCTAGTTTACATTCTAGCATATATAAGACTTTTTATCCTAAATTTACCTTAAATTCAATAACCAAATCGAATGGGTCTGAAATCCCTTACCTAGGGTTTTCTCAGAGTGTAGACCTTCGTCCGAATGTCTTCTTGATCACTCCAAAATTTGCAATACTTCTTATCAAAACAAGATTTATTAGTTAGGTTATAAACACTTAGATAAGAATTAAAACCCTAAATTAGTTACCTACGCAGAGGTTCATGGGCTGTCACGGGCTCACGGGCCGTCACGGGCTCACGGGCCGTCACGGACTGTGTTCGCACTGTGCCCGTGCGGGGAGGATCGCGCAGTGGCGCGATGGTGCTTGCGTTGGGTGGATCGCGCAGGGGCCCGCTCGGCTTGCATTGGGGAGATCGCGCGGTGGTGGAAGGAGTTGCAGTCGCGCTCGCAAAAGGTTGGTGCTAGCCGGAGGAAGGAGCGACGGCGGCAAAGCGAGGGGTGGCGATGGGTGGTGGGTTCGGGCGAACCTGAAGAGAGAGAGAGAGAGAGAGAAATAGAGAGTGAGGTAGAGAGAAAAGACAAAGGGGGGTCGGCTAGGTGGTGGTGACAATGGTACCACCGGTGAGCGGTGTAGAGGATGGCGGAGGGGAGGGAGAGCAGCTGTGCGTGAGGCGGAAGGAGAGAGCAGCGGGAGGGAGATGAAGAGACGGGAGAGGGAGAGATTAGGGCTAAAAAGCCCTAATTACATTTGGGGGAGGGGCTGCGTTTTGGGCCAAAATGCAGTGCTTCCCCTTTTTTCTTCTTCTTTTTTTTTTACAATTTATATATATATATATATATATATATATGTATATGTATAATTTCACACCCATATTTCGCCGGAATGCGAATTTCATAAAAATAGGGCTTATTATGATTGCGAACACGGAAACTTAAAATATATCCAAAAATTTAAATTAAATACCCCAAAATCAAAAATCAATATAAATAAAAAATTTTTCTCTATATATATGTGTGTGTATATATATATATATATTTCAAAACTAGTACCTTATACGGACACCGCAATGTCAGTGTTACAGATTCAATTCTCCTTTTCTTCCTACCACTACTTATACTTGCTTTTGGATTCATTCTTTATTAAGAACAAAAAGAAATAACAAAAATTAAAACAATCAAAAATTAAAAACAAAACAGTTGGAGTTAAAAAATTAAGAATCAAAATCAAGAATGATTCGATATTTGGATGACATTTAAATAATTGTGGGCATTAAGACATTTAAATAATTATCATTGTATTAAAACATTTAAATAATTGTCATTACATTAAGATATTTGAATAAAAAAACAGAAATACACAACAACATTAAAATAAGGAACCAAAAATAGAAATGTAACCATGCAATTACAAGAGGCATCAATGCATCTACTAGGAAAAGGGCCGAGATTTATCCTGATAATGCAGTATGAACCTTTTAGACTCATAAAGAGAAAGCATTAGATTGATAGCATGTGGACCTATTGCCTCAAGTATTAAGGATAAGTGTCTTAGCCTAATAAAGTAAGCAATTTAGTGTTAAACATGGCATTGGATTATCAAATTTCAGCTTCATGAAGAAGCAATGACATATATTTAACATAGAAAGCCCGATCACAATGTGTAATATTTTACAAAAACAAACAAGATCAACACTTCTTTCTGGTTTTCCTAAAATGTTCACAGAGAACAAATAATAAGGACTGAGAAATTTATTATATGGTGCCCACTTCCAACATTTATTATGCATCAACTTGGGCAATACCTATTTTTTGTAGACATTTATTCTCATGTGACCTCAGAATCTCATGAGTCTTCCTTAAAACCAAACACATGTCCTTGTCAATCTTTTTCTTTGAATTTAGAACCTTTAATTAAATTGCACTTTCAATCTACACATCCCATGATCCAAAAGGAATCTTCACATCAGTAACGGCCTGATCCTATAATCCATAAATAAGCCTCATGAAAATGTTAAACACCCCCGGCCCACAAAAAATGAAAAGTCTGAGTGATGGCGCTAGAACTTTGAAATAGCTAGAAAGAGTAAAGATGCTAAGCCAAACTAGAATAATTGCCAAATTTTAGCTTTCCAGAAAACCCATTGAGCAGACTTATAAATGAACAATGACACAAGTACAATGGGGGAAAAACTCTCTTGAGCACATAGAAACCTCCTATTGACTCAACATTGCTACCAATAAAACTACTATACTCAATTGACAATCAGCCATTTCATATGGAATGAACACTTCTCAAAAGGGCAAGCTGAAATTGAACCAGAGTCAAGAGCAATACAATAAAAGGGTTTATACCAAATGCTTCTATTAACACAAATAAAGGCAAATGTGAATAAGGAGTGCGAATAAGGAGGGGAATGTTTTTGGCAAATGGTATACCATTTGCAAAAGTGAGCAAAAATCAAAAACCTTCGAGAGAAAGAGAGACAAAGAGAGAAAGGGAGAGAGAGTTTACCTTTGATTCGACCTCTGAGTAGTGAAATTGTAGTAGCGATAGAGAGGAGAACAGGATTTTCATTGCACACAAAGCTTGAAGTTTGATTCGAAGTTGAGAGGCAAGAGCTAGGTCACCATGAGAGGAAACCTTTGATCGTGATCTAATTCCAGAATGAGAAATGAGAATGGGATAGGATAAATGAAATGTAAAATGATATTTGCGTCCTTCAATTTTTTTAAACTTAGGAATTATTATTTGTAATTTATTAAAAAGAGCATGGGCATACACATAATTTCACATATATCTGGTAGCTCGATGGGCCTTCGAGCTTGACACAATATGGGCTCGAACTCGAGCTCGATACAGAACTAGCCAAGCTCAAGCTTGACCCAAGCTTGAGCTCAACTTGAGCTTTGACTGGGTAGTGTCATGGGTACCCGTAACACTACTCGGGTATCATAACACCCCAGTTGTAAATGAAAATATTATCTCTTGGCATGAAATCAGGTAATGGTGATGATGGTTGACTTTTATGTGTACTCCCAGCATCTAGTATTAGAGGAAACTAACAACATGAATAATTTGGATTATTATTCAAAAACAAAAGTGAAATTAGTAAAATTATGGTGAAAACTAGATAAATAATATTCGTACTTGGATACAAAAAATAAGCCTTGCTTCATTAACTAAGTTCATCAATTTATGTTAGTGACACTTCTAGCATGCATAACAACATGTATAAAAACATTGCTTATCAAATTAGTAAGATTGTGATTTTATTCCATTAATTGTTCCATCATAATAGTCATGTCTTTGTTCTCAGATCTGGTTGAATGCACATATTGTAATGGGATTGTAATTTTCCCCACACATCAGATTCCTCCCCTCGAATCAGATTCTTGAACTTTAGATACGATATTACTTTTTCAAGATAAATTTGAATTTTCTACTTGTCGTTATTCTCTGTTAATAGACTCCATTCCACTTTTCATCATTTCTTGTGATAAGTAAAATGAATCAAATGTCAATATCTCATAAACGTATCAATTAGAATTACATAAAAATAATCTTCATACCACAATTTTTGATAATTTCATAGAAACTAAACTACCATCTAATCGCATTCTACTTGTAATATAAAATTAGCTCTAGAAGGTTTCGTTCCATATTGTGTCGTCTGTAATGATAAAAATAAACTATTTTGAAGTATTATGTTGTAACATTAATTGCAAGTAAAATAAAATATAAATTGTTCATATTTTCTCATGTATGAGTTTGATAAATGATTTCGATTTTAAACAATGTGGATCAGTAAACTTTGCATGACATTTTGAATTTCTTTTACTATTTTCTTAGTTCCGAGAAAACAATATTATAATACAAGTAGATTGCAGCAATAATAAAAATTATTAACTTGTACCTTTTTTTTTATCACTCACCCTGAAAGTAACAAACTCCTTGTACTTATTTGAATCAACTCTTTCATATTCCATTCTCTTGATATTTGCATCTATTCTAAATGAATTATCGAATCACTTTAATTTCAGAATATTTTTAAAACTCTTCCATTTGTCATACAAATTTTCAATAACCCATTTTTTAGTGTTATCTTTGAGTGATTTGAAAGTAATCTTTGATTATAATTGAAATATGTAAAAAACAAAATTAGATATATTTATTTCTATTTATGCCATAATGCGATTGAGTAGTAAAGCTAGATATCTGTACAATCTTCCACATGTTCTCTTTATACTCTGTTAGCATGTCACACCAAATTCTATAGTTTATTAGAGCAATTAAATGCACTCTGTCTATAGAGTCAAAGAATCATGTAAAGATCGTACTCTCGATTTCTATTGGTTGATTTAATTCGTTCATTTCAACCATCATGCGTTTTCTTTTTTCTAAATCCCAAACATCTTGACAGTGCGTTGAGTCTCTATATTTCTTGACAACTGTTAAAAAAATAAAAATAAAAACGGATAATTATTAATTACCTCAAAGTAAAATAATTCGTTAATTTTTAAATCAAACTTGGAGTAGGATCTTGAGATGATTGGGTTTTTTCAGACTGAACTTATTTTTGGGATGGTCGTGATTTTTCGTGGTTGGCAACAATGCTTATCATTCATTTACTTTGTCTCATATTTATCCCATATTTATAGTTAGAAAAATTTTAAATCTTTCATAATGCAGTAGAATCCAGAGTGACTTTTTTTTTTCTAAAATGTAATTACCTTTTGATAAAATTTTACAAATCGTTCATCTTGTAGACTTGTTCAATATATATTATAAAGTGTTTTAATGAAAACCTGAGTAAGAGGTTTAGATGAGTTAGGGGAGTAAAGTTTTTGATTTTTGATTGAAAATATTTGATGGAAATGAGGTTTTGATTGAGATAGAAGTTTTGAGAGTTTTGAGGGGAGGAGTTTTTGGAGAGAAGGAGAAACTTTGATGGTTTATGCGAAATAATTTATAATATATTTGGTTTAGTTATTTGATTGTCATTTTTAGAAACAAATTTTCAAAACCCATCATTTTTTCCATTTTTCTATACTTTTACTACCGTCTTTTTTCATTATTATACACTTTTGTGTTTTTTTTAATCATTACCACACTACATTTTATGCAATTGTTACTTGCTATTATTATAGTATTACTACATTTCATACATATCATATATATATCATTATTTAATTTCATATCATTATATTATTTAAATTAATAATATTAATTATACCATACAGATCACTATACTTAATTCTTATTTAGATTTTATAATTGAGTAATCTGATTTTGCCTAATAATGGACTAGGCGATGAGCATGTCTACGGTGGTAAAGGTGCGCATGTGTGCATGCACATGACTACACGATAGACCGACCGCACATGCTTGCATGGTAGACCACACACGTGCGATCCTGTGCACTTACCATTTTCACAAAAAATTTTCAAAATTCGTCACTTTTTTTACAAACAAATTTTCAAAACCCTAAATTATTTTTTTTACACGCTTGTTATCTTTACCCACTTTTTATCTTTACTGCCTTTTTTCATTATTACAAATTTATTTTATTAGTCATTATGTTTTACTCTTACACTTTGTTCAAAAAATCATTTACTAACTAATTGTTACTCGCTATTTCTATATTATTACTACATTTCATGTGACTTGTATATCAATACATACCATATAAATACCATAATTTAATTTCACGTCATTATATTATTTAAATTAATAATATTAATTACACTATACACATTACTGTATTTAATTCATATTTTAGATTTTATAATTAAGGAATGTGAGTGCTCTTGGGTGTGGATATCCGCGGTGGCAGAGGTGCACAAGTACGCATAAGCATGCCTATGCGGTCCCGCACATTTTTTGAGCCCTGAACTGTGCTAATTATGTCCATTTGTCAGCATAAAATTATTGATATGAAATTATTAATTTATATAATATAGTGTTATATTTTTTAAGATTCATCGATCAATTATTAAATTATTAGATAATATAGTGTTATAATTTGAAATTATGACAATGTAATGGTATTTAATTATATTGATATTGTCACGTCCCGATCTGTGATCCAGAGGCCGTGAACAATCGTCTATTACCTCAGACACCGGCCTAACCCCGCCACGTATCCTCAAGGTAACGTAAGACTAATCAAAATTTCAGTTATAAATATTTTATTAGTATTTAAAATACAAAGTCCTCAAATATATATAGATATATATATGTATATATATTGTACAAATGAAAGTTCCTTTATTTCATACAGTTAACCTGACATGATCAACTAATATCCTCAAAATACAGCAAAAAATAATTATCGTAAGCGGTGTTCGATATTACGTACGTTGAAATAAGTCAACGTGTCTCTTTAATGATTAGCTCTGTATAGATTTAAAAATATTAAGGGGGTGAGTATAATCAAATACGCAGTGAATGAGAAATCTGTGACGGGTAATTAATAAGTGAGGTGAGAATGAAGTGTCAAAGGCATATATATATATATATATATATATATATGTATGTATATCCATCAAATCATAACAATTTTAACACAGTTTTCCATCCAATCTAAACATATGCATCCAAAATCTCAGGTCATAAATCGTAGGGTTATGCCAAATGATGTTCTCGACAAAGGTCTACCTCAACCAATGATGAGCCACCAAGGGGTTTTTGTATGTAAACAAAAAACAACCTCAAAACCTTATTGTTGGCATCAGGCCTCCCAAAGTGCTAGACTAAAACGTCATTCAGACCTCCCCTTTCGATTCAACTTGGCTAGTCCGAAACATAGTATCGTATACATGCCACCTAACCATGTGGAGTGTCTACATCTCGAGATATTGCAAACGTGCGACAATCTATATAACGAGACGAGTCTGCCCTAGCATACGAGGCGAGTCTCAATGGGATGATGCCTATTATATCATATCCCGAATCTACGATTAAAAGGATTCAGGTACTAATACCCGAGTTTCTAGTCTCGTATCAAAATCATCAATAAACCAACTATACCATATATGTCGAATAAAATCATGAAAATCCAATATAGTATACTTTGTATATATCATTAAAGTACGTTTATGATTTAAAACATGACACATATATTTCTCATCAAAATTTATAGATACATATTTTGAAATTGGGACACTCAATTTATCACAAAATATGTTACCAAAGACACTTTACAATCATTTCACAAATCATGCTTTAAAAATGTTAAAACATGGTTTTGTTCATTACCTACATGGCAATAGTAAGACCTATTATTTAACTAGAGAGGATAGGTGAATAGTTGAATATAGATTTTTTGAGACTATTTCTGAATTTTAAAACTTTATAACAGTAAATGAAATCAAGTAAGAAAGACACAAAGAGTTTTTATAGTGGTTCCACCTAACTTGGTGTACATCCACTCCCAGGCTCTCCCTGGATTTTTCGTTAAATGCTTAGTTTGCAAACTTGATTGAAGACTCAAGTTAAACCTCAAACAGTGTTATGTCTGAATACTACAATTCAATCTCACACAGACTGAATTTTGGGATTTTCTAGACTTAAGGCAGTGTCGCAAATTCCTTAATCTTTGACACTCAAATTAATCTATAAAAGAAGATTAAGAATTGAGGCTTACTTTCCTCGAATTTGACAGAAGAAATCTTGAAGAGACACTTAATATAAATAGAACTTTCAAGTGCACAGAGATTAGTTGTTGCAGTATATTCAATAGAGCTTTTAATTCTTGTAATATCTCTCTTCTTCTCATTACCACCATCTTCTGCTTCTCTGTATTTATTAGGGCATTGAATCGATCCATTGAGAGTTGGTGGTGGTTGTTGCATTTGAATGTTGACATTTAATTTCTGCCATTAAAGCTCCTGCATCTGTTCCTTCTTTCGTGCTGAAACTTTGTTTTTTTTACTGACGCCTCTTTTAAATTGGCCAATCAGACTTAGTTTGCTCTGCATTTGAATGTTAACATTGATAGAATAGAAAATATTTTAGAGATCGAAAAAAGAAGCCGTCCGATAAGTTCAAAAATGTTTCCCAGACCTAGATTCTGACAGACGCAGGTCAACAAGACTATTAAGAATATCGACCTGAATTTGAATTATTCGTAGTGTATTTTTATACAAACAGGTCGATAAGATACTATTTCGGGTCGACGGGAGACTATGCTAAATAAAATTAGTGGACCCAAGATTTTTAATTAGTCATTGTGTTCCTTTGTGTCGACAGCATTTCAACCATGTCGATATGCGATCTTTCCGATTTTGTGAGAGGTAGGTTGACAAGTTTAATTTAGTGCATTGATATGTTACTATTCATGTAATAAATTCATTGATGTATGGTTGATGTGTATGAGTTGTGTTGACAAGAAATTTATTGGTCGATGTGTATTTTAATGAGCAATTGAACATCAGATCGACATGACTCACTATATACATCGACATCGTATTGTGCAAATAAAAATTGGTAGACCTAGGTTATTTAATTGGCCGATGTGTCTCAGTAGATTGACAGGACTTTTGCTATGTCGATGTGCGTTTGTTTTAGAAACATAATAGACAGGTTGACATGTGTTCATCAAGAGTTGATGTATCACTATTCATTTATTGAATTGGCCGACGAGTCTGAGTGAATTGGTTGATGTAATACCTATTAAAAAAAAAAAAAGAAAACAAAGAGAGGAGGTACTGCATTTTGGCCAAAACGTAGCACCTCCCTCTCCCCCAAATCAATTAGGGCAAAAATCCCTAAGTCTCTTCGTCTCCCTCTCACCTCTCCCGATTCCCTCTCTCTCTCGCCCGTCGCCTCTCCGCCACCATCTCCACCATCTCCGCCATCCTCTGTCTCTCTCTCACCGTCTCACGAACGCACACACTCTCTCTCTCTCTCTCTCGCTCTTGTACTCTCTGTCTCTATGCCTCTCGAACTCTCTCTCTCCTTCGCACACTCCCTCTCCAGCGAAATCTCCCTCCGCCCTGCTCCTCCTCCTCCGTGAGTGCGCCACATCGTGAGCTTCCCCGTATGAGTGTGCTGCAGAGCGAGCTTCCCTGTATGAGCGTGAGCGCGCGACTGCAGTCCTCGCGAGCGCGCCAGCCCACGAGCCCGCGACGGCCCGTGAGCCTGCAACCTGCTCTCTCTGTCGAGAGCCTTCCTATAATGTTCGCTGCTCTCTGCAGCGACCACACTGTTAGAAACCCTAGGCCGCGACCCTTCCATTGCACAGGTAAGGGCCGATTGTTGATCAATAGTTTATGGGTTTTGATTCTCATGGTAATTAGGGTTAATTGCTAAAGTGTGCTTCGGTTTGGAAACATTACAGGAGTTTAGATCGAGTTGTAGGCGCACAGACGCTAGGACTGCAAGCTATGAAAACCATAGGTGATGGAAATTTAAATCCTTTCGATAAATTGAGTGAATTTAGTGTAAAAGGTCTTGTATATGTTTAGGATGTATGTCAGATTCGATTAGAATGCATTTTCTGACATTTGATATGTGATTTCTAGGGTTTCGTCTAAATTCTACATGAATTTAGGTTGATCAATACGAAAGAAATGTGTTTGATGAGTTAGAAACTTGTTGAGTCAATTAGAATAGATTTCCTTGGAATTTGAATTGAAATTGTGGATTATTGATCTAGTTGAGCTTTTTGGAGCTTGAAAGGAGATTTCTTAAGTATCGATAGGGCATAGGGAGTGGATACCCTCCCTAGAAGGTGAGTGGACGGTTCATTGTGTTCTTAAATGAGAAACTTGTTTTAAAATTTGTTTTATAAATGATTTTGTAAGATTTTTACATATTTTATATAAATTGTTTTGTGATTGCGGGATATCTGAACTGGATTGTGAAATATGAATGCATCCACTGTATTTATGAATGCATGTGTGCCATATGTTGATTGATGTTACTTTATAAATTGCTATGGCAAGAAATTTATGATTATTTGTTGGAAATTATGGCAAATGTTTTATGAAATGAGGTATTTGAGAAATGAAAGGTGCTGGTAGTAAATGGCTATAGTCATTCCCACCACGGAGCGACCCGACGGGGTGACGTGGTTGGGGTTGGATGTGCGGGGGAGTTAGACGTCCCTCCCTCTGTTGAAGTCGTGCTATATCTGATTTGCACCTCGGTGAGGTACGAGCCAATGCCAAGGAAGGGGGCATGTTTTGAAACATTAGATGCAAAAACCCTTCGCGGACTTTGGTCTAGGTTCGGCCAGCCTAAGACGGGAATGTTTTTGATGGGACCCTAGGATTTTCTGATAAAATGATCAATATGGATGCTTGCTTTACAGATTGATTGAATTATTAAAATGTTTTTCCATATATAAAGTGTGATTTTGATATATGCTTTGACTGTCCCACATTCACCCCTTATTTATGAACACAATCACACCATTGCACTCCACTCACTGAGTATTTCCCAATACTCACCCATCTCTTTAACATTTTTCAGAGGAAGTTTAGGTCTGCTGCAGAAATTGGAGCTTAGGAAGGTTTATCTGCTATTTTGTGTAGGTATGATAGTGATGTAAGATTATTTTAGTTGATTTGAAATCCATGAAAAGGAAGACTTGTTTACTTTCTTTTAAATTCTATTTTTGGTAAAACTTATTGTTTGAATGGGACATTTGGTTCGAAGTGTTGAATTTTGATACTTTCTTTTGATTTTACGAAGTTCTGTACACCTCATACTGTTTGGACTTTATTGATGCTGGTTTGTTTTCTTCAAACAAGTGTCAGTAAAATCCTACGACTATGATTTGGGACTTCATCTGTTTTGATTTTGAAATATCCTTGAAGTGGCTGGGATGACCACATTACATGCGTGCATGTACAGGAACCCCTTCCCATTTGTGTGCCGATGTGGGCTTGTGTGTACTAGGATGGACCGGATGGGTCCTTTATATGTGTATTGTATTTGGAAGAAATATTGTACAGTTGGTTAGCCTTGCGGAGTCTTGGTATATGGGGAGGTTCTGCCCGTGTACCGAGACAATGCGGCGGTTGTCATGTGGTCGATCCTAGAATCGGGGCGTGACAGCTTTATTGGTATCAGAGCGTAAGCTCACGATTTTAAAAGTTTGATGGTTTTGGATATGATTTCAAATGTTTCCAAATGTCCCGAAAGTTTTTTAGAAAAAAAAACTTTGAAATGTTTGGTTTTCGAAAAGGGTTTTTGGAAAATGTACAAAGTCTTCCATGGATTTCTTAGGAAATTAGAAATGCTCATTTTTAGGGGGTTAAGCTCTTGGATTAGTTACCATTTCATTTTGCTAAGTATAGACCCTCTTTGTAGGTTCTATAATTATTTATAACCAATGATTATGACCATCAAGAGGATATTATATTGTGAGGGTAAAATTATTGTAAATTATTGATATGAAAAAGTGTTCAGCCCAATAGAGATGCAATATAAGTTACACGATGAGCATTTTGTTAAGGGGATATGATATGGATAAGCTTGAATGGAGTTAGCTACTGGGACATCTGACTATGTTGAATGGAAGTATTAAGAGGCATGATTTGGTAACTAACATGGCTAGCCCTACTTAATGATAGCAAGACCAAGGCAATGGTATAGTGATTAGTCAAACTATAATGATATATGGGTTAAAAAGGATAGATATAAGCATGCCCAACAATATCATAGTTAGAACTCTATTGCTGTCTGGTCTCACATGACATAAGGTGCGGTCCTTTTTGAAAGGTTGTTACTCAAAATTATTTGCTTTAGCTGTGGACAAGGCGGTCTTGGTGGGCTTCAATGCTTTCTTCTAGTGCGAGAAATAAGCATTGCGACGTCTTCTTTCTGAAATGTACTAATGACTGGGAGTTGTCGACTTTCTTTTCCTTGAGTTGCCTAAGGTGGTGTCTATTGCTCAAAATAAAGAGGATGTGGTTTGGAGGGATTGTGAGTCAAGGTGCATTAAGGATTTGAGAAGACTGTGTGAGAGAACACGGAAGGGAGTTTGCTTGGGAAGCTGCTTGAATTCCCTTGACTTCTTTGAAAATAACTTCATAGATATATATATAGATATACATATATTTTTTCAAGTAGCATGGAGGATGATTTTAACCAGAAAAGTGTGGAGCTTAGTAATTAAATGCCCCTTATATAAGATGGCTTTGGTATTGGTGGATCACCTCTTGCTTCATTGTTCTTGGACCATATGGTTGTTAGACTTGGTGTTTCTATGCTTCATACTTTTTGAATACCTTTCAAAGGCATTTCAGCAAATTCCTGGCTTGGAGTATGAAGTATTTGTAGAACTGAGAGAAGGATTGTTGATTGGATATCTCCTGCTATTTTTTTTTTGTTGATTTAGAGGGAGAGGAATATGAGGATCTTTGAGGGAATGGGAAGGTGTTGTAGTTTCATTGTTCTGTGGCTTAAGTCCTTTCATTTTTATTGATTCTTTTCTATCTTGCTACATGTCTTTTTTTTTTCACCACTTTGGTGCTTTCATTGAAGCTGCTTTTCTTCCTATATAAAGAGAGTATTTAGGGTTTGACCTAAATATCCAGTATTTTTAAGGTTTTGTCTGATGTTTTTACCCTCGATGAAAATCTAGTTCGTTCCCCTTTTTGATGTTGTAATGACAAGTCTTTATGAGAAATAAACTATGTGCTTTTGTCTTAATGATTACATTAAAATGAAATTATAGGAGGATAACACAGTACAAAAGCTACATTTTATATGCCATTAGTTGTTCTAATTGATGAGCCACTTTAGAAATCTTGGTTATGTAAGTAGCAAACCAATGGAAAAATCCACCCACATGGACCAAAGTATTTCCCCTCTAATATGGGTGCTTGACTTCTTTAGATCAGCATTCTAGTATAAGTTTCTTTATTCATCTCTTGGAAATGAAGAAGAGAAAAAATATATATAGATGTATATATATATAGCATTGATGCCCGTGCATTTATCGATACGGAGTTTATGAGTTTGATAGGGAAGTAGGTCAAAGGATTGCTTGTGTTCTATCATTCTTCTGCCATTGGAAATGGAAAATCAAATATTTAGTTATTGGATTCTTCTACTTTGAGGTTTGTATTCTCGTTATTCATTTATATTTATTATTTTGTGGATCATTGAATAAGATAATACAGAGTGGGTTTTGAGTCTATCTTTTTGGCTTTGGAGTGCGAAATAATGTCCCTTGTGACAATAGAGTTAGAAATAATGAAGCATGCATTTCTTGTCTTTAAAATTTGATAATTTGGGGATATTAATGCAAATGCTAGGTGATATGTGGATAAATATGCTTGATTTGATTTGGATAGAATATCGGTGATATTATATGATATTAAAGTTGATTGAGTATGATCGTGATAGAAGTATCTTGATTGAAAAGTTATCCAACTAAGGATTTGAGATTTAAAACTTGGAAGTATTCTAATATTGTCAATGGATTAAGTTTTATCACTTAGTTGAGGCCATATTGAGGTTGATCTACACTTCATCGTATACAAGTTTGATGATAGATGGGTTTGTATACCTTTTATACTAAGTCTTAAGATTATGTGATGGCCATATACACCATCTTGAAAGTTTATTATCTCTAAAAATATATGTATTCTGGTTGCATCTATAGTTCATTTAATTAATCTTGAAAGTAGGGATAAATGTGATTATTGATATGAGCATGACATGGTAATGGCCATTCTTATTTAGGGTCCTTTTGAAGGATAATTTAAGAAATTTTCATAGTTTTGAAGTCTTGATAAGCATTGAGGACGGCTATTGCAGCGCAAATGAGGTCCACGTACTTCAATATTTTTCAATAAGAGGTTATCCGAGGTTGAAGAAAGGAGATTAAAGACATAGGTTGGTTATTGTCTGAGTGGAAATTTTAGTTGATAATAAAGTGTGATTGAAACGAATGAAACTAATAGATCCAATTGTATTTTGAAATTTCAGGGATGAAATTTGTTTTTAGGGGGTTAATAGTTGTAATACCTATTAAAAAAAAAACCAGAGAGAGGAAGTACTGCGTTTTGGTCAAAACGCAGCACCTCCCTCTCCCCCAAATCAATTAGGGCAAAAAGCCCTAAGTCTCTTCATCTCCTTCTCACCTCTCCCGATTCCCTCTCTCTCGCCCGTCGCCTCTCCGCCACCATCTCCACCATCTCCGCTGTCCTCTGTCTCTATCTTACCGTCTTACGAACGCACAACTCTCTCTCTCTGTCGCTCTCACACTCTCTATTTCTCTACCTCTCGAACTCTCTCTCTCCTTCGCACACTCCTTCTCCCGCGAAATCTCCCTCCGCCGCTGCTCCTCCTCCTCCTCCTCGGCGAGCGCGCCACAACGTGAGCTTCCTCATGCGAGTGCGCCGTAGAGCGAGCTTCCCTACACGAGCGCGAGCGTGTGACTGCAGTCCTCGCGAGTGCGCGCTTCAGCCACGAGAGCGGTAGCCCACGAGCCCGCGACGGCCCACGAGCCCGTGACCTGTTCTCTCTGTCGAGAGCCTTCCTGTAATGTTCGCTGCTCTCTGCCGTGAACGTACTGTTAGAAACCCTAGGCCGCGACCTTTCCACTGCACAGGTAAGGGCCGATTGTTGATCAATAGCTTAGGGGTTTTGATTCTCTTGGTAATTAGGGTTAATTGCTAAAGTATGCTTCGGTCTGGAAACATTATAGGAGTTCGGATCGAGTTGTAGGCGCACGGACGCTATGGCTGCAAGCTACGGAGACCATAGGTGAGGGAAATTTAAATCCTTTCAATAAATTGAGTGAATTTAGTGTAAGAGGTCTTGTATATGTTTATGATGTATGTTAGATTCGATTAGAATGCATTTTCTGACATTTGATATGTGATTTCTAGGGTTTCGTCTGAATTCTACATGAATTTAGGTTGATCAATACGAAAGAAACGTGTTTGATGAAATTAGAAACTTGTTGAGTCGATTAGAATAGATTTCCTTGGAATTTGAATTGAAATTGTGGATTATTGGTCTAGATTGACCTTTTTGGAGCTTGAAAGGAGATTTCTTGAGTATCGATAGGGCATAGGGAGTGGAAACCCTCCCTAGAAGGTGAGTGGACGGTTCATTGTGTTCTTAAATGAGAAACTTGTTTTAAAATTTGTTTTATAAATGATTTTGTAAGATTTTTACATATTTTATATAAATTATTTTGTGATTGCGGGATGTCTGAACTGGATTGTGAAATATGAATGCATCCACTGTGTTTATGAATGCATTTGTGCCATATGTTGATTGATGTTACTTTATGAATTGCTATGGCAAGAAATTTATAATTATTTGTTGGAAATTATGGTACATGTTTTATGAAATAAAGTATTTGAGAAATGAAAGGTGCTGGTAGTAAATGTCTATAGTCATTCCCACCACGGAGCGACCCAACGGAGTGGCGTGGTTGGGGTTGGATATGCGGGGGAGTTAGACGTCCCTCCCTCTGCCGAAATTATGCTATATCTGATTTGCACCTTGGTGAGGTACGAGCCAACGCCAAGGAAGGGGGCATGTTTTGAAACATTAGATGGAAAAACCCTTGACGGACTTTGGTCTAGGTTCGGCCAGCCTAAGATGGGAATTCTTTTGATGAGACCCCAGGATTTTCTGATAAAATGATCAATGTAGATGCATGCTTTACGGATTGATTGAATTATTGAAATATTTTTCCATATATAAAGTGTGATTTTGATATATGCTTTGACTGTCCCACATTCACCCCTTATTTATGAACACAATCACACCATTGCACTCCACTCACTGAGTATTTCCCAATACTCACCCCTCTCTTTAATATTTTTCAGAGGAAGTTTAGGTCTACTATAGAAATTGGAGCTTGGGAAGGTTTATCTGCTGTTTTGTGTAGGTATGATAGTGATGTAAGGTTATTTTAGTTGATTTGAAATCCATGGAACGGAAGACTTGTTTACTTTCTTTTAAATTCTATTTTTGGTAAAACTTATTGTTTGAATGGGACATTTGGTTCGAAGTGTTGAATTTTGATACTTTCTTTTGATTTTACGAAGTTCTGTACACCTCATACTATTTGGACTTTACTGATGCTGGTTTGTTTTCTTCATACAAGTGTCGGTAAAATCCTACGATTATGATTTGGGACTTCATCTGTTTTGATTTTGAAATATCCTTGAAGTGGCTGGGATGGCCACATTACGTGTGTGCATGTACAGGAATCCCCTCCCTATTTGTGTGCCGATGTGGGCTTGTGTGTACTGGGATGGACCGGATGGGTCCTTTATATGTTTATTGTATTTGGAAGAAATATTGTACAGTTGGTTAGCCTTGCGGAGTCCCAGTATATGGGGAGGTTTTGCCCGTGTACCGAGACAACGCGGCGGTTGTCGCGTGGTCGATCCGAGGATTGGGGCGTGATAGTTGATGTATTTGGCTAAGTCGACAAGCACAGTAACAGGTTGAAGTGTGTTTCTGACTCATGTGTCATCAGGTTGATGTGTCTAACCAACAGGTTGATGTGTTACTATTTGGACTTTGAATTGGTCGACATAAAGTTTGAAATTGGTGGACATGACACTGATCAGGTTGATGTGTTGTAAATCAGGTTGATGTGTTTTTAGAAATTCAGGTTGATGTGTATAGAGAACATGTTGATGTGTCACTGTTCACAAATACAATTGGTTGATATGTCAAGATGAATTGGTCGATGTGCCACTGTTCCTATAGTTTCATGTCGACAAGATTTGTGCTCAAGTCGATGTGTTGAAATGTTTGATCTATATGACATTCATTGTGCAGGTCGACATGTCTTGTATAGGTCGAAGTGTTCAAACATTTATTACTATAGAAGTTATTTAACTCAGGTTAACAAGGGCAACAAACGGGTCGATGTGTGTGTGTGAATGTCACAGGTCGATGTGTTTTCCAAGAATGTCGACCTGTACAGACTTCTGAATTTTCTAACTATCTTCTTATTTTCTCGAACTATTTTCATTCTAACCTTTCATCATCAAAACTCTGCTAGGTCAACATTCTTCCCCCTTTTGATGATGGTAAAACTTCTAATATTCAATCTATAATACTTAGTTAAGTTTAATCCTAATTTCTAGATATTTGTGCTTGTTGGTTTTCATTTTGTCATGTTAGTCTACTTAGTACATTTCTAGCTTAATGTGCGGACACTACACATGCAAACATTTCTAGCTCAGTACATAGTCATGGCATATTAGTTTAGCATACAACATTCAACAGCACATACATGCTCACTCAGATTAGGATATTGCAATATGCTCATATCATACATGTCGACTGCAGCACTCAGCACATGTATCAGTACACTCACTCACTACAGCACATTGATACTAGTACATTCACAGCATGCAACTCTCACTAATCATGTTTACAATCACAATTACATTCATAGTATAGTCATGCCTAGTAGCTGAGCACCATATTATAGTATACTCACTTAGCACACATATGCAGCACACAACTCAGCACTTAGCACATATTGATACACTCAATACAGGTACATATTGACACACATATACTTCTTCCCCTTTTTGTCATCTGCAAAATAGAATTAGGTCATTAATCAACAGTATATGCATCTCAGATACAGCAGTGAAACCCTTTATTAAGTCACAGTATGCACACCGCAGTAGCAAGTGCAGTCTTACATTAAAACGAGAAGATGCATAGAACAAACAAAAGAGACCAACATACATTAGAGTTGAGAAGATTTAAAAACACAAACAGAAAAACAAACTCCTAGCTAAATTGACTTCGTTGGTTTGGGATCTTTCTTTGGCTTCCCCTTCTCCTTCATCAAAGTATCCAATTTTTCTTGAATATTGGAAATATCCATTCTGTTAAAATAGCACATTTGACCAATCATAGTTTGTCTCCTGTCCATATGTTCCAACTTGTCCCAAATCATCTGAAGTGTGTTTGGTTGAATGCTAGAAGATTCACCTTCTTCAGTCCTTCTTTTTTTCCTTGGGACATTCTTTGTGTCTTCACCAGGCTCAACTTCAGTCTCCTCAACATGTCTTTTTCTTGTTCCACCTTCTTTCCTTACCCATTCTCCTTCAGCATTGCTTATCCATCGTACCCTTAACATTGAGGATGCATTGATAGAGGTCTTATCACTCAATTCAACAATTGAGTCTTTTTCCAAAACCACTTTATTCTTAGACAATATATCCGTTATCATACTTGGATAGGGCAGGAGAGAACTCTCAAATCTATATGTGGAAATCATAAAATGGAGAACTATGTAATGGAAGCCAGGGTTCTTACCATTAATAATGTAGGCCATTAACCAGAAATCTTCTTTGGAGATTGTGGTGTAGTTGCCTCCTATAAGTCTTAATATATGACTAACAATCAGATACAAAATTCTTTCATGAAAGCTAAGTTCAGTAGTACTTAAGTTTACCATAGTGAGGTTCTGATCACCATACACAATCTTAGCGTTGTCCAGATAGTTTGATTTCATATATGGTTCACATTTTTCATAGGAGACCCATGTCATACTGTTGTCTTCACAAATCTTCCTAGGGGTCACTTTGAACTCCTTTCCATTCACAAAAGTTTTAAATGCACATGACACAAAATGGTCATTTAGAGTTATTCTCATTTCATCCGTAGGTTCTTCACAAATGACTTCTTTATTGTTGTAAAACAATTTGATTTCTTTCTCATGTATATACTTGTTAGGATTAAAGAGAGAAGTAAGGCATACCTCTATTAGATGTTTTTCGTACTTGAACCCAACCCCTTTTAAGAACTCCCAATTGATCAAACGACCATGATTGATCTTTCTTTTCGAAAACACCTTTTCGTATAGATCATTTTGTTCAATCGTCTGAAACTCATAGGTGTTGAATTGAGGGAATGTTTACTGTGGAGGGGGTGTTGGTTTCACAGGTTGCGCAGAAGAGGACAAGCCCTTTCCGGTGGGTTTTGAAGATTTTTTCAGTGGTTCAGAGGGTTTTTTGATGGGTATCTTCATTTTAGGGTCCATTTTGATTTGATTCGGGTGAATATTTAGATGATTAGGGTTTTGATTTAGGAGTTAGGGTTATGGATTTTGAGAGTTAGGGTTTCAAAAGGAGAGAGGGAAGTTTGAAATTTTGGGGTTTAAGGTTAGATAGGTAGACGTGCCGACTGTTGGTATTCTATTGGGTAAGTTTTAGGTCGACATGTCTAAGTACACAACCTCCTGTTTGGTAGTTTAGAGTTGTCAGGTCGATATACTAAGAGAGGCATCGATTTGCATTCTTCCTGCTTTTCAGGTTGACATTCTTTCAGATGGGTCGATGTGTCATTTCTTGAGTTTGGTTCCAAGTGTTTGTTCGTGGTCAGGTCGACATGGTATATTTCTCCAAAGTTTAATAGGTCGACATGCCTCTGTACATTGTCAAATTTGCCGACATACCTTGATAAATAGGTTGACCTAGAATCTATTTCTTGGAGTAATACTCTGTTTTTCGTTCTGTCTTCTCTATCTCTTCATTTCTATTATTCCCAAATCCCTTCTTAACATGCAGAATCTATTTTTATCTAATGGTTTGGTTAGGATATCAGCAATTTGTTTTCGAGTGTCAATGTACTCAAGAATAATCTCATTCTTCAAAATGTGATCTCAAATGAAATGATGTCTTACTTTTATATGTTTAGTTTGTGAGTGATGCATAGGGTTCTTTGTGAGATTTATTGCACTTGTGTTATCATACTTGATTGGTATACAATTAAAATCTATCCCGTAGTCTTTCATTTGGTGTTTGATCCAAAGAATTTGTGTTGTGCACTATCCAGTTGAAACATATTTAGCTTCTGTTGTTGACAAAGTCACGCTGCTTTGCTTCTTCGAAGACCATGATAACAACATATTTTTGAATAATTGGCAAGTGCCAGTTGTGCTTTTTCTATCCACTTTGCATCCAGCAAAGTCAGCATCACAAAACCCATGTAGTTGGAGACTCGAATTTCTGTCGTACCAAAGTCCTAAGTATGTCGTTTCTTTTAAGTATTTAAAGATTCTTTTGACTGCAACCAAGTAGGACTCTTTAGGATCTAACTAAAATCTAGCACAAAGACATATGTTGAATTGTATGTCAGGTCTTGAAGTAGTAAGATAGAGAATGACCCAATCATGCTTTTGTAAAATTTTTGACAAATTGACTTGCCATTTTCATCTTTGTCTAGCTTAATGTTTGTACTCATTGGTGTTGCATTTCCCTTGCAGTCACTAAATCCAATTCTTTTTATTCATTCACTTGCATATTTTGATTGATTTATGAAGATTTCATTTTCAGATTGTTTGATTTGCAAACCAATAAAGTAGTTCAACTCACCCATCATGCTCATTTCAAATTCTCCTTACATTTTGACTGCAAATTCCTCACACATTCTAGTACTAGTTCCTCCAAATATTATGTTATCTATGTATATTTGTATGATCAAGAAATTATCATCTCTCTTTTTGACAAGCAAAGTAGTATCTACTTTCCCTCGTACAAAGTCAATTTCTGTCAAAAAATTACTTAATCTTTCATACTAAACTCTAGGAGCTTGTTTCAGTTCATATAAGGCTTTGGTCAGTTCGTACACATTTTCAGGACACTTAGGATCTTCAAATCCTAGAGGTTGTTTAACGTACACTGTTTCATTTAAATACCCATTTAAAAATGCACTTTTAATATCCATTTGATACAACTTAAAATTCATGAAACAAGAGAAGGCAAGCAACATCCTTATGGCTTCCAATTTTGCTATTGGTCCATACGTTTCATCGTAATCAATTCATTCCTCTTGACTATAACATTTAGCCACTAATCTTGTTTTGTTTCTTGTGATTTTGCCAAATTCATCAAGTTTATTTCTAAAAACTCATTTGGTTCCAATTACTGATTGATATAAGGGTCTAGGCACCAAATTCCAAACCCTATTTCTTTCAAACTGATTCAATTCATCTTGCATTGCCATAATCCAATGTTCATCTTCTAAAGTTTCATTCACGTTTTTGGGTTCACTATGAGAAATAAAAGCTGCATACTCATATTGATTGTGGATAGCAGATCTTGTTCTTACTGCAGAACTAATGCTCCCAATTATGTTTTCTGGATTTACATCTTTCCTAATTTGAGGGAATTTGATATCCTGCTCTTGCTGTGTTTCATTTCTTTCCTCCTGCACCGTGAGATCATTTGACTCCTCCTTTTGATTATTTATTTCATCAGACAAACTAATATCATTTAATTTTTCAGATACATTTTCATCATCCAATATTTTTTTATTGATATTATTTTCTTCGTCAAATTCTACGTGAATTGACTCCTCCACTATTATGGTCATTTTATTGTAGACTCTATAAACTTTACTTACCAGAGAGTAGCCTAGAAAGATTCTTTCATCACTTTTGACATCAAATTTTTCTAATGTTTCTTTTCCATTGTTCAACACAAAGTATCTGCATCCAAACACCGTAAAGTATGTTATATTCGGTTTCCTCCCTTTGTAAAGTTCATAAGGGGTTTTCTTTAAGATTAGTCTCACTTGAGCTCATTCAAAATGTAGCATGATGTGTTCACTGCTTCTACCCAAAAGAATTTAGGTAGATTATTTTCATAAAGCATTGTTCTAGCTATTTCTTGGAGGGTTCTATTTTTCCTTTCTACTACTCCATTTTGTTGAGGTGTCCTAGGAGTTGAGAAGTTGTGATTAATACCATAGTGATTGCAGAATTCATCCATGGTTTTGTTTTCAAATTACTTACCATGATCACTTTTAATGCTCTTAATTGTCATTCCCTTCTCATTTTGAATTTTCTTGCATAGTCTAATGAATGCCTCACTAGCTTCTTCCTTTTTGGGAAGAAATAGCACCCATGTGAATCTAGAGTAATCATCAATGATTACAAAACTATAATATTTTCCTCTTAAGCTTTGAGTTCTAGTGGGTCCAAACAAATCAATATGAAGAGGTTCTAGAGGACTTCCTGTTGACATACAATTTTTAGATTTAAAAGATATTTTTGTTTGCTTTTCTTTCATACATGCATAACAGAATTTATCTTTTTCAAATTTCAATTTTGGAAGACCCTTAACTATATCTTTCCTAATTAATTTTGAAATCATGTCCATGCTAGCATGTCCTAATCTTCTATGCCATAGCCATGAAGAATTCTTATTCACTACAACTAGACATGATTCATTTGAGGGTTCTAAGAGATCTAGATCAATTGCATATATATTTTCTCTTCTATGGCCAGTAAACTTTGTAAGTCTAGAGGATTTTTCAATAATGGAGCATGCATCAACTTCAAATAGCACAGAATAGCCTTTGTCACACAGTTGGCTAATACTCAATAAGCTAAATTTTAATCCAGAGACAAACAACACATTTTGAATTTGATATTTAAAAGACTTACCCCCAATATTGTCTATGCTGACAACCTTTCCTTTTGAATTGTCTCCAAACGCGACTTTTCCTCCTCTCTTGCTTTCAAGATGAGATAATTTCGATACTTCTTCGGTCATGTGTCTTGAGCATCCACTGTCTATGCACCACACAGACTTACCGGAAGATTCTCTTAACTTAAAGCATACCTGCAGTGAGAAGACAATCACACTTTTGCCTTTGGTACCCATATCTTTTTGGGTCCAGCTGAGTTAGTAATAAATTTATCTTTGGGGATCCAAGTTAAGGTTGTTCTTGAGGAGTTCAGAAACTAGCAATCATAAATTGAGTGTCCATTTTTCTTACAGTGGGTGCAATATCTGATTTGTGCTCTTGGTTTCTTAGTTTTGTTTAAAGCCATATTTCTAAATCTACAGATTTTAGATTTGCGTCCAATTTCATGCATGTGTGACATCTTTCTAATTTGGCATTTTCAAAACTTGACACAAAGAATCTATGCAATCCTTTTTGTGTTTGGTTAGGGTTAAATCCTAATCCTGCCTTATCAAACACAACTTTTTGAATTCTTAGCATGACATCTAACTTTTCTTGGCCTTAGATGAATTTCATTAGGATAATATTCAACCTATTATTCTTTTCTTTCAAAATTTCTAATTCTTTCTTTAGAAGCATGTTTTCATTTACAAGAATGTCATTATCTTGTTCTGAATATTCAACAATTAGTTTCTTCTTAAGTTCATCAACGTACAGATCCAATTCAACATTTTTTATTTTTAATTCATTTGTTTCACTTTTTGATTTTTCTGAAATTTTAACATTTTCAGTCAGCTCTTTGCTTAGCAGATTATTTTTCTTTTTAAGTCTTTTTAATTCCTTTAAAGATTCTACTAAAGTCTCACATAATTCAGAGATAGAAAAGTCATTTTCAGATTCAGAACATGATGAATAGAGAGTGGTGTTTACCTCATTATCAGAATATTCTTCATTTGTCATGAAACAAATGTTTGCTTGTTCCTCATTTTGTTCTTCATCACTTGAGCTTGAATCTTCATTACTCCATGCAACAAGTGTCTTTTTCTTTTTATTCTCTTTTTGGTCCTTTTTGTGCTTCTTATCATCCTTTTTGAGAGAGGGGCAGTAAGCTTTCATGTGTCCGAGCTTCTTGCATTCAAAGCATCTGATTTCTTCCTTATTTTCTTTCTTTTTGAAGAATG
Source organism: Dillenia suffruticosa (assembly GCA_033439265.1). NCBI lineage: Eukaryota > Viridiplantae > Streptophyta > Magnoliopsida > Dilleniales > Dilleniaceae > Dillenia > Dillenia suffruticosa. The sequence continues at coordinate 18,949,745 of JAVTVX010000015.1, read as the reverse complement.
GCTTGCTTTTGTTCCTCTTCATCATCATGAATTTTCTGAATTTTCTTGCCAGAAGAGTTTCATCATCTTCATTTTCTTCTTCTTCTGAACTGATATGGTTTCCTCATTATCAGCCTTCAAGGCTATCCCTTTGCCCCTTTCTTCTTTAGCTGGTTCCTTCACGTTCAGCTTCATCTCATGGGTTATCAAGGATTCCACGAGTTCATCCATTATTAGAGTCTCAAGATTCTTGGACTCCTCAATTGCTATCACCTTGAGCTCCAAGGACTTTGGTAGACTTCTCAGAATTTTGTCCACCATGTCTTCTTGAGGGATTACTTTTCCAAGTAGTCTGAGCTCATTTGTTACCTTATTAAATCTTTGGATCATTTTATTGATTGCTTCTCCATCTTTCATCTTGAAGACTTCATATTCTTGCTTTAGCAATCTAATTTTGCTCTTACGTACTTGATCAGTTCCTTCGTAGGTGGCTTCTAGTCTTTCCCAAATTTCCTTCGTTGTTATGCAAGAAGAGACTCGATTATATTCATTGACGCTTAATGCAAGATGAAGAAGATTGATAGCTTTGCAATTGGCTTGATAAGTTTTCTTTTGTTCCATAGTCATGTTCTTCAATTTTACCGGCACACGAACTCCATCTATCTCTTCGGTAGGGAATTTGACTCTTTCTTAGATAATTTCCCATGCATTTAGGTCTTGTGCAATGATGAAGTTGCGCATTCTTTGCTTCCAGTAGCTAAAGTTGCTTCCATTGAAGAATGGTGCACATTTGGTTAAGCAAGCTTCCACTGGTACATTGTCACCATCGATTGCTATTTAGATCTTTGGTATTGAGCTGTTAAGCCTTTGACAATACACCTGCTCTAATACCAATTGTTATTCAACTAGAGAGAAGGGGTGAATAGTTGAATATAGATTTTTTGAGACAATTTCTGAATTTTAAAACTTTATGATAGTAAATGAAATCAAGTAAGGAAGACACAAAGAGTTTTTATAGTGGTTCTACCAAACCTGGTGTACGTCTACTCCCAAGCTCCCCATGGATTTTTCATTAAATGCTTAGTTTACAAACTTGATTGTAGGCTCAAGTTAAACCTCAAATAGTGTTACTTCTGAACACTACCATTCAATTTCACACAGACTGAATTTTGAGATTTTCTAGACTTAAGGCAGTGTCGCACACTCCTTAATCTTTGACACTCAAATTAATCTATAAAAGAAGGCTAAGAATTGAGGCTTACTTTCCTTGAATTTGACAGAAGAAATCTCGAAGAGACACTTCATACAAATAGAACTTTCAAGTGCACAGAGATTGGTTGTTGTAGTATATTCAATAGAGCTTTTAATTCTTATAATGTCTCTCCTCTTCTCATTACCATTATCTTCTTTTTTTCTATATTTATTAAGGCATTGAATCGATCCGTTGAGAGTTGGTGGTGGTTGTTGCATTCGAACGTTGACATTTAATTTTTGCCATTAAAGCTCCTGCAACTGTTCCTTCCTTCGCGCCGAAGTTTCGTTCTTTTTATTGGTGTCTCTTTTAAATGGGCCAATCAGACTTAGTTTGTTGTACATGTGAACGTTAGCTTTGATAGAATAAGAAATATTTCAGAGATCGAAGAAAGAAACCGTCCGATAGGTTCAAAAATATTTCCCAGATCTGGATTCTGACACACGTAGGTTGACAAGATATTGAGAACATCGACCTGAATTTGAATCATTCCCAGTGTATTTTTATACAAACAGATTGACAATATTTCGGGTCAACAGGAGACCGTGCCAAATAAAATTGGTGGACCTAAGATTTTTAATTGGTCGATCTGTTCTTTTGTGTCAACAACATTTCAACCGTGTCAATTAAAAATTGGTTATTTAATTGGTTGTTGTGTCTCTGTAGGTCGACAGGACTTTCGCTATGTCAATGTGTGTTTGTTTTAGAAACATAATAGACAGGTCGACCTGTGTTCATCAACGGTTGATGTGTCACTATTCATTTATTGAATTGGTTGACGTGTCTGAGTAATTGGTTGATGTGTTTGGCCGGGTCGACAAGCACAGTAATAAGTTGAAGTGTGTTTCTGATTCAAGTGTCATCAGGTTGATGTGTCTAACTAATCGGTTGATGTATTACTATTTGAACTTTGAATTGGTCGACATAAAGTTTGAAATTGGTGGACATGACACTGATCAGGTTGATGTGTTGTAAATCAGGTTGATATGCTTTTAGAAATTCAGGTTGATGCAGAGAATAGCTTGATGTGTCACTGTTCACAAATGCAATTTTTTGATGTGTCAAGGTGAATCGATCGATGTGTCACTATTCCTATAGTTCAAGTCGACAAGATTTGTGCTCAGGTTGATGTGTTGAAATATCTGATCTATATGACATTCATTGTGCAGGTCAATGTGTCTTGTATAGGTCGAAGTGTTCAAACATTTGTTACTATATAAATTATTTAACTCAGGCAAACAAGGGCAACAAACAGGTCAATGTGTGTGTATGAATGTCACAGGTCGATGTGTTTTCCAAGAATGTCGACTCTTACTGTAGACTTCTGAATTTTCTAACTGTCTTTTTATTTTCTCGAACTATTTTCCTTCTAACATTCCATCATCAAAACTCTACTAGGTCAACAAGACCCACTCACATGTACGGGAAGGGTACTCTACTCCTCTAAAACCTCGATCTTCAACTAAGTCACCCCTCAAGTGTAGTATAGTCATCTATTCCTAAGGTAATAACATATATATATATGTCAATCCCCCTATTTATTTTAATAAAATTTTGGATTTTCAAGTTTTACTCTTGCACAGTTTTAGAAAAAATATCATAACTTTCTCTATATAAATCGGATTCGAATGATTCAAATTGCTAATTAAAGCTAAGAAATATATCTACATTTTTCATGTTCAACTTATCTCCAAATTCCTACTGTACAAATTTATAAAAATCTATTTTCAATACAGTTCGTACTTATATAACTAAATTTGCGCAGTTTTGACAGAAAATTCATATCTCCGTATATACATCTCCGATTTACAGTGGTACATGATACACACTCACCAAAAAATGGTGTTACAATTTCTAATCCCCTAATAAAAAGTTTCGTCCTTGAAACTATATATCGAAAAGCTCGGGGTACTGTCTCCTCAAAGTATCCTCCAGTTCCCATGTTTGCTCCTCGACTTGGTCACTCCTCCACTAAACTTGGACCAGGGGCACCTCTTTGCTTCTCAACTTCTTGGTCTGCATATCAAGTATAGCCAGGGGCTGAACAGTAAAACTCAGGTTGTCTCTTAGCTCTACTGGTGGAGGTTCTAGCACATGAGAGGGATCCGGTAAATATTTCCTCAGCACGGAGACATGGAATATGTCATGAATACATGCAAGTTCAACTGGCATATCTAATCTGTAAGCTACCCTTCCGATCTTTTTCAGGATTCGAACTAGTCCAATGTATCTGAGATTGAGTTTCCCCCGCTATCTAAATCGTATCACTCCCTTCCAAGGAGATACCCGTAAAAAGACCATGTCTTTCTCTTCAAACTGAAGAGGTCTTCGCCGCCTATTAGCATAACTTTTCTGTCTATCCTGGGCAGCTTTCATCCGAGCACGGATGACCTTCAATTTCTCTTGAGTCCCCTCAATCAACTCAACATTGTTGAGTTGTCTTCTCCGACCTTGTCTTAGCATAATAATGTTCTACACTTTCTCCCATACAAGGCCTCGTATGGTGGCATCCCAATATTGGCCTGGTAACTGTTGTTGTATGCGAACTCCACTAATGGGAGGTACTACTCCCAACTACCTCTGAAATCCATCACACATATCCTCAGCATGTCCTCTAACGTCTGGATGGTCCTCTTTGATTGACTATCTGTCTTGGGGTGGAAAGCAGTGCTAAAGTGTAGTCCGGAACCCATGGCCTCCTGTAGCTTCGGCCAAAACCTCGAGGTAAAATGAGGATCTCTGTCTGACACAATTGACACAGGAACCCCATGAAGTTTGACTATTTCGTTGATATATATGCGAGCCAAACCCTCCGGCGGATATCTACTACGAATGGATAGAAAATGTGTGGACTTGGCGAGTCTGTCAACAATCACCCAAATAGTATCATGTTGTGCTGGAGTTCGCGGAAGTCCCACAACAAAATCTATTGTGATGTGTTCCAACTTTTACTCAGGAATGGGAAGGGGCTATAATATTCCGGCTGGCTACTGATTCTCAGCCTTCACCTATTGGTAGACCAAACATTTGGCTACATACTCAGTGACCTCCCATTTCATACTAACTCACCAATAACTTCCTTTGATAGTCTGATATATCTTGGTACTACCTAGATGCATCGCATAGGCAGAAGAGTGGGCCTCCTCAAGTATAGCCCTCTGAAGATCGCCATCAGTGGGAATGTAGACTCGCTCCCTAAATACCAAGAGTCCATCATTCCGAACTCTGAAAACCCTGCTGTCTCCCCTGTAGATTTTCTCAATAATACCCTGGAGTTCCTCATTTGAACCTTGGAGCTCCCGAATGCGATCAACTAGAGTCGTCCTCACCTCAAATCTAGCTGGAAGTGTACCATGCTCATTATTGGCCAGACTGACTCCCAATGAGCATAGTCCCATGAGATAAAAGAGGTAAGCACTCTTGAAATCTGAGGAAGATGATGACTTGTAGCTCAGAGCATCCACAACTATGTTGGGCTTTCCAAGATGATAGCATATGACAAAGTCATAATCCTTGAGAAGCTCCAATCATCTCCTTTGTCTCAGATTGAGCTCTTTCTACTTGAATAAGTACTTAAGACTCTTATGATCTATGTATACTCGGCACATCACCCTAGAGAGATAATGTCGCCATATCTTCAATTCAAAGACTATGAGTGCCAACTTGAGATCGTGGATCGGATAGTTCAGCTCATGTTTCTTTAACTGTCTAGAGGCGTATGCAATGACCCAATCATCTTGCATCAGTACATAGCCCAAACCCTACCGATTGGCATCACTGAATACTACATACTCCCGGCCACTGGTGGGAAGGGCTAGAATTGATGCCGATGTCAACCGTTATTTGACCTCCCTAAAACTCGACTCACAACGGTCATTCCAAACAAACTTGACGTCCTTACGAGTCAAGTTAGTTAGTGGAGATACAATCTTGGAGAATCCCTCTATAAATCTCCGATAGTATCCTGCCAGTCTAAGAAAACTCCTGACCTCAATAACCGTTTGTTGCTGCTCCCATTTTATGATGGCTTCAACCTTTTGTGGATCAATGAAAATACCCTCTGCAAAAACAATATGCCCCAAGAACCCGATCTGTCTGAGCCATAACTCACACGTGAAGTACTTGTCATATAACTCCTCGTTGAGCATCTGTAGTACGACTCGAAGATGTTGGGAGTGCTCCTCATCACTCTGTGAGTACACAAGTATGTCATTAATGATACTATGACAAATCGGTCAAGATAGTCATGGAATACCTGGTTCATCAAATCCATAAGCGCAGCTAGGGTATTCGTTAGCCCAAACGCCATGACCAAAAACTCGAAATGACCATATCTCATACAGAAAGTAGTCTTGGGTACATCCTCACCCCTGATTCATAAATGATGATACCCGGATCTCAGGTCAATCTTTGAGAAGACTCGGGCACCTCGAAGTTGATCAAACAAATCATCTATATGTGGTAGCGGGTACCGATTTTTGACGGTCACTCTGTTCAATTGACGGTGATCTATGTAGAGTCTGAAAGAGCTATATTTCTTCTTTACAAATAGTACCTGAGTATCCCAAGATAAAGTGCTTGATCAAATAAACCCATTATCCAATAATTTTTGTAACTGGACCTTTAACTCCCTCAACTCAGCTAGTACCATTCTGTATGGCGAAATAGAAATCGGCACTGTCCTGAGAGCTATATCTATCTTAAAATCAAACTCCCGAACTGGAGGTAGTCCCGGTAGCTCCTTAGGGAACACATTGGTAAACTCCTGCACTATTGGGACTTTATCAAGCCTTAGGCTTTCTACCATGGTGTCTATTACATGGGCAAGGTAGGCTGTACATCCTCGGCGTACCAATCGCGTAGCCTCCCTTGTTGAAATAACACATTGGGGTAGTACCCGTCTTTCTCCCATAAATATCAGTAATGGCTGTTCTGACCTTCAAAACTCTACTTCCATAGTGAAACAATCAACGGTAGCTCGGTAAAATCTCACCCAGTCCATTCATAAGATGGCATCAAAATTAGATATGTCGAGAGGTATAAGATCTGCCTCTAACATCACCTCCCCAATCCATAGCTCGTAGCCCCAGTAAATAGAATTCTGGACCAACTGCTTACCCAATGGTGTAATAACTAATATCTCCTCGATCAATGGAGAGAGTTGTCTATCAAGGTGTTGAGCAAACTGGGTGCTCACATATGAATAATTTGACCCAGTGTTTATCAAAACTTGAGCATCAACTGTGGAGATTTATATGGTACCTAATGGCAAAATTAAATAAAAGAGAATCATAAACTTTCATTTACTTGGGAACTCAACATGAGATCATATATATATATATATATATATATATATATATATATATATCAAAAGGATTGAGGCTTCTAACGTCTTAGCGGTCGAGAATTACATGATTCATCATAGTATGTCATGCCTCAAAATAACTATTAGGAGATAGAACCTATACAGGAGAGTTTATCGGAGGGTTACCTGTAATCACTTCAGGATTGGCTTGGGCTTCCTCGTGCGTTATTGCAAAAACGCAAGCCTAAGTCCTCTACTACTGTTGTTGAGGAATGGGTACGGTATTGCTTCCAGCTATAGTCCGTGGAGCGGTAGGAACTGATGGGACAGGTGTTCTCAACTGACTCTCGTGTGGTCCACTCGGGGACTTGGTTGCCCCTCGAATCCCAAATATGGGCAAGTGCTACGAATATGTCCCAGTTTCCCACACTGGTAGCATCTCGTAGATTCTCTACAGAATCCTGAATGAGTCTTGCCACAATTATGGCATAGGGGCTTTCTTGGCCCAACAAACTAACTCACTAATTCGGCACTAGGGGTGGGGGCTCTAGAATTCTAAGGGCGTAGCCCCTGGGGAAAGCCAGCTGGCCCCATAGCTGTGGGTCTCTCTGAGGGCCCTGACTCTAGCCCTTCTTCGAACTCTAACTAAACTGAAATCCAATCCTCTTCCTTTTCTGGTGTCGGCTCTCCCTCTGCCTACTCTCAGCATGTACTATCTCCTCAGCATGGTAGGCCAACTCTAAGACCTCCTTGAAGGAGTGGTTCTTCATTACTGACATGTAGTTCTTGATGTTCAAGTTGAGTTCGTCCTCAAACTTGAACCATAATTGTCTTTGTGTGGCCAGGTTGGGAACTAAAGCGGCTAATGTCCTCAACTCTGCCTCGAACTCGGACACCGATCTTACCCCCTGGCGGAGATGAAGAAACTTCGCCCTTTTCTGATCCTGTTGGTGTTCTGTAAAGTACCTCTCGTCAAACTCCCGCACAAAGTCTCCTTAACCTGGGGGCTCTGTAGAGTCATCAACCATGGTCTCCCACCAAGCGAGAGCATTACCATTAAGTAATCGCACTATCACCCTCAGTTTCAACTCATCTTCTAGTCCCAGATCTGTCAGTATCCGGTAGGTATGGTTGACCCAATGCTTTGTTGTCGTAGCATCACTAGATCCGCTGAAATCGGAACAACCCAACAACCGAGCCTCCTTGACTAACTGGGTTAACTAGTGGATGCGACGGAGTACTGGAATCATGTTGTCACTTGGGGCAGGCACTGAAGAAATAGGGGCATTGGGGTAGATGTCGCTGCAGCTGGAGTTAGGAACTGTTATAGGTGGTGGCGGGGGTTGCATCCATACCCCGTAGGTGCTCCACCACTCGTACCACTGTCTCAAGGCATCTAACGGAGGTATCGGAATTTTGGCCATTGGAACTAGCTGAGGTGGTACTGGACGGGGAGCGTGTGAAGACGACGCGAACTCGGGAGCAGCAGGTGTAACTCCGCAAGTCCGCCTCGTGCTGCGTCTAATAGGCATGGTTCTGAACAAAAGAACCTCTATCATATATAAATAAAGAAATTGGGCTAAATATGGAGTATCTAACCCCCTAAATGGAAAGAACTTATTTGCCTAAGATCATCTTTAGGGATTTTATGACTGTAAGAAAACTTTCAAATTTACTTCAAAATATTGAGGATTTGAAAACAATACTTAGAAAATTTTGAAATCTTTCATAGAATTCAGCGCTCAACCAACCTGGCTCTAATACCAAAAAAACTGTCACATCCCGATCCGTGATCCAAAGGCCGTGAACAGTCGCCCATTACCTCGGATACCGGCCCAACCCTACCATATATCCTCAAGGTAACGCAAGGCTAATCAAAATTTCAGTTACAAATATTTTATTAGTATTTAAAATACAAAATCCTCAAATATATATATATATATATATATTGTACAAATAAAAGTTTCTTGATATCATACAGTCAACCTGACATGATCAACTAATATCCTCAAAATACAACGGAAGATAATTACCGTAAGCCGTCTCTAATACTACGTACGTCGAAATAAGTCAACGTGTCTCTCCAATGACTAGCTCTGTATAGATTTAAAAATATTAAGGGGTGAGTATAATCAAATACTCAGTGAGTTAGAAATCCGTGACAGGTAATTAATAAGTGAGGTGAGGATGGAGTGTCAAAATCATATATATATATATATATGTGTGTGTGTATGTATATCTATACAAGACATATTATCAAATCATAATCATAATGATTTAAACACAGTTTTCCATCCAATCTAAACATATGCATCCAAAATCTCATATCATAAATCGTAGGGTCATGCCAAATCATGTTCTTAGCAAAGGTCTATCTCAACCAATAACGAGCTAGCAAGGGATTTTTATATGTAAACGAAAAACAACTCCAAAACCTTGGTATTGGTGTCGGGCTTTCCCAAGTACTAGATTGAAATGTCATTCAATCCTTCCCTTTCGGTTCAACTTGGATAGTCCGAAACATAGTATCATATATACGCCAACTAACCATGTGGAGTGTCAGCGTCTCGAGACATTGTAAACGTGCGACAATCTATACAATGAAATGGGTCTGCTATGATATACGAGGCGAGTCTACGCAGGACGACGCCTATCATATCATATCCCCGATCTATGATCAAGGGGATTCAGGTACTAATGTCTAAATATCTAGTTTCGTATCAAAATCATCAATAAACCAACCGTACCATACATGTCAAAGAAAATCATGAAAATCCAATATAGTATACTATTGCATATATCATCAAAGTACACTTCATGATTTAAAACATGGTACATATATTTCTCATCAAAATTTATGAATGCATATTTTGAAATTTTGGGACACTTAATTTATCACAAAATATGTTATTAAAGTCATTTTACAATCATTTCATAAATCATACTTTAAAAACGATAAAATATGGTTTTACTTATTAACTATATGACAACAGTAAGATCCACTCACATGTACGGGAAGGGTACCCCACTCCCCTAAAACCTTGATCCTCAACTGAGTCACCCCTCGAGTGTAGTATAGTCGTCTACTCCTAGGACAATAATATATATATATTATATATATGTCAATCCCCCTATTTCTTTTAATAAAATTTCAGATTTTCAAATTTTACTCTTGCATAGTTTTAGAAAAAATATCATAACTTTCTCTATATAAATCGGATTCAAATGATTCAAATTGCTAATTAAAGCTAAGACATATATCTACATTTTTCATGTTATAAACATCTCCAAATTCCTACTGCACGAATTTATAAAAATTTATCTTTAATACAGTTCGTACTTATATAACTAAATTTGTGCAGTTTTGGTAGAAAATTCATATCTCCGTATATATATCTCCGATTTATATGATTCCAAATTTTACGGAAAGATAAGAAACAACCCTAAAATTTCATGTTTAGTATTTTCTTTAATTCTAAGTGAAAAAATTTATAAAATTTCATTTCGATTTCTGTTCTAGTTCTAAATTATGCTCTGCACAGTTTCAGTAAAAATACCATAACTTCCAATATACTACTCCCATTCAAGTGAATTTTAACTCATTTTAATGATACGACTGAGAGCTAAAACTTTGATATTTTAAGTTTCTCTAAATGCTATACAGAAGATATTTTAAAAAATTATACAACATACTAGTTGTGCACAGAGGATGAAAAACAGAACATGTCATTTTGTTGTCCCTTTCCAAAATCACTATAAATCACATTCTTAATAGAAATTGTCGTGCCATATCTTATTTTAAAGCTTAGGGAGTATAGTTTTATCATAAATAAACCAATCTAAATTTCGATCATCACAAAATAAGGTATCATGGAATTACTACAACTTGCTAACCATACTAGCTTACTTGAACAAACCTATTTTATAGAACTAATTTAATTCAATTTATATTCAAAGAAGAATGTATTACCTCTTTAATAAGATCTTGACATCCAATTATTCATCATCAACACCATCCTTTAGCACTTGATTGCCACATCTTACAACCACATATACATTAATATAAATAAGAAAAAACCTCTACATCATACTAATACTATCTAAACAATTAAAATACTATCAATCAAAGATTTTCCTTAACTCTTCAAAACTTCAAGTGCATGGATGAATACAAGAAATTCTCACTTCCTACACTAGAACTCATAGCCAAAAGGGTGAATGTTGAGAAGAAAATGAGGTCCAATACTTCAAACAACTCATTTATGCAAACCTAGCAAAAATTTTGTCCATTGATCCATTTCCATGCAAGGTCTTTACTCTACACTTGTCTCAAGTCTTTCTCCCATGCAAGATTGCTTACAAGCTACCTTCATGCACCTTCTTTGTGTCAATTTCATTCATAATGGATTCCAAGCACAGAGAGGGGTTTTTGACCAACCAATGAGAATTCATGCAAGTATTGTTCAACCAATGAGATTTCTCCTTGGTGGAATGAGCTTAGGTGGCCACTAACCAAACTTGCTACCCTCTTGACTAATTATTTGACTCCAATTATCCATCCTTGAGTGGTTTGCAATAAAGTCCTTCAACTTTCCTTAATTGCATTTAGACTCTTGATTTTTAACAAATTGCATTTTTGGTTCTTATGAAATTTTGTTTGAAATTTCTTAAATATGTGAAATTTCATTTAAATATTTTTATTTAATTGTGTAGGCTTTCTCTTAGCCATTTTTGACTTCTTTAGGTCTTGCCGGCACTTGCCGAGAAAATTTTCGGTTTATTGATAAAATTTTCAATTTTATCGATTTTGAGGGAAATCTCAAAATAAATAATAGAAAATTAAAATTTCATTTTAGATGTTTCAAAAAAATGTTCAATATATATATATATAATCATGAGGAGTGGTACATGATATATAGTTACCGAAAAACGGTATTTCAGATATAATTAATTACATAATATTTAATATTATTTAATTATATTAGTACATCAGACATTATGTTATTATTATGTAATTGGAAAAGGAATGCAATCCAATTAGCTTTTTTGGTCAATTCCATAAATCATTGCATCTGGAGCAAACTTAAAATATTTAAATAATTTTGAAATCTAGGATATATTATTTAAATTATTTAAATTAGTATTATTTTTATTTAAATTAATAATGATAATTAATTAAGTGAGTAGTGAATTTAAATAATAATTGTATTATCATTGGAGATGAATTCTCACCCACGTGTACCATCTAGATTAATACCATCAATACTCATTACTACCTCAACAATACCTTTCGAGTTCATCATGTGTAACCAAACCACCTCTAATCTCACTTCAATCACTAATTTTATATGTAACATTATTTAAAATTAATAATTATTTAAAATTATTAATATTGCAAAGCACCTCTAATATAATATTTCACATTTCACATTTCATATGTAACATTATTTAAACTATTAATATTATAATATTTACTAATATTGATAATTAACTAAGTTATATAACATACTGTTATTATATTATACTAATATTATATTATTGATAATTATATTATTTAAATTAATATAGATAACAATAATTTTATATTATAACACAAATATAGTATCCTCCATTTATCAACTCATCCAACATGAGATTGTGTTATCTAAATTGATCCAACCGCTACAATATTAGATAATGTAATTTTTAGTAATACATATAATAATATATATAGTAATATATATGTATTATATATTAATGTAAAATTGATATTATTATGTTATTAGAAAATGATGTATTTGTATTTCAAAACAATTCTAAATTTTTTATAAATTTTTTCCACTTTCATTAATCTAACAAATGGGTAAAGTTGGAGATATCACTAATTAATCCAACAGCTATGATAATATCTTTCAAATTAAATGGACATATCATATCACATGGTGACATATCATGCTGCTATTTTCACAAACAAATTTTCAAAACATCTTTTCCGTACTTTTTTTCATTACATAATTTAAACCGTTTTTCCACATCTTTTTTCATTATACAATTCTTTTGAACGCATTATTACTTTTACCCATCTTTTAACCTATCTTTTTTTTTCATTACACACTTTAATCATTATCTGTTTAGTAAATACGCATGATATTTTTAGTCAATACCTCTCTTTCCTATATGTGTTATTTCTCATATGTTTACTAATACAATTTTTATGACTTGTTATGACTTACTACCTTATAATTACTACGTTTCATGTAATTTTTACGACTTGTTAACTTTCTCATTTGTGTTATTTCCCATATACTTACTAATATAATTTTTAGAATTTGTTACGACTTGTTACCTTACATTTGCTATGTTTCATGCAATTTTTACAACTTGTTACTTGTATCAGAGCACTCGCGGTTTGTTTGTACTTTGCATGTTAGGCATTGGTAGCTTATTTTAGTTTAAACCAATTATTAGATTATTTTTAAATCTGATTTGCACTTAAATTTTTATATCAAAATCTAATTTTTATGACATAAGATGCACTTGTTGCCATTTATTATACCACTTGCTATAGCAATATCACTTATTATCATACATTATAGCCATATCACTACATATAATACACCAAATAAAAGTAGACAAAATAAAAATATAAAAATAGATAAGACAAATCAATGATTGCATAATGTGTAAACAAAATTTATTACATTTCATACATATATGCATCACATTCTACTCTATCAACATCATCATTATCATTCATCTGTGTTGATACATCTGCATTTTCATAAATATCAGTTTAAACCACACCTAATTGTTTGAAGGGTTATTTTCTGAATTTGGATGTTGATTCGTCACTTCATCACCCATGGCAAATTCATCTATAAATTTGACATGTTTTATAATAAGCCATCATCTATATCTTTCATCAGCCACATAAATACCTGCTTTGCTTAAGATGCCAACCATAAGGATCATTTGGTAAATCGGTATCCGTATGATTCAGACAGAAGAAATTCTTAAGTGTTGAATCAAATATGTACTTCTTGCATCCTTGTTATGGGTCAATCCAATCATACTGAAATAACACAAACGTATATATTCTATTATAGTTTATTTGAATTATTTGTTATAACATTCCATAATAATTAACTTTACCTTCAATGTGACTTTTATCTCTTACACTTGCATAACTAACGTGATCCACTATTACCCAACTCTTGAATTCTAAATTTGACGGCACTTCTCGAGATCTTTTATATGGAATCGATATCCATTGATTATATATCCATTGTAATTTCTAACGAATGGATTTAGTTCATGAGCAATCCATTTAATTTCATCTATAATCTCTCTAGGGTATTTTCATTCGTAACCTGAAAAGAAATCATGTAAATAGAAGAAATTAATAGCATTAAAATATTAACTATTGATATACTTACATGATGACTATACTAGATACTGAAGTCTTTACTATAAACTTTGTCAATTTGGAAAGTATTTAACTTCTTCTCATGATTTATTTTTCAAACATATTACATATGTTCCCTTCATGTGAAACAATATATATATTATATAATATTAGAATTTAATATTCATAAACATATCACAATATATACTTCAGTCTAAAGAAGGCAATTGAATTACTATTAAATAGTATGTATCTATGGCTTTGTTGCACTATTTTCTCATCGAGACGAATTTGAGATATTATTTTTCTTTTCTGTCTTTTAACAGATCTATGTATCATTATTCCAAAAGGCTTTCCAATAGCTGTTAAAGTGGATTTATCTTCTCCAAAGGCAATGTGGTTGTCATCAATCCGCAATAGACGATTAAACCTTGTTTGAACCCCATCTAAATATCTTGAATATAACAGCAAGCACTCATTTGTTACATACTCTTTTGCAATAGAGCTTTCAGACTGTGCTCTATTACATACATAGAATTTGAGTTGAACCAAATATTTGCATACATATATATTATATTACATGTCTATGATTTTTAAATAAAATGAGTATCATTATTAAATAAGTGATCAAAATAAAATAAATCTTTTCAATTGATACATCCACCTATATGTCACTAGTCCATTAATCCTTGTTTCATTTATCAAGTGTATGATAAAGTGTATTATGCTCGTAAAAAATGAAAGAGGGAAAATCTTTTCAAACTCACACGTAAATTGTGAAACTGATACCTCCAGTTGCTCAAGTTTTCATAGGTCAATCACCCTAGAGTAAAGAAATTTAAAAGTGTTACAAATTTTAATGATAATAGAGCTAATATTGTTAGGAAATGATCTACGAATTGTTATGGGAATACACTTTTGTATTAAAATATAACAGTTATAACTCTTTAAACCTATTAACTTCCGTTATTTCAATTGAACGCACTGGAGATGTTAATAAGCACTTGTCAGGCAGTTTTAAATTCTTCATAACCTTAAGAAATGCATCTTTCTCTTGTAAGGTTATTTGATAACACGCTTTAGGCAAAAATATGTTCATAGAGTTTGGTCTACGTATATGTAAATCCTTTCTTATTCTCATCTCTTCAAGATCAAGTCTATCTTTATAATTGTTCTTAAACTTTCCTTCTTACTTGAGAATTATACCAACAATTACATTAAAACAAATTTTCTCGGTATGAATCATATCAATATTATGTCTAATTAAAACATTTTTTCAGTAAGTCAAATGAAATAATAGACTCTTTTTTTTTCATCCTTACACGTCATTGGGACTTGTTAAATCAATCTCATCCAATTCTCACAACACATCAGTTCCATATCGTTGTTTAGGAGTAACTCTAAATTTCTGTGTCCCATTAAAAGAATATTTATCATATCTGAATGGATGAGTTGACTCCAACTATTTTCGATATCCCGTATAATAATACTTTTGGCTTTGACATAACCATTGAGAACGTGTATCATATCTACATATTGGATATACAAATCTATTTTTAGTACTCTATCCAGACAGATTAGCATACGCAGGGAAGTTATTAATGGTCTATAATAGCGCTGCATGCATTTTAAAATTTTCACTAACTGAAGAATCATAAGTATCTACTCCTTCATTCCATAATTTTTTTAGTTCTTCCGCCAATGGGTGCATGTACACTTCTATCTTGTCGTCAAGACTTCTAGGGCCAGGAATAAGTAATATGAATATGTAGTTTGTAGACTTCATGCATAACTAAGGAGGCTGATTATATGGTATCATGAGCACTGACCAAGTACTATGCATAATGTTTATTGTTTTAAATGGATTGAAACCATTTGCTATTAACCCTAATCGAATATTTATTGTGTTAGAAGAGAAGTTAGGATATAGGGAATCAAATTCCTTCTATGCAGGAAAAGGTATCTTACAAGTCCATTCTTTGTTCTCTTACATTGATGCGATCTCATAAAAAAAGCAATGTGACCACATGTAAATAGTCTTTGCAATCTAGAAATCAAAGGAAACCATCACAATATTTTGTCAATTTTTTGATTAACATCTTGATCTCCTTGATTTCGATTTGTATTTGGTTTCCATCTAGAAGTACCACACATATAACATGCATCATCTTTGGCTTTGTGTTTTCGATACAATATACAATCATTAGAATAGACATATATTTTTTCATATCTTAACGCTATAGGTGAAATGGTTTTCTTCACTTCATGGCAATATTTGGCAATATATTTTTATCAAACAACAATTCTACTAAAAACACTAATAGTAATGAAAAATATTTGTTGGTCCACCCATATAAACACTTTAAATGATATAAGTGCACAATAGTTGTAAGCATAATTTATTTCGATTTTGCATATACTAGTTTTTGGCATTCTCAAATAATTCATAAAACTTATATGAAGTTGGTTCATCTACGTTAGATGCAAGAGAAGTTGGTTCGTGCACATTGGATAGATTATATAAATGTGTGAATGCATTATCTAACATGCCAAACATATCATGGTCAAAAAGATTATCTCGTAAGTTGGATACGTTGGATGCATGAGATGTAGATTTTTCATTACTCTCTCCATAATATATCTACTTATTATAGCCGCATTGAAACTCATAACGTAACAAGTAATTGAAAACCGTATGTGTAGAAAATCTCAATTTGTTAAAACATTTAATACAAGGACATGATATATTCCTATCGATAGATTGAATATTTACAGATACAAATTCAAGAAATGCATTAATTTCGCTAATATATTCATCAATTTCTCTTGATTTAGAATACATTCATGACTTATCCATCATGTTAAATATAAATGTAAATGTTTTGCACAAGCCAATAGAGAAATATTTACATAAGCCAATAGAGAAATAAATAAAATAAATATACGGAGCAAAACAAACAGAGTAGAGAAAAAGAGAAATAAATACAAGAAATACATGAAGCAAGCAATGATAGTAAAAAATATTTTTGGCACAAAAAAAAGATGATTAAATTGGCGTTAAATAAAGAAATAAAATGTTTTTGACACCAAAAAAAGAAATTTGATTAAATTGACACTAAAAGTAGAAAATTATTTTGGCATCAATAAGAGAGATTTTATCGTGAGAGTTATCATTAAAATGTCTAAATTGTATAAATATTAAAATCACTACAAAAAAACAGCCTTTTACCCACAAATTTAGCGACGAAAATTTTAAAAAAATTCGTCGCTAAAATCATTAGCGACGGATTTAGCAACGAAAAATTTTTCGTCGCTAATAACGCGTCACAAAAATTTAGCGACAAAATTAAAAATCCGTCGCTAAATTTAGCGACGAAAATCTGGAATCCGTCGCTAAATTTAGAGAAAAATAAGTTTTCGTCGTTAATATTCGTCACAAAATTTAGCGACGAAAAATTATTCGTCGCTAAATTTAGCGACAGATAATTTTTGTCACTAAAATCCGTCGCTAATTTAAGGGAAATCAAACCCGTCAAAAAATTATTCGTCGCTGAATTAGTGACGGATTTGGAATTCGTCGCCCAAATCCGTCGCTGATTCCATATACCTTGGCCATCAGCCAGCCACGTGCCCACCCACCCCAGCACCCCCACCTGCCCGCCCGAGCCCGCCCAAGCCAGCTCCCCCACCTGCTCGCCCGAGTCAGCACCCCCGCGCAGCATCAGCCGGAAAATACCGCGCTTTTGCCTCCACCGTGATTCGAACTCCGAACTCCGAATTCCTGCACGAACCCTGCACACACACGCAATGTGTAAACCAACCACTGAGCCAAACATATTATTGTGATATAAATTTATTTTTTTATTATTTATTACATTTTTTTCATATTTTTCTAACAATAATAAAATAATATATAATAACAATTTAAAATAATAAAAATAAAAACTTTTTTTATTTATACCACCAATCTAAAATAATATTAATTAAAAATATTACCACCAATCTAAAATAATATTAATTAAAAATAATAAATATGATAATTTTTAATAAAATAAAAAATAATAAAATACTAATTTAAAATAAAATAATAAATTAATTAAAAAAATATATTAATATTATATTTTGATTTCTTCTTTTCTCTTTTATTTTATTATTCTATTATTCTTTTTCATTTTTATTTTATTTTTTTAATCCATAATTTAAAAATGCATCTCAAAACAATAAAATTATAATTATCAATAAATTATAACATATTAATAATTTAAAAAATCTATATATTTATTCACAAAATATTTTTATTCAAATTTCAATAAAATTATTATATATAAGAAATGAAAATAGAAATAAAAAAAAAAACCAATGGAAAAAAAAAGTCAGAATAGGAAACAAAAAGGTGCAAAAAAATTGGAAGAAAGAAAACAAAAAAATTGTCACACAACACTAGGTAGTATGGTTAAAACAAAGGGCGCGCGGGCGCCCGCGCGCCTGCCTATGCGTCCAGGCAGGCATGCCCTGGCGCAGGCGCCCGCGCCTGCCTACCTGGGCACCCGCGCGCAGGCAGGCACGCCCCGGCGTGGGCGCCCTGGCACGCGCGGGCGCCGAGACAGGCGCGCGCAGGGCACGGACGGCCAGGCAGGCAGGCGCCCGTGCATGCGCTAGCGCCCGCGCGGACATTAATATTTTATTAAAAATTTTATATTATTAAATAAATTAATTGAAATAAAATAAAATTACCTATATATTAAATCAAAAAAGTTAAAAAATAATAAATTAATTAAAATATATATATAATTTAAATAAAATAAAATATATGGTTTTTTTAAGAATTAAATAACATTATTCTTCTAAAAAATGAAATATGATATAATAAAATAAAATGTAAATTAAAATATTATAAAATAATAATATGATTTGTTAATATAAATTAATAAAATAAAATAAAAATAAAAATAAAATTATAATTAAAAGAATATAAAATTTAGCGACGGATTTGGAATCCGTCGCTAAATTATTAAAATAAAATAAAAATAAAATAAAATTCTAATTAAAAAAATTAAAGTCAGCAACGGATTTTAATCCGTCGCTAAATTACCGGAGATAGGGATTGGGATTTCCATCTAGCGACGGATATATTTTCCGTCGCTAAATTAATTTTTAATTTAAATATTACATATTAATAAAATAAAAAGAAAAATAAAAAAATAAAATTCTATTTAAAAAAGATTAAATTTTGCGACGAATTTTAAATCGGTGGCAAAATTTTGCCATAATTAGCGACGAAATTTGCAACGAAAAATTTTTTGTTCTCAATTAGCGATAAATTTAGTCAGGAAAATTTTTTCGTCACTAATTAGCGACGAAAATTTTTTCGTCACTAATTAGCGATGAATTTTGCTATGAATGATGTGTCCGTCGCTAATTTAGCCACGGTTTCCTTTTCGTTCCAAATTTTGTGGCAAATTAGCGACGAAAAACTTTTTCGTCGCTAAATCCGTCGCAAAATAGCGACGAATTTTTTCCGTGGTGAAAATCCGTGGCTAAAACTGTGTTTCTTTGTAGTGAATGGTAAATGTTGTAGATTAAATGTGAATTAAAATAAGTTAATATTAATGTTATTAGTTGTTTTTTTTTAATTTATATAAAATTATATAATATTGATAATTATACAATATTGATAATTAATGTATTATTGTCATAATTTCATATTATAATACTATATTATATAAATTACTAATTTAATATTATTACATTATTTAAATTAATAATATTAATAATTTAAATTAATAGTATGGTGTTCAAGATAGGTCATGTGGTGTGGGACCGTGCTAGCGCAGGGAACCATGCATGCCCACGTTCTGCGCTTGATGAGGTTCTACCACGCGGGCAGCGTGGGGGACCGTGCATGCTGCGCCCTGCATCGCTTTCCTACGTGGTAGGTAGGCTTTGTGTTTTGCACTACTTGAATTCCCGCTTGAGTTTTGTACAAATAAATTCCACATATATAGTGCATCAAACAAATTGGAAAAATGAAGAATAAAGAATTGAGTTTTGTGAAAAAAAATAAATTCCACATATATATAGTGCATCATACACAAAGAAGAGAGAATTAAGTAAAGTACAAGTACAATGGGAGAAATGGAAAAAAATGAAAAAAAAAAAAAGAAGCGAAAAGTAAAATAGGAACAGAAGTGAAGGCTAAGTGAATTAAAAAGTACAAGTGGAAGTGGAATTCGAATAAAAGAAATTAAACTTTAGGTTTATTTTTTTTCTTTTGCCTTTTCTTTGCTCACAGCAGAAGAGGATGTACCGACAGAGAAACTTCCTCTAATAATGCCACAAATGTCAAAAGGATTATCATTTCTAGGCAGATTAGTATGACCCGTGTTTATAATAGGATAAGAACTGACTGAAGAATGGAATCAACGCATAGTAAATGGTTAGGCATACGAGATTTGCATGGAAAAGGAGATCGGACGAAGATGAGGTGGTCTAGTTTCGATGGCGATTGTAGTAGAGGAGAAGGTCCAGCTAACCTTATTACCTCCAAATGATTTTTTATACACAAAATAAAGTTGCTTTTTACCTTTACATCAATAGATATATTCATTAAGTCAAATAATATCTTTTTATATTCTTCCTCATTGTGTTACTTAAATTCACTTAAACTAAAATTCACTTAAACTATGTCTGAGTTTATCTACTTCCCTTCGAACTTCTCCCACTACCCTTTGAACTTCGCCAAATTTCTCATCAACACTATCCATGAATTATGTTTTCATACTATGGATGCATTCAAAGAGTTTATTCTACCTAGTATTCTCATTTTCATTTCTAGTGTTCTCATTCCCTTCTGGCTTTGGCTCTGGCTCTGGTTCTGGCTCTGGCCTATGTCCTTCTGGCTCTGGTCTATATTCTATACCTTTTTTCTTTACATTAATCCAAATACCATATTCACAAATTCAATAAGTTCTACGTAAGATTTTGACATTTATACCATTTTTCATACTTAATTGCATATTGTTTTTCTTGCGTAAATTTATTTTTTGACTTTTTAAAATACTAGTAATCACACTAACACATGGCAAATTTGAATTTGAAGAAACTCTTGTAGTTATCATAAAATAGGAAGCAAAAAATATAAATCTG
Source organism: Dillenia suffruticosa (assembly GCA_033439265.1). Classification (NCBI taxonomy): domain Eukaryota; kingdom Viridiplantae; phylum Streptophyta; class Magnoliopsida; order Dilleniales; family Dilleniaceae; genus Dillenia; species Dillenia suffruticosa. Next base: position 18,928,679 of record JAVTVX010000015.1, on the reverse strand, counting down.
TATTTTTCTTTCAATAATATGCGTCATTATCCAAAAATCATATCTAGTAATAGTGTATAATTATCTGATTGTGGCTTAATAGCATGTGTGATTAGAAAGTGTAGAATTCTTTCTTGGAAATTTAAATTTGTTGCATGATACGAAATTCCTCTAAACTATTATCATCAAATACTATATTAGCATCATTTAGTATCTCAATTTGTAAAAATGGCATGCATTTTTCGTAGTCGACCTAGTGAAAATCACCATCTCTGCATATCATTCTTGAATTCACTTCAATTTTTTGACCATCAAAATAATTTTGAAAAACACATGACCTAATTTTACTATCAATAATTTTGTTACAATCCTAATCTTCACACTCATCCTCACCAACAGTTATTTCCATATTATCAATTTATTTCATATTATTGTAATAAATTTTCATTACGTCTAGCACCTCTCCTACCACGTCTAGGTGGCATAATTCTGCAAGAGAAGGATTCTTATTAACTATCATAAAAAAATAGGCACGGTTCAAGAATTTTGGACTAATCATAGCATGGTTACCCTCACAAAAGAATGAAATTCTTAGTTCAATAGGGGAAGAAAATAGCATGTTAGGTTAGATACAACCGTATCTAACTCCCTAAAATAGATGAATTCATATGCCTATGACCAAGCACTGGGATTTCATGACTGTATGAAACTCTCATGCATTGAGGACTTTAAAGACCAACACACTCGGGAATGTTTCCAAGACTCTCTTCCTACATAGCTCTCAACCAAGTCGCTCTGATACCAATCCAACTGTCATGCTCCGAACCGGGATCGTGAACAGCCGCCCGTTATCTTGAATGCCAGCTGTATTTTTATAAAAAATCGGGCAGAACCTCCCCATATTTTAGAGGTTTTCCAAGTACAATTTATCCTGAATAAATCACAATCATCTTGTAATATAATCAAATGATCATTCCGATCTCTCCAAAATCAAACAATCTCACAGCTAACATCCAGATAACGCAAAGCTATAAAAATTTCCAACAATCTAGCCACAGACCTCTACTGCCATGCCCCGTCAAAGGCATGGACAGTCGCCAGTCATCCCTTTTGTGATTTAGAGGAGGCACCGAGTGATCCTAGAGTACACTTCTAAGACATGACACATTCCCAAATACTTACACAATGAACCAGAAATGTCTCAATACAATGTTATGCAATGACATGTCCATATTTATACAGTCATCCCAGAATTATACAATGGTCGTTTATCAACCTCAGAATACATATACATCACCAATACAATTCTTAACTCACGAAATTTCGACAGAAATATATTACTCCTCAAGTCCAGACCAAATCTTCCAATGATACTGAGCATCCTAAAAGTGATGCTCCTTGCCAAATACTATCTCTGAAACAAGAAGGGAAATGAGGGGTGAGTACTCGGCGGAGAATACTCAGTGAGTGAGTGGTTCAATGCAATCGTCAAATATGAAGTATGAAGCTAGAGTGTCAAAACACAAGTATACAAATCATATTTCAAATCATCATGCTTTTCATTTCAACAATATATCATTTACACTTATTATCAAGTCAAATATGCATCCAAAGCACTGTCATTAAAATCGTAGAGCTGTCAGCCAAAAATATCCTGGCAGAGGTCTACCGTGACCTATGACAGGCGCACCAGGTGTGTTATATGCAATTTTATTTAAAGTACTCTCTACCCCGGCATTGGCAACGAATCTCGTCCAGATGCTAGACTTGGAGAGGAAATCCAAATCCAAATCCAAATCCAAATCCAAATCCAAATCCAAATCCAAATCCTCCCCCTTTCGGGTTCAACCTGGCTAGTAACGTGTCGATAATCAAATCATGACAACTTGTGGGATACCCCAAGCCTAGGCATATCTGGACGCCACCCAAGCGTCTCTTACGGTGTCCTTCGTAGCTACGGAACAATACAATCCAAAGCCCTCAAGGCTAAAATCAATATCGTATAAAAAATGTGCCGAAATCAGGTTTACAAACCAAGTGCAACATATAGCATAAAATGACACATTATACATTTCAACCACATGGATGCATAATTTCATAATTCAACACAATTTTTGGACACTCCATCGGTTCACAAAAATCAATTTTAAAACCAGTCAAAACATTTCAAACATACGACAAATCATGCTCATTAATCAAAATATTGTAAAACAGGATTTACATATTAAACAAAAGCATTGAAATAAATCTCACTCACAGTATACGGGAGGGTGATCACTCTCTATTTTAAAAGCCAATTCGAATCTGACCGCTCAAGTCTCCAATGAGATTTTCCTAATTAATCATCACAATTCGATATCAAATAAGGGCGTAGTTATGGATTTTCAATTTTCTTTCCAACCAAAACTACCTAATTTGATAAAATTTATTCAAGAGTTAAAGAGATTTCTTTCTCTCACCTAGGGTTCCTCGGATCTCGGATCTAGTTTTCGTTCGCCGGTCGGTTTGGGTCTAAAACCTGAATGTTTCCAAATTTAAAAGAATTTTGAACAATTTAAGTCTAATTACTAAAAAAATTCGAAACCCTAGTGCGAAAATCGAACTTTGAGTCATTTACCTTCGCAGAGGCTCACGGATTATCACGGGCCGTCGCGAGCTCGTGGCCAGCAGGCTCTTGGGCTGCGGGGGGCGGGCTGATGGGCTGGCGGGCCTGGTGGGCCTGCGGGCTTGATGGGTCTGGCGGGCATGGAGGGCCTGCGGGTCGGCAGTGGGCAGCGGGCCGCGGGCCGGACTGGCCTGTGGGCTTGCGGGCCTGCGGGCTTGCAACTAGCGGCCTGTGCGCAAGCGCGCATTGGCTAGGGCTCGCGCTCGCGAGCTGGTGTCACGCCCCAAACCTGGAGCGTGAGCAGCCGCCCGTTACCCTGGATGCCGGCTGTATTTTTACAGAAAATCGGATAGAACCTCCCCGTATATCGGAGGTCTCCCATATTAAAATAAACCTGTTACCTGTCCAAAAGGGGTCATCCCGGCCTCAAAATGCATATATAATCCTCAACAATAAACCAGATCATCCTACTGTACAATCCAGGGTAACGCAAGGCTAACAAACAATTCTCCACAGTCCTAACCACAGACCTCTACTGCCATGCCCCCATCAAAGGCATGGACAGCCGCCAGTCACCCCTCCTGTGATTTAGAGGAGGCACCGAGCGGTCCTAGAAGACACTTCTAAGACATGACACATTCCCAAATACAGACGCAACGAAAAAGAAATGCCTCAATGCAATGTCATGCAGTGACATGAGAGTTCCACAATTTAAATGTCCATATTTATACAGTCATCCCAGAATTATAAAAAAAATGGTCATCTATAGACCTCAAAATACATATACATCACCAATACAAATTTGCAGCAGAAATACACAATGACTCCTCAAGTCCAGGCCTGATCTCCCAAAGATACTGAGCGTCCTAAAAGTGACACTCCTTGTCAAATACTATCTCTGAAACAAAAGGGATATGAGGGGTGAGTACTCGGGAAAGAATACTCAGTGAGTGAGTGGGTCAATGCAATCGTCAAATATGGAGTGTGAAACTGGAGTGTCAAAACATAAGTATATAAATCATATTTCAAATCATCATGCTTTTCATTTCAACAATATATCATTTCATGCATTTTCAAGTCAAATATGCATCTAAAGCACCGTCATTAAAATCATAGAGTTGCCAGCCGAAAATGTCCTGGCAGAGGTCTACCGCGACTTATGACAGGTGCACCGGGGGTGTTATATGCAAATTTCTTTAAAGTGCTCTCTACCCCGGCGTTGGCGACGAACCTCGTCCAGGTGCTAGACTTGGAGAGGACATCCAATCCAAATCCAAATCCTCCCCCTTTCGGGTTCAACCTGGCTAGTACCGTGTCGATAATCAAATCATGACAACTCGTGGGATACCCCAGGCCTAGGCATATCCGGACGCCACCAAAGCGCCTCTCACGGTGTCCTTCGTAGCTACGGAACAATACATATCAAAGCTCTCAAAGCCAAAATCAATATCACATCAAAATGTGCCGAAGTCAGGTTCATAAACCAATTCAACATAGAGCATAAAATAGCACATTATACATTTCAACCACATGGATGCATAATTTCATAATTCAATACAGTTTTCGGACACTCCAACGGTTCACAAAAGTCAATTTTAAAACCAGTCAAAACATTTCCAACATACGACAAATCATGCTCATTATCAAAATGTTGTAAAACAGGATTTACATATTAAACAAAAGCATTGAAATAAATCCCACTCACTGTTTTGGGGAAGGTAGCGCACTCCCCAATAAACCAAAATACGCAAAACAAGGCGCCCGTCAATCGAGTCACCAAGAAAGCCAACCTAATCAAGTCATCACGATTTTCATCAATTTCCGACTATTTCAGGGTTTATCGTTTTTCTTAATTTCGTGCGAACCCTAAATTCCTCAATTTATAAACAAATCAACTAATGCTACCTAATTTGACAAAGTTTATTCAAAGATTGAAGAGATTTCGTTTCTCTCACCTAGGGTTTCTCGGATCTCGGATCTAGCTTTCGTTCGCCCGTTGGTTTGGTCTAAAATCTGAATATTTCCAAATTTCAAATATATTAGAAACAACTAAATTTCTAACACCAAACCCTAGAACTTCAACCAAATATAGTCGTTACCTGCAGTACAGAAGATGCAGGTGAGCTCTCGAAGGGGAACGCCGGTCGCGGGCTCGCGGGCCGTCCGCTGGTGGCTCGCAGGCTCTCAACCCGGCTTGCTGGCCGCAGCGGGCTTCGCAGGTTGTAGTGGGCCGCGGCTGGACTGGGCCTTGGGCCGCTGGTGGGCTGGCCCACTCATGGGCTAGGGCTCGCGCTGGGTCGCGAGCTGGGTCGCGCACTGGCTCGCTCTGGGTCGCGAGCTGGCTCGTGCTGGGTCGCGCTGGAGCGCGTTGGGACGCGCTGGTGCTCGCGCTGGGGTTCGTAAGTGTGAGCTGGTGCAGGGACCGCACAGGGGCGCGCAGGGGCTCGTGCTACGGCGTGCTCGAGCGATCGCGTGCTCACACGAGGGAGGGTCGCTCTGCAGCACTTGCGCGCTCACGAGGAAGACTGCGCGGTGGCGCTAGCGCTCGCGCGAAGATGATCGCGCGGCTGTGCTCGCGCTCGTGCTGGGGGATCACGCAGCGGAGAGAATCGTGCTACAGTCGCGCACTCGCTGAGGATTGGAGATCGCGCTGCAGTCGCGCGCTCGCAGAGGATTGGAGCAGCGATGGCCGCGGTGCACTCGTGGGAGGAAGATCGTGCGGCTGATTCGGGCGGTCGCTCGCGGCAGAGGATGGCAGCAGAAGAGAGAGGCACGGGGGCGGGGGATCGGGAGAAGAGAGAAGAAAAAGGGAGAGAAGAAGAGGGAGAGAGAGAGAGAAGAGAAGAGAGGGGGAAAGAGAGAGAGAGAGAGGGGAGAAAATTGGGCTTTAAGCCCTAATTTTTTATTTTTTCCTTTTTTTTAATTGGGTATTACATTTTCTAACCCCCTAAAAACAAGTCTCGTCCTCGAGACTAAAAGAAACTATACAGGGAAAAGTTGAGGGTGCTGTCGTCTCATGGCTTCCTCAGGCTCCCAGGTCTGTTCCTCGACCTGGTCGCTCCTCCACAAAACTCTAACAAGAGGAATCTCTTTGCTCCGTAGCTTTCTGACCTGTCGATCCAAAATAGTCACGGGCTGGACAGGTAAGCTCAAGTCCTCTCGAAGCTCAACTGGCGGAGCTTCAAAAATGTGTGAGGGATCTGGCTGATATCTCCTAAGTACTGAGACATGAAATACATCGTGAATACGCGATAGGTTTACTGGCAGTTCCAATTTATAAGCTACACTTCCGACCCTCTCAAGGATACGGAAGGGCCCAATATACTTGGGATTCAATTTCCCTCGCTGCCCAAATCGAATGACTCCCTTCAAGGGAGATATCTTTAAGAATACCATGTCTCCCACAGTAAACTCTAGAGGTCGCCGCCTACGATCTGCATAGGATTTCTGTCTATCCTGGGCAGCTTTCATCCGCGTACGGATAATCCTCACTTTCTCCTTCGTCTCCTCTACCAGCTCAACATTGGTGAGTCGTCCCTCACCAACCTCATCCCAGCACAACGGGGTACGACACTTCCTCCCATACAATGCCTCGTAAGGTGGCATGCCAATGCTCGCCTGATAGCTATTATTATAGGCGAATTCCACCAACGGAAGATGCCGATCCCAACTCCCCCAGAAATCCATAACACATGCCCTAAACATGTCCTCTAAAGTCTGAATAGTTCTCTCTGACTGACCATCCGTCTGGGGGTGATACGCTGTGCTGAAATTCAGTCTAGTACCCAAAGCCTCCTGTAGACTGGGCCAAAAACGGGATGTAAATCTGGGGTCTCGATCTGATACTATCGACACTGGAACCCCATGCAGTCTCACAATCATATCAATATAGAGGCGTGCCAACCTTTCAAGTGAGTAATTACTCCTAATCGGGATGAAATGTGCGGACTTAGTAAGTCGGTCAACTATCACCCAAATAGCATCATGCTGTGCCGAAGTCCGCGGTAATCCCACTACAAAATCCATCGTGATATGCTCCCACTTCCACTCAGGAATGGGAAGGGACTGCAAAGTGCCAGCTGGACGCTGGTGCTCAGCCTTCACCTGCTGACATACAAGGCAACAAGCAATGAATTCTGCAATTTCCCGTTTCATACCCGACCACCAATAACTGTCTCTGATGGTGCGGTACATTTTAGTACTACCGGGATGTAAAGCATAGGCAGATGAATGGGCCTCCTCGAGAATAGCCCTGCGAAGATCACTATCTGCCGGTACACATACCCGATCTCGAAAAACCAACAGTCTATCCTTGCGAACTCTAAAGTCATCAATATCATCTCTGCTGGCTTTCTCATAAATACCTCGGAGCCTTCGTCACTCTGCTGAAGCTCCCTGATACGATCGAGCAAACTTGGCCGAACCTCAAATCTGGCTAGTATAGCTCCCTGATCATCACTAGCCAACCTGACTCCCAAAACTCGGAGTCCCAATAAACACGAGAGATAAGTACTCTCGGTAGTCTGAGAAGAGGAAGATGACTTCCGACTCAAGGCATCAGCCACCACATTAGCCTTGCTCGGATGATAATCAATAATGAGGTCATAATCCTTTAGCAGCTCTAACCATCTCCGCTGCCTCAAATTCAGCTCCCTCTGAGTGAACAGATACTTTAGACTTTTGTGATCTGTAAACACTCTGCATGTGACCCCATATAAATAGTGGCGCCAACTCCAAATCATGCGTAGGATAATTCACCTCATGCTTCTTTAGCTGCCGCGAAGCATAGGTGATAACTTTACCATCCTGCATCAATACACAGCCCAATCCCTGCCTGCTGGCGTCACTGTACACCACATACTCTCGACTACTCGTGGGAAGGGCTAGAATCAGAGCGGACGTCAATCGTTGTTTGAGCTCCTGAAAGCTCACCTCACAACGATCATCCCATACAAACTTGACACCTTTTCGCGTCAATCTAGATAACGGAGCCGCAATTTGAGAAAAGCCCTCTACAAACCTGCGGTAATACCCGGCTAGACCAAGAAAACTCCTAATCTCAGTCACTGTCTGTGGCTGCTCCCATCTCAAGATAACCTCAACTTTCTGCGGATCAACAAAGATACCTTCCGCAGAAACTACATGGCCAAGAAAACCAATCTGCCGCAACCAAAATTCACACTTGGTGAACTTGGCATAAAGCTGTCTCTCACGAAAAGTCTGCAAAATCACCCTAAGGTGCTGAGCATGCTCATCATCACTCCGCGAGTAGACTAAGATATCATCAATAAAAACAATGACGAACCGATCCAAATAATCATGAAAAATTCGGTTCATTAGATCCATAAATGCGGCAGGGGCATTAGTCAGCCCAAACGGCATGACTAAAAACTCATAATGTCCGTATCGGGTGCGGAAAGCCGTCTTAGGCACATCCTCGGCCCTAATCCGCAGTTGATGGTAACCCGACCGGAGATCTATCTTCGAGAATACTCTAGCACCCTGTAACTGATCAAAGAGATCATCAATACGTGGTAGTGGGTACCGATTTTTAACGGTAACTTTGTTTAGCTGTCTATAATCTACACATAGCCGAAATGTGCCGTCCTTCTTTTTCACAAACAACACCGGTGCACCCCACAGAGACGTGCTAGGACGGATAAACCCCTTATCCAGCAACTCTTGCAGCTGGACCTTGAGCTCTCTCAGCTCAGCCGGCGCCATCTTGTATGGCGGCATAGAGATAGGGGTAGTCCCCGGAGCTAAATCGATCTCAAAGTCAAACTCCCGAACAGGTGGTAGTCCGGGCAGCTCCTCGGGGAAAACATCAGGAAAGTCTTGTACCACTGGGACATCCTCCAGTCTCGGTCCCTGAGCAGTGGTGTCAATGATATGAGCCAGGTAAGTCGCACATCCGCGACGAATCATGCGTCTGGCCTCCAAAACTGAAATGACACAGCGGGGTAAAACCCGCCTCTCGCCCTCAAAAATCAACACTGGCTGATCGGGTTTTTGAAACTCCACCTGCTTCTTAAAGCAGTCAACCGAAGCCCGATGCATATGTAGCCAATCCATCCCCAAGATGGCATCAAAATCAGTCATGGCGAGAGGGTTTAGATCTGCTTTTAGCACTGTATCCCCAACTTTGATCTCACATTCTCTATACACTGTGTCGCGCACATTCTGCTCACCCAGAGGAGTGATGACCAATAGCTCCTCGTCCAAAGGTGAGAGCGGCCTGTCAGAATGTCGGAAGAATTGATCGCTCACATACGAATAGTTAGACCCCGTGTCAATAAGAGTATGGGCATCTATTCCAAAAATGGGTAGAGTACCTATCATTTGCACAAATGCACATAAACTTAGAATAATTTTAAACCTGATATGTATATATATATGTCAAAATAGTTGAGCCTCTAGGGCTTCTACAACCTCGGTGTACAAAGATGTCAGAGAGGTATCATGTCGACAAAAGGGAACACAACTCAAAATACCTATACGACTGATACAATGCTGACATCCTCAAAAGAAGTGAAAATACGAATAGAGATCCTATTCTACAGGATCAGAAGGAGGAGTACCCATGATGATGTGGTTCGCCTGGGCGTCCTCCTGCGTCATGGCATAAACCCGGGCCTGAGCCCTAGGCTGCTGTCGTGCCTGAGTCTGCACTGTGTTACTCCCAGTGGTCACCCTGAGAGTAGAAACTGCTGGCCGAACAGGCTGCCCCTGCTGTCCCATACGAAGAGTACTAGTGCGGCTCAATGAACTCTGTCCTCCGAGTCCTAACTCAGGGCAAGAACTCCTAATATGCCCTGGCTTCCCACAGTGGAAGCAAATGACCGCCACTGAACAAGCTCCGCTCGGATGGGACTGACTGCACCTGCGGCAATAAGGGTGCCGCTGAGTAGTAAACTGTGCAGGGTGAGTCGATGCGGGCTGTCTAAACCCGTGGAAGTACTGTCCCCGTCCCAGCTCAGGAAATCCAGATCCAAATCCGCCTCTATGCGAACTGGATCCCCTGCCCCTCTTAGAATTCTCCTCAAAATGAGACTTCTCCTTCTTTCTCTTCTGCTCTCTGCTCTCTTTCTGCCTAGTCTCAGTGCGAAACAAAGCCTCCGCGCGGTGAGCAGAATCTATCACCTCAGCCAGTGTAAACTGTGGAGTAACAGTCATATACCTCTTTATGCTGAGGCTAAGACCGTTCTCAAACTTGAAGCGCAAATACTGAGGTGTGGCCAGATCTGGTACAAATGTGGCAAGTCTCCGCATGTCTGCCTCATACTCCGAGACAGATCTGGACCCCTGTGTAAGCCGTCCCAACTCTGACCTCATCCGGTCCTACTGGTAGAGTGGGAAAAATCTGCGGTCAAACTCCCGAAGGAAGTCGTCCCACCGCAGTGGCTCTATCGCCTCATCAGTAAGGGCCTCCCACCATGAGAGGGCCTCTCCTCCTAATAATCGCTCTGCCACTTTCAGGCAGAGCTCCTCTCCAATCCCCAGATCGGTCAAAATCCTGCGGGTGCTGTTGATCCAATGCTTGGCTGCCGCAGCATCACCAAGCCCTGTGAAATCCGTGCACCCCAACTGACGGGCCTCCTTAACCAACTGAGTCAACTCATGTACCCGTCTAAGAATAGCCTATATGCTCTCACTCGGCTCGGAAAAAGTAGAAGGACCGGCAACCGGCGGTAGAACCGGTGCCGTAGGAACTGGCACTACTGCAGGTGCAGGCGCCGCTGTAGGAGGTGGTGGGGGGCGGAATCTGGACCCCATGCGAAGTGTACCACTCATACACCTGCCTAAAGGCGTCGAGTGTAGGTATGGGAGTCTCAGCCTGAGCAGCTGGCTGAGTAGGTGCCGGTGGTAGCACGTGAGTCGAGGTACGATCCTCCGGCTCGTCTAAGTCCTCTGGTACTCGTGGGGTCTCGGGTGCCGGAGGTACATCTGGCACTAACAGACCCTCAAGCGATGCAAATCTAGCACCTCTCCTTCCACGTCTAGGTGGCATAATTCTGCAAGAGAAAGATGCTTATTATCATAAAAAGAATAGGCACGGTTCAAGAATTTTGAACTAATCATAGCATGGCTACCTTCACAAAAGGATGAGATTCTTAGTTCAATAGGAGAAGAATATAGCAAGTTAGTTTAGATACAACCGTATCTAACCCCCTAAAATAGATGAACTCATATGCCTATGACCATGCACTGGGACTTCATGACTGTATGAAACTCTCATGCATTGAGGACTTTAAAAACCAACTTATTCGGGAATGTTTCCAAGACTCTCTTTCTACATAGCTCTTACCCAAGTCGCTCTGATACCAATCCAACTGTCACGCCCCAAACCTGGAGCGTGAGCAGCTGCCCGTTACCCTGGATGCCGGCTGTATTTTTACAGAAAATCGGGCAGAACCTTCCCATATATCGGAGGTCTCCCATATTAAAATAAACCTGTTACCTGTCCAAAAGGGGCCATCCCGGCCTCAAAATGCATATATAATCCTCAACAATAAACCAGATCATCCTACTGCACAATCCAGGGCAACGCAAGGCTAACAAACAATTCTCCACAGTCCTAACCACAGACCTCTACTGCCATGCCCCCATCAAAGGCATGGACAGCCGCCAGTCGCCCCTCCTGTGATTTAGAGGAGGCACCGAGCGGTCCTAGAGGACACTTCTAAGACATGACACATTCCCAAATACAGACGCAACGAAAAAGAAATGCCTCAATGCAATGTCATGCAGTGACATGAGAGTTTCACAATTTAAATGTCCATATTTATACAGTCATCCCAGAATTATAAAAAAATGTTCATCTATAAACCTCAAAATACATATACATCACCAATACAAATTTGCAGCAGAAATACACAATGACTCCTCAAGTCCAGGCCTGATCTCCCAAAGATACTGAGCGTCCTAAAAGCGACACTCCTTGTCAAATACTATCTCTGAAACAAAAGGGAAATGAGGGGTGAGTACTCGGGAAAGAATACTCAGTGAGTGAGTGGGTCAATGCAATCATCAAATATGGAGTGTGAAACTAGAGTGTCAAAACATAAGTATATAAATCATATTTCAAATCATCATGCTTTTCATTTCAACAATATATCATTTCACGCATTTTCAAGTCAAATATGCATCCAAAGCACCGTCATTAAAATCATAGAGCTGCCAGTCGAAAATGTCCTGGCAGAGGTCTACCGCGACCTATGACAGCCGCACCGGGGGTGTTATATGCAAATTTCTTTAAAGTGCTCTCTACCCCGGCGTTGGCGATGAACCTCGTCCAGGTGCTAGACTTGGAGAGGACATCCAATCCAAATCCAAATCCTCCCCCTTTCGGGTTCAACCTGGCTAGTACCGTGTCGATAATCAAATCATGACAACTCGTGGGATACCCCAGGCCTAGGCATATCCGGACGCCACCAAAGCGCCTCTCACGGTGTCCTTCGTAGCTACGGAACAATACATATCAAAGCTCTCAAAGCCAAAATCAATATCACATCAAAATGTGCCGAAGTCAGGTTCATAAACCAATGCAACATAGAGCATAAAATGACACATTATACATTTCAACCACATGGATGCATAATTTCATAATTCAATACAGTTTTTGGACACTCCAACGGTTTACAAAAGTCAATTTTAAAACCAATCAAAACATTTCCAACATACGACAAATCATGCTCATTATCAAAATGTTGTAAAACAGGATTTACATATTAAACAAAAGTATTGAAATAAATCCCACTCACTGTTTTGGGGAAGGTAGCGCACTTCCCAATAAACCAAAATACGCAAAACAAGGCGCCCGTCAATCGAGTCACCAAGAAAGCCAACCTAATCAAGTCATCACGATTTTCATCAATTTCCGACTATTTCAGGGTTTATCGTTTTTCTTAATTTCGTGCGAACCCTAAATTCCTCAATTTATAAACAAATCAACTAATGCTACCTAATTTGACAAAGTTTATTCAAAGATTGAAGAGATTTCGTTTCTCTCACCTAGGGTTTCTCGGATCTCGGATCTAACTTTCATTCGCCCGTTGGTTTGGTCTAAAACCTGAATATTTCCAAATTTCAAATATATTAGAAACAACTAAATTTCTAACACCAAACCATAGAACTTCAACCAAATATAGTCGTTACCTGCAGTACAGAAGATGCAGGTGAACTCTCGAAGGGGAACGCCGGACGCGGGCTCGCGGGCCGTCCGCTGGTGGCTCACAGGCTCTCAACCCGGCTTGCTGGCCGCAGCGGGCTTCGCGAGTTGCTGTGGGCCACGGCTGGACTGGGCCTTGGGCCACTGGTGGGCTGGCCCACTCACGGGCTAGGGCTCGCGCTGGGTCGCGAGCTGGGTCGCGCGCTGGCTCGCTCTGGGTCGCGAGCTGGCTCGTGCTGGGTCGCGCTGGGGCGCGCTGGTGCTCGCGCTAGGGCGCGCAAGTGCGAGCTGGTGCAGGGACCGCACAGGGGCGCGCAGGGGCTCGTGCTACGGCGTGCTCGAGCGATCGCGTGCTCACGCGAGGGAGGGTCGCTCTGCAGCGCTCGCGCGCTCACGAGGAAGACTGCGCGGTGGCGCTAGCGCTCGCGCGGAGATGATCGCTGGCTGTGCTCGCGCTCGTGCTGGGGGATCACGCAGCGGAGAGAATCGTGCTACAGTCGCGCGCTCGCTGAGGATTGGAGATCGCGCTGCAATCGCGCGCTCGCAGAGGATTGGAGCAGCGATGGCCGCGGCGCACTCGTGGGAGGAAGATCGTGCGGCTTATTCGGGAGGTCGCTCGCGGCGGAGGATGGTAGCAGAAGAGAGTGGCGCGGCGGCGGGGGATCGGGAGAAGAGAGAAGAAAAAGGGAGAGAAGAAGAGGGAGAGAGAGAGAGAAGAGAAGAGAGGGGGAAAGAGAGAGAGAGAGAGAGAGAGGGGAGAAAATTGGGCTTTAAGCCCTAATTTTTTATTTTTCCCTTTTTTTTTTTAAATTGGGTATTACAGCTGGATCAAGCATTTGCGCAATGGGTCGTGAGCTGGAGCGCTCGCGCTCGCGCTGGGGCGCGCTCGAGCAGTGGATCGCGCACAGGAGCGTGCTGTGCTCATGCTGGGGCATGCTGGGGCGCGCTATGCTCGCGCAGTGGGTCGCGCGCTGCTCGCGCTGGGCTTGCACACTGGCTCGCGCGCTGGCTTGCGCTGGGCTCTCGCACTGGCACTCATGCAGGGGCACGTTGGTTCTTGTAGAGGTGCGCAGGGGCGCGCTCGGGAGAGAGCGCAGTGCACTGCGCTGTAGCGGGCTCTGGCGCTGTCGCGCATGCTGCCGCTGTCGCGCGTGCTGCCGCTGTCGTGCGTGCTGGTGCGCTCGCGGTGGTGCAGCGATCATGCTCGGCGGAGGATGGCAGCGAGAGAGAGAAAGGCACGGCGGCGGGGAGATCGGGAGAAGAGAAAAGAGAGGCGGAAAGAGAAAGAGAAAGAGGGAGAGAGAGAGAAGGGGAGAAGAAGAAGAAGAAGATGGTGATGGTGGTGGTGGCGGTAGGTCACGGCGGAGGGCGAGAAACCATCGCGGAGGAGGGCGGCGACCGCGGAAGGTAAACGGATGGAGAGAGAGAGCGGTGGGGGAGATGAGGAGTCGGGTAGAGAGAGAGGGAAAGAGAGAGAGAGAAGGGGGGGAAAGGGAGAAAATTAGGGCTTGAAGCCCTAATTTAATTTAATTTTTTTTTCGTGTTACAGAGGAGGTTTAGATTAGGGAGAGAGAGAAGTTTGTTTTCGAGGAAGAGAGTTTGTGAGTGAGAGAAGAGTTAAGTGAGAGTTAGTGAGAGAGTGAGAAAGTGAGAAAGTGTTTATATTGCGTAAGATTTAAGATTTGTTTATAAAATTTTATATACGTGCGAGAGTGTAAGAGTTGTAAGATTTATTGGTAAGATTTTGAGAATATTTTATGAATCAGGTGTAAGCTTTCTTTGACCATGAGAACAAGAGTGAGAGAGTGAGAAACAAAATAACCTTCTGCAAATCCAACGCTAGGCACCCACAGGTCACAATTAGGCTTCCTCTGTAAAAATGGAAGTAAGAGAGATGAGTGTATATATGTGAATGGAGTGACAAGTTTTGACAATAAATGAGGGGTGATCATGAACATTTCAAATATAATTTCAAATCATTGTTATTATATCCGTAAATACCATAGTTTCATACCAATTATCAAATTCAAATAAATCATGAAAAATAAAATTTATTCATCCAATTTAAATTCATATCTTTCTCAAATATATGGAGTTGTCAAAAATAGAATTTTTGACAATATTTTACCGTAACCAAAGGCGGAACCACCAAGCCTACACAAACTGCGCATGCAACTTTGTCAATTTTAGTATCATAGTTAGCTATAAGAAAATGTTAAAAGATTTCAGATTATGAACCAACAAAGAAGCCAAAAAAAAATTCAATGAGAAAAGACAAGTATGGACCGGAATGAGATAAAAATCACAGCCTGAGACTACTGGATCCAGTCCAACTCCAACCACTCCCAGGGATTCAAATAGCTTAAAGCTACAAAAATCACAGCTTTGAGAAAGGCTCGTCCAGCCCAAAACTACTTTTCTATACCTCTGTCTCTATTCTTTTTGGTCTTCCCCGGTCGGTATCCAAGCTTGCCCTAATTAATCCGGTCTGAATATTATGAGATCCATTAAAGGGTCACTCTCCCAAATTCTATTTTTCTTTTCCCATAGCTCGTACTTGAGACTTATGGTTAAAAGACCTGTCTCTGTGTCACTATATCACTTCATTACCACAAAAATCAAACCTATAACAAAAGCAAATATTCCTATTGCTTTTTGGTTTCTGTAGCAGAATATTTGTTATACGTCTGTAGTTTTCCTAAATGAGCATGAGTAATATAAGCACAAATGCTTCTCAAAATTAGAGGGGAAAACAACAGAATGAGTTGTCCCTTTTTCTGATTGAAAAGAAAACTAGAATGCCTTCCGGAAAAACCAAGGCATCAACGACAAGACCAAAGGATGGGAAGGGAGGCTGGGAGAGAGAGAGAGAGAGAGAGCAGAGCACGTTTGCCGTCCAGTTTTTTGCTCTTTCCTTCAGTCCACAGGCTACAGTAAGCTGATTTCTTCTATTTTTACCGTCCTGTACTTGTCTTCACCAACACCGTCTCTTTCTTTTATGCTCATCAGAACCTCAACCTCACCTCTTGAAAAAGCTGCAATATCAATCTATCAGCGAAGAAAAGCACAGCAGCCTTGGTACAATGGCGAGGCTTAGTCGGCATCAGAGTAATAAAAGCTTAGAGAGTCTAATGGACATGGACAAATCAGCCCAAGTTGCTAAAAATGCCGTTCCAACTCAACCTAGGAAGATAATTCCCGGCAATGGACTTGAATTCAGCAACTTATCTTACAGTGTTTTGAAGAAACAGAAGAAAGATGGAGTGTGGACTGCTAAGGAGGCTTATCTACTTAATGACATCTCTGGACAGGCAATAAGAGGAGAAGTCATGGCCATCATGGGACCTAGTGGAGCTGGAAAATCTACATTTCTTGATGCTTTGGCAGGTAGGATCGCACAAGGGAGTCTTGAAGGATCAGTCAGGATCGATGGAAAGCCTGTTAGTTCTCTCTTAACCCCTTACTCTAGAGGATTCAACATGTCAATGGTTTTCAGCAACAGACTTTTTGTGCAGGTGACGACAAGCTACATGAAAATGGTTTCATCTTATGTGATGCAAGATGACCAGCTCTTCCCAATGTTGACAGTCTTCGAGACTTTCATGTTTGCAGCCGAGGTTAGGCTTTCCTCTTCTCTATCCAGGTCTGAGAAGAGACAAAGAGTCTTCGAACTTCTAGATCAACTTGGACTACAGGTAAAGTCATCATTCATGTTCCTAAGCGCTCTCTCTCTCTCTCTCTCTCTCTCTCTCTCTCTCTCTCTCTCTCTCTCTCTCATGATGGCTTTATGGCCGGCTTTACAGAGTGCAACACATACCTATATCGGGGATGAAGGGAGAAGAGGAGTGTCTGGTGGGGAGCGGCGTAGGGTGTCGATTGGAATTGACATAATTCACAAGCCATCTCTGCTGTTTCTTGATGAACCTACATCAGGTTTGGACTCCACAAGTGCTTACAGTGTTGTGGAAAAGGTTAAAGACATAGCAAGAAATGGTAGCATAGTCCTCATGACCATCCACCAGCCTTCTTACAGAATCCAGATGCTCCTAGACAGAATCACTGTCCTTGCAAGGTAAACTATTCAGCTAATATCATCCTTTCCTTGGACATCAGCATAAAATTGATCCAAGGGAAGCAAGGGTTTCCCTAGCTAACTTGTCAAATCTTTTGTTGCCACAGAGGAAGGCTAATATACATGGGAACTCCTGGTGCTCTTCCTGACCACCTCTCTGGTTTTGGAAGGCCAGTTCCTGACGGAGAAAATAGCCTGGAGTACCTTCTTGATGTGATCAAAGAGTATGATGAATCAACTCTTGGGCTCGACCCTCTAGTCCACTATCAAAGGGATGGCATTAAACCTGATGCAGTTGCCAGGACTCCGATTCCAAAAACCCCAAAGACACCTAAAATGCCTCATGGACATTATAAAAAGACCCCATTGTCCAAGCACGCCATCAGCCTCCATAGCCAACAGTTCTCAACTGCACCTAATACACCTCGATCTACTTCAGGCCAATTTGAGTATGATGATGAAAATGAACAGGACAACTTTGACAACTCTCTTCAGCGCAAGACTATTCATACTCCTATGCACATGCATAGTGGAACACATAACCTACGGTTGGCTTCTCAGTTCTATAAAGACTTCTCTGTTTGGGTCTACCATGGTGTAACAGGGACTCCTCGCCGTGCACCATCATGGACTCCTGCTAGAACTCCAGGAACCACACCTGCAAAAACACCCGGTACCATTGGGAGAAGTTATGTCTCGAACAGATATTCAACCCCTCAAAGAAACCATGTTCCTGCCAAAACTCCTGTTTTTAGCCCATCTCATGATAATTCATACATTCCTTCGTATGAAGAGTTTGAGATGGAAGTGCTTGATGAGCCCGAGCATAGAGCCAAGTTTGCAAATCCATGGCTCCGTGAAGTTGCAGTCCTCTCATGGCGCACAGCACTTAATGTGGTTCGTACACCAGAGCTTTTTCTCTCCCGTGAGATAGTCCTGATGGTTATGGCTCTTATTCTGTCCTCCCTCTTCAAAAACCTTCACGAGGACACTTTCAAAACCATCAACCGGCTTCTGAATTTCTACATCTTCGCTGTTTGCCTAGTTTTCTTCTCCTCAAATGATGCTGTTCCAACATTCATCCAAGAACGTTTCATCTTCATTCGAGAGACTTCCCACAATGCTTATCGAGCTTCATCATATGTCATCTCGTCCCTCATGGTCTACCTCCCTTTCTTTGCCATTCAAGGCTTCACATTTGCAGTCATCACAAAATACATACTCAAGCTAAAAAGCAGTCTCTTCTACTTCTGGATCATCCTCTATGCATCTCTCATAACCACGAATGCCTATGTGATGCTTGTCAGTGCTATGGTTCCAAGCTACATCACTGGTTATGCTGTGGTGATCGCTACAACAGCTCTATTTTTCCTAACCTGCGGTTTCTTCCTCAAGCGATCCCAGATACCCCCATATTGGAGATGGCTTCATTACATTTCTGCAATTAAATATCCATTTGAGGCATTACTTGCAAATGAATTTAAAGGAAAAACCTGCTACAACGGTACTATCTCAGAACTATCACCTGGTCCTCTGGGTTCCGTCAAGATCAGTGCACTTCACAATTCCTCCATTGCACAACTGAAACCTCCATGCATGTTGATTGGGCAAGATATTCTCTACACCATGGATATTACAATGGACAACATCTGGTATGACGTCCTTATTCTACTTGCCTGGGGAGTTCTCTACCGCCTTCTCTTCTATGTTGTCTTGAGATTCTACTCCAAGAATGAGAGAAAATGAAAATGGAGTTCATTTTTGTTTCCATGACCTTATATCTTCACATTTCCAGAAATATACTGGCTTGAGATCACAAAGTTTAATATATATATATATATATATTATCCTAGGGGAAGATCAACCTTGGGGAAATACTTGGATTGTGAGGATATTTCTAATATTAGACACCCTTTTTCAATCAGAATTCAGCACCATTTTACTTACTTTCTAGTTTGGCATTAGATTTGACCAATGCAGAAAACTGGCCATGACCTAAATCAAGTTTTAATTTGGTCGTTGAATACATGGATGATGTAGCATACTACGTTCCAAAACCAATACCCATAAAAAAACATTGCGATGGTCAGATAGAAAAATGTTATATGGATTGAATTGCAGCTGTTGAAAGAGATTAAACCTAGCCAGAACAGCATGACCTTGCCATTTCAGATGATTTCAACTTAACCAAGTCCCCAAAAATTGAAGAGGGCAAAGACTTTGAGCAATCCTAATTTATTGTCTAATGTCCATGTTTGCTATGTACAAGTTCAGGATGTGTTTAAGAACAAATTTCTCCGACAACAAAAGATTTTAGAATATTTAAATTTGTTACTAAGCAACAAGAGTACGCCCATGCAAGATTATTTGTTAATAATTTTAGACATAAGGTTGTGACATAAACAAAATACGAACTTAGGAAAATAAAGAATTTGAAATCCGTCGCTAAGATATTTTCTTTATTTTCCTAAGTTCGTATTTTGTTTATGTCACAACCTTATATCTAAAATTATTAACAAATAAAAATATGATTTATTAATATAAATTAATAAAATAAAAGAATATAAAATTCTAATTAAAAAAAGACTAAATTTAGTGACAGATATGAAAATTCATTGCTAACTTAGTGACAGATACAAATTCATCACTAAATTAGCACAGATTCCGTATCCGTCACTAATTTAGCGACGAATATGAAAACTCGTCGCTAATTTAGCGACAGATACAAATTTGACGCTAAATTAGTGACGAATTCCGTGTTAGTTATGAACTTAGCGACGGATATAAAAATTCGTCACTAAATCCGTTGCTAAATTAGTGACAGATATAAATTTGTCACTAAATCCGTCGTTAAATTCATTACTAATTTAATCTTTTTATATATATATAAATTTGCATTTTATATTTTATTTTCTCATTATTTTCTTTTATTTTATAATTTTATAATTTTTTTCATTTTTATTTTATTTTTTTGAAACCACAAAATAATTTATAAATGGATAGCCACCTATCAGTAGTCATCTATGCTATCTATATCATTATCGTCATTTTACGAAAACTAATGCTTGCTCGACTTGCCAAACGAGATGTGTAACACCGACCCCGTAATATCGTATTTTTGTGCGAGAAATTTTATTTATTTATATTGATTTTTGAGTTTGGGGTATTTAAATAAAATTTTTGGTATATTTAAAATTATTGTCATATTCGTGAAAATTTTGATAAAAATGAATATATAATAATAATAATAATAATAATAATGAAAAGAAAAGAAAAGAGAAGAGAAGAGAAGAGAAGAAAAAACAAAAAGAAAAAGAAAAAGCAAAAAGAAAAATAAAAATAAAAAACAAAAACAAAAAACAAAAAAGAAAAAGAAAAAGAATTAGGGCTTAAAGCCCTAATTCTCCCTTTTCCCCTCTCTCTCTCTTCCTCTTTCTCTCACTCCGTCTCTTCCTCTCCCGCAGCCACAGCCCACCGTCTCGCCTTCCTCCCGCAATCGCCGCCGCTCCAACGCCCTCTTGCGACTGCAGCTCCTCCGCCGCAATGCAATCCTCCACTGCGCGAACCCAGCGCGTGATCTCCTGCGAGCTGCACTGCCCCAGCATGAGCACAGCGCGCGATCCACTGCTCGAACGCGCCCCAGTGCGAGCCGGAGTGCGCTTCAACGCGACCCTCTGTACGAGCACAGCGCGCGAACCACTGCTCAAGTACGCCCAAGCACGAGCACAACGCGCTCCAGTACGCGATCCACTGCTCGAGCGTGCCCCAGAGCGAGTGCGAGCATGCTCCAGCGCGACCCTCTGCGCGAGCACAGCGCGCTCCAGCGCGTGATCCACTACTCAAGCATGCCCCAGCGCGAGCACGAGCGCTCTAGCGTGGGACTCACTGCACGAGCACACGACTCACAGCGCGAGCGCGCGACCCACTACGCGAGCACTCGATCCTCTCACGTGCGCGCGCCTCAGCCCGTGAGCACGCGACTGCAGACCTCCCGCGAGCCCTACTCGTGAGCGCTCTAGCCGACGAGCACGAGCCCTAGCCGTGAGAGCCCACCAGCGGGCCAGCCCGCGAAGCCCACTGCTGACCGACGAAACCCACTGCTAACCCGCGAGCCCACTGTAACCTACGAAACAAATTGCTGCCAGCAAGCCAAGCTGCTGACCCACGAGCCCACTAGCGGGCCAGCCCGCCAGCACATCGGCCCCCGAACCCGTGCCAGCCCGCGAGCCCGCGATCGGCTTTCTCCTTTGAGAGCCATCTGCCATCCTTGCAGAAATCCTTCACTACAGGTAACGGCTGTGTTAAATGTGGTTTTGTATTAGAAATTGATTTAGTCGCTAACGTGATTTCAAAATTAAAAATGTTACAGGTTTCAAAGTAATCCGACGGGCGAACGAAAGTTAGGTTTGAGATTCGAGTAAATTTAGGTGAGGGAAATGAAATTATTTCCATACTTAAATTTAATTTGGTCAAATTTATGTTAAATCTAGAATCAGAAGTTATATATATATGTTGTTGTGGCTTAAAATCTATATTTAAGTCTTTAGAATATGTGGTTAAATATGCAGAAATTATGGTGTATATTTATAAGTTGAAGAATTTAGGATTTGTACGAACTTAAGGAAAATGATAAACCCTGCAATGGTCAAAATTTTGATGAAAATCATGATAATTTGATTAGGTTGACTTTCTTGGTGATCGATTGAGGGGAGCCTTATTCTACATATTGTGGTTTTATTGAGGAGTGCGCTATTCTCCCCAAAACTATAAGTGAGATTTATTTCAATGTTTTTGTTTAATATGTAAACCCTGTTTTAAAATATCTGATAAATGAGCATGATTTATAGTGTGCTTGAAATGTTTTGATTGGTTTTGAAATTGATTTTTGTGAACCGATGTAGTGTCTAAAACTGTATTAAAATATTGAAATTATGCATCCATGTGGTTGAAATGTATAATGTGTCATTTTATGCTATATGTTGCATTTGGTTTGTGTACCTAATTTTGTCATATTTTGATACGATTTTGGATATGGCCTTGAGGGCTTTGGTATGTATTGTTTCGTAGCTACGAAGGACACCGTGAGAGATGCTTTGGTGGCGTCCGGATATGCCTAGGCCTGGGGTATCCCACGAGTTGTCGTGATTTTTATTAACGATACGTTACTAGCCAGGTTGAACCCAAAAAGGGGAGGATTTGGATACTCTCTCTAAGTCTAGCACCTGGACGAGATTCGTCGCCAACGCCGGGGTAGAGAGCACTTTAACTAAATTTGCATATAACACCCCCCATGCGCCTGTCATAGGTTGCGGTAGATCTCTACCAGGAAATTTTTTGCTGGCAGCTCTATGATTTTAGTGACAGAGCTTTGGATGCATATTTGACTTGAAAATGCATGCTAATGATATATTGTTGAAATGAAAAGTATGATGATTTGAAATATGATTCGTATACTTACGCTTTCACACTCCAATTTCACATTTCATATTTGACGATTGCATTGACCCATTCACTCACTGAGTATTCTTCCCTGAGTACTCACCCCTCATTTCCCTTCTTGTTTCAAAGATAGTACTTGACAAGGAGCGTTGCTTTAGGACGTTCGGTATCATTGGGAGATGTGGTTTGGACTTGAGGAGTCATATATATTTCTGCTGTAAATTTGTATTGGTACTGTATATGCATTCTGAGATCTATAGACGACCATTGTGTAATTCTAGAATGACTGTATAAACATGGACATTTAAATTGTGGAATTCTCATGTCATAACATAACATTGCATTAAGGCATTTCTTATTCATTGTGTATGTACTTGGGAATGTGTTATATTTTAGAAGTGTACTCTAAGATCGTTCGGTACCACCTTTAAATCACAAGGGGGTGAGGCTGTCCATGCCTTTGTCGGGGGGCATGGCAGTAAAGCTCTGTAGCTAAGTTGCTGGAAATTTTTATAACCTTGCATTATTTTGGATGTTGGCTGTAGGATTGGTTGATTTTAGAGAGGCCGGGATGGCCATTTAATTATTTTACAGGATGGTTGACATTTATACAAAATAAATTATACTTGGGAGACCTCCGAAATATGGGGAGATTTTGCCCGATTTTCTGTAAAAATACAACCAGCATTCAGGATAACGGGCGACTGTTCACGATCCCGGTCCGGGGCGTGACAGTTGGATTGGTATCAGAACGCCTAGGTTGAGAGCTATGTCGGAAGAGAGTCTTGAAAACATTCCCGAGTGTGTTTGTGGTTAAAGTCCTCAATGCATGAGAGTTTCATACAGTCATGAAGTCCCAGTACACGGTCAAAGGTATTTAAGTTCATCCATTTAGGGGGTTAGATATGGTTGTGTCTAACCTAACATGCTATTTTTTTTATTCCATTTTTTGTAAGGGTAGTCAAGATGTGACTCATCCAAATTTCTTGAACCATGCCTATTTTTTTGAACGATACCTAATAAGGATCCTTCTTTTGCAGAAGTATGACAACCCGACGGAGCACCCATTTTGCCCCACCAGAGGAATTAGATGAGCCGGATGATTGTTCCTCGACTCGCGTACCACCACCGGCACCTACTCAACCAACTGCTCAGGCTGAGACTCCCGTATCCACACTCGACGCCTTTCGGCAGGTGTACGAGTGGTATGCTTTGCATGGGGTCCAGATTCCACCCCCACCACCTTCTACAGCGTCGCCTATACCTACAGCAGCGCCAGTTCCTTCGGCACCGGTTTCACCGTCGATGGCCTGTCATTCTATCTTGTCAGAGCCGAGTGAGATCACATCGGCTGCTCTTAGACGCGTACATGAGTTGACTCAGTTAGTTAAGGAGGCCTATCAGCTGGGGTGTACTGATTTCACGGGGCTTGGTGATGCTACGACAGCCAAGCATTGGATTAACCGTACTTACAGGATTTTTGACCGATCTGGGGATTAGGGAGTAGCTCTGCCTGAAAGTGGCACAACGATTATTAAAAGGAGAGGCCCTCTTATGGTGGGAGGCCCTCACTGCTGAGGCAACAGAGCCACTGCAGTGGGCCGACTTCTTTCAGGATTTTGACCGCAGATTCTTCCCACTCTACCAGCAGGACCGAATGAGGTCAGAGTTGGGACGGCTTACACAGGGGTCCAGATCTGTCTCAGAATATGAGGCAGACATGCGGAGACTTGCCACATTCGTACCGGATCTGACCACACCTCAGTATTTGCGCTTCAAATTGGAGGACGGCTTAGTCTCAGCATAAAGAGGTATATGACTGTTACTCCACAGTTCACACTGGCCGAGGTGATAGACTCTGCTTACCGCGCGGAGGCTTTGGTCCATGCAGAGGCTAAGCAGAGAGAGAGCAGAGAGTAGAAAAGAAATAAAGAGAAGTCTCATTTTGCACAGAACTTCAAGAGAGGTAGGGGATCCAGTTCGCACAAAGGTGGAATAGGACCTAGATTTCCTGAGCTGGGACGGGGACAGTACTCCTAGGGGTTCAGATAGCCCACTCCGACTCACCCTGCACAGTATACTGCTCAGCGGCATCCTTATTGGTGCAGGTGCAATAGGTCTCATCCGATAGGAACTTGTTCAATGATGATCACTTGCTTCCATTGTGGGAAGCCGGGACACATTAGGAGTTCTTACCCTGAGTTAGGACTTGGAGGATAGAGTTCACAGATCCGTACTAGTACTCCTCATATGGGACAGCAGGGGCAGCCTGCTCGGCCAGCATCTTCTACTCCAGGGTGACCATCGGGCGTAACACAGTGCAGACCCAGGCACGACAGTAGTCTAGGGCTTAGGCCCGGGTTTATGCCATGACGCAGGAGGACGTTCAGGCGAACCCCGACATCATCATGGGTACTCCTCCTTTTGATCCTGTAGAATATGATCTCTATTCATATTTCTACTGGGGATGTCAGCATTGTATCATGATAGTCGTATAGGTATTTTATGTTATGTACCTTTTTTTAACATGATACTACTCTGACATCTTTGTATACTGAAGTTGTAAAAGCCTTAGAGGCTCAGCTATTTTGATATATATATATATATCAAGTTTGAAATTATTCTAAATCTATGTGCATTTTGTTCAATGATAAGTACTCTACCTATTTTCAGAATAGATTCTCGTATCCTTATTGACACGGGGTCTAATTATTCGTATGTGAGTGATCAATTCTTTCGACATTCTAACACGCTCTCACCTTTGGACAAGGAGCTATTGGTCATCACTCCTCTGGGTGAGCATATTGTGTGCGGCACAATGTATAGAGAATGTGAGATCAAAGTTGGGGATACAGTGCTGAAGGCAGATCTAATCCCTCTCTCCATGATTGATTTTGATGCCATCTTGGGAATGGATTGGCTACATATGCATCGGGCTTCAATTAACTACGTTAAGAAGCAGGTGGAGTTTCGAAGACCCGATCAGTCAGTGTTGATTTTTGAGGGAGAGAGACGGGTTTCACCCCACTGTGTCATTTTAGTTTTGGAGGCCAGACGTATGATTCGCCGCGGGTGTGCAGCTTACCTGGCACACATCATAGACACCACTGCTCAGGGACCGAGACTGGAGGATGCTCCGGTGGTACAGGACTTTCCTAATATTTTCCCCAATGAGCTACCCGGATTACCACCGGTTCGGGAGTTTGACTTTGAGATCGATTTAGCTCCAAATACTACCCCCATCTCTATGCCGCCATACAGGATGGCGCCAGCTGAGCTGAAAGAGCTCAAGGTCCAGCTGTAGGAGTTACTGGATAAGGGGTTTATCCGTCCTACCACGCCTCCTTGGGCACTCCAATGCTATTTGTAAAGAAGAAGGACGGCTCACTGAGATTATGTGTGTATTACAGGCAGCTTAATCGGGTGACTGTGAAGAATAAATGTCTATTGTCTCGCATAGATGATTTGTTTGATCAATTACAAGGAGCCCGAGTTTTCTCGAAAATTGATCTTCGATCGGGAGATCATCAATTGCGGATTAGGAGTCAAGATATACCAAAGACAGCTTTTCGCACTCGATACGGGTACTATAAATTTCTAGTCATGCCGTTTGGACTGACTAATGGCTCCGCTGCATTCATGGACTTGATGAACAGAGTTTTTCAAGACTATCTAGACCAATTTGTCATAGTCTTCATAGACGATATACTGGTGTATTCACGGAGTGACGAGGATCATGTTCAGCATCTTTGCACCATTTTACAGATCCTTCGCGATGAGCAGCTGTATGCCAAATTCACAAAATGTGAATTTTGGCTAAGACATGTTGGATTTTTGGGGCATGTTGTTTCTGCGGAAGGGATTTTTGTTGATCTGCAAAAGGTTGATGCCATTACGAGATGGGAGCAGCCGCAGACAGTGACTGAGATCAGGAGTTTTCTTGGTCTGGCCGGGTATTATCGCAGATTTGTTGAGGGGTTTTCCCAGATAGTTGCTCCATTGTGTAGATTGACACGAAAATGTGTTAAGTTTGTATGGGATAACTGTTGTGAGGCGAGTTTTAAGGAGCTCAAACAACGGTTGACTACAGCTCCGATTTTGGCACTTCCCACCAGTAGTCGGGAGTACACAGTGTACAGTGATACTAGCTGACAGGGGTTGGGTTGTGTTTTGATGCAAAATGATTGGGTGATCGCCTATGCCTCTATACAGTTGAAAAACATGAGGTGAATTATCCGACACACGATCTGAAGTTTGCGGCCATAGTCTTTGCATTGAAGATATGGCACCATTACTTGTACAGGGTGACTTGCCGGGTATATATTGATCATAAAAGTCTGAAGTATGTATTTACCCAGCGAGAGCTTAATCTGAAATAGAGGAGATGGTTGGAACTCCTTAAAAATTATGATCTTGTCATTGATTATCATCCGGGAAAGGCCAATGTGGTTGCTGATGCCTTGAGCCGGAAATCAGCTTCATTGTTTCAGGAAAACAATACGGTATACCTCACTTGTTTGATGGAACTCTAGGATTTGGGAGTCAGATTGGCTAGTGATAATCAGGGCACTCTGCTAGCCAGGTTTGATATTAGGCCAACGCTGTTGGACCGTATTAGAGAGTTTTAGGGCACTGATACCGAGTTACAGGCTCTTATAGAGAGAGCCCGCAGAGGTAATATAGATGATTTCAAAGTCCGTAGTGATGGACTTCTGACTTATTGAGATAGAGTGGCTATACCCGCCGATAAAGATCTCTGCAGTTCCATATTAGAGGAGGCACACTCGATCTATGCTTTGTACCTGGGTAGTACAAAAATGTATCGAACTATTCGGGGCAGCTATTAGTGGCCAGGTATGAAGAGGGACATTGCGGAGTTTGTGACTAGATGTTTAGTCTGTCAACAGGTGAAGGCTGAGCATCAAAGACCAGCGGGTTTACTGTAGTCTCTTCCCATTCCTGAGTGGAAATGGGAGCATATTACTATGGATTTCGTGATGGGGTTGTCACGTACTTCTACACGGCATGATGCGATTTAGGTAATTGTCGATCGACTCACCAAATCTACATATTTTATCCCTATCCGCGGTGACTATTCCTTAGAGGCGTTGGTACTGGTCGGGTTGTCGAATCCCTCAAATTAATACCGATTACCCCAATGCAACAAACTGTAACAATAGTGGTTATCAGGTCGAATCTCAATGGAACTATGTTAACTTAACTCCTTAGTAAATGTCAAAATAAAATAGGGGATTTACAAAATAAATTCCTAAATCAAAATTAAATAACTAAAATTAAAAGACAAATTAAATATGCAAAAATACTAAATTTAAAGAAGAAATTCAATTCACCAAACTCCGATCCAAGGGTTCATATATTCGATTGTCTTATTGATCATTGGTTGAAAATATTATTCTTGCAATTCAAGCATTTAACCTTAAATCTATTAGGATAGCCATAATAAATCTTGTGTTTTTCTAGAATAATTGACCAAACCCAGCATCCAATCAAAATTTATCATTAATCGACTGGGCATGATAGCATTCCATATCAAATAATGACAGTATTAAGTTCTGTGAAAACAGTTAAACCAAAATACAAATAACCAGGATAGTCATACAATTATTCGATTTTGTTTCATCGATTCCTTTGATTAAAATGAATATCGGCAAACGACCCATAAGCATATATAACCTATTTGCTACTCGTACCATTCATTCATGACAATTACGGATCACTGAAATCCTAAATGCAGTAGAAAAATTAATATTGAATTAAATTGTCAGATTAACCAATACCAATCTTTCATAAAAATAAACTAAGAATCGACGAATACTTGAATTAAAAATACAAGAAATTAAATAAAATACATAACCTCTCAATGAAAAACAATCGATTAAAATTTCCCTTTAATCAGAATAAAGAAACTAGCTACTCATGGTGGTAAGTGTCAACAAAAAAAAATTAAAAAAAACTAAATGTTTCTAAGAAAGAAATAAAAACCTAATGGAGAATGACTTCTCTCTCTTCCAGAAATTTGCAGCCGCCTCCTTGGAGTAATTTTTGTTTCTCTGCAGCAGCCCTCCCTTTTCTTGTGTAGAGAATATTTTGTTGTTTTTTTTTCATTGAGTGCAGCCCTTCATTTAAATAAGCAAGGCAACCGGCCCCTTTTTGGAAAGAAAATATATGAATGTGCTCTTTCCTTCTATGTAGACTTCTAAATCAACTAGGAGATCTAAAATTAGGTAAATTACAAAATTTTTTCTCCCACTAAAATATTTTTACTAAAAGTAAAAATATTACTAAAATGTTGAGATTAGAATTCAAGCTCCACTTCTTCAAAGCCCAATAAGATGTCTTGACCCAATTATCTCCAAAATTGCCTCAATAAGCCCAATGTGCTCCAAACCTTCAAATTCAACCTCCTAAAAATAAAATTCAATAAAACCAACCATTAGGGCATTAAACAATTCAAATTCAAATCATGATAACAAAAATAAATTCAATAAATTGCATGTTATCAAATTCCTCCACACCAAACCAATGCTTGTCCTCAAGCATTCACAATGCCAATGCCATACAACCATTCTCCTCTTTACTTCTTCCCCTCCTTCATTTCATCATTCAACAATCTCAAGTAGCACACATTGAAACATTCAAGCCAGAATCACAATCCAGAGAGCAAGTAATCATAGTTTGTATAACCTTAAAAGAAAATATAAATATCCCAATAGACTCAACAATATCATCAGAATTCAATGCAACAAGATCTGTTACCCTCACAAGGAGATCGCTCTATGCACTCAAGTGTTTAAAGAGAATTTATTGATAACTCTCAAAATCAAAGCATAGTATGTTATTACCATAGGCTTGCTTATTAATCAAATCTCTACCACTGAATATATGAATTCAGTACAAAAATCCGGGGGTCTTTACATGGGTTGTAACTTGGCTTAGGTATGGGTAGGATAAGAGGGGATATGATGTGTAAATGCATATCAAAGAAAACAAACCGACAATGACGAGACTATTTCCCACTATCAAGCCCATCCCATTACATGGTGATACAATCAACTCAAAGAAAATTGACTAAACAAAACATTATCATTCATCGATCAAATTTCTGAATACTTTTCTCTTCTCTTTTTTTTTTCTTCTTTCTGTTTTTTTCCTTCTTTCTGTTTTTTTCCTTCTTTCTTTTCTGCTTTTTTTCTTTTTTTTTCTTTTTTTTGAAGAGAAAGAGAGCAATCGAATATCAATCTCAAGGAAGAACATATAGTGCATATACAAATCTCATAAATCGAATGAATAAATTTCTAAAAGTACTCCCCAACATAAAACTATCACATTTCCCCTTTGCAAATACCCATCCATTCAACCCCTAACACATGTTTCTTTGATATGAGGACCAAAAAGAAGGTTAAGCACAAAAAGAAGGCTGTGTGTCAATTTGCGAGGTTATGAACAAAGAAAAAAAGGATAAAGGCTCAATTTGGCTCACTAGGGAATAAGTATGCACGGGAAGGTCTTTTAAGATAGATAAAGTGTTTAAACCTAATTGCCCCCATCATATTAATGCATGAATTCATGAATGTGGTCTTGAAAAGTATTGCAAAGCAAGTTCTAGAATAAATACACTATGATTGATGCACACTCATAAAAAAAATTAGAGCAAAAATGATAATATGCTCTCAAGGATCAAATGCTCACAAAGTGTGTAATATTGTATTGAATCTTGTACATTTGCATCTAATTCAATCATCAAAGTCAATTGAATGCTTAAAAGAATTTTTGTCCAAAATACAACTAATCATACTTGTCTCTTTCATGAGTTCCAACTCAAATCCACAATGTATACTAACTCAAGGATCATTTTCTGATGAAAACCAAAAGAGTATGGAATTGGAAGGAAAATAGAGAAATGACATGGATTCAAGAATTCCTCCTCCACACCTAAATGCGGCATTGTCCTCAATGTATGCAAAGATAATATGCCTAAGCACAATGCAAAAATAAATCACCGCCAACACTATCCTAGCTCAGAGACTAGAAACAGAAAATGAAAACTTGATGCAATAAAAGAGATAAACCAATTAAAAAGTGAACTTAAAAATGAAGACAATGAAATGAAATGCTAAAATTGAAGACAATGAAGAATAGAGAGAGAGAGAGAGAACTCCCCTAATCGCTGGTGCTTGCACGTTTGGATTTTTTTACTGGAGTGTGGGCTGGTGACAAGGCAAACGGTTGACCCCGAAGTCCGTACTTGTACTCTGCAACGCGCTTTTTTCCCATTGAGTAGATTGAAATGCAGAAATTGTGGCCTGAAGATCAGAAGGACTGCTTCTGTCCGAAATCTGAATATCACTCCATTTGTGACTTGGCTTGAGAAAAGTGCTGGACACATGCAAAAAATTAAGTGGATAAATAACACTAATAAAAAATTTAAAATTGAAAAAATGAAATAACTAAAAATTTAATCAAACTCTTAAAAAAAAAAAAAAACTTTGGGTTGCCTCCCAATAAGCGCAATTATTTAACGTTGTTATGCTCGACAGTCTTCATGGTTGATTTAGCCAGAGGAATAATCTGGAGGCTTCAATGTAATGTCCAACATTGAAGAAATCTCCACATCATCGTGAAATATTTTCAACCTATGCCCGTTCACCTTGAAAACTTTATTTGTGTCAAGACTTTTGATTTCCACTGCAGCATGAGAAAACACATTAGTAACAACAAATGGACCAACCCATCGAGAACGCAACTTACCTGGCATGAGTTTGAGTCGAGAATTATATAGAAGCACTTTTTGCCCAATCTCAAATTGTTTCCTTAAGATCATACCATCATGAAACAATTTAGTTTTCTCTTTATAAATCCTCGAGTTCTCATAGGCCTCCAATCTCAACTCTTTAAGTTCTTGTAGTTGCAGTTTTCTTGACTCACGGGCTTCATCCATCTTCTTATTGCAATGTTTGATTGCCCAATATGCCTTATGCTCAACTTTCACCGGTAAATGACAGGATTTTCCAAAAACTAACCTATAAGGAGGCATCCCTATTGGCATTTTGAAAGCTGTCCGGTACGCCCATAGTGCATCATCTAAACGTAAACTCCAATCTTTTCGTCCCGGGTTGACCGTTTTCTTTAAAATGGATTTAACTTCACGGTTGGAAACTTCAGCTTGTCCATTTGTCTGAGGATGGTATGCTGTAGCAACCCGGTGATGCACTCCATATTTCTTCATCAATTCTTCGATTGCTCGATTGCAAAAAATGGCTTCCTTGATCACTTATGATGGCTCTAGGGATCCCAAACCTGCTGAAAATGTTAGTCTTGATAAAACCTACAACAGACTTAGAATCGTCAGTCCTGGTGGCTTTTGCTTCCACCCATTTCGATACATAATCAACAGCCAAAAGAATGTAAGCATATCCACAAGACGAAGGGAATGGACCCATAAAATCAATACCCCATATATCAAATATTTCACAAACAAGAATGGGAGTTTGGGGCATCTCGTTTTTATGAGACAAAGTTCCTATCCTTTGACATCTATCACAGTTTTTACAAAACAAGTAAGCATCCTTAAACAAGGTCTCCCAATATAACCCACTATCTAAAACTTTCCTTGCGGTTCTCCGTGGTGCAAAATGTCCCCCACAAGCATAACTATGACAAAATGCTAAAATGGATCTATGTTCATTCTCTGGGACACATCTCCTAATTATTTGGTCAGAACAAAATTTTCACAAATATGGCTCATCCCACACATAATATTTTACCTCACATCGAATTTTATCCTTCCTTGATTTACTAAGATCACTAGGCAAAATATGTGTGATCAAATAATTCACAATATCTACGTACCAAGGAGTAATACCTTTCAAGTGAAATAACTGCTCATCAGGGAAAGATTCAGAAATAGGCAGTGGATCTTCTTTCTTCACTAACCTGCTTAAATGATCAGCTACCAAGTTCTCAGCTCCACTTCGATCCTTGATGTTCAAATCAAATTCTTGCAACAAGAGAATCCACCGTATCAATCTGGATTTCGACTCCTTTTTCGCCAATAGATATTTCAAAGCTGCATGATCAGAATACACAATTATTTTAGAACCAAGTAAATATGATCTGAATTTATCTAAAGCAAAAACAATGGCTAAGAGCTCTTTTTTGGTGGTGGTGTAGTTGCATTGAGCAGCGTTCAATGTCCTTGAAGCGTAGTAAATGACGTGACTCTTCTTATCAATCCGCTGGCCAAGAACTGCTCCCACAGCAAAATTGCTTGCATCGCACATGATCTCAAAAGGTAAATTCCAATCAGGTGGTTGAATGATTGGTGCAGTAATTAACAGGTTTTTGAGCTTGTCGAAAGGTACATCTTTCTGAAGCAATTTGGATAATGGCAAGGCAATTTTTGAGAAGTCTTAAATAAACCTGCGATAAAAACCTGCATGTCCAAGAAAACCACGTATTTCCCTAACATTTGTAGGGTAAGGTAAACTCTTGATCAAATCAACTTTTGCCTTATCTACCTCAATACCCCTAGGAGAAATCACATGCCCTAACACTATGCCTTCTTTCACCATGAAATGACATTTTTCATTGTTCAAAACCAAGTTCGTTTCCATGCATCTTTTCAAAATTTTGATCAAATGCCCTAGACAACTATCAAATGAGTCACCGTAAACAGTGAAATCATCCATAAATACCTCAATGCAATTTTCAATATATTCAGAAAAAATACTCAGCATGCACTTTTGGAATGTACCTGGGGCATTACATAGACCGAAAGGCATCCTTCTATAAGCAAATGTTCCAAATGGACATGTGAATGTAGTCTTTTCTTGATCTTCCTATGTAATCACAATTTGATAATAACCTGAAAAACCATCAAGAAAACAAAAGAATAATTTTCTGACTAATCTCTCTAGCATTTGATCAATAGAGGGTAAAGGGAAGTAGTCCTTTCGAGTAGCTAAATTTTGCTTCCTAAAATCAATTACCATTCGCCAACCATTTTGCACTCACATGGGTACCAACTCGTTGTCTTGATTTCTTACCACCGTGATCCCCGTTTTCTTTGGTACCACATGGATTGGGCTAACCCACTTCCTGTCGGAAATTGGATAAATTATGCCTTCGTCCAAAAGTTTGAGAATCTCCTTCATCACCACTTCTTTCATGATTGGATTCATCTTTCTTTGCGATTCCCTCATTGGCTTAGTGTCCTCTTCTAAAAGGATTTGATGCATGCAAATTGAGGGACTAATACCCTTTATATCGGCTAAAGTCCAACCAATTGCTGTCTTGTGCTCTTTTAGAACTTGGAGTAGCTGATTTTCTTGTTCTTCCGTCAACTCTCTTGCTATGATAACGGGCAAGGTCTCTTCATCACCTAAATATACATATTTGAGATGATCCGGTAAAGTCTTTAATTCCAATGTTGGAGCCTGCAAAACGGAAGGTAACATTTTCTTGTCAGAAATAGGAAATGTAGTGCTCGAATTTAAAGACCTTGATTGTTGTTCCGATATTGATTCTGAAATTTCACAAGTTTTGGTCATCTCTTTTTTGGTGTTCAATTGCGTATCCAATTCAAAACTTGTGTCATTTTCTTCTTAAAAAATTTTCTGCACAATTGACTCAATGACATTAGCGGAACAAATCGAATGACACTCATTTGGGTATCTCATGGCCTCAAAATTATTGAATTTAACAATCTCGCCGTCGAATTCGACGGAGAGTGTACCATCATCCACGTCTATTTTTGTTTTTGCCATTTTTATGAACGGTCTCCCTAATAGTAGCAGTGTTGAATTTGTAACGGTGTCGTCATCCATTTTTAAGATATAAAAATCTGTTGGAAAAATTAACTCATTAACTCGCACCAAAACATCTTCAACAATCCCTTCTGGATACACGACAGAACGGTCAGCCAATTGAATAATCACTTTAGTTTCCTTTAGGGGACCTACATTTAGAGCAATATAAATAGAATATGGCATAATATTGATTGATGCTCCTAAATCTAGCATAGTACGTTCAAATTTCCTTAAACCGATAACATAGGGTAAAGTGAACATACCTGGATCTGAACACTTATCGGGTAGGGATCTCTTTATGACAGCAGACATGTTCTCCCCCACCCTTATTTTCTCATTACCTCTCATTGTCTTCTTGTTTGTGCACAGTTCCTTCAAAAACTTTGCATATTTGGGAATTTGCTTGATGGCATCCAACAAAGGTATGTTTATTTCCACCTTCTTGAAAGTTTCCCAAACCTCCTTTTCATAGTCTTCCTTTTTGGATCTTTCAAACCTACTAGGAAAAGGTGGTGTAACTGTGTTAGAACTCATAGATAGAAGAGAATTAGAATTTACCTTGTTTGGATTTCCATTGGCAACTTCGGCTTCTTCCTCTTCATCTTTCTTCTCATTTCTCTTTTTGGGTGATGGTGGTTTTGATTGCACTTTGTTCCCACTCCTTAATACCATTGCACTAGCATTTTCCTTATGGTTTATTACCGTTTGTGAAGGTAATTTCCCTGCATTTTGACACTCCAAATTACTAACTGAAGTGGCTAGCTGAGTGATTTGATTTCTCAAGTTTTGAATGCTAGCTCTCGTTTCCTGTTGAAATTGTTGAGTGTTAGTCACGAGAGCTTTTATAATATCTTCTAGGGACATACCTGAATTAGACGATTGTGTCAGTGTATGTGATGACCTATTGAATTGCTGAGTTGGATATCTTGTTTGTCCTCCTTGATTCCCGTAACTTAGATTTGAATGATCTCGCCAACCAGGATTATAATGAGTTGAGTAGGGATCGTACTTCTTTTGAGGTTGGCCAGGAAATCCTCCTACGGCATTTGCTTGATGAGTAGAATCTTCTTGCAGAGATGGATACATATCCGTAAGATGTCCAGGTATCGAGCATATGCCATAGACTTTGGTTGCATGTATTTGCCCTATAGCCATCTGACGAACCAAAGCAGTCAATTCAGAAATTTGATTTTCAAGGTGAGAATGACTTACCTCATTGACACGTTTCATAACTCTATCTATTCTCAACCCAAATTGTTGAGAATTTTCTATCATATTTATGGTCAATTGTCTGGCTTCTTCAGGTGTTTTATTTACCAAGACTCCTCTGCTGGCCGCATCTACCATACTTCTATCCATGGGTAGAAGTCCTTCATAAAAATATTGAATTAAGAGTTTTTCTGGTATTTGATGATGTGGACAACTAGTACAGAGTTGTTTAAACCTCTCAAAGTATTCATATAATGTTTCTCCTCTAATCTGTCTGATCTCACATATCTCCTTTTGAATGTTGGCAGTTCTAGATACAGGGAAAAATTTTTCTAAAAATAATCTCTGAATCCCATTCCATGTATTTATTGAATCTGGAGGTAGGTAGTACAACCAATCCTTTGCCTTATCTTTCAGGAAAAAGGGAAAGGCTCTCAACTTAATCTGTTCCTCAGTCACTCCTTGGGGTTTCATACTCGAACAGACAACATGAAATTCTTTCAAATATTTATGTGGATCCTCACCTGGGAGACCACAAAAAGTAGGCAGTAAGTGAATCAAACCAGATTTAAGTTTGAATGTTACCTTAAGAGTTGGGTATTCGATGCACAAGGGTTGTTGATTTAGATTGGGTGCAACCAATTCCTTCAAGGTTCTCTCACGGTCGGCCATCTTTTTCTTTTTTTTTTCTTCAAAAATAGACTTGTCACAATTTGTCAAATCAATGTCAAAAATTGGTTTTCGGCGTAACTTACTTTTCCTCTGTCTGGCCTCCTTTCTCAATCGGCGAGCAGTTTTCTCAATTTTAGGAATATATTCCAATTCACTTCTTTGAGAAGAACGGGTCATAAAAGGTTAGCAAAACAAATAATAAAGATAACACAACTAAAAAATCAAAATAGTTCCCCGGCAACAGCGCAAAAATTTGGTCGGGTTGTCGAATCCCTCAAATTAATACTGATTCCCCCAATGCAACAAATTGTAGCAATAGTGATTACCAGGTCGAATCCCAAGGGAACTATGTTAACTTAACTCCTTAGTAAATGCCAAAATAAAATAGGGGGGTTTACAAAATAAATTCCTAAATCAAAATTAAATAACTAAAATTAAAAGACAAATCAAATATGCAAAAATACTAAAATTTAAAAAAGAAATTTAATTCACCAAACTTCGATCCAAGGGTTCATATATTCGATTGTCTTATTGATCATTGGTTGAAAATATTATTCTTGCAATTCAAACATTTAACCTTAAATCTATTAGGATAGCCATAATAAATCTTGTGTTTTTGCTAAAATAATTGATCAAACCAAGCATCCAATCAAAACTTATCATTAATCGATTGGGCACGATAGCGTTCCATATCAAATAATGACAGCATTAAGTTCTGTGAAAACAGTTAAACCAAAATACAAATAACCAGGATAGTCGTACAATTATTCGATTTTGTTTCATCGATTCCTTTGATTAAAATGAATATCGGCAAACGACCCATAAACATATATAACCTATTTGCTACTCGTACCATTCATTCATGACAATTTCGGATCACTGAAATCCTAGATGCAGTAGAAAAATTAATATTGAATTAAATTGTCAGATTAACCAATACCAATCTTTCATAAAAATAAACTAAGAATCGACGAATACTTGAATTAAAAATACAAGAAATTAAATAAAATACATAACCTCTCAATGAAAAACAATCGATTAAAATTTCCCTTTAATCAGAATAAAGAAACTAGCTACTCATGGTGGTAAGTGTCAACAAAAAAAAATTAAAAAAAAACTAAATGTTTCTAAGAAAGAAATAAAAACCTAATGGAGAATGACTTCTCTCTCTTCCAGAAATTTGCAGCCGCCTCCTTGGAGTAATTTTTGTTTCTCTGCAGCAGCCCTCCCTTTTCTTGTGTAGAGAATATTTTGTTGTTTTTTTTTCATTGAGTGCAGCCCTTCATTTAAATAAGCAAGGCAGCAGTGAAGTAACCGGGCCGGGCCGGGCCGGGCCCGGGCCGGTTCAATGACGGTTCAAGGAACCGCGGGCCGGGCCGGCAGCGGTTCCTAGGCCAGACCGGGCCGTGCCGGGCCGGTTCCAATTTTTTTCCTTGTGGAACCGGCCCGGCCCGCTGAACCGGAACCGGCGGTTCCTGGCCGGGCCGGTTCAGGGCCGGGCCCGGTTCGGTTTTTTTTTTTTTTTTTTTTTTTTTTTTTTTTTTTTTCCTTTCTATTGCGTTTTTCTAAATTTTTTTCTAACTATATTTTTTAATTCCATTTTAATTTTATAACTCCATTTTTTTTACTTTGTTTTTTTTTAATTAACTTTTGATAATTCACTTGTAATTAAAAATTAGAGACACAAGATTTTTAGAGTGGTTCCACCGAATTCGGTGTACGTCCACTACCAAGCTCATCACTTGGATTTTTAAATCCACTATTTTTTTTTACATTATTTTGATAATTACATCACTTTGATTTTTTTTTTCTATTTAAAATGACTTGTAAACAAAAGGAAAATATTAATATTATTATTATTATTATTCTTCTTCTTCTTCTTCTTCAACTTCTTGTTCATCATCTTCCGAGGCTTTGATAATTCCTTGCATTCTTTTTTCTGCATCCTTCCAATCTTTAATGCATATTAAAGCTTCTAAAGTGTCGTCCGCTAAATTTGTACGTTTTTCGGTTAACACTCGACCACCTGCACTAAAAGCACTTTCGGATGGTACTGTAGATACCGGAGGGGTTAGTACATCTTTAGCCACTTGGGCCAAAATTGGATAATATGATGCATTATTTTTCCACCAACCTAATATATCATATAAATCTACATCATCAAAACCTTCTAATCTAGGTGTTTGTTTATATAAAAGTAATTCATTAAATGATGATGAAGAAGTTCTTTGTTTTTTTCCTAACATGTGTAAGGGATTAAATGAAAATGAAGATGATTGAATACTATTACTACTACTACTAGCTATATTATTAGTATTTAAATTATTACTTTCCTTTTCATATAATTCAAATATTGATTGTAAAGTATGAGATGTTTGTTGTTTTAAAAAATGTGGGTTAATAGACATTTCAGATGGAAAAGCTTGTGCAAAACAATCTATTAACATTTCAGCACCTTCAACCTTAACACGTGGATCTAATGCACTTGCAACTAAATATAAAATTGGAATTTCTTCATAATATTTTAAAAATTTTGTTTTCATTGAAAGAACAATTTCACCAAATCTTTCTTCATTTTCAAATTGATTAAATACATAAATAATTTTACAAAGATTTGGTAGCATTAAATGAGTGGTTGGATAATAATATCCAGAAAATAATTTTGTACATAAATAAAAAATTTCCAATAATTTTGTAAGTGTAGACGCAAATTCAAAAGCGGTATTATCAATAAAACCATATTCGTAATTTGAATTTGCAAATTCAATTAAAATATTTTGAAAAGGAAGAACACCTTGTAACATGTCATATGTTGAATTCCACCTAGTGTCACATTCCATTTTAAATTTTTTATATTTTTTGTTATGTAAAATACATAATTGTCTCATTTCTTGAGTTTTTACAGCAGAATTTCTTATTTGATGAATTAAATCGCGAATAGGTTGTAAAAATAGTTCTCCCATTGCTAAACCATCCTTAACACATAAATTAATTATATGACATGCACATCTAACATGAAAAAAAGCTCCATTTAAAATTGTTTTTAAAGAATTTTTTAAACTATTAACCGCAGTAGTATTAGCCGAAGCATTATCAAAAGAAATTGAAAAAATTCTATCACTTATTCCATAATCATAAACAACATTTGAAATTATTCTAGCTATATGTGCACCAGAATGTGGAAATTCCCAACGTTGAAAAGCTAAAATTCTTTTTTGTAAAGACCATGAATTATTTATCCAATGACATGTTACTACAATATAATATTCTTTTTTATGCTCACTTTTCCAACTATCCGAAGTTAATGAAAATTTACATTGACTAGTCATAAATTCTGTAAGTATACCATTTTTTAATTCCTGATATCTATCTAATGATCTCCTCCTACCGGATTTTTTACTACTTTTTTTATAACCGGGTTGTAAATATTTTTGGACATATTCTTCAAATACAGGACATGCAACTATACTAAGTGGTAATTCTTTTCTTGCTAGCCATTCTATTTGTCCAATTTTTTCTTTATCCGAATTATATTTAAATGTACCAATTATATTACCTCCCCCCGTAGAAATTTGTGTTTGTTTTGTTTGTGGTAATTTATCTGGATGATTATTAATTAAGTGTCTCTTAAGTGTGCCTACCCCCCAACCTTTTAAAAATTTATATTTTTGATGACAAATTTTACAAATTGCTTTTTGTTCATCATTTTTTCTTTCAAAAAATGTCCATATATTAAAATCATTTTTTTTAGTTTGTGTTGTGTTAGATTCAGTGTTACTAGGTTCGGTTTCTTCCAAAAAAGTTTCAATATCTATATGATCGGGAATTTCAAAAAATGGAGGAAGAGGAGATTGTTGAGAAGATTGTGAAGAGTGTGTTCCGGCCATTTTATAAAAAAAAATTAAGATTAAAATTTTTAAAATAATATATACGATAAAATTTTTTAAAGGAAATTTAAAATTAAATTTTTTAAAAAGATAATACAAATGTAATGCAAATGCAAAAAAATAAATATGCAAAAAATAAAAAAATACCGATTTGACGAATACCGCAGTTGTTTTTCGCAAAATCTTGAATGAGCTCCCAACCTTGAAATCTTCTCAAATCTTGATTAATGTAGATAATGGGGTATAAGGTGATGAAATGGTGTAAATTTTGATGGAAATGGTGTAGAATTTAATGGAAATGGTAAAAAAATTGGTGTAGGTAATGTGGTATAAAAGAATAGAAATGGTGTAGAAATTGGTGGAAATGTAAATAATTGTGGAAATGTAGATAATGGAGAAAATGAAAATGGTGTATAAGGTGATGAAATAGTGTAAATTTTGATGGAAATGGTGTAGAATTTAATGGAAATAGTAAAAAAAATGGTGTAGGTAATGTGGTATAAGAGAATAGAAATGGTGTAAAAATTGATGGAAATGTAAATAATTGTGGAAATGTAGATAATGGAGAAAATGAAAATGGTGTATAAGGTGATGAAATGGTGTAAAAATTGATGGAAATGGTGTAGATAATAGTGTAGGAAATGATGGAAATGATATAAAAAATGGTAATACAAAGGAAATAATAATGAGAGAATATAGTAATATTGAGAGAATGTAGATGTGAGAGAGAAAGAGAGATTTTGTTGTGGAAATTTTGGAAATGGGGTATAAGGTATTTATAGGAAAATTTTTTGACCCTATGGACCAAAATAACCTCAAAAGTAGCCGTTTTATAGCTGTTGGGAGGGGTAAAATTGGAAAAAAAATTTCAAAATTCAAAAAAAAGGGGGAAATTT
Organism: Dillenia suffruticosa; assembly: GCA_033439265.1. Lineage (NCBI taxonomy): Eukaryota > Viridiplantae > Streptophyta > Magnoliopsida > Dilleniales > Dilleniaceae > Dillenia > Dillenia suffruticosa. The sequence goes on along the minus strand of JAVTVX010000015.1, from coordinate 18,887,921 downwards.
GAACCGGAACCGGCCGGGCCGGGCCGGTTCCGTGCCGGGCCGGGCCGGTTCCGGGCCTGAACCGGCGGTTCCAGCAGGTTCAGGTCCGGTTCCGTGCCGGTTCCGGGCCCGGGCCCGGGCCGGTTCCGTGCCGGTTCCGTGCCGGTTCCGGGCCCGGGCCGGTTCCGGTTCCGGGCCGGTTCGGTCCGGTTCGCTTTTCCAAACCGGGCCGGTTCCGGGCCGGTTCCCGGTTCAATTTTTTTTTGAACCGGCCCGGCCCGCTACAGGAAACGGTTCCGGGCCGGGCCGGTTTTACTGTAGCCTTGGGCCGGTTCCGGTTCGGGCTTGACCCGGGCCAGCCGGGCCGGTTTTCGGGCCCAAACCGGCCCGGTTCCCAGTCTACAAGGCAGCCGGCCCCTTTTTGGTAAGAAAATATATGAATGTGCTCTTTCTTTCCATGTAGACTTCTAAATCAACTAGGAGATCTAAAATTAGGTAAATTACAAAATTTTTTTCTCCCACTAAAATATTTTTACTAAAAGTAAAAATATTACTAAAATGTTGAGATTAGAATTCAAGCTTCACTTCTTCAAAGCCCAATAAGATGTCTTAACCCAATTATCTCCAAAATTGCCTCAATATGCCCAATGTGCTCCAAACCTTCAAATTCAACCTCCTAAAAATATAATTCAATAAAACCAACCATTAGGGCATTAAACAATTCAAATTCAAATCATGATAACAAAAATAAATTCAATAAATTGCATGTTATCAGGTACGTCTCTACATTGATACCATAGTTCGGCTTCACGGGGTGCCCGTGTCGATTGTTTCAGATAGGGACCCCAGGTTCACATCTAGGTTTTGGCCCAAGTTGTAGGAGGCATTGGGTACTAGATTGAACTTCAATACGGCGTATCATTCTCAAACGGATGGCCAGTCTGAGAGGACGATTCAAATGCTCGATGATATGCTTTAGGCATGTGTCATTTATTTTCATGGTAGTTGGGATCGACATCTCCCACTGGTCGAGTTCGCATATAATAACAGTTATCAGACTAGTATAGGGATGCCTCCGTATGAGGTACTGTATGATAGGAAGTGCTGTACCCCGATATACTGGGATGAGATCGGAGAGCGACGTCTCAGTATTGTTGAGTTGATTGAGCAAACAAAGGACAAAGTTAAGGTCAGCCATGAGCGGATGAAAGTCGCTCAGGACAGACAGAAGACGTATGCTGATCGTAGGTGGCGACCTCTTGAGTTTACTACGGGAGATATGGTTTTCTTGATGATATTTCATTGGAAGGGAGTTATACGGTTCAGGCAGCGGGGCAAATTGACTCTTAGATATATTGGGCCCTTCCGTATCCTTGAGAGGGTCAGGAGTGTAGCATACAGGTTAGAACTGTCGGATGAACTTTCCCATATTCATGACGTTTTTCATGTCTCAATACTCAAAAAGTATTTGGCTGATCCCTCTCATGTACTTGAGCCTCCACCAGTTTAGTTACGAGAGAATCTTAGTCTTCCAGTTCAGCCCGTGGCTATTCTAGATCGACAGGTCAGAAAACTACGGAGCAAGGAAGTCATATTGGTTAGAGTTTTGTGGAGGAGTGATTAGACCGAGGAGGAGATCTGGGAGCCCGAGGAGGCTATGAGGAGACAGTACCCCCATTTACTTGTTATTTAGTCCTCTTTTAGTTTCGAAAACGAAACTTGATTTTAGAGGGTTAGAAAATGTAACGCCAACTCTGTGATGTCGTATTTTTGTACGAAAAATTTTATTTATTTATATTGATTTTTGAGTTTGGGGTATTTAAATGAAATTTTTGGTATATTTAAAATTATTGTCGTATCCGTGAAAATTTGGATAAAAATATATATAATAATAATAATAATAATAATAATAATAATAATAATAATAATAGTAATGAAAAGAAAAGAAAAGAAAAGAAAAGAGAAGAGAAGAAAAGAAAAAGCAAAAACAAAAAGAAAAAGAAAAAAAAAGAAAAAAAAAAAGAAAAAGAAAAAGAATTAGGGCTTAAAGCCCTAATTCTCCCTTTTCCCCTCTCTCTTCCTCTCTCTCTCTCTCCGTCTCTTCCTCTCCCGCAGCCGCCGCCGCCGCCACCGCCCACCGCCCACCGCCCACCGCCCACCGCCCACCGCCTCGCCTTCATCCCGCGATCACTGTCGCTGCAACGCCCTCCCACGACTACCACTCCTCCGCCGCAGCGCGATCCTCCACTACGCGAGCCCAGCGAGTGATCTCCTGCGAGCTGCGCGGCCCCAACACAAGCACAACGCACGAGCACTCGAGCGCGAGCGCACTCCAGCGCGACCCTCTGCGTGAGCACAGCGCGCTCCAGCGCGCGATCCACTACTCAAGCGTACCCCAACACGAGCACAGCGCGCTCTAGCGCGCGATCTACTACTCGAGCGCGCCCCAGCGCGAGCGCGAGCCCGCTCCAACACGACCCTCTGTGCGAGCATAGCGCGCTCCAGCGCGTGATCCACTGCTCAAGCATGCCCAAGCACGAGCGCGAGTGCTCCAGTGCGCGAATCACTGCGCGAGCGCGCGACCCACTGCGCGAGATCGCGATCCTCTCGCGTGCGCGCGCCTCAGCCCGTTAGCGCGCGACTGCAGACCTCCCGCAAGCCCTAGCCGTCAGCGCTCCAAGCCACGAGTGCTCCAGCTCGAGAGTACGAGCCCTAGCCGTGAAAGCCCACCAGCGGGCCGGCCCGCAAAGCTAACTACTGACCCGTGAAGCCCACTGCTAACCCACGAATCCCACTACTGACCCGTGAGCCCACTGCGGCCCACGAAGCCCGTTGCTACCAGCAAGCCGGGCTGCTGACCTGAGAACCTACCAGCGGGCCAGCCTGCCAGCCCATCGGCCTGCGATCCTACGATGGCCCGCCAACTCGCGACCGGCTTTCTCCTTTGAGAGCCATCTGCCATACTCATAGAAATCCTTCACTGCAAGTAATGGCTATGTTAGATCTGGTTTTGTATTAAAAATTGATTTAGTCGCTAATGTGATTTCAAAATTGAAAATGTTACAGGTTTCAAATTAATCTGACGGGCGAACGAAAGTTAGGTTCGAGATTCGAGTAAACTTAGGTGAGGGAAATGAAATTATTTCCATACTTAAATTTATTTGGTCGAATTTAGGTTGAATCTAGAATCGGAAGTTATATATATATGTTGTTGTGGCTTAAAATCTATATTTAAGTTCTTAGTACATGTGGTTAAATGTGCAAAAATTATGGTGTATATTTATAAGTTGAACAATTTAGGGTTTGTACGAACTTAAGGAAAATGATATACCCTGATAATAGTCGAAATTTTGATGAAAATCATGTTGATTTGATTAGGTTGGCTTTCTTGATGATTCGATTGAGGGGAGCCTTGTTCTACGTATTGTGGTTTTATTGGGGAGTGCGCCCTCCCCAAAACTGTGAGTGAGATTTATTTCAATACTTTTGTTTAATGTGTAAACTCTATTTTAAAATATCAGATAAATGAGCATGATTTGTAGCGTACTTGAAATATTTTAACTTGTTTTGAAATTGATTTTTGTGAATCGATGGAGTATCCCAAACTGTGTTGAAATATTGAAATTATGTATCCATGTGGTTGAAATGTATAATGTGTCATTTTATGCTATATGTTGTATTTGGTTTGTGAACCTGATTTCGGCACATTTTGATATGATTTTGGATTTGACCTTGAGGGCTTTGGTATGTATTGTTCCGTAACTACGAAGGACACCGTGAGAGACGCTTTGGTGGCGTCCAGATATGCCTAAGCCTGGGGTATCCCACGAGTTGTCGTGATTTTTATTAACGATACGGTACTAGCCAGGTTGAAGCCAAAAGGGGGAGGATTTTGATACTCTCTCTAAGTTTAACATCTCGACGAGATTCATCGTCAACGCCGGGGTAGAGAGCACTTTAATTAAACTTGCATATAACACCCCTGGTGCGTCTGTCATAGGTCACGGTAGATCTCTGTCAGGACATTTTCGGCTGGCAGGTCTATGATTTTAGTGATAGTGCTTTGGATACATATTTGACTTGAAAATGCATGCTAATGATATATTGTTGAAATGAAAATCATGATGATTTGAAATATGATTCGTATATTTACGTTTTCACACTCCAGTTTCATACTTCATATTTGACGATTGTATTGACCCACTCACTCACTAACTATTCTTCCCTGAGTACTCACTCCTCATTTCCCTTCTTGTTTCAGAGATAGTACTTGACAAGGAGCATTGTTTTAGGACGCTCGGTATCATTGGGAGATTTGGTTTGGACTTAAGGAGTCATTATATATTTCTGCTACAAATTTGTATTGGTACTGTATATGCATTCTGAGGTCTATAGATGACCATTGTGTAATTCTGGGATGGCTGTAAAAATATGGATATTTAAATTGTGGAACTCTCATGTCATCGCATAACATTGCGTTGAGCCATTTCTTATTCGTTGTGTATGTACTTGAGAATGTGTTATGTCTTAGAAGTATATTCTATGATCGCTTGGTGTCACATCTAAATCACAGGAAGGATGACTGGCGGCTATCCATACCTTTGACGGGGGTATGGTAGTAGAGGTCTGTGACTAGATTGTTGGAAATTTTTATAGCTTGGCGTTATTCTGGATGTTGGCTGTGGGATTGGTTGATTTTAGAGAGGCCGGGATAGCCATTTGATTATTTTACAGGATGGTTGTGATTTATACAGGATAAATTGTATTTGAGAGACCTCCAAAATATAGGAAGGTTCTTCCTGATTTTCTATAAAAATACAGCCGGCATTCAGGATAACGGGCAGTTGTTCACGATCCCAGTCCGGGGCTTGACAAGATGGATCGTCGAATGTGAATATATCATCAGTTATCTTTTTTGTTGATAACAATGACAAATGAAGATAATCAATTGAAATTTAAAAAACGATTGAATTATATGAGAGAAAAGAACGGATGTATAAGATAAAAAACATGAATGGTGAACTCCACAAACACGACTTATTGAAAATTGTCTGTAACAGATAGATTGAATAATTTATTGTTGAAAATTCTCAATTTAGTGAGAATTATAATATTTATTATATATTTACTTCAATTTCGTAATTCATAATTGGTTAAAAAGGGGGACACTATTGAAAATATTTCCAAATAGAGTATAGAAAAAATTTAGTTACGAAATTAGCCATAAATTTTAAAATATAGATAATAAATTAGCGACAAATTTAGTTATGAAATTTTATTCGTCGCTTATTAACGATGAAATTTGCAACAAAAAATTTTTGTCGCCAATTAACAACGAATTTAGTTATGAAAACAATTTCGTCATTAATTAGCAACGAATTTAGTCACGAATAATATGTATGTTGCTAATTTAGCCACGATTTCTTTTTCATTAAAAATTAGAGATGAAAAATTTTCGTCACTAAATTTATCGAAAAATAGCGATGAACTTTTTTTGTCGCAAAATTCCGTGGCTAAAAGCATATTTTTTTGTAGCGGAACACTGCAAATATTCCAGCGTCAATTACATCCGTTGCCTCATCAATGTCGACTTTTAAAAAAACAATATTTCTGTATTTCTGTGCCAAGTCTGTATACACAAGTGTTGGTTATGTATGCCCATTAAGGGGCATTTTGGTAATCCTTGGGATAATGAGGTAACTCTCATTATCCCATTTACTACCTATTAACCAGCTAATAATACTCTTCCTAATTAACCCTAGTATAGGCCTACACGAGGTAAGTGTCTTTTCTCCTTCAATGGAGAGAGAATGGAGGCTAGGGTTTCTTGAGAGAAAACACACATCTCTAACATAATGAGGGTTCGGGAAAATTCTACGGAGGGAATTTTCGATATCACTACCGTCACCGGACTTGAGACTTGAGGTATCTGTTCCAGAAATTCCGATCTTTTTACTATACTTCCGCATACATATGTTGTGTCGATTAAATCCAACATTGGTATCAGAGCATTCGTTGGATTTAATTAAATTTTTTTTCAGAATTTTTAGGTATAAAAATAGAGGTTTAAAAATTTGAGACTCGGATCAAGAATGAGTTTTATGAATCCAATCATACTATGATATTGCCCTAGATCACGAAAATAATTTTTTCGTAATTTTTGGAATACTTTAAGGTTATGAAATTTAAAGCCAAAGTTTCAGGCCCTAATGTGCCCGAAACTTGAAACATTTGATCTAGTGTTTTAGAGGGCAATTAGATCTATGTAAATGGTTTGTGTGTGTTCCTCGTACACATATAACACTACAAAATTAGAGTATTATGCCGACGGCAACTTTTAAAGTCAGTGACTTTTAGTCACGGTTTTTATACTTTATAGAAACGGTTTATGATGAAACCGTAAAAAAATATAACCCTCCCAATAGACTAAATGTCCGTGAAGAAAAGTTTAGCAACGTAAAGGTACCACAACTGTCTGTAAAACAATATTCAATTGTGATGATTAAAAATTACGGTTAATAAATATAATAGTTTTTTGACACTATTTAAAAATAGTCTCAATATAAATCTTTTTTATTATTTACTTAACAATACTGTTTCCATAGATTTTACGTTTGAAATGTATGGTAACATACAAATTCACTGTCTTTTAAAACTATTTTTAATTCTTACCGTTTGTATAAATTATATTTATAGTAACCTATATATTGTAACGTTTATAAAATCTAAAATTGTTATTATATTTGTATCATATACTTTTATATTTGAAAATAATCTGAGTGGTAAGTTATAGTAAATTTATGATAGTAGTAGTTTTAGCTAGGTAAACAGGTGGTAAGTAGGTGGTAAGTATGTGGCAAGTAAGAAAGTAAATTTATATAGTGGTAAATTGTGGTAAGTTTGTGATATATAATTAGATGGTAAGTGGTAAGTAAATAGTAAGTGGTAAGTTAGTGGCCATGCCAGCCCGCGCATGCCACCTTGCGCAGCATGTACTCATGTAAGCGCCCGAGCGGGCGCCCGACCAGGCTAGCACAGGCGCCCGTGCATGCCACAGCATGCGGCATGTGCTCATGCGCGTGGTATAGGTAAAATAGTAATTTCATAATAAGTAATTGTAATTGTAGGTAAGTCATATAATTTCACTAAATTTAATTTTATTTTTATTTATATTTCAATTATTATATTTTATCATTTTTTATTTCCATTAATTCTATTTCAATTAATTTAATTGTGTTTGTTTTTTTTTTCTTATTTTTTGTTTTTCAAATGAATATCGAATTTAAATTATAATATATTAATAATTTAAAAAATCTACATATTTAATCACAATTCAAAATATATAAAATTAATAAATTATAATACATTTATAACATTCAATTTAAATATCAATCAAATAATATATCAAAATAACAGTAAAAAAATTTAGAAAAATGAAAAAAAATGATCCCAAGATGCAGGAAAAGAATAGAGGTGAGAGTGAGATAAGGGAAAAAAAACGTGGGAACTAGATTAAAAAAAGTGAGGTTGAGATAGATAGGAAAAAAGAAATGAAAAAAAAAAACAAAATGATGCTCATATGGCATTGTGGTGTAATGGTTGGGACACTTGAGGTTGAGTTTCAATTTAGGAGTTTGATTCCATGCAGCACCAATTTTATGTCTTATTATCTTCATTTTTTGTCTCGCAATTTTATGTCTTATGTCTTCATTTTTTGTCTCCTTTTTTGCATAAAGAAAGGAGTGGGAATGCAGCGAGGGGGTGCCTGCAGGGGCATGAACTGGCGCCTGCCTATGCTCTTGCAGGCGCATGCATGCGTGTGGGCCCCCGTGTAGGCACATGCATGCGCTCCGGCATGCGTGCGGGCAACTGAAACTTATTTATTTTTTATCCAAAACATCTTTACATTTCTTTGTTCAAAATAAAAAATTAAAAACAATATTTTAATATTAAATATCAAATTAAAATAATATGTTTATTTTTAAAATCTAATAACATTTTGGATACATTTCTTTGTTCAAAAAAAAATTATAAACGACATTTTAATATTAAATATCAAATTAAAATAATATGTTTATTTTTAAAACCTGATTGAGCTTGTTGAAACTGAAACTTGTTCTTCTTCTTGGAATTGTTGTGATTTTTCGTATACAATGCAGGAGAGCTTTTAAGGAAAAATGAAGAAACTTTGATGGTGAAACAGGAGAAACTTTGATAGGCATAGGATTTATAATAGAACATGTTCACAAACAAATTTTAAAATCTCGTCCATTTTTTCTTTGGTGTTTTTTCTCCCGTCTCTTTTTTTATTACCGCATTCTTAATTCGCCATAATTTTTTTTATATTTTAAATCAATACCATTACTGATTGTTGAAAAAATCACTTACTACTTAATTACTACATACTTACAACATTTTAGCCCTGTAAGCCTTGTGTTGCATTAATTATATCCATTTGATTTATAAAATTAATGTATATTCTATATTCAGTATAAATTTATTAATATTATTAATTTAAATAATGTAATGATATGAAATTAGTAATTTATATAATATAGTATTATAGTTTTAGAAATTCATTAAAGATGATTTAATATTATAATTTAAAAGTATGACAATGTAATGTAATGGTATAATTAATTATGTTGATAATTTCAAAACTCATATTAAGTTATCTCGTCTCTCAACTTTCACAATTTATAATTATAAAGGTATGATTCTAAATTTAATCTCTCACATTTCAACACTCCACATAATTTCTACACCTACAACTTTCACACATCCTATCACCAACTCCGACTCTATCTCAACCACTAATATTTCACATGTAATATTATTTAAAATTATTAGCATACTTTAATTTGGATATATTGGTTTTTTGGAATTTGAAATAATTCATTGGTTCATCCATATTAAATGCATAAGAAGTTGGATCATGTACGTAAGTGATTATGTAAATCTGCGATTGAATCATAGGATGATTAAAAATTATCGTGTGAATAAATATAATAGGTTTTTTTTTGCACGGTTTATTGTTTTCAATATAAATATTTTTTATTATCAACTTAATAGCACCGATGTCTATAGTTTTAGATTTTGACTTTGACAATGGTATAAATCTATTTATACTAATCTCTATGTTATCATTTTTTATAATATATCTTTATATTTAAAAATACTCTGGTTGTGGTAATTTATGATAAATAAAGTTATGATAGTGATAATTTAGAAAATAAATGATAATGATAAGAAACAGTAGGTAGTAGTAAGATAAGTGGGTGATAAGTAAATAAGTAAGTTTATAAACTAGTAAGTTTGTGATACGTGAATGATAACTATAAAATCAAACATGTCGAAAACAACCTAAAACAATTACTATAATATCAAACATCTTACTATAAATTTTGTATAAAATTCATTGTTGATGATTAGAAGATGATGTTATGTTTTGACAAAATAAGTTAGATTATGGTAAACTATTTAGGAGAACACCTAAACATAAAGACATGAGGGGATAGATTGGTTACTTTAACCTCTTATATCTATCCAATATAACATAAATTTTTATCTTTGGCGAACAACATTAATTTTGTTTTGGCAGCTTAAATATTTTTCGATATAATTGATCCAGTATAATTGTTAGTGAATAGTGATTTATATTATTTAGCATAATTAGAGGATAGTAATGACTTTAGTGGGAGAGAAGGATGTTACTAGTGAGTAGTAATGACTTATATTATTTTCTTACAACTCTCTTACCACCATTACCACCTTTGGGAAGTGACCATTTCGGAAGTAGAAGCAAATCCTAAATTTTAATGTAATGATATAAATTTAGGGTTAGTATTTATTGTAATGTAATATTAAGGGTAAGAATGTAGAGGTTACAATATTGTAACAAAAACAAAAGTATAAATATAGAAAATGAAATTGCTAATGATATAATAATAAAAAAATGAAATTAAACTTACAAAAAGCAAGAAAAAATGGCGATTCTAAAAATTTAGTGCCTAAATCAAATATATAATAAATCATTCTCAACAAACCTCTTCCCTCCAAAATTTATAAGTTAGGTAGTAAACAGTTAGTAAATAGGTAGTAAATAGTAATAATGTCGCACGAGCTTGTATGGGTGCGCATGCGCCGGTCCGCGCTGGCATTACCGGGCGCCCGTGCGGGAGGTTGAATGCATATAGTGGCATGCGTGGGCAGGCGCCCGTGCTGGCATGGCCGGGCGCCCGTGTCAACCCATTGCCATGTCTCTGCTTTCTTTATTATATAAAAACTTGTCACATATGGATTATATAAAAAATTTCAAATATGAATTAAGTAGAATAATGATATAATTAATATTATTAATTTAAATAATATAATGATTTAAAATTTAGAGTATTTATTTATTATATTGTAATGCAGTAACAATGTAGTAACAATGTTGTAAGATATTAACAATGTTGTAACAAAAACAAAAATACAAAAAAATCAAATAAAAAAATACATAATAAAATTGATGATATAATAGTAAAAAAAGCAGTAAAGTAAGATAAAATTAAACTCACAAAAAATAAAAGAAAAAGGATAAAAAGTGGGAAAAAGTGGCGGGATTCTAAAAATTTATTTGTACGGCTAAATCAAATATATTATAAGTGGCGGGCTTTTAAAAATTTATTTGAGCGGCTAAACCAAATATATCATAAATCATTTTCCACAAACTCTCTTTCCTTTCAAAATCTCTCATTTCTTAATAAACTCTCCTCCTTCAAAACTCAGAGTTTGTGACTTAATCAAAATCTCATACAAAATTTTCTTAGCTCAATATGGGAACAACTAAACGAAGGATAAGTATTATTGCTGATCATGAAGAATCACAGCCATCCCAAAAACAACTTCACTTTGAAGAAAGCCAATCATCCCAAGATGCTATCCCAAGTTAGGTTTGGTTTAAAAACAAATCATTTTATTGTGAGATAAGTAGTTCTTATCCATTTTTAATTTTTTTCGTAACCCAACTTGTTGGATTTAGAAAAAGAAAAACACATGGTTAATGAAACAAAACTTATTGCTAGTATCCAGGTATGAATGTTATTTTTCTATTTCACCACAATCTTACTAGTTTCATATTTACTTTTCAATAATAATCCAAATTATTCGTATTTTTACCTTTTCGAATACTAGATGCTGAGAGTGTACATAGAAATTAACAATCATCATCATCACTGCCTCACCAAAAGATAATATTTTTATTTATAACTATTTTTAACATGTACCATTATATTATATTTATCTAACTACTTATTTTTATTTTATTTTTATTTTATCAATCGATTAACATACTCTATCAAAGGTAATATTTTTATTTATAACTATTTTTTACATGTACCATTATATTATATTCATCTCACTGCTTCTTTTATGAATTAATAGATTGACATGAAGGTAGGGTTGTGCTGGTAATCTTTTTGATATTTAAAGTGAAACATATGTATGAACATCTCAGAAGATATGGATTTGGATTGTGGGATATGTAATTTTTTTTTGTTATCCTATTGTAATCATTGTTCGGTTATAATATTTTACAAAAGTTTCTAACATTTCCCAGTATTTTGTAATATTTTGATACGTAATACATTTCCTAACCTAGTTCTTTTTTTTGACATTTAAAAATATATGATAGTAACTAATTATAATAATATGTGGTAATCGATAGTAACTGACAATAAGAGATTCTAACACTTGTGCTAACCGTCCATAAAACTTATGACATTTCCTCACATATGAACATATGTGGTACTGTGATAATGCGATAACTGACCATTACTAACATTTCTTAACAATGTTGCGTCATAATACTTCTTAATAGTAACCGACTAGTAACTGATTAGTAAACAACTAGTAATTGACGATAAAAATAATAACATTTTTTAACACTTGTGTGTAGTACTGATGATAAAAACTTATAACATTTCATAACATATTGATATCTGGTAACGGACCATAATTTCTTAACAGTTGTATAACCGAAGATAAAAGTAATAACATTTCCAAACATTCATTCATATATCGTAACATGCATTCATATATCGTAATATGGTAGTAACAACATGGTAACGAACTATAAAAGTAGTAAGATTTTCTAACAATTGTAACCGACGATAAAAATAGCAATTTTTACTGATACTTTCCAAACATGTCTTTTGTCGTAAAATGATAGTAACATAACTAACATGATAGTAACAGTATGGTAATCGACGATAAAAGTAGAAAGATTTCCCAACAGTTGTAACCGACGATAAAAATAATAATTTTTAGCGATGGTTTTTAAACTGATGATAAAAGACCAAATTTTACTAACACTTTTTAACAATCACTATATATATATGACATGCTCCAACAGTGACCGAAAGTGTCGGAATACATCTATCACGACTAGTGTATAGCCAACTGAAAATCTATCCGTCGGAGAATGTTCTGCCAACGGTTTTACTAGATTTAGGAGACGGTTTTAGTCCGTCAGAATAAGTCACTTGTTTTGTAGTGTAAATTGTGAATTTTGGATGCTGGAAAATGGAGTTTTAATAATGGTCATGAAGGGCCGAAACTTCGAATGTTTGATTTGTCGAGATTAAGGCCTAAATCAAACAAAAATTGAGACAATGATGGTTGGATGATGCTTAATTGCATTTTTTTTGGGAGAAAATCAAAAGAAAATCTGATCAAAAATGAGTTTTCTGAAATTCGGGTCAAAATGACCCATTGTAGGACCCGTCGGGCGAGGAAGAACCGCTCCAACAAGCAGGCGTGTTCACAATATGCGCGAGGAGGCTCGTGATGAAGCAAGCTATGGGGGCATGGACATCATGCATGCGTGAGATGCTTGAAAGGTCTGTTAGTTTGGTTCATGTACCACCCCGGTCCGGTCAGACTTTGACCCGTGTTTTGCCCAATCAACCACCCGGGTGACACGGCTCGACGCATGAAGGCGCTTGAGCCACGCGCTGCGAGTGGGCACGCGTTTGCCGAGCTGTGCCAACGGCGTGGCAATGCATGTGAGGCGCGCTGCGCATCTGGCACATGTGTTAGGCTGCTGCCAGCGCATGGAGGAGCATGGCAGTGTGTGGAGATGCGCCGTCGGAGTATGGTGGCGAATGTGGGCCCCGAAGGCGAGTCAGGTCGTCTAAAATTGGATTTTTCCAATTTTCTAAGGGTCCTACCTCCATAATTGTGACTTTTTGTAGGTTTTGTGTATCAAATCCATGTTCGAATGGTAAGATACGATTTCGGGTTGTAGTGTATGGTGTCCAATGACTCATACGCTCGCTTTTAGGTCTACACTCGAGTAATTTTGGATTTGTTAATTTGAAGATTATACAGAATGTGAGAATAAGTATCATTAAGTCACGAATGTCTCTCTTACTCCATTGAGAGTTGTCATATTAGATTTTTGCAAGGAGAGTAAACTGAATGATATAATTTGCGAGATTTTACACCAGTAGATTCAGTTTATTCTTGAGGAGCAAAATCTATTTGAGATTCTTAGGCATGAGATGGTGGCCCTATGGAGGGTGTCGCATATCAGAATAGACGGGATAAAGAGGTCTATCATGTGTGAAAGAAAAGAACAGCCAAGTTAGGGCAATCCTTATAAGTGGCATGCACGATGACTTGATCTTGTTCGATGAGCAATATCATATAGATATGTCAGTTAGGCTTGGCCTAAAAGAGTATTGTGATGTTTTTTTTAGCTTCTAATATAAGGATGCTGAAGAAAATGGTTGATCATACAATGATGCAACATGATGCATCGAGTATGATCGTCGAGTTAAAGGAATATGAAATTGTTAATTTCGGATGAGATTTAGGTACTGGGTGTGATCCAGTCTTTTATCTGATTCATGAAAAACCATGAAAACCTATTTCTCGAATGATGAGAGTATTCGTACTTTCACTAATGTGAGTAGGTATTGTGTGCTCAAGGAGGAGTACCTGGATGCGAGGAGGCTACACTCAAGTTATGCTTATACAGTGGAGTTGAGTAAGAACTCCCATGGCATCAAGCCAACAATATAAGCATGTGAAGAAGACTCGAGATCTAGGCAATAAAAATCATCCAAGAAAACCGACAACAAGGTACAAAAGCACAAAAGGAAGGATTTTGACTGTTTAAGGTAGACTTGGTCATTTCACTCATGAGTGTGACGAGGGGAAAAAATATCCTTCTTCTTTACGTGGCTTAAACTTTGTCTCATTTATTTTGATTCTCGTTGATTTCTTTTCTTTGTGGATTGTAAACTCAAGAGCCATCTTCCATGTAGCTCGAGACAGGCACGCGTAAGTAAAGTTCTGTCAAGTAAATCCTCAAGTTAGGGGGATTTACGTAAGGGACAGAGCATTTATCATCATCGAAGGAATTGACACTTGTTATGAAGTTCTTTATGCTCTGAGCATTCGACGGATCTTGAAATTAGTACCTTGTCTGAGATTGCATAGGATATGCAAGAAATCCTCTGTTTTATTCGACAACATTTTTTTTATTTATTCTGGTTTTGATCCATGATAGATGGAATGCACTGGGTATTGGCAAAACGATAACAAACCATTTGGCAATGTAATAAGAGCTGGGAGTCTACTGTAGTAAGACCACTCCGGTATCTGTGGCCTTATAAACATGAGAGTCTGAAACGGAGCTATGTATATTATGACGTTTATCGCGTTTCGGTTCATCTATCTGATATCGCACAAGTCTGAGACATTAAAATGTTTCAGGAGGTTTATTAACGAGATTGAGAATCAGTTAGACTTGAGAGTGAAAACTCTTAAAACCGATCGGTGGCGTGAATATTTTTCAGAACGACACAAAGAGCTCTATTTCGATAAAAGTATTACGAGATTACTGACTATTCCTACTATTTCTTAGTAGAACGGAGTAACCAAGATAAAGAATAGGATTTTGTTGGAAATAGTGAAATCTATGATGGCGTAAATCAATATGTCTGTCTTCCATTGGAGAGATGTTTTATTGACTACAGCCTACATTCTTAACTTTATCTTATTAAAGTCCGCAGTTAGTACCCCATATGAGCTTTGGATAGGGAGATAGCTTAACCTTAGCCACTTGAGGTTATGGGGTTATGCTGCGATTTCTCGTATCCATACAGCAAGTAAGACCTGTGAGAAAGTATGTGTTCTTAGGTAAACATACAAACGGCACTGTTATCAAGATTGAGTCTCGTGATACCATATTCGTTGAGAATGATTTCCCTAAGAGAGATGAAATTAATTTGGACATTACCTTTATGACATGGATGAGCCTAATGGCTCAGGAAGCCCTCTACTACGAATCTTGGTCCCAATGGGAGTGATCCATCAAAACGTAAAGATTTTTCTCTCTTCGTAGGAGTATCGAGGATGCGTACTTAAATGTTGCTTTTAAATTGAGGGTGAGCCCCTTATTATAACTTTAGAGGATAATAAGAAATCCAAAACGGTCTACGAGACTCTCGAGAGTTCTACGAAAGACCATTTGTTGAAGGTCATAGATGAAAATGAGGAGTCGATAAGAATCAACAGGGTTTGGGACCTAGTTGATTTACCTGAAGGCAGAATGACTATTGGGAACAAGCAGATTTTCAAGGTCAAGAGAAAGGTCGATAAATCGAAAGAGAGGTATATGGACCGTCTAATAACCACAGTTTCACTTAGACTTGGTCTACTGGGGAGTCGTAGTCCAATTTATCTTGACCCGTTTATTTTTAATGATTGTCATGAGCATGGATTTGGAGTCATACTAGATGGACATCAAGACCGCTTTCCATAATGAAAATCTGGATAAGGCAATCTACATGGAGCATCCCTCTCGGTTTGTTTTAGTAGATCAGGTGGATAAGATTGTTTTGATTTGAAAATCAACATACGGCCTTAAATACTCATCCAGGTGGTGGTATCTGAGATTTCACGAGAAAGTAATATCTTATAGTTTTATAATGACCGGAACGATTATTGTGTATATCTGATACATAACAATGACTCTTTTATCATCATGTTTTGATATATATGGGTGTCATTTTGTTAGTCGGGAATAACAGTGTAACACCAAATAAAAAAATAAAAAAAAGGATTGGAGACGTAGCGTTTTGGGGCAAAACGCTGCGTCCCCAATTTGGGATTAGGGTTAAAACCCTAACCCATTTTTCCCTCTTTCTCTCTCCCTCTCTCTCTCCCCGACTTTTCCTCTTCCGCGGCCGTTCGTCTTCCTCCACCACAGCCACCGCCATCGCCACCATCTTCTTCTTCTTCTTCTTTCTTTCCCTCTCGGTTTCTCTCTCTATCTCTCTGTTTCTTTCTCTTCCTCTTGCGATCTCCCACGATCACTCTCTCTCCGCCTCGCCTTTCCCCACCACGAGCCTCCACGAGCGCAACCCAGCGCCTTCTGCCACCTCGCAATCTCCTCTCCACCAGCGTACGACTGCAGCGTGTTCTGCAATGCAATCCCCCAGCCCGAGCCGAGCGTGCCTCAGTCCCTGAGCGAGCAGGACCCAGCCCGCAGCGCGAGCCAGGCCGCGAGCAAGACCCAGCCCGCAGCGTGACCCAGGCCACAAGCAGGACCTAGCTCGCGAACGCGAGCCAGGTCGTGAGTACGAAACAGGCCGGGAGCGCGCCTCAACGCACGAGCGCGCACCAGCGCGCGAGCACAGCGCACGAGAGCGCACCAGCGTACGGGAACGCGAGCCAGTGCACAGGAGCCAACCTGCATGCGCGCGAGCCAGCGCACGAACGCGCACCAGCGCACGAACGCGCACCAGCGCACGAACGCACACCAGCGCAGCGCACGGGCAAGCACAGCCCGCAGGCCCATCAGCCACAGGCCCATCAGTCGCAAGCCCACCCGTAGGCCCATCAGCCAGAGGCCCGCCAGCCCGCAGGCCCGCTAGCCCGCTAGCCCATTGGCTCGCAGACCAGTGGGCCCGCTAGCCGAAGCCCACTGCCCCACTGACCCACGAACCCATGAGCCCGCGGCAGCCCGCGACGGCCCGTGAGCCCGTGAGCCAGTGACAGCCCACGAACCTCCATGCAGGTAATTAATTTAGGGTTTTAATTCTGATCTAAGTGTTTAGATCTAATAAATAATTTTTTTTTTTGATAGGAAACACAACAGATTTTGGAGTGACCGAAGAGAATTCTGGACGAAACTCTGCGCTTCGAGAAAACCCTAGGTGAGGAGATTTCGGCTCTAACTGATACATTGAATGAATCTAAGATGAAAGGTTCTGTATATGTTTAGAGTGTAAATAGAATGCAAATAGAATACAAATTCTGAAATGATTATATGTGATTTTGAAGGTTAAGTATAGAATGTTACAAAAACTAGATGGTCTGATACGAAAGAAATATGTTATAGAATCAAAAAAATCATGTGGAGTGAATTCGAATAGTTTCCCTTAGAGTTAAACTTTGAAATATGCATGAAAATATCTGGGTTGTAGGGTTGGAATGAAATGAGCCGTAAAGTGGAAGATATTGTACCTTTCATGTCTTTCGGATAAATCTTAAAGATGCTTGAGAAATTGATATTCAATTTTGATGATCTGATTATGTTGATCTTTTTTTGGAGACTCGAGAAATCAGATTGGATTGGTTTTGAAAATAGGGAGACCACCCTCCCTAGAACAGTGAGTGAGACTTTGACATTCGCCATTGATTGAAAATCATGTTTCAAAAATACTTTTTAAATGACATGTTTTTGCAAAATATATGATTGTTAGAATTTTTGAATATTTTATGAAATGTTTTGTAACATTTGGAGTGTCTTAATTTTTGACTTTATTAATATGCATCCATGAGTTTTGATAACTGAATATTGTGCGACATTTTCGACATATTGACATATTTTTAATGCTTCCACAGCATTGGCACATGGTTTTAAATGGATTTACTTATATATTTGGGCTGTATGCTCGGCCGACATTATGATATGATGCATGGGGCTATATGCCCAGCCGACATTGTGATGGGATGCATGGGGCTACGTGCCCAGCCGATATGATATTGTGATCCGTAGCTACGAAGGACATCTGGTAGAGGCACCCCTTGTGTCTGGATATGCTTCGGCGCGGAGGTATCCGCCAGATCGTTATGTGTATGGGTTTCCCAGGTTGATTCTTATTGGAGAGGACGTTGAGTACGGCTCCGTCTAGCACCAGGCGGGGGCACCATACACGGCCGACTAGTTATATATACATTATTATTATTTACAGGCTTGTTGGGGTAGTCTGTGGCCAACATTGGGGTAAAGAGTCATTATTTAATACTTGCATTTGGAAAAACCCCTAATGCGTCGTCCTTGGTTGAGGTAGACCATTGTCGGGAATATTTCATTGGCCGGCTCTTCATGACATTGATGTAAATATTGGATGCATATCTTGCTTTTTGATGTGTGCGTATGATATATGATTTTGAAATAACATGATCGGTTTGGACACTGTGGATATTTTTTTTATCTTATTCTTTGACACTACAAGTTCACCATCGATATTGATAGTATGATGTCAATCCCCTCAGTTACGAGTATCCTCCCATAGATACTCACCCTTCGCTTTCTTTCCCACAGGATTAGTGTTGGACCGAGGAGGTATTATTGGGTTTGTATACTTGTGACGCGAACGTGATATCACTGGGTTTGGGTATGGATATTTTCATCTCTTCCGCTACGATGATTGTTGATATCGTTATGTATTGGAGATTTTAGTTTGACCAATATATTTATATAATTTTTTTGGGGATGACTATATAAATTATGGATATTTATTCGTGAAACCCTCGTATTGATTTATTTCATTGCATTGAGGCATTTGTGAATATTTAAAAATAACTTGTGAATTTATTTTATATATGCGTAGAATTTAGGTCCGCTCGGTATGGCAGTTACTCATGCTCTAGTTGGGCATGACAGTAGAGGTCTGTTGGTAGGACTGCTAGAAACTTTATAGCTTTGCGTTGTTCTGGATGTTGGCTGTGGTATTTATTGATTTTGGAGAAACTGGGATGACCATTTGTTTATTTACAAGATGAATGTGATATACAGGTGAAATTGTACATAGGAAACTTTCGATTTATGGGGAGGTTCTGCCTGATTTTCTGTAAAAATACAGCCGGTATCCAGAGACAACGGGCGGCTGTTCACGATCCCGGTTCGGGGCGTGACAGTTCGGTTGGTATTAGAGCCTTAGGTTGGGTAAAGGGTAGTAAGAAATACATTCCCAAGTAACTTGGTTTTAAAAGTCCTCAATGCATTTTAGAGTTTCACACAGTCATTTAAAGTTCCATACATGGTTTTCGGCATATGAGTTATTCATTTAGGGGGTTAGATACGATTCGTATCTAGCCTAGTATGTCATTTTTATTAAATTCTTAGAGCCAAGACTTCATTCATTTTAGGAGGTTAGTTGCTATATAACTAACCCTGATTCTTAAATCTCGGCAAGCTATAACATTATATCTAATGATAATTTCCCTTTACAGAGTTATGTCGCCTAGACACGGTAGACGAGCAGGACGCGGAGCTAGACCCGCGCTACCCGTGACCCCTCACATGCCTGACCCTCCGAGGGAGCCTGAGACCCTTGGAGTGCCTGAGACTGCTTCTCTACACGGGCGTGCCCAGCAGTGCCTACTCGGCCAGCTGCTCTTGCCGAGATTCCACCACCGTCCCTTGAGGCGTTTAGGCAAGTGTACAAGTGGTACACCTCCTACAGGGTTCAGATGCCACCCCCACCACCACCACCGACTGACGCGCCGACTCCTACGGCCGTTCCACCTTCTGTTGTACCAGATCAGCCACCTGTTGCTGGTCCTTCTACTGTGTCGAGACCTAGCGACTCTACCTCCTCCACCTTGAGGCGTATTCATGAGTTCACCCAGCTGGTGAAGGAGGCGAGGCAGTTAGGCTACACAGAGTTCGCAGCGTGGGTGATTCCATAGCAGTGAAGCACTAGATCAACCGCACCTGCAGAATTTTGACTGATATGGGGTTAAGCGAGGACTACTGATTTCGGATAGCAGAGAGACTTTTAGATGGTGACGCCCTCACTTGGTGGGAGGCAATTTGTGACGATGCTACTGAGTTGCTGCGATGGGAGGACTTCTTGCTGGAATTTGATCGTAGGTACTTCTCTGAGTTCTAGCAAGACCGTAAGAGGGCAGAGTTTCTGCACTTGCAGCAGGAAGACAGGACAGTGACAGAGTTTGAGACTGAGCTGAGGCAACTAGCTACTTTCGTTCCAGACTTGGCTATACCGAAGTAGTTACGGTTCAAGTTTGAAGATGGCCTCAACTTGAATATCAGGAGGTACATGACAGTGACATCTAGTTTCTCCTTTACGGAGATTGTGGACTCAGCACTTAGGGCGGAGGAGATCGTCCGTGCTGAGGGCAGACAAGCGGGAGAACAGGGAGCAAAAGAAGAGATCTGGGGCTTCTTCGAGCTGGGGCTCAAAGAAGGGCAGGATTTCAGGATATCAGGAAGACTCTTCTCAGCAGAGACAAGTACATCCTGGACAGGGATCACGATCTCAGGGATTTAGAGCACCGGCCTCTAGCGCCACGACTCAGATTTCAGATCAGCGGTACCCCTTTTGTCGCCGATATGGTGGACGCCACCCATTTGGAGAGTGTACGGTGCCTGTTACATGCTTCCGGTGTGGAAAGCCAGGACATATCAGGAGCACCTGTCCTGAGTTGGGATTTGGAGGTCACATAGCTACTGGACACTCGAGTGTTCCCCGAGGAGGACAGCAGGGAGCACCTGCACACTCGAGTCACACCGCTCTACGGACGGTAGCCGGGAACAACACGGTGCCGGGACCATCACGACAGCAGTAGAGGACACAGGCCCGTGTATATGCGATGATGCAGGAGGACGCTGAGGCAAGTCCTGACGAGATTTATGGTGTTCCTCCCACTGAACCCCATGTTTAGAGATGTCCATGTACTTTCTTTTGAGAACCATCACTAGTTAAAGCCGTAGACGCTTAACTATGTTAGTTTGTGCATACATTTTGATATATATATTTATGATATTTATGTGAGCATATATTTTTCTCCATAATTATCAACTGATCTTTTTATTTTTTTCACATAAGGAGTTATGAAAATATGGGGAGTCGACGCTCGTGTCCTATTTGACACCAGGTCGAACCATTCGTATGTGAGAGTGTCTTTTGCCCATGAATTGGGTAGGCCTTGTCACCACTTGATGAGGAGATATTGGTAATTTCTCCTCTCGGTGAGCAGATACTTAGAGACTCTGTCTACAGAAGGAGTAAGGTCATGGTCAGAGATGCGATACTTGAGGCAGACTTGATTCCAATTGAAATAACGAATTTCGATGCCATCCTACGGATGGATTGACTAAGCATGCATAGGGGCTCAGCAGATTGCTTCACCAAATAAGTAGAGTTTTGGAGATACGAGGAGCCGTTATTGAGGTTCCTAGGCGAGGGGCGAGTGTTATCTCGCTGCGTTGTTTCGGTGATGAAAGTCAGGAGATTGATACGCCGAGGGGGCACCGCATAATTGGCTCATGTTATTGACACCACTGTGGAGGGGCCAAGGCTTGATGAGGTCCCAGTGGTGCAGGAGTTTCCAGATATAATTCTCGAGGAGCTACCCGGACTACCACCAGTTCGAGAGGTTGATTTCGAGATTTACCTAGCTCCAGGGATCACTCCCATATTCATTCCGCCATACAGAATGGCGCCAGCTGAGCTTAGAGAGCTCAAGGTCTAATCGCAAGAGTTGCTGGACAAGGGTTTTATACGTTCGAGTACTTCGCCTTGAGGTGCTCCGGTGTTATTCGTGAAAAAGGACGGGACTCTACAATTGTGTGTGAACTATAGGCAGCTAAACAAGGTTTCCGTCAAGAATCGGTACCCTCTGTCGCGTATTGATGATTTATTCGATCAGTTCCAGGGTGCGTGTGTTTTTCTCAACGATCAATCTTCGATCTTTGATATCATCAGTTGCGGATCAGGGCTGAGGAAGTGCCCAAGATTTCATTCCGCACTCAATATGGACATTACGAGTTTGTGGTCATGCCGTTTGGGCTGACCAACACACTAGCAGCCACAGATAGTTACCGAGGTGCGAAGTTTTCTTGGTCCTGCGGGGTGTTATCGGCGATTCGTAGAAGAATTCTCCCGGATCACTGCTCGACTTACTAGACTGACACAGAAGGACGTTAAGTTTTTTTGGGACGATCGCTGTGAGATGAGCTTTCAGGGGCTCAAACAATGACTGGCGCCGGTCGGCTAGTTAGAGAAGACCTTAGTTTTCCAGCTCAGCACATAGCTATTTTAGATCTACAGTTTAGAAAGCTGCGGAGCAAAGAAATTTCATTGATCAGAGTTTTGTGGAGGAGTGACCAGCTCGAGGAAGAGACCTGAGAGCCCGAAGAGACTATTAAGAGACAGTACCCCCACTTGTTCAATGTATTGCTTTCTTTAGTTTCGAGGATGAAACTTATTTTTACGGGGTTAGAAAATATAACACCAAATAAAAAAAAAAAAACAGGATTGGAGATGCAGCGTTTTGGGGCAAAACGCTACGTCCCCAACTTGGAATTAGGGTTAAAACCCTAACCCCTTTTTCCATCTCTCTCTCTCTCTCTCTCTCTCCCTCCCCGACTTTTCCTCTTCCGCGGCCGTTCGTCTTCCTCCGCCACAGCCACCGCCATCTCTACCATCTTCTTCTTCTTCTTCTTCTTCTTCTTCTTCTTTCTTTCCCTCTTGGTTTCTCTCTCTATCTCACTGTTTCTTTCTCTCCCTCTCGCGATCTCCCGCAATCGCTCTCTGTCCGCCTCGCCTTTCCCCGCCGCGAGCCTCCGCGAGCGCAACCCAGCGCCTTCTGCCACCTCGCGATCTCCGCTTCACGAGCGCACGACTGCAGCGCATTTTGCAGCACGATCCCCCAGCCCGAGCCGAGCGCGCCTCAGTCCCTGAGCGAGCAGGACCCAGCCCACAGCGCGAGCCAGGCCGCGAGCAGGACCCAGCCCGCAGCGCAAGCTAGGTCGCAAGCCGGACCGAGCCCGCGAGCGTGAGCCAGGCCGCAAGTGCGAACCAGGCCATGAGGGCGCCTCAGCGCACGAGGACGCGCTCACGCGCGAGCACAGCGCAAGAGAGTGCACCAACGCACGGGAGCACGAGACAGCGCACAGGAGTGCGAGCCAGCGCACGAGCGCGTGCGAGCCAGCGCACGAGCGCGTGCGAGCCAGCGCACGGGCGTGCAACAACGCACGAGTGGGCACCAGCGCAACGCACAGACCAGCACACGGGCGAGCACCAGCCCGCAGGCCCATCAGCCGCAGGCCCATCACCCCCAAGCCCGCCAACCCACAGGCCCGCTAGCCCACTAGCCCACTGGCCCATAGACCAGTGAGCCCGCTAGCCAAATCCCACTGCCCCGCTAACCCGCGAACCCACGAGCCCGCTGTAGCCCACGAGCCCGCGGCGGCCTACGACGGCCCGTGAGCCCGTAACAGCCCACGAACCTCCATGCAGGTAATTAATTTAGGGTTTTAATTTTGATCTAAGTGTTTATATCTAACAAATAAATTTTGTTTTGATAGAAAACATTACAAACTTTGGAGTGATCGAAGAGACTTTCGGACGAAACTCTATGCTTCGAGAAAACCCTAGGTGAGGAGATTTCGGCTTTAACTGATACATTGAATGAATCTAAGATGAAAGGTTCTGTATATGCTTAGAGTGTAAGTAGAATACGAATAGAATACAAATTCTGAAATGATTATATCTGATTTTGAAGGTTAAGTATAGAATGTTACAGAAACTAGATGGTCTGATACGAAAGAAGCGTGTTATAGAATCAAAAAAATCATGTCGAGTGAATTCGAATAGTTTCGCTTAGAGTTAAACTTTGAAATATGTATGAAAGTATCTGGATTGTAGGGTTGGAATGAAATAAGCCGTAAAGTGGAAGATATTGTACATTTCATGTCTTTCGGATAAATCGTAAAGATGCTTGAGAAATTGATATTCAATTTTGATGATCTGATTAGGTTGATCTTTTTTTAGAGACTCGAGAAATCAGATTAGATTGGTTTTGAAAATAGAGAGTGACCACCCTCCCTATAATTGTGAGTGGGACTTTGACATTCGCTATTGATTGAAAATCATATTTCAAAAATACTTTTTAAATGACATATTTCTGCAAAATGTATGATTGTTAGAATTTTCGAATATTTTATGAAATATTTTGTGAACTTTGGAGTGTCTTAATTTCTGACTTTATTGATATACATCTATGAGTTTTGATAACTGAATATTGTACCACATTTTTTACAAATTGACATGTTTTTAATGCTTCCACTGCATTGGCACATGGTTTTAAATGGATTTACTTATATATTTGGGTTGTATACCCGGCCGACGTTATGATATGATGCATGGGACTATATGCCCGGCCGACATGGTAATGGGATGCTTGGGGCTACGTGCCCGGCCGATATGATATTGTGATCCGTAGCTACGAAGGACATCTGGTAGAGACATCTCTTGTGTCCCGATACGCTTCGGCCGGAGGTATCTGCCTGATCGTCATGTGTATGGATATCCCAGGTTGCCCCTCATCGAAGAGGACGTTGAGTACGGCTCCGTCTAGCACCAGGCGGGGGTAACATACACGGCCGACTAGTTATATGTACATTATTATTATTTACAGGCTAGTTGAGGTAGTCTGTGGCCAACATTGTGGTAAAGAGCCATTATTTAATACTTACATTTGGAAATGCCCCCAATACGCCGTCCTTGGTCAAGGTAGACCATTGCCGGGAATATTTCATTAGTCGGCTCTTCATGACATTGATGTAAATATTGGATGCATATCTTGCTTTCTGATGTGTGTGTATGATATATGATTTTGAAATAACATGATCGGTTTGCACACTGTGGATATTTTTTTTATCTTATGTTTTGATACTGTAAGTTCACCATCGATATTGATAATATGATGTCAATCCCCTCACTTACTGAGTATCCTCCCATAGATACTCACCCCTCA
The DNA here is from genome assembly GCA_033439265.1 of Dillenia suffruticosa. Classification (NCBI taxonomy): domain Eukaryota; kingdom Viridiplantae; phylum Streptophyta; class Magnoliopsida; order Dilleniales; family Dilleniaceae; genus Dillenia; species Dillenia suffruticosa. The sequence continues at coordinate 18,862,874 of JAVTVX010000015.1, read as the reverse complement.
CTTTCTTTCCCACAGGATTAGTGTTGGACCGAGGAGATACTATTCGATTTGTATAATTACGACGCGAACGTGATATCACTGGATTTGGGTATGGATATTTTCATCTCTTCTGCTACGATAATTGGTGATATCGTTATGTATTTGATATTTTAGTTTGACCAATGTATTTATATAATTTTTTTGGGGATAACTATATAAATTGTGGACATTTATTCGTGAAACCCTCGTATTGATTTATTTCATTGCATTGAGCCATTTATGAATATTTAGAAATAACTTGGGAATTTATTTTATATATGCATAGAATTTAGGTCCGCTTGGTATGACGGCTGCTCATGCTCTAGTTGGGCATGACAATAGAGGTCTGTTGCTAGGACTATTAGAAACTTTATAGTCTTACGTTGTTCTGGATGTTGGCTGTGGTATTTGTTGATTTTGGAGAGGGCGGGATGACCATTTGTTTATTTATATGATGAATGTAATATACAGGTGAAATTGTACATGGGAAACCTTCGATTTATGGGGAGGTTCTGCTCGATTTTATGTAAAAATACAGCCGTCATCCAGGAACAACGGGCGGCTGTTAACGATCCCGGTTCGGGGCGTGACAAACAAAGAGTATTCAATGATCATTATAACATGTTTATTGTTCATAGGTGAGGCTTAGTTTATTCTTGAAGTTAGGATCCAGAGGAATCGCTTGAGAATGATGTTAACTATTTAACAAGAGTTCTATATCATGTAGATTTTTTAGCATTTCGAGATAAGCAATAGCAACCCAACAGATACTCCTATCGCTAAAGGTGAAGACCTGAATTTTGACATATATTCTAAAATTCTTGAAGAAATAAGGGAAATAAGTATAATCCCTTATACCAGTACAATATGCATTCTAGTGTATGCGATGAGGCAAACACGTGTAATGTATGGTCTAATGTATGCGATGAGTTGTATACGACCGAATAGGTTTCAATCAAATTTTGGAAGGGATTATTGCAGAGTAGTGAAAGAATTCTGAGATATCTTAAGAGAACTGCAGACCTCTCATTGTGTTACAGAGGAAGTCATTTGCATTCCGTTGGGTATTCAGATGCCAACTGAGAGTCGCGATCTGAATGAACGCAAACTAATATCAGGTTTTATCTTCTTACAGTAGTAAGAAGCAAATCTAAATAATTCTATCTACGATAAAGACTGAACTTGTAGTATTCTCAATTATAGTTCATGAGAGTATTTGGCTCTAGAAATTTCTGGATGACTTAAAAGTTGTGACAGATAGTGGGAGGTCAATGATAATTATTATGATAATCAGAACCATTGTCAACAACTGAGATCCTAAGTATTATAGTAAAGCCTAACACATTGATACCGAAAACCACTCTATGAGAGATATTATCGAGAAGGGTATTGTGACAACTAAATACACTTTTACATACAGTATGGTGGCTAATCCCTTCAGAAAACAGATTGTGAGAGATTTTTTTGTGGGACAAGAAATTATTGGGTTTAATTTACTTTAACATTTCTCATTATATACTGTTTTACATGTTTATTGAAATATATGATATACGTATATTATTAGGTCACAAGTTTATTGTTTCATGCATTTATTTATTGTCATATATCTTGTGAAATGTTGTGATAAAAGATGTGTCAGACAGGTATGGTCGACTTTTCACATGAGTAACCACATCCAATTCTGAGTGAGCGGAGATGAGATGATTTCTAGTCATAAAAGGCTTTGAGAGTGGTCATATTAGAACATAAGTCATCATGATATGTGTTCAAGATGAGATCATCTACGATATGACCGACATGAAAATATCCACATTCATATTACCTATAAATAGCCAGATTTAAGATCTCAGATATCACTTACGATTAGTGATATTGTCTCTGAGATTTTTGGATAAACTCTTATGTGTAGACTAAATTCTATACCTACACAATATTAGAGAAATCTGACATATACCATTTGAGAGATGTGGGAATAATACTGTAACACGTGTTTCATACCACGTGTGATGAGACGACCATGGGACAGTGAGAGCTATTACTTTAGACGATAATGTGATCATGATCCCCATTCCTATTGTGTGAAATTCGAGATCTCATACCACGTGTGATAAGACGATTATGGGACAGTGAGAACTATTACTTTAGACGATAATGTGATCATGATCCCCATTCCTACTGTGTAAAATTCGAGATCCATTGAGTGGGATCTCTTGTACCCTTATTACTTTTGGCTATTTCTAGAAGTTTTGGTTTAGTATTGCTATTTTAGTCTGTTTACCTATGGTCCGAAAGATAAATTGAGATCTAAGAGGCAGATTTAGGAAAACAACTGAATTAAGACTGTTAAATTCGAGTTTGGGAAAAGGAATGCCAATAGACATTACATCATTGTGTTGTATTCACAGGTCGACTTGTTATGTTAATTCAAGTTGGGATTTAAACATGATAATGAATACATAGTCGAGCAAACAATTGAAAATCACTTTCGATAAGGGAAGTGGCTCGATGGGTGTAGATACGTTGGATTTGGGGTACACTGAGTTATTTTTTTTATATACTAACGGTGACTTCTCGATCATGCAAACAAGTGTATCAAGGAGTCTTTACTTGCAAGTGTACTCGCCAGTCACACGACGCCCAAGCTTATATAAAAATCCAGCAAGGTGATGTATGATAGATCGCATGATTGCATGAATTGCGATCTTGTGATGAATATAAAATGTTTTCATGTGAAAGTATGAGATGTTGGTTATATATGCTCACTAAGGGGCATTTTGGTAATCCTTGGGATAATGGGATAACTCCTATTATCTCATTTACTACCTATTAACCACCTAATAATACTCTCCCTAATTAACCCTAGTATAGGACTACGTGAAGTAAGTATCTCTTATCCTTCAATGGAGAGAGAATGGAGGCTAGGGTTTCTTGAGAGATAACACACATCTCTAATATAATAAGGGTTTGGGAAAATTCTGCATAGGGAATTTTCAGTATCACTACCGTCACCGAACATAAGGATTGAGGCGTCGTGACAATGCGATGGTGGTTCGATCCCGTGATCATCATTCCGACCGCGTAATCCATTTGAGAGATTTTGTCATGCCCCGAACCGGGATCATGAACAGTCGCCCGTTGTCCCTGGATGCCGGCTGTATTTTTACAGAAAATCGGGCAGAACCTCCCCATAAATCGGAGGTTTCCCATGTACAATTTCACCTGTATATGACATTCATCCTGTAAAAATAAACAATTGGTCATCCCGGCCTCTCCAAATTCAACAAATACCGCAACCAACATCTAGAACAACGTAAGGCTATAAAGTTTCTAACAGTCCTAGCAACAGACCTCTACTGTCATGCCCTACTAGAGCATGAGCAGCCGCCACACCGAGCGGACTTAAATTCTACGCATATATAAAATAAATTCCCAAATTATTTTTTTAAATATTTACAAATGCCTCAATGCAATGGAATAAATCAACACGAAAGTTTCACGAATAAAAGTCCATAATTTATACAGTCATCCCAAAAATTTAGATAATTGGAATGGTCAAACTAAAATCTCCAATACATAACAATATCACCAATCATCGTAGCGGAAGAGATGAAAAATATCCATATCCAAGCCTAGTGATATCTCCTCGGTCCAACACTAATCCTGTGGGAAAGAAAGTGAGGGGTGAGTATCTATGGGAGGATACTCAGTAAGTGAGGGGATTGATATCATACTATCAATATCTAGGGTGAACTTAGAGTGTCAAAGCATAAGATAAGAAAATATCCATAGTATGCAAACCGATCATATTATTTCAAAATCATATATAATACGCACACATCAGAAATCAAGATATGCATCCCAAAATTTTACATCAATGTCATGAAGAGCCGGCCAATGAAATATTCCCGGCAATGGTCTACCTCGACCAAGAACGGCGCATTGGGGGTTTTTCCAAATGCAAGTATTAAAGAATGGCTCTCTGCCCAAATGTTGGCCACAGACTACCCCAACTAGCCTGTAAATAATAATAATGTACATATAACTAGTCAGCCATGTATGGTGCCCCCGCCTGGTGCTAGACGGAGCCGTACTCAACGTCCTCTCCGATGAGGGTCAACCTGGGACACCCATACACACGACAATCTGGCGGATACCTCCGGCCGAAGCGTATTCGGACACAAGGGGTGCCTCTACCAGATGTCCTTCGTAGCTACGGATCACAATATCATATCAGCCGGGCACGTAGCCCCATGCATCCCATCACTAGATCAGCCGGGCATATAGCCCCATGCATAATATCATAACGTCAGCCGGGCATACAGCCCAATGCATAATATCATAAAGTCGGCCGGGTATACAACCCAAAACATAATATCATAAAGTCGGCCGGGCATACAGCCCAAATGTGTAAATAAATCCATTTAAAACCATATGCCAATGCAGTGGAAGCATTAAAACATATCAATATGTCGAAAATATGGCACAATATATGTTTATCAAAACTCATGGATGCATATCAATAAAATCAGCAGTTAAGACACTCCAAAGGTCACAAAACATTTCATCAAATATTGGAAAGGTCTAACAATCATACATTTGCAGAAACATGTCATTTAAAAGTATTTTTGAAACATGGTTTTTAATCAATAGCGAATGTCAAAGTCCCACTCATAGTTCTAGGGAGGGTGGTCACTCCCTATTTTCAAAACTAATCAAATCTGATCTGCTTTCTCGAGTCTCCAAAAAGATCAACCTAATCAGATCATCAAAATTGAATATCATTTTCTCAAGCATTTTTAGGGTTTATCCGAAAGACATGAAATGTATAATATCCTCCACTTTACGGCTCATTTCAATCCATCCCTATAACCCAGATACTTTCATGCATATTCCAAAGTTTAACTCTAAAGAAACTATTCGAATTCACTCGACATGATTTTGTGATTCTATAATATACTTCTTTCGTATCAGATCATTCAATTTCTATAACATTCTATACTTAACTTTCAAAGTCACATATAATCATTTCAGAAATTGTATTCTATTCGCATTCCACTTACACTCTAAACATATACAAAACCTTTAATCTTAGATTCAATCATAGATTCATCCAATTTATCAATTAAAGCCGAAATCTCCTCACCTAGGGTTTTCTCGAAGCGCCGAGTCTCGTCCGAAAGTCGCTTCGGTCACTCCAAAATCTATAGGGTTTCCTATCAAAACAAGGTTTATTTGTTAGATTTAAACACATAGATCCGAAACAAAACCCTAAGTCATTTACCTGCGTGGAGATTCGTGGGCTGTCACGGGCTCGTGGGCCACCGGCCGGACTGAGCTCGTGGGCTACAGCTAGCGGGCTCGCTGGTCTGCGGGCCGATGGGCCGGTGGGCCTGCAGCTGATGGGCCTGCGGGCTGACAGTGGCTCGCAGGCTGGTGCTCGCCCGTGTGCTGGCACGTGCCCATGCGCTGCGCTGGCTCGTGCGCGCTCGCGCGCTACTGCGTGCCCCTGCGCGCTCGCGCGCTCGCGCGCTCTGCTCGCGCGCCTGCTCGCTCGCTCGCGGGCTCGGTCGTGTGCTCGCCTGCTCGCTCGCTCGCTCGCTGGCTCGGTCGTGTGCTAGGGCGGGTTGCGCTCGCGGAGGTTCTGCAGTCGTGCTGTGGAGCACTCAAGCTCGCGCGATGGTGGCAGAAGGAGGGGTTGCTGCTGGTGGCGGCTGTTCGCGGACGGAAGCAAGATCGTGCGGTGGCGGCGCTCGGCGGAGCTTGCGAAGGAGGTGAGATCGCGAACGATCGCGACTGCAGAAAGGAGAGAGAGCCGCGGGAAGAAAGAAGAAGCAGAAAAAGAAGAAGAAGAAGGAGAAGAAGGAGAAGAAGAAGAAGAAGAAGAAGAAGAAGAAGAAGAACGGCGGCGGCGGCGGCGGCGGCGGTGGCGGTGGCTATGGCGGAGGAAGCCGAACGGCCGCGGGAGAAGACGAACGGCCGCAGGAGAGGGAACGTCGGGGAGAGAGAAAGAGAGAGAGAGAGAGAGAGAGAGAGAGAGAGAGAGAGAGAAAGGGGAATGAATTAGGGCTTTAGCCCTAATTCAATTGGGGAGGGCCAAAACGCTGCGTTTTGGCTCTCCTTTTTCTTTTTTTTTTCTTTTTTTTTTTTTTTTTTTTTAGTTTGGTGTTACATTTTCAGCTCAATTGGTGAGAGGCGCTCCCATGATGGGGGACAAATGCACAAGGTCCCGTGTTCGACGCCCAGGCCCTGCAGGGTGCAGTCGAATAGATGCGGCAATTGTGGTGACAATACCTGGATATGGGGGCTGGCCGTTCCGGGTGTGATCCCGCGGGGCCTCACAGATTTCGCAATCCGATTGGATTTTTGAAAACCCTACATTGAGGTATTTATCTAAAAAATTTCAATCTTTTTATTATACTTTTGCATGCACATGTTGTGTCGATTAAATCCAATAACAAAAAAAATGAAACGACATGTTTCACACCATGCCGCAGTGAAATACAGGATTGGCAGCTTAGATGCTTTTGAAGCAGCATTTAGTTTGCCTTTCCAATTCAGTGGCAGAGTGAATTCTGATAACTTGTCCTATTTATGACAAAAACAAAAATCGAATCAACAGGCTAGACTTATCCTTCAAAGGTTATTACAATTTATGATTTACAGGGCACAGGATTTATTTCTCCTGAAAAACTAGGGCAATATTTGTCTCAAGCAGTTTATTGCAAAGGATTAGGTTCTACACCCTTCATACACATAGCCAAGATCTCCGATGGCTAGTGGTGAATTACACAATATACACATTGTTAAAAGAGAACCAAAACTTTCTCCTCTGACTAGGTCCCAATCTTTATAACCAAGACCAGTGCGGATCACACCACTAGCATCAATTAAGTTCAAAGTGAATTTATTCATCATAAGGACGAGTTTGAAAAATACCAAAATTTTTCAACTCAAAACAAATCAAGTTTCATTGGTTATCATTATGTCTTTAGTTAGCACCACTCACAGAATCACTTTGAAAGTTCAAGAGAACGATTAGCATTGCATGCTAACATATTAGTGAGCAGGAAAATTCTGCCTCAGCCAAGGGCACCCAGCAATCACAATTCAGCCTTAATCTCTCAGCCCATTATGACAGCTAGTAAAAGTCTAACAAAATGCCGTCCCATACTCCAGCTGCCCTTGACATGAATTATGTACTGCTTTTATTTGCCGAAAACTTAAAAGCAATTGACTTTTATAGTATTTCGCCTACAGGTTAACTCTTGTCATTAAGGCCCATGCATAAACGAAATTGCTATAATGGAGTTCCTAATTATAATAGGAGAGAATATGTTTAAATTTTATCAGTTGAACAAAATCAATAGAATGCACATATAGCACAACAAAGTATTGAAAGTGTACCCGAAACTGACAACATAAAAAATGTATCAAGTAAAAGCAAAGAGTCAAATGCATTTCAAACGCTATGAGTTGAATTGTGTACTTATTAAGATATCGGTACTTAAATTATCTTCTCATATTTTGTCTCACAATCATCTTACAAAATAGTTCTCTAAGCTTTAAAACTTACGAATTATATTCTAAGAAGCATGAAAACAAAGATACAGGGAAATGGACACCACTCAATGAGATGACAATCCAGCAAAATTTCCTAAAGGGCATAGTATAAATTTCCAAAAAGTTTATCCTTTTTTTTTTTTTTTGGTATAATATCTCAAAGTTAGTGTATAAGCAATTAATGTAATTCAAGTGTGACAATGGGGACCCATCTAAATATGTAGAATGACACATGCATCCCAATCTTGCAAATAATAATTTGCTATTTTGAAGTGTACAAGCTTCAGAAATAGACATGATCATTTATATCCAATATACTAACAAGCTTTACTATGATTTAGGACTTGGACAGTACAAGCATTTTGAAAGGAACTACGAGCACATTTGAACTTGAAAACTTGTTGCATTGCCATATCCATGTATGTGCATTTCATATTACAAATGATTTGCTCCGGTTTATCAATCTATTGTACACTCAGGAGGAAATACAAAGCTTTAAATCATGTATCCAAATCCCTTACAACTCCCATACGGAAGAATTTCTAGGAGGACATCAAAGAACTCTTGAGCTGTCAAGCACTTTCTTTTTACATAGAGGACAAAAATTCAAAAAAAGAATACACCAAGGAGATGCACTATGAGCATAAATAGGAGGAGGCAAACCTACAAATGTCATCTTGTCCTCCAATACTCCAAAAATATCATAGGAGAACAAAAAATGAATGGATCTACTCCAAAAATAAATCAAAGGTCTCTAAACCCTTAATTTATTAAGATAGCTTTCCCTTGATATTCATTAAAACATAGCCAGACAGAATAAAGAAATAATTGTCCTCTTTGCTGTAAAACTCCTGCTCGCTCTGGCTACATGTCCTTTGGACCCTTCACCTGCTTAGAAGTGGATTCCCGCCACTAAAGGATTTTCAATCCATGACTCTAACCAGCTGAGCAACCTAAACCACTTTCCTAACGAATGTTTTCTTCATCGAATAGTGCTTTACCTTTCCACTTGATCATTAAGGGAAAAACCCTTTACTAATAACATAGAAAGGCCTTTTTTTACTCATTTGTCAAGTTTTACAGACATGATGCAGTTGAAGTAGTTGTGTTAAATGTCAAATATTATCATTAATACCATTCATTAGTTTAATCATACATTGATTATGCGGTTGATAATGATAAAGCTTTAGCGCCTGTTCGCATTTCAATATTTCCAGCAAGCATATATTGGATATATCATCATAGTGGTAGATCTTCAAGTCCCAAAGTAGTTTCAAGAGAAGTATTTAATATGCATCCTTTTTTACTAATTCGAATATTTTCATCACCGCCAACAATTCCAGCTCGCCACTCCTAGAAGGATTTAAAATGATTACTTAATAGCACCTAATCAATCTGCGCCATATACACCATCTCCCCTAATGGATCCAAGCCGAAGTAGGCAGTCCTGGTGGTTGATGGCATTTATTGATGTCCGTAGCTTTTAATTCCATGATGTAGAACAGATTGTAGGATAGGATAAATTTTGTTAACGCAACATGTTTGAGATTTTCGTAGAACATTAGTTTCTTCTGATACTCCCCCTCCACGCTTCTCCTTTTTCCTATTCCCGCTCTAATGCCGTTTTACATTTGTCATGAGCTTACCCTCTCTCTCTCTATTCTTTCCATCTCTTTGGATCTAAACCCCCAACCTTTTCTGTCTCCTTCCTCCGGATTCTTTGTGTGTTCTCCCGATCTTCGGTCTGAATCTTCTTTCTCCTCGCTAGTTATTTTGATATCCTGTATCTGTTTCTGGTTACTAAACCTTGAGTTTTACAATTTTCTTCTGTAATAGGGATCAATTTATATAAGCCTCACAGAAATGAAGCCAAAAGATGAAAAGTATGTGCCATACTTCTCAAATTCGATCAAGGAGTTCTTAAATCAGTACTGATGGCGATATTATGCCGGTTTGTGGTTCTAATTTGGATAAGAAAAGAGCTTCATGCTAGCTAAAGTGCTTTATCTAATATTACTAGTAACTCAAGAATTAAGAACTGGTCTTCCCATTCATCCAATTGAGTTGTAGCTTGACAAAGTTCATGCTTTACAAACTCTTGATTATTCATAAGTCCACAGGAGCAGAAAACTTGAGAGTGAAAAATCTTCTCCACGCGTGAATGAACAATTGAGAAGAACCAAATCTTCTCTCTCTCTCTCTCTCTCTCTCTCTAAATTCTTATGTCTACGGGAGGGTAAAAAATGAACATTTGAGTCTTATTTGAAAGATATATTCTATATTTGAATATTTGAATAATTCTTATGTTTGAATTTGATAATTTAAAAGAAAAGGAGATTTAATTGTTGTGAATAATTTATTCCTCGTTGGCTTGGATGTTGTGTACTAGCGGGCTTGAATTTTACTGCACATGTGAATTATTTAATGCAAATTATACTTGTTAGAATTTTTAGATTTAATTGCAAAATTTATGAGGAATCCGATTTATGGGGAAAAATAAACAAATTTTAAATTGGAAATGTATGTAACTGAAATTTTATGATCCATACAAGTCTTGACCACGTTTTCAACTTTTTTCATTTTGAATTGATTTAAATTCTTTTTTAATATGTTTAACATTAATTCTTTTTGATAATTAAGTAGTTTGAATATAATGTAATGATTCATAACTATAAAAAAATACCATTTCCGGGATAGAGGACCCGTAAATTCAAAATTTGTGACGTTAAATTATCTATTGAGTAAATTTAAAAATTTAGGAGAGTTTCTGTAGTCTAAAGAATGTTTTGGAGTTCTTACAATCACCAAAAGTGAAAAAGAAAAGCATGGTTTAAAGTAACCCTAAATCTCCTTTTTGCTTTTACTTTATTTTGATTCAATTTCTGAATTGGAAGCATCTATTAGGACTATCATGCATTTCATTATTTGGTATCAAAGTTACTTTTACTTTGTCTGCTTGTATTTTGATGAATTTTTGAAAATTTTCTTCAAAGATTTTTAAAAATAGAGACAAGAAATGATTTGGGTATGAAATTTCACCCAATTTGGCATTTTCAAAACTTAACTTTAGTCATTTTGTAGTTTTCGACTCTTCAGCATCGAAAACCCATCGGTTCAACCAACAAACAATAGTGTAGATAAGTAAGGATATCTTTATCTATTAACCAAGCAGGGGTTCGAACCTTGGCATGGGCACAGAGAACCCTTTGTTGGAAGACATACTACCATATAAGTGGGTTTTATAGTCAATCGGTTCGGATTATTAGGGGTAAAATCTCGAATACTAAAGGATGGTATAACATAAAATAAAATAAAATAAAATAAAACAAGTAGACCCGTCGGTTCGGTCAGGACCCTTGGGGGTCTTCTCAGGTGAAGAACGTCCATGAGTAACCATCTGTGCAATTAGCTGTCATCATGTGGGACCATAGTAAATGTTGTGTTTGAAAGTCAATATTTGAAATTTGCACCACGTATACCTGCAACAATGTGTTCATGCATGAAGCATGTAAATTCATGAATTTTCAATTTTCCTAAAAAAAATTATGTTAGGATTTACTTGAAAAATTACAGTTTTGTCCTAAAATTTTTATAAATCTCACGATTTCCTAATTTTTTACCTGTTATTATTACAATCTGATCCCTGCAACACCTTTAAACAAAAAAAACTACACGGAGAAAAGTACAAAATTTGAAATATGCATTTTTTGTGCATAAAAACAAATACAAAATTTAGTCAAATATTTTAAAATGCATGAAGAAATTTTTTGAATGAATTTTTATATATAAAGGCAAATACAAAATTGACAAAATATATTAGAAATAAATATTACATTTAAGATTAAATTTCATACATCTTATATGGTACAAATATATAGTAAAATATCCTAGTTGTCAATATGATTTCTAATTAATTAAGACAAAACCAAAGTAACCATAATTATTATAAAAATTATATATTAAGATATGAGTAATCACATTAGGAATGGATATTTGGGTATAGTAGTTATTTTTGTATAATAAATTTCATCCCTTAGAAATTTTTATTGCATGAAATAAATAAAATTAGTGATAGGATTACAAGATAACAATTTTTATATAGTAATCTTCATGATATTAAATTCATTTTCTATAAAATACTATAAGTGCGGTTGATTTAGAATATGTATAAGAAGATTTTATCAAAATGATGGGGATAAATTTAAAACTGACTGGTTCTTAAATTGTCCCATGTGACCCACTACCGACTTGAGAACTTATCTGATACATTAGCGATATCATCTTATAGAGTCTAATAGAAAAGAATAAAGTGATTGGGGACAGATTAACTATATGGTAACTTCCAAATTAACCCACAGGCATTACAAAATAAGTTAATTTTGGAAATATGTTAAGATTAAAAAAATTTAATGATGATAAATTGAAAGAAAATAAGTTTAAAGTAAATCAGAAAACTATTAATAAACAAGTATCTGTAAACTGTGTCGACCTGTTCTTCACACACATAGCCTACCCTCCTCAGGTCCACTAATTTTAAAATCAATGTCGACCGATTTTAGGCTGACCACAAACATGTTGGCCTGAACAATAGAAATATAATACATTTTGTTAAGTTAATATATGTCGACATTCCCATGAATACATCGACTTATCCCACACAACAATCTGAATCTAGCACACAACGATCTGTTAATCTCAGGTGGACAAATTTAGAATGTCATGTCGACAAATTTAAGGAGTATAACGACTTACTTTCAGATCACATCGACAAACACAAAGTAAAAGTTTAAATATGTCGACATGGATAATGACTTGTCAATCTGATTCATTTGTTTCTTAAGAGACATACAATGATCCGTGTCATTGACTTGTTGACATAAAATACAAATCGACCTATTTTATGAGACATATCCATCGATTTTATATTAGCACAAAAGCATGCCGATGTGAGATTTAAACATGTCAACCTGATGTAAGTGTTACTTAGATATCACACATCAATCTAAACTTTATCCTTGTCGACGCACACAACACATCGGCCAATTTCTGAGAATAAGTCGACAAATATTGTGTACACATAGTGGTATGTTGATGCCTATTCAAAACATGTCGACCTGATGTTGGTCAATTCTTAGATATCACAAAATGACCTGAACTTTAACCGTATCAACAAACGCAGCACATCGACCAATTTTAAAAACAGGTCCACTAATTTCTAACAAACACAGGACTATGTCGACGTGGAGATAAAGCTTGTTGACCTAGACTATTGATTTTCAAAATATGTCATGTCGATATTTATTAAAATCATGTCAACACATCAAAACATATCGACCAATTTAAGTCTATGTGTCCACCTATTTAATTTGATATATGCTCTTGTTGACCTAGACACGCTCTTGTCGTCCTGATTGATCAAGAACACAATACTAAATTTTTGAATTTAGGACGATATATTATTCAGACGTATCGACCCCAAATTATCAAAAAACGTTTTTTCAAAATGGATTTGAACTTAATGGTCATTTCCTTTTTCCGAATCTCTGAATATTTCTATTTCAATCAAAACTAATATTCAAATAGAGTAAAAACAAACTTCGATTGGTTAACAAAGAAGTGGTGCCAGTGGAAGGATGGAGTTTTAGTGTGAAAAATGGGTATTGTTACACAGAATATTAATGGCGGACATTAAATGTGAAATGTTGGATTCAATAACCCCTAACAGATCTCTTCAATGCCACAACAAATACCAGAGAAGAGAAATAAAAAAGAAGGATGCTCGATTAACTTTCTAAACAACTTCACTACTTGTATTGATTGCTCTTTATGCTTTATCTTAATTTCTTGATCCTTTTTTGGGTATTTTAAGGTTGAGTTTAATTATGTCAAATTTGAGAATTAGAATCTCTTATCTTTGACATTGCATTCGTACATATACTGAGTGATCGAAAGACCAAAGAGTGTGTTACTACTTTAAGTCTAGTATAAGAATAACTAACTGTGCATGGTTAGAAAAGTGGTGTTGAATAGGAACACTGTAAATTTTTAACTTAAATCTGCTATCAAATTTGTATTATTGAGTTGATAGTGAAAAATCTAGGGGATACTAGGAGAGGACATATACCTAGTTTGGTGTAACCATTATAAAAATGTATGTGTGTTATTTACTTTTATGTTTTGATTTTCAAGCAACTTAGGTGTAAGCCCTTTTAATTACAGAAAAATTTGAAAAATATCTATATTCAACTGCTCACACTCTCTAGTTGAATATTAATTGATATCAAAGCGGGTATTTTGATAGAAAGTCTAACAGCTTAACACCAAAAATCCAAATGACCATTAATAGAGACAATATGCCAATAAAAGCATACTCAACAAGTCGTGCACCATTCTTCTACAGAAACAACTTCAACTATTAGAAACAAAAAATGCACAATTCCATAATTTCATAGGATCTTAATGCTTGGAAGATAATCGAAGGAGTTGAATTTTTCATAGAAAAAGATTGATGGAGTACGAGTACCGGTCAAGTTAAAAAACATGACAATGGAGCAGGAGAAGGCATATCAAGCTACCTACAAAGCTATAAATCTCTTTCACCTTGCCCTAAGAGTCAACAAATACAATCGAGTTTCATTATGCATTATAGCAAAAGAAATCTGGCAAAAGACTCGAAACTATTTACAAAGACACTCATCAAGTTCGCAAGAGTAAAATCAGATTGCTGAAACAAGAGTACAAAGTCTTCAAAATGAAATAAGGATAAACTATCGGCGAAATGTTAACATCGTTTCATAAGGTAACAAATGAATTAAGGTTACTTGAAAAGGGAATTCCTCAAAAAGATATGGTAGATAATATTCTGAGGAGTCTATCAAAGTTTTGAGAACCCAAAGTTATAATAATAGAAGAGTTCAATAATCTTGAAACATTGACCATGGATGAACTCGTGGGGTCTTTAATAACCCATGAGATGAAGTTGAATGTGAAGAAGTCAGCAAAATATGAAGAAACAAAGGAGTGGCTCTCAAAGTTGACAGTGATGAAATCACCTCAAAGTCAGAAGAAGAAGATGATAAAGAATATGAAGCACTGTTAGCCAGAAAATTCAAAAAGTTCATGATGAGAAGAAGAAACAAGAAAAAATCATTTTTCAAAAGGCCAGAAAGAAAGAGAAAATCAGGTGCTTTGAGTGTAAAAAGTTGGTACATATAGAAGCTGATTATTCCCAACAGAGAAAGGATGAAAAGAAAAATAAGAAAGAAAGAAAGAAATAGAAAAAGAAGAACACACTTGCAGCTTGGAGTGATGAAAACTCTAGCTCAAGTAGAGAAAAACAAACAAAGGAACAGACAAACGTATGCTTCACGACCATATTAACAATTAAACATCTAGATCAGCAAAATAAAAAAAAATGAAATAAATAAAAACATAGCTCTAAAAAGGGAATTAACAAAATGAAAAAAGAAGAACATTAGATAAAATACCATATTAATGAAACTTATACAAGGGCAAGAAAAATTAGATGCCTTTCTAAGAGCACAGAGAACAGTGTTTGACAAAATTGGGTTAGGATATAATCCCAGTCAAACTCAAAAAAAGCTATATAATTTCTTCACACCTATTTCAGAGACTGTTAAGATACAGGTCTATCTGAAGTCAAGAGAATCTCTTAAAAAGTCAGTCTGGTGCATTGAAAGTGGATGTTCAGGGCACATAATTGGAAATATCTCGAAATTCTCATCTTTTGAAAAGAAGAAAGGGAGAAAGGTAACATTTGGTGATAACTCGACAAGAAACGTCATCGGAATAGGTAACAATGGAGATAAGTCCACTGACTCTCAAATTCAGAATGTTCTTCTCATTTTTTATCTCAAATTTAGTTTGTTGAGTGTTAGTCAACTGTGTGATAGAACTTATATTGTCACGCCTCGAACCGGGATCATGAGCAGCCGCCCATTGCCCTAGGTGCCAGCTATAAAAAAAAACGGGTAGAATCTCCCAATATTTTGGAAGTCTCCCATGTACAAATCAACCTGTATATCAAATGATCATCCAATCACTTAAATAAATTGGCCAACACGGTCTCACAACAATTCAACCACATATAATACCAATCAATCTACATCGTACAAACCAGGACAATGTAAGGCTATCATAAAATACTATCAGTCTTAGCCACAGATCTCTACTGCCATGCCCCCATCAAAGGCATGGACAGTCACCAGTTGCCCCTCCTGTGATTTAGAGATGGCACCGAACGAACCTAAAGGACACTTCTAAACATGACACGTTTCCCGAAGTAAATGTACACAATAGTATATTTCATGCCTCAATGCAATATAATAGAATTGAGAATTTCAATAAGATGCACAAAAATTTCTATACAGTCATCCCTTTTTATACACAATAATCTATCCACAAACTCAATAAACTAATATACACTTTTATTGGCAAATCCTTCCCAATATCATATTGAGTACCTAATCAATAGCCTCGATTTCCAATCAAAAGTCTCGTGCGCTGATAAGTCTCAACGCGTCCCACTATAGCTATCTCTGTACACAACAGGAAATGAGGGGTGAGTATCAAGGAAGATATCCAATAAGTGAGAGGGTATATATCATGTGTTCAATGAGTCGGTGAAAAATAGAGTATCAAAGTTCTCAATAATACCACATATTGTAGGAAATCATATAAAATACTCAATTTATCATAAATCATTCTTTTCACATACATTTCAAATATATATGTATCCATGTTATCAAATCATGCTAGAATAGAGCGTGTCAAAAGTAGTCCTGGCAAGGGTCAACTGCGACCAATGACAGGCGCATAGGGGGTTTTGTATACAACAGGTTAGAAAAGCTCTCTACCCCGACATTGGCGACGAATCTCATCAGGTGCTAAACTACGACAAACCATAGCCCTCCCCCTTATGGGTTCAACCTGACTAGTACCATGTCGAATCATAATACATTTACCATTTTTCGATATCATGTGGGATACCTTCCGCATAAGCGTATTGGGTGCAAGTATGGATCACCCTACACATGCATCCTTTGTAGCTACGGAATGGGATTTACCCATTACAAAGCTATCATCATCACATGCTAGGGCCCTCGGCTCATGTAAAATATCATTATCAAATCAATTACGTGCCATGCCACATTTCTCAAGTAATATCAATCATTTCCACAAGATAACACGTATAAAAATATTTGGGGATACTCCATGAATTCACAAAATCATTTCATAATTTATTGAAAATTTTCACATCACATATTCATTAAATCATGTTTGCGTCAGAAAATATTTTAAGACATGATATTGTGTATCAGACATATAATATAATAAATTTCACTCACAGTATGCGGGAGGGTACGCCACTCCCAAAACGAATATCGAGGCACACACAAAAATATGCTCTCCTCAATATCACCAACGAGGCTCTATAAATATAATGCAGAATATGTGTCACTTAAGAGATCATATGATGCGTATACAATAATGTAAATGTGATGCAACCCTAGTTATAGACAAATCTAGGCTTTTCAAGTTCTATTCTTGCGCCATTTTAAGGAATTGACCACAAGTTCCTTAACCGGGGTCAGAATTTGGGAAATTTCAATTTCTATGGTTAACTCACATAAAAACTCATACTTTTTGTGTTGAATTATCTCCAAAATTTCGGTGGAAGATTCCTTAAAGTCCACATTTTCAAACCAATTTAAATTTCACTCTTTATTCTGTCCTGTTTTTGCAAAGTCTGTTCTAACCAATTTTTAACTCAACCATCACAACTTTTAGCACAGAACTCCAAATTACTTGAACTTTTTACAGTACCTAGAAGACACAAAACCTTACATTTTTCTTGTTTTGGGTTTCTTCCAATTTTGCCTAGAAGGGGTCTGAAATTGACCACCAAAATCTCTTTTCAGTTTTGGCTGAGAAACAAAATCGTTTCTGCACAGTTTTGGGAGAGTTTGTATAACTCTTGATTTCCTTAGTTGAATAGGCTGAACATTTCACAGTCGGTGGATATGAGAGAGATCTACAACTTTTCTTCTTTGAGATTTTGCAAACAAGGGCTGGAAGAGAGTTGTGCAATGCTACTATTTTTAGTATTGGAAAATGGATGACCCTCTGACTAGTTTCAGTAGAATGGCTGTAACATTTGACACGGAGATTGGATTGAGGGGAATCCTTATCTCTTTCGAAAGCTAAGACATGGGTCTACAATTATTTCAACTAGCCCAAGATCTGAATCTATCAGAAAGGGGCTTGAAAACTTATGTTAGTGTTACTGCCGAAATCAGGGCAAAATACAGGACTGAACAGGGAATTAGTGCAAAACACCTAAATTTGAAAAATCATATAAAATCCATCTCTCCTCAGAATGCAATGTTTCTTATCTCATTTTAAAGTTCTGAATGTCTAGTTTCTTGTGTATAAATTTCACACAATTTGCCCCTGTGAAGAAAATGCTATAGATAAAATACTACAACCAGTTCTGAATATCCAGATTTCAGAATTTTTGGTTTCCTTCCTTGACTTCAGATTTCGGCCACCCTAGTTCCCTAATCAAATCTCCTCATTTTGACCCCAAATTAAGATATGTTTTGCTATGGAGTATGGAGGGCTTCATACCTGAAGATGGACAACTGGGCTTGAAGCAAAACTTGGATCTTTCCTCTTGAACTCTTGGCTGTCCCTTTGTTCTTCACCAAGCAATCCTTCTCCGTTGGCCTTGATTTTTGGATATATTATTCTAGGGTTCAAGAGGGATGGATTTATGTAAAAAATTGAAGATTTGTTGAAGGAATCAAGCCTCCCTTCAAGGAATGGCTCATGGCTATGGAGGGAGGAAGAAGAGAAGAAGTCTTTCTCTCTCCGTTTTTTTTTGGTTTCTCTTTACTCTTCACGGTTTTGGGAGAATGAATATAGCTTGTTGGTGATTCTCTCTCTCTACTCTCTCCTCCTCAAGCCCCAACAAGTCAAACTTCAATTAATACTTCATTAATTGATTTGTCTCCCAACAACCAAAATCAATGGCACATATTTGTTCTTTGACTTTTCAAATAAATCCTAGCCTTCCACCTCACGGGCACACTTGTCATGGTCATTAATTATCTCCAACCCCTTTTTCTAAATTTCATAAAAGGTCATTCTTAAATTTGCTTGAAGATTTCTACCTCGATTTTCGCGTTACACACGACGGGGTCAATATTCGATCCAAAATCCGAGAAATTCAAATTTGCCCATTTGGTTCAATTTTTCACACTGAATCAAATAGAGTTGGTCTCACATTAATTTGAGATCTTTTGATAGTCCAAATGTCTCTCGGAGTGAACGAAATCCTCAATCGGTCAAAATTTGACCTTGACCTCAAAATGCGTAAAATCAAGGATTCCATTTTATATGTAGATTTTAAAAATATAGATCTTGGGTGGAAAAGGGACCGTTTGCTCGAACAAATTTCAATTATGCCAAAAATTAGGGTTTCTCGAGCAAAAAATGTTAGAGCACCGAGCATTTTTGTGCTATGGCTTAAAATTCAGTTTCACTCCTTGACCCTTCACTTTTAAAGTGAATTTAGCATATATATTTCTCATGGCATGAAATTTGTATGTGTGGTTGTCATTTCGGCACGGTAGGGTCAATTTCCCTTGATTTCGGGCAATTTTGGCAATTTTCTGAAATTGCGGTTTAACTTGATAAAACATAAATTTAGCCTAATTTAGGTTTCCTGGCAAAATGTTAGCAGTTTTGTATGGATAGAATTAAATTTCGCTCGGTGAGGACAAACTTTTATCTCCTGCGATTAAGTATCAGGCATTTCTTCGCAAACGATTAAGAATTGCCCGAAATCAGGTTCCATTAACTTTTTAAGCTAATTTAGCACGTGTTATTTCATCAGGGTCGAAATTGTACGCGTAGGTTTTAAAATGACACGGAGGGGAAAATTTTTAGCTCCCGACAATCTCACCAAAATTTTTCAAGAGCATTATAAATCAGAAAAAATTCTGAGTGATTTTTCTCTCTGTGAAAATGAAAATAAATCATATATAAGATAATGAGAAGTATAATATACAGTACACTGAGTGTCTGTGTTACATATATTGTTATATTTGAATCTAATGCTTGCTCTGTTCTTGATAAATCCACTGGTATTATTAAATTCATTAGTTCTGGAAAAGGAAATATCTATGTTATTGATTTTGAACAAATAGAAATCTGAAATGAATCTTGTTTAGTTGTAATAAGTAAGAGCACCTAATGATGACATAAAAGACTAGAACACGTAAGTATGGACACAATTTCAAAGCTAATTAGAAAATACATTGTGAAAGGTCTACCTAAGTTAAAATACAAAAAGAATAGTTTGTGTAATACTTGTATAAAAGGGAAACAAACCAAAATCTACTTCCAATCTAAAAATTGCGTTTCAACTAACAATCCTTTGAAACTTCTTCACATTGATTTATTCGGACCAACAAGAATTCAAAATTTAGAAGGAAAATATTATGGATTTGTAATCATCAACAATTACTCTAGATACACTTGGATTTTATTTCTTGCCAAGAAGGAGGAAACCAGTGAGGCTTTCATCAAACTATACAAGAAAATTCAAAATGAAAAAGAAATATCAATTAAAAGTATCAGAAGTGATCACAGCAGAGAATTGAAAAATAAAACCATAGAAGAATTCTGTAACAATCATGGTATTGATTATAACTTCTCAATACCTAGAACACCTCAATGGAATGTAGTAGTAGAAAGGAAGAACAGAACTCTATAAGAAATGGTTAGAACCATATTCTATGAACATAATCTGTCAAAATTTCTTTGGGTGGAGGCAGTAAATACTGCTTGTTATATGTTAAATAGGGTATTAATCAGACCAATCTTAAAGAAAATACCCTATGAACTTTACAAAAGAAGAAAATCAAATATAATATATTTTAAAATCTTATGTTACAAATGATTTGTTTTGAACAATGGAAAAAAAGTTTTAGGAAAATTTGATACCAAAAGTGATGAGCAATCTTCTTAGGCTATTCGATAGTGAGTAAAGTGTATAGAGTTTATAACAAAATAAATATCACAGTAGAAAAATCAATGCATGTGGGGTTTGACGAAGAAAATAACACTAATCAAAGAGTATCAGATAATGAAGATGTAACAGAAAAACTCAATGAATTGAATCTTACAGAAGATATGAATTCTCAAAAGGAAAAAGTTAATGAAGTCACTGAATAAGAAAAGAAAGAAAAAATTTAACAAGAAAAAGATATCAGATACCCTTAAATAAAAAAAGATGTAAATTCAAAAAATATAATAAGAGATATAGGTTCAGATGTCATAATTAGATCATCTCTATAAAATCAATGTAAATATGTAGTCTTCTCTCACAGAATGAACCTAAGAATGTGGAGAAAGTATAAAAAGATGAAAACTAGCTAATGGTCATGCATGATGAATTAAATCAATTCGAAAGAAACAAAGTGTAGAATCTTATCCTTAAACCATCAGATCAATCTGTGATTAGAACTAATTGCATATTTGAAAATAAATATGATGAATATAGAACAATCACAAGAAACAAAACAATATTAGTGGCCAAGGGATATAGCTAAGATGAAGGAATTGACTGTGATGAAATATATGTTCATGTGATTAGATTGAAAGTTATTAGAATGCTTCTAGACTTTTCCTATTATATGAACTTCAAATCATGTCAAATGAATGTTAGAAGTACCTTTCTGAATGGCTATTTAAATAAAACTGTATACGTAATAACCATCTGGTTTTGAAAATCTGAAATTTTTAGAACATATCTACAAACTGACCAAAGCCTTGCATGGTTTGAAACAAACTCCTGGAGCTTAGTATGAAAGGTTCAATAACTTGCTAATTGAAAACAACTTCGAAAGAGGAAAGATAGACACAACTCTCTTCATCAAAAAAAAAAAGATAACTTTTTGAAAATCCAAATATATGTAGGAGATATAATTTTCGGAGGAACTAATGTAAAAAATGTGTGAAGAATTTGTAAGAAAAATGTAGGGAGAATTTGAAATGAGTATGATGAGAGAGTTAAATTATTTTCTAGAACTTCAGATCAAGCAATCCAAAAATGAAATTTTCATTAATTAATCAAAATATACGAATGATTTAATTAAAAGATTTGGATTCAGTGAATGTAAAGGAATTCTACACCCATCAGTACAAGTATAAAGTTAGATAAAGATGAAAATGATAAATCAGTTTGTCAAAAATTATACAGAAACATGATTGGATCACTTTTGTATCTCACTATTTGAGAGCAAACATGTTATTCAGTGTATATCTTTGTGTAAGATTCTAATCGGATCCAAAAGAGTGTCATTTGGTAGCAGTTAAAAAAATTTTTAGATATCTAAAAGACACCACACATCTAACTCTTTGGTATGATAAAAATTCAAACTTTCAGTTATATGGATTCTTTGATATTGACTTTGCTAGATACAAATTAGACAAAAAAAGTAATAGTGGTACCTGTCAATTATTTGGAAACATATTAGTATTATAGTCTTCCACAAAGCAAAGTAATGTGACATTGTCAACAACTGAAACTGAATATGTTTCAATCAGACAATGCACTTCTCAAATCCTCTAGATTAGGTACAAATGAAGGATTATGGCATATATTTCGACTGCATTCCAATTAAATGTGATAACACAAGTGCCATAAATCTAACTAAGAATCCATTTCATCACTCTCGAACTAATCTCCCCCCAAATTTCAAAATTCCCTTTCTCTCTTTGAAATCATAGTCAATTTTCCTCTGCGAAACCATAACCCCCGAATGGCTCCCAAAATGAAATTGCATATTTTCAAGCAATCCACATCCTGCTAGACCCCTTAGAAACCCATAACCAAAGCCTCCTCTTCAAAACCTTCAATTGTGAAATATCAATTAGCGAAATCCCTATGTATCCTCTACAACCAAAGCCAATCCTGTCACGCCCCAAACCGGGATCATGAGCAGCCGCCCGTTGTCTTGAACGCCGGATGTATTTTTACAGAAAATCGGGCAGAATCTCCCCGCATATCGGAGGTTTCCCATATAGCAATCAACCTGCTACCTGTACAATAGGGTCAACCCGGCCTCACAATACATAAATCCAATCTTAACATCAGACCAACATATCCATACTGCACAATCCAGGACAATGCAAGGCTAACAAAACGAATTTTCACAATTCTAACCACAAACCTCTATTGCCATGCCCCCGTTAAAGGCATGAACAGCTGCCAGTCGCCCCTCCTGCGATTTAGAGGTGGCACCTAACGGTCCTAAAATATACTTTTAGGACATGACACATTCCCAAGTAACATACACAATGAATACAAATTGTCTCAATGCAAGTGTTATGCAATGACATGAGAGTTCCATAATTTAAAAATCCATATTTGTATAGTCATCCCAGAATTATACAATGGTCATCTACAAATCTCAAAATATATATATATCATCAATACAATTTTTAACTCACAAAATTATAGCAAAAATATACAATGACTCCTCAAGTCCAGACCAGATTTTCTAATGATACTAAGTATCCTAAAAGCAATACTCCTTGCCAAATACTATCTATGAAACAAGAAGGGAAATGAGGGGTGAGTACTCAGTGAGTAAATGGGTTAATGCAATCGTCTAATAAGAATTGTGAAACTGGAGTGTCAAAGCATAAGTATACAAATCATACTTCAAATCATCATGTTTTTCATTTCAACAATATATCATTTGCACGCATTAGCAAGTCAAATATGCATCCAAAGCACTGTCATTAAAAATCATAGAGCTGCCAACTGAAAGTGTCCTGGCAGAGGTCTACCTCGATCTATGACAGGCGCACCGGGGGTGTTATATGTAAATTTATTTAAAGTGCTCTCTACCCCGACATCAGTGAAGTAACCGGGCCGGGCCGGGCCGGGCCCGGGCCGGTTCAATGACGGTTCAAGGAACCGCGGGCCGGGCCGGCAGCGGTTCCTAGGCCAGACCGGGCCGTGCCGGGCCGGTTCCAATTTTTTTCCTTGTGGAACCGGCCCGGCCCGCTGAACCGGAACCGGCGGTTCCTGGCCGGGCCGGTTCAGGGTCGGGCCCGGTTCGGTTTTTTTTTTTTTTTTTTTTTTTTTTTTTTTTTTTCTTTCTATTGCGTTTTTCTAAATTTTTTTCTAACTATATTTTTTAATTCCATTTTAATTTTATAACTCCATTTTTTTTTACTTTGTTTTTTTTTAATTAACTTTTGATAATTCACTTGTAATTAAAAATTAGAGACACAAGATTTTTAGAGTGGTTCCACCGAATTCGGTGTACGTCCACTACCAAGCTCATCACTTGGATTTTTAAATCCACTATTTTTTTTTACATTATTTTGATAATTACATCACTTTGATTTTTTTTTTCTATTTAAAATGACTTGTAAACAAAAGGAAAATATTAATATTATTATTATTATTATTCTTCTTCTTCTTCTTCTTCAACTTCTTGTTCATCATCTTCCGAGGCTTTGATAATTCCTTGCATTCTTTTTTCTGCATCCTTCCAATCTTTAATGCATATTAAAGCTTCTAAAGTGTCGTCCGCTAAATTTGTACATTTTTCGGTTAACACTCGACCACCTGCACTAAAAGCACTTTCGGATGGTACTGTAGATACCGGAGGGGTTAGTACATCTTTAGCCACTTGGGCCAAAATTGGATAATATGATGCATTATTTTTCCACCAACCTAATATATCATATAAATCTACATCATCAAAACCTTCTAATCTAGGTGTTTGTTTATATAAAAGTAATTCATTAAATGATGATGAAGAAGTTCTTTGTTTTTTTCCTAACATGTGTAAGGGATTAAATGAAAATGAAGATGATTGAATACTATTACTACTACTACTAGCTATATTATTAGTATTTAAATTATTACTTTCCTTTTCATATAATTCAAATATTGATTGTAAAGTATGAGATGTTTGTTGTTTTAAAAAATGTGGGTTAATAGACATTTCAGATGGAAAAGCTTGTGCAAAACAATCTATTAACATTTCAGCACCTTCAACCTTAACACGTGGATCTAATGCACTTGCAACTAAATATAAAATTGGAATTTCTTCATAATATTTTAAAAATTTTGTTTTCATTGAAAGAACAATTTCACCAAATCTTTCTTCATTTTCAAATTGATTAAATACATAAATAATTTTACAAAGATTTGGTAGCATTAAATGAGTGGTTGGATAATAATATCCAGAAAATAATTTTGTACATAAATAAAAAATTTCCAATAATTTTGTAAGTGTAGACGCAAATTCAAAAGCGGTATTATCAATAAAACCATATTCGTAATTTGAATTTGCAAATTCAATTAAAATATTTTGAAAAGGAAGAACACCTTGTAACATGTCATATGTTGAATTCCACCTAGTGTCACATTCCATTTTAAATTTTTTATATTTTTTGTTATGTAAAATACATAATTGTCTCATTTCTTGAGTTTTTACAGCAGAATTTCTTATTTGATGAATTAAATCGCGAATAGGTTGTAAAAATAGTTCTCCCATTGCTAAACCATCCTTAACACATAAATTAATTATATGACATGCACATCTAACATGAAAAAAAGCTCCATTTAAAATTGTTTTTAAAGAATTTTTTAAACTATTAACCGCAGTAGTATTAGCCGAAGCATTATCAAAAGAAATTGAAAAAATTCTATCACTTATTCCATAATCATAAACAACATTTGAAATTATTCTAGCTATATGTGCACCAGAATGTGGAAATTCCCAACGTTGAAAAGCTAAAATTCTTTTTTGTAAAGACCATGAATTATTTATCCAATGACATGTTACTACAATATAATATTCTTTTTTATGCTCACTTTTCCAACTATCCGAAGTTAATGAAAATTTACATTGACTAGTCATAAATTCTGTAAGTATACCATTTTTTAATTCCTGATATCTATCTAATGATCTCCTCCTACCGGATTTTTTACTACTTTTTTTATAACCGGGTTGTAAATATTTTTGGACATATTCTTCAAATACAGGACATGCAACTATACTAAGTGGTAATTCTTTTCTTGCTAGCCATTCTATTTGTCCAATTTTTTCTTTATCCGAATTATATTTAAATGTACCAATTATATTACCTCCCCCCGTAGAAATTTGTGTTTGTTTTGTTTGTGGTAATTTATCTGGATGATTATTAATTAAGTGTCTCTTAAGTGTGCCTACCCCCCAACCTTTTAAAAATTTATATTTTTGATGACAAATTTTACAAATTGCTTTTTGTTCATCATTTTTTCTTTCAAAAAATGTCCATATATTAAAATCATTTTTTTTAGTTTGTGTTGTGTTAGATTCAGTGTTACTAGGTTCGGTTTCTTCCAAAAAAGTTTCAATATCTATATGATCGGGAATTTCAAAAAATGGAGGAAGAGGAGATTGTTGAGAAGATTGTGAAGAGTGTGTTCCGGCCATTTTATAAAAAAAAATTAAGATTAAAATTTTTAAAATAATATATACGATAAAATTTTTTAAAGGAAATTTAAAATTAAATTTTTTAAAAAGATAATACAAATGTAATGCAAATGCAAAAAAATAAATATGCAAAAAATAAAAAAATACCGATTTGACGAATACCGCAGTTGTTTTTCGCAAAATCTTGAATGAGCTCCCAACCTTGAAATCTTCTCAAATCTTGATTAATGTAGATAATGGGGTATAAGGTGATGAAATGGTGTAAATTTTGATGGAAATGGTGTAGAATTTAATGGAAATGGTAAAAAAATTGGTGTAGGTAATGTGGTATAAAAGAATAGAAATGGTGTAGAAATTGGTGGAAATGTAAATAATTGTGGAAATGTAGATAATGGAGAAAATGAAAATGGTGTATAAGGTGATGAAATAGTGTAAATTTTGATGGAAATGGTGTAGAATTTAATGGAAATAGTAAAAAAAATGGTGTAGGTAATGTGGTATAAGAGAATAGAAATGGTGTAAAAATTGATGGAAATGTAAATAATTGTGGAAATGTAGATAATGGAGAAAATGAAAATGGTGTATAAGGTGATGAAATGGTGTAAAAATTGATGGAAATGGTGTAGATAATAGTGTAGGAAATGATGGAAATGATATAAAAAATGGTAATACAAAGGAAATAATAATGAGAGAATATAGTAATATTGAGAGAATGTAGATGTGAGAGAGAAAGAGAGATTTTGTTGTGGAAATTTTGGAAATGGGGTATAAGGTATTTATAGGAAAATTTTTTGACCCTATGGACCAAAATAACCTCAAAAGTAGCCGTTTTATAGCTGTTGGGAGGGGTAAAATTGGAAAAAAAATTTCAAAATTCAAAAAAAAGGGGGAAATTTGAACCGGAACCGGCCGGGCCGGGCCGGTTCCGTGCCGGGCCGGGCCGGTTCCGGGCCTGAACCGGCGGTTCCAGCAGGTTCAGGTCCGGTTCCGTGCCGGTTCCGGGCCCGGGCCCGGGCCGGTTCCGTGCCGGTTCCGTGCCGGTTCCGGGCCCGGGCCGGTTCCGGTTCCGGGCCGGTTCGGTCCGGTTCGCTTTTCCAAACCGGGCCGGTTCCGGGCCGGTTCCCGGTTCAATTTTTTTTTGAACCGGCCCGGCCCGCTACAGGAAACGGTTCCGGGCCGGGCCGGTTCCGGTTCGGGCTTGACCCGGGCCAGCCGGGCCGGTTTTCGGGCCCAAACCGGCCCGGTTCCCAGTCTACCCGACATTGGCGATGAATCTCATCCAGGTGCTAGATTTGGAGAGAGTATCCAAATCCTCCCACTTTTTGGGTTCAACCTGGCTAGTACCGTGTTGTTAATAAAATCACGACAACTCGTGGGATACCCCAGGCCTAGGCATATCTGGACACCACCCAAGCACCTCTCACAGTATCCTTTGTAACTACGGAACAATACATATCAAAGCTCTCAAGGTCAAAATCAATATCATATCAAGAATGTGTCGTTATCAAGTTCACAAACCAAATACAATATATAGCGTAAAATGGCACATTATACATTTCAACCACATGGATGCACAATTTCATAATTCAACTAAATTTTTGGACACTCCAACGATTCACAAAAAGTCAATTCCAAAACTAATCAAAACATTTCAACCACGTGAGAAATCATGCTCATTTATCAAAATGTCATAAAACAGAGTTTACATATTAAACAAAGGTATTGAAATAAATCTCACTCATTGTATAGGGAGGGTAGCGCACTCCCCAATAATATCACGAAGTGAAGAAAAGTGTTCTCCTAACTCAAGGCACCCAATACCTATGAATGTATATATATTATATATATAAATCAACAAGTTTCAAATCTATGCAGTTATAAGAAATAGGCTATCACTTCTAATACACGTATGCAAATCAGGTAGTTTGAATCCTTTAGAGCCCTACCCTAATTCCTCATATTTTGCTCATGCATACAACATGTTTACAAGACTCAAGTGTTGGTACTCAACCAATCTCGCACATAGCTCACACTAATCCAATCTCTCGCTCGCACCCAAGGGCCAGCAGGGCCACAGCCCAGCGCTCCTCTATGTAGCGCGCAACGTCTATGTGCAGGGCGAGCAGTACCTATGTGCAGGGCACGCAGAACCCTTGCATAGCACCCAGGGCGTGCAGCTCTGCACGCTAACCATTTCTCCTCATTTCTCAACTTAACCCTAACATTTATTCAATTAAATCAAATGGGTAAGAAATTTTTTTCACCTATGGTTTTCTCGGAGCGCAGACCTTCGTCCGAATGTCCTCAATCACTCCAAAATCTATAATGCTCTCTATCAAAACAAGATTTATTAGTTAGATCATAACTACTTAGAAGAAAATCAAAACCCTAAGTCAGTAACCTATGCAGAGACTCACGGGCTGTCACGGGCTATCATGGGCTATCGCGGGCCGTGGGCTACGGGCCGCTGTGGGCTCGCGGGCTACGCGAGCTCATAGGCTGTCACGGGCTGGTGGGCTCGTAGCTCGCGGGCTGGTGGGCTTGCGGACTAGCACACTCACGGGCTGGTGGGCTCGTAGGTTGGCATGTGCGCTCGCGAGTTGTACTGCAGTCGTGCGCTCGCAGGTAGCTCGCTAGTGGGCTGGAGTGCATTTGGGCATAGGCGTGCGCTCGTGGCAGGTACGCTCCTGAGTAGGAGCGCTCACGCGGGGAAGGGCGCGCTGTGGCGCACTTGCGCTCGTGCAGGGAGGATCGCGCTGTGGCACGCTCACGGGAGGGAGGAGCTGCAGCGGCTGGGTGCACTCATGGTGGTGGCGGATCACGGTGGAAGCTCGTGGCGGAGTGCTATAGAAAGGGAGGGGGATCGTGAGAGATAGAGAGAGAGTGAGCAGCGGAGAGAGGGAGAAACAGTGAGAGAGAGACTGTGAGTGAGGTAGAGAGAGAAGAAGAAGGTGGTAATGGTTGCTCGCAGTGGAGAGAGGTAGCGGGGCGAGCGACCGATCACGGTAGAGGAAGAACAGCCACGGGAAGGTGAAGAGTCAGGGAGAGAGAGAGAGAAAAGAGAGAGATAGAGAGAAAGAATAAACTTAGGGTTTCCAACCCTAATTGGGAAAAGGGGGAGGTACTGCGTTTCACTCTAAAACGCAGCATCTCCTCTCTCTCTTTTTTTTTTTTAATTTTTTTAATTATATATATATATATATCTTCACACCCACACTTCACTAAAATTTAAATTTTTGTGTAAAAACGGGGTTTACTTTGATTCATGGATTCGACAAATTAAAATATACCATAATTTAATTTAAATACCCACAAAATCAAAAATCAATTTAAATAAATAAATTTCTCTCTATATAATTAAATTATAGACACCGCAATGTCGATGTTACAAATCCCGCAATTCAATGCTTATGAATTCAAATCGATTGAATATATCAAGTTGTATGAGAAGGTATTTTCGAGAAGGTCAATCATGGAAGATTAATAAATTGGGTTTTTTTGAAATTGGCCAATTTTAGGTAAGAAAAATATATGAATGAGATATGCCCAAATTAGTTGATGATTCCAAACAAATTCATTAATGAGAAGGTGATTAAATTGTTTTACAATAATATTGAAGTGATTTATGATGGAGATGAGAATAAATCTCGGATCATCCTAGATGATCACTTTGTCTTATGTGTGTTTAGGACTTATGTGAATGAAAAAGTGATTGAACTCATACCTAGAATTGTATGCCAAGAAAATGCTCTTGCATGGACACCTTAAGATAAATGTGAGCCATATATGAAATCTAACTATTTAAAAAATGTTAGAATTGTTTTCGGTAATGAAAACTTAACTATTGTAAACACTAGTGCCATAGAATTAGATTTCCATGATTGTATTCTACACTTGATTGTTGGACATGTGTTGAGACCTAGTGAAGGAAATTACACAACCATTTCTAGAGAGGATTTCTGGTTAATGGCCTGCATCATAAGTGGCAAGAATTTTGGATTGCATTTCATAGTTTCCCATTTCATGATTGCTGCACATATGTCTGATAACTCACTTCTACCATATGCTAGTATGATCTCTGAAATCTTATCTTGTAATCGAGTAGAGTTGGACAAGGACATGGTGATTAAGTTAAATGAAAAAAATGGAATCAGTACATCCTCTATGTTTCGAGTCAGATGGATATGTAATAGTGAAGGGGAATGGGTTAGAAAGGAAAGAGGAGCAAACAAAAGCAAATTGAGGAGATAAGAGAAGACACTGAAGAAGTAACAGAAAATGAGTGTAGAGAGGGGGAGAAAGGGGGAGAAAGATTAAAAGATTAAAGATTGATGATCTGATCTGTTGGTATGTGAATGGCATGTGAATGAGGTCTGTAGAGCATTGATGATCTAATCTGTTGGTATGTGAATGGTATGTGAATGAGGTATGTAGAACTTGTTTGATCCAAAAGTGGTTTGTAATGCTACACTGTATGATACTGAAGGAAATGCCAGGTGTATATGTAGCATAATTTGGGGAAGTGCTGCTAAATGATGTGCTAGTGTAGTAGTGCTTAAGATATGTTAAAATACTAATAAGTTAAGAGTAGCGTAGTGTGATAACTGTAGAACAGGTGCATAAAAAATCTGATGATGAAGTGTGTTAGTGTGGATAAGTGTTTAAAGTTGATGTGTGTAGGTTGTTTAAAATTAGCTGAACCATGTAATGCTGAAAAATTGGTATGTGCAGAGGTTGAAGTGAAATTTGATAGTGCTAAGTAAGAAAAGACAAGATTGATGGTGAAATGAGTAGTACAGATGTTTAGTTAAACTGATGATGTTAGGACAAGAGTAGTATGCAGTGTGTGTAGGGTTGAACAAGTGAGTGGAAAGGCTTTCTGAAAAATAAATGGTAGCTTAGTCTGAATCAAACTATAAATTATTGTGGATAAGAATCAATAAGTTCAAATGTCTCAGGTAAGTATTTGGAGTTTTGTCATCATAAAAAAAAAATGAGATTGTTAAGATTAAAAAGTTTTAATGATGATAAATTGGAAAAAAAAAAGTTTGAAGAAAATCAAAAATCCATTGGTAAACAAGTATCTACAAACCATGTCGACCTGTTCTTCCACACATCAACCTACCCCTCAGATCCACCAATTTTAAGATCTATGTCGACCAATTTCAGGTTGACCACAAACATGTCGACCTTATAGTAACCCTTGTTGGCCTGAACAATAGAAACATGATATATTTTGCTAAGTAAATATATGTCGATATTTCTGTGAACGTATCGACCTGTCCCACATAACGATCTCAGTTCTAACACACAATGACTTGTTAATCTCAGGTGGACAAATTCAAAATATCATGTCGACCAATTTTAGGAGTATAATGACCTACTTTCAAAATATATCGACAAGTATAAAGCAAAAGTCTAAAGAGGTCGACATACATGATGACTTGTCGACCTGATTCATTTGTTTCTTAAGAGAGACACAATGATCTGTGTTGTTACCTTGTTTGACGTGAAATACACATCGACCTATTTTATGAGACATGTCTACCAATTTTAAATTAATACAGAAACATGTCGATGTGAGTTTCAAACTTGTTACCTGATGTGAGTGTTATTTAAATATCACACATCGACCTCAATTTTATCCTTGTTGACACACATAATACATTGACCAATTTCTAAGAACAGGTCCAGAAATTTTATGTACACACAGTGGTATGTCGATGTCTACTCAAAACCTATCAACCCGATGTTAGTCAATTCTTAGATAGCACACAACAACCTAAATTTTAACCGTGTCAACACATCTAACACATCGACCAATTTTAAAAAACAAGTCCATCAATTTCTAGCAAATACAAGACTATGTCGATGTGGATATAAAGTTTGTCGATCTAGACTATTGATTTTCAAAGTATGTCATGTCGACATATCAAAACACATCGACCAATTTAAGTTTACGTGTCCACTTATTTAATTTGGTACATGCTCTTGTCAACCTGATTAGTCAAGAATACAATACTAAAATTTTTAATTCAAGTCAATGTATTATTTAAACGTGTTAACACGAAATTGTCAAAAAACATATTTTCAAAACAAATTTGAATTCAATGGTTATTTTCTTTTTCTGAATCTCTGAATATTTCTATCTCAATCAAAGCTAACATTCAAATGCAACAAAAATAAACTTTGATTCGTTAACAAAGAAGTGGCGCCAGCGGAAGGATGGAGTTTCAATGCGAACTGTTGCACAGAACATTAATGACGAACATTAATGTGAAAAGAATCTAAACGGAGGGAACTATAAGGAGTGGAGGTAAATTGTGTTTTTCCATTTAGGTTACTTAGATATTGATTATGCTATATGGAAGGACAACTTATCTCCAATGACTGATACTAGTTCTATTGACTAAAAGACTCTTTATAAAAAGCGTGAGTGATCTAATCATCTTATACCATGTTCATAAAAAATAAAATTTTGTTTGATATCCAGAAATCAATCAATCAACATACCAACATTTGAACTCTTCATAAAGCTATAAATGAGAAATTCCAAACATTGGAGAAGTTTTTGGCCATTACTCTCGTTATGCAATTTTTATCCTTAAGACTCACTACTATATAAATTGTACGTGAGCACCACATCATGGCTTAACTAAAGAATGTGAAGGTTGAGATGTTTGACTTTTTCCTTGTTCACTTCATTTTGAACACTCTCCCATATCCCTTTGGTCCCTTTGAAATCTCCTACAATACACATAAGGAGAGATGGTCTACCAATGAATTGATGACCATGTGCGTACAAAAGGAAGGTAGCTCCTTTTGGAAATAAAGGAGGGATCTGCAAGTGCATATATGACATTCCAAGAAAAGAGGAAAGGCGAGTCCAACCCGACACAAAAGGACAAAAAACTAAATTTGGATATCAAGAAGGAGTCCAAGTGTTTTTTTTTTTTTTTGGTAAAAAGAAGGGATACAAAAAAAAAGAATCATGTCAAGTATAATCAGTGACTTAAGAAAAAGGTATGGAAATTTTACTTGTATACTATAAGTCTTGTATGACTGAAATTTCGTATGACATATGGTGGATTGATTCTGGTTGTGTCATCCACATTATGAATATATTGTAAGGCTTGTAAAAGCGAAGAAAACTGGCGAATCATGAATAACTCATTTATTCGGCTAACAAGATGAGCTTATGGTTAAAATCATTAGAGATTGCGAGCTTATATTGGTGACCGATATGTCTTGAGATTGGAAAGAGTTTTTTATACATCTATGTTTTTTAAAAAATTAATTTACATTGTAAAATTTGGACAATATGGATATTCTTTCCAACTTGACAATAAAATGACATTAATTTTAGATACAATTATCGTTGGCTTTGATCCATTGTTGGATGGACATTACAATATTTATTTGTAAGGCAATGCATGTTTAAATACAACATATATAGCAATTAAAAGAGGTATCATTGAGGAAGACATTTCTATATTGTGGTAAAGGAGATTGGGACATATCTCTATAAAGAGATTGGAAGCATTAGTAAAAGTTATGATACTTGAAGCCTTAAATTTTAGCAACTTTGAGACTTATATGGACTGTATCAAAGGTAAGCAAACCAATAAATCTCAAAAGGATGCCAAAAAGTGTTCAAATTTACTTGAAATCATACATATGGATATTTGTACTCTAAATATAGACTTATATGGCCAAAGATACTTTATGTCATTTATAGATGATTGCTCACGAAATATGTATTTTTACTTGCTTCGATCTAAAGGTGAAACAATAAGTGACTTTAAGGTTTTAAGGAAGAGATAAAGAAACGATACGACAAGTAAATAAAGATTATGAGGATAGATAGAGGTAAAGAGTACTTCGGAAGATATACGAAGGATGGACAAGTAATAAATCCATTTATAATATTCTTTCAAGAAAATTAGATGTTGCCCAACTCATTATGTTTGGTTTACATGATCAAAATACGATAGACGAAACAAGGAACATAACCTTACTTGGTATGGTTAAAAGTATGATGACTAACTCCAAAATGCCTAAATTCTTGTGAACCAAGACCTTCAAAATGGCAGTGTACATATTAAATAAGGTTCTAATCAAAACTATTACGAAAACTCCATTTAAGTTATTCAAATGTTGGAAACCTAGTTTGCGACATGTATGCATTTGGGGATACCCTGCAAAAATGAGGGTTACAATCCACAAGAGAAGAAATTGGATCTGAGGACCATAAGTGGATATTTTATTGGCTATATCAATACATTTCAGCGGTATTGGTTTTATTTTCCATCCAACCATACTAGATTTGTGAAATCTAGAAATACTAAATTTTTAGAAAGCGACTTAATCAGTGGGAGTGACCATTTTCAAGACTTAATTCTAGAAAATGATCCATCAAGTATCTCATCCAACTCATGTATTAAGTTGGTTATCATAAAAATTTTCCTCAAGAACTCATGAACATTAATCAAGATATGAATGACAATGATGGAATTCTACAAAATGCCGACCTAGATTAAGTTAGGAAATCTTCTCTTACGGAGAATGTTGAACCAACAATAAGAAAATATAATCTAGTTAAATAGTTAGTTATACTTTGTGACTACGTATGTAACTCCAAAAATTCAATTTTCAGTGAATTCTCTTATGTAACTCTGAAAAACTCTGGGATTGTATTGATTATGTTGTATTGAAAGAAGGTCTATGAATCTTCTTTTGATGAGTTGCTATAATACATAGAGAGCGTTGATACATTTTGATATTAGGTTGATATAATCTTTCTACAGTAATGTTTTTCTAAGGTTCAATCGTTGTGATTAGTATAGACTTAAGTGAGAGTTGATATCTTCTCAAGAGATTTGTCTCAGAAATGAATTTCTGAGTGTATCGGTATATCGACTTATTCTAAGGTACAGGTTGATACATAGATGTCCTTGGATCGATATATTGAGCAATTAGGTTGATACATAGATATCTTTGGATCGATATACTGAGTCATTAAGTTGATATATTTAAATTTTGTAGTAAGCTTTTGAAAGCAGTTTATCGTATATCGATATATCTAATATAATGGGTTGATATGAATACCACTCTGGGTCGATATATATGAGACTTTAGGTTGATATATGCAACCTTTGTTACAAATCTTTCAAGTGCATGATCTTGTGTATTGATACATTCAATGCTATGGGTCGAAACAAAATGAAGACAAAAACAATTAAATCCAATTAAAGTGTTGATTAATGAAGGGCAAAATGGTAAAAGCTATTTTCTACTATAAATACGTCACTTAAATACAACTAAGCTCATTTCTCTCCCTCTATAAGTTACGTTCTCACTCTCCCCCTCTTTCAACTTTCGCCTCTCACACTTCCCTCTGTTTGCTTCCATCAGCCAAAACACCACAAAACTCATATATTCAACCTTCTACACTCTCAAATAAACACCTAGAAGGTTAAATCTACAGAAAGAACTAGGTTTTTCTAGTGAGAGAAAATCTAGAGTTTGGTGATGGATTGGCTCGATGGCGGAATTGGTGACAAAATTGAGATAACCTTCTTATTCTTAATTTGGGTTTACTTTCGTATTTATGAATCGAGAGATTATGTGAAAATTTGATGAAATGAATTTGGGGGCCTAAGGTGCGTAATATGATAAGAATTGGGGAAAGTGAGGATGGAAATCCTTTATTGATGTATTTGACATATATTTATGCACTTATGACATAGATATGTGGATTTATGAAATTATGGTTCATATTATATTGAGGAAAAAATCGATTTAGCCCAAACCCAATAAATAATTATAAGTGGAATTGGTGTTAAATGTCATAAGTCATGGCATTTGGAATATAAAGTGAGACTAAATATTGAATTGATTGTGGATTGAAATTAGGAGTAATTACTCTTCCAAAAGATAAACTGTTGTTTGCTTACACTTAAATAAGAAAAATATTTTATTGAATTTTCTTAATGATATTTAAAACTTGATTTTATATGTTTTAGTATGTGTGAAATATCTAAAAAATTAAATTTGAAACACCTATACATTTTATATCTTTTGAATGAATAAGTGTGCCATATTGATTTATCAATATTGAATATATTGCTATACTGACTACTAAGGAAGAATTACTAAAATGATGGTATACAAAATGAATTTATTAATTTTTTGAAATGGTACATAGTGTGGCTACTGGGGAAAGAGCCTGAACCCCGAAAAATGATTAACATTTCTCTCTATGGAGCGATTAGATAGGGTGACGTGATGGGATAGTTTTAATAGACTATGGGATGTAGCCGAACATGTATAGTGCATTCATGTCCAGATTATGGGATAGTTTGTTATAACACCAATGAAATACAACATCTAATGCCAAGGATGAAAGCATTTGTAAACCGAAATTTCTAAAACCGGTCCTACCTTAGGTCGTAGTAGACTTTTGGTCAGAGATAATGAATTTTGGTTGCCTCATATTTGAAAATATGAAATAGTTGGATACATATGAGAATAAATCATGATGATTGGAAAATCTATTTATTACTAAATGATTGTGAGAATGACACAATTATTTGAAATGTATATATTTTGATATATCTATCGTACAAATCTTATTTATGTACAACATACATATCACTCACAGGATATAGTGTATACTCAACCCCGACTTTTCTTCTTGTAAAGGAAGTCTAGTTGAAACTTGAGGTTGCCTAACTCTAGATTTTAAGAAGTTTAGTCAGTCCAATTTTTTTGCGTCTAGATATTCTTTTGGCTTAAGATATGAGAAGATCCATATAGAGGCAAATTTTGTAACTATTTTTGGAAACTCATTTTGTACTATATTTATTTGATCTGTGATTTGAATATAGTTTTGTGTACTTAAATTGAGGGTAGCGCGGTGGTTGTTGCATGCCGGGACCTGCGGGTCGAGGCATGACAACGTAGTATACTTTTAAGATTCTAACTATAATGTTGAAGTCACTATAATATAGAAACGTTTTTACAAGCCATGAGATCTAGGTATTTGAGTTTATGGCTAGACGTCATAAAGGATAAGATGAACTCCATGAGGAGCAATGGAGTCTGAGATCTTATAAAGTTGCCTAATGGGGCTAAACTCATTGGTTGTAAGTGGGTTTTCAAAACAAAGATTGACTCATTGGATAACATTTAGAAATATCAAGTCAAACTCATTGTTAATGGGTTCACTTAAAGGGAATGAATCGACTATTGGGAGACTCTCCAATTTCTAAAAAGGATTCCCTCCGTATCATTCTGGTACTTGTTGCGCATTTGAATTTAGAGTTACAACAAATGAATATGAGAATGACATTTTTTAATAGTGAACTAGAGAAAGAAATTTATATGCAACAACATGAATAATTCTCCTTTAGTGATTGTGTGCATTTGGTATGCAAATTCAATAAATCCCTATATGGATTAAAACAACCCTCCCGCCAGTAGTGTTTGAAATTCCACAATATCATTAGTTCATTCGGTTGTGAAAAAAATATTGTGGATTAATGTATATATCTCAAAGTTAGTATGAGCAAGTTTTGTTACCTTATCCTATATGTAGATAACATGTTAGTTATTACTAATGATAAAATAATATTATATGAGGTGAA
Source organism: Dillenia suffruticosa (assembly GCA_033439265.1). Taxonomy (NCBI): domain Eukaryota; kingdom Viridiplantae; phylum Streptophyta; class Magnoliopsida; order Dilleniales; family Dilleniaceae; genus Dillenia; species Dillenia suffruticosa. The sequence continues at coordinate 18,825,112 of JAVTVX010000015.1, read as the reverse complement.
ACAATTCTTATCTAAAAATTTTGAAATAAAATATTTAAATAATTCATCTTATATCATTGGTATAAAAATACATTGAAATAGATCCCATAAAATTGTGGAATTATTTCAAGAAACCTATACTGAAAAAGTTTTTAAAATATACAAAATAGAGAATTGTTTAACGAGTGTAATTTTGATTGTCAAAAGGGATAGATTTATTATAGATCAATGCCCAAGACAGATTTGGAAAGGAAACAAATGGCTAACATCTCATATGATTCCATGATTGAAAGCCTTATATAAGCACAGTTCTGTATAAGGCTTAATATAGAGCATGCAGTAAGTATGTTAAGGAGATATCAAAATAACTGATATTTGGAATATTGAAAAACTACAAAAAAAGTATTGAGATATTTATAAGATATCAAGATCTACATACTTACATATAGAAGAACCGACAATTTGGAAGTGATCAGATACTCAGATTTGAATTTTGTTGGCTTCATTGCTCTTGAAAATCAATGTCGGGTTATATCTTTATGATGGCTAGTGGAGTTGAGTCGTGAAATAGTACTAAATATACACTGATTGTGACCTCTATAATGGAAATTGAGTTCATGATGTGTTTCGAGATTACATCACAGGTGGTGCGGGTAAGAAGTTTCATATCTTGGCATATGATTTTGGAATATGTACCTAAACCATTATATGTATATTGTGACAATTTAATTACTATATATTTGATTAAGAATAACAAGAGTGGTAATCGAAATAAATACATTGACATAAACCGTTAGGGAACGTGTATTGGAAAATAGAGTTATAATCTAATAAATTAGCACTAATTGTATATTGGCCGATCTCTTGATTAAAGGCATACCTCCAAATAAATTCAGGAATCATATTATAAATACGATCTTAAAACCCTATATGAATGAAACTCTAATTTGAATTTTTCTTAATAAAATTTTGTGCCTATTTAGTTTTGAGATAAACTTATAAGATTGGATTCTGAATAAACGTAGAGTTTATTTTTAAACTCAATGTTATCATAAAATTAGAAAATATAATATATTATGGTATACATATAGTAATACTTGATTCTAGGGGATACATCATTGTGATTCGTGTGGTTTATTTTCATGAAGATATAATTTGTGAATGTTTTCAATTTATTTGTTGGGTCAAATTTGAGAATGTTAGAAATTTTGGATTTATTGCCAAAATTCATGAGGGAATCCAATTAATGGGAAAAATATAATTGAAAGGAGAGTAAATGTGGATCAAAATAAAAGATTTTTGAATTGGGAATATATGCGATCGGAATTCTATGACTCATGCAAATCTTCACCACGTTACCACATTTTTCTATTTTAGATTTATTTTTGTTCTTCTCTAATATGTTTATCAATAATTTCCAATGACAATTAAGTGGTTTTAATACTGTGTGATGGTTCACAATTATAAAAACCCCTTCTCAGAGCAAATGATCCCTAAATTCATAATTCATGATTTTACACCATCTATTGAGTAAATTTCATGATTTAGAATACATTAAAAAAATACAGTATTTTTGCGATGAATATTTGAGAAAATTTTGTTGCTAAATAAATTTCCGATGATGAAAACTAATTTGTCACTAATAACTCGTCGCTAATTTTGCGACAAAAAAATATTATATTTGTCGTAAAATTAGTGACCAATACTATTTCGTCTCAAAAATTAGCAATTAAAATATTTTTGTTACAAATTTCTGACATATTTTGCGACGAGAAATATTTGTTGCAAATATATTCCTCGCAAAATTCATCAGAAAAATTAGCATAAAATATTTGTTTGTTGCAATTTTGTGACGAATATTATCTATCACAAATTAGTGACAAATAATTATTGGTCGCAAAATTGGCGACGCATTTTTTTGTTGCAAATCTTCAACAAAAAATTTATTGTCGTTAATTTTTGCAACAAATTTTGTGACGAAAAATAATTTCTTCAGAAATTTGTGACAAATTGTTATCGTCGCATAAGTGCGATGAATATTTATTTGTCGTACAATTTATCGCTAATCTGCAACAAATTCGGTGATGAATTTAGCGACGAATGTTGCGACGAAGTGTGAAAAATTTAGCAACAAATTTTGTGATGAATAGCAGAATCAGTGACGAATTTTGCAACAAATCTAGAAAATTTGTGACAAAAAATTTGATTTGTTTTTTTTTTTTGCAACAAATTTTCCTATATATCATATTCCTCTCTACTCAGCCAACCAATTTATGAACTAAACATCCAACATCATCATCAACAAACCATCCAAGGTACCATCTAACAGCCAATAATATGAAATTTATAATCTCTACTCATCCAAACAACTAACCATCTAATAGTATCAATCCAATAATAATTGTAAAAACACTACTATCGTCATGAAATAATAATAAACAGTAATAAATAAGTAACACAATATCAAATATCTATCAGTATGAACCAAATAATAATTGCAACCATATTTAAATGTAAGCGTGAAATAATAAAAAACTGTCTCAAGAAATATCATCACCATTACCATCACCGTCACCAGTACCATCATCATCACCAAATATGTCATAATCATCATCACCATCATTTGGAGGAGATTGAAAAGGGGGAATCGAACTTGAAGCGGAGACTAACTGAACATGTTGTATTATAAGCCCTTGTTGTGCGCGAAACTCTTCAAATTCATTGTCTCTTCGCCCGAGTTCTGCGCGCATGGCTTGAAGTTCATTGTCTTTTTATGCTAACTGCTCCTTCAAGTGGCTCACCTCTTGGTTCATTTGGATTAATTCTGTTTTTACTAGTGTCGGGTGGAAGAAGATGGATCACTGATTCTGCAAGTCCTGCTCAACGAGCCCATCCCAAGTACTCTTCCCTGCTTCGTTCCACCAGTAGTCTCAAACCATAAAACCATATTATTAATAGATGGATCAAACGTAGCAGCATCATCAATACCACTGGAATTTCTCAATACAACCTGATCATTTTTTTCCTCTATTGTCATAAGAGAAATTAAAAGAAAATTAAAATAACAATATAAAAAAATATCCAACAAAAGAAATACAAGTGTTAATTAACAGTTTAACAATGTAATAAAATATCCAACAAAGAAAATAAAAATACAAAATTGTATTCCTCATTAAGCGATTGACAGTAAACAATAAGACATAAAAATTAATATGTGAATCAAATAGTACAAATTTAATAAACTTATGGAATTGAAATTAAATATACTTCTATTTATGTATTTAGTTGCTTTATCCATGAGAATGATACTTAGATAATGAGAAGTGCTCTAATTAAAATTAAAATTCAACAACTTTTAAGAGTTTGAAACTATAACAGATCGAATAAAAGAAAAAATTATACTAGTATGTAACATAATGAACCAACCATTCGGAAATGACGTATCAAAATTGATATTATGTATTCCCTAATTTTAATTAATAATGATAAAAAAATATAAATTAGAAATGAAAAAATCAATTTAAATAGTGAAAAAAAATTTAGAATAGACAAATCTAATAAATTCATTTTCTAACGTTGTTATGATAGATTCAGTATAATATGTTAAAATCTTTATTGCAAAATGTCTATAAAACAATTAAAAATTTTGAAATTACATACCGTAACCGCTCTAACTCTCTCTCCACTCCAGGTCTTGTCTTTTTTCTGGAAAGTCCGTATAAAAGTCTCTATAAATGATGGCTGGGATCCCATTTCCTTGGCCTAAAGAAAGCACTGTTAGATATAATGAAATAATGAAAAAATAAATGAATTAAATTCAAAAAAATAATGAGTTAACCAAATGATCATTCTATTTCTATGTTTATCAATATTGATTGAACCTCCTACATAAGTAGCAGATGATTCTCCAGAATTATAAGATCGATTTTTTTTTTATTCTGCTCACTCTTCCGTCATCTCTCATCGAAATCTCAGAAGTTTAAAATCCTGACCAATTATTTTCGGTGATGTAGTTTGGCTTCTTTCGATTAGTCTTTGCATAATTTAGTACATTTCAGATGTGATGACCGTATTTTTTCTTAAAAATTCTTCTTATTTCAAGCTCCTCGGTTTCATCCCAATTGAACTTTCGCTGTAACAAATAAAAATATAATTAGTTATATTTAAATCATACACTTATTTTTATATTTAAACTTAGAAGCCTAATTTACCTTGAATTCTCTCCACCATAACTCTTTGATATCATCTAGAGTACTTGTGTAAGACATTGATGCCCCTCCCCAATGGTTGTTAATGATTCTATTCAACTCATGAATAACACATACAAAATTTGTGAATTTATCATAAAATTAAAAACAAAAAATGGTTAGCAAAAAAATAGTTAAACAAACTCATCAGGTATATAAATAAAAAAACTATTATGATAATATTTCAAAATTTATTATTTACGAATCTCCGTAAGGGGATATCACCTCTCGCAAATCTTTCCCCTCAACATGTGAATCTTGCATTGAAAGTACAACCGAAAGTGCAACTGATGGATACGGTGAAGGTGCATCAGGAAAAGGCAAAGGGGCATGGGAAGGTGTAGCTCAAGCGGATGGTGACGCTGAAGAGTTTGGTCTTGTATCAAAAGATCATCTATGTCCTCCACGTCGATACTGTCACAAGAGTTTGGTCTTGCAAGCAATGAAAATTGCATATTTATAAAAAATATAATAGAGTATATGAAGAAACATACCATATTTAAATTGTCATCTGAAATGATCTATAAAAAAATACAATGTATTAGCAAATAATTTTTTGAAATTGAAACATGAAACACTAAATATAACATACAAATTGAGAAACGAAATATGCGAATCTAAATGTATTTTCACATTCAAACAATTAAATAAAATTTAATCTGGTGTTAAACAATTATAATAAATTTAAAAAAAAAACACTCACCGACGATCAAAAATCAAAGTCATCATTGTCATCATCATCCTCATTATCAGATTCTTCAACATCTAATTCATCCTCATCTTTATCATCTGTCTCAAAATCAGATTTTTCATCCCCAACCTCATGAATTTCAGTTTGATCTACATCTGTCACTACTCAACGTGGATCTCGTAATGTTGGAATAAAATATTTCTCTATCTGAAACGTGTTGGCAACTTCCTCTTGTTGATATACTATGTCTTCCCAACATTCCTCACTTTTTTTTCGTGCTTTTGTTTTACAAATAGCCCACTAATCAATTTTTTCACGTTTCAAACTAGGATATGATGCATAATACACTTGAATTGCTTGTTGTGTCAATATGAATGGTTCATATCTTTTTAAAAAATTTATGATTTATTTCGACCAAATTAAACTTTGAATGCACATCCATCCCTTTTACGGGGTCAAACCATTGGCACTAAATAAGACGACCCACAACTCTACTTCAAAGTACTCTACCTTAAGAATTTCATCCAACAAACCATAAAAATCATCTTTTACACCTCCATCGTTGGATGACTGAACACAAACACTATTATTCATTATAGCTTTTATGGTTCCATATTCTTGAATGTGAAAATTATACCCGTTTATAAAATATGATGGCCAAGTTCGTACCATTGAGTTTGGACCCCATGACAGATGAATTAACAATTCTTGTTCAACTTGATCTTATTACAATGAACCTGAAATAAAATAAATGTGTTAATTTTTTATTAATCAAATATTTATAAAATTTCAAAACTTACATATGTTTTGAACCATGTTGCAAATTCTTTATCGCACACACGATGAACTCATTCATCGATAGTTCAGACCGTGAATGTTGAAAAATCCTACCATTAAAGAAGACAATTTATGTCAAAAATTTTAACAACACAAAAAATACATTTATTTGGAAAAAAGTACTTATTCGAAATATGGCATAACTTCTGGACAGTTCAGTAAAATATATGTATAGGCTACCCGCCATTCTTTAGCAGTTAAATATCTAACTTTACATGACCCACTTGGTTGACCGAGATAGTTAAAAATAGAGAATGAATTTCAGTTAGGATCAACAGGACCCTCATCATTTCTGCCCGCTCTTCGTCTCTTACATTGGACATGAGGATTGAAATAATATGAAGCAAAAGTTCACTTCCTCCGTAATGTATGCATTAACAATAGAGACTTCAACTCGTACCTTATTTTTCACTTTTCTCTTCAAATGATATAGAAATCTAATTGTAATTAAATAAAGTGTATCAGAGAATGATATATAATGAATTTAGTAAAATGACATGTACTTTAAATGTTGTTATAAAGAGAAGGTACAAAATTTACCTTTCAAATGGATATATCCATCTATATTGGACAGAACCTGCAACTTTGGCCTCATAAGGTAAGTGAACTAAAAGGTGTTCTATGGAATCAAAAAATAACGGAGGATTTCTAGATTACACAAAATGATAGGGATATCTCTCTTTAATTTCGCCATATGTGATTCCTTCAACACTATCGAGCAAATATCATGTAGGAAAATACTTAATTCTGTAATGACACCCATACAAAATCTAGTAAAAGTTCCTTAAAAGCAATAGGAATTAATCTTTCTATAAATATGTAACAATCATGACTCTTCAAACCAATCAACTTGCAATCCTTCATATCGACACATCTCCCAAGATTTAAGGCATAACCATCATGAAGTCTCAACGATTTCAACTATTCACAAACTTTCTGTCTCTGATCCTTATTATTGTATAAATTGCCTTTGGTTTTGGTCTCTTACTGCTTCCATTCACATCAAGTATAGGTCGATTACAATGAAGTCGCATATCTTTTCTCGCATTCAAGTTAACTTTCGTTTCTCCATAGACATCCATCAATGTATCAATCACATTATCAAAAATATTTTTCTTGATATGCATAAAATCGAGATTGTGATGAATCAGATGGGTCTTCCAATATGGTAGATCCCAAAATATACTTTGTTTCGTCCATTTATGCACACTTCCATATCCATACGTTGTACCATGTGGGTCTTCAATAGTAGATGGAAAGTGAGATACTCACTCCCAAATTTGTTGACCAGTTAATCTCAACAGAGGAGGTGTTTTTTCAACTCTATTATTCGTAAACTTTTCTTTATTCCTTCTAAATTTATGATTTTGTGACAAAAATTGTCTATGACAATCAAAATAACTCGTTTTCTTATCATATTTTAGTATGAACGACTTTGATCTCTCCATACATATTGAACATCCTAAAACCCTAGCAGTACTCCATCCTAATAATATGCCATAAGCTGAAAAGTCATTTATCGTCCAAAGAACAGTAGCCTTCATTACAAACATCTTATCAGTGTTAACATCATATGTAAGAACACCGTCATCCCATAATTGTTTTAACTCCGCAATTAATGGTTACATACCCATGCCTCGAGGAGTCGCAGCGGTCTGTTCGCATGCCCAACCTATGGGTTGGGGTATGAAAGATTTAGGTGGTATCAAAGTCTTAGGTTCTGTATCTACTCTATTTCGATTTCGGTATTTGTAAAATATTTTTCAAAAAATTTATAATTTGCCTCCTATGGTCTTATAACATCAATCCTTATTAGGGGGTTAGGTTGGCACCTAACCCTTTGCTTTTTTACTCTTAAATACTAAGCATGATCCATTATGTAGAACTATGCATCCTCGAGGATAACCAACGCGTACCACCGAGACCCTGCTTGAGGCCGCATCATCACCTCAAGCGCCTCAGGCCCCTCCTGTTAGAGAAGCACCTCTGCCTCCACCGCACCCCACACTCCAGGAGATGATGGCGTGGTGGACAGCCCACCGAGACCAGATGAGAGCACCACCTGCACCGGCGGTTGAGACTCCTCCTGTACCCGTAATGGCACCAGCGCCCACTCTTGCACTGACAACTACACCGGCTACTCGACAGATGACAGAGGTCTCTACTTTGCTGAGAGAGGCTAGGAGTTTAGGGTGTGAGTCCTTCTCTGGGACCCACGACCCTGTTGTGGCCAAGAAGTGGCTCAAACGGATCAAAGAGGCTGTAGAGGACATAGGCGTTGAGGATAGACTCAAGCTGGTGATAGCAGTCAGACTACTAGAGGATGAAGCCTGTGACTGGTGGAACGGCATCAAGGATAGAGCAAATGAGCCACTTATTGGGGTCGACTTTCTGAGGGAGTTTGATTCCCAATATTACACAATGTCCGACCGCTACATGAAGCGGCGAGAGTTCTTGGAGTTGAAGCAAGGGCAGAAGTCTATGTCAAAGTACAAGACTGAGTTCTGCAAAATGGCAGTATTTTTTCTAGAGTTGGTGGCGACTGAGGAGACTAGGAGATTCAAATTTGAACATGGACTAAATCTCGCCATCAGAGACCAGATGACAGTCTCCGAGGAGGATAAATATGCTAGAGTTCTACAATGGGCATTGAGAGCAGAACAGAACATCAAAGAACGGAATAGAATCTGCGACCAGCAAGACCAAAGGAAGAGGCCTGGATTTAGGTAGGGACAATGCTCCAAGAGGAGCAGAGGTCGAGATTCATTTAGCGACAGCCCTAGACAGGGGCCCGAGTCCACACCTCATGGGCAGTATAGGCAGCTATAAGCCTCAATGAGCACACCGAGACGTAGCTTAGGCACTGCGCCATGGTTCGGAGGAGCACAGAGAAGGTCCTGCCCGATTTGTACAAATGCACATCCAGGGCCATGCCGATTCTCTGGTAGATGTTATCAGTGCAGAAAGGAGGGACACTTTAAAGACTGTTGTCTTGATATCCGAGTTGAGGGGTATAGTTATGCCCCAGATCAAAGCTTTCCTTATGGCCCCAGGGGCAGTTCAACACCTTCTATGGCACCTTCTCATAGTACCGCAGGGAAGTCTTTCACTGGGAGTAACATGCCTGCTCCACCTCCTCGTCAGCAGCCCAGGACGCAGGCTAGACTATATGCTATGACCGATGAGGAGGCACAGGCCAGTCCAGATATAGTAACAAGTGCTACCCCTACTCCTCATCCTGATGATGTACAAGAACTTTAGACTCTGATATATTTTGGTGAACTTTGAAAGATGATATATATATATATATCCATTTTGAGGTTTTATCCTTAAGTAATTTTCAATTATTTTGATAATATTGGGCTAATGGACTTTATAAATTTGGGTGATAGGCACTATGATTATCTTCGGAAGAGACGCCCGTGTGTTGGTTGACATTAGGACAAATAGTTCATTTGTGAGCATGGCTTCGCTCACTACATTGACAAGGTTCTAGTACCACTGGATAAAGCACTGTTAGTCATTACTCTCTTGGGGGAGCAGATTGTTAGGAAAGAGGTGTACCGAGACTGTGGAGTCGAGGTGGAGAGCATAGTATTAAAAGCAGATCTAGTTCCACTAGACATACGAGACTTCGATGCCATCCTAGGTATGGATTGGTTATACCGGCATAGAGCTTCAGTGGACTGTTTTGCTAAGACAGTCAAATTTCGGAGACCGGGGTGTCCTGTATTGGTTTTCCATGGAACCAGACGGGTTCTCCTGAATTGTGTGATATCCGCTTTGGAAGCCCGTAGATTGATGAATAAGGGCTGTATAATATATCTGGCGCATGTTGTAGACACCACAATAGAGGGACCTAGAATAAATGATATCCTAGTGGTGCAGGAATTTTCTGATGTATTCCCTGAAGAGCTACCCGGATTACCTCTAGTCCGGGAGTTTGGCCATTAATTTGGCACCAGGCACTCTTCCTATCTCTATTCTGCCATATAGAATGGCCCCAACAGAGCTAAAAGAGCTAAAAGTCCAGTTGCAAGAACTGTTGGATAAGGGCTTCATCAGACCAAGCACTTCACCTTGGGGAGCTCTTGTATTATTTGTTCAAAAAAAGGATGGCACTCTTAGACTATGCATTGATTATCGACAGTTGAATCGAGTGACCATCAAAAATCGATACTCGTTCCCTCAGATTGATAATTTGTTTGACCAGTTGCAGGGGGCCCGGGTTTTTTCTAAGATCGACTTAAGATCTGGATATCATCAGCTACGAATCAGGGAAAGTGATATTCCCAAGACAGCCTTCAGGACCCGGTACGGTCACTTTTTTATCGTCTTCATCGATGATATTCTTGTGTATTCGATGAGTGATGAGGAGCATTCCCAGCACCTACGGATTGTATTGCAGACACTCCGTGAAAAAGAACTATATGCCAAATACTCCAAGTGTGAGTTTTGGCTGAGGGAGATTGACTTTCTGGGTCATGTGGTTTCTACTGATGAGATCTTTGTGGACCCAAAAAAAGTTGAAGCTATTCTAACATGGGAACAACCACGGAGTGTTACGGAGGTGCGGAGTTTCCTTGGATTTGTAGGATATTATTGGAGGTTTGTAGAGGGATTCTCTAAGATTGCCACTCCACTCTCCAACTTGATACAGAAAGAGGTCAAGTTTGTTTCGGATGACCGCTGTGAGGCGAGTTTTCAGGAGCTCAAGCAGCGACTAACGTTAGCACCCATTCTCGCTCTCCCTACTAGTAATGGGGAGTACGAGGTATACTGCGATACAAGCCGACAGGGACTAGGTTGTGTCCTGATGTAAAAGGGTCGAGTCATCGCTTACACCTCCCGACAACTGAAGAGGCATGAACTAAATTATCCTACCCATGACTTAGAACTTGCTGCTATTGTGTTCGCTTTGAAGATTTGGGGACACTATCTATCTGGGATTAGTTGCCGAGTGTATACAGATCACAAAAGTTTAAAGTATCTACTCACTCAGCGGGAGCTCAATCTCAGGCAGAGGAGATGTTTGGAGCTTCTCAAAGACTATAATCTGATTATCGACTACCACCTGAGAAAAGCAAATGTCGTTGCGGATGCACTGAGTCGCAAGTCATCATCGTCAGTACCCACCGAGAGTTCTTATCTCTCGTGTCTTATTGGACTCTACTCCTTAGGAGTCAGACTGGGCACAGATGATTTTGGAGCACTTTTGGCCAGATTTGAGGTGAGACCGACTCTGCTTGACCACATTCGAAAACTTCAGAGATGAGGAGCTTCAAGGGATTGTTGAGAGGATCAAGAAAGGGGAAAGCGGAGACTTCAGAGTTAGGGATGATGGCCTAATAGTTTTTGGGAGACATATCTGTATTCCAAAGGATGATGACCTTAGACGTGCCATATTAGAGGAGGCTCACTCTTCAGCCTATGCTATGCATTCTGATAGTACAAAGATGTATCGGACGATTTGAGAAAGTTACTAGTGGGTGGGCATGAAACGTGAGATAACCAGTTTTGTTATTCGGTGCTTGGTATGCTAGCAGGTGAAGGCTGAGAATCAGCGACCCACCGACACACTACAGTCTCTTCCCATTCCTGAATGGAAGTAGGAGCATATCACCATGGATTTTGTAATGGGTCTTCCACAGACTTCGGCACGACATGATGCTATCTGAGTGATCATAGATAGACTCACCAAGTCCGCACATTTCGTTCTCATTCGCAGCAGCTATCCATTAGAGGGTTTGGCCCATCTGTACATCAGTGAGGTAGTTTGACTGCATGGAGTTCCAGTGTCCATTGTATCAGACAAAGACTTACGTTTTGCTTCCCATTTTTGGCCGAAGTTGCAAGAGGCCATGGGTACCCGACTAAAATTCAGTACTGCATTTCACCCCCAGACGGATGGTCAGTCTGAGAGGACCATTCAGACACTAGAGGATATATTGAAATCTTGTGTCACGGACTTTAAGAGAAGTTGGGACCAGTACCTCCCATTAATCGAGTTCGCCTACAACAATAGCTACCAGGCTAGTATTAGGATGACACCATACGAAGCCTTGTACGGGAGAAAGTGTGGACACCCTTGTATTGGGATGAGGTCGGGGAGAGACAGCTCAGTTGTATAGATTTGATTGAGGAGACCCGGGAAAAAGTAAAGGTCATCCTTGCTTGGATAAAAGTTGCCCAGGATAGGCAGAAAAGCTATGCAGACAGATGACGGTGACCTTTTGAGTTTAGGGAGGGAGACATGGTATTTTTGAGGGTATCCTCTTGGAAGGGGATGATCCGATTCAGACAACGGGGAAAGCTTAACCCCAGATACATTGGACCTTTCTGAGTCCTTGAGAGGATTGAGAAAGTGGCATACAGATTAGATCTACCTCTTGAGTTAGTACGGATTCACAATATATTCCATGTTTCGATGTTGATGAAGTACCTTCATGATCCTTCCCATGTACTGGAGCCTCCACCGATAGAGTTGAACGATAACTTGAGTTTCCCCGTCCAGCTCTTAGCCATCTTAGACAGACAGACCAAAAAGCTACGGAGCAAGGAGGTCCCCCTGGTCAGAGTACTTTGGAGGAACGACCAGATCGAGGAGCAAACTTGGGCCCCAGAGGATGCTATGAGGAGACTGTACCCCCAACTATTTGCCGCATAGTTTCAGTTTAGTTTCGAGGACGAAACTTTTTATTAGGGGGTTAGGAATTGTAATATCGATTTTTAGTGATTGTATATTATATACTACTCCTTATAATTCTAAATATATAACCATCCTTTTGAGACATCTATTTAATTATCTACTTATTTATTTTGAGATTTCGCCTCAAAATCGCTAAAACTAAAAATTTTATCGGTAAGTCGAAAACTTCTCGGAAAGTGCCAGCAAGACCTAAAGAAATCAAAATTAGCTAAAAGAAGGCCTACACACTTAAATAAAGATATTTAAATGAAATTTCACATATTTAAGAAATTTCAAACAAAATTTCATAGGGACAAAAAATACAATTGTTAAAAGTTAGGGGTTTAAATGTAATGAGGAAAGTTAAGAGACTAAGTTGCAAACCACTCAAGGATGGACAGTTGGAGCCAAATGATTAGTCAAGAGGAAAATAAGGTTGGTTAGTGGCCACATAGGATTTTCCACATTCAAGAAAACTCATTGGATAAAAATTTATGTATGAAAGCTTATTGGGTAGAACTTTTTGCATGAAAACCAACTAGAATAGCTTGTTCTAAATTGTGACACTTCTCCCCCTTGACATGGATGTCCAAAGTCACTTGGTGGAGTGCATGGAGGTTGCTTGAATCAATAATTGCATGGGTTAAGTGCTAGGACAAGTGGAAAGTCAAGATAATGCATGGAATGATCCAATGGTTAAGGATATTTGACTAGATTTATAAAAGAACTTGTTTAAGAAGAGTTTGGCCTATTTTCTTCATTCAAACTCACCTTGGACGAAATTGTGAGGGTTCTATATCTATTTTGAGTTCAACCATGAGCCAAAGGGGTAAAAACATTTTTAGGAATTCTTGAATTTCAATTGAAAGTATAGAGGTATTGTATAGAAATTTATGTTTATTATGATTTGATTTTTTTCTAAGGTGATAAAATTCAAAGATTCAAAGGAGGTGGTGATACATATTGTTAGCATGAGATCTTACAAAGGAGGTAACATATTCTAACTTATGCTAAGGTTAAATTATTTGATGAGTAGTTACTTTGGTATCCATACTAATATGCTAAATGTTGATTTCTAGATTGAGTTTTGTATAGCTTTTTTAGAATATTTCATTCTATAGAATTCAAAGTTCTAAGATATTTATTTGTCTATAAACTAGATTTCCTAAGTTTTAAAAATGGTATATCATGTGAGACATTTCATGAAGGAATCAATTTTTGGTGATTTTTGGAAGTCTAGCATGTTTCACAAATTCTGTTTCATGTACTGTGTACGACCAATAAATTTTATGAATTTTTGAGGTATTTTCTGCTCCGAATTTGGAGAATGTTAAACATGGAAGTTTTAGGTCTCTGACTTATCGTTAGTTTGAGATAAAGAGCACTTGAATCGGAGTTATATACAGAAAGTTTTGATAATATTACTAAAACTGTGCAGAAGTAGTTCTAAAACTGAAATCAAGATGAAAACCGAATTTTATAAAATTATACATTTAGAATCCGAGGATGGTCAAAACTAGAAAGTTTTAGATCTATGTCTTACTTCAATTTGAGACAAGAATCACTTAAATTGGAGATGTATACTGGGAGATATGGAATTTCTCCCAAAACTGTACAGAATTGGTTTTAGGAACTTAGCACGAAAAGTGATAATTGTTTCTTATAAATTCGTGTATTCCAAATTTGGAGATGGTCTGAACATAAAAGTTGGAGATATATATCTTTGTGTTAAGAGAAAATTTAAATCAATTGAATCCGATCAAGATTTTTGAAAATATCATGATTTTACTAAATCTGTGCGTTATATGTTTGTAGAAATTCCTCTAAGTATGAAATTTGAAATTTAACCTTATGAAAGAGGCCATTTTGATATGCATGTTGTAATCCAACTATATAATATTGAATTAATAAATGATATTGTTTAACTTAGGATTAAGATTCGAGAGATAACTCATTCGAGATATGAGGATAGTTAGCGGGAGTGGCGTACCATCCCCAGTCGAGGTGAGTGGGACGAACTATTTTTGACTTTAAATGAGAAATAGTTTTGGTCATGATTTTATAAATGAAATTTGAAATGTGATTTAGAAATGCTTTAGTGTTTGTGGCTTGTCTTGAAATGTTGTTCGGTAAAAATTTGCATTCTAATATTATGGTTACTTGATAGTGCCTTGTTTTTACGAATAATGATTTATGAATGATGACATATGGCATATGTGTATGATTATGGGATGGTGTATAGTGGCTATAGTGTACTCCCTACCACGATATTGAGCGTTTACCCGACGGGGCGACGTAGTGGAGTAACGCGGGAGTTGGGGTTTGAGTCTCCTGTCTCTGTCCAATGGATCCAATAGATGAGCATGACGTGAGGACCGTGTCAACACCAAGGAAAGGGGGGAAAATATATGTGTTTTATTCTTATGACATTTTGGTGGCCCCTTGGTGGATTTTACCCTAATTAGGCCAAACTTTGATTAGAATATGTTTTTGATACCCCATTGATGCATGATTGATGATAAAGATGCCTATTATTTTGAATTACATGATATATTTACAAAGGAATGAAATATAAATTTGAAAATGATATTTTGACTTGCCACTCTCACAAATTCATTTATTGTCATTATATAGTCATTACACCTCACTCATTGAGTATGTGGATTATACTCACCCCTCATATTAATATTTTCAGTTTATCTGTATTTAACATATATTGAGATACTATCCCACGAGTTTTACTGAGAGACGCTATCGGGTAAGTGATCATATCCATTCTTGTTTATGATTGGACCATGCCTATAAATATTATATGTAAATTGGAGGCAGATGTTTTAAAGAAAAATTTTATTGAAAACTATCTTTTTTTCTTTCGCTATATAATTTTGACTTAATGATATCAAGTAGAGTCATAATATTAGTCTTGCGCCACCTCGATGTATGAGTAGGGCATACCCGTGCCTCGAGGAGTCGCAGCGGTCTGTTCGCGTGCCCGACCTACGGGTCGGGGCATGACAAGCTCCCCAAAATAACATGCAACCATTTCTGCATACATCAATTCTTTTTACCGGAAGACCCAAATCATTTACCAACTTTTTCATGCTATAAAAGTCATTTGACTTTATATGATCAAGAGGCAATACTTCTCCCATTACTTGAATAATATCATTGAAATAATTTTCAGACAAATTATGCTCTGCCTTGACATTCAACATTCTAGCCGTTAATGACAATTTAGTTTTGGTGTCACAACTAGCCTATAAAGGTTCATTTGCAGCTCTCAACATTTGTTGAAATTGGTTAGCCAAATAATTTTCATCTTGCACATTCTCATCTACACATGTTACTTCTATCCCCTCCAATGGTGATGCATAACTTGTATATACATCTTCATTTGTTGGTGCAAAACTAGAACTTGCTTGTTTGATTAGAGTACAAAATTTTGACCCGCTACATCAAATACCATCTGCTGATATGGATTTAACTGATCATAATAATTGTGATCCCCTCTAATTGAAAAATGCATATTTTGCACATAATTTTCATCAGATATAAACGATTCACCATGACAAGTCCAATTGTAGTAATTTATAGTAAAACCAAACCTATAAAGATATTCCCTAATTTTATCACATTCATGAAATTTCATTACCACACTTTCTACATGAACACCTTAACTTATTCCCATCTATAAACTCCCCCTTACTAGTAACGAAATTCAAAAATTGTCCACCCCATAAATAAACTCATCAGTTAAATCACGATTATCAGGTAAATTCTTATTATATATCCAATTTTTTTCATTTTGCATTATCGCTACTTACAAAAATAAAATTTATAAAATATTAATAAATAAAAGTATTAACAAAATGTAGATGATATTGAAAAAAAAACGTTAATAAGAAATAATTAACATCTAATAACAAAACATTTAAAAATTATTAACATATATTAAGATAATTTAACAAATATAAAAACGTTAATAGAAATTATTAACACAAACTATTTACACAAAATAATAAAAAGTAATTATAATTTTTTTTACATTGAGTCGCAAAAAAATGTAAAAATAATTTATAACTATTGCAATTTATGAAAATACAACACATATACATGCATACTAGGAACAAAAGATAAAAAAAAAAAAAAAAAAAAAAAGAAAAGAAAAGAATAAATGCGATGAAAAAATGTATACCTCAACCGCTTCAATATCTACTTTTCTCCCCTCTACTTGAACAACAGGTCCAATCAGAGCAAATACATCTGCAACACAAAATCTTTAATGTTATTTATAATTAATTTAATGTTAAAATATATAATAAAATATTTGACATTAATTAAAATAAAATAAAATAAAATATATAATTATAATGTTAATGTTAGAAAAAATATTTAATGCAACATAAAATTCTGCATTATATAATTTTTTTTATAATTACCACTATTTAATATATATAATAGAACATTATACATAATATATATTGTTAAATATATATAACATTACATATAATAATATATAGAACATTAATTATATATATTATATAACATTAACTTTTATTATACATTAACATTATATATATTATATATATTATATATTATATAATATTGTTAAATATAGAACATTAAAATTAACATTATATATAATATATATATATATTACATATTATACATTAACATAATATAGAACATTAACATTAACTATATATTTTAACTATATATAGCATTTTATGTATTATAAATTGTTAAATATATATAAAACATTATCTGGCAGCTTGCAGCCGGATTGAGGAGGGGAAACCGGCCCCTCCCTAGATCCGGCCGCTGTAGCCAGATCTCAGGGGGGGAGGCCCTCCGCAGATCCGGCCGCTGCGGCCGGATCTCGGGGGGGAGCGACTGAGTAAGAGAGAGAGAGAGAGAGAGAGAGAGAGAGAGAGTGTAACACCAAAAAAAAAAAAAAAAAAAAAAAACAATATTTGGAGACGCACCGTTTTGGGACAAAACGCTGCGTCCCGAATTGGGGATTAGGGTTGAAACCCTAACCCCCTTTCTCTCTCTCTCTCTCTCTCTCTCTCTCTCTCTCTTTCTCTCTCCCCGATGTTCCCTCTCCTGCAGCCGTTCGTCTTCTCCCGCGGCCGTTCGGCTTCCTCCGCCTCAGCCACTGCCGCCGCCGCCGCCGCCGCCGCCATCCTTCTCCTTCTTCTTCTTCTTCTTCTTCTTCTCCTTCTCCTTCTCCTTCTCCTTCTCCTTCTCCTTCTTCTTCCCTCGCGGTTTCCCTCTCTACCTCACTCTGTCTTCTCTCCCTCTCGCGATCTTCCACGATCGCTCTCTCTCCGCCTCGCCGCACACTGCCGCGAGCCGCGATCGAGCAACCGAGTGCGTAGCAGCACAGCGCATAGGCGTGCATCAGTGCACGGGCGTGCACCAGCACGCATCAGCGCACTAGCGCGCGAGCAGGACCCAGCCGCAGCGCGAGCCCAGGCCGCGAGCAGGACTGAGTCCGCGAGCGCGAGCCCAGGCCGTGAGCGCGAGCCCAGGCCGCGAGCGCGAGCCCAGGCCGCGAGCGCGAGCCCAGGCCGCGAGCGAGAGCCCAGGCCGTGAGCGCGCGGCCCAGCGCACGAGTGTGCACGGGCGCGCGGCCCAGCGTGCAGCAGCGCAGGGGCGCGCGGCCCAGCTCACGGGCGCCCGGCCCAGCGCACGAGCGCGAGCAGAGCGCGCAGGGGCGCGCAGGGGCGCGCAGGGGCGCACAGCAGCGCGCGAGCAGAGCGCGCAGGGGCGCGCAGGGGCGCGCAGGGGCGCGCAGTAGCGCGCGAGCGCGCACGAGCCAGCGCAGCACACGGGCGAGCACCAGCCCGCGAGCCACTGTCGGCCCGCAAGCCCGCCAGCCTGTAGGCCCATTAGCCGCAGGCCCATCAGCAGCAAGCCCACGGGCCCACTAGGCCCGACAGCCCGTCCAAGCCCGCAGGTCCAGTACGGCCCGCGGCCCAGTTCAGCCCATCGGCCCGCCAGCCCGTCGGCCCGCTACCCCGTAGCACGCAGACCAGCGAGCCCACTAGCTGTAGCCCACGAGCCCGCGACGGCCCATGACGGTCCGTGAGCCCGTGACAGCCCACGAACCTCCACGCAGGTAAATGACTTAGGGTTTTTGATTCGGATCTAAGTGTTTAGATCTAACAAAATAAAAATCTTGTTTTGATAGGAAACACTACAGACCTTGGAGCGACCGAAGCGACAGTCGGACGAGACTCTGCGCTTTGAGAAAACCCTAAGTAAGGAGATTTCTGCTCTAACTGATATTTTGAATGAATCTGGAATTGAATCTAAGATGAAAGGTTCTGTAAATGTTCAGAGTGTAAGTAGAATGCGAATAAAATACCAATTCTGAAATGACTATATGTGACTTTGAAGGTTAAGTAGAGAATGTTACAGAAACTAGATGCTCTGATATGAAAGAAGCATATTAGAGAATCATAAAATCATGTTGAGTTAATTCGAATGATTTCCTTTAGAGTTAAACCTTGAAATATGCATGAAAGTATCTGGATTGTAGGGTTGGAATGAAATGAGCCGTAAAGTGGAAGATATTGTTCATTTCATGTTTTTCGGTTAAACCCTTAAGATGCTTGAGAAGTTGATATTCAATTTTGATGATCTGATTAGGTTGATTTTTTTGGAGATTCGAGAAAGCAGATTGGAAATTGTTTTGAAAATAGGGAGTGACCACCCTCCCTAGAACAGTGAGTGGGACTTTGACATTCGCTATTGATTGAAAACCATGTTTCAAAAAATACTTTTAAATGACATATTTCTGCAAATGTCTGATTGTTAGAATTTTCGAATATTTGATGAATGTTTTGTGACCTTTGGAGTGTCTTAAATGCTGACTTTATTGATATGCATCCATGAGTTTTGATAAACGTATATTGTGCCACATTTTCGACATATTGATATGTTTTAATGCTTCCACTGCATTGGCACATGGTTTTAAATGGATTTACTTACACATTTGGGCTGTATGCCCGGCCGACTTATGATATGATGTTTTGGGCTGTATGTCCGGCCGACTTTATGATATTACACATTGGGCTGTATGCCCGGCCGACGTTATGATATTATGCATGGGGCTATATGCCCGGCCGACTGGTGATGGGATGCATGGGGCTACGTGCCCGGCCGATATGATATTGTGATCCGTAGCTACGAAGGACATCTGGTAGAGGCACCCCTTGTGCCCGGATACGCTTCGGCCGGAGGTATCCGCCAGATCGTCGTGTGTATGGATGCCTCAGGTTGACCCTCATCGGAGAGGACGTTGAGTACGGCTCCGTCTAGCACCAGGCGGGGGCACCATACACGGCCGACTAGTTATATGTACATTATTATTATTTACAGGCTAGTTGGGGTAGTCTGTGGCCAACATTAGGGTAGAGAGCCATTCTTTAATACTTGCATTTGGAAAAACCCCCAATGCGCCATTCTTGATCGAGGTAGACCATTGCCGGGAATATTTCATTGGCCGGCTCTTCATGACATTGATGTGAATATTGGATGCATATCTTGCTTTTTGATGTGTGCGTGTGATATATGATTTTGGAAATAACATTATCAGTTTGCACACTGTGGATATTTTCTTATCTTATGCTTTGACACTCCAAGTTCACCTTCGATATTGATAGTATGATGTCAATCCCCTCACTTACTGAGTATCCTCCCATAGATACTCATCCCTCACTTTCTTTCCCACAGGATTAGTGTTGGATCGAGGAGATACCACTGGGATTGGGTATGGACATTTTCCATCTCTTCCGCTATGATGATTGGTGATATTATTATGTATTGGAGGTTTTAGATTGACCAATGTATTTATATAAATTTTCTGGGATGACTGTATAAATTATGGACTTTATTTCGCGAAACTCTCGTGTTGATTATTTCATTGCATTGAGGCATTTGTAAATATTTAAAAACAACTTGGGAATTTATTTTATATATGCATAGAATTTAAGTCCGCTCTGTGTGGCGGCTGCTCATGCTCTAGTTGGGCATGACAGTAGAGGTCTGTTGCTAGGACTGCTATGAACTTTATAGCCTTGCGTTGTTCTGGATGTTGGCTGGGATATCTGTTGATTTTGGAGAGGCCGGGATGGCCGATTATTTATTTTTACAGGATGAATGTCATATACAGGTGAAATTGTACATGGGAAACCTCCGATTTATGGGGAGGTTCTGTCTGATTTTCTGTAAAAAAATACAGCCGACATCCAGGGACAACGGGCGGCTGTTCACGATCCCGGTTCGGGGCGTGACAGAGAGAGTACCTTTGCGCTTGAATCCGTGAGAGAGAGGGAGAGGCACCATGTGGGGAAAATTGCAAAGGTAGAGGGATTTTTAAAAAAATCAGCAACGAAACCGATGTTCGTCGCTAAAATCAGAGACGAATCTTGAGTTCGTCACTGAAATTAGCGATGAACTCCATGTTCATAGCTGAATAAGCGACGAACTCCAGGTTCGCCGCTAAAATCATCGACGAACTCAAGTTTCGTCACTGAATCAGCGACGAACTCCAGGTTCGTCGTTGAAATCAGCAACGAACACCAGGTTCGTCGCTAAAATCAGCAACGAAATTGTTATTCGTCGCTCAAATTAGTGACGAACTCTTGATTCATCGCCGAAATCAGTGACGAACTCTTGATTCGTCGCTAAAACCAGCAACGAACTCATTGTTCGTCACTGAAGTTTAGTGACTAACGTGTTTTATATCGCTCATTTAGCGATGAACAGGATTATTGATCAAAAAATTTAGCAACGAATAATATTTCGTCGCTGATATTAGCGATCAATAAAAATGTTTGTCGCTTACTTTAGCGACAAAAAAAAATTTATTGCTAAGATCAGCGACAGAGAAAATATTCGTCGCTAATATGTGATAAATTATTTTTTTGGTCCCAAAATTGGCGATGATAAATTTTGGTTTGTCGGTAATTCGGCGACGAAAAAGTATATTTGTTGCAAATCTGCAATAATGTTTGAGACGAACATTTAAATTTTTTCACGAATTTAACTAAAACACTATAAATTCTTCTATTAAACTGTTAAATGAGATGCAAATTATTAATTACTAAATTAATAACATTAAATAACAAAATTATAGACAAAAATATTTTTATTTTGTTAATTATATTTACCATTCTTTACATCTTCATAAATGTATAATGCCTTCAATGTCAGTCATTATTAAATTCTTTTGTTTATATCAATAAAATTTACTACCGCAAACAATAGTAATTAATTACAATTTTTTATATAAAATGACAAAGAAATAGTATTATTATTATGAAAAATGATTATGACAAGATAATACTCATTTATTATATATCGAAAATCGATTTCATTACTTTAAAAATGTTAGAAAATTGGGACAACTTGAAAAAGTTACATAAGTAAGTGAACTAGAAATTGAATATAATGAAACAAATTAGCGACGAATTTAGCAACAAATATCTCGTTTGTGACCAATCAGTAACAAATTTAGCGACAACATTTAAAAATTTTGCAACGGAAAGTGTATTTATTGCTATTTAGCAACAAATATGCCGATCAATTTTTTTTCGTCGCACTATTAGCAACGAATTCTAATATTTGTTGCAAATTTAGCGACAAAAAAATTTTTTTGTTGCAAATTAGCGATAAATTTTGTGACAAAAATATACTGTTACTGATTTAATATCGAATTATTTTTTGGTCACAAATTAGCGATCAAATTATGTTTTGTCGCTAAATTAGCAACGAACTTTCTTTTTTATTGTAGATTTAGCGACAAATGTTTTTTAGAGACGAATTTCCAACAAATTATTATTTGTCACTACTCTCTCACGAATTTTGTGACAAATTTTTATTTGTCGCTATTTTAGCGACAATTTTTTTTTTTTTTGAAGAATTTGTTGAAAATATGCGACAAATATATATTTTGTCACTAATTTCGTTAAAATTTTGCGACGAATAGTATTTGTCACTAAATTCGATCAGTAAAACCGTATTTTTTTGTAGTGAGAGTTTTTGCACATTCAACAGATGTTTTGGAGTTTTTACAATCATCGAACGTAAAAGAGAAAACTATGGCGGGAGGTAACCCTGAATCTTCTTTTTCGTTTCTATTTTATTTTGTCTTAACTTTTGCATTAGAAATATAAATTAAAACTACCATGCATTCTAATATTATTCTCTTTCTCTCTCTAAATTTTTATGTCTAGGTACTGAATCTCTTTTTTTGTTTTCGCTTTATTTTATCTCAATTTTAACATTAAAAGTATGAATTAGAACTTTCATACATTCTAATGTTACTCGCTTTTTCCCTCTAAATTTTTTTGTCTACGGAGTGAGGTTGAAAAATGAACACTCGAGAGTTCTATTTGAAAGATATATTTTCATCTTTTAATTTTTTAATATTTCTTATGTTTGAATTTTAAAATTTTAAGGAAAAAGAGATAATGTTAATTTAGCTATTTCTCATTGGCTTGGATGTTCTATATTAGCAGGCTTGAATTTTATTTGTCGTGTGAATTTATTTAATATAAATTACACTCTCTCCCTCTCTCTAAATTTTTATATCTACGGGAGGATGAAAAATGAGCACTTGAGAGTTTTATTTGAGATATATATTTTTATGTTTGAATTTTTTAATATTTCTTATGTTTGAATTTGAAATTTTTAAGCAAAAGGGAATAGGGTAATTTTAGCTATTCCTCGTCGGCTTTGATGTACTCCACGTGTGAATTTATGAAAGTTGGAGGAGGAAGGAAAGGACACCTTTAATACCTGGAGGTTTCCTGCTTTCCAGAGGTACACTTGAATTATGAAATTTGTACCTACCTTAGTTTTTTCCTTCTTCTTTTGGGTTCGCAAGAAAGATAAATTACTTTCTGACAGGGGAGATTACTTGTCCCTTGGATCCTCAGTATCATCCAAAAGAGAAGAAGCTGGGAGTAGTTACCTTAGAAACTATAGTGTTTCCTATTTCAATTTACCAGTTGACAGATTAAAGAAATCCCTACCTGCCCAAGATTTGACTAGTCATTAGTTCAGACAGGAATTAAGGCTCTCCAGTAGTAAGCAACAAACTTAAGGTGTATTCTTGGCTGAGGTTGGGAGAGAGAGAGAATGGCATTGGCAACTGTACTTCTCTTCTTCATAAAAGTAATAGAAGATCGATACCACTCAAACTATCAGCTTGATACATAGAACGTTGCTCTAAACAAGTCACGAGATTCACAGTTGACGTCGTTTAGAGGGTTTAACTTGGGAATTAAGAGTTGGGCCTCGTCCAACTTACAGATGTGCCCGGGCCGGTTTGAGAAAACGGCCCTTGAACCAGACAGGAGCTACAGTAACCTGGCCCGACCCGGCCCGGCCCGGCCCGAACCGGGGTGCTGTAGCTGTCTGGGCCGGTTCAACAGATTTTGGAATCGGGAACCAGCCCTGACATGAAACCGGAACCTGCCCAGGCACGGAACTGGTCCGGCCCGGCCGGTTCCAACGGCTCATTGTCCCTTTTTTAAAAAAAAAAAAAATTTTAATTTTACCCCTCCTTGTCCCTCCTTTTCCGGCCAAACCGGCCCGGCTAGGTGTGAACCAGCCCAGCCAAGCCCGGTGTGAACCGGCTTGCTGGTTCCAGTTCAACGGGTCGGGCCGGTTCAACTAAAAAAATTTTTGGAATCGGTCCGGTCCGGCCCGGACTGGCCTTGGAACCTCAACCAGCCCTGCCCACGGTTTCGAGAACTGCCCTTGAACCGGACCGGACCCGGCCAGGTTACAACTATAGTCCAACTTTCACCCTCAAGTTGGGACGCCACCAACCAGGCCATGTGCAGCTGGCTTACATTATAATTTTTTTTTTTGGTGAAAAGAGAGAGAGAGGCTTACATTATAATAATATGGGTGTGGGGGTCAATTCTGTCATTTTGAGCCCACATGGGTGGACAAATATTTTTTTTGATATTATACCGATAGATATTCGGAATCATATTTCAAATAATCCGATTCGAGACTTATAATAACTCATTTAAGGGACTACCCTCCCAATATAATTTGTTCAATTCCCAAGTCACGAGTTGAATTCAGGGTTTTGATTAAGAGATTCAGTGTTACATTCTATCAGGCTAACTAATCATTGGTGGCTCGACGAATATGTCCTCATGTTGAAAACAAGAGTACAAAACTCTTTTAGATTGAGTGGTTGTATATTCTATTCCTTTAACTAGAAATTTCGAATTCGAATTATGAAAATGACAAACAAGAATTTGAGAAAGCTAATCCCTAAATGGGCTTTATAATACTCGTATCTGATTAGTTAGATAAAATCCGAATAACGACAAAAAACAAAGAAAACAAGAGCCCGAAATCATCCAAAATACGGGCTTGCAGTTTTCTTTTTTAAGTGCCTAAAACGATGGTGGTAGCTGGGACCATAAATGACACTTTATTTTTTTTTTTAAATCAATCGGTATCTAAAGTTATAATTCAATTAATTTAATCCAAAGAGTCTAATTTAAAAGAATTTTTTTAATATAATTTTTTTCATTTTTGAATTTTGAATATAAAACTTTGTCAAAAAAATCTGACACCCTTATCCACACTAGGTCAACTGTCAGGTGATTAAATAACCCACTTGAATGGCAATTGACAACAGGCACTTTTCTTCTACCATTGCAAAATTGTGAAACCCTAATTCTCTCTCTCTCTTAATATCTCTATGTTAATCAAATTGGGAATTTTGTGAATGCAGTGAAGGTTCTGAGAGAAATAACAATGACATTATGTGCACAAAAGTGAATTTAAGCAATGATCCATGCCAACAACAAATGATTAAATTTGATTACCAATGTACAGATGACGCCAACAATACTATCCTATGCAATTGCATCTTTGATGACAACACCACGTCATGTGACAACAATGTAACATCTCACCCCATCCCCCCCCCCACCAAAAAAAAATACTTCATCTCTTTCGTTTGATTGAGTTTGGTTTCCATTTTAAGAAATTTTGTGCCTTACTTGTCATTTGTTGGATTCATTTTTGTGTTTCATTCAGTATCCTCAAAAGTTTGAGCCTTCAGGGGAAGCTACCGATACAAACGATTGATCTTCCTTATCTTGAAACAATGTAAGAACCCACAACCTTGCTTTATTTTTAAAGACCCGTAGAAACTTAATGCCCAAATTCACAAGTCACATGCAATGACTAACAAATTACGCACACTTTGCAAACATACTAGACAAATGTGTTCGATCTCAAAATCTTTATCTTGCAATTACTATGGATTAAGGCTTAGATATTACGTATAAAAGGAGATTCTTCTCGTACCAGCTGAGTAAAGATGGCTTATGAGTGCAACAGCCAAAAACATTTGCATTTGTTGGTTGAGTTCTGTCACATGTTTTAGCCTGAAGAACCCCATTTTAGATGGCATTTGATGTCCCAAAGGGCCATTATATATTCATTTATGAGAAGATGTAAAGCCTATATGGTGAAGGGTGTCATGAGAAGTATACACCTTTCTGAATCTATGGCCGTGATTTTTTCTTGTTTTGCAGTGATTTATTTGGCAATTGCCTCAATGGTACCCTTCCTAAGGAATGGGCATCCCTGAAGCTTGTCAAAACCATGTAATTAGTCCTTTCTTTTGTATGCAAAGCGAAGTTTATTTTATTTTTTTATTGTTCTTTCTTTTCTTTCCCGCTTAAAAGAAAAATAACAATTTTTGTAGCTCCCTCTGTGCAAACCGCCAAATGGGGACAATCCCTAAGGAGTAGGGAAGATTGACCAGTCTCACTTACCTCTATGTTTCTATTGTTTGCATGTTTTTAGCTTTTAACTCCCAAATTCTTCTACTTGTTAAAGATGATGATAACACTGTCATTGGAACTCAGCACTTTTGAGGCCAACCAGTTATCGGGAGCTGTTCCTGATGAGCTTGGTAATCTGGTTAACTTAGAAAACTTATAAGGATTCCCATCATAGAAATCTACTTATCTGCCATGACACTTGCTTTTTTTACTTTTTTTAATATAGTTTCTCCGATTCCAGGCTTCTTTCCTTGAATCAATTTGTAGGAAACTTGCCCAAGACAATTGCTAAATTAACAAAGCTACAAGAGTTGGGAGTGTTCATCTGTTTAAAGCAGTTATTCATATGCTGCATTATGCTCTATATATTTCATGGCTTCAATTCTTCATCCTGCAGTCCACTAAGTGACAGCAGCTTTAGTGGAGCCATAGTTAAAGTTTTTGAGAACATGACTCAACTTACAATGCTGTAAGATTTGTAATTTCCTGAAAACCTTACTTTTGTTGCGAGGTTTAAGATTCTGATTCTATTCCCACTTCAATTTGAAGGCCAATGTATGCAACTGGATTGGATGGTCATATTCCAATTTCTATTTTTCATCGGGAAGATTGACTGATCTGTTAGTGAAATTCATCATTTTGAACATATCTAATTTGGAAAAATGTTCAGACCTTTTAGGAATCAATCTTTTCTTATTGATATTCAGGAGGATCAGTGATATGAACTGCACCATGTTCGACTTCCCAGACCTGTGTAGCCTGAAAAGAATTAAATACCTGTATTTCCAACATTCTCTTCACTGCTTTTGGTACGAATACATAAAATAGGTTAGTATTTGAAGACAGAGTAATCTGTTTTCTTATTCCTTACAGGATTTTAAGAAACCTAAATATGTCCGGAGCACTTCCAACTTACAAATTGCAAATGTCAGACCTGAAAATGCTGTGAATATAAGGTTCCTATTTAATCTCTTTTGTACTTGTTAAGATAGCCCATTTATTGTTTAGTCAGTAGTTATAGTAAAACATGCTGTGAAGTCTAAGAAATGCTGTGAATATAAGGTTCCTATTTAATCTCTTTTGTACTTGTTAAGATAGCCCATTTATTGTTTAGTCAGTAGTTATAGTAAGACATGCTGTGAAGTCTAATAATTTGACTATTACAACATGTCAATGACATTTGCAGTGATGTCAATGACATTTGCAGTGATGTCTCATGTCAAAATAGGTTACGTAAGCAAATGTTTCATTGCCTCTGTGCTTCAATCTCTCAACCTATTCAAGGATTCTGTGACTGGTGCATCATACTAATCAGGTTTCTCGTGTCTGCTTTTTAGATTTTTGTCTGGCAATATGCTTAGCGGTGGCATACCAGATGTGGTCATCAATGCAGCTACCAGTCTGTGCGTACCTAGGATTCGATCTTTGGTGTTGCTTCTTGTAGGGTTTTTAGACAACTTTTTGGCACAAACTCCTCCTCGTTGCTTTCTTCTTGCAGTGATCTGTCCTATAATAATCTGACATGGTCACCAGCCTGTCAAACTACTGTGTAAGATCATCCTTCATGACCTTAATTTGGTTCTCATTCTACATTATTTGATGTATCATCGTTTAAACTTTGATTAGGAAAATAAACCAGTATCACAGCTCAGCGACAGACAGCTTGTAAGACTCTCTCCTTTCTATAATGTCTATCTAGGTTAAATAATCATGAAAGCAGCAGCCTAGGAATTTTTTTTCCCATCAATTTGATTGATTAGTTGTGCTCCTAATGTTCTTGAGTTCTTGTGCTGTAAACAGAGGTGGAATTCTTCCTTGCTCACATTTATCCAACTGCTCAAAATGTAAGTACATATGAGGGTTGAAAAGTACCTAGTCATGATTATGCTAAGGTACTTCAAAGGTGTGAGAAAGTGATTTTGATTTTCTTGCAGTGTATCAATCATTAAATATAAATTGTGGTGGGCAAGATGTGGATATCAAAAATAAATGGGGAACTCTCCACTACGAAGGAGATGGGGATGCCACATGTAGGGCTTCCCTACTTTACGTGAAAGAAAATTCTAATTGGGGATTTAGCAGCACTGGGGATTTCTTGGATGATGAAAAGAGGTTTTGACAGTATACTGCACAAGCAAGCATCACGCCCTCAGGCTCAGACTGTGAACTGTATAGCACAGCACGCTTGGCTCCCATATTTCTTGCCTACTATGGATATTGCCTAAAGAACGATGTCTACAAGTGAAACTCCACTTTGCAGAGATACAGTTTAATGATGCAGAAGCATTTAACAGTCTTGGAAGAAGGATTTTTGATGTTTACATTCAAGTAAATGATCAATTTTATTGGGTGTTTTTTCTTTTTCAAAGTTATTTATAATGAACAATTTTATTACTAGCATGCATTCTTCCAGGGAGAGTTGGTGTTGAAGGATTTCAATATCATGGTGGAAGCCAATGGAACTGGTTGGCCACTGATTAGACATTTTAATGCTACTGTCATTGACAACACCCTGGAGATCCGCTTCTATTGGGCTGGGAAAGGGACAACCGTTATCCCTAGAAGAGGAGTATATGGTCCTCTTGTATCAGCTATTTCAGTTTGCCCCAGTAAGTTGATCCAACAAGCCATCTCTCTCTCTCTCTCTCTCTCTCTGTAGTTTATCTTAAGGTCATATAACTTTTTGGTGCTTCTTAAGTGGTACTGTGAGCACAATTTTGTTGTTCATCTGCTGATTGCTTCCAGGTTCCAGATGCCATTGTGAAGGTGAGAAGAGGATGATAAACGCACACGCTGATGACACTGTTAAAAACTACAGTTTTTTTTTTTTTTTTGTCTTTTAAATCTTTTGGGCACTTTGCTTGTATTCAGTCATTTAGAATCAAATACAATGCCTATGGTGGTTGGAATTTGTGCTTCTTCAGCATGCCTTCTGTTTCTCATATCAGCTGCTCTTTATTGGAGATTACATCTTGCAAATAACAAAGTGGTGAAAGGTAGTGCCAAAAATGAGTCAACTTTGATCGAATATTTACCATTTTTTGAATATTTTATAAATGGCAAAATTCGTTGACAGGTTCCATTACACTAAGAACTTTGTTCCTAGAAACAAGCCTGGAGAGGGTGGTTTTGGGGCTGTCTACAAGGTATTTCTGCCCAATCAGCTTTGTTTTCTGCAGCATGTTTAGGAGTAGTTGTCTGTATAGCTTGTGCTGCAGTAACTTAAATGAGGTCATTTTTTCCCTTATATTTCTCCATGATCCCAAGGTTCTTTTTTTTTTTTTTTATGCAGGGACAGTTATCGGATGGCACAATAGTTGCAGTCAAGTAGCTTTCTTCTAAATCTAGACAAGGCAACCGCGAATTTGTGAATGAGATGAGCATTATTTCTGGATTGGTCCACCCGATTCTTGTGAAGCTTTATGGCTGTTGTATTGATGGGAGCCACTTACTGCTGGTTTTCGAGTATATGGAGGACAATTCTCTTGCTCATGTTCTTTTAGGTAACTTTTCTTTGCCTTTTTAGCACGCACCCATTCATTATTATTGAATGTGCTATAAAATTGATGAATCTATCTATTAATTGTATAATTT
Organism: Dillenia suffruticosa; assembly: GCA_033439265.1. Taxonomy (NCBI): domain Eukaryota; kingdom Viridiplantae; phylum Streptophyta; class Magnoliopsida; order Dilleniales; family Dilleniaceae; genus Dillenia; species Dillenia suffruticosa. Next base: position 18,795,235 of record JAVTVX010000015.1, on the reverse strand, counting down.
TTGTGCCCAGAAAAAGATGATTCCATATTGGACTGGGCAGCGAGGAAGAAAATTTGCGTGGATATAGCCAGAGGGCTGGCCTTTCTTCATGAGGAGTCACAGCTAAAGATTGTCCACAGAGACATAAAAACCACAAACGTACTACTTGATAAGGATCTAAATGCAAAAATCTCATACTTTGGACAAGAAAAGCTCAATGAAGGGGAGAAGTCCCATATTACCACTAGAATTGCTGGAACTGTATAAGTTTACCATCTCTTTTACAAAACCTCCCACACTGACACCCTTAAATGATAAACCTTCTATTTTTTTTGGGTGGGGGTGTAATATCGAGAAAAAAAAAAAAAAAAAAAAGAAAGTCAACAAAACACACTCTTTCTCTCTCTCTCTCTCTCTCTCTTCCCTCTCCCCCACTTTCCCAATTTCTCACTCACCCGAAACCCATTTACCGCTTCCTCTCTCACTCCCATTTCATCTTCTCTCCCTCCCTCGGCTCCCCTGTTTCTTCTCCCTCTCTGTTTCTCTCATTTTCTCCCATCTCCCATCCCTCTCTATCTCTCTCTTTTGGGTGAAAGAGCCCAGTTGGAGGCCCCTGGCATCCATTCTTAGAAGGCCCTCGAAGGCTGATGGCGAACTGCTCACACTAAGTAACTCTCTCTCTCTCTTACATTAGTGTTATGATTTTCTGAATTAGGAAATTCATGGGTCTTTTGCTAAGTTATGCTTGTGCCTCAGAACTAAAGTTGAATACTTTGGCTTTCTGATACACTTACTTTGCCCACTTCATTTTTGGGTAGACAAAATCTCAGTGCATAATTATGTTGACTTTTTCTTTGAAGATTAGTTGCCTAAAATTTGTGATGATTTTCTCGAAGTAGAGAGACATGGCATGAATTCGAATGGGGTTGGTCTATAATGTATCTTGTGAGTAGGATTTCTTCGTGGTCTACCCATGGTAATGATTTATTGGGGTTTTTCCATTTGTTTGATTCTTTGCTAGATTTGGGTGAGTGGAAGTCAAATAATTAGGACTTGTAAATTCCATCTGATATTTTTGAGGCAACAATTTAGGTTATCTATATTTTGGTGGAATTTCATAGGAGGAATTAAGGTTTACACAAAATTAAGGAGAAATTTGAAAACCCTTTAATGGGATCTCATTTGACGATTTATTTGTGACTAATGTTTTAGGTTAAGGCCTTCCGAATTAAAGAAGAGGTTGGATTTTGTTGAGTTGGAAATTGGGAGTGAAAACCCTCCCAAAGAGGTGAGTGGATGGTCCGTTGTGTTATAAATGAGCAAATGAGTTTAAAATTGTTTTATAAATGATTTTGTAAAATTTTTCATGTTTTATATCAATTGTTTTGTGATCGTGGGATGTCCGGACTGGATTGTGAAGCATGAATGCATCCATTGTATTTATAAATGCATATGTGCCACATGTGATTTGATGTTGCTCTATAAATTGTTATGACATGAAATTGATGATTGTTTGCTAGAAATTATAGCACATGACTTGAGAAATGATATGTTTGAGAAATGCATGGTGCTAGTAGTTAATGGCTATAGTCATTCCCTCCACGGAGCGACCCGACGGGGTGGCGTGGTTGGGGTTTCATTGCGAGAGAGGTATACGCGGCCTCTTCTCTGCCACGTCGGACTATCTGGATTGCACCCCGGGGAGGTCCGAGTCAATGCCAAGGAAGGGGGTACTATTTGAGATACTGAAATGGAAAACCCATTGGCGGGCTTCCGTCTTGGTTCGGCCAAACGCAGGACAAAAGTAATTTCGATGGAACCCTTGTGATTTTCGGAAAGAATATTTGATGTGGATGCATACCTTGTGAACTACTTGATTTATTGAAAATGTTTTTACATATATAAAGTGTTGTTTATGAGATATACTTTGACTTTCCCACATTCACCCCCATTTGTCACACAATTATACCATTGCACTCCACTCACTGAGTATTTCCCAATACTAACCTCTCTCTCACATTTTTCAGAGAATACTTAGTTTAGAGACTGGACGTGGGAGCTTACGAAGGATATTTTGCTGATTTGCATAGGTATTTAGTAGTGTAGGATTTTTGAGAATTGTAGAACATAAAACCATGGAAAGGAAGTTCTGTACATCTCATACCGAGCGGATTTTACTGATACTGGTTGAGTCATTCGGCAAGTGTTGGTAAAATCCGACGATTATGATTTGGGACTTCATTATTTTTATTGAACCGTTTTTGGAAAAATGTTTTATCTTGTATTGGGACATTTGGACTGAAATGTTATATCTAAAACTTTGATTTGAGTCTTCTTTCATTTTGATTTGAAATATCTTTGGAATGCTTTATTTGTACTGAGAATTCTGGAATGGCTTGGATGGCCAATTTTGCATGCGTGCATGTATAGGAACCCCCGCCCGAATGTGTGCCGACGTATGCTTTTATGTATTGGGATGGACCGGATGGGTCCTTTATATGTGCATTGTATTTGGAAGGTTAGCCTTGCGGAGTCTCGGTATATGGGGAGGTTTTGCTCGTGTACCGAGACAATGTGGCGGTTGTCGCGTGGTCGATCCGAGGATCGGGGCGTGACAGCTTTATTGGTATCAGAGCCAGGTTCACGATTTTAAAAGTTTGATGATTTTGAAACGTTTTCAAATGTCTCCAAATGTCTCCAAATGTCCCTGAAAGTTTTTCAAAGATTTTGAAAGGGTTGTTGTTTTGAAAATTGTGACTTTTAAAGGTTTATCTGTCAAAGGATGTACAAGAACGTTCCATAGATTCTTAGAAAATTAGAAATATTCTTTTTAGGGGGTTAAGCATTTGGGTTAGTATCTATTTTAAATTGTTAAGTTTAGACCCTCCCTATAGAGTTTTGCTCCCCATACGAAGAGTAAGGAATCCGAATAGGATATTTTCTACTCCACCTTCACAACCCGAATGATGTATCACTTTATAAATAGTTTCTTAATTGTGATTAAAGACCTACCATGGCTTGTTTGGTCAAATGATGAGTACTCTTGTAGAAATTCCTTTGAATCAATATCTTGACGCTAGAAGTTTGAGATACTTGTTTAGTGGGCACGACAGTATGAAATTGCTTAGGATTATGATATATGGTAAAACATTCTTGAGAGATTGTAATTATGAGGGGCTTGATAAATGTTTTCATGGTTTATCTTGTTAGGTATGATGAGTATTTTTTTTGTTAATGCACGGGTGTCACATTTTGGTGCTTGGGTGAAGTCAACACTAGCTCATTCTTTCTCATAAATCTGTCTACCTAACGGAGCGCTCTTTAATTAAGTTTCAAGGGCGTGGAATGTTCCAACACTTAAGCTAAGATTCCTCTCCACATAGTCATAGTGCCTTAACCTCACCAATGCTGACTATGATACTATCACATAATTGATTGGTTTTAACTGTGCACGGCAAATGAGGGTAATGCCGATTTGAGGTCTTTGGGATGTCTTCAAGCTCGTAATGCTCAACATAGTAAGCGGTTGTTTCCTGTTCTATTAAAGGATGATATTCAACGTGCATTAAAGAGCAAAATACTTTGATGAGTTTATGGTATAGAAGCAGAATAAGGAAGAGAAACTACTAATAGGTCCGCCAGAGTGGTGTATTAATTATCTAGTTCGTAATGCCTATAATCATTTATGTTATTTATTGCTCTGTAATAAAGTTCGTCTGTTAAGATTTTCCCCATGCTAATGCCATAACTGAGGTTTGTGGGCTTGGGATTACGCATCTAAATGCTTAAAAATGGTAAGCAAAGTTGCTGCATAAACTTAAGCGGTAGTGTTAGTTTTTGTTGTTATCTAAGACATAGAAGTATATATATTGTCCATGATAAATTGTTGCTCAAATATACTATGAAGATGTGCCACATTCTGGGGGTAAGCTGAAATTAACATCAGCCAAAGGAAATGAAAAGATGATTAAGTTTTTGATTAAAAAAAAAAAAAACAACCAACTGTATGTTAAAAGAGGGAAAATTATGTATTACTCGAAGACATATTTAAGATTATGTTTTCTATTATTTAGTGTTCCCTATTCCTGGTGCAACAGGAAAGAGATTCGAGGACAATCAAAAGAGTTCTTTTACAACGTGGAGTTCAGGTTGCGGATAGTATAATTTTCTTATGTCAAAATAAATGGTGTGAACCTGTCCCTTTTGGAATGTAGGTTATAGTAGCTCTAAATATTGCAAAATACAGAGGCTCTTTTAGGTTCATACTTGTGTTTCATTAATGGTAATAAGTAATTGGAGATGATCTTTCTCAGACATGTGCAGCATTGGGAATAGATACAGTTTTTCCCCTGTTTTCATTTAAGGTTCAAATGCATTATGGGATGTGGATTTAGTACATTAGGTAGAATGAATTAGAAGTTGGTAAAAGTAGACGGAAAGGGTATTGGTAGGAATTACTAGGAAGTTCATTCTAATTGTCTATAACCAATGATTGTGATCCTTTGAAGGGATATTCGTATTGTGAGGATAAGGTTACTACACTATATATGTGGACCCATGGTTACTGAAGTTGTGATGGTTGGTATTGTAAGACTAAAACAGATTCTTATCCTACAAAGAGATTTCTCTGTAGGATTATGGAACATTGCATTTTGAGACTGCCATAAATTGGGTTTATTCTAGGAGTTGTTATTCTATAATTAAAGGAACCCTTGACTTATATGGGTTGTGGTTTGATTACTTGTAGGAGAATTGATTGCTTATGAGATTATTATAAGAGCCATTGTGGCATATAAAGATCAAAAATTGAGTACTTGTTAGCATCATATAGGAATATGAATTGGAGGTACTGAACAATAGGTTCAAAAATTGATGGAGAGTTTTGCAGATACCTACTTGGCTAAGTAGGATGATTAATGTGGATATACTTCAACAGGTTGGAAATATTAGGGGTGAAAATGGAATTTTGGTTTATTTTGTTGATGACTTCCCTTCTATTTAATGTCAAAAGTATTACAGCATGTACGTGGTTTACAGATAAGACTACTACCCATAGATATAGAATTGGTACAAGATTCTGTGTAGAATGAGACATGAAAATTGTCATCATTTAGTAATTTTTGAAATTTAGTTCAAATAGGAAGGTGTATTGAAAGCACTATATGCAGATGAGATGCAGATGAGAAGATTGTAATGTCTAGAGTGCAACAATGATAAATATAAGAGACACTAAAAGTAGTTATTACTTTTTATAGTTTCAGGCAAGTCATATAAGCTATATATAAAAAAAAAAGATAAAATATTGAGGTGCTTCATCTTAGTTTCCATGGTTTTCTCTATTAGATTCAAGATTCATGATAATTGTTGCCTACAACTTGAGACGAGAAAGATCACCCTCAACTTATCCTAGTACTTCAAATTCTTAGGATGAGTTTGTCAATGACAAGAAATTATAAGGAATTTGGCCTAAAGAGGAATGTCCGAAGTTCCCATGTAAGATATTATGTACAAAGATCGTAGATGAGTTGTTTCCTCAATAGATTGTACCAAAAAGTTTTTAATTGTGTTGCTGGAAAGTAATCCTAGATCTACTACTCTGGATCATTCGTAGATAAGACTAGTAGTAGATTTATAAGTACAAGTAATTCTTCTGATGTATCCAATGAGGTTTCTCTGGTATGTCAGTCGGCTGTAGTGGTTTAGAGTTCCTTAGATAACCATTTTAAGTAAAGTGTCTTCAATTTGGGGTAGATTCATCCTTCAAATGGAAATATGAGGTTATATAGATCATTCTAGATTTTACAACGTTGAGATGGTGAATCTTACAAACATCTAGGCAGAAATGTTTATGCATGGTTACTTGAGCACCATTTAGGAGTAAGAACGTCTGTAAACAAAATTGTGAGGTATGTTGAACAGATCGAGTTCAATTATAGCATCTTTAGATATTTGTGGTATATGTATTAAAGGGTTTAGTTTTAATCTTTCTGCAATACTTTGCAGCAGATACAAGGTGGAGGCATATTCCAATTGTTGTTGAGGAATGCATTGATCTAGATAATATTGCTCCTTTTATATCTAAGAGTTTCAAGGTTTTAGAATAAACCTGTTAAGATCTCTGATATTTTTCGCTAGCGTATTGTTTTTCACTATTGTTCCTCTCTAAGCCTTCTAGAGTTTTAGCGACTATTGATGATACATTTGTTGATGGAGCTGGCCTTTCGGAAGTCGACTTTGCTTGGGAAATGTTATAGGGTATGATAATGGAGACTTTAATATTAATAGAGTGTTGAGAATTTGATAGTGATATAACTTGAGATAAACAATAGTAGTTGAAGAATGTGGACATGGAATTGATGAGCACATGATTATTGGATGGAAAATTTAATGGAAAAAAATGGGGGGTTAACTATGCCCATATACCCTTGACAAAATTGTTAAAGTTAGAAATTATGACCTTATGTTTAACTATATTATATTCCATAATTGGTTCATATTAAATGAGATTTGGAGAGTTAAACCTAGGGACCAGTTTGTACGAAGATGTCAATGCTAAAGAAATATTTGCCGGATCTTTCTCATGTAATTGAATCTCCTCCAATAGAGTTGAATCTAGATCTGAGTTTCAAAGTGTAACCCGTACAAATCATAGATCGACAACTCAAGCAATTAAGGAATAGGCAAATCCCAATGGTGAAAGTATTATGGAGAAACAACCGAGTAGAAGAACAGACTTGGGAGATTGAAAAATCAATACAGAAGCAATATCTGCAGCTCTTTAATGTATAAATTGTGTTTTAAAATTTCGAGGACGAAATTTGTTTTTAGGGGGTTAAGTGTTGTAATATCGAGAAAAAAAAAAGAGAAAGTCAACAAAACACACTCTTTCTCTCTCTCTCTCTCTTCCCTCTCCCCCACTTTCCCAATTTCTCACTCACCCGAAACCTATTTTCCCCTTCCTCTCTCACTCCCATTTCATCTTCTCTCCCTCCCTCGGCTCCCCTGTTTCTTCTCCCTCTCTGTTTCTCTCATTTTCTCCCATCTCCCATCCCTCTCTATCTCTCTCTTTTGGGTGAAAGACGAAAGGGACCGAGCCCAGTTGGAGGCCCCTGGCATCCATTCTTAGAAGGCCCTCGAAGGCTGATGGCGAACTGCTCACACTAAGTAACTCTCTCTCTCTCTCCCACATTAGTGTTATGATTTTCTGAATTAGGAAATTCATGGGTCTTTTGCTAAGTTATACTTGTGCCTCAGAACTAAAGTTGAATACTTTGGCTTTCTGATACACTTACTTTGCCCGCTTCATTTTTGGGTAGACAAAATCTCAGTGCATAATTATGTTGACTTTTTCTTTGGAGATTAGTTGCCTAAAATTGGTGATGATTTTGTCGAAGTAGAGAGACATGGCATGAATTCGAATGGGGTTGGTCTATAATGTATCTTGTGAGTAGGATTTCTTCGTGGTCTACCCATGGTAATGATTTATTGGGGTTTTTCCATTTGTTTGATTCTTTGCTAGATTTGGGTGAGTGGAAGTCAAATAATTAGGACTTGTAAATTCCATCTGATATTTTTGAGGCAACAATTTATGTTATCTACATTTTGGTGGAATTTCATAGGAGGAATTAAGGTTTATACAAAATTAAGGAGAAATTCAAAAACCCTTTAATGGGATCTCATTTGACGATTTATTTGTGACTAATGTTTTAGGTTAAGGCCTTCCGAATTAAAGAAGAGGTTGGATTTTGTTGTGTTGGAAATTGGGAGTGAAAACCCTCCCAAAGAGGTGAGTGGATGGTCCGTTGTGTTATAAATGAGCAAATGAGTTTAAAATTGTTTTATAAATGATTTTGTAAAATTTTTCATGTTTTATATCAATTGTTTTGTGATCGTGGGATGTCCGGACTGGATTATGAAGTATGAATGCATCCATTGTATTTATAAATGCATATGTGCCACATGTGATTTGATGTTACTCTATAAATTGCTATGACATGAAATTGATGATTGTTTGCTAGAAATTATGGCAGATGACTTGAGAAATGATATGTTTGAGAAATGCATGGTGCTAGTAGTTAATGGCTATAGTCATTCCCTCCACGGAGCGACCCAACGGGGTGGCGTGGTTGGAGTTTCATTGCGAGAGAGGTATACGCGGCCTCTTCTCTGCCACGTCGGACTATCTGGATTGCACCCCGGGGAGGTCCGAGCCAACGTCAAGGAAGGGGGTATTGTTTGAGATACTGAAATGGAAAACCCATTGGCGGGCTGCCGTCTTGGTTCGGCCAAACGCAGGACGAAAGTAATTTCGATGGGACCCTTGTGATTTTCGGAAAGAATATTTGATGTGGATGCATACCTTGTGAACTACCTGATTTATTGAAAATGTTTTTACATATATAAAGTGTTGTTTATGAGATATATTTTGACTTTCCCACATTCACCCCTCATTTATCACACAATTATACCATTGCACTCCACTCACTGAGTATTTCTCAATACTCACCTCTCTCTCACATTTTTCAGAGAATACTTAGTTCAGAGACTGGACGTGGGAGCTTACGAAGGATATTTTGCTGATTTGCATAGGTATTTAGTAGTGTAGGATTTTTGAGAATTGTAGAACATAAAACCATGGAAAGGAAGTTCTGTACATCTCATATCGGGCGGATTTTACTGATACTGGTTGAGTCATTCGGCAAGTGTTGGTAAAATCTGACGATTATGATTTGGGACTTCATTATTTTTATTGAACCGTTTTTGGAAAAATGTTTTATCTTGTATTGGGACATTTGGACTGAAATGTTAAATCTACAACTTTGATTTGAGCCTTCTTTCATTTTGATTTGAAATATCTTTGGAATGCTTTATTTGTACTGAGAATTCTGGAGTGGCTTGGATGACCAATTTTGCATGCGTGCATGTATAGGAACCCCCGCCCGAATGTGTGCCGACGTATGCTTGAATGTATTGGGATGGACCGGATGGGTCCTTTATATGTCATTGTATTTGGAAGGTTAGCCTTGCGGAGTCTCGGTATATGGGGAGGTTCTGCCCGTGTACCGAGAAAACGTGGCGGTTGTCGCGTGGTCGATCCGAGGATCGGGGCGTGACAGGGGGGTGTTGCAGAGGATACATGACTCCCGAATATGCACTTTGGGGTCGTCTGACAGATAAGACCGATGTTTATAGCTTTGGTGTGGTTGCATTGGAAATAGTAAGTGGGAAGAACAACTCAAAATACAGGCCTGCCAACAACTGCTTGTCTTCTTGATTCGGTACTTGGCATTTTTTTCTTGTATTGAAATGTGTTGGCATTAGTAGGCTGTTATTTAATAGGTACTGCATTTCGCAGGCCTTTGTTGCACAACAAAATGGAAGGTTGAATGAACAAATCAATCCAAGGTTAGGAACGGATTTCAACAAGGAAGAGGCGGAGATGATGATGAGAGTGTGACTCTTGTGTGCCAACACTTCCCCAACTCTTACGCCTACAATGTCATCTGTATTACAGATGCTGCAAGGTAGTATGATTGTTGAAGAAGTGATCTTGGATCCTGGAATCTATGCTGAAGACATGAGATTCAAGCACTTGAGAGACCAGTCGCAGAGTTCTTCATTATATGACACTTGGCCCGTTTCTTCGATGTCAGCTTCTTCCCAAGATCTCTACCCTGTCGCTCATAGTTCAATCAACCATAGCATGGACAAGGCTTCTCTTTTGAATAACCTTTAACGGTTGAGTACTAAGAGAAACATCTTATGACAGAAAAATAGCCATTTTTTTATCTGTTATATTTTAATGGTTTTTTTTTCCCTCAATTATTGTAGTCTCAACTTAGTCCAAAGTGGAGACTAGCTATTAAGTTTATCAATTGGAATGTTCCAAAGAAGAATAAATTCTCAAGATTCAAACAATGAAACAAAGGGATGGCCTTACCTGCACAGGTAGATAGCATAAATCACAAACATATCTAAAATAGTTCTATCCTAGTTCTTTAGTCAAAATTGAACCATTAGGACTCAATTTCCATATAATGACAATGTTTTTCTTTTTATCACCAACCATTTGGCCAGCTATTAAGGTACTTGAGTTTCTTGTGATAAAAATATATAATCCATGAGTAAGATTCGAGTAAGATTCGAACCCAAAAATCTCTTAGTTTCGGGCCAATGACAAATGCCACAATACCAAAATCTCTTGCTCTGTCAACTTATATTTATCTTATCATCTTTTATTATTATTATGACAAGAGAATGCATGGTCTCTTGAAAAAGTGCAAGCAAGAAAGGAGACGCCTTTATTAGGGGCGTCTCAAGATTCAAACAATGAAACAAAGGGATGGCTTTACCTGCACAGGTTGATAGCATAAATCACAAACATATCTAAAATAGTACTATCCTGGTTCTACGGTCAAAATTGAACCATTAAGACTCAATTTCCATATAATGACAATGTTTTGCTTTCTATCACCATCCATTTGGCTAGCTATTAAGGTACTTGAGTTTCTTGTGATAAAAATATATAATCCACGAGTAAGATTCGAACCCAAAAATCTCTTAGTTTTGGGCCAATGACAAATGCCACAGTACTGAAATCTCTTGCCCTATCAACTTATTTTTATCTTATCTTCTTTTATTATTGTTATGACAAGAGAATGCATGGTCTCTTGAAAGAGTGCAAGCAAGAAAGGAGATGCCTTTATTAGGGGCGTGAAACAAAAATGGCTTTCATTCTTGTGTGGAATCATGGATATCATCAACTGCAACATAGGGAGACTGGACTGATGACACATGACAATCACCATGAAAATGAATTGAAATAACTCTTAACTTGAAACACAAATATATCTCCTGCATCAAATGTTGTGAAAATTATCCTTCTTCTTCTTTCCAATTTCAACCTCGGTGGTATCCATAATCTTTTAACACCCAAAACACTAAAATATTATACCAAATGATCTCATTACATAGAAAAATAAAAGCAAAATATCTAAAGCTATGATTGATGAGGGAGGCTTAAGCGTTTTGGAAGTTACTTGAAAGAAACCTAAAGGGAGTGAATAGCTTTTCTTAAATGTTTTTTACTATAGTTTGGTTTTAAAAATGATTTGTGTTAAGTGTAAATAGAACTAGGAGGATGTAAAAGAAATTAGAGTAGAGGAGATAAAAGATTTTATAGTGATTCCAATTTTGATATATATCCGCTCTTAGATTTCATCTGAATTTTTCACTATTTTCAAAAAAATTTACAATTAACTTACTTACAGGGTGCAAGTTCGACCTATTCAAGTGTTTTTGTTAAACACTTCCCATAACTCCAAGTTGTGTGACTTTCTCTTGCTAAAATCTCAAATCCAACTATTACACTTAGATCATTGTACAATTAACACTTGGTGAAAGAGAATGCTATAATGATGAGATTTTGATCCTCAGATGTAACAAAATTGAAGTTTAATAGAATAAATTACAATTAAACAAAGAAACAACAATTAAACAAAGAAAAAAAGTGTGACACTTTAAGAAAAGAGTATTAAATTGAATGCGTTTGTGAGGTTCTTGCTCTCTATTTTTTCCCCTTATTCTTCAATTCCTGTATTTGTAGACGGATAAAATCCAGCCGTTGAGATAGGTGGTGACTTGAATTTTGATTATTAATCCACATTAAATATCTTCACCAACCGATCAGCTTTTGAAATAATGCTCACAGCTTTGTTTAGAAATAACTATTGAAATCCTCGTATCGACATTACTACTTTCTTATGTTGATATGATTAGCAAAAATAAGCATTTATATGTTCAATAAATTCAATTTGCTATTCGACATATTAAGTTTGAAAGAGCTTTTATTTTTTATGTTGACAATTTAATGTTTCTGTGTTGACATCACTAGTATGTGAAATATTCTAAATCAGGTGTCAGACATTTTTCTATCTAAATTCTACGACATATGTCGACATCTTAATTTGTTTATGTCGACATGAACCTTTTTGTGTTCTATGTTCATTTTAAATAAAGTATTAACATCATAATATTTTGAATCGACATGATCCTTTATGTGTTCTATGTCTATCCTAAGCCTATGTTGACATTGTAATATCTCATGTCAACATCTAGTAATCTTTTTGAGTTCTAAAGAATATGTTAACATCCTAATCTTTCGTGTCGACATCTGGCAATGTGTTTAGTGTTCTAAGTTTTGTATCGACATGTCTACAAGGTGGTGTCGACATATTTTATATGTTTTTCCTCGCAAGGGTTTTGGGTTTAAATTTTTATATTTTAGACTTTTCTAAATTCTTCTTAATTGTAATTAACATTAACTATGCTGATTTGTTCATCATCTAAACAACTGATGCCAACAATCTTCCCTTTTTTATGATGACAAAACCATTATAGAATTTGAAATTGTCACAGTTTGTAACTGTTCCTCCGATTTCTTCTAAATCTCCCTCTTATTTTAAGCTCTATTTTCTTGAGATTTTCTCTCCCTATTTCATATGCGATTAGCATACAAAAAATTTTCCTTAGGGTTATACTGTACTAAGGGTCATATTATATTATTATTATTTCTCCCTATTTTTATCATCACAGAAAGGGTATAACACTGAATAAACCATATAAGCAAAAAAAATAGCTCAAATTTAAGATCACTGACCTATGATGGAGTTAAAAAACTCCCCCTGAATATATGCTTAAGTGCTTTAGGTGAATGTAATTAAATGTAGGCATGACCAATCCAGCGGTGTATAAATCCGACTACTATCTCAAGTATAATCTAAGTACTAAAACTATATAAGCATGACCAATTCACCAACATCTCAAGTGCAGAAATTAGTGTAGAGGCTAACAAAGGTCAGAAATATAAACATGAATCAAGTACAGAAAGCCATCAATAGGTGTAACAATATACAATTGAGCATTAGATTAGCATCATTCAAAATATAAACTAAGGTATGTAATCATCAACAAACAAAATTTGAAAATTATGCAAAAGAAGAACATGAATGAGACTACAAATCAAAGGTTCAGTACATATAACATTACAATCATAGGCCTAATTACAAAACAATAGAGTTATGCATTCTATACCTTTGGCCTAACTTTTCTTTTAGTCTTCTTTTTAGTGGTTGATGGTACAACATCTGATTGAATAGGAGGTACAGAGGTTTGAGGTGTAGTCTGAGGCATAGGCTGAGGTGTGGAAGTAGGAGTGGTGGTAAACACAGTGGAGGTGGTGGCTTTCACTCTAAAAGGATTAAGAGAGGAGACCCGAATGGAGAATGGATTAGGAGTAAGAGTAGGAGTGGGAGCTCGAGTGGAGGTAGTAGATGAAGATGGCCTAGGACCCATAGGTGTCATAGCATTCACCCCTCTAAATAAAGTTATTGATAACATTTTGATCATTTCCCACATTATGCAATTCAAACATTATGTCCTTATGATCATCGGCCATCTTTTGTTTTCAATCACTGTCAAGCAATGACTAGTCTAAACTATGTGAAATGGTGCATGCTTGTGATGTGAGTATTCATGCAAATGTAATGACTAGTCTAAACTTCTACGGTCCGATTCGATAGGGTAACGTAATTAGAGCTTTTGTTAGACTTGAAGGGGTAGATACGGTAGAGAGATGCTTTCCAAATCTCCGTCGGTCAAATTTGGTTGCACTATCTCGGAAGTCTTGAGCTAATGTCAAAGTTGTGGGTGATGTTTATGATTGGTTATATTTGGGAAAAAAAGGAAAAGAAAAACCCTTGGCAGCTTCACTACTGGTTCGGGCCAACCGGGTTGGAAGATTTTGAGGCAAACCTTTTGGTTTTGAAAATATGAATATTGGATATTTATTATATTTCATAAAAATTATGGCATATGTTGAGGAGTGTTAAGAAAATTACATGATATTTTGTTGAATCAGAAATATGATTTTGAAAACATTATTTGACCCTATCACATTCACAATTCATTTTTTTACACAACTATACCGTTATACTCTATTCACTGAGTATTTTCATGCTTATTCCTTCATTTTTTATTCTTTTCAGAGAAAGTTAGAGATAGAAGTCACTTCATGGCTAGCTAAATCTAGTCAAGGAGAGAGTTTTGCCGAATCAACTATTGGTATTGGTCTTTCTTGTGGATTTTTTAGGCATGTAGACAAATCCATTGGAGGGTATTTTAAATATTGAAACTCTTCACGTAGCATATTATATATATATTTTTCTAAAGTCAAAATTTATATTTTGGAAGTCATATTTTGAAATTATAAATATTTATTTGTTCTTTACATGTTTTTTTTTTAAATATTTTATGTACTGGATTTCTTAAATTGAAAAGTGGTATCCTTATAGTTTGGCGTTATCTTGGGATACATGTTGATGCTTGTACGTACTTCTAGATCACGTGATGGTTGTCGTGTGCTTGGACTCGAGATTGAGACGTGACACAAAATTTCTTATATGGATTGACAGATACTGTTACACAATAAATGATTTTGTCACTAAATATCTATATACTAAATTTGACTTTGATCTTCATGTCAATGAGGCTGCCTATTTATGAAGTAGATTGTACTCCATGGTCTTACATCCCAAATTTTTGTCTGCCTTGGTTAATTGTAGATTCCATCAGCATTATACATTAATCATTGCTGAAAATATGGTACCTGTTGTTTCTTCTCTGATCTTAGTCAGATAAATACATTTTGTCTTCTCACTTTCTTGTTTGTAGGTTTTGAATTGAATTGCAAAGTTAAGGGAGATAATTTCACAATGGTAGCTTTATTAGTAACTACGAAATGGTAAATTAGTTTGACACAAAATAGAGGTAAATAATTTTTGTTTTTTTGTATTTTTTATTAATTCAATGAAATTGTTATAACGTGGCCTCTATTAGTATATCCTCACAGAATCTTCCTACTTGATCCTCAAATCATCCAGAATGATTTTGAGTCACAACAATTTGTATAATCCTTGAGCCAATGCCCTGAACTTTGATTTTATACTAGAGACTTTGCCACTACATTTTACTTTTTGCTTCTCCAAGTCACCAAATTGCCACCAAGAATTGTGCAATAGCAATAGATCAAAGTCTGTATAGACTTCTAGTGTGAGGTCATTGTTTCTTTTGGATAAAACTCATTTTCCCTTTAAAAAAATGTAATACTTGATAAATACCTTGTACAAGATTGGTAAAGGTGGTTTTGGTTCTGTTTACTGGGTATTATGATTAATTAGCTTTCCATTTCCTTTATCTGTTTATCTACGACTTTTCATGTAAATGATTTGTTGTGTTAGATATTAATCACCTTAATTATATTACATTTGCATCTTAGTGATACTTGAACGAGGTAGTTTTCAGTTTTCAACCTGTCTTTGTGCATCCCAAAGCATTGATATTTTCTGTGAAATAACTACAATGTAGGGAGAGCGATTTGGAACTAGATTGGGCAGCCAGGCAAAAAATCTATGTTAGGATAGCCACTGGTTTTGCCTTCCTTCACTATGAATCATACTTAAAGATTGTTCACTGCAATATTAAAGCCACAAATGCACTTCTAGAAAGGGATCTTATTGCTAAAATATTCAACTTTGGACTAGCTATGCTGAATGATGAGGAAAATACACACATCAGCACACGCATTGCCGGAACTATGTGAGGTAGCACCATAGTTGGACCTCCTTAATTTGAATTGGTGCTCCCAAGTGTGTGATTACTGATAAGCATTTTTAATTGCAGAGGATACACTGCATCAGAATATGTACTATGGGGCTATCTTACAGATAAGGTTGATGTTTTCTGTTTTGGTATAGTTGCCGTAGAATTGGTTAGTGGGAAGCACAATTCAAATTTCAGGCCAATGAACAATTGTGTATGTTTTCTTGATTGACAAATTAGGATTATTGCTATTTATCACGTTTTTCTTTTGAAATAGTGCAAGATGTCTGACTTCAATTTTCTTTTATATGATGTAAATCCACATTTTACAGGCCTTTATTGGACAACGGAGATGAAATCTGATGGAACTTGTTGATCCTCCATTAGGGACAGACTACAACAAAGATCAGGTTGAGAGGATGATAAAGGTGACTCTTTTTTGCACCAATGCGTCTCCATCTCTTAGGTCACCTACGTTGTCTGTTCTATTGATGCTTGAAAGCAAGAAGACTATTGAGGAAGTGATTTCAGATCTTACCATTACACAAATGACTTGAGATTTCAACCCCTAAAAGATTATTACCAACAAATGCACAACTCTAATACAAGTAGAAGCAAACGTGCGGATTTCTCCTCAGACGGAAGTTCGACTGCTTCTTCACTGTCAACAACTCATGATCTTTACCCAGCCAATTATGGTTATAGTGGATACTGAGCATATGAGACTTTTAGTTTTGTACATTTCTATGGCCATTGAATTCATGTTGCCTTTACAGAAACTTCTGAAGTGGTTAAAATGTATTGTGTTGTGTCTACTATGATATTGTAGACCTTTACAAAGACGATTTTCCCATACACCATAAAAAAATGGCTAGCTAGACTATGACTTAGTGAAATTTTGTGTTCGAATTCAAATGATTGTCTAAAATTTTGCAACATCATGTTGTTATGCCGGAAACTTTTTGCAGCATATACCATGTTGGACTAATCATTTCAAAATGTTTACTCAGTCCAGTTTAGTACAATTTTACTTGTGTAGTTTAATTGATGATTTTTCTTGTTGCCTTTCTATGGCACAGAATGAATATTCCAATTTTGGATTGTTAGATTTAATTATCACAAGAAGCATGATGATTTTTCAAAATAATTAAAAGATTAAATTTACGGCTATAATTCAGTGAATAAATACCGACAATCCGGGAACCATGATACATTTCTCAACGATCTCGCAATTAGAATGATAATCACATGAAATAACCTATCACCACAATACCATAACACCACAACGCTAAATTTGATGACGAAATTACATAAAAATTTCCTATTCAGAATTTTTCTCTAACCCCTCAATCAATCTATCGCTAGAGAATAATATATGCTCTCAATCCCTAAAGAAATTATACTTCAATTCATAATTGAAGAAGATGATAGAAACTTACGTAAGATTATTTGGGAGGAATCTTATGGGAGTGGGCATAATGGGTTAACAATCAATTATCCCTTTAGTTTCAAATTTAAATTTAATTAAATTTTTACTTTTGTGATGCATTTTTACCAACATCTCCCACTTGCACATAAGAGCATTTTACTTCCGTCATAAGATCACAACTCATGTTATTTTCTATATCACTCAGTTAGACTTTTATACGAGATTGAGCGTCGTGTGACTGGTGAGTATACCTACAAGTAAAGACTTCTTGATGCACTTGTCAGGATGATCGAGAAGTCACCATTAGTACTAAAAAAAAGCTCACTGTACCTCAAACTCAATACAATTACATCTATCAAATCATTTTCCTCATTGAAAGTGATTCACAATCATTGCTCAACTATATATTCATTATTATATTTGAATCGCAATATGGATAAACATAACATGCCAATCGGTGAATACTATACAATGATATAATGTCGATTGGTGTTCCTTTTCCCAAACTCAAATCCATCATGTTCAATTCAACTACTTTCTTAAACCTATCACTTAAATCTCAATTTATCTCTCGGATTATAGGTAAACAGATTAAAGTAGTAAATACTGAATTAAGACTTCTAGAAACAGTTGAAAGTAATAAAAGTATAAGAGATTTCACCCCATGGATCTCGGATCTTATACAGTGGGAACGAGAATCATGATCATACTATCGTCTCAAACAATGGTTCACACTGTCTCATAGTTGTCTTATTACACATGGTATAAAACACATATCATAATATTATTTATTCATCTCTCAAAAGAGCATATGTTAGATTTCTTTAACACCTTATAGATATGGAACTTAGTCTATATATAAACTTGATTTAGAGATTTCAGAGAGAATATTTTAGAGACAATATCACTAAATATAGCTGATATCTGAGATATCAAATCTGACTAGTTACAGACAACATAGATATGGGTATGTTCATGTCGATCATAATGCATATGACTTTATTTTGAACACATATCAAGGTAACTTATATTCTAGTAGAGTTACTCTTAAAGCCTCTAACAACTAAAATTTGTCTTATCTCTGCTCACTTAGAGTTGGAGGTAGTCAGTTGTGTGTGAGAGTCGACCTCCCGTACTTGACATACTTTTTATTACATCATATAATATATGATAAAAAACAAATTCATTAAATAAAATAATTCATATGTGACTGAATAATGCATAAGAATTATATATATAAAGGTAATAAGTATCAACATTGTCAATTTAGTACAAAATAAGAAATGTGAAAATATACGCAAACCCAATGACTCTCTATGTCCGATAAATGAGTTTCTGGAAATGGATTTGGTAAAGGGGTTAGCTACCATGTCATGAGTAGAATTGTACTTGATGGTCACTTTACCCTTCTCACTGATATTTCTCACAACCTTGTATCTGGTATCAATATATTTGGTCCTATTATGATACTTAGGGTCTCAAGTATAAGCGATAGTAGCGTGATTATCACAGTAGAATATTACTGGCCTCCTACTATCTACTACAATCTCTAAGTCATTCAATAGTCTCTGGATCCAACACTCTCTTGAACTGCTAAGCAAACCATGAACTCAGTATCTATTATAGATAAAGTTACAAGGGTTTACTTCTTACCACTCTAAGAAATGACACCATCATTGAGCAAGAAAACAAAACCTGATATTGATTTGTGCTTCTCTAGATCACTGCCCTAATTGATATCTAGATATCCCACAATGTGCAAATCACCTCCTTCATCACACAAGGAGAAGCTCACAATTCTCTTGAGACATTTGAAAATCCTTTCACTGCTTTCCAGTGACCTCATCCAAGATTTAATGGATATCAATCACTAGACCGGCTGCATAACAAATGTCTGGTAGTGTACACAATATCGCATATATTAAACTTTCCACTACACTAAAATAAGGGATTTTGCTCATTTCCTTTACTTGTTCCTGAGTTATGGGGCACATATCAAAACTTAGATCATCACACTTGGCAATAGGAATATATATGAGATTACAATCGTTTATCCCAAAGCGTTCGAGAATCTTTCTAATATAGATCTCTTGTGAAAGAGTTAACATCCGTTTCTAGTGATCTCTCCGGATCTTAACTCCAAGGATGAACTCAGCTTCACATATGTCCTTCATGTCGAAATTTGGTGATAACCATGTCTTAATAATCATCTTAATGTTGTTCTCAGCCAACATTATATCGTCCACATATAGAGATAAGATTACAAAAGAATTATCAGAACGTATCAAATAGACTGAATGATCCTCCTCGATCATTGTAAAATCATAAAATATCACTTTCTCATAAAATCTCAGATACCATCATTTGGATGATTGCTTTATGCCGTATGTCAACTTTCGAAGTCGACAGACATCATCCTCCAGACCAACTAGAATGAACCTAGAGGGTTGCCTATGTAGATTTTCTTATCCAAACTTCCATTAAGGAAGGAGGTCTTTACGTTCATCTGATGTAACTCCAGATCCATACTTATGACAATCGCTAAGAGTAAATGAATTGATATAAATTTAACTATAGGAGAGAAAGTCTCCTCATAGTCAATACGCTTTGTCTGCATGTAACTTTTGGCTATTAGATGTGTCTTGTATCTCTCTACCGATCTGTTAGCCTTTCTTTTAATTTTGAGAACTCACTTGTTCCCAATGGCTTTTCTATCCCCAAGTAAGTAAACTACGTCCTAGACTTCGTGGACTCTCATGGATTCCATCTCCTCCTACATGGCCTTTAACCATTGATCTTTCGTAAGACTCTCAAAAGTCTTCTTAAATGTCTTGGGCTACTCGTCATTCTCAGAAGTCATAATGAGAATTTCATTCATAATCAGAAAATGATATTGCGGTACTTGTCCCCGGCTACTTTTATAAGGAGGGGGAACTTCCTCACCTCTAAATGAGCTACTTCTATTAGGACCAAAATCTATAATAGGTTCTTGAGTCCCACCGCTAGGTTTAGTTGAGCTGTTAGGCTCACCTATCTTATAGAAGGTAAAATCCCGATTGATTTCGTCTTTTATAGGAAAATCATATTTTAGGAACATAACATCACGAGACTCAATTTTAGTGACTGTGCTATCCATATGCTCATCTAGGAACACATGTCTCTTGAAATGTTTAAAATATCTTATAAAAATACATTTCTTTCCTCACAGACCTAACTTACCATGTGGATATGAGGAATCTGAATATATATGGCACAATCCCATTGCTTCAAGTGGCAAGGTTAGGCTGCCTCTCTGTCCAAATCTCGCTTGGAGTACTGACTATGAATTTTGTTAGAATACGGTTGAGGACATAGACAATAGTCAATAATATATCTCCCTAATAGGAGATGGGCAAATTGGCATGCGCCATCATAGATTTTATCATCTCCAATAGAATCCTATTTCTTCTCTTGGTTACTCCATTCTATTGGAGAGTAGCAGGAATAGTCAACTGTCTTATAATGTCCTTCTCGAAACATAGGTCTTTAAACTCTTAGATAGATACTTATGCCCTTGATTTATTCTGAGAGTTTTTACTTTAAAATCTAACCGATTCTCAATTTCACTAATAAACCTCCTAAAGCACTCCAATACCTCAAACTTGTTCGAGATCAGATAGACGTAATTGAATTATGTGTAATTATCTATAAATATAATAAAATATGTGACTCCATTTCAGACTTTCATATTTATAGGCTTAGAAATATCAGAGTGGACTAACTGTAATGAAGTCTCAGCTCTCATTGCCTTTCTAAATGGTTTTCTCGTTGCTTTGACGGCTAAGCAAAATTTATATAGGGGCAACTGACCCTAGTTAGCAAGCCCAACAGTCACTCACAACTAATCGATTCATCTTCTCTTAGCCAATATTGCCAAGTCTACTATGTCAGATAGTAACATCATCAACTATACTATCAGATGTAATGACAATATGAGATAAATGAGAAATATCATTAAAGGAAACCATATCGAGTGCATATAATCTATTTTGGACTAAACCAGTACATATCAAAGAACTATCATATGAAATAGAAACTCTAAAATTTTCTAAGACAACAGAATATCCTAAACGATCAAGACAAAATACTGAGACGAGGTTTCGCTGAATCTCAAGAGCATACAAGACATCATGTAGATATAAGACTTGGTTATTTTGTAGTATCAGCTTACATATACCAATCCCTTTAACAGCCACAAATGCTTTGTTCCTCATACACAACCTTCTCGCATGAGAACTCAATCGATAGAACTCTACACACGTGCTCCTATCGTGATCTATATGATCGGCAGGTCCTGAGTCTACAATCCACAAAGGAGAGAAATTAATAAGTATTACAGCAAATGAAATAAAACTCAAACCATACAAAGAAGAATGACATACCTTCCACTCACCACACTCACGGACGAAATGAGTGAATTTACCACATATGTAGCACTTGATTTTGCTCTTATTGAACTCTTTCTTCTTGTGTTTTTGTCCTTTGTCGTCGGTCTTGACAGATGGCTTCTTCTTGCCATGGTCTCTAATCTTCTTGTCATTTTGCGCCATTTGTACTTGTTGTCTCAAGAGCCCTTACTCAACTTCACTATGTAAGCATATGAACCTAGCCATCTCCTGGCGCTACTCCTCGAACTCTCAGTGCCTACTCACATTCATGAAAGTACGAATACTCTCAGTGTGTGTAAGGTAAGTCTTAATAACCTTCCAAGAGTCAGGTAGAGATTAGATTACTCCATATACCTGAAACTCATTTGATAGTAGCTCCCCCATATTCTTTAAAGAGATGATCATATTTGACATACGCATGAAATACAATTTCATGTTATGATCCCGTCTCATCTTATAGGAAATAAACTTATGGGTCATTATCCTTAACTTAGTCCAACACTTGTTGGAGTAAGTGGGAAAGACATTTTCGTCTCTCAACCAAGTCGGGAGTTCGATTTGCTCTAGGTATGGAAAAAACAATGTTGGGAGACCTCCCTATTAAATGAGACCTAACAATGAGGTTAGTTCGAATTAGTCGAGACAAAATCTCCGATACCGGACGGTGGTCTAGCCATAGGGACCAAAACTAAAATCATCGTCAACTTAGGAGTTGTCTGTTGCAAAAATGCTCTTTGAGAATAAGCTAGACTGACATTGTAATAGGTTATTGCTCATAAACTAAGATCATATCGTCATTCATACTGCTAGGTCAGATGTGCAGTGTGTTCTGTACCAGCGCTCACACACTTGACCCGCATCCCCAGGGTTACGGACTGGGTCGTGACGTGGGTCGAACGTGGATCTAGGTCAAAACTGACCCAGGCTATCCAACCCTGTTCACACTCCTCATCATGTGTGAACGTCACGCGCCAATGTCCGCGGGCTTCACATGCCTTTTTACGCATGCAACATACGTGCCCGCGGTTGGGGCTACTCTTCCTCGTCTGACAAGTCTGCAACCTGGCTGTCTTGACCCAGTTGTCAAAAAATTTATTTTCAGCTACTTTTTAACGGTGATCTCATTAGGAAAATAAAATTGAACTTTTCTAAATTATTTTCAACTCGATTTTTGAAAGATTCAAGCCCTAATCTTGACAAATTAAGTGTACAAATTTTTTTGCCCTTCGTGAGCATGTCGAAAAACCCCATTTTTAGCAATAACAATACGCAATATATATACCAAAATATAGATCAGAGTATGTGAAACACATATATATCAATTTCATAGGTCAATTTGTCCTATAACGTGACAAATCTAGAGTTTTATGTTTCGGACTTCATTATGAGTCGAAACCTTCAACCTTATATTTATAGTCTAAAATTACTCCAAAAATTACGAAAAAATTATTTTCATGATTTACAAATCATGGATAATATTGTGGTATAATTGGATTCACGAAATTCATCCGTGATCTGTACCCAAAATTTTTATCTTATATTTTTATACCCAAAAAATTCAAAAAAAAAATTTATTAAATCTAACAATCGTTATGATATCAATGTTAATTTAATAATTACAAGTAGAAATATGATAATTTTTCATAATAATTAAAAGATTAAGCTTACTAGTATATTTCAATGAACAAATGCTAACAATGCAAGAACCATGGTACCTTTCTTGACAATTTTGTAGTCGGGATTATAATCATCCCAAACGAATTATCACTGCAATACTATAATGCCATAACCCTAAGTTTGGTAACGAAATGATATAAAAATTTTCTACTTGGAATTTTCCTCTACCCCTTAATCAATCTCTCTCTAGAGAATAATATGTGCTCTCAATCTCTGTGAAAATTATATTTCAATTCACAATTGAAGAAAATGATAGACTCACGTAGGATTATATGGGAGGAATTTTAGGGGAGTGGGGATATTGGGCTAAGCACCCGTTATCTCTTTAGTTTCAATTTTAATTTTAATTAAATTTTTAGTTTTGTGGTAAAAGCCCCCACTACAAAAAAACATGGTTTTAGTCACATATTTTGGTGACGAAAAAAATTCGTCGCTATTTTGTGACTAATTTAGCAACAAAAACTTTTTCGTCGCTAATTTGCTACAAAATTTACAACGAAAAGGAAGTCGTGGCTAAATTAGCAACGGATACATCATTCGTAGCAAAATTCGTCGTAAATTAATGACGAAAAAATTTTCGTAGCTAAATTTGTCGCTAATTAGTGATGAAAAAATTTTCGTGACTAAATTCGTCCCTAATTGGCGACAAAATATTTTTCGTTGCAAATTTTATCGCTAAATAGCGATTAATTTGCCACGGATTTAAAATCCGTCGCAAAATTTAAAATTTATTTTTTTATTTTTATTTTTATTTTATTAATATGTAATATTTAAGTTAAAAATTAATTTAGCAAGGAATTTGTTTTCAAATCCCAATTCGTCAGTCGCTAAGTTTTTTATATATAATTAAATAAAATATAATATTAATATAATATTTAAATTAAAAAATTAATTTAACAACGACGATACGGTTGGTAATTTAGCGACGGATTTCCAAATCCGTGGCTGATTTAGCGACGGATTCCAAATCCGTTGCTGAATAATTAAAATTTTATTTTATTTTTATTTTATTTTAATAATTTCAGCGACGGATTTGATAATCCTTCGCTGAATTTTATCTTCTTTTAATTATAATTTTATTTTATTTTTAATTTTATTTTATTAATTTATATTAACAAATCATATTATTAGTTTATAATATTTTAATTTACATTTTATTTTATTATATTATATTTCATTTTTTTAGAAAATAATATTATTTAATTCTTAAAAAAAACCATATATTTTATTTTATTTAAATTATATATATATATTAATTAATTTATTATTTTTTTTCATTTTTTGATTTAATATATTTTATTATTGCATAGGTAATTTTATTTTATTTGTATTATTTATTTAATAACATAAAATTTTTAATTAAATATTAATCGAGTCTGCGGGCGCCAGCCCATGCACGCACGAGCGCTTAGTGTTAGTGTTGTATGATAATACAAAAAATACAAAATAATTGCAATTGAAGGGATTCAAACCTTGGATCTCAGATTTAATAGAAGACATATCACCACCGCACCACCACTTAGTGTTAGTGTTGTGTGATAATATTGTTTTTTTTCTTTCTTCCTCTTCTTTGTTTTCTATTCTCACTTTTTTTTTCCTTATCTCTATTTTTTGGTTTTTTTTCCTTTCTACTCTCATTTCTTATATATAATAATTTTATTATCATATATAATAATTTTATTATAACTAATAAAAATATTTTGTAATTAAATATATAGATTTTTTAAATTATTAATATATTATAATTTATTGATAATTATAATTTTATAGTTTTGAGATGTTGTAATCCATTTTTAAATTATGGAATAAAAAAATAAAATAAAAATGAAAAAGAATAATAAAATAATAAGATAAAAGAAAAAAGAAGAAATCAAAATATAATATTAACATATTTTTTAATTAATTTATTATTTTATTTTAAATTTGTATTTTATTATTTTTTATTTTATTAAAAATTATCATATTTTTTATTTTTAATTAATATTATTTTAGATCGGTGGTATAAATAAAAAAAGTTGTTATATTTATTATTTTAAATTGTTATTATATATTATTTTATTATTATTAGAAAAATGTGAAGTAAAGATAATAAATAATAAAAAAGAAATTTATATCACAATAATATCTTTGGTTCGGTGGTTTACAGGTTGCGTGTGCGTGCAGGAGTTTCGAGTTCGAACCACGGTGGAGACAGGAGGCGCGACATTTTCTAGCAATTAAGAGTGCCTGCGCGAGGGTGCTGGCTCGGGTGGGCGGGCAGGTTGCAGGCTGGTGCTAGCTCGGGTGGGCATGGCACGTGCGCTCCCTGGACATTTCTCCCTAGACATTTCGACGGAATTTGAAATCAACGGCGGATTTTTTTATTACAGATTTTTTTTCCCTAAATTAGCCACGAATTTTAGCGACAAAAAAATTATCTGTCGCTAAATTTAGCGACGAATTTTAGATTTTTAATAACGGATTTTTTTTATGTCGCTAATTTAGCGACGGATAATTTTTTGTCGCTAAATTTTGTGACGAAAAATTAGTTGTCGCTAAATTTAGCGAAGGATTTCAATTTTCGTCACTAAATTTAGCGACGGATTTCTAATTTTCGTTGCTAAATTTTTGCGACGCGTTTTTAGCGACGAAAAATTTTTCGTCGCTAAATCCGTCCCTAATGTTTTTAGCGACGAATTTTTTTAAAATTTTTATCACTAAATTTGTGACTAAAAGGCTATTTTTTTGTAGTGCCCCTTGCAGGGGCATTTTTACCAACATGGATTTTTTATTCCTTGAAAGATATATTTTAAATCATTTTCAAATACCAGGTTTGAATGTCTTTGGTATGTTTTCAATTTGAGGAGGCTAAGTATTAGAAAAAGACATAAGAAGATGGAATGTCGGAAAAGAAGGTAGGAGTGTTAAAATTGTATACGTTCAATATATTGTCAGCAGCCTAGAATTTATGCTAAAACCTGAAAATTTGAAATAAGGACTCTATTTTCGTCTACAGTGTCTCGATGTCATTCTCAATCAAGAATAAAATACAAAAGCAGCAACCATTATTGAACTAAATTGGATAGAGAGAGAAAGGATAAAAGCAGCTGGGCCATGGGGTGGAGAAAAAAGGCAAGGATTTGGAGGGAGAATGTACAGAAGGCTATGGCTAGACTTGGGAATTTTTAAAAAAACCTGTCATACAAATAAAGATCACAATTAATTCAACAAGGCTACAAATATCATACAGAAAGTAATGTCAAACTATGAACAAATAGAATAGTACGAGTTTTGAGAATTTATTAGCACAACTTAAACAACAAATTCTTATCAAAATTTTCTTTTTTCATAAATTTCTTATGTTATGATATTTTCTTTTTTAATTTTTGAGCAATATTATAAGGGTTAAATGAATTGAAAATCAAATATATTAAATTTTACTTAAGAATCTATATTAATATATTTTAATTAATTTTATTTAAAATCTAATGGTTGAATCAAAGCAAGCCTCGAGTGGTTTGGACCCCTCAGCATCATACCAATGAGAAAAGGCTGGGAGTAGTTACCTTAGAAACTAGAGTGTTTCCAATTGTATTTACAATTACTAGTTGATTGATTAAAGTAATCCCCACCTATCCAAGATTTGACTAGTCATTAGTTCAGACAGGTATTAAATTTTACAATCAAGCGGCACGTCTCTCGATCCGATTTCTTGATCGGAATGGTGATTACAAAATTAGTCGAATAACCATCACAGTGTCACAACGGCGCAACCCTCAATCCGGTGATTTTAACGTCGGGGAAATTTTCCTTCACGAAAATTTCTCATTCCCTCATTCTTTTTAGCAAATCTGTATTTTTCTCTCTCAAGGAAGAACAATCTCTCTCAAGATTCATCTTCACCAGATCACTCTTTTTCAAAAGTGTTTTCATGGAAAAATATCATTATTGTGTTTTTTGTAACTACACAATGAGGTTAATTAGGGAGAGGTTAATGCATCAAAATGGGAGTTATGGGAAGTTATCCCATACCTTCCTAAAATGTCCCACGATAGGCATTATCAAACCAATATCTCCCACTTGTACACGAGGGCATTTTACTTCCGTCGCAAGATCACAACTCATACGATCTTTCTTATTACCCTACTGGACTTTCATACAAGATTGGGCGTCATGCAACCGGCGAGTATCTCTACAAGTAAAGACCTCTCGATACACCTGTTAGGATGATCAAAAAGCCATCGTTAGTATCAAAAATAAGTCTCTACACCCCAAATCCAAAACTAATTACATCCATCGAACTACTTTCCTCAACGAAAGTAATCCCCAATAAATGCTCGACTGTATATCCACTATTATGCTTACATCCCAACATGGACAGACATAATAGGCTAGCCAGTGAATACAATACAATGATGTAATGTCAATTGATTTTCCTTTTCCCAAACTTGAATCTATTAGCCTCAATTCAGCTGCTTTCCCAGACCTGTCCCTCAAACCTCAATTATCTTTCGGGCCATCGGTAAACAGGCTAAAGTAGCAGCACTGAACCAAGACTTCTAGAAACAGCCGAAAGTGATAAAGGTACAAGAGATCCCACCCAATGGATTTCGGGTCTCATACAGTGGGAACAGGGATCTAAATAATATCAATGTCTCAAAATGATGTTTCCACTATCCCTGGTCGTCATATCACACACGGTATGAAACGCGTGCCACAGTGTTATTCCCCCATCTCTCAAATGACATATGTCAGATTTCTCTAACACTGTGCAGGTATGGGACTCAGTCTACACATAAGACTTTATCCATAGATCTCAGAGAGAGTATTTTAGAGACAATATCACTAGTCGCAGATAATATCTGAAATCTCAAATCTGGCTATTTACAGGCAATATGGATGTGGGTACGTCCATGCTGGTCATATCGCATATGACCTCATCCTGAATACATATCAGGGTGACTTATGTTCTAGTAAAGCCACCCTCAAAGCCTCTTATAACTAGAAATCGTCACATCTCCGCTCACTCAGAGCTGAAGGTGGTCACTCGTGTGAGAGAGTTGACCACGCCTGCCTGACATATCATTTATCACAACAAATCAGAAAATATATGATAATAAAATAATGCTATAAATAAGTGACTCAATCATGTACTCATGTCATATATATATAACGCAATAAGAATCAGCACAAAGTGAGAACTGTTAATATACATACAAACCCTATGATTCCTATATCTCATACAGGAATCTCTCATAATGGGTTTATTGAAGGGATTAGCCAACACGCTATATAGTAATGTACTTAATTTGTCACTTCACCCTTCTCGGTGATGTATCTCATAACGTAGTATTAAGTATCAATGTGTTTAGACTTACTGATACTTAGGGTCTCAAGTGTGGTCAAGGGCAGCCTGATTTTCTCAATAAATCATCACTGGCCTCCCACTGTTTGCTACAACTCCTAAGTGATCCAGAAATTTCCAAAGCCAAACACTCTTCTGAATTGCAGCTGAGTGTAACACAAGCTCAGCCTCTATCGTAGATAGAGATATATAGGTTTGCTTCTTGCTACTCCAGACAGCAAAACCTGATATTGATTTGCATACATTCAGATCACCAACTTAGTTGGTATCTGAATACCCAACAAGATGCAAATCACCTCCTTCGTAACACAAGGAGAGGTCCGCAGTTCTCTCGAGATATCTCAGAATCCTTTCACTGCTCTCCAGTGATCCCTTCTAGGATTCGATCAATACCTAATTACCATACTGATTGCAAAGCAAATATTTGATTGTGTACGCAACACTGCGTATATCAGGGTACTCAATGCACTGGTACAAGGTACTCTACTCATTTCCATTGCCCTTTACTGAGTCTTAAGGCTTATGTCAAGAATTAGCGTTTAACCTTTTAGCAATAAAAGTATCTTTAGGGTCATAAACGATCTTCTTGAAGCGCTCGAGAACTTCCTTGATGTTGGACTCCTGTGAATGAGTCAACACCTGTTTCGAGCGATTCCTCTGGATCTTAATTTCAAGGAAGAACTGAGTCTCACCCATATCCTTCACATCAAGACTCGACAATGTCCACGTCATCGTGGTCATGAGATACTCTCTGTTGTTCCCAATCAACAGAATATCATTCACATAAAGATATGAAAACAAGAACGTTAAAGGTATGCGCGATGAACCTCCTCGA
The DNA here is from genome assembly GCA_033439265.1 of Dillenia suffruticosa. Classification (NCBI taxonomy): domain Eukaryota; kingdom Viridiplantae; phylum Streptophyta; class Magnoliopsida; order Dilleniales; family Dilleniaceae; genus Dillenia; species Dillenia suffruticosa. The sequence goes on along the minus strand of JAVTVX010000015.1, from coordinate 18,765,887 downwards.
TCATCACTAAAACGTGAGATATCACCTCCTCGTGAAATCTCAAGCACCACTCCCTGGATTGATGATTAAGGTCACATGTCGACTTCCGAAGTCAATGGACCTTATCTTCTTGATCTATAGGAATAAAGCCAGATGATTGTTCCTTGTAGATCTCCTCATCCAAAACTCCCACTCAGGAGAACAGTCTCAACGTTCATCTGGTCTACTCCATATTCATATCATGTCCACAATAATTGCTAAAAGTAAACGGATCGAGATAATCTCGCCCTTAGTCTGAGTAACCCATGGTTATTAGGCAGGCCTTATACCTCAACACCGATCCGTAGGCCTTTTTCTTGATGTTGAGAACCCACATGTTCCCAACGGCCCTACTACCCTCAGGCAAATTAACTAGATTCTAGATCCCCTTGATTCTCATTAACTCCTTTTATCCATGGCCTTTAATCAATAGTTCTCGACAGAACCCTCAAGAACCTCTAGGACAGTTAAAAGATTTCTCGTAACCCTCAAGAGTCACACTGAGAGCCTCTCCCTCAATCGGAAAGCGACGGTTAGGTACGCGTCCTCGACTACTCTTAAGAGGAGGGGAAACTTTTTTACCTTTAGATGGATCGCTCCCACTCAAACCGAGATCTGTAATGGATTCTTGGATCTTGCCACTGGGATTAGCCAATCACTAGGCTCATCCATCTTATAGATGGTAAAGTCCCAATTGATTTTACCTCTCATAAGGTTTAGGGTACCATCTGTATACTCATTAGAAACAACCCCCTGGAGTGTTCTAAGTATCTCATAGAAATACATCTCTTTTCTCGCAGGCCTAACTCGCCATGTAAATGCGAAAAATAGTAAACATATACGACACAACCCCATAATCTCAAATGGCTAAGGTCAAGGCTGCCTCCCTGTCCAAAGCTCATATGGAGTACTAACCGCGAACTTCTATAGAATATGATTGAGGATGTAGACTACAACCAATAACGTATCTCCCCAATAGGAAACGAGTCAATTGGTTTGCGCCATCATCGGCATCACCGTCTCAAACAAAGTCATATTCATCTCTCACAGCTACTCTACTCCACTGAGTAGCAAGGAATAGTCAATTTCTTACAATGCCCTTCTTGAAAGAAAGTTCTTCAAACAAATACTCGCGCTCTCGTTCGGTTCTGAGAGTCTCCACTTTCAAGTTTTATTGATTCTCAATCTCGCTAGTAAACCTCCTGAAGCATCTCAATGTCTCAGACTTGTGCGAGATCGGATAAACGTAACTAAAACGCGTGTAATTGTCTATGAACGTATTAAAGTACCCAACACCATTTCAAGTTCTCACGTTCATAAGGCTATAGATATCGGAATGATCCGACTGCAATAGAGTCCCAGCCCTCATTGCATTGTCGAATGATTTTTTTTTATAAGTTTGCCATTTAAACAAGACTGGTTAGCAGGCCCTACAGACCACTAACTGCTAACCGGTTTATCCTCTCTCACACTAAGAGGATAATAAGGAATACCATTGAAAGGAATCATTTCCAATGCATATAGTCCCTCACGGACCATAATAAAATCAATCAAAGCATTGTCGTAATAGATGAAAATTATAAAATCTCCAAATTAACAGAGCATATCCTAAACTAAAATCAAGTTCCGTCGAACATCCGAAGCGTAAATGATGTACAGAGTTTAGCAACTTTGCAACTCCAAGTTGCAAGTACTACTTCCTCTTATGTCGACAAATGCTCTGTTTCTCTACGTAAATCCTCATACTTGAGGATTCACTAAGCGAAACTATATAAGCGCGTTCCTATCTTGAGCTACATAGTCAGTTGCTCCTGTAACACCAAAAAAAAAAACGAAATATGGAGACGCAGCGTTTTGGGGCAAAACGCTGCGTCCCCAAATTTGGAGATTAAGGTTGGAAACCTTAATCCCACCCCCTCTCTCTCTTTTTCTCTCTCTAGCCGCTATCTCACTTTCTCACTCTCGAAGGAAACTTAGGTAACTCGAAGAACACTCCCAAAATCAAAACCGTACGGATGCTAGAAAACTTCTCTACTATCTCCAAACATGCCATAGACCAAAAATCCTTCTTACTTCAATCACACTAACTTCCAATATAAAGCCAAAAGTAATTCATTTGAAAAAAAAACTTTTTTCCTAGAACTATTACTCATTCTAGTCTCGTAGATTGGGACTTTTTGGATAGTATAGATTTTCCCTATAGTGATTACATTAGGGAAACAAGCTTGAATGCCCTCATCCACCCTAATAGCATATCATATGATAGGTTCGTTAAACTATTCTACAATAACATAGGAGAAACAAAGGGAAAATATGGAAATGCATTTGAAACCGAGATTGACATAGGAAACCATTCCCAAAAATGTATTTTTAAAAGCTAGGAATGTGGTACGGAAATTGTAATCAACCTAAAACCCTATGTAGATTGAATAACCAAAATTTGGTGCCCCTAAGGAATGTAAAGAATACATGGGCGTGAAACTTTTGAACAATGCTAGGGTTGTGTTCAAAAACCCTAACCTTCAAATTATGAACACAAAGGCCGCATCCTTAGATTTGTAAGATAGACTCCTTATCTCATTGTTATCCATGTTTTAAAACCTAGAGCAAGGAGTCATACTACCATTACTCGAGAGGATTTCTAGATTGTGAACCATATTATGCAATGCAAAAATCCTAGCTTGCACTTACTTATTCCTTTCCATTTGCTAACCATCTCCAAATCCAATATTAGAAACCTTCCATACCTCTCATTGGTTAGTAACCTCCTAGCTATGTATGACGTAGATTGTACTGGGGAGATTGATACATAACTAAACCCTAAGCATAGAATTGGTGCTTCCTCTCTTAACAAGGCAAAATGGGTTGGGAATGATGGAGTTTGGAGAAGAAAAAGAGATAGGGAAGAAGGAGAAAGGGTTGGAGAGCCTAGTCATAGAGGCCCATTAAGCTTGCCCCTGAGCCTACACATCGTACTCTGAGCCTGGTGAGCAAACTGACATGTCCCAACAATTAACTTTAGCCATTTATCATGGAGAAGCTGTGGAGAATACAAGTGAACGCCTCAAATCTACCCCCTCACTAGGGCTCTATCGGTGATGTACTACCTGGTTCTCACCAGGGTTCGGTCACTTGCATTGTAGTATAACTCATACTAAAATAGTAGATATTTTATTTATTTAAATCACTACATATTACAAAAATCTTCTATATATGACAAAGCGGTGGAACTTTTATATTAGAAAGATTATCCACAACAAACTATCTCTATCCATTTATCTAATCCTCCTTGACCTTTGTTCTTACAAGATCTACAAATAATTTTTTATGTAAGTTTGATAACCTAGTGAGGTTTGTGTGTATGTTTAAAAAATTTATTATAAAATTATATGATAATTGTATTATTGTAAAATCTTTTAAGAAAACTTTAAATGTAGTAAGAACATGCATAATTTAATAATAATATTAACATAATACAATACAATTAACAGTTCACTTCTCTCTTATCTCTCTATAAGAATAGTCTCCTTATCCCTCGCTTAACAGTCTCCCCCGTATTAAGTGGACAAACTTTCTATCTACAATAATGGGGTGGGTGGTACTAAAATATATTTTAATATTCAACAAAACTCTTGTTTGCTTGAGTAATCTCTATACATATCAGTTTATATAACAATCACAAACACATACATTGATATAGTAATAGTAAATCATGGTAACGGTAGTGAATTATGATAATAGCAGTAAATCATAAAATTAGCAATAAATGATGTTCATAGACAAATCATGGTGGTTTTGCATAATATATATGATTATCAAAAACACGCATTTCAAAGAGTTGTTTAAGATCTTTTTTCCTTTTTCCTTTTTTTCCTTTCTTTCCCTTCTTTTCTTTCTTCTCCTTTCTCTCTTTCTTTATTTCTTTTCTCTCTCTTCCTCACGGATTACTTGATGGTTTTGGAATGAAGGGGATGGGGGTATTTATAACCATCACTATGTGATAGATTATTGATATGTGTTAGGACACTTGTTTATCATGTAAGTCTTTTGTTCCTAATGTAAACAATATGTCAATTATAAAAAACATCTATTCTTGATGCAAGACATATTTTCCATGTGGTTTAGCTTATTGCAAGACATGTGTTAAAGTCGGTGTGTGCTTATCCTTTGGTCGATTGTCTATGTTATGTGTCAAGATTCAATATATTTTAGGTATTCAGCAATTCTCGTTAAATTTTTGAGTACTTATTTGTCACGCCCCGAACCGGAGCCGTGAACAGCCGCCCATTATCCCTGATGTTGACTTTCTATAACCAAACGAGCAGAACCTCCCCATAAGTCAGAAGTCTATCAAATACCATATATCGACCTATCACATATCTATATACATAGGCCAGCCCGGCCACAATAAACCATCTCCTCAGATCATCCAATCCCTGTCAACCATACAGGATAACGTAAGGCTAACAACAGTTCTACACCAGACCTCTACTACCATGCCCCCATCAAAGGCATGAACAGTCGCCAGTTACCCCTCCTATGATTTAGAGATGGCACCGAGCAAACCTAGAGGATACTTCTAGAACATGACATATTTCCCAAAGTAAATGTACATAATAGTACAAATCATGTCTGTCACGCCCCGAACCGGGATCGTGAACAGCCGCCCGTTGTCCCTGGATGCCGGCTGGATTTTTACAGAAAATCGGGCAGAACCTCCCCATAAATCGGAGGTTTCCCATGTACAATTTCACCTGTATATGACATTCATCCAGTACAAATAAACAATTGGCCATCCCGGCCTCTCCAAAATCAACAATATCCACAGCCAACATCCAGAACAACGCAAGGCTATAAAGTTTCTAACAGTCCTAGCAACAGACCTCTACTGTCATGCCCAACTAGAGCATGAGCAGCCGCCACACCGAGCGGACTTAAATTCTACGCATATATAAAATAAATTCCCAAGTTATTTTTAAATATTTACAAATGCCTCAATGCAACGAAATAATCAACACGCGAGTTCCGCGAAATAAAGTCCATAATTTATACAGTCATCCCAGAAAATTTATATAAATACATTGGTCAATCTAAAACCTCCAATACATAATAATATCACCAATCATCATAGCGGAAGAGATGGAAAATATCCATACCCAATCCCAGTGGTATCTCCTCGATCCAACACTAATCCTGTGGGAAAGAAAGTGAGGGATGAGTATCTATGGGAGGATACTCAGTAAGTGAGGGGATTGACATCATGCTATCAATATCGAGGTGAATTTGGAGTGTCAAAGCATAAGATAAGAAAATATCCACAGTGTGCAAACCAATCATGTTATTTCAAAATCATATATAATACGCACACATCAGAAAGCAAGATATGCATCCTAAAATTTTACATCAATGTCATGAAGAACCGGCCAATGAAATATTCCCGGCAATGGTCTACCTCGACCAAGGACGGCGCATTGGGGTTTTTTCCAAATGCAAGTATTAAAGAATGGTTCTCTGCCCCAATGTTGGCCACAGACTACCCCAACTAGCCTGTAAAAAAATATATAGTGTACATATAACTAGTCGGCCGTGTATGGTGCCCCCGCCTGGTGCTAGACGGAGCCGTACTCAACGTCCTCTCCGATGAGGGTCAACCTGGGACACCCATACACACGACAATCTGGCGGATACCTCCGGCCGAAGCGTATCCGGACACAAGGGGTGCCTCTACCAGATGTCCTTCGTAGCTACGGATCACAATATCAAATCGGCCGGGCACGTAGCCCCATGCATCCCATCACCAGTCGGCCGGGCATATAGCCCCATGCATAATATCATAAAGTCGGCCGGGCATACAGCCCAAAACATAATATCGTAAAGTCGGCCGGGCATACAGCCCAAAACATAATATCGTAAAGTCGGCCGGGCATATAGCCCAAATGTGTAAGTAAATCCATTTAAAACCATGTGCCAATGCAGTGAAAGCATTTAAAACATATCAATATGTCGAAAATGTGGCACAATATACGTTTATCAAAACTCATGGATGCATATCAATAAGGTCAGCAGTTAAGACACTCCAAAGGTCACAAAACATTTCATCAAATATTGGAAAGTCATAACAATCATACATTTTGCAGAAACATGTCATTAAAAGATATTTTTGAAACATGGTTTTCAATCAATAGCGAATGTCAAAGTCCCACTCACTGTTCTACGGGAGGGAAGTCACTCCCTACTGACAAGCCAAATCGGATCTGACCGCTCGAGTCTCCAAAAGATCAACCTAAATCAGATTATCAAATTTCTGTAACATTCTATACTTAACCTTCAATTCATAGATAATCATTTCATAATTTGTATTCTATATGCATTCCACTTATACTCTAAACATATACAAAACCTTTCATCTTAAATTCAATTCTAGATTCGTCCAATTTATCAATTAGAGTCGAAATCTCCTCACCTAGGGTTTTCTCGAAGCGCCGAGTCTCGTCCGAAAGTCGCTTCGGTCACTCCAAAGTCTGTAGGGTTTCCTATCAAAACAAGGTTCATTTGTTAGATCTAAACACATAGATCCGAAACAAAACCCTAAGTCATTTACCTGCGTGGAGATTCGTGGGCTGTCACGGGCTCGTGGGCCGTCACGGGCCGTCGCGGGCTCGTGGGCCACGGGCCGGACTGGGCTCGTGGGCTACAGCTAGCGGGCTCGCTGGTCTGCGGGCCAGCGGGCTGGCAGGCCGATGGGCTGAACTGGGCCGCGGGCCGTACTGGACCTGTGGGCTTGGACGGGCTGTCGGGCCTGGTGGGCCCGTGGGCTTGGACGGGCTGTCGGGCCTGGTGGGCCCGTGGGCTTGCTGCTGATGGGCCTGTGGCTAATGGGCCTGCAGGCTGGCGGGCCTGCGGGCCGACAGTGGCTCGCGGACTGATGCTCGCCCGTGCGCTGGTGCGCTGTGCTGGGGCGTGCTCGTGCGCTGCTCGCGCGCGCTCGTGCGCTGCTCGCGCGCGCTCGTGCGCTGGGCCGCGCTCCCGTGCACGCTCGTGCGCTGGGCCGCGCGCCCGTGCACGCTCGTGCGCTGGGCCGCTCGGGCTAGTGTGCTGGGCCGCTCGCGCTAGTGCGCTGGGCCTCGCGCGATAGTGTGCTGGGCCTTGTGCGCTCGCGGCCTCGCTCGCACTCGCGGCCTCGGTCCTGCTCGTGGCCTGGGCGCGAGCTGCGGGCTGGGTCCTGCTCGGGGCCTGGCTCGCGCTGTGGGCTGCAGGGCACACTCGGTGGCTCGATAGAGCGAGGAGGCAGCAATCGCGCGCTGTGGCACGATCGGGCTCGCGTGGAGGAATCGCACTGTGGAGCGCTCAAGCTCGCGCGATGGTGGCAGGAGGAGGGGGTTGCTGCTGGTGGCGGCTGTTCGCGGACGGAAGCGAGATCGCGCGGTGGCGGCGCTCGGCGGAGCTTGCGAAGGAGGTGAGATCGCAATCAATCGCGACTGCAGAAAGGAGAGTGAGCCGCGGGAAGAAAGAAGCAGAAGAAGAAGGAAGAAGGCGGCGAATGGCGGAGACACGCAGCGAGGAAGGCGGCGCCGGCGGTGGCTGTGGCGGAGGAAGCCGAACGGCCGTGGGAGAAGGCGAACAGCCGCAGGAGAGGGAACGTCGGGGAGAGAGAAAGAGAGAGAGAGAGAGAGAGAGAGAGAAAGGAACGAATTAGGGCTCTAGCCCTAATTCAATTGGGGGGAGGGCCAAAACGCTGCGTTTTGGCTCTCCCTCTTTTTTTTTTTTTTTTTTTTTTTTTTTTTTTTTTTTTTTTAGTCTTGGTGTTACATTTTCTAACCCCCTAAAAATAAGTTTCGTCCTCGAAACTAAAAGAAAGTAATACGCTGAACAAGTGGGGGTACTGTCTCTTAAGTCTCTTAATAGTCTCTTCGGTCTCTCAGGTCTCTTACTCGACCTAGTCACTCCTCCCCAAAACTCTGACCTATCAATCTAGAATAACTACGTGCTGAGCTAAAACACTAAGATCCTCTCTGTCGGGCCGTCCCTCGTCAGACGTTGTTTGAGCTCTTGAAAGCTCGTCTCACAACGATCGTCCCACAAGAACTTGACGCCCTTCGTATCAATCTGGTATGTATAGCGACAATCCGAGAGAATCCTCTTATGAATCGCCGATAACACCTCGCAAGACCAAGGAAACTTCGCATCTCGATCACTATCTGTGGCTGTTGGTGTGTTGGTCAGCCCAAATGGCATAACCACAAACTCGGAATGTCCATATTGATTGCGGAATGTGGTCTTGGGCACATCTTCAGCCCTGATCCGCAACTTATGATATCCAAATCGAAGATCAATCTTTGAGAAAAGCACGCGCACCATGGAACTGCTCAAATAAATCATCAATATGCGGCAAGTGTTCCGATTCTTGATGAAAACCTTGTTTAGCTGTCTACAGTTCACACACAAATCTTAGAATCCCGTCTTTCTACTTCACGAATAATCACCGGAGCACCCTAAGCGGAAGTGCTCAACGGATAAAACCGTTGTCCAGTAATTCCCGCTACTAGACCTAGAGCTCTCTAAACTTCACTGGCACCATTCAGTATGGCAGAATAAATATGGGAGTGATCCCTGGAGCTAGGTCAATCTCGAAATCACACTCCCGAATTGGGGGTAGTCCGGGTAGTTCCTCGGGGATATTTAGGAAAACCTGCACCACTGGGACCTTCTCAAGCCTCGGGTCCTCAACAGTGGTGTCGATAACATGAGTTAGGTATGCCGTGCAACCTCGCGACAAGGCTTACCCAACCCGTGGGCAAAAAGGCGCTTCTCACATACGAATGGTTCGACTCGGTGTCAAATAGGACACGAGTGTCGACTTCTCATATTGCCATAACTCCTAATGTGAGGAAATAAAAGATCAGTCGATAAATATAAAAGAAAATATCTATAGATATATATATATATATCAAAATGTATGTACAACCAACATAGTTAAGCATCTACGGCTTTAACTAGTGATGGTTCTCAAAAAGTACATGGACATCTCTAAACATGGGGATCAGTGGGAGGAACACCAAAAATCTCATCAGGACTCGCCTCAGCATCCTCCTGCGTCATCGCATATACACGGGCCTGTGTCCTCTGCTGCTGTCGTGATGGTCCTGGCACCGTGTTGCTCCCGGCTACCGTCCGTGGAGCGGTGTAACTCGAGTGCACAGGTGCTCCCTGCTGTCCTCCTCGGGGAACACTCGAGTGTCCACTAGCTGTGTGACCTCCAAATCCCAACTCAGGGCAAGTGCTCCTGATGTGTCCTTGCTTCCCACACCGGAAGCATGTAATGGGCATCCTACACTCTCCAAAAGGGTGGTGTCCAACACATCGGCGGCAAAAGGGGTGCCATTGATCTGAAGTCTGAGTAGTGGCACTAGGGGCCGGTGTCCTAAATCCCTGAGATCGTGATCCCTGTCCAGGATGTGCTTGTCTCGGCTGAGAAAAGTCTTCCTGATATCCTGAACTCCTGCCCTTCTTCGAGCCCTCGCTCGAAGAAGCCCCAGATCTCTTCTTTTGCTCCCTGTTCTCCCGCTGTCTGCCCTCAGCACGGACGATCTCCTCCGCCCTAAATGCTGAGTCCACAATCTCCGCAAGGGAGAAACTAGGGGTCACTGTCATGTACCTCCTGATGTTCAAGTTGAGGCCGTCCTCAAACTTGAACCGTAGCTGCGTCGGCGTCGCTAAGTCTGGAACAAAAGCAGCTAGTCGCCTCAACTCCATCTCATACTCTGTCACTGTCCTGGCTCCCTGCCGCAAGTGCAGAAACTCTGCCCTCTTGCGGTCCTGCTGGAACTCAGAGAAGTACCTGCGATCGAACTCCCGTACGAAGTCCTCCCATCGCAGCGGCTCGGTAGCATCGTCACAAATCGCCTCCCACCAAGTGAGGGCGTCACCATCTAAAAGTCTCTCTGCTATCCGAAGCCGGTAGTTTTCGCTCAACCCCAAATCAGTCAAAATCCTGCGGGTACGATTGATCCAGTGCTTCGCTGCTGTGGGATCACCCGTCCCTGCGAACTCTGTGCAGCCTAACTGCCTCGCCTCCTTCACCAGCTGGGTGAGCTCGTGAATACGCCTCAAGGTGGAGGAGATAGTGTCGCTAGGTCCCGACACAGTAGAAGGATCAGCAACTGGTGGCTGATCTGGTACAACAGAAGGTGGTACGGCCGTAGGAGTCGGCACGGCCGTCGGTGGTGGTGGTGGAGGTGGCATCTGAATTCCGTGTGAGGTGTACCACTCGTACACCTGCCTAAACGCCTCAAGGGACGGTGGTGGAACCTCGGCAGGAGCAGCCGGCCGAGTAGGCGCTACAGGGGGCGCCCGTGTAGAGAAAGCAGCCTCAGGCACTCCAAGGGTCTCAGGCTCCCTCGGAGGGTCAGGCACGTGAGGGGTCGCGGGTCTAGCTCCGCGTCCTACTGGTCTACCGCGTCTAGGCGGCATAATTCTGCAAGGAGAGAACTTTCATTAGATATACTTCTAGAGTTTGACATGATTTAAAAAATTAGGGCTAGTTATTCGTAACTAACCCCCTAAAATGAATGAAGTTTTGGACCTCAGAATTTAATCAATTAGGTTAGATACTAATCGTATCTAACCCCCTAAAATGAATAACTCATACGTCGAAAACCATGTATGGGATATTAAATGATTGCGTGAAACTTCCAATGTATTGAGGACTTAAAATCAAGTTACTTGGGAATGTTTTCAAATCATTTTATAAAACATAGCTCTAAACCAAGAGCTCTGATACCAACCGAACTGTCACGCCCCGAACCGGGATCGTGAACAGCCGCCCGTTGTCCCTGGATGCCGGCTGGATTTTTACAGAAAATCGGGCAGAACCTCCCCATAAATCGGAGGTTTCCCATGTACAATTTCACCTGTATATGACATTCATCCAGTACAAATAAACAATTGGCCATCCCGGCCTCTCCAAAATCAACAATATCCACAGCCAACATCCAGAACAACGCAAGGCTATAAAGTTTCTAACAGTCCTAGCAACAGACCTCTACTGTCATGCCCAACTAGAGCATGAGCAGCCGCCACACCGAGCGGACTTAAATTCTACGCATATATAAAATAAATTCCCAAGTTATTTTTAAATATTTACAAATGCCTCAATGCAACGAAATAATCAACACGCGAGTTCCGCGAAATAAAGTCCATAATTTATACAGTCATCCCAGAAAATTTATATAAATACATTGGTCAATCTAAAACCTCCAATACATAATAATATCACCAATCATCATAGCGGAAGAGATGGAAAATATCCATACCCAATCCCAGTGGTATCTCCTCGATCCAACACTAATCCTGTGGGAAAGAAAGTGAGGGATGAGTATCTATGGGAGGATACTCAGTAAGTGAGGGGATTGACATCATGCTATCAATATCGAGGTGAATTTGGAGTGTCAAAGCATAAGATAAGAAAATATCCACAGTGTGCAAACCAATCATGTTATTTCAAAATCATATATAATACGCACACATCAGAAAGCAAGATATGCATCCTAAAATTTTACATCAATGTCATGAAGAACCGGCCAATGAAATATTCCCGGCAATGGTCTACCTCGACCAAGGACGGCGCATTGGGGTTTTTTCCAAATGCAAGTATTAAAGAATGGTTCTCTGCCCCAATGTTGGCCACAGACTACCCCAACTAGCCTGTAAAAAAATATATAGTGTACATATAACTAGTCGGCCGTGTATGGTGCCCCCGCCTGGTGCTAGACGGAGCCGTACTCAACGTCCTCTCCGATGAGGGTCAACCTGGGACACCCATACACACGACAATCTGGCGGATACCTCCGGCCGAAGCGTATCCGGACACAAGGGGTGCCTCTACCAGATGTCCTTCGTAGCTACGGATCACAATATCAAATCGGCCGGGCACGTAGCCCCATGCATCCCATCACCAGTCGGCCGGGCATATAGCCCCATGCATAATATCATAAAGTCGGCCGGGCATACAGCCCAAAACATAATATCGTAAAGTCGGCCGGGCATACAGCCCAAAACATAATATCGTAAAGTCGGCCGGGCATATAGCCCAAATGTGTAAGTAAATCCATTTAAAACCATGTGCCAATGCAGTGAAAGCATTTAAAACATATCAATATGTCGAAAATGTGGCACAATATACGTTTATCAAAACTCATGGATGCATATCAATAAGGTCAGCAGTTAAGACACTCCAAAGGTCACAAAACATTTCATCAAATATTGGAAAGTCATAACAATCATACATTTTGCAGAAACATGTCATTAAAAGATATTTTTGAAACATGGTTTTCAATCAATAGCGAATGTCAAAGTCCCACTCACTGTTCTACGGGAGGGAAGTCACTCCCTACTGACAAGCCAAATCGGATCTGACCGCTCGAGTCTCCAAAAGATCAACCTAAATCAGATTATCAAATTTCTGTAACATTCTATACTTAACCTTCAATTCATAGATAATCATTTCATAATTTGTATTCTATATGCATTCCACTTATACTCTAAACATATACAAAACCTTTCATCTTAAATTCAATTCTAGATTCGTCCAATTTATCAATTAGAGTCGAAATCTCCTCACCTAGGGTTTTCTCGAAGCGCCGAGTCTCGTCCGAAAGTCGCTTCGGTCACTCCAAAGTCTGTAGGGTTTCCTATCAAAACAAGGTTCATTTGTTAGATCTAAACACATAGATCCGAAACAAAACCCTAAGTCATTTACCTGCGTGGAGATTCGTGGGCTGTCACGGGCTCGTGGGCCGTCACGGGCCGTCGCGGGCTCGTGGGCCACGGGCCGGACTGGGCTCGTGGGCTACAGCTAGCGGGCTCGCTGGTCTGCGGGCCAGCGGGCTGGCAGGCCGATGGGCTGAACTGGGCCGCGGGCCGTACTGGACCTGTGGGCTTGGACGGGCTGTCGGGCCTGGTGGGCCCGTGGGCTTGGACGGGCTGTCGGGCCTGGTGGGCCCGTGGGCTTGCTGCTGATGGGCCTGTGGCTAATGGGCCTGCAGGCTGGCGGGCCTGCGGGCCGACAGTGGCTCGCGGACTGATGCTCGCCCGTGCGCTGGTGCGCTGTGCTGGGGCGTGCTCGTGCGCTGCTCGCGCGCGCTCGTGCGCTGCTCGCGCGCGCTCGTGCGCTGGGCCGCGCTCCCGTGCACGCTCGTGCGCTGGGCCGCGCGCCCGTGCACGCTCGTGCGCTGGGCCGCTCGGGCTAGTGTGCTGGGCCGCTCGCGCTAGTGCGCTGGGCCTCGCGCGATAGTGTGCTGGGCCTTGTGCGCTCGCGGCCTCGCTCGCACTCGCGGCCTCGGTCCTGCTCGTGGCCTGGGCGCGAGCTGCGGGCTGGGTCCTGCTCGGGGCCTGGCTCGCGCTGTGGGCTGCAGGGCACACTCGGTGGCTCGATAGAGCGAGGAGGCAGCAATCGCGCGCTGTGGCACGATCGGGCTCGCGTGGAGGAATCGCACTGTGGAGCGCTCAAGCTCGCGCGATGGTGGCAGGAGGAGGGGGTTGCTGCTGGTGGCGGCTGTTCGCGGACGGAAGCGAGATCGCGCGGTGGCGGCGCTCGGCGGAGCTTGCGAAGGAGGTGAGATCGCAATCAATCGCGACTGCAGAAAGGAGAGTGAGCCGCGGGAAGAAAGAAGCAGAAGAAGAAGGAAGAAGGCGGCGAATGGCGGAGACACGCAGCGAGGAAGGCGGCGCCGGCGGTGGCTGTGGCGGAGGAAGCTGAACGGCCGTGGGAGAAGGCGAACAGCCGCAGGAGAGGGAACGTCGGGGAGAGAGAAAGAGAGAGAGAGAGAGAGAGAGAGAGAGAGAGAGAGAAAGGAACGAATTAGGGCTTTAGCCCTAATTCAATTGGGGGGAGGGCCAAAACGCTGCGTTTTGGCTCTCCCTCTTTTTTTTTTTTTTTTTTTTTTTTTTTTTAGTCTTGGTGTTACAATGTCTCAATACAATAGAATAGAATTGAGAGTTTCAATAAGATACACATAAATTTACATACAGCCATCTCTTTTTATACACAGTGGTTTATCTACAATCCGAATACATAAATATACAATTTTATTGGCAAATTCTTCTCAATATCATATCAAGTTCCTAATCAACAGCCTCGATCTCCAACAAAAGGCTCGTGCGCTAATAAGTCTCAACGCGTTCCACTATAGCTATCTCTGTACACAACAGGAAATGAGAGGTGAGTATCAAGGAAGATACCCACTGAGTGAGAGGGTATATATCATATGTTTAATGTGTCGGTGAAAAAATGGAGTATCAAAGTTCTCAATAATTCTACATATTGTAAGAAATCGTGTATAATACTCAATTTATCATAAATCATTCTTTCCACATACATTTCAAATATATATGCATAAATGTCATCAAATCATGCCAGAATAGAGCATGTCAAAATCAGTCCTGGCAAGAGCTGACCGCGACCAATGACAGGCGCGTCGGGGGTTTTATATGCAATAGGTTAGAAAAACTCTCTACCCCGATGTTGGCGACGGGCCTCATCAGGTGCTAGACTACGGCGCACCATAGTTCTCCCCCTTATGGGTTCAACCTGACTAGTACCGTATCGAATCACAATACATTTACCATTTTCTGATGTCATGTGGGATACCTTCCGCAAAAGCGTATCGGGTGTAAATATGGATAACCCTACTTCACATGCATCCTTCATAACTACGGAATGGGATTTACCCATCACAAAGTTATCATCATCACATGCTAGGGCCCTCATCTCATGTAAAATATCATCATCAAATCAATCACGTGTCATGCCACATTTCTCAAGTAATGTCAATCATTTCCACAAAGATGATTTCATAAAATATGTATAAATCAAATGCAATGTCATGGTTTCATATTTTAAAACTCGTTTGGATGCATATACAACATGTATAAATATGTTTGTGGATATTCCATGAATTCACAAAAACATTTCATAATTTATTGAAAATTTCACATCACATATTCATTAAATCATGTTTGCGTAAGAAAACATTTTAAAACATGATATTGTGCATCAGACACATAATATAATAAATCTCACTCACTGTATATGGGAGGGTCAGTCACTCCCTACCAAGTATCACATGTGTCGAAAGTATTTCCCCTCGTTTGGTAACCACCTGTGTGCCTATAATGGCAACACAATGCATATATGAGGATTTGTGTCATGATTTGAACTTACTAGGTTAGATTATATTCTAGCAATTCTTTCCTCTAAGATCAAGGTAAGGGTATCCTAGGGCATGCTCTATCCCCTTTTTTTGTTATCCTTATCATATATTCTTTACAATTCATTCAATTAGTATACATTTTATCACCCCAACATAACACATGTGCTTATAGTTCATTATTCATGGTTTCTACACATATGCACCTTTGCGCAGTTATGGGAAAATGGTCATAATGTCTACTACACAACTCCGAATCACATGCTTCCTATCTCTTTTTAAAGCTGAGAGACAACACTACAACTTTCATTTTGAACGTTTCTTCAGATTCTAATCGCAAAATTTCAGAAAAACCAATTTTTGTCTCAGTTTTGTTCCAAACTTCCATTCTGTCATGTTTTAGTAAAAATGCAATAACTCCTTGCACACAACTCCAATTCAAATGACTTTTGGATATGTTATAGATGTGACATAGACCTACAACTTTTATGTTGAAAGTTTTTCTTAATTCAGTCCGGTCAAAACAGGTCACAAAGAAGGCGGTTGATCTAGGACCAAAAATAGAGTGAAAATTTGCATAGTTTTAGGAGGATTGTCATAACTTTTGATATAAGAGTCAGATTAATGTGATTCTTATCTCGTTAGAAAGATAAGATCTAGAGTTACAAATGTCATAACTAGGGCTCAAGCTAATTCAGACTGGAAAGTACCTCAAAATCAGGGCAAAATTCATAGCAGAACAGAACATAACAAAATATGATTCTGCAGAACATCTAATTTTGAAAAATCATAATAAATCCAATTTAATTCAGAATGTGATGAATCATATCTCATTTTAAAGCTCTTAAGGTTTTGTTTCATTTTTAAAAATGTCTCTCAATTTGCGATTGTACAGAAAATGCAATAGCTAAAACACTACAACCAAGTCAGAGTATTCAGATTTCAGAATTTTTGTTTTACTCCTTGATTTCAAACTTCGGCCAGCCCTAGTTCCCTAACCAAACCACCTCATTTTGGTCCCAAATTAAGATATGTTATACTATGGAGTATGAAGGGTCTCATACCCAAAGATGGACAGCTGGGCTTGAAACAAAACATAGAATTTTGGTCTTGAACTCTCAACTCCCTCCTTGGATTTTAACAAGCAATTCTTCTGATTTGACCTTGATTTTTGGATATGTTGGTGTTATAAAAGGGATCTATGTAAAAGAAATTGAGTAGTATGTAGGAAGATTTGGAGATCTTACATTGGTAGTCCATGGCTATGAGGAGGAAGAAGAAATGGAGTTTGTGTGTTCTTCTCTTCTAGGGTTTCACGGTTCCAAATGGAGAGAATAGAGCAAGTGTTGGCTTTTTGTGTGCAATTGCTTAACCATGTTTCCCTCAAGGTATAACCAAGGTTAATCTCCACTATTTGTCAATAAATACCTACAAACCATCACCCAAATCTAAGACTCACATTTGTTCCTTGACTTTTCAATCAAATTTTGGCTATCCACCTCATGGGCACACTTCCTATGGTCATTAATTGTCTCCGACCCCTTTTTCAAATTTGTGTATAAGACCCTTTTCAGATTTGTGTGAAATTTTTTATCTTGATTTTCACGTAACGCACGGCGGGGTCAATATTCAACCCAAAATTTGAGAAATTCAAATTTACCCATTTGATTCAATATTTCACACTGAATTCAATAGAGTTAGTCTCGCACGTAGATGAAGTCATTTGACCTTCCAAATCGCCCTTAAACGCATTAGGGTTTTTAGAGGAATTTTATTTTCCGCCTTCCGTTTTTACCAAAATTTCTTGACCCTTGACTTCTAGGGTGAATTTTTACATGTGTAAATCTGACGACATCAAATTTGCACGCGTGGATTTCATTTTGACTTAGTAACAAATATTTTCGCCCTCGGTAATTTAGCCGTACAATTTTTTTTTCGAGTGATTTTCAAAATGGAAAATTTTCTTAGTGAATTTTGGGCCATGAAACACATGATCAATATCATATATAAATCAATGAGAGTACAATATGAAAGATACCGAAGTGTCGGTATTACATTATTTCTATATAATATTATTTAACTAAATGAATTCATTTACTTAAAAATTACACGTAAATAAGAAAATACCACTATTTGGATTTAATAAAAATAGTTTCAACAACAAATTTTTTAATGACAAAAAGTCAACTCTCCCTTTTAAGAACAAAACTTAAAACGGTTAATTTTAGTGAATTTTATTTAGAAAGCTAATGACTTAGAAAAATTTTTTAAAAAAATAGGTTTTAATTTATTTATATATAAGGAACAATTATCTGAACTTTTCCTTTTTATTTTCTAGACATTTTAAATATCTTATTTTTTGGAGTACTTAGTTTCCAACGAGATAGTCAAACCTAGGTTTTTAATATCTCAATTCCCCTTGTTCTTTATCCTTATCCCCTTATTTCCTAACCTTCTAAATACCCGATTACGTATTCAATTCACTTGTAGTATTATCATTCCATTATTAATTATACAACTAAATTGAGGTTTGGAGATATTTATGGCCATGGTTGGGTGATAGATTATTGATATGTGTTAGGACACTTAATCATCATGTAAGGCTTTTATTCTTCATGCAAATAATGTGTCAATTATGGAAGATATCTATCCTTAATGCAAGACATTTGTCTTCCAAGTGGTTAGCTTATTGCAAGATATGTGTTAGGGTCGGTAGGTGCTTATCCTTTGGTCAGTTGTCTATGTTATGTGTCAAGATTCAATATATTTTATGTATTCAACAATTCTGGTTAATTGCTCTGAATATTTATTTTCGTGTAATATTAGTTAAGTAAATGTTTACTTAAAAATTATACGTAAATAAGGAAATATCTCAATTTGGATTTAATAAAAATAGTTTTAGGATATAATTCTTTAATGACAAAAAGTCAACTTCCTCTCTCAAATACAAAACTTGAAATGGTTAATTTTAGTGAATTTTATTCGGATAGCTAATAAATTAGAAAAATTCAAGAAAAATTGGTTTTAACTTATTGATATATAAAGAACAATTATTGGGACTTTTCGTTTTTATTTTCTAGACATTTCAGATATCTTATTTGTTTGGAATACTTAGTTTCCAATGAGCTCATCCAATCTAGGTTTTTAATACCTCAAATCCCCTTGTTCTTTATCTTTATTTTATCCCTTTATTTCTTAATTTTTTAAATATTCGATTACATATTCAATTCACTTGTAGTATTATTGTTTCATTATTAATTATACAAATAAATTAGAATATGTGGCAAGATGTCTTCATAGCTTGTGTAACTTTAGAGATGATCTGGGGATGTCTATAGAGGATGCAGTAGATTGATTGAGTAGAAGGCAAGGTGGATGCTTTGTCTAAAGCTAGAGATGTATCCCATTAAGTTTTGAGTCCTGAGATCCTATGTTTATTTTTGTACTTGGACATGTATCCCTTTACTTTTGAATATGTATCTTGTTTTTGTACTTGCTACTTTCATGGATTTTATGAATTTGCTTATGCACTAAATTAAGGTCATGTCTTAAGAAATCATTAAAATATGCATTTGTAATTGTATTTTTTTTTTATTTTGCTGAACACATTTAAATTTCTTTCACATTACATTATGATTAAATTTATTGAATTTTTTATGTACGATGTATGTTTTGATTTTTATATTTATAGTTTTACCCATAGATCAAGCATATTAAAATTATTATAGACTACTGGGACATACTGACACTACAAAAAAACAGCCTTTTACCCACAAATTTAGCGATGAAAATTTTAAAAAAATTTATCGCTAAAAACATTAGTGACGGATTTAGCGATGAAAAATTTTTCGTCGCTAATAACGCGTCTTAAAAATTTAGCGACGAAAATTAGAAATCCGTCGCTAAATTTAGCGACGAAAATCTGGAATCCGTCGCTAAATTTAGCGACAAATAAGTTTTCGTCGTTGATATTCGTCACAAAATTTAGCGAAAAAAAATTATTCGTTGCTAAATTTAGTGACAGATAATTTTTGTCGTTAAAATCCGTCGCTAATTTAGGGGAAAATAAACCCGTCAAAAAATTAATCGTCGCTGAATTAGTGAGGGATTTGGAATTCGTCGCCCAAATCTGTCGCTGATTCCATATGCCTTGGCCATCAACCAGCCACGTGCCCACCTACCCCAACCTCCCCAGCCACGTGCCCACCCACCCCAGCACCCCCTCCTGCCCGCTTGAGCCCGCCCAAGCCAGCTCCCCTACCTACCACACCTAAGTCACCGCCCAAGCCAGCTCCCCCACCTGCCCGCCCGAGTCAGCACCCCCGCGCTGCATCAACTCTTAATTGCTGGAAAATACCGTGCTTCTGCCTCCACCGTGATTCGAACTCCGAACTCCTGCACGAACCCCTGCACACACACGCAATGTGTAAACCACTGAGCCAAACATATTATTGTGATATAAATTTATTTTTTTATTATTTATTACATTTTTTTCACATTTTTCTAACAATAATAAAATAATATATAATAACAATTTAAAATAATAAAAATAAAAACTTTTTTTATTTATACCACCAATCTAAAATAATATTAATTAAAAATAATAAATATAATAATTTTTAATAAAATAAAAAATAATAAAATACTAATTTAAAATAAAATATTAAATTAATTAAAAAAATATTAATATTATATTTTGATTTCTTCTTTTTTCTTTTATTTTATTATTCTATTATTATTTTTCATTTTTATTTTATTTTTTTAATCCATAATTTAAAAATGCATCTCAAAACTATAAAATTATAATTATCAATAAATTATAAGATATTAATAATTTAAAAAATCTATATATTTATTCAGAAAATATTTTTATTCAAATTTCAATAAAATTATTATATATAAGAAATGAAAATAGAAATAAAAAAAAAACCAATGGAAAAAAATGTAAGAATAGGAAACAAAAAGGTGGAAAAAGTTGGAAGAAAGAAAACAAAAATATCGTCACACAACATTAAGTGGTATGGTGGTGATATGTACTTTGCTCAAATCCGAAATCCAAGGTTCGATTCCTTCTACTTGTATGCATGTTTTTTTAGTATTAAAACAAAGGGTGCGCGGGCGCCCGCGCACCTGCCTGGGCGCCCGCGCGCAGGCAGGCACGCCCAGGCGCGGAACCCTGGAGCGCGCGGGCGCCCAGGCAGGCAGGCGCCCGTGCGTGCATGCGCTGGCACCCGCGCAGGCATTAATATTTTATTAAAAATTTTATATTATTAAATAAATTAATTGAAATAAAATAAAATTACCTATATATTAAATAAAAAAAGTAAAAAAAATAATAAATTAATTAAAAAATATATATAATTTAAATAAAATAAAATATATGGTTTTTTTAAGAATTAAATAACATTATTCTTCTAAAAAATGAAATATAATATAATAAAATAAAATGTAAATTAAAATATTATAAAATAATAATATGATTTGTTAATATAAATTAATAAAATAAAATAAAAATAAAAATAAAATTATAATTAAAAGAATATAAAATTCAGCGACGGATTTGGAATCCGTCGCTAAATTATTAAAATAAAATAAAAATAAAATAAAATTCTAATTAAAAAAAATTAAATTCAGCGACGGATTTTAATCCGTCGCTAAATTACCGGAGATAGGGATTGGGATTTTCATCTAGCGGTGGATTTGTTTTCCGTCGCTAAATTAATTTTTAATTTAAATATTACATATTAATAAAATAAAAAGAAAAATAAAAAAATAAAATTCTATTTAAAAAAGATTAAATTTTGCGACGAATTTTAAATCGGTGGCAAAATTTTGTTATATTTAGCAACGAAATTTGCAACGAAAAATTTTTTATCCCCAATTAACGACGAATTTAGTTACGAAAATTTTTTCGTCACTAATTAGCGACGAATTTAGCCACGAAATTTTGTGGCAAATTTTTTTCGTTCTAAATTTTTTTCGTTCTAAATTTTTTCGTTCTAAATTTAGCCACGAAAATATAATTTTTTCGTTCTAAATTTAGCAACAAAATTTTTTTTTTTTGTTCTAAATTTTGTGACAAATTAGCGACGAAAAACTTTTTCGTCGCTAAATCCATCGCAAAATAGCGATAAATTTTTTCCGTCGTGAAAATCTGTAGCTAAAACCGTGTTTTGTTTGTAGTGTGATGAATAAGAATAGCCGAATTAAGTTTTGGTGTGGAACTTGCATAGGATTTGATGTAGGGCCCACAAAAAACATGTTTCACACTATCACAAGACATGGCATAACACGCATGGCTCCTTTCTTGACACATTACCTATGCTTGGGGCCCACACCCACTTAGTAGAGAGAGAGAGAGAGAGAGAGAGAGAGAGATTAAGCCACAGTCCTCGTCATCTTAAAATCCCAATTCCCGAATTCCATCTTTGTTTTACAAAAAACACATCCCAAACTCCATGACCATGTATAACATGTGGTTTTGATATTAGAATAAGAATAAAATTGGTTAGGAAAGAAAAGAATAACGTTTTTTAATGAAAAACTATGAATAATGCATACCGGAATGTTTGATCATACTAAAGTTTTTAGTTTATAATTTTTTCTACACAATTGTAAATCGAGTGAAAATTTCTTCTGATGAAACTAGATCATTAGAGTTTAAAAATAATATATGACTCAAAAAGTTTGATTTAGAATTGAATTTTTAGCTATTTTTTAAAATAACACGTTTTTTTTTTTTTTGTAGAAAATTGCCATGTTTTTGTCATTTTTCAAATTTGAACTTTGTTTTAAGTTTGAGCTGCCTTTCATGAAGAACATGAGTGGAAAAGATTTTATATTATGCATACTTGCAACTGAGAAGAATCTTACCATTTTTTTTTTTTATGTAGTTTGGTAAATTGCTTACCCAATTATGCGTGCTTCCTTTCCAGGAAAAAATTTTTTCAATTGCATATTCCAAATTGAGGTTGGAATTTACATCAATATGTATTGAATCTCGCATTCTACTTTAAGAGCAACATTATCAAGGAAATTCATATCTATCATCACATCACACTATTTCGAAGATAGTTCAAGTAATTTCAAAATATTATTAGCAAAGCTCATCTTTCATTGTTCTGGCATTTCTTTAATGTGAATCAATTAAACAAAAGAGTAAACCACAGGCTTATAGTAACGTTGCTCGAATTTTACTTGAAATCTTGGATCCTATTAGGCGAATACTTTGAGCACAACAAAATTGATGGGAGATAAAGGAGAAAAAATAGAGTTGGATGTGGGTCTTGAAGTAACTCTTCATAGAAATGAAAGCCCCCAACAGGTAAATAGTTTTTCATTATAAAACCAAATAGAGATTGCATTGCTAGCAAATTAATTGCTCATGCTCACCTTCACCTGACAATCAATGGTTGTTGCAACTAAAGGAATCTCTGCAACTTCCTGTCCAAAAATTCAGACTGTTCGAGCCAACACAACAGTTGAAGTGTGTGCAACTCAAGAAATTAAATTGTTAACGCTGACAATGAAAATAAAGTCTCTTGAAATGACTCACTTTATGGTTTAATATGACACAATATATCCCTCCAAATTCTTGGTCCCTCATGGTCTTTAAGAAGATGGACTTGAAAAATACATTAAGATCAAACATTAATTCAGTTGTTAAATTAACTACATATTAGGGTCGGTGATTATTAGTCATTATCAGAAATATTTAATTTTGTCAAGGTTTTGAATGCAGTGTATGGAGCAAAGATGATGACTTATTAGATAAGTGTGACATCAGATCTTATTAACGATAACTGCATCAGGTTATTTTCAAAAATTCTAAAGTGTTTAAGAGGTACCAGTGTTTCTAAAGAATCATAAACAATTTGAATCACCAATAACTTTATCGAGACATGGCATAAAAATTTCTTTATTTTGTATACTTATATTGAAGAAGAATCTTACGAGCATAGTAGGCGTTCTCTCCAATAAATTGCTTATCTAATCATAAATCCATGCCTGCTTTCCATGGAAAAATGCTTTCTAGTACACATTGCCAAGTTGAGGTTAGATATCGCCAGTGTATTAAATCACACGTTCTATGTTGAAACTACCATTATCAATGAAATGCATGTTCAACACAATGTCACACTATCTTTCAAGATTGAGAGTGAACCATAGCCTTATATTAAAATTGCTTAAATCTTACTTGATCCCGGATTCTATTTGTTGACTTCATTGAGCACTAGGTAACGTTTTGAATTGAACAAATAAAGAGCAATTGAAAATCTAGCAGTACATATAAATGTAGCGTGCTAAATTTTTTCAACACACACAAAAAAAAAAAAAAAAAACTTAAAAACTAATGGATGGAGATTTACATTTCTCAAGCAAAGCTGCTTGCCAATGCGATCAGCCAAAAAACAAGGCATAGAAATAAATGACCGTCAGCCATAATTTTGCCTAAAATGAGTGTCGATGGTTTATCAGACAACGTGGTAAGGAAAAGTAGATTGGGCAATTTTGACTAAAGGATAATTTTTAAAAGAAATGGTTTATTCAGACTATATAGTAAAAACATGAATTGTGTTATCATACCTGGAAAAGTACCGTGGGCAATTTTAACTATGGGGTTTTTTTTTTTTTTTTAAAGAAATGACTTTTTGCTGAAAAAAACAATTTTCGAAACTTTATTGCATAAAAACAATTTTAACTATTGGCCATAATTTAGATAGTATACAGAAGGATCTTTTAGATTTGACGTGGTATAGGAAACGACCCACATTAAGATTTGGAGATGAATATACAGTCCAAAAAGGAGACATTAACCACAAAAGATCGGGACAACGACATAGTTCAGGAAACAACCCACATTAAGATTTAGAAACAAATACACAATCCAAAACAGGAAATCAACCACAAAAGACCAGGGACAAAGACTTTCTTAGCAGTTACAATCACTAGGGCGATCAACAAGGTTTGCAAGTGAAATCCAAGAACTGAGCACTGAAATTTCCATGGGCAAAGATCGCTGGGTGATTTGTGCCTAAATAAAATTCATCACTCAGCCATCATATCGCCTCAGTGATAGACGGTGCAGAGTCCAAATCTTTTCTGAATCTTAGTGTTTCCAATTTTTGTTACTATTATTTCTTTTTTTTTTTTAATTTGGGAATGGTGCCTAGGATTTTTTAATATTAACTTTCTATTTTGAATCAATATCTTGTATTATTTAAACTTTTATTGGGACTTGTAATGCAACTTTTGTTATATTATTCTATTTTAAATATTATTCTCTCTCTTTGTGAGCTGATTCCTATTGTTGTACCGTAGCATTTAAACCAATCAAACTCAACACCACACAACTAACTATGCCAATCAGTATCAAATTGGGTCAACATATGAATCGATGGTAAGCCATAAAGATCCCTTTGGGGGTATTGGGAAGTAATAAATCTAAGATTTACCCCAATCGAGAATAAAAATGAAGAACTCAAAGCCGTGGTTTGACTGCTGATGGTGAATCTAAACACTATTTGGTAGAGTGAAGAGTATGCCATGGTTGGTGCTCATTGTGTCCTAGACTGGATTTTTTTTTGTGAAAATTCTAGGTATACTCTTTATAAACCAAATTGTCTATTGATGTTTAAGACTATTCTTGGCTTTTGTCGTAATGTGGGGTTATATCAATTTCTAGATTGGTTGGGAAAGTGCAATGGTTTTTATAAATACTCCAAAATTTTTGAGTCATAGATGGTAAAACATATAAACTTCAAATTTTATCAAAGGGGTCAAGGTATGGGGGGCAAATGTTAAGAAGTAGGAAAAATAGTGGTTAAGGCCAGAGCTAACATAGCTGTAAAGGGATCAATTTGAATTGACATTGAGTTAAGAGAGAAGAAAATTGCAACAATAGAGCCCAATTTTTGTGACTACCAATAAGTAATTTGTGAACCCAAGGATGAAGAAGATAAAGTGAACGGAAATTAGGATAATATGCACCTTAAAATCGTGGATTTGATTCCTTTTTTGACACAACTTGGATGTTATGGTAGAAGTTTCTAAAATTGAAGTGTCCAAAGTTGTTGAAAGAAGCCTGCAAACGGATTATGAGTCATTATAAGTAAAATTGAGAACAACAAGAAAATCAACAATAAGGTTAGGTTTTTGAAGGGGTCAGTAAAAACCATGGTTGTAATGGTTGATATGCTACCAATTATAAACCCACAAATCTTTTTCTTGCTGGTATAGTTTATGACAACGGAAATGTTTGTATTTTGATATCTCAATTTTTGTACGGAGGAGTCTGAAAAGAAATTCACCAAAATGGAAAGGAGTTGGGACATTTTTTTTATCCTTTTTGACATTGTTGTTGGACAACGACTCCAAATATGCAGTGAACAATATATCAAGATCATCATAAACTTTGAGGATTGGAGTCAAGAAGATTTTGAGACGAACTTATGGGTGAATTTTTAAGTGTGGGAGACCCACGTAAAACAAGATTTTCAATGTTAGGTAAGAGGGGTAATTTAAGGGATGGATATATGACCTAAAAGGGGATAAATCACCCACACAAAAATGGCACAAAAGACCAAAGAAGAAGTCTTCCACAACACTTAACAGTTACCGATGCAATCGCCAAGGATCTTGGGTGCAATCCAAGGATGAGGCCCTGAAACTTTTGTGGCCAAGGATCACCGGTGTGATTCGCTATTAAATTCATCATTTTGTAATGGCTAGTAAGGAAATTTGAATTTGATGGTTAGAAGGGAAAACTGTTAATTTAGTTAGTTAGTTTAGTTAGTCGTTGGAACTAATTAACTGAAAGCTATTTGAACAATAGGAAGATTGTAATGCAACCATATATAAATGATTGTAAGATCACAGGAGAATGCAAGAATTTGGTTGCTCAATTCAATCTCCCCCCTTTGTTCTTGCTTCTCTCTTTCTCTCTCTCTGATCCTGCTCTCTCTTTCTTTCTTTGTAAGTAACTCTCTCTCTCTCCTCCGATCTACTTATCTTCCACACCAATATTTCCTTCCATTGCAAACCCCATTTCCACCTCCCCTCTTTTTTGTGTGCTTTGTTTTTCCTTCATTTTGAAACTAAAGGCTACCAATAGCTCAATTTCCCTCCTTATTGAAAAGTATTGTTACAAATTGGTATCAGAGTTTTTGATCTTTAGCTTGAAAGAATAAAATGGCAAAAGGCACTTGTGATCAATTCAAGAAACAAGATGTAAAAATATAAGAAATTCGCATTTTTGTCGACAAGAAGCTGGAATAACAAAACTAAAAGATGGAAACTTTTATGGCAAATATTGATACAAAATTTAACTCCTTACTAAGAATAACTTAATGAGAAAACAAACACTACAAAAAAACATCAATTTTGCGACGAAATTTAGCGACTAATTTTTTTTTGTTGCAATTTTGCGACGAATTTAACGACGAAAACTTGTTTAATCGCTATTTCCAACGAAAAAATAATCGTCGCTAATTTACAACGAAATCGGTTTTTGTCGCTCATTTGCGACGAATTCAGCGACAAATTTTGAATTTATCGCTGAATTCAGCGACTAATTTTGAAATTCGTCGCTAAATTTGAAATAAAATAAAATAAAATAAAATATAAATATATTTTTTTATTTAATAATTTTATATTTTATAATTTAATAAATTAATTTAGCGAAAAATTCGGTTTTTGTCGCTAATGTGCGACGAATTCAGCGACAAATTTTGATTTGTGGCTAATTTTGCGACAAATTCCGAATTTATCGCTGAATTCAGCGACAATTTTCGAAATTCGTCGCTAAATTTGAAATATAATAAAATAAAATAAAATATAAATATATATTTTTTATTTAATAATTTTATATTTTATTATTTAATAAATTAATTTAGCGACGAATTCCGTTTTTATCGCTAATTTGCGACGAATTCAGCGACAAATTTTGATTTGTGGCTAATTTTGCGACGAATTCCGAATTTGTCACTGAATTCAGCGACAAATTTCGAAATTCGTCGCTAAATTTGAAATATAATAAAATAAAATAAAATATAAATATATATTTTTTATTTAATAATTTTATATTTTATTATTTAATAAATTAATTTAGCGACGAATTCAGCGACAAAGTGGAATTTGTGGCTAATTTTGCCACAAATTCGGAATTTGTTACTGAATTTTGCGACGAATTTTGGAATTCGTCACTAAATTTGAAATATAATAAAATAAAATAAAATATAAATATATATTTTTTATTTAATAATTTTATATTTTATTATTTAATAAATTAATTTAGCGACGAATTCAGCGACAAAGTGGAATTTGTGGCTAATTTTGCCACAAATTCGGAATTTGTTACTGAATTTTGCGACGAATTTTGAAATTCGTCACTAAATTTGAAATATAATAAAATAAAATAAAATATAAATATATATTTTTTATTTAATAATTTTATATTTTATTATTTAATAAATTAATTTAACGACGAATTCGCTTTTTGTCGCTAATTTGCGACTAATTCGGAATTGGTTGCTGAATTTTGCGACAAATTTTAGAATTCGTCGCTAAATTTGATAAATAATAAAATAAAATAAAATATAAATATGTATTTTTTATTTAATAATTTAATATTTTATTATTTAATAAATTAAGTTAGCGACGAATTCTCTTTTTGTCGCTAATTTGCGACAAATTCGGAATTGATCGCTGAATTTTGTGACAAATTTTGGAATTCGTCGCTAAATTTGAAATATAATAAAATAAAATAAAATATAAATATATATTTTTTATTTAATAATTTTATATTTTATTATTTAATAAATTAATTTAGCGACGAATTCGATTTTTGTCGCTAACTTTGCGACAAATTTTGAATTTGTCGCTGAATTGGTTACAAATTCCTAATTGGTCGCAGATTTTGCAACAAATTTTGAAATCCGTCGCTAAATTTGAAATATAATAAAATAAAATAAAATAAAATTATATATTTATTCTTTAATAATTTTATATTTTATTATTTAATAATTTAATATAACGATGAATTCGGTTTTTGTCGCTAACTTTGCGACGAATTCCGGATTTCGTCGCTAAATTTGAAATATAATTAAATAAAATAAAATATTAATATATATTTATTCTTTTTTATTTTAAAAAGTTTAAAAAAATTAATCACATTTATTATTTTTAAGTAATATGTTATATTTTATTTTTATTTTATCTTTTTAAAAAATAGTATTATTATTTTTTTATATCTTTTATTATTTTATTTTAAACTAATATTTTATTATTTTATAATAAATTGTTATTTTATATTGTTTTATTATTATTAGAAAAATGTGAAGAGAAGATAATAGGTAAAAAAAAAAAATTATTACAGATATTAATATTTAGCTTGATGGTTACAGGATCTTAAAGGTTTATGGAAGCGCAGGGGTTCGAACCTTGGTGGAAGCAAAGCAAAGGCAATTTTCAAGAATTAAGTGAGGTAGGCACTGTGGGCGCCGGCTCGGGCGGGTGTGCAGGCGGATGCTTGCTCGGGTGGGCGGGCTCGGGTTCAGGCGGGACCGAGTTATTTTTCATTCATAATTTAGCGACGGATTTTGCGACGAATTTATATCCGTCGCTAATTTAGCGACGAATTTTTTTTGTCTATAAATTAGCGACAGATAATTTTTCGTCGCTAAATTTGCGATGAATTTAGCGATGAAAAATTATTCGTCGCTAAATTTAGCGACGAATTTTATATTTTCGTCGCTAAACTTAGTGACGGATAATATTTTGTCGCTAAATTCGTCGCTAATAATCCGTCGCTAAATTTAGCGACAAAAATATAAATTTTGTCGCTAAATTTAGCGACGAATAATGTTTTGTCGCTAAATCCGTTACAAGCTTAGCGATAAAAAATTATCCATCGCTAAATTTAGCAACGAATTTTATATTTTCGTCGCTAAATTTGCGACGGATTTAGTGACAAAAAATTATTCGTCGCTAAATTTAGCGACGAATTTCTTATTTTTTGTCGCTAAATTTTTGCGACGCGTAATTAGCGACGAAAATTTTTTCGTCGCTAACGAATTTAGCGACAAATTTTTATTAAATTTTCGTCGCTAAATTTGTGGCTAAAAATTTGTTTTTTTTGTAGTGAAAAATGAAGAAGTATGAATGAAAGAATCTTGAATTCCCTTTTATTATCCACACCCAATGAAGGCAAATGGAAGACGGATGGAGACTCTTAGATGATCAAGAAAGATCTCACCATTAATGGGATAATTCCCAATCCTCCTAAGATCGAACTTCAATCCTCGTGTATGGTTGAGGAAATGCAATAAGTTTTTTTACTATATATCAAATACCCAATCACCAATGGGTTGATATAGTAGAGATGTCTTTTGGATGGGAAGGTGGAATTTTGGTATTAAGGATTGAAGCAAATAAGGAAGGATGTCGCGTGGGAAGAATTTTCAAGGATACTATGTTAAAGGTTCGAAGTTGAAGGATTACAAGATGAAGTGAAAGAATTAAATAAGTTGCAACCAAATGGCTCCCTAGCTGAATACCAAGAAAGGTTTGAAGAACATTGGTCGGTCATACTTCGCAAGAAAGTATTACTTCATCTTTAGTTTCATTAGTGGAGTAAGAGAAGACGTTAAGCCTACATTGAGAATAATAAAACCCACAATTCTCTTTTAGGCTTTCAAAATTGCAGCACTACAAGAGCAATTTCAAGAACTAGCAAGAAAAGGGAGAGCTAGTATACATAAGCATTGGAATATTGGGGAGGCCAATGCTAGAACCTAATCCAACATCCCAACATGTTGCAGGATTGGACAAAAACCTATTAAGTTAGAACTACTACCAAAAATAACCTACAACGATTGTCACCACAAGAATTTTGATATAGAAGGAACAACAATCTTTGTTTCAAGTGTGGAGAGAAATTTGCTCGAGACACAAAGGCAAATTCAAACTCTTGAATTTCATATTGGCAAGAGAAGAAAGAGAGGGGGCTGAATTTGCTGAAGAAGAAGAAGAAGAGGAAAGTAGAAATCATGCTAATTTTGAAGGAGCTATTGAAGTATCCTTGTGTATACTCTCAAGTTCCATACATTACAAGGGATATTATGTAGACTAATAGTGACTATCCTAGTGGACACTGAAAGCTCTAATAGCTTATTGCATCAAGGAATTGCTACAAAACTAGGACTATCAATTGTGCAAATTGACATGCTTCTAGCAAAAATTGCAAATGGAAACAAAATTACGGGTTCCACTAAAGTCAAACCATAAAATAGGCCATACAAAAGTACACTTTCTCTTTTGATTTAAGAGTGATAACTCTAGGGAGATAAGATGTTAATTTAGGGGTGGATTGGATGTGTAATTACAATCTAATTACATTTGATTTTAAAAAGTTTCAAGTTAGATTTTTCAATGAGAGAAATGAAGTAATTCTAGAAGGGAGACTGGAACAGCCATTGAAGAAGTTGGTCCAAGAAAAAGATACTAAAAGGTTTAGATAACAACAACTACAAAGCTGTATGACTTACAATTAACACAAAATATAATGACTTAAAGGTACCAAAAACAATCTCAGTCTTCTCAACACCTACAAAACTCCCACAAGAAAGATCACATGATCATTTTATCCTTGTGAAGCCATACTCACAACCCTTTAATCTCAAGCTTTACAAATACCCTCTCTCTTTAAAAGCAAGGATTGAGAAGCTAGTGTAGGAGATGCTGAACAATGGCATTGTCGACTCAGCACAACCCCATTTGCTTCCCCAGTCTTGTTAATGAAGAAGAAGAAAGATGACAATTAGCGATTCTATATTGACTACAGACAACAAAATCAATTAACCATCAAGGACAAGTATCCAATTCTTAACATAGATGAACTATCGGATGGACTTTATAGCTCTAAAATTTTCTCCAAGATAGTTAAGAATAGAGTATCATTAGATAAGTGTCAAACCTTTTGATGTAGAGAAAATAGTCTTCCAAACAAACTATGGCCATTTCAAGTTCCTTGTCATGCCTTTCGAATTGACCAATGCTCCATCTACCTTCCAATTTCTGATAACTCACATTTTTCAACCATTCTTAAGGAAGTTTGTCTTTTTCTTTTTTTTTTCAATGACATTCGGATCTACAGTTCTAATATCTCCACCCATGTTCAAGACCTTAGAATAGTCCTTACAACACTTAAACAGCACCAACTCTTTGTTAAGCTTTCCAATTGTATATTTGCACAACCACAAGTAGAGTTTTTAGGACATGTATTCACAGGTACTCTAGTGAAGATGGATTTTCAAAAAATAGGATCTATAGCTTCCTAGCTAGTTCCTACTTCTGTTAAAGCCTTGAGGGAATTCCTAGGACTGACTAGTTACTATTGTAGGTTTGTGAATTACTATGGGATTATAACTGAAGAACCAATTATGACAATCTAGAGTGGATGAATAGATTGTTTTGGTACTTTTTAATTCTTCTGGTTTTTAGAAAGAAAGTTGAGGAAAGAATAAAGAAGATCAACATAGGAGATTTATATTAGTTTTACATTCCTTGGTGTTCATCCAATCTTAGACTTTACTTGAATTTTCTATTCCACTATTTTCAACGAATATAGTACACACAACTGCTTGCCCAAGTGCTAGTCAGACCATACAAGTATTTCACTTGAACACTCCTTATTAGCTTTGTACATGAGCTCGTTAACATAATTCATGTTTCATACAAATACCTTTTGAGCCCAGATTAAAAGAACCATTTCTTTGGATCTTTTACAACTACTTGAAGGTGAAACAGAGAGTATATAATGATTGAAACTTCGACTTCAGATGAGTCATTACAGTCAAGAAAATAATACAACAAAAAAAAAGTAGAGCTTACAAAAGATTTTGTTTGATCATATTGAATAAATGCTCAAAAAAGTTCTTCAATTTTCACTTGAGGTGTTGTATTTATAAATTTGAATTCTTTAATGCCAAGACAATTACTATTACGCGATGGGTAAAAGTCCTAATTTTTTGATAAGGAAAGAAATCTTTATAGAGTCTAAATCTTCCTTATTTTGATACAAATCTATTGCAATCTCGCCAATAAAGAAGGAAATCTCCTAACAACAGAGACTTCCCTGTTCCACATAACAACAATTGGAACTTTCCTATCTCAGAGAATTCTAAATCTACAGAAAGTCTATAACTACGATTCCTCCAATCTCAAAAAATCTCCAATGATCTCTCTGCAAAGTAAGTAGAGTTTCTACACCCCTAAACACATGTGAGATTTGCCATACATACTTTATATACCATGCAGAGGCAATCTGCCTGGTACGCATACTCTATTCCACATATAGCACACAAAAGACTATATAGGGGTCAGACTCTTTGAGCCTTTCATTCTTACATTACTGCTCTTTTTAATTTGAGTATCGGAGTCTTCTCTGCTAGAGCCTCTTCTGACAAGTTTTTTATAGGTTTACTCGCTGAAGACAAACCAGCAAGCGAGATATCACTGGTTCCTACTTGAGCCAAAAGGATGATTCACTATAAAGTCAATTTTGGCCTTGACAAGTAGTATTTAAATAAAATAGATAGAGAATAATATGATTGAATAAAATTTTATTTAACAAGCAAGAAACCCATGAAGGGCTACAAAAGCATGTGAGTTTACTAAATCAAATGTGAGACCGAGAAACCAAAACCTAGGACAATAAAATGAACTATAAACTATATGAAAGTTCATTTGCAGCTATGATTTGGCAAGGAACAAGCAATAGCTTTCCTACAAGTTCATGAACTAAACTAAAAACTTGCAGTTACCTAGGATTTGCTTTGCTAATTCATGATTCATGCTTACATTTAGAGCTCGAGTTCCATGGAGATTTCCTATAACACGCAGAGTCATATAAATTGCTATAATATGAATTTGGAAAAAAAATTAATTAACTATACCACGCAATATGATTACACATATAACTAGAGAAATGCCTACATCATAGGGATGGTCAATAATATGTCATTCTACTTGTATCTTAGATGAGAATCGATTGCCATTTGCATTAAAATGGTGCTACACCAATTCCTGTAAATAAATGTAAGACCAAGAAAGTATGTGAACGCACATACACATACACATGTAAGACCAAAAATGATGATTTAACGTGGAGGTTCAATAGATTTGCATCATTTATAGAAATGATTGACTAATCAGCCAAGAAGGTTTATGCCCTATTTCAATCTCTACCTCTTGCATTATCATATTGTTGAAAAGAAAGAACAGAGGAAACACCACGAAGATGACTTCCAAGGTAAGAGGACAACATCCAAGACCCTCCGGCTATATCACCAGATATTTCAGCCACCCACTCATAGCACCCTACAAAATCACCCCTGATGGAGATCTCCAACCTCCCATGTTCAACCTCAAACCCGTCCAGCTCCTCCCCCCATTTCGACTTCTCCTGATGAGGTCTATCATTCTTAGATGGAAAAACTAGAGTCCCAAATACATGAGGAGTAAATACCTAGAAAAGCTCAATCGTGTTATGCCACACTCGCGCTCACACAAACTTTAGCCTCGTATGCACCCAGAGCCCTCAGTGACATCTTTGTGGGAACCAGAAGATATGAAATGTAGGTTGAAGAGCAATATATAGGATCTAACTCCAGAGCACTATCTTTCAGCTCCACACCTCCCATTTTAGCCAATTTACAAGATCTAACTCCAGAACGAATTGTTTTCATGTCTCACATGGGTTCTGCACCTATCTAAGCCAACATATGGGATCTAACTCCCGAGCAAGTGGCTTCCACTATCTCTCATCTCTGCGCCTCACATGAGTTCTATACCCATCCTAGCCAACATATGGGATCCAACTCTAGAGTGGGTGGCTCCTACTATCTCTCGACTCCGCACCTCATATGGGCCTCGTACCCATCCAAGGCAACATAAGGTATCTAACTCTTCAGTGAGTGGCTCCCACTATCTTTTGGCTCTGCGCCTCACATAGGTTCTGTGCCCATATTAGCCAGCATATAGGATCTAACTTCTGAGCATGTGGCTCCTATTATCTTTCAGCTTCGTGCTTCACACAAGTTCTGCACCCATCCTAGCCAACATATGGGATCTAACTCCTGACCGGGTGGCTCCCCCAATCTCTCGACTCTATGGCTCAAATGGAATCCGTACCCAACCTCTTGATTCCACACCATCCATGGGTTCCATGCTTACTTTCTTGGTTCTACAATCTATGCTACTTGCTAAAACCTATGGTTCAATCTCTTGGTGCCACACTGTATATATAATACTTTTTGGATAGCTCTTAGCTATATGCCCTTCATAGGCATTCTCTTGATTCTAAGATTTTTCAAGAATTCTCTTGGCACCATGCCTTACGTGAGTGCAAGCATAAAGGAAGAAGCTAATTCTCACCCTCTCGACATTATGCTTCAAGAGTTGTGTCTCTATCTCTATGTATACCCTCTCAGCTATCATGGTGCCACAAACATCTTAATGACCGAGTTATTATACTCTCTATATGATCAAAGTAGTTAAAAGAAAAAAGGCAAGTCTAGGAGAACACATGTGCATTCATTTCGCAAGAAAAACACATAAGACAAGGAGGCTCATACAGAATCCAGGGACGGGATACATCAAAAGAAGCAAACTAAAAAGAAATTTATGCATAAGGAGATGGAGAAGGAGCATGCCGCTATCTCGCAAACCCTCGAAATTAGCTTGGCGAGTAGTAATACGGGCCTTGGCGTCGACTACTTCTTGAGAAAAATTGCCTCAGGAGCATTGGCAAGACTTGGACTCGATATTTTAGTATCAATGCCACTAATGCTATCCATAAAGCACTCCCCCAATCTTGCTCTATAGATAATTTATTCCGCACGATGCAATCTCTCGGAAAGCTCATGACGATCACATTAGTGATTCTCCAGAATCTCTATAACTCTCCCATCCAGGATTGCAACCCTCCTCTTAGATATAAGAAGTGACTACTTTAGTTCATGTGCCAACCTCTTGGCAGTTAACCACCCTGCCTCAGTCTTGCATAGCAGAGCCTCCAATCTTTTTCATTCCACAAGGGCTGCATCACATTGCTCAAATACAAATTACTGGTTAGTGTCTAACCACCTTATCTTTTTTGTCCAAGGTGGCACCCATCGTCCTTCTCTCGTCCTTTTCCTTTTCTTTTTGGGCGAGAACGGCTCAAATCTAGGAGATTTCATTGCCTCTCCAATCTGTTAGGCCCCTTTTAGATGACCAACCAGTTGATTCTTCCTTAACCTTTAGAATTTGACCATAGTGGCAACCTACGTATAATGTAACAAATCACATAAGTTGTAATTGAAGCACTGAATCCACTGATGCACTAAGAAAAGAAAGTATACCTAAATCCCAAGGGCGATTACAGTCTCATCACCCTACTTAATTAACAGACCATTCAACTTTGATTCAAAGCGATGAAAATCCAATCTGTCATTGAACCTCCTTACCTCTACAATATCTAAATAATTGAAGTTATTATTCTTACAGCTAATCATAAGGTACCTATATCCTTCAAGTACTTCAAACGATCAAAGGACCTAACAAAAATAGGGAGAAGGGAAACCATATGATTAGGCAATCCTAGACATGTATGTGCTTCATTAGGGCACTCGATGATCTGGTCATAACCTTCGATCCCCTCTCTACCTCACCCATATCGAGAGCACTCAGGGAAGTATCCTCACCTCGACATTAACAGCTTCAATATTAGTACTTGCCCTCTCGGTACCTTTAATAGCCAAAATTGGTGTCGAAGACTCCCCTCTCCCTGTGGCCTCCAACTCCTCATCACTAAAGCTAAGAACTAATAATTTTCTCTTCTTCTTCTCAGGAACTAGGGTAGCAATAGGGTGTATGTCATTAGTCCCTTCCCTTGATGCACTTTCTCCATCCTTGGTACTCTTCTTACTTTGAATCCTTATTGCCTTGTCGATGGTGATGACTCGAAGATCATCCCCATCATCACAACTTAAAGGCCCAAACAACTTGGTTGTTACTTTCTTCACCAAGAGAGACCTTATGATCCTTACTTTCTCACTTAGCAACAAGCCGACCATCTTTAGCATCTGATCATCAAGATGGGCATCCACTCGAATAGACCTACCCATCGCATGGAAAACGTCCCCTACTAAATAGACAAAACCAAAATGCCAAGAATGGGTTGGAGCCTTCAATACTAATACCGGCACCTTAGAAGTTCTCGACAATGTTGGCACCAGTTCTTTCTTCTTGAACTCTACAAAGAAGAACTTCTTCATCCAACTCTTGTTTATACTTTCCTTGTGAAAAAACCTCCAACCAGAATCTGAACTCGTCTGGAGGCAAAATCAACCCCTAATAGAACTCTTGCCAGCATAAAAATAGAAGACAAAATTTTAAAATTGAACTCAAAATGACAAAAACTCAACACGCTCACCACCGCCAGGCACTCGAGATTAATAAAGTTGTAAAAATATTCCAACTCTCAAAATTTGCACCAAAACATCCAAATAGGGATCCGTTAGGCCATACATCATGTACTCCCTATACATTTGGCAAGGAGATTTCATGCATCATGTTTGCCCTCTCATCCGCTGAGGGCAATTGTAAATAAAAGTCATCTCCTAAGCCTATAGTTCTCCTCACTACCTTCAAATTTTTTTGAATCATCATGCTCCTAATCCCGTTAATCT
The DNA here is from genome assembly GCA_033439265.1 of Dillenia suffruticosa. NCBI lineage: Eukaryota > Viridiplantae > Streptophyta > Magnoliopsida > Dilleniales > Dilleniaceae > Dillenia > Dillenia suffruticosa. Next base: position 18,728,932 of record JAVTVX010000015.1, on the reverse strand, counting down.
TGGCCATCTCAGTTATTTCAAAAACCCAGTAAACCCTAAAGTCCTAAATTTGTTTTCTCAATGAAATCAACTACCAAAACCATAATGGCACATTGCATGCAATCAATCGCAATTCAAACAAAAAAAAAACATGTTGAAAAAGATTTGCGAAAACCAATGCGGCACTTCTTGCATCTAATGCTCACTCTCATTCGTCTGTACTTACTCAAAACCACTTTGCTTTCATGCCCATTCAATTTCCTAATTCTTATCCCTTTAATCCTACTCTTGAAACAACATTAGGAGTAGGGCGCAAATAATGGTATATAGTCTGACAACCCACAGTGAAGTCACAGTAGGCCCATAATCATAAAATCTGTAAATTACTAAGCTGCCTCTCGGGGAACACTTTTACACTCTTGAGAAAATGCTCTTTTACTCGACCTGAGTCTCTCAATAAAACCTTCTCAGTCCTTTGTACTGTGCTTGATAGCTCTTTCTCTCTTCCTTTAACCTCTTAGCCTTCCGACCTCTCGATCCTTATAGAGATAATTCCTATTACATAACGGATCTAAGTCATAATTATCCAATGATGAAAGAAATCTTTACAGAGTCTATATCTTTCTTATTCCAATATGAATCTATTGTGATCTCCCCAATAAGTAAGTAAATCTCCTTAAACGGAGACTTCCTTGATCCCTATGACAACAACAGGGACTTTTCTATCTTAGGGGGTTCCGAATCTACAAAAAGTTTACAACTATGATTCCTGCAATCTCAGAATATCTCCTATGATCTTCCCACAAGGTAAGTAGGGTTTCTGCACCCCTAAACACATGCAAGACTAGCCATACATGCTATATATACTATAAAAAGGCAATCTGCCATGTATGCATACTCTATTCCACAGACAACACTCAAAAGACTATACAAAATTCAGACTCTTTCAATCATTTATTCCTATTTTACTGCTCTTTTTGATTTTAGCGTCGGAGCTTCTTCCATCAGGTTTTTTATAGGTTCACTCTCTGAAGACAATGCAGCATCATTGCTTCCCCCTTCAAGCTAGAAAGACGATTCACTATGGAGTCAATTTTGGCTTCAACATGTAGTATTTAATTAAATTAGTTAAACAATAATATGACCAAGTAAAATTTTATTTAACATGCAAGAAAGCCACAAAGGGCTACAAAAGCTTGTAAGTTTACTAAATCAAAAGTGAGACCGAGAAAGCAAAACCTAGGACTATAAAAATGAACTGCAGATTATATGAAAAATTCATTTGCAGCCATGATTTGGCAAGGAACAAGCAATAGCCTTCCTATAAGTTCATGTAATAAAGTAGAAACTTGTAGTTACCTTCAATTTGCTTTGCTAATTCAGGATACATGCTTGGATTTGGAGGTCGAGTTCCAGGGAGATTTCTTATAATGCGCAAAGTCATACAAATTACTATAACATGTATTTGGAAGAAAAATTAATTAACTATACGACACAATATGATTATACATACATCTAGTGATTCTCTTACATCATAGGAATGGTCAGCAATATGTTATTCTACTTGTATCTTAGATCAGAACCGATTGCCTTTTGTAGTAAAATGGTGGTGCACCAATTCCTAGAAGTACATATAAGACAAAGAAGGTACGTCAATGCGCGCAGACATACACATAAAATAAGAAGTTAAACTATCAATAGGGCCTACTCTTTTACCACATAAACTAACCACTCTTATATATATAATATATGTATTCTCAATTAAGTGTGGTTGAAAATTCATGATAGGAAAAAAAAAAGTACATGATTGCAAGGATTCGTTTTTATTATTATTATTATTGGCTATTCTTTTTTTTATATATATATATAAGAGATTCAAACTCGAGATTTTAAAAGGAATTTAGTATTGGCTATTCTTGTATAATTCATTCCCTTATTATTGGCTGAAAAGTATAAAATAAAACTATTGAATTTTGATCATAAATTGCTAATTGAGCATCATCAAACTCATAATTTGACTATATATACATAATGTGTATAATACAATAACTCATTCTTACTAGGATAGGGATTTGATAGAAAAATTCTATCCACATAAGAGTTCATGAGATACGTATAATGATTTCATTTCTTGTAATTACTGATCAAATATTTTCACTACAAAAAAACACGGTTTTGGCGACGGCATTTAGCGACGAAAAAATTTCGTTACTATTTTGCGACGGATTTAGAGACGAAAATTTTTTTTGTCGCTAATTTGCTACGAAATTAGCGACGAAAAATTATTCGTGGCTAAATTTCCGACGGATAGATTATTCGTGACTAAATTTGTTGCTAATTGGGGATGAAAAAATTTTTGTCGCTAAATCCGTCGCTAATTGGTGATGAAAAATTTTTCGTTGCAAAATTCGTCGTTAATTAGTGACGAATAATATTTTCGTGGCTAAATTTTGCCACAAATACTCTTATCCGTCGCTAAATTTAGCGACGAAAATATTTCGTCACAAATTTCATCACTAATTAGTTACAAAAATTTTTCGTCGCTAAATTCGTCGCTAATTAGTCACGGTAAAAATATTTGTCACAAAATTTAGTAACAAACTCCAAAATTCGTGGCTAATTTCGTTACTAATTAGCCACAAAAAAATATTCGTGACAAAATTCGTCGCTAATTAGCCACAAATAAAATATTCGTGGCTAAATTCGTAGCTAATTTATTATCAGAATATCAAAATTCATGAATAATTTCTGAACAAAATTTCTTCTATACTCTATTATGAAATATTTTTAACCGTATCTCTCTTTTTAACATATTCTAAATAACAAAATCGAATTAAATACATATTAAATATTACAATTCTCATCAATTTGATAATTTTAACAATAAATAATTCAACCAATCTATAACAAATAATTTTCAATTAGTCGCAGCTGTCGATTTCACCATTCGTGTTTTTGTCTTCTACATCCATTCGATTCTCTTATATAGTTCAATTGTTTGTGAAAGTTCAGTTGATCATATTCATTCGTTATTGTCATCAGTAAGAAACACAATATATAATACATTCAATTGTTCGGAGGATGGCGACAGTGAGATGGATAACAACTGATAAACGGTAATCCATTTATTTTATTTTATTATTCTTTTATTTTATTAATTTATATTAACTAATCATATTTAATATTTAATAATATCTTAAATAAGCATTTAATTTTATTATTTTATATTTTCATTTTTTAAAAACTAGAATTATTATTTTTTTAATATTTTATCATTTAGCGACGGATTTAGCGACAAATTAGAAATCTGTCGCTAAATTTAGCGACGAATTAAGGAATCCGTCGCTGATTTAGCGACGGATCTAAACATTCGTCGCTGCTTTAGCGACGGATTCAATGATCCGTCGCTAAACTTAATTTTTTTTAAATTAACATTTAATATTTTATATTCTTTTGTTATTTTATTAATTTATATTAAATAATCATATTTACTATTTTATAATATTTTAAATTATCTTTTTATTTTTTTAATATTTTTAATTTTTAAATAATAATATTTTTTAATTTTTTAAATATTTTACTATTTAGCGACGGATTTAGCGACGAAATAGAATCCGTCGCTAAATTTAGTGACAAATTCCGAAATCCGTCGCTAAATTTAGCGACGGATATTGAAATCCGTCGCTAAGTTAGCAACGGATCTAAAAATTCGTCGCAGATTTAGCGACGGATTCAACGATCCGTCGCTAAGCTTAATTTTTGTAAAATTAACATTTAATATTTTATTTTCTTTTGTTATTTTATTAATTTATATTAAATAATCGTATTTATTATTTTTTAATATTTTAAATTATCATTTTATTTTTAAAATGTTTTTTTGATTTTTAAATAATAATATTTTTTATTTTTTAAATATTTATTTATTTTTTTAAATAATAACATTTAATATTTTATTTTATTTTGTTATTTTATTAATTTATATTAAATAATCATATTTATTATTTTTTAATATTTTAAATTAGCATTTTATTTTTTTTCTTTTTTCTTTTTATTTTTTACAGAATAATATTTTTTTATTTTTTAAATAGTTTCTTATATTATTTTTTAAATCTTTTTAAAGAAAAATATTTTTTATTTTTTAATTAATTTATTAGTTTATTTTAATTAGCATTTTATTATTTGATATAAACTTTTATTTCTTTAATTAATATTTAGAATTAGATAATAAGTAAAAATAAAATAGAAGTATGACTAAAGGTAAAATGTGGTCTCATGGTTGGGTACTCTAACATTTCACTTTTGCACAGGTGTTCGAACCGAGCTAAAGGCATTTTGAGGGTTTTTTCTGGGAATTTTTGCAAGCAGGGGCGAGCAGGAGCGAGCAGGCTGCAGGGGCTGGGGCTGGGGCTGGGCGAGCAGGAGCGAGCTGCAGGGGCGAGCAGGCTGCAGGGGTTGGGGCTAGGGCTGGGGCTGGCCGAGCAGGAGCGAGCTGCAGGGGCGAGCAGGAGCGAGCAGGCTGAGGAGCTGGGGCGTAGGGCGAGCTGGGGCGAGCAGGCTGCAGGGGCTGGGGCGAGCTGGCAGGGGTCGGGCGAGCAGGCGTGTGCAGGGCGTGTCATCTAGTGCAAGTTAGCGACGGATCAAGCATTCGTCGCTAATTAAATAAAAATAAAATATTAATAATTAAATAAAATGTATAAAATAAATAAAAAATATATTTGTAAATAATATAATTTAGCGAAGGATTCATGGATCCGTCGCTAATTAAATAAAATAAAATATTAATATAATAATTAAATAAAATATATATAATAAATAAAAAAATTATTATATATCATATAATTTAGCGACAGATTTCTCGGATCCGTCGCTTTAGCGACGGATTTTGAATTTCCGTAGCTAAAATTAGCGACGGATTTTGAATTTCCGTAGCTAAAATTAGCGACGGATTTTTTGTATCCGTCGCTAAATTTAGCGATGAAAATTTTTCGTCGCTAAATTTGTTGCTATTTTAGCGACGGATTTCTGTTTTTTGTCGCTAAACTTTTGCGATGCTTCATTAGTGATGAAAAATTTTTCGTCGCTAAATCTGTCGCTAATGTTTTTAGTGACGAATTTTTCTAAAATTTTCGTCGCTAAATCTGTCGCTAAAACTGTGTTTTTTTGTAGTGTTTCTAAGGTTGAAAATCCACAAAAATCAATATTTGATATACTAAATTTCACAAAAACCAATTTAATATTTGATTAATCAAATATATGATCAATAAATATTTCATTTCTTAATTTTTTTTTATATTACCAATCAAATAATCTTGTTATTTAATTTTACAAATAAAATATCAATTTTTTTTTTCTAGATGTAAGAGTATTAGTATACATGTCACATAAAGCGCATACAAATGACCAGTTTTGGTAGAACACAAGGTAACTTTTTTAATAATTACATGCAAACTAATAAAAACAAAAATAAATGCTAACATGGAATTGAAAGATTTAAATGGAATATTTTAAGAATAAATAAGATTTAATAATAGGAATAATAGGGAAAAAAAAGGAGGTAATATTAAAATAATAAACTAAGAATAGGTAATATGCAATACTGCATGTTTACCAAATTTCACCCGCTTGGTAAAAAATGAAAGTAAAAAATTAATTTATTTTTACAAAAAATGATTAAAATAATAAAAAATAATGAAAATTTTAAAGTACATAAATTGTCAATATTTTTATATAATACCATATAGAATAATTCTCACAAATATTTGCAATATCTCACTATTTCTCTCATCCATTAGACCCTAGTCATCTAGGATATTTTCAATATTTCAATTTATTTTATTATTATTAATCTTAAAAGATTTTTTATTAGAAAATTTTCAAATCATTTTTCCTCTTTTCTAAATAAATTAGTTTGAATAAATTCTTCAAATCCACATATACATTGCTCATGACATCCAAATATTTGAAACTCTGTTATCTCTCCTCCTTTTCTCTCTCTCCACTCCGTTTAGGGTTTGCAAAAAGTGAGGTCTAGGATTCTGAGGGACGAATTTGAACCGGGTTGGATTTGATTTTATAGATCTTACTCAATAGAATCAATGATTGTGAATTTGTTTGTAGCTAATTGGCTTACTAATTCATTTGCTTTTCATAATTTTGAATCAATTTTCATAGATTAGCTTTAAAACATGTGCTTTGAGCTGAAATTCAATTTTTAATTGCTGATTTTTGTGCTTTTGTATCATAGATCTATATCAAAAAAGGACAACTATTATATATTTGTTGAATCAAATTTAGATATTATTTTTGGAAATAGAATATAATGCATAGGAAAATGTTAGTTTGTAGGATCCATATAATGTCTGTCTTAATGGAATAATGTTATGTGTTTTGTGCATATGCAAAGTTATGATTTTCACATTAAACATATCCAATATTATATCTTTTGCTTCTGACTAACCATATATGCCTTTCATGCTCAACATTATATATGAAGAGGATAGTCGGAACCCTAAATCTAGACTTCAAAATAGCCTTTAGCTCCATTGAGAAATTATTAAGTGATTTAGAGAGCCTACATCTATATTTCGAAAGCATTTTTTTCATCAATCAGGGTGCATATTTGTGCTAAAGAACCTGCTCATCTTAGATTATATTTGCTTCTTTTAGATTTTGGTTCTAATAACGATAAGATATCTCTTGCATGTGTGTTGATAGATTACACTAATTTTAAACTTCACATTCACCGGGAGGATTGAGCGAATGGTGCATTTGGAAATGATAAAAGTGGCTGTTGTGTAACAAAAGGATCTTGAAGGGGGTGTTTGAATCATGAATAAGCATTGTGGTATTGCACGATTCACATGGTGTGATGAAAAGATTGTTGAAAGAGACCCATTGGGCCAAGTTATACTTATTTGCCAATCCGTTGGATATAACTATCTTAATCACATATGATCATTAAACAATGAAAGGAAGGGTTTGATTTCAATGGTGGTTTGATTTTGAATCCCTAATATTAGGATTGTTATGCCTAATGTCATTTTTCTTCACATTGACTACTTAATTAGACTTTTTCACAATTATATTATTTTGATAGTTTGATATCAATTTTCAATTTTTTTTCATATGTTGGTTCTTTTTCTTTAAATTTGTTAACGATTATATAAATGCTTTTGTTGATTCCTTGGTCTATATTTATCTATACCTTTTCTCAACTCTTATAAATTAAAAAATCTCATCCTACGTGAGGAAGCCCGGAGAGGTCAGCCCTTTAGGGCTCTTTATTCTTCATTAGTTGCAACTTATCAAGAGAGCTAGCCCTTAAGGTTTGAGAATGATTATGGAACCTGTGTTGAAAAAAAAATTGATATTTATATAAAGATAAAATGACTATTCATATAAGCAAACACTATTGAGAAATTTGAAAAGTCAAATCCCATTAAAAATTCTGGAAATAAGGAGAGTCATAGAAGCCCAAAAATCTCATCAAATACTAAAGAATCATCATAAAAAATATAACACGTGCAAGATATAAACAACAATGTTTCTTTGTAAATAAAAAATATTTACATGTGATTTTCTTTCTTAAGTTACTAGATTCCCTAATATACTTAACACTAACATTCAACAAATGTATAAAATATAGATTTGGGCTAAAGTAGTATATAAATCGACTTTGGTGCTCAGTTGTAAGCAAATTTCAAATTTCAAGCAATTCATTCTATTAATACAAGAAAGAGCTCATATATTTCTTATCTTTTAATTCTTTTTTCTCTTTTCCCTCTTGTGAGTTTGAGGGTTTTGTATGTTTGGATTTCATAAGTCCAAATTCCAACAAGGTTTTAAACCTTTAGTGTAGAATTTCTATACGCACCACCTAACAAACTAGTATCAAATCCAATTTGCTCAATTTGTTATAGAGATGATGTCAAATAGAACTCCCTTTTTAGTCCAACACTAACCAAAGAAAATGTTAAAATTTGGAGTGCTCATATGAAGGCTTTGCTTGGCGTGGAGAAAGACTTTGTTGCACCTACTAAGAAAGGCACTCAAATCTAGCTCAAAATGAAGCAAGTCAAAGTATAAAAAAAAAAAAAAAAGAGAGATCAAAGGACTCTCACCCTCTCTACCAAAGTTTAGATAAGATGATATTTGAGAAAGTTGTGGGTGCAACAATTTTGAAAAATTGACTCCATAGTGAATCGTCTTTCTAGCTTGAAGGGGGAAGCAATGATATCATACTTGCTGCATTGTCTTCAGAGAGTGAACCTATAAAAAACCTGATGGAAGAAGCTCCGACGCTAAAATCAAAAAGAGCAGTAAAATAGGAATAAATGATTGAAAGAGTCTGAATTTTGTATAGTCTTTTGAGTGTTGTCTGTGGAATAGAGTATGCATACATGGCAGATTGCCTTTTTATAGTATATATAGCATGTATGGCGAGTCTTGCATGTGTTTAGGGGTGCAGAAACCCTACCTACTTTGTGGGAAGATCATAGGAGACCTTCCGAGATTACAGGAATCATAGTTGTAAACTTTTTGTAGATTCGGAAGTTTAGATCAAAGGACTCTCACCGTCTCTACCAAAGTTTAGATAAGATGATATTTGAGAAAGTTGTGGGTGCAACAATTTTGCAAAATTGACTCCATAGATAAGATAGGCACTCAAATCTAGCTCAAAATGAAGCAATTCAAAGTATAAAAAAAAAAAAAAAAGAGATCAAAGGACTCTCACCCTCTCTACCAAAGTTTAGATAAGATGATATTTGAGAAAGTTGTGGGTGCAACAATTTTAAAAAATGCTTGGGACATTCTTTAAAACACCTTCAAGAGAGTTGACAGGGTGACGAAGGTGAAACTTCAAACTCTAAGGGGTGTGTTCAAATCATTACAAATGAAAATTTCATAAAAGTTTCAAAATTATTGTTAATCAATTGAAAAGATATGGGGATGAGATGAAAGATGAACGGATAGTTTACAAAATTTTTCAATCCTTAGTTACTATATTGAACCATATTGTTGTGGCAATTGAGGAGTCCACAGAGTTGGACTGTATGATCATTGAAAAACTTACCAGTTCTTTGCAAGCCCGTGAAGAGAGATTGAAAAAACCAAAGCAAAAATTCGTGCAGCAAACTTTCCAAGTGAAGCTCTTTCAGAAGGAGAGAAGATAGGCAAGAGAGAAGTACTAGAGGCTAAGATCGTGGTGGTCATGGTCATGGTCATGGAGAAGGAAGAGGAAAAGGCTGCTATCAATCTCCAAACAAAAATGAAGTCAAGAGTCCAAACATATAAGAGGCCATGGAATAGGACACAATTTCAAACAAAATTGGAGGGGTATGATAAATCAAAAATTGAATATCATAGTTGTTATAAATTTGGTCATTTTGTTCGAAAGTGTAGGAGTTATTCAAGTGAAGTTGAAGAAACAATTAAATACATCAAAGAAAAGCATGAAAATTGAAAAACTATATTGTAACAATTTAGTACGGAGTAGATAGGTTGTTTGGTACCTTTTGATTTTTCTGGAAATTTGAAGGTTAAGAATAGAGAACAAGAATATAGAGGGAAGAAGGATCAGCACTATGTTTTATAGTGGTTCCACCCTTCTTGGTGTACATTCACTCCTAGGCTGCATTTGGATTTTTAGTCCACTATTATATCCAAAAATTGTACACAAAGTTATTTGAATGAGTACTAGTTAAATCTTACCTAGTGTTTAATTCAAACATTGTCCACTAATTTAAACAAGTGCTAACAAATCTAACTTGTCTTTTCTGAGATAACTAAACCTTAATCAAGAAGACCATTTCTTCTAGTCAATTACAAGTATAAGACAGAAAAACAAGATTACAAGCTTGAACCTTAATATTTAGATGTGTTCTTGGTTTCCAAGATTTTTATATAATTAAGAGCAATAAATGTTCAAAAAGTTGATTGATTTTCAACTGATGTTGTATTTATAGCCTATCTTAATGATTTAATTATTGTAGAACATTTAATGCTGATTTGTAACCATTAAAGGTAGTTAAGGTTTCATTTATGGTTCAAATAACTTTTCTGAACAACTAACCGTAATTTATAATAAGTCGATTGCCTCTTCTTTATGAGTCAACTAATGTTTGAATTTCTTCAACTAACCTTTATGTTGTGAGTCGACTACCTCTTAAGTTTGTTCAAAATTATAAGCTCGAACTCTACGTTATATCAATATAACTATTTTGTTGTATTGACATAACTCCTTCTTTGCTTAAACTTTGTCTGTCAATGCCCAATGCAAGTCGACTTGAGTTCTTCATGAGGCGATTGCCTTTTAACACTATTTAAACTTTTTGACCTATGGAGTTTGGTTGTGTCAACATACCTATTTCCTTGTGTCGACATAAACTTTTAGTATTTAGTCATTTTTGCTCTAAGTTTTGTGTGAGTTTATTTGGACTTCTCTGTGAGTTGACTTCCTCATGTCCTTGCTTATACGTATATTTATCATGCAATGTACAGGACGGCTTACAAAGTGTCTAGTGTCAATTTAGTGTATTTTGGTTCAGGCTATATGGCATTTGGCTCGGTACAAGTAGGTTTGCTCATACATTCAGCTATTGAAGTGTTTTGTGACATGCAACCTATATGTGAGTCAACTAGAGGAGTAGTATAAGTTGACTTCCTTTAGTGTCCTATAAGTTGTTATTCATCTTGTACAAGTTGTGTCGACATAAGAAATGTATTGTGTTGACATAATTTTGTTCTTACTTTGAAATTTTCCAAATTCTAGATGTGTAAGTCGACTTGGGTATATAGCTAGTCGACTTGTGCCTATATTGTGTCGACATAAACTTCTTCTTAAGTCAATATAACTATTGTGTACCATCCTCTATTTTGTGTCAAGTGCCATGGTATAAGTTTGGCGTGTGCTGTTTCTCATGTTATGACATGATATGGTTCATGTTGTGGCTCATGTCATGGCATGTCATGACTCGTATTATGCATGTGACATGACTTGTGTTATGGCATGTCCTAGCTCGTGCCATGCATATGCCATGGCATGTGCCATAACATGCTGCGGCTCATGTTAAGGCCTGTGCCATGGCACGTGTTGTGAATGTCCTCATGGTGTAAGTCAAGTAAGTTTAATTGCTTGACTTAGATTCCAAGGTTGGCCTATGTCCTCATACATTCTATGTGTCATGACATTACCTAGTGCGTTGTGCACTATGGTCTAGCATATATGTGTTCTTTGTGGCCTAGCATTGTGTCGACTTGTACTAGTCGACTTATGGTTTATGCATCTAAGGCCACTATTGAACACATGACTTGGCATACAAATCATGAAAAAGAATAGGGGCTTATGTGTCATCATTTGAATGTAGAGGTACGAAAACATTTTGATAGAACATATCCTAAGTTTGTAAAAGAGACTCGAAATATTATGTTAGGTCTCTATGTTGATGGATTTGCTCCATTTGGTAAATCCATGAAGAACTTAATCATATTGGCCAATTATTTTAGCTTCGTACAATCTTCCACTAGGTATATGCATGAAGACACTATATGTTTTTTACATTAGTTGTGCCTGACCCACAAAATCCAAAGAAATTAATAGATATTTATATGCAATCACTGATTGCAGAGTTAAAGCAACTATGGGATGAAAGTGTTCCTACATATGATGTCCATATTGATTACATGTTTGTAATGAAAGTTACTCTTCTTTGAATGATAAATGACTTCCCAACTAACGGCATGTTATTGGGATGGAGTACCACTAGGATCATAGGATGTCCGATATGTATAGAGAGATCAAAGTCATTCAGATTGAAACATGGTAAGAATGTGAGCTATTTTGATTGTTATAGACAATTTTTTGCTACTAAATCATAAATTCAAAAGGAATAAGAAAGAGTTCACTAAGAATAGAATTGAAGAAGCATCTCCTCCATTGAGATTAGCTAGTGAACAAATTTGGGAGTGAGTACTTCACTTTCCATTTGTTATTGAAGACCCATATGGTACAACATATAAATATAGAAGCATGCATAATAGACAAAACGGAGTATATTTTGGGATCTACCATATTGGAATATCCATCTGATTCATCAAAATTTTGATGTGATGCATGTCAAGAAGAATATTTTTTATAATATGATAAATACAATTATGGATATCACCGGAAAAACAAAAGACAGCTTTAACGCAAGAAAAGAAATGTGACTTCTTTGTATCTGCAATAGAAGCAAGAAATAGTCATGAGAACAAAATCACGCACAACATACCTTCAGTTAGTACATACTTGCATTAACAAACATCAAGCATCAAAATATACTGAAGTTCATTAACAATTGAAAACTAAAGACTGAATTTGTTCCAGGAATTGTAGTTCAGATCTCTTAATTTTATGATAGAAAACCTAAAAGTACTAAATTCGATGTGGTACACTAGGAGTTGTTTTATTTTTCAGATATCCAATATGAGGCTGGAAAAAGAGAGGATCAAATTGAGAATGTATCTACTAATATTCACCAAATCATGCATTCGCTAAGTCTCTACTCAAACAAATGCTCTTCATAGTACAATACATATTTTGCCTCAATTGAGCTAAACGGCTTGGTTGCTTTTTTGCCTTGCCTGAAAAAGAAGACGCAAATATAAGAATCACAAAAATATGGGTCTGCCAAGTTGTATTTAAAGCAGGATGATTTAGAAGCATTGTTTCAGTCTCAAGTAAAAAAGTAAGGTAGGCAAACATCCTCCTACAACATATATAAAATATTGCTCTTAGTAGGAAGGGAGAGGAGAACACTATGTACACCCCCTACTCATTTGAATGTGATTGACGACAACAAGAGAAAAAGATGAATTCTTTGTTTTTAAATGAGAATGAAATAGATAAAAGAATGTAATAAAATTTTACTAAAATTTCATCCCTACCTCTAGAATTCCACAGAGAGGATTGGGTTCCCACCCACTTTCTTCTCTTTAAAAAATCATATCCAAGATAACTGAAGGGAACATTCTTTCGTCCCTAAATGCACTATAAATCAATAAAGGGATTAGTATAACAACATGGATACATGCACCCATATACGTATACATCCAGTAATAATACTTAATGCCAACTATATAATTGAGGTTTCAAAATTGTTCAATATAAATAGCCTAAATTCACCATCCTAAATCTTGCTTCGTTATAGCCATGTCAAAAGAAGCTAGGGTGAGAAAGGGGTTAAATTATCACTCACACTAGTTTTAACAAAAGTATAATCCAAAAATGATATTTAAAACTAGCCTATCAGTCAAATATGCTTACTCGAAAAATCAACTTTTAGAGGAACATTACTTTTATATAGCAAGAAAGAACATCACAACCACTACATTTGTTGCTTTTTTGGATATCAATGGACCAAGAGTTTATGAAATTATTATATTTTAAAAAAACAATAACAACAAAAACCTGAGTTTAATCCCAAATTTTGAAATCTGTCATTTGAAAAACTAATATAGAATAGAAGAAAATAATTATAATAATAATAAAATATAAAATTAAAGTTTGAAAAAAAAATAAAGAAGATAACACTTAAAAATAAAAATAAAAATAAAAATAAAAAAATTATATTTTCAACTAAATTTTTGACACTTATATCTTTACAAAATTATTATATTCTAAAAAAAGAGTTTATGAAATTATTAGCAAGGATCATACCATTGTTTTTGTGTGAAAGAATAGCATTGTCATGGTAAATTGCTGATGTGATCCAATTTTTAGTGAATTCTCACAACCGAGTTGTGCATCGTAAAATGTAATATTAGAATGGTAAATTTAAAATAACCCTTGCCTGATATATTGTGAGCCTTGTTATCTGTTGATCGAGAAGGTTCATGCTTCCTCCTGGCCCTCCCCAGTAAGGACTTTGAAAGTTCACCTTTCCTATCAGCAAGCAAGTGGTTAGATGGTTCCTTTTTAATTTGAACTGAATAAGACCATTCTCCCAAGTGGATTACAAAGCATCCAGAAATGGCCATAAGTTATTTTTCATGCAATTTTGGGGTAAAAGAAATATAAAGCAAGCCATGAAATGTAGAAGAATATTCTTACCTTTCAAGTACTTCACTGTCCAAAGCTGTCGCTTCAGTATAGGATAGGGCTTCTCAGTTCCAGGTACCAGGATATCGTAATGTCCAGAAAATTTGATACTCTTTCCAGATTTCACTCTGGGAGAAGAAACCATGGAACGGGTAGCATGACGAGACAACGCTAAGGACCTTGAATTAGATAGTGAAATAGTTAGCGGAGATTTCCAACTTCTTGAAATTTGTTGTGCAACTTCTTCAAGTGAAATGAATTTTACTTTGCCGGTACCGATAGCCTTTTGCCTTCTAAACTCATGCTGCATCCCACAATTCTCAGAAGGCTTACACGAATTGTCGTACAGCAGGCTACATTCTTTGCACACGCATCTTTCAGGGACCTTCTTCAATAAGGTTTTCATGTAGAAGCTGCGGATGGAGAACATGAGCCACATTCAGTAAACTCTTGGGACACATTAAAATATTACACATATCTTCCAGGAAAATTGTTAGAAAAACTAAGTTTAACTGTTCCTTCAGAACATATGAGAAAATGTCTGCTAGGAGCCAATAACTTAAAATGATAATTTCACATTCACAAGAGATAAAAAACCACAATTCATAAGGAGAATAAAATTCTTTTTTCTGCGGTGAAGGGGAAAGGGAGCACCTGAGAATCAAAGGAAGTGATGAGGATGTGGAAAATACATGTGCTCCTGAGATGATTTACAGCATGAGCATTGTGCCATTAGATTAGGAAAATGAGCATTGTCGCATAGGCAAGGCTCATTGTCAATCTGGACAGGAAAAATCGCATACACTTTAGAATAGTTGCATACATTTAACACTTCAGCTATTTGATTATAATCATAAAATGTTGCATCCTACATTTTTATCCATAATAGAACAAACAACCAACTGCATCCGATAAAACTTTTTCAATGATCGATTAAGCCGGGGAATGTTGCACAAGAAAATGCTTATCAGACTTTAGTATCCCAAACTTGAACTCCAATTATAGAACAAAATTTTGGATACGCTAAAAATGAGTATCAGCAGATCAAAACCAAGACAAAAAGGGCAATCCTAATAATGGCCAAGGAAAATCTAACATAAAGTCCTGGGTTGAGAGAGAGAGAACAAGCAAACATTTTATGATAATCTAACCAAAAACGAAAAAGTCCAACCATTGAAAGCTTCATCCTCACCTACATCTACACATCTCCATAAATGCATTTTGCATTTATGACCCCAATATATGGAATTCATTAATTTTCTTAATATTATACACAAAACCAAAATCACACCCAAAACATAAATGTGCATATGAGATCCGAAGCAACGAAAGAAACCCATGTACACTCAGAACAAACAAACGGCCCCCATCATCCAATTTCGTTAATCTTTTAGTTTGGCACTAAAATAAATGCGCAGAAAGCACCACATTAATAGCCACAAATCAAGAATCTCTACAAATACAATTAAGATAAAATAAAGTTGAAAATTTTTCAATTAATGAAAATTAAGAATATTTCACTGCAACAAACAAGACTCACCCAGTCTTTCTTTTGGGTTACCCACTAGAACTAATATACAAAAAAGATACATTTATAGCCTGATCAATCAAAACCAAGAACATGCAATTTTTATTTCAAAGCAAAAAGCAAAACTCACCTCCTCATTTCATCGCATTTGAAGTTTGGCACCAAAATTAGTACACGAAAAAAAGGCATTTTCATGGCCAACCATATAGAAATACTATTAATACAACAAGGATTCAGGTGAAGAAAATTAGAAAAGAAAAACAATAACTAACTTAAGTCATATGTCAGCTCAACAAAGATTTCTTGTTTTTTACTCTCCAGAAAATGAAAATGTGGATTACTGCCAAGTTGCATTTAGAGAATGATGATTTTAGATGAGAAGGTCTCTCTAGAAATCAGGTAGACCAACATATTGTATGCGATCTTTTTAGTTCATGATTTAACATATGAGAATTCCCTCCTGCAATGGAGCATACCGTTCTCAGCAGGTAAGAGAAGGAAAGGACACTATGTACACCCCAGGTAAACCTTTACCAAAATCTTATCTCGTCTCCTCGACTCTCTTTCAAATTGGAGTAGGCCCACTCCCTCCCCTTTCCTCACATTAAAACAATTAAATCAAAGATGAGTGGAGGGCCATTTCCTTTTCTCCAGTTCGATCCACTATAAATCAAATAAGGGATTATTGTAAAAACAAGGCCACTTGCGCATTCTAGCATCAGCATTCCACAAGATTATTCTTCACGCATATGGAGTACTTCGTGTAAAATAATACTCAATGCCAAAAATATAGTTGGCGTTTCCAACTTGTCCAATAAGAAAAGCTTAAATATACCATCTTAAAGCTAGGCTCAATATAGCTGCACTAAAAGAGAGAAGCGAGGGTAATAAAGTGCTTGAGTTACCAAACAAGTTCTAACAAATTATATATTCCAAAAGAAATATTAAAAACTAGTCTATTGAACCAAATTCTTACAAGAAATTTGAATATCATTTTTATTTAGCAACATAGATGATCACAATCACAACATTCTTTTTTTTTTTCCTTCTTTCTTGGTTTGTTGTGGACCAAGAATTTACAAACTTAGTATCAAGAATCTCACCTATCGAGAAGTAGCATTTTTTGGTAAATTGTTGATGCGATCATCATCCAATATTAGCCATATAGCATGGAATTTATTAGCCATCTTTGTGAGAGGCTACCCCCCTCGGGCGGGTACCTTCACTTAAATTATTGTCTCTGTAGGCCGGCCATTCGACCCTTCGCATCCCTGTAGGGCCTTAGCGTCGAACCCGCAACCTACTCCTTTACACCCCCTCAGGAGGTCGCCTCTCACCAATTGAGTTGCAGATCAATTGGTGAGAGACGACCTCCTGAGGGGGGTGTAAAGGAGTAGGTTGCGGGTTCGACGCCAAGGCCCTGTAGGGATGCGAAGGGTCGAATGGCCGGCCTACAGAGACAATACCTTGAGTGAAGGTACCCACCCGAGGGGGGTAGCCTCTCACGTATTGTAATACCAATTTTGAAAAGTCAAAAAAAAAATTAAATTAAGTGGGAAAAGTCGCTTTCCCAATTTCACTCTCTCTCTCATCTCTCGCCCTCAATCTCTCCCTCTCTATTTCTCTCATTTTCTCCCTCTCCCGATTTTCTCTCTCTCACGAATTCTCTCTCCCTCTCACTGTCACTCTCCCTCTCTGTTTCTCTTGCTCCCAATCTCTCCACCATCTCTCTCTCTCTCCCGCTCGCGTGCGACTGCCTCTTCTCTCCCGCGAGCGCGACTGCCTCTTCTTCTCTCCCACGAGCATGACAGCACTCTGTCTCCCTCGCCTGTTCGCGTGCGGCGCTGCCCTCTGTCAAGAACCTTGCTGCAATCCCAATTGAGGCCCCAACTCGGCAGTCATCATTAAGCCCTCGAAAACCCTAAGTACCGCATAGGTAAGGATGACAGTTCTGAGTAAATACTTCAGGATTTTTTAGTGTCCTTAGTAGCTAGGTTTAATTGCTGACGTTTGTTTCAAATTGAAAACGTTACAGGTTTTGGACTGAAATGAATGGTGTAGGAAGCTAGGTCCGTGAAATGCGAGAAACCCTAGGTAAGGGAATTTCTATGTGCCTTCAATAATAGATCAAATGTAGGCTGTTTAAGATGAGAGAATGTGTTAGGATTTATGATTTGTATCAAAATGTTACCCAAAATTAAGGTTTGTTGTGATTAATTGATTTTGCCTATTTTGTTGAGAATGAAAATTTAAGGGAAATTGGAATGTAAAATAGTATGCGAAGTAAATGATAATAAATTGGTAAAATGAGCACAAGAACAAGAAAACGTTAGAAATTGGGGTTTAAATAAAATTAGGAAAGTTTGTGAACCCTTGAATTTGGAGGAGAAATGACTTGAGAATTGTTATTGTTGCTTTAGGACAATCCACTAAAGCTTGAAAGGAGATTTCTCTAGTATTGATAGGGTGTAGGGAGTAGATACCCTCCCTAGAGCTGAGTGGATGGTTCGTTGTGTTATAAATGAGCAAATGAGTTTAAAATTGTTTTATAAATGATTTTATAAGATTTTTCATGTTTTATATCAATTGTTTTGTTATCGTGGGATGTCCGGACTGGATTGTGAAGCATGAATGCATCCATTGTATTTATAAATGCATATGTGCCATATGTGATTTGATGTTGCTTTATAAATTGCTATGACATGAAATTGATGATTGTTTGCTAGAAATTATGGCACATGACTTGAGAAATGACATATTTGATAAATGCATGGTGTTAGTAGTTAATGGCTATAGTCATTCCCTCCATAGAGCGACCCGACGGGGTGGCGTGGTTGGGGTTTTATTGCGAGAGAGGTATATGCGGCCTCTGCTCTGCCACGTTGGACTATCCGGATTGCACCCCGGGGAGGTCTGAGCCAACGCCAGGGAAGGGGGTAGTGTTTGTAATACTGAAATGGAAAACCCCTTGGCGGACTTCCGTCTTAGTTCGGCCAAATGCAAGACGGAAGTGATTTCAATGGGACCCTTGTGATTTTCTGAAAGAATACTTGATGTGGATGCATACTTTACGAATTATCTGATTTATTTAAAAATGTTTCGATATATATGAAATGTTGTTTGACATATACTTTGACACTCCCACATTCACCTCTTATTTATCACACAATTTTACCATTGCACTCCACTCACTGATATTTCCCAATACTCACCCCTCCCTTTAACATTTTTCAGAGGAAGTTTAGGTTTGCGGCAGAAATTGGAGTTTGGAAAGATTTATTCTGCTGACTTGTGTAGGTACATAGAGATGCAAGTTCATTTTGGTTGATTTTGAAATCCATGGAATGAAAGACTTGTATAATTCTTTTTGTATAAATTAAATTAATACTTGTTTCATATATAAGAGCAAGTATTGATGGAATCCTTACATGGTTTGTACGGAACTTGTTCATTTTCTTTTAAACTCTCATATGGGATATTTGGATTGAAATTCTGAGTTTAGATACTTTCTTTTGGATTTGTGATGTCCTGTACATCTCATACCATTTGGATTTTACTGACGCTAGCTCGTTTCTTCATGCGAGTGTTAGTAAAATTCTGCGATTATGATTTGGAACTTCTTTGTTTTAAATGTTTTAATTGTGCTGAGAATTCTGAAATGGCTGGAATTGCCAATTTTTGTATGTATGTATGTATAGGAACCCCCGCCCCATTTGCGTGTCGATGCATGCTCGTGTGTACAGGGATGGACCGGATGGGTCCTTTATATGTGTATTGTCATAAGATTTTCTCCATTTTTGATGGAGTGTGTATTAGATAAGTTTTGAACTGATTTGTAACCTTGCGGAGTTCCGGTATAAGGGGAGGTTCTGCCCGTGTACCGAGACAACGCGGCGGCTGTTGCGTGATCGATCCGAGGATCGGGGCGTGACAACTTTATTGGTATCAGAGCCCAGATTCACGATTTTAAAAGTTTGATGGTTTTGGATATAATTTCAAATGTTTCCAAATGTCCCGAAAGTTTTCTAAAAACTTTGAAATGTTTGGTTTTCGAAAAAGGTTTTCGGAGAATGTACAAAGTCTTCCATGGATTTCTTAGGAAATTAGAAACATAGTATTATCCTTCGCTTAACCGTTTGACCTAATTGTAACTTCTTGTTGTGTAGATAACTATGCCTCCACGAAAGAGAATGAGGAATGTGAACGAGATTCCTCCACCGGAGTATGAGGATGAGTCGTCCTCGTATGCTCTTCCTCCTTCTATGCCTACACACCTGGCTCCTCCTACCGGGATTTCGGCTCCTCCTATTGCTGCTCTTCAGCAAGTAATGGAGTGGTGGAACACCTTCGGAGCACAGTACCAAGCTCCACATGCGACTTCAGCTCCTCCACCGACCACTCCTTCAGTGCCGGTTGCTACTCCTAGTACCCCACTAGCACCTCCTCCTCCGGTTGTCACTACAACTATCGCCCTACTGTGGAGTTATCTAAGTTGATAAAGGAGGCAAGACAATTAGGATGTGAGACATTCGCGGGTATTTCTGATGCTTCAGTAGCCAAGGAATGGATTGGCCGAATTCAAGAGACCGTCTCCGACATGAGATTAAGCGATGAGATGAAATTATGGGTGGCGATGAAACTGTTGGATAAAGGTGCAAGGAGATGGTGGGAGAATGTGAAGGGAAGGGCTCCTGTTCCTCCTAATTGGACAGAATTTCTTAGAGCTTTCGAGGAAAAATACGATACCCGATTCTATCGGGATCAAAAAAGAGAGGATTTTTTCAAATTAGCTCAAGTAAACAAGACAGTATCTGAGTACGAGACAGAACTGAGAGAGCTTGCCAATTATGTTTCGAAGTTTGTGAACTCCGAGGAGTCTCTAAATTCAAAGTTCGAGTCAGGACTAAATTTGAATATCAAAGAGAAAATGCCCATCACCAAGGGGCATACTTTCCAAGACATTTTAGACTTGGCCTTGAGGGCCGAGAAAATGGTGATGGAGAGAAACAAAGTCAGAGAGCATCATGAGAAAGGAAAGAGGCCTAGTGGCTCCGGTTCGAGTCAATGTTTTAAAAGAAGTCAAGGCATGGGCTCTTATAGCGGTAGATCCTTTTCGGGATCGGTTGGCTTTCCTCCAAGGCAATCTACTTTTAGGCCTAGTGCTCCTAGCAGAACCGTTGGTATGGGAGTAGGGTCCATGGGTGTCAGAGGAGAAACTTGCCCAAATTGCAAGGGACGTCATCGGGTCCATGTGTGGAACCCAAAAGATACTACCATTGTAGGAAGGAGGGTCACATTCGGTACTCTTGTCCTGTCACGCCCCAAACCGGGATCGTGAACAGCCGCCCGTTGCCCCTGAATGCCGGCTGTATTTTTTACAGAAAATTGGGCAGAACCTCCCCATAAATCGGAGGTTTCCTATGTAGAATTATACCTGTATAATCCAAATCATCCTGTACAATCCACAAATGGCCATCCCGGCCTCTCCAAAATCAACAAACACCACAGCCAACATTCAGAACAACGCAAGGCTATAAACAAACCTAGCCACAGACCTCTACTGTCATGCCCAACTAGAGCATGAGCAGCCGCTATATCGAGCGGACCTAAGTTTATACAATATATATCACATTTCCCAAGTAACGTTCAAGTACGTACAATCGCCTCAATGCAAATGAAATATGAGAGTTAAACTATACAGTCATCCCAAAATAAGTACATGGCCAACTACGGACCTCAATGTCAAGACCTCGCAGGGTCGAAACTAAATTAGAAGTAAATCTCACCGTCAGAACAATAAATCCGCACTAGGGCCTGTGACACCGCTCTATCACAATAAACCTGTCTGAGGAGAGAAAATAGAGGGGTGAGTATCATGGGAAGATACTCAGTGAGTGAGGGGGATAATATCCAGCATAAATAGCATAGGTGAACAATTGGAGTGTCAAATAACATCATTTGAAACAAAAATTTACATTTCGCGACAAAACATGATATATTTATCAATTTGAAATCATTTAATCAAACACGCGATAGCAAGCATCCATTTAAAATCAAGTAATGTCAGAGCGAGCCAAAATAGTCCTGGCAAAGGTCAACCGTGACCAAGGACAGGCGCGTCGGGGGTTTTATTATGCATAGACTTTGAAACGCTCTCTACCCCGACGTTGGCCATGAGCTCGCTGGGGCCAACTCATCAACGTGTATAGGACCCCGCCCGGTGCTAGACGGTGGCGTCACACACGTCCTCCCCCTACGTGGGTTCAACCGGCCGCGCCTATAGCCTTTAGAATAAATGACGTTTGCGGATACCTCCTGCAGAAGCGTATCCGGGCAACCCGTGCCTCTACAAACGCCCTTCGTAGCTACGGAATATCATAATATCACAAGGGCACAACGTCCCATAGTATCACAAGGGCACAACGTCCCAGGGCACAACGTCCCACGAGTATCATCACATCATCGCACAACTAGTAGGCATCCAACCCACATAGTTCATCAAAAACATTTTTAAATTTTGCGTGCCAATACGTCTCATCAAATTCATTTCAAAACAGCATATCACTACATTGGTATAAAATGAAATTTATACATTTTCAAAAAATGGCACAATTATTGATTCATCTCAAACCATGGATGCATAGTCATTGCAAATATAATTCAAGACACTCCAAAAATCACAAAACAGATTTCCAAATTTAATATCACACGTCAACGAATGCATATCAAAGCATGTTTTATCGAAAATGCGACAGAAAATACGTTTTACTATTTTATGCAAGAGATTAGAGTCCCACTCACTTATCTAGGGAGGGTGGTCAATCCCTATTTTTCAACGACTCTCCAAAAGACAAACCTAATCAAATCGTCAAATTTATAGCGATTAAAACCCTAATAAGGGATTCTATCAATCAAAATTTATTCATCTCTCACCTAAGGTTCCTCGGGTTTCAGACCTAGTTGTCGTTCGCCCGTCGGGTTGGTTTAAAACCTGTAATATTTCCCAAACTTCAGATGTATTAGAAACCACTAAATTTCTACCAGCAAACCATAGAACTTCAATCAATACAGTCGTTACCTGCAATACAGAAGATGCAGGTGAGCTCTCACAGGGGAAAGCCGGTCGCGGGCTCGCGGGCCGTCACGGGCTCGCGGGCCGGTGGGCTGGCTGCTAGCGGGCTGGCCCGCTGGTGGCTCACGGGCTAGGGCTCGCTCTGGGTCACGAGCTGGGTCGCGCGCTGGCTCGCGCCGGGTCGCGAGCTGGCTCGCGCCGGGTCGCGAGCTGGCTCGCGCGCTGGCTCGCGCTGGGTCGCGAGCTGGGTCGCGTGCTGGCTCGCGAGCTGGGTCGCGTGCTGGCTCGCGATGGGTCGCGAGCTGGGTCGAGCAGGAGTAGCGCGCTGGCTCGCGCTGGGTCGCGAGCTGAGTCGCGCGCTGGCTCGCGCTGGGTCGCGAGCTGGGTCGCGCGCTGGCTCGCGATGGGTCGCGAGCTGGCTCGCGATGGGTCGCGAGCTGGGTCGAGCAGGGGTAGCGCGCTGGCCCGCGCTGGGTCGCGTGCTAGCTCGCGCTGGGTCGCGAGCTGGGTCGCACGCTGGCTCGTGCTGGCTCGCGGAAGATCGCGTGAGGCTCGCGATGGCTCGAGGCGGCAGCGCTGGCGGGAGATCACTCGAATGCGCGCTGTGCAGAGGTGAGGCGCTGCTCACTAGCTGACCGCGCGCTCGCTTGAGGAGGGAGGAGCTGCTCGCGGGAGGGCGCTGCAGCAGTGGGCGGCGTGCGGTGGCGGGAGGGAGGCCACGGCGGAGAAGAGAAAGGGAGAAAGAGGGAAAGAGGGAGGGAGAGAGAGAGAGAGAGAGAGAGAGAGAGAGAGAGATAAAAGAGTGTGAGAAGGAAATTAGGGCTTTAAGCCCCCCCCCCTTTTTTTTTTTTTTTTTTTTTTTTTTTTGTGTGCAGTGTTACATTTTCTAACCCCCTAAAATGAAGTTTCGTCCTCGAAACTAAAAGAGAATTTACACTGTAAATAAATGGGGGTATTGACTCCTCATAGCTTCCTCGGGCTCCCAGGTCTCCTCCTTGACCTGATCACTTCTCCACAAAACTTTGACTAATGAAATTTCCTTACTCCGCAGCTTTCTAACCTGCCGATCTAGAATAGTCACAGGCTGAATTGGAATGCTAAGGTCCTCTCGCAACTCAAGAGGTGGAGGCTCAAGTACATGAGAAGGATCGGTCAAGTATTTCCTGAGTATAGAGACATGGAATACATCGTGAATACGGGATAGTTCATCTGGCAGCTCCAATCTATATGCCACACTCCCGACCCTCTCAAGGATACGGAAGGGCCCAATATATCTAGGGCTCAACTTGCCCCGCTGCCTGAACCGTATAACTCCCTTCCAGGGAGATATTCTCAAGAAAACCATATCTCCCGTAGCAAACTCAAGAGGTCGCCGCCTACGATCAGCATACGTCTTCTGTCTGTCCTGGGCGGCTTTCATCCGCTCACGGATAACCTTAACTTTATCATTTGTTTGTTCAATCAACTCAACGCTGTTGAGACGTCGCTCGCCGACCTCATCCCAGCATATCGGGGTGCGGCACTTCCTGCCATATAGTGCCTCATACGGGGGCATCCCTATACTGGCTTGATAACTGTTATTATATGCGAACTCGACTAGTGGAAGGTGCCGATCCCAACTACCCCGGAAATCCATCACACATGCTCTCAGCATGTCCTCAAGGGTCTGAATGGTCCTCTCAGACTGGCCGTCCGTCTGAGGGTGATATGCCGTACTGAAATTCAATCTAGTACCCAATGCCTCCTGCAACTTGGGCCAAAACCTAGATGTGAATCTGGGGTCCCTATCTGAAACAATCGACACGGGCACCCCGTGAAGTCGAACTATGGTATCAATGTAGAGACGTGCCAACGCCTCTAAAGAATAGTCACCGCGGATAGGGATGAAATGCGCAGATTTGGTGAGTCGATCGACAATCACCCAAATCGCATCATGCCGCGTAGAAGTCCGCGGCAATCCCATCACAAAGTCCATAGTAATATGCTCCCATTTCCACTCAGGGATGGGAAGAGGCTGCAGTGTGCCCGCTGGACGTTGATGTTCGGCCTTCACCTGCTGGCACACCAAGCATCGTGCCACAAACTCTGCTATATCCCTCTTCATGCCTGACCACCAGTAGCTACCTCTGATGGTCCGATACATCTTCGTACCCCCGGGATGCATAGCATATGCAGAAGAATGTGCTTCCTCAAGGATAGCACGCCGAAGGTCACTATCGGCCGGAATACACACTCTGTCTCTGAATACCATGAGTCCATCATCACGGACTCTATAGTCTCCGCCCTCAGCTCTGCGGACTCTATCTGCAATACCCTGGATCTCCTCATCCGTACTCTGGAGCTCCCTGATACGGTCGAACAAAGTCGGCCTGACCTCAAATCTGGCTAATAAGCCTCCCTGATCATCATTAGTCAAACTGACTCCTAAGGCTCGGAGTCCCACTAAACAAGAAAGGTAGGCTTTCTCTGTCGACTGTGAGGATGATGCTGACTTCCGACTCAAGGCATCTGCTACAACGTTTGCCTTGCCCGGATGATAGTCAATAATGAGATCATAGTCTTTCAATAACTCCAACCATCTCCTCTGTCTCAAATTCAGCTCTTTTTGGGTAAACAGATATTTCAAACTCCTGTGGTCGGTAAATACCCTGCAAGTTACCCCATAAAGATAATGCCGCCATATCTTCAATGCGAAGACTATGGCTGCCAACTCTAAATCATGTGTCGGGTAGTTACCCTCGTGTTTCTTCAGCTGTCGCGAGGCATACGCAATAACCCGACCATCCTGCATCAGAACACAACCCAATCCCTGTCGGCTAGCATCACTGTACACTGTATACTCCCGACTACTAGTGGGAAGGGCTAAAATAGGAGCGGATGTTAACCGTTGTTTGAGCTCCTGGAAGCTTGCCTCACAACGGTCATCCCAAGCAAACTTGACCCCCTTTTGGGTCAATCTCGACAACGGAGCAGCTATCCGGGAGAATCCCTCTACAAATCTGCGATAATACCCGGCCAAACCGAGAAAACTACGAATCTCGGTAACTGTTTGTGGTTGCTCCCACTTCACTATAGCCTCAACCTTACGCGGATCAACATAAATACCTTCCGCGGAGACAATGTGCCCCAAGAATCCAATTTGTCTTAGCCAAAACTCACATTTTGAGAATTTGGCATATAACTGCTTCTCACGGAGTATCTGTAATACCACCCGAAGGTGCTGAACATGATCTTCATCGCTCCGTGAATATATCAAGATGTCATCGATGAATACGATGACGAACCGATCCAAATAGTCGTGAAAAACTCGGTTCATCAGATCCATAAAAGCAGCTGGGGCATTAGTCAGCCCAAACGGCATGACTAGAAACTCGTAATGGCCGTATCGGGTGCGAAAAGCTGTCTTGGGCACATCTTCGGCCTGAATCCTCAACTGATGATAACCTGAACGGAGATCAACCTTAGAGAAAACCTTAGCTCCCTGCAGCTGATCAAACAAGTCATCGATACGAGGCAGGGGATATCGGTTCTTGATGGTGGCTTTGTTCAATTGTCTGTAATCCACACAAAGCCGAAATGTACCATCCTTCTTCTTTACAAACAGTACCGGAGCGCCCCAAGGTGAGGTGCTCGGACGAATAAACCCCTTGTCCAGAAGTTCCTGTAACTGAGTTTTAAGCTCTCTCAGTTCAGCAGGCGCCATTCTGTATGGCGGAATAGAAATAGGATTGGTCCCCGGTACTAAATCAATCTCGAAATCGAACTCCCGAACTGGTGGTAATCCGGGAAGCTCCTCGGGGAACACATCTAAAAATTCTTGCACCACAGGGACATCTTCAAGCCTCGGTCCCTCAACAGTGGTGTCGACAACATAAGCCAGATAAGCCGCACAACCATGGCGTACCAAACGTCTGGCCTTCATAACAGAGATAATACTGCGGGGCAACACTCGTCTCTCGCCCCGGAATACTAACGGTGGCTGCTCGGACCTCCTAAACTCAACCTCCTTCGTGAAACAATCCACGGAAGCCCGATGTAAACTCAGCCAATCCATCCCTAGGATGGCATCGAAATCCGTGATAGGGAGCGGAATCAGATCTGCCTCTAATACTGTCTCCCCAATTCCGACCTCACAGCCCCTATAGACTGTATCTCGAATGATATGCTTGTCAAGAGGAGTGACTACCAGAATCTCCGCATCAAGTGGCGAGAGAGGTCTATCAGAATGACAAGCGAACGTATCGCTCACATAAGAAAAATTTGACCCGGTATCTATGAGAATACGGGCATCGATACCGAATATTCGCATGGTACCTAAAAGTAAGAAAGAAGATCAACGGCATTTAAAATGCGAAGAAAAAGTGAACGAATATATATATATATCAAACTAGTTAAGCTTCTAAAGCTTTAACTAGTCAAAACTGTACATCGACATCATGATATACAATAAGCTCATACAGAAAGTACACAAAAGTACTACACTGAGGGGTCTGCGGGAGGATTACCCATAATAACATCAGGGTTTGCCTGTGCGTCCTCCTGTGTCATCGCAAACACGCGAGCCTGGGCCCTAGGCTGCTGTCGCGATGATCCTGGCACTGTATTACTCCCGGCTGCAGTCCGGGGAGCGGTAAGAGCTGAGTGCGCAGGTGCCCCCTGCTGGCCTGTACCAGACGTACCAGTACGACTCTGTAAAGTCGATCCTCCCCGACCTAAATCGGGACAGACACTCCTAACGTGCCCTTGCTTCCCACACTGGAAGCAAGTAACTGGTGCTCTACATGCCCCAAAGGCATGGTGACAGTTGCATCTACGGCAGAAGGGCGGTCTCTGTGTAGTAGACTGTGTAGAGACACTAGGGGCTGGTGCCCCAAAGCCCTGTGGTCGAGGTCCCTGTCCCGGTGCTGCTGGTCTGAAGCTAGAAAAACCTCCGGGATATCCAAAACCTCTACCCCTCTTCGAAGACTGTCCACCCTGTGACCCAGTCTTCCTCTTCTGGTGACTCTCCCTCTGTCTCGCCTCCGCTCGAACGATCTCCTCCGCCCGATACGCTGAATCAATCACCTCCGATAGTGTAAAAGAGGGAGTCACCGTCATATATTTCCTGATGCTAAGTTGGAGGCCATCTTCAAACTTGAACCTCAACTGAACTGGTGTAGCCATATCGGGGACAAAGGCCGCTAGTCGTCTAAGCTCAGCCTCGTACTCTGAAACTGACCTCGTCCCCTGACGTAAGTGCAGGAACTCCGTCCTCATCCGGTCCTGCTGGAACGGGGTAAAGTACCTGCGGTCGAACTCTCGTAAAAAGTCCTCCCACCGCAGGGTCTGTGTGGCACTGTCACGGATAGCCTCCCACCACGAGAGGGCATCTCCGTCGAGGAGTCTCTCAGCAACTCTCAATCTGAGCTCCTCTGACAACCCCAAATCCGTAAGGATCCTACGAATCCTGTTGATCCAGTGTTTCGCCGCTACTGCATCACTGGATCCCGAAAAATCTGTGCATCCGAGCTGCCGTGACTCTTTCACTAACTGAGTGAGCTCATGGATGCGCCTCAAAGTAGCCGACGTCTCGTCGGTCGGGGTAGACACGGAAGGGCCGGCCACCGAAGGAAGAATCGGTGCCGAAGGAGCAGGTACGGCCGCAGGTGCGGTCGCTGGAGTCTGTAGTGAAGGTGGTGGCATCTGCGCCCCATATCTACTGCACCACTCCTGCCATTGTCTCAAGGCATCAAGTGGTGGTGGAGGAATCTCGGCTGTAGCAGCCGGTGGAGGTGTTGGGGGTGGCGCTGGTGAGCGTGCTCGAGTAGAGGAAGCAACCTCTGGTACTCGTGGCGCCTCAGGTGCCCTAGGTGTATCCGGCACTGTAAGGCCCTCAAGTGAGGCGAATCTAGCACCTCTCCTACCACGTCTAGGTGGCATAATTCTGCGAAAAAAATACATTGTCAACGGATAGAAATCGAGATTTAGGGTTAGTTGCTCCGTAACTAACCCCCTAAAAATAAATGAACTACGATTTAAAACATTCGAATGCAAAGTAATGAGTTAGATGCGTTATGTATCCAACTCCATAAAATAGGCGAACTTATATGCCTATGGCCAAGTACGGGACTTTAAATGACTGTATGAAACTCTCTAATGCATTGAGAACTTTGCGTATACTTGGGAAAACTTTGATCTTTTCTCAAACCTAGACGGCTCTGATACCAATAGAACTGTCACGCCCCAAACCGGGATAGTGAACAGCCGCCCGTTGCCCCTGAATGTCGGCTGTATTTTTTACAGAAAATTGGGCAGAACCTCCCCATAAATCGGAGGTTTCCCATGTACAATTATACCTGTATAATCCAAATCATCCTGTACAATCCACAAATGGCCATCCCGGCCTCTCCAAAATCAACAAACACCACAGCCAACATTCAGAACAACGCAAGGCTATAAACAAACCTAGCCACAGACCTCTACTGTCATGCCCAACTAGAGCATGAGCAGCCGCTATATCGAGCGGACCTAAGTTTATACAATATATATCACATTTCCCAAGTAACGTTCAAGTACGTACAATCGCCTCAATGCAAATGAAATATGAGAGTTAAACTATACAGTCATCCCAAAATAAGTACATGGCCAACTACGGACCTCAATGTCAAGACCTCGCAGGGTCGAAACTAAATTAGAAGTAAATCTCACCGTCAGAACAATAAATCCGCACTAGGGCCTGTGACACCGCTCTATCACAATAAACCTGTCTGAGGAGAGAAAATAGAGGGGTGAGTATCATGGGAAGATACTCAGTGAGTGAGGGGGATAATATCCAGCATAAATAGCATAGGTGAACAATTGGAGTGTCAAATAACATCATTTGAAACAAAAATTTACATTTCGCGACAAAACATGATATATTTATCAATTTGAAATCATTTAATCAAACACGCGATAGCAAGCATCCATTTAAAATCAAGTAATGTCAGAGCGAGCCAAAATAGTCCTGGCAAAGGTCAACCGTGACCAAGGACAGGCGCGTCGGGGGTTTTATTATGCATAGACTTTGAAACGCTCTCTACCCCGACGTTGGCCATGAGCTCGCTGGGGCCAACTCATCAACGTGTATAGGACCCCGCCCGGTGCTAGACGGTGGCGTCACACACGTCCTCCCCCTACGTGGGTTCAACCGGCCGCGCCTATAGCCTTTAGAATAAATGACGTTTGCGGATACCTCCTGCAGAAGCGTATCCGGGCAACCCGTGCCTCTACAAACGCCCTTCGTAGCTACGGAATATCATAATATCACAAGGGCACAACGTCCCATAGTATCACAAGGGCACAACGTCCCAGGGCACAACGTCCCACGAGTATCATCACATCATCGCACAATTAGTAGGCATCCAACCCACATAGTTCATCAAAAACATTTTTAAATTTTGCGTGCCAATACGTCTCATCAAATTCATTTCAAAACAGCATATCACTACATTGGTATAAAATGAAATTTATACATTTTCAAAAAATGGCACAATTATTGATTCATCTCAAACCATGGATGCATAGTCATTGCAAATATAATTCAAGACACTCCAAAAATCACAAAACAGATTTCCAAATTTAATATCACACGTCAACGAATGCATATCAAAGCATGTTTTATCGAAAATGCGACAGAAAATACGTTTTACTATTTTATGCAAGAGATTAGAGTCCCACTCACTTATCTAGGGAGGGTGGTCAATCCCTATTTTTCAACGACTCTCCAAAAGACAAACCTAATCAAATCGTCAAATTTATAGCGATTAAAACCCTAATAAGGGATTCTATCAATCAAAATTTATTCATCTCTCACCTAAGGTTCCTCGGGTTTCAGACCTAGTTGTCGTTCGCCCGTCGGGTTGGTTTAAAACCTGTAATATTTCCCAAACTTCAGATGTATTAGAAACCACTAAATTTCTACCAGCA
Organism: Dillenia suffruticosa; assembly: GCA_033439265.1. Taxonomy (NCBI): domain Eukaryota; kingdom Viridiplantae; phylum Streptophyta; class Magnoliopsida; order Dilleniales; family Dilleniaceae; genus Dillenia; species Dillenia suffruticosa. The sequence goes on along the minus strand of JAVTVX010000015.1, from coordinate 18,698,329 downwards.
AACCATAGAACTTCAATCAATACAGTCGTTACCTGCAATACAGAAGATGCAGGTGAGCTCTCATAGGGGAAAGCCGGTCGCGGGCTCGCGGGCCGTCACGGGCTCGCGGGCCGGTGGGCTGGCTGCTAGCGGGCTGGCCCGCTGGTGGCTCACGGGCTAGGGCTCGCTCTGGGTCACGAGCTGGGTCGCGCGCTGGCTCGCGCCGGGTCGCGAGCTGGCTCGCGCGCTGGCTCGCGCTGGGTCCCTAGCTGGGTCGCGTGCTGGCTCGCGAGCTGGGTGGCGTGCTGGCTCGCGATGGGTCGCGAGCTGGGTCGAGCAGGAGTAGCGCGCTGGCTCGCGCTGGGTCGCGAGCTGAGTCGCGCGCTGGCTCGCGCTGGGTCGCGAGCTGGGTCGCGCGCTGGCTCGCGATGGGTCGCGATGGGTCGAGCAGGGGTAGCGCGCTGGCCCGCGCTGGGTCGCGTGCTAGCTCGCGCTGGGTCGCGAGCTGGGTCGCACGCTGGCTCGTGCTGGCTCGCGGAAGATCGCGTGAGGCTCGCGATGGCTCGAGGCGGCAGCGCTGGCGGGAGATCACTCGAATGCGCGCTGTGCAGAGGTAAGGCGCTGCTCACTAGCTGACCGCGCGCTCGCTTGAGGAGGGAGGAGCTGCTCGCGGGAGGGCGCTGCAGCAGTGGGCGGCGTGCGGTGGCGGGAGGGAGGCCACGGCGGAGAAGAGAAAGGGAGAAAGAGGGAAAGAGGGAGGGAGAGAGAGAGAGAGAGAGAGAGAGAGAGAGAGAGAGAGAGAGAGAGAGATAAAAGAGTGTGAGAAGGAAATTAGGGCTTTAACCCCCCCCCCTTTTTTTTTTTTTTTTTTTTTTTTTTTTTTTGTGTGCAGTGTTACATGTCCGGAGTTAAATGTAGAAGGGCAAGGAAGCCGACAAGTTAGAGGTCACTTGAGTGGTTTTAGAAGAGATCCGACGATTGCTCCTACACCTTCCACTAGCAATGCACCGAGGACGAACACGGGAAGTAATACTGTAGCTGGCCCCACACAACGCCCTCAACCTAGAACTCAGACCCGAATCTATGCCATGACAAATGAAGAAGCCCAAGTTAATCCTGATGTAGTAACAGGTACAATAAAAATTTTTTATGTTGATGCACATATGCTCATAGATACCAGGTCTAATCATTCCTTTGTGAGTTCGGGGTTTGCCAGGCATTCTGATAAACCTTTAGTTCTACTTGTTGAAGAATTATTGGTTATCACACCTTTGGGAGAACACTTAATCAGGGATACAGTGTATAAGTCTTGTGAGGTGAAAATTGAGGAAGTAACTCTCGAGGCGGATTTGATTCTGTTAGAAATGAAAGATTTTGACGCCATTCTAGATATGGATTGACTGTATCTTCACCGAGCTTCCGTGAATTGCTTCACTAAGGAAGTGGAATTCCGAAGGCCAGGATATCCCTTGCTTGTATTCGCCGGAGAACGACAAGTGTTGCCGAGTTGTATAATTTTAGCTCTTGAAACACGGAGACTAGTGCATAAGGGATGTGAAGCTTATTTGGCATACATTGTTGATACCACGGTGAGAAGTCCTAGTCGGGACAATGTTCCTGTGGTGAATGAGTTTTCGAACGTTTTTCTGGAAGAGTTGTCTGGGTTGCCACCAAACTGGGAGTTCGATTTCACTATAGATCTAATTCCCGGTACCGCACCAATTTCTATTCCCCCGTGTCAAATGGCACCCACAGAGTTGAAAGAGCTGAAGGTTCAACTCCAAGAGTTGTTGGAGAAAAGGTTTATCCGACCGAGCACTTCGCCTTGGGGTGCTCCGGTCTTGTTTGTAAAGAAAAAGGACGGAATTCTCCGATTATGTATTAACTACCGACAGCTCAACAAGGCAACGATAAAGAATAAGTATCCACTTCCGAGAATTGATGATCTGTTTGATCAACTTCAAGGTACAAGTGTCTTTTCAAAGATCGACTTGAGATCTGGTTATCATCAGTTGAAGATCAAGAGTGGTGATGTTCATAAGACTGCGTTTAGAACGCGGTATGGACACTACGAATTCCTAGTAATGCCCTTTGGATTGACAAATGTTCCTGTGGCCTTGATGGATCTCATGAATCGAGTGTTCCATCCCTATCTTGATAAATTTGTCATAGTCTTCATTGACGACATTTTGGTGTATTCCAAAAGTGATGAAGAGCATTCTAAACATCTCCGAATCATTTTGCAAACTTTTAGCGAGAAAGAGTTGTATGTCAAGTTCTCGAAATGCGAGTTTTGGCTAAGAGAGATTGGATTTTTGGGACATGTGGTTTCTAGTGACGGGGTTTTGTGGATTCAAAGAAGGTGGAAGTCATTCTGAAGTGGGAGCAGCCAAAAATTGTCACTGAGGTGTGAAGTTTTCTTGGATTAGCAGGGTATTATCGGAGATTCGTAGAAAGATTCTCGAAAATAGCAGCTCCAATGACAAGTTTGACTCGAAAGGGAGTCAAGTTCAAATGGGGTGAAAAGTGTGAGGATAGTTTTCAAGAGCTTAAGCAAAGGTTGACCTCCGCTCCTATCCTTGCTCTCCCTATTAGTGGCGGTGCTGATTATGTGGTATACAGTGATGCCAGCAAGCAAGGATTAGGGTGCGTGCTGATGCAAGGTGATAAGGTGATTGCTTACGCTTCTCGCTAACTAAAGAAGCACGAAGTGAACTATCCTACTCATGATTTGGAGCTAGCTGCCATTGTATTTGCTTTAAAGATTTGGCGGCATTATCTGTATGGGATTACTTGCAAGGTCTTTACCGATCGCAAGAGTCTCAAATACTTACTCACTCAGAAGGAACTCAATTTGAGACAAAGAAGGTGGTTAGAGCTGATCAAGGATTATGACTTAGTAATTGACTACCACCCCGGGAAGGTGAACGTCGTAGCTGATGCTTTAAGCTGCAAGTCCTTGTCTATGGCATCCCAAGGGAGTTCTTACCTCTCTTGTTTAGTTGGACTCCGAGCACTTGGAGTTGAGTTGGCTAAGGATGATCGAGGTGCTTTATTAGCCAAGTTTGTGGTTAGACCTACATTGTTGGATCACATTCGGGAGCTTCAGGCTATAGATGATGAGTTGAAGGGCATTGTTAAGAAAATCCAAAAAGGGGAAGGCGGTGAATTCCGGATTCAGGATGATGGAATTATATTGTATGAGAAATGAATGTGCATTCCGAAAAATAAAGATCTCCGAAATGCTATACTCGAAGAGGCGCATTTTTCGACCTATGCTATGCATCTAGAGAGTACCAAAATGTACCGAACCATCAAAAAATCATATTGGTGGTTTGGGATGAAGAGAGAGATAGCCGAATTTGTGGTGAGGTGTCTTGTATGCCAACAGATCAAGACTGAATATCAGAAACTGATAGGAACACTTCAACCACTACCAATTCCCGAATGGAAATGGGAACATATCACTACGGATTTCGTAGTGGGATTGCCACGTACTCCGAGCCGTCACGATGCCATATGGGTGATTGTAGACCGTCTCACCAAATCGGCTCACTTCTTGCCGATTTAGAATACTTATTCCTTGGAAAGATTGGTAAAGTTGTACATTGATGAGATCATAAGGCTTCACGGAGTACCGGTGTCTATTGTATCGGACCGTGATCCTTGATTCACTTCTAGATTCTGGCCAAAGTTACAAGAGTCCTTAGGGACTAAGTTGAAATTCAGCAGTGCTTTTCATCCCCAAACGGATGGACAATCGGAGCGCACCATCCAAACATTGGAGGACATGCTTAGAGCATGTGTTATGGAATTTCAAGGTAGTTGGGATAGGCACCTTCCGTTGGTTGAATTTGCCTACAACAATAGTTATCAAGCAAGCATAGGGATGCCTCCATATGAAGCCCTTTATGGAAGGAAGTGTCGTACTCCCTTGTGTTGGGATGAAGTTGGAGAGAGAAAGATTGAAAGCATAGAAATGATCGAGGCCACTAAAAAAAAGTGAAGCTGATTCGGGAAAGAATGAAGACGGCTCAAGATCAACAAAAGAGCTATGCCGACAAGAGAAGAAGACCTTTGGCATTTGAAGAAGGAGATATGGTGTTTTTGAAGATATCTCCTTGGAAGGGCGTAATCCGTTTTGAAAAACGGGGAACGCTAAATTCTCGTTATATCGGTCCCTTCAAAATTCTTGATAGGATTGGACAAGTGGCATACCGGCTAGAATTACCGCTAGAGTTGCAGAGGATCCATGACGTTTTCCACGTTTCCATGTTAAAGAAGTATTTACCGGATCCCTCACATATATTGAAAGCACCTCCAATAGAATTGAATGAGAATTTGAGTTTCAAAGTACAACCGGTGAAGATCACTGATAGGCAGATCAAGCAGTTGAGGAGTAAGCAGATTCCTATGGTTAAGGTGCTGTGGAGAAACAATCAAGTTGAAGAACAGACTTGGGAGACTGAAGAATTAATGCGGAAGCAACACCCGCAACTCTTTGATGTATAATTGTAATCTCAGAATTTCGGGGATGAAATTTCTTTTTAGGGGGTAAAGTATTGTAATACCAATTTTGAAAAGTCAAAAAAAAAAATTAAATTAAGTGGGAAAAGTCGCTTTCCCAATTTCACTCTCTCTCTCATCTCTCGCCCTCAATCTCTCCGTCTCTGTTTCTCTCATTCTCTCCCTCTCCCGATTTTCTCTCTCTTACGAATTCTCTCTCCCTCTCACTATCACTCTCCCTCTCTGTTTCTCTTGTTCCCAATCTCTCCACCATCTCTCTTTCTCTCTCCCGCTCGCATGCGACTGCCTCTTCTTCTCTCCCGCCAACGCGACTGCCTCTTCTTCTCTCCCGCGAGCGTGACAGCACTCTGTCTCCCTCTCCTGTTCGCATGCGGCGCTACCCTCTGTCGAGAACCTTGCTGCAATCCCAGTTGAGGCCCCAACTCGGCAGTCATCATTAAGCCCTCGAAAACCCTAAGCACCGCATAGGTAAGGATGACAGTTCTGAGTAAATACTTCAGGATTTTTTAGTGTCCTTAGTAGCTAGGTTTCATTGCTGACCATTGTTTCAAATTGGAAACGTTACAGATTTTGGACTGAAATGAATGGTGCAGGAAGTTAGGTCCGTGAAATGCGAGAAACCCTAGGTGAGGGAATTTCTATGTGCCTTCAATAATAGATCAAATGTAGGCTGTTTAAGATGAGAGAATGTGTTAGGGTTTATGATTTGTATCGAAATGTTACCCAAAATTAAGGTTTGTTGTGATTAATTGATGTTGCCTATTTTGTTGAGAATGAAAATTTAAGAGAAATTGGAATGTAAAATAGTATGCGAAGTAAATGATAATAAATTGGTAAAATGAGCACAAGAACAAGAAAAAGTTAGAAATTGGGGTTTAAATAAAATTAGGAAAGTTTGTGAACCCTTGAATTTAGAGGAGAAATGACTTGAGAATTGTTATTGTTGCTTTAGGACAATCCACTAGAGCTTGAAAGGAGATTTCTCTAGTATTGATAGGGTGTAGGGAGTGGATACCCTTTCTAAAGGTGAGTGGATGGTCCATTGTATTATAAATGAGCAAATGAGTTTAAAATTGTTTTATAAATGATTTTGTAAGATTTTTCATGTTTTATATCAATTGTTTTGTGATCGTGGGATGTCTGGACTAGATTGTGAAGCATGAATGCATCCATTGTATTTATAAATGCATATGTGTCATATGTGATTTGATGTTACTCTATAAATTGTTATGACATGAAATTGATGATTGTTTGCTAGAAATTATGGCACATGACTTAAATGACATATTTGATAAATGCATGATGCTAGTAGTTAATGGCTATAGTCATTCCCTCCATGGAGCGACCTGGTTGGGGTTTTATTGCGAGAGAGGTATACGCGGCCTCTACTTTGCCACGTCGAACTATCCGGATTGCACCACGGGGAGGTCCAAGCCAACGCCAGGGAAGGGGGTAGTGTTTGTGATACTGAAATGGAAAATCCCTTGGCAGACTTCTGTCTTGGTTCGGCCAAACGCAAGACGGAAGTGATTTCGGTGGGACCCTTGTGATTTTCTGAAAGAATACTTGAAGTGGATGCATACTTTACGAATTATCTGATTTATTGAAAAATGTTTCGATATATATGAAATGTTGTTTGACATATACTTTGACACTCCCACATTCATCTCTTATTTATCACACAATTATACTATTGCACTCCACTCACTAAGTATTTCCCAATACTCACCCCTCCCTTTAACATTTTTCAGATGAAGTTTAGGTCTGCGGCAGAAATTTGAGTTTGGAAAGATTTATTCCGCTGACTTGTGTAGGTACATAGAGATGCAAGTTCATTTTGGTTGATTTTGAAATCTATGGAATGAAAGACTTGTATAATTCTTTTGGTATGTATTAAATTAATACTTGTTTCGTATATAAGAGCAAGTATTGATGGAATCCTTACATGGTTTGTACGGAACTTGTTCATTTTCTTTTAAACTCTCATATGAGACATTTGGATTGAAATTCTGAGTTTCAATACTTTCTTTTGGATTTGTGAAGTTCTGTACATCTCTTACCGCTTGGATTTTACTGACGCTAGCTCGTTTTTTCATGCGAGTGTTAGTAAAATCCTGCGATTATGATTTGAGACTTCTTTGTTTTAAATGTTTTAATTGTGCTGAGAATTCTGGAATTGCTGAGATTGTCAATTTTTGCATGTATGCATGTACAGGAACCCCCGCCCCATTTGTGTGTCGATGCATGCTCGTGTGTACAGGGATGGACCGGATGGGTCCTTTATATGTGTATTTTCATATGATTTTTTCCATTTCTGATGGAGTGTGTATTAGATAAGTTTTGAATTGATTTGTAGCCTTGCGGAGTCCCGGTATAAGGGGAGGTTCTGCCCGTGTACCGAGACAACGCGGCGGCTGTTGTGTAGCCGATCCGAGGATCGGGGCGTAACAATCTTCAACTATGATATTACATGTTTAAATCATTCATGGAAAGAAATTTCAATCTGCAAAAGCCAGAATTAAGATTAAACTTCATGTGGACATGTATTAGACGTCAGATTATTATGTAAAGTAACACTAAATGGATATACATAGCTAACATTATATTACATGATTTTCAAGATATTGTTAATAGTTTTCAAAAGATTGTTAGCTACTTTATTTTTTCTTTTTCGTGTAAATAATTAAACAAATGGATGAACCTTAACCTAAACCATAGAGTTGCTTGAAAATTAGTTGAGATCCTGGTCGCATCTTGGAAGAAACCCTTCATGTGTAAAAGAAGGCATAACTGTATTTATATTGCTCTTTTGGAAATCACATGATCAGTGAGATGCTTGGAGTACGGTCTGATCTTTCCAAAAAGACAAAAGAAGAGTGACAGATAAAAGATACAAGGCAAACATCGAATTTAACATTCCAGGTTCATTCAATTTGGTATTCATTCAATGAGAGAGTCCATCGTGAAACACAACATTTGCATATACTCTCTCAAACGCACCCTAAACCCCTCTCAGGATACATAATATGATGATGTTCAAAGAACTAGAAAAGGTTAGGGAAAAATTTTGGATGCAGACACTCAATCCCTCAAACGAACCCTGGTGACATAATTATTGAAAAGTTCTGAACAAAGAAGACCCAAGCAAAACAATATCAGTATCCATCAACAAGAAATATACCAATGCATTGGAGTAATCCATTAACACAACTTATTTGAAAAGAAGAAGTAATTTGTTTGTACGTTTTAGTCTAATGCAAAGTTCACAACCATTGATTCTCTTAGAGTAAGAACTGAAAACTCAAAACGTACTTGAATTTTATTTGTCGCCTTAGAACCCTAGACCTTTCTCTACGTGCAAACCGCAGAAGGAGGGAGAGAGAGAGAGAGAGATTTAGTCAACTCCATTATATATGCGTAGCTACTTCAATTTCATTATTTGGTGATACAAAAGAGGGAAAAAATTGAGAACTTTTCCAATAAATGAAATTAAAAAGGTTCTTTGGGAGCAACTCCCCGGGATAGCTAAAACATTGTGATAATTATTTTCTTTGGTAGGCAAGTGGGTGAGGATGGTAAGAATTTATGAGATTTTTAAATTTCTAATATTTTGTATTCTTTTTATTGTTATTCATGAAAATGTTATTCATTGTAATTCACTTTAGTAATGTATGAAAAATTTTTATTCATTTTAAATAAATTTCAATATCACATTATACCAAAATTCACTGTACAAGGATTTTAAAACTAAAATCGTGAGTAAATAAGTAATCAGAAGTTAGTTTACCAATAAAATTGTGAAGTGTAGTTAGTGTCTCACGCCCAAAAAGATGCATCACACATTGTAATATCGACACTGCGGTGTCCGTAAAAGTGTACAAATTTTGAAATATATATATATAGAGAGAAAAAAAAATGTTTATTTATATAAATTTTTGATTTTGGGGTCTTTAAATTTAATTTTTGGTATGAATTAAATTGCCGTGTTCGTAAATCGTAGCGAATCTATTATTTTTATAAAATTCGCAAGCTAGCGAAAATGTGGGTGCGAGAATATATATGTGAATGTATATATATGATTTAAAAAAAAAAAAAAACACCACAGCGGAGTGCTGCGTTTTGAGCCAAAACGCAGCACCCCCTGCATTTGGGAAATTAGGGATTAAAACCCTAATTCCCCCTTCTCTCTCTCTTTCTCTTTCTCTTTCTCTTTCTCTCTCCCCGACCCTTCATCTTCCGCAGCCGCCGCCCACCGCCTTACCTTCCTCCCGCGATCGCCACCACCGCAACACCCTCCCGCGACTGCAACTCCTCCGCCGAGCACGATCCGCAGCCAGCCCGAGCGCGCTACTGCCCGAGCACTCCACAGCGCCAGTGCGCGTCTGCTCAAGAACACGCCTGCACACGACCGAGCACTCCAGCCCACAGTGTGCGATCCCTGTACGACCGCGAGCGCACCAGCACGCGACAGTGCCAGAGCGCTCGACAGCACAGAGCACTGCGCGCTCTCCCGAGCGCAAGCTTGCCCCTGCACAATTGCTAGCGCGCCCCTGCGCGCCTCTGCACGAGCCCCTGTGTGCCTCTGCACGCTCTTGCACAAGCTCCAGCACGCCCCTGCACGAGCGCCAGCATGAGCTGCCCTATGCGAGCGAGCCCCCCAGCGCGACCCTCCGCGCGAACCCAGCGTGCGATCTTCCGCGAGCTGTACGACCCCAGCATGAGCGCGAGCGCACTCCAGCACGCGACCCACTGTGCGAGCGCCGTGCTTCACAGCACGCAATCCAGCTCGCAAGTGCAAGCCGTAGCCCGCCAGCCCGCCAGCCCGCCGGCCCGCAGGCCGTCGGCTTTCTCCTTTGAGAGCCACCTGTCATCCTCGCAGAAATCCTTCACTGCAGATAACGGTTATGTTAGATGTGATTTTGTGTTAGAAATTGATTTAGTCGCTAACGTGATTTCAAAATTGAAAATGTTACAGGTTTCAAATTAATCTGACGGGCGAATGAAAACTAGGTTTGAGATTCGAGTAAACCTAGGTGAGGGAAATGAAATTATTTCCATACTTAAATTTACTTTGGTCGAATTTAGGTTGAAATTAGATTCGGAAGTTATATATATATATGTTGTTGTGGCTTAAAATCGATATTTAAGTCCTTAGAACATGTGGTTAAATATGCGGAAATTATGGTGTATATTTATAAATTGAAGAATTTAGAGTTATACGAATTTAAGGAAAATGATAAACCCTAACAATAGTCGAAATTTTGATGAAAATCATGATAATTTGATTAGATTGGCTTTCTTTGTGATTTGATTGAGGAAAACTTTGATTCTATGTGTTGTGGTTTTATTGAGGAGTGCGCTATCCTTCCCAAATCGGTGAGTGAGATTTATTTCAATACTTTTATTTAATGTGTAAACCCCGTTTTAAAATATTTGTTAAATGAGCATGATTTGAAGCGAGCTTAAAATGTTTTTACTGGTTTTGAAATTGATTTTTGTGAAGCAATGGAGTGTCCAAAAACTGTGTTGAAATATTGAAATTATGCATCCATGTGGTTGAAATGTATAGTGTGTCATTTTATGCTATATGTTACATTTGGTTTGTGAACCTGATTTCGGAACATTTTGATACAATTTTGGATTTGGCATTGAGGGCTTTGTTATGTATTGTTCCGTAGCTATGAAGGACACCGTGCGAGACGCTTTGGTGGCGTCCGGATATGCCTAGGCCTGGGGTATCCCACGAGTTGTCATGATTTTTATTAACGACATGGTACTAGCCAGGTTGAACCCGAAAGGGGGAGGATTTGGATATTCTTTCCAAGTCTAGCACCTGGACGAGGTTCATCGCCAATACCGGGATGGAGAGCACTTTAAATAAATTTGTATATAACACCCCCGGTGCATCTGTCATAGGTCGCGGTAGACCTCTGTCGGGACATTTTCGGCTGGCAGCTCTATGATTTTAATGACAGTGCTTTGGATGGATATTTGACTTGAAAATGTGTGTTAATGATATATTGTTGAAATGAAAAGCATGATCATTTGAAATATGATTCGTATACTTATGCTTTGACACTTTAATTTCATACTTCGTATTTGACGATTGCATTGACCCACTCACTCACTGAGTATTCTTCCCCGAATACTCACCCCTCATTTCCCTTCTTGTTTCAGAGATAGAATTTGACAAGGAGCGTTGCTTTAGGACGCTCGGTATCATTGGGAGATCTGGTTTTGACTTGAGAAGTCATTATATATTTTTGTTGCAGATTTGTATTGGAAATGTATATGCATTCTGAGATCTATAGACGATCATTGTGTAATTCTGGGATAACTATATAAGTATGGACATTTAAATTGTGGAACTCTCATGTCATTGCATAATATTGCATTGAGGGATTTCTTATTCGTTGCGTATATACTTGGGAAGGTGTTATGTCTTAGAAGTATACTCTAAGATTGCTCGGTGTCACCTCTAAATTACAGGAGGGGCGACTGGCGGCTATCCATGCCTTTGACGGGGGCATGGCAGTAGAGGTCTGTGGCTAGATTGTTGGAAATTTTTATAGCCTTGCGTAATCTAGATGTTGGCTGTGAGATTGGTTGATTTTGAAGAGGCCGGGATGGCCATTTGATTATATTACAGGATTGTTCTGATTTATATAGGATAAATTATATTTGGAAAACTTCCGAAATATGGGAAGGTTCTACTCGATTTTTTATAAAAATACAGCCGGCATTCAGGATAGCGGACGGCTGTTCATGATCCCGGTTCGGGGTGTGACAGTTGGATTGGTATCAGAGCCTAGGTTGAGAGCTATGTAGGAAGAGAGTCTTGAAAACATTCCCGAGTGTGTTGATCTTTAAAGTCCTCAATGCATGAGAGTTTCATACAGTCATGAAGTCCCAGTGCATGGTCCTAGGTATATGAGTTCAACTATTTTAGGAGATTAGATACGGTTGTATCTAACCTAAGATACTATATTCTTCCCCTATTGAATTAAGAATTTCATTCTTTTGTGAGGGTAGTCATGCTGTGACTAGTCCAAAAATTCTTGAACAATGCCTATTTTTTTTTAAAGATACCTAATAAGGATCCTTCTCTTGCAGAAGTTTGATGACCCGACAGAGCACCCGTCTTGCCCCACTAGAGGAATTAGACGAGCCGGAGGATTGTTCCTCGACTCACGTGCCACCACCGGTACCTACTCAGCCAGCTGCTCAGGCTGAGACTCCCGTACCCACACTCGACGCCTTTCGGCAGGTGTACGAGTGGTACGCTTCGCATGAGGTCTAGATTCCGCCCCCACCACCTCCTACAGTGGCGCCTACACCTGCAGCAGTGCCAGTGCCTTCGGCACCGGTTCCACCATCGGTGGCCGGTCCTTCTACTTTGTCCGAGCCGAGTAAGACCACATCGACTACTCTTAGACGGGTACATGAGTTGACTCAGTTGGTTAAGGAGGCCCGTCAACTAGGGTACACTGATTTCACGGGGCTTGGTGATGCTACGGCAGCCAAGCATTGGATTAACCGTACCCGTAGAATTTTGACTGATCTGGGGATTGGAGAACAGCTTTGCCTGAAAGTGGCACAGCGATTTTTAGAAGGAGAGGCCCTCTTATGGTGGGAGGCCCTCACTGATGAGGCGACAGAGCCACTGGGTGGGACGACTTCCTTCGAGAGTTTGACCGCAGATTCTTCCCGCTCTACCGGTAGGACCGGATGAGGTCAGAGTTGGGACAGCTTACACAGGGGTCCAGATCTATCTCGGAGTATAAGGCAGATATGCGGAGACTTGACGTATTCGTACCGGATCTAGCTACAGCTCAGTATTTGTGCTTCAAATTTGAGGACGGTTTTAGCCTCAACATAAAGAAGTATATGACTGTTACCCTGCAGTTTACACTAGCAGAAGTGATAGACTTTGCTCACCGCACGGAGGCTTTGGTCCGTGCAGAGGCTAAGCAGAGAGAGAGCAGAGAGCAGAAAAGAAAGAAAGAGAAGTCTCATTTTGCGCAGAACTCCAAGAGGGGCAAGGGATCCAGTTCGCACGGAGGCAGATTAAGATCTGAATTTCCTGAGCTGGGACGGGGACAGTACTCCCAGGGGTTCAGACAGCCCGCTCCGATTCGCCCTGCACAGTATACTACTCAGCGGTATCCTTATTGCCGCAGGTGCAATAAGTCCCATCCGATAGAAGCTTGTTCAGTGATGGTCACTTCTTCCACTATGGGAAGCCGGGGCATATTAGGAGTTCTTGCCCTGAGTTAAGACTCGGAGGACAAAGTTCACTGAGCCGCACTAGTACTCCTCGTATGGGACAGCAGGGGCAGCCTACTCGGCCAGTAGCTTCTACTCCCAGGGTGACCACCGAGAGTGACACAGTGTAGACCCAGGCACGACAGCAGCCTAGGGCTCAAGCCCGGGTTTATGCCATGACGTAGGAGGATGCCCAGGCGAATCCCGATATCATCATGGGTACTCCTCCTTCTGATCCTGTAGAATAGGATCTCTTTTCGTATTTTCACTTCTTTTGGGGATGTCAGCATTGTATCAGTCGTATAGATATTTTATGTTGTGTACCCTTTTATCGACATGATACTACTCTGAAATCTTTGTACACTGAAGTTGTAAAAGCCTTAGAGGCTCAGCTATTTTGACATATATATATATATATATATCAAGTTTGAAATTATTCTAAGTCTATGTGAATTTTGTTCAATGATAGGTACTCTACCTATCTTCAGAATAGATACTCATATCCTTATTGACACAGGGTCTAACTATTCGTATGTGAGCGATCAATTCTTCTGACATTTTAACATGCCGCTCTCACCTTTGGACGAGGAGCTATTGGTCATCACTCCTCTGGGTGAGCAGATTGTGCGCAGCACAGTGTATAGAGAATGTGAGATCAAAGTTGGGGATACAGTGCTTAAGGCAGATCTAATCCCTCTCGCCATGACTAATTTTGATGCCATCTTGGGGATGGATTGGCTACATATGCATCGAGCTTCAGTTGATTGCTTTAAGAAGCAGGTGGAGTTTCAAAAACCCAGTTAGCGAGTGTTGATTTTTGAGGGCGAGAGGCGGGTTTTACCCCGCTGTGTCATCTCAGTTTTGGATGCCAGACGCATGATTCGTCGCGGATGTGCGGCTTACTTGGCTCATATCATTGATACCACTGCTCCGGGACCGAGACTGGAGGATTTCCAGTGGTACAGGACTTTCCTGATGTTTTTCTCAAGGAGCTATCCGGATTACCACCAGTTCAGGAGTTTGACTTTGAAATCGATTTCGCTCCGGGGACTGCCCCTGTCTCTATGCCGCCATACAGGATGGCGTCAGCTGAGCTGAAAGAGCTCAAGGTCCAGCTGCAGGAGTTACTGGATAAGGGGTTTATCCATCCTAGCATGTCCCCTTGGGGCGCTCTAGTGCTATTTGTAAAGAAGAAGGATGATTCACTGAGATTGTATATGGATTACAGACAGCTTAATCGGGTGACTGTGAAGAACAAATATTCGCTGCCTTGTATAGATGATTTGTTTGATCAATTGCAAGGTGCCCGAGTTTTCTCGAAAATTGATCTTCGATCAGGATATCATCAGTTGCGGATGAGGAGTCAAGATGTGCCAAAGACAGCTTTCCGCACTCGATACGGGCACTACGAATTTCTAGTCATGCCATTTGGGTTGACTAATGCCCCCGCTGCATTCATGGACCTGATGAACAGAGTCTTTCATGACTATCTGGATCAGTTTGTCATAATCTTCATAGACGATATACTGGTGTATTCGCGGAGTGATGAGGATCATGCTTAGCATCTTCGCACCGTTTTACAGATCCTCCGAGATGAACAGCTGTATGCCAAATTCACAAAATGTGAATTTTGGCTAAGACAGATTGGGTTTTTGGGGCATATCGTTTCAGCGGAGGGTATTTTTGTCGATCCGTAGAAGGTCGATACCATTACGAGATGGGAGCAGCCGCAGACAGTGACTGAGATCAAAAGTTTTCTTGGTCTGGCCGGGTATTACAGCAAATTTATTGAGGGGTTTTCCTGGATAGCTGCTCCATTGTGTAGATTAACGCGAAAAGGTATCAAGTTTGTATGGGATAACCGTTGTGAAGTGAGTTTTCAGGAGCTCAAACAACGGTTGACTACAGTTCCGATTTTGGCACTTCCCACCAATAGTCGGGAGTACATAATGTACAGTGATGCTAGCCGACAGGGGTTTGGTTGTGTTTTGATGCAAACTAGTCGGGTGATCTCCTATCCCTCTAGACAGTTGAAGAAACATGAGGTGAATTATCCAACACACGATCTGGAGCTTGTGGCCATAGTCTTTGCATTGAATATATGGTGCCATTACTTGTACGGGGTGACCTGCCGGGTGTATACTGATCATAAAAGTCTGAAGTATTTATTTACTCAGCGAGAACTTAACTTGAGACAGAGGAGATGGTTAGAACTCCTAAAAAATTATGATCTTGTCATTGATTATCATCCAGGCAAAGCCAATGTGGTTGCTGATGCCTTGAACTGGAAATCAGTTTCATTGTCTCAGGAGAATAATATGGCATACCTCACTTGTTTGATGGGACTCCGGGATTTGGGAGTCAGATTGGCTAGTGACAATTAGGGTACTCTGCTAGCTAGGTTTGAGGTCAGGCCGACATTGTTGGACCGTATTAGGGAGCTTCAGAGCACTGATACCGAGCTCCAGGCTCTTACTGAGAGAGCCCGCGATGTGATATAGATGATTTCAGAGTCCGCAGTAATGGACTTCTGACTTATCGAGATAGAGTGGCTATACCCGCTGATGAAGATCTCTGTAGGTCCATACTAAAGGAGGCACACTCCTCAGCTTATGCCTTACACCCGGGTAGAACAAAGATGTATCGAACAATTCGGGGCAGCTATTGGTGGCCAAGTATGAAGAAGGATATTGCGGAGTTTATAGCCAGATATTTAGTCGGTCAGCAGGTGAAGGCTGAGCATCAGAGGCCAGCAGGTTTACTACAGCCTCTTCCCATTCCCGTATGGAAGTGGGAACATATGACTATGGACTTTGTTATGGGATTGCCGCGGACTCAGGCCAGATATGATGCCATTTGGGTGATAGTCGATCGACTCACCAAGTCCGCCCATTTCATCCCGATGTGCAGTGACTCCCCACTGGATACATTGGCACGCCTATACATAGATAAAATAGTCAGACTGCATGGGGTTCCCGTATCCATAATCTCGGATAGAGATCCAAGATTCACTTCTCGATTTTGGCCCAAGTTGCAGGAAGCTTTGGGTACACGGCTCAGTTTTAGCATAGCATATCACCTACAGACAGATGGTCAGTCGGAGAGGACCATTCAGACCCTCAAGGATTTGCTTCAGGCTTGTGTTATGGATTTTTAGGGTAGTTGGGATTGGCATTTACCGCTAGTAAAGTTTGCATATAATAATAGTTATTAGGCTAGTATCGGCATGCCACCCTATGAGGTACTTTACGGCAGAAAGTGTCGCACCCCATTGTGTTGGGATGAGGTAGGCGAAAGACGCCTTACTAGTGTTGAGTTTGTTAAGGAGACTAAGGAAAAGGTCAGGGTAATCCGCGAGCGGCTGAAAGCCGCCCAAGACAGACAGAGGGCATATGCGGATCACAGACGCCGACCTTTAGAATTTGAGGTGGATGATATGGTATTTTTGAGGATTTCTCCCTTTAAGGGACTCGTTCGATATCGGCAGCCGGGCAAGTTGAGCCCCAGATACATTGGCCCGTTCCGTATCCTCAGTAAGGTTGGGAGCGTGGCATACGGACTAGAGCTGTCAGACGAGTTATCTCGTATCCATTATGTCTTCCATGTATCAGATCCGACAGTAGAGGTACAATAGGACTTGAGTCTACCTGTTCAGCCGGTGGCCGTACTTGACCAGCAGATCCGGCAGCTACGGAACAGGGAGGTATCTCTTTTGTCCGAGTGCTATGACACGGCGATCAAGTTGAGGAAGAGACCTGGGAGCCCGAGGAGGCTATGAGGATCAAGTACCCCCAGTTGTTTGCTGTTTACCCTTCTTTTAGTTTCGAGTACGAAACTTGTTTTTAAGGGGTTAGAAAATGTAACACCGACACTACGGTGTCCATACAAGTGTACAAATTTTGAAATATATATATAAAGAGAGGAAAAAAATGTTTATTTATATTGATTTTTGATTTTGGGGTCTTTAAATTTAATTTTTGGTATGAATTAAATTGCCGTGTTCGTAAATCGTAGCGAACCTATTATTTTTATGAAATTCGCAAGTTAGCGAAAATGTGGGTGTGAGAATATATATGTAAATGTATATATATGCTTTAAATAAAAAAAAAAACACCAGAGCGGAGTGTTGCGTTTTGAGCCAAAACGCAGCACCCCCAGCATTTGGGAAATTATGGATTAAAACCCTAATTCCCCCTTCTATCTCACTCACTCTCTCTTTCTCTTTCTCTCTCCCCGACCCTTCCTCTCCCGCAGCCGCCACCCACTGCCTTACCTTCCTCCCTCGATCGCCGCCGCTGCAACACCCTCCCACGACTGCAGCTCCTCCGCCGAGCGCGATCCGCTGCCAGCCCGAGCGTGTGACTACCCGAGCGCTCCACAGCGCGAGTGCGCATCTGCTCGGGAGCACGCCTGCACACGACCGAGCACTCTAGCCCACAGTGCGCGATCCCTGTACGACCGCGAGCATACCAGCGTGCGACAACGCCACAACGCTTGACAGCGCAGAGCACTGCGCGGTCTCCCAAGCGCGAGCGCACCCCTGCACGAGTGCTAGCGCACCCCTACGCGCCTCTACACGAGCCCCTGTGCGCCTCTGCACGCTCCTGCATGAGCGCCAGCACGCCCCAACACGAGCAGCCCTGTGCGAGCGCGCCCCCCAGTGCGACCCTCCGCACGAGCCCAGCGCGTAATCTTCTTCGAGCTGCGTGACCCCAGCATGAGCGCGAGCGCGCGTGCCTCATAGCGAGCGATCCAGCTCGCAAACGCGAGCTCTAGCCCGCCAGCCCACTGGCCCGCGAGCCCACGATCGGCTTTCTCCTTTGAGAGCCACTTGCCATCCTCGCAGAAATCCTTCACTACAAGTAACGGTTGTGTTAGATGTGGTTTTGTGTTAGAAATTGATTTAGTTGCTAACGTGATTTCAAAATTGAAAATGTTACATGTTTCAAATTAATCTGACAGGCAAACGAAAGCTAGTTTTGAGATTCGAGTAAACCTAGGTGAGGGAAATGAAATTATTTCCATACTTAAATTTACTTTGGTCGAATTTAGGTTGAAATTAGATTCGGAAGTTATATATATATGTTGTTGTGGCTTAAAATCGATATTTAAGTCCTTAGAACATGTGATTAAATGTGCAGAAATTATGGTGTATATTTATAAATTGAAGAATTTAGGATTGTACGAACTTAAAGAAAATGATAAACCCTGACAATAGTCAAAATTTTGATGAAAATCATGATAATTTGATTAGCTTGGCTTTCTTGGTGATTTGATTGAGGGGAACTTTGATTCTACGTGTTGTGGTTTTATTGAGAACTGCGCTATCCTTCCCAAATCGGTGAGTGAGATTTATTTCAATACTTTTGTTTAATGTGTAAACTCTGTTTTAAAATATTTGTTAAATGAGCAAGATTTTTAGCGAGTTTCAAATGTTTTGACTGGTTTTGAAATTGATTTTTGTGAACAGATGGAGTGTTCAAAAACTGTGTTGAAATATTAAAATTATGCATCATGCGGTTGAAATGTATAATGTGTCATTTTATGCTATATATTGCATTTGGTTTGTGAACCTGATTTCGGCACATTTTGATACTATTTTGGATTTGGCCTTGAGAGCTTTGGTATGTATTCTTCCGTAGCTACGAAGGACACCATGAGAGACGCTTTGGTGGCGTCCGAATATGCCTAGGCCTGGGGTATCCCACGAGTTGTCGTGATTTTTAATAACGACACGGTACTAGCTAGGTTGAACCCGAAAGGGGGAGGATTTGGATACTCTCTCCAAGTCTAGCACCTGGACGAGGTTCGTCGCCAACGCCAGGGTAGAGAGTACTTTAAATAAACTTGCATATAACATCCCCGGTGCGCCTGTCATAGGTCGCGGTAGACCTCTGCCAGAACATTTTCGGTTGGCAGCTCTATGATTTTAATGACAGTGTTTTGGATGCATATTTGACTTGAAAATGCGTGTTAATGATATATTGTTGAAATGAAAAGTATGATGATTTGAAATATAATTCGTATAATTATGCTTTGACACTCCAATTTCACACTTCATATTTGACGATTGCATTGACCCACTCACTCACTGAGTATTCTTCCCCGAGTACTCACCCCTCATTTCCCTTCTTGTTTCAGAGATAGAATTTGACAAGGAGCGTTGCTTTAGGACGCTCGGTATCATTGGGAGATCTGGTTTTGACTTGAGAAGTCATTATATATTTTTGTTGGAGATTTGTATTGGAAATGTATATGCATTCTGAGGTCTATAGACGATCATTGTGTAATTCTGGGATGACTATATAAGTATGGACATTTAAATTGTGGAACTCTGATGTCATTGCATAACATTGCATTGAGGCATTTCTTATTCGTTGTGTATGTACTTGGGAAGGTGTTATGTCTTAGAAGTGTACTCTAAAATCGCTCGGTTCCACCTCTAAATCAGGAGGGGCGACTGGTGGCTATCCATGCCTTTGACGAGGGCATGACAGTAGAGGTCTGTGGCTAGGTTGTTAGAAATTTTTAATGCCTTACGTTATCTAGATGTTGGCTGTGAGATTGATTGATTTTGGAGAGGCCAGGATGGCCATTTGATTATATTACAGGATGGTTGTGATTTATACTAGATAAATTCTACTTGAGAAATCTCCGAAATATGGAGAGATTCTGCCTGATTTTCTGTAAAAATACGTCCGACATTCAGGATAACGGGCGGCTGTTCACGATCCCGGTTCGGGGTGTGACACACATGACAGACCAGATGATTGCACACGTTTAAAAAGACCAAGGCAAAACTAAGAAATATTCTTAAAGCCCTTGAGCCCTTTATGCGGAACTAGTACAAAATTAGACCTAAGAATTGTACCCCCCAGATGGTATATGCAATTAACAATTGTAATTGTGCAAAAAAAAAATTATTTGGACTTTAATTTCCAAATTAAAACAAATCAAAATCCTTCTGTCTCTCTCCTGAAAGACCCAGCATCCAAAAAGAGATAATGAATCCGCTATGCTTAGTGATGATGGAAACTGTAATTATCTCGAAATAACATTTTACCCT
Organism: Dillenia suffruticosa; assembly: GCA_033439265.1. NCBI lineage: Eukaryota > Viridiplantae > Streptophyta > Magnoliopsida > Dilleniales > Dilleniaceae > Dillenia > Dillenia suffruticosa. Next base: position 18,678,492 of record JAVTVX010000015.1, on the reverse strand, counting down.
GCCCCCAATCCCATGAGTCTTGCATAATTAGTTCTAGAATCATGGGTGCCTGCAAAGTCGAAAACATGGGAGAAAGAATTAGTGAACTGATATGTATATCAAACAACCTAGTGTGTTGGAATCCAACAGTAAAAAATAAATGTGTTTTCTTTTAATTGAACTTGAAGCAGGCAAGAGAATATCAATGTTTTGAAGTCGAAGACCATATAGTAAAAATAATGCTATTAATAATATGAATACTCAAAAATATACTAGGAAAACAGAAATTTCATAAGATACTCATGATAGTGACTTTCAACTCTCTTAAAAAATTATATAAAATGGCTATCTATTTATAGTAGCACTTAAACATATTAAGAGACACCTACTAATCATATCTTGACTTTTTGAGACCCTACATTTATTTGATATAATAAACTCATGACTCTTCACATTATTTTAAACTTTTTATTTTCTTCATACAATAAATTCTAAATTATTCTAATATTTCACCCTCTTAATTTAGAATTTTTTTTTTTATTTTAGATCTTCAAAGTATCTTCATTGCTGCTAAATTCTTCAAATTCGTTCATAACTTCGTCAAAATTTTTCTTCAGATTTTCATAGACTTCTTTCAGTCCTTCTAAGTCATTTTTTTACTCTATATAATTCTCATTTATTCACACATCTAATGACAATATTGTAAACACATTTCAAGTGCCTTATTGTCCATAGAGTTGTTTCATTTTCAGTATCTCTTTTTTTGTGTATGCCTTGAATCCATATTATTCATGTTTTCCATATTTATCTTCAAATATCACCTTCGCAAGAAAATCCAGGAAATGATCTAGACCAAACTTTATACATACGTACTTTGTTGTAGGCAAATTTAATTTTTCTAGTAACTTCTTGATTATTGTTTTAAATTGCACATTCATAACGAAAATAGGTTCTCCATTCTCCATTCTTCAAAAGTTTCCTTTGTGTAGTCATTCTCACGACTGACACCTTCTCCATAGATTCTTTTTTTTTCAAATATGAAGATTTCTCAACAGATTCTCTATCTTTTTTTAAAAATCTAGAAATGTTAACAGCTTTTCTTTTTGATCTCAGGGGATGCTAACCTAGACACAACCTCAACCAAGCACTGATGCCACTTTGTTAAACTTGAAGTAGGCAGGAGAATATCAATGTTTTGAAGACAAAGACCATATGGTAAGAATAAAGATGTTAATCGTATGAATACTCAAAAATATATTAGGAAGAGAAAAATCTCATAAGATACTCATGATAGTGACTTTCAACTCTCTTCAAAGAATATATAGAATGACTACCTATTTATAGTAGTACTTAGACATATTAAGAAACACCTAGTAATTATACTATGACTCTTTGAAACCCTACATTTATTTGACATAATAAACTCAAAACTTTTCACATCACTTTAGACTCTTTATTTTTTCCATACAATAAAATCTAAATTATTCTGACACTTTTTCTCATGTGATTGAACTAAGTGCTCCAAACATTTGAAAGAGAGAACAAGAGAAGAGGCAGCAGAATTTCACATGGCAGTTGCCAGAAAACTAATGAACTCCGACTGCTGCAACCATGGTTGACTGTGTCGAGGTGAGTGAATTGATGAACAATTCTGCGGCTTGCAAATCATTATAAATTCTGCACTTTGCAATTGAAGGCTATAAGGGATGGCAATGGGCCTGGCCGGATACAGAAAAGCTCCTTTGGGTCAACTTCGGAATTTATGAATGTTAAGAATCTATGGACTCCATCCAATCGGGTAGGATACAAAATAAAATAATAGCCAATCGGTATTGACAGGTTGACCAGAGATTATGGGTTTGATTAACATGGGAGTAAGCCTTTTACTATGTTCTTGTTGCACAACTACTGCCTCCAAAATTTAGATATCCAAATCTCAAATGTCAAAACCAAGAGAAATATTTCAACAACTTTTCAAATGGTTAAGCACATCATTTTGAATATCAAACACAAACAAACAATTTTTCTTCATAGGGGTTTTAGTTCCCATTTTTATCTTTAAAAGACAAAAGATAATTTTTCAAATGAATTGCATAGCACTTCTTTAAGAGTTGCTTCAATTCAAAATATTACAATTCATGTTAGGAACGTAATAAATATTTGAAACAAATTGGTACTTACCATTTTCAAATCAATCAGAATTGTATCTTCCACAACTCATCAATCTCAAAAAAAAAAAGAAAAGAAAAGAAAAGAAAAGAAAACTCTTCTTCCCACATATTTGATTGCTTGCATCAATGTCAAGATACCACGTATTCTTCTCTTCCTCTTTTTCACATTTGAGTGCAAAGAAATAAACGTGGTTTTCCATTTTTGTTGGCAAAATGTGTTTTAATGATGAATAAATAGTGAGCTATAATGAGTATATGATGATATGTTAGAATAATGAAAGATTAGTTTGGAAGACATTAGAATAGGTTACGAATGATAGAAGATATACATTTGTAACTCAAATATAGAGTAGTCGACTCACTTTTAAGTACAAGATGACTCATTAAGTTTAGATAAGCCTCTAAGTTTAGACAAAATATTATGCCAGTCAACTCATGAAATAACATAAGTCGACTCACCATGTACTTTAGGCAAACTGAACTTAGACAGTAAGCAACTCAAGTCGGCTCACCCCAAACGACCAGTTACTTGTTGTTTATCTCTTGAATCTGTACTCACTAGTTATTCCAAAAACAAATGATAAGGACAATGATGAAGTTACAGCCCTTTGCCGAAAGCATCAAGATGATGAAATTCATGGCAGAGGATTGATTCTGAATTCTCTATCTGATCTACTGTACAATCTATTTCATCCATTCAAGTCTCCACAAGAATTCTGAAAAGTATTGGAGAATAGGTATACAACTATGAAGATCTCTTAGTATGAAATTTTTTTTAATTTCAAATGGTTGATAATAAATCTATTATGGATTAAGTGAATGAATTACTTATCCTAGTGTCTAAACTCAATGATTTGAAAGTAGAAGTATCGGAATAACTTCAAATGGTTCTAGTGATTACAAAATTACCAAGCATTTGGAATGATTATCGAAAGAAACTATTACACACTTCTAAAGATTTTACCATAGACCAATTTTGTGAAAATAAATATACTTTAGAATCTAGAAATAAGATAAACAAGTTAAGTCAGTACTAAGAAAGGAGGAAACACAAGAAAGAAGAGAAAACATGAAAATATCTCTAATGATAATTATGCCAACAACAAGAAGAATAAGCCATGTTTTTTCTATGAAAAGAAGCCATTTTAAGAGATAGTGCAGATTTTATAAGAAATTGAGAATGGAGGAAAGCTATGAGAAAAAGAAGACAAATGTGATTAAACGTCAATTCAACCCTATAGAAATTATTGTCATGATTGTTGGATTTGATATCAGCATGGTACAAAATGCGATATGGTAACAACAGGTAAATCTTCTAACTTGTGGCATAATTCTGGTGCTATTGTGCTTGTTTTCAACAACAAAAACATTTTAACGACTATATAGTTGCAATCAAGTATGAAAGCGTTCTTATGAGGAATCGTCACACAGCCAAAGTTCCTGGAAAATGATTGTTAAGCTCCACATTATCTCTAAAAAGAAGTTGATCTTGACAAATGTTTTCTATGTTCTAGATGTAAGAAAAAATATGATTTTTGCAAGTCTGTTGTGCAAAAAGGGGCTGAATGCTGTTCTAGAATCAAAAAACCTATTGTATCTAAAAATGGTGTATTTATTGGACAAGGATATTTATGTGATCGGATGTTCAAGTTAAATATTAATAAAATTGAAATTTCTGATCATACTATTGATCCTCTTTTGATTTGTGGCATGAACGTTTATCACATGTCAATTTTAATATAATTAAATTCATGTCTAAAATTGTTTGATCTCTTGTACAAATAAAGAATTTGGAAAATGTGAAGTATGCATATAAGCAAAAATGATCAAGAAACCACTTCAAAGGAATGAACAAACTTCTGAATTACTTGAAATTATACATTTTGGTATATATGAATTAAATAGTTATTTAACTAAAGATGGAAATAAATATTTTATAACTTTCATATATGAAAATAGTGATCTTTGATAGAAAATAGTCATTTAACTATTCTAGATTCGCTCATATTTATGTGATAAAAATAAAAGATCAAGCATTTAAAATATTTAAGTGTTATAAAACTTTGATAGAAAATTAATTGGAAAAAAATTAAAATTGTACAAAATGATTATAGTACTGAAAATTTTCCAATTGATTATTATTTTTTTGTTTTTTGAGAATAAAATGGTTTGGTTTATAAATAAGTGCACCGTATACCCCACAATAAAATGATTTGGTAGGGAAAAATATAATATTAGTTGATAGTGTTAATTTTATAATAATGCATGTCAAATTGTTACGCCCCGAACCGGGGTCATGAATAGCTGCCCGTTGCTCCAGATGCAGACTGCATTTTTATAGAAAATTGGACAGAATTTTCCCATATTTTGGATGTCTCCCAAGTACAATTTGACATGTATATCAACATTCTTCCTGTAAAACAAATAAATGGCCATCCCGTTCTCTCCAAATTCAACCAATGCCACAGCCAACATCCAAAACAATGCAAGGCCATAAAATTTTTCAACAGATCTAGCCACAGACCTCTACTGTCATGACCAACCAAAGCATGAGTAGCCGCCACACCGAGCGGACCTAAATTTTTACATAATATACAATAATTTTCCCAAGTGACATTTAAATACGTACAATCGTTTCAATGTAAATAAATTATGAGAGTTTCACAAATAAATATATATAAATTATACAGTCATCCCAAAAATAAATAAATGAGTACATTTATCAACTAAAATCTCCAATAATCATAGCAGAAGATATGGTAACATCCATACCTAATCCCAATACTATCAATTCCACGTCGCAACACAATAATTCTTCTTCAGTCCAAGACTAATCTTGTGGGGAGAAAGTGAGGGGTGGGTATCTATGGGAGGATACTCAGCAAGTGAGGGGATTGATATCGTGCTATCAATATCTAGGGTGAATTTGGAATGTCAAAATATGTAACAAAATATCGAGTGTATGAAAATAACATGTTGTTTCAGAAAAAAACATATCTCAAGGCACACATCAGAAAATAACATATGCATCCATCCATTTATCAAGTCACATATGTAGAGCCGGCCGAATGAACAATCTCGACAATGGTCTACTTAGACCAAGGACAGACGCATTGGGGGTTTTTACTATGCAAATATCAAATAATGGCTCTCTACCCCAATGTTGGCCACAGACTACTCCAACTAACCTGTAAATAATAATAATTATACATATATATAGTCGGTCGTGTATGGTGTCCCGCCCAGTACTAGACAGAAGTAAACTCACGTCCTCCCCGATGAGGGTCAACCTGAGACACCCATACACATGACAATCTGACGAATACCTCCAGCCGAAGCGTATCCGGATACAAGGGGTACCTCTACCAAATGTCCTTCGTAGCTACGGAATGCTATAGGAAGCATATCACCATATCACCAAGTCGGCCAGGCACGTAGCCCCATGTCAATAGTACGTGTAAATACATTTAAAACTACGTGCCAATACAGTAGAAGTATTAAAACATGTCAATATGTCAAAAAGATAGCACAATATCAGTTATCAAACTCATGGATGCATAATCTATAAAATCAGCAATTTGGACACTCTAATGGTCACAAAATATGTCTATCAAAATCAAAAAATTTAGTTTTCACATGTACAGAAATCATGACATTTGAAAATCGATAAAACATGATTTGTCAATCAATAGAAGATGTCAAAGTCCCACTCACAGTTTTAGGGAGGGTGGTCACTCCCTATTTTCAAAACAAATCAAATCTGACTCCTCAAGTCTCCAAAAAGATCAACCTAATCAGATTATCAAAATTTAACATCAAATTTCAAGTATTATAGGGTTTATCCATTTTCTCTAAATTTGTACGAAACTTAACTATTCAATTTATAAATACACTCTAATGTCATCCATTGCATTTCATTTATAAACAATTAACATACCTTTAAACCAAGTTAAATTCAACCCTAAAACCACTTAAGATTTGAAATAAACCTTAAAATAAATAATTTTCCTATAAGATGGAAAATTTTTGAAAAATCATACACTCTTTGATTCTCATCCAAATGTTTCAAGTCATATGTCATTTTCACGATATATGAGTCTATTTTCATAATACAGAAATCGTATTTAAATTGCCTATAAGCAGAACAATTTATAATATATCAACCCTTGCACTCAAATCTCAATTTCTGACTATTTTCATGCATAGGTCAATTTAAATTCCAAGAGAAACTATTCAAATCAACTTAATTTGATTCTATCATCCTGAACAGTCCCATTTCATATAAATTCGTACACTTAACCCAATGAACCGCATATAATGTCTGAAAATGCATTTATTGCGAATCTGGTTTACATTCTAGCATATACAAGACTTCTTATCTTAAATTTACCCTAAATTCGATAACTAAATCGAATGGGTCCGAAATCACTCACCTAGGGTTTTTCTCGGATCACAGACCTTTGTCCAAATGTCTTCTCGATCACCCTAAGAACTGAAATGCAACCTAATAGAATTTATTAGTTAAGTTCAAACACGTAGATCGGAAGCAAAACCCTAAGTCAGTTACCTGCGTGGAGGTGTGTGGGTTATCACGGGCTCACGGCCATCCCAGGCCGTTGCGGGCTCGTGGGCTACAGCAGGCTCATGGGTTCGCGGGTCAGCAAGCCAGTAGGCTTCGGCTAGCGAGCTCGCTGGTCTGCGTACCAATGGGCTAGCTGGCCTGCATGCCTGTGCGCAGATGGGCTTGCGAGCTGGCGAACTTGTGGCTGATGGGCCTGCTGCTGGCCGCCCTGCGAGCTGGCGGGCTTGCAGGCCGGTAGTTGCTCGCGGGCTGCAGTGTTTTGTGGGCTGGTACGCGCTTATGCACTAGGCTCGTGCGCTCGTGCACGCTTGTGCGCTGGTGCGCGCTTGTGCGCTGGTGCGCGCTTGTGCGCTGAGGTGCGTTGGAGCGCGCTCGTGCGTTGGAACACGCTCGTGCGCTGAGGTGCGCTCGCGCGCTGAGGTGCGCTCACAGCCTAGCTCGCACTCGCGTCCTGGCTCACGCTCGCAGCCTGGGTCCTACTCGTGGCCTAGCTCGCGCTCACAGGCTGGGTCTTGCTCAGGCCTAGCTCACGCTCGTGGGCTGGGTCGCGCTGTGTTTACACGAGGAGGATTGCGCAGGGGCGCTATCGTGCTCACGCTGGGTGGATCACACAGGGGCGCTGTGAGAGGCTACCCCCCTCGGGCGGGTACCTTCACTCAAGGTATTGTCTCTGTAGGCTGGCCATTCGACCCTTCGCATCCCTGCAGGGCCTTGGCGTCGAACCCGCAACCTACTCCTTTACACCCCCCTCAGAAGGTCGCCTCTCACCAATTGAGCTGCAGCCCAATTGGTGAGAGGCGACCTCCTGAGGGGGATGTAAAGGAGTAGGTTGCGGGTTCGACGCCAAGGCCCTGCAGGGATGCGAAGGGTCGAATGGCCGGCCTACAGAGACAATACCTTGAGTGAAGGTACCCGCCCGAGGGGGGTAGCCTCTCACAAAAAAGGCAGCTCAATTGGTGAGAGGCGACCTCCTTAGGGGGGTGTAAAGGAGTAGGTTGCGGGTTCGACGCCAAGGCCCTGCAGGGATGCGAAGGGTCGAATGGCCGGCCTACAGAGACAATACCTTGAGTGAAGGTACCCGCCCGAGGGGGGTAGCCTCTCACAGGCGCACTCTGCTCGGGCTGGGGAGATCACACTGTAAAAGGGGCTGCAGTTGCGCGCTGTGGCTCGATCGCTTGCAAAGGCGCTGGGTTGAGCTCGCAGAGGCTCACGAGGGGAAGGAGCAGTGGTAGTCGCGAGCGGTGGCGTGTTGTGGTGGAGCTCGCGATGGTATGTGGCGGAAGGGAGAGAGACCGTGGGAGATTCGCGAGCGGTAGAGAAGAAGAAGAAGAAGAAGAAGAAGGCGATGGTGGTGGTGGGCTGTTGGCGGCGGAGCTCACGGCGAAGGAGGAGCGGCGCCGCGGTGGGAGGAGAAACGAAGGGTCGGGGAGAGAAGGAGAGAGAGAGAGAGAGAGAGAGAGAGAGAGAGAGCAAAGGAGAGAGGGATTAGGGTTGAAACCCTAATCCCCAAATTACTTTGGGGACATAGCGTTTTGCCCCAAAACGCTGCGTCTCCATTTTCTTCTTTTTTTATTTACTAAATAAATAACTATATATACATTTATGCATATATATTTCCGCACCCATATTTCGTTGGAAATGCAAATTTCATAAAAATAGGGTTTAATTCGATTTGTAGATTCGGCAAATTAAAATATACCAAAAATTTAATTTAAATACCCAAAAAAAATCAAATTTTATCTTATTTTATATATATATATATTTCGAAAAGGTACTCTTCTACGGACACCGCAGTGTCGGTGTTACATTTTCTAACCCCCTAAAAATAATTTTTGTCATCGAAACTAAAAGAAAGTAATACACTGAACAAGTGGGGGTCTGTCTCGTAATAGTCTCCTCGGGCTCCCAGGTCTCTTCTTCGAATTAGTCATTCCTCCACAAAACTCCGACCAATGAAACTTCTTTTTCCACAACTTTCTGACTTGTCGATCTAGAATAGTTACGTGCTGAGCTAGAATACTAAGGTCCTCTCTGACTGGCCGTTCGTCGTCAGTCGTTGTTTGAGCTCCTGAAAACTCGTCTCACAACAATCGTCCCATAAGAACTTAACGCCCTTCGTATCAGTCTGGTAAGTGTAGTAGCAATCCGGGAGAATCCTTCTACGAACTGCCGATAACACCCCGCAAGACCAAGGAAACTCCACACCTCGGTTACTGTCTATGGCTGCTGATGTGTTGGTCAGCCCAACAGCATGACCACGAACTCGTAATGTCCATATCGGGTGTGGGATGCGATCTTGGGTACTTTCTCAGCCCTAATCCGCAACCGATGATATCCAGATCAAAGATCGATCTTTGAGAAAAATACGTGCACCCTGGAACTGATCAAATAAATCAGCAATACGCGGCAGAGGGTATCGATTCTTGATGGAGACCTTGTTTAGCTGCCTATAGTTCACACACAATCATAGAGTCTCATCCTTCTTCTTCACAAATAACACCGGAGCACCCCACGACGAAGTGTTCGGTCGGATTAAACCATTGTCCATCAACTCCCGCAACTGGACCTTGAGCTCTCTAAGCTCAACTGGTGCCATTTAATATGGCGGAATAGATATGGGAGTAGTCCCTGGTGCTAGGTCAATTTCGAAATCAAACTCCCGAACTGAGAGTAGTCCGGGTAGCTCCTCGGGAATATATCTGGGAACAACCGCACCACTAGGACCTCTTTAAGCCTCGGCCCCTCCACAGTGGTATCAATAACATGAGTCAGGTATGCCGTACACCTTTGGCATATCAATCTCTTGGCTTTCATTACCGATACAACATAGCGAGGTAACATTCGTCCCTTGCCTGGAAACCTCAACAACGGTTCCTCGGGTCTCCGAAACTCTACTTTTTTGGTGAAGCAAACTACTAAGGCTCTATGCATGCTTACCCAATCCATCATTAGGATGGCATCGAAATTCATCATTTCAATTGGAATCAAGTCTGCCTCAAATACCGCATCTTTGACCATGACTTCGCTCCCTCTGTAGATAGCATCTCGAAGTATCTGCTCACCGAGAGGAGAAATGACCAATATCTCCTCATCAAGTGGCGACAAGGCTTACCCAACCTATGAGCAAAAGACGCTTCTCACATACGAATAGTTCGACATAGTGTCAATAAGGACACAAGCATCAACTCCCCATATTTTCAAACTCTTATTGTGAGAAAATAAAAAAAAAATTTGTTGATAAATATGGAAGAAAATATATATTCACATATATATATATATATATATCAAAATGTATGTACAACCAACATAGTTAAGTCTCTAAGGCTTTAACTAGTGATGGTGCTCAAAAGAAGGTACATAAAAGAAAATATCTCTAAACATGAGGATCAGTGGGAGGAGCACCAATAATCACGTCAGGACTCGCCTCAGTGTCCTCCTGCGTCATGGCGTATACACGGGCTATGTCCTCTGTTGCTGTCGGAATGGTCCTGGCACCATGTTTCTCCCGACTGCTGTCCGTGGAGCGGTGTGACTCGAGTGCGTAGGTGCTCCCTATTGTCCTCCTCGGGGAACACTCGATTGTCCTGAAGCTATCTGACCTCCAAATCCTAACTCAAGGCAAGTACTCCTGATGTGCCCTGGCTTCCCACATCAGAAACATGTAATAGGTACCGTACACTCTCCAAAAGGGTGGTGTCCACCACATCGGCGGCAAAAAAGGTGCCGCTGATCGGAAGTCTGAGTAGTGGCACTAGAGGCCGGTGCTCTAAATCCCTGAGATCGTGATCCCTATCCAGGATGTGCTTGTCTCGGCTGAGAAGAGCCTTCCTGATATCCTAAACTTCTGCCCTTCTTCGAGCCCTGGCTCGAAGAAACCCCAGATCTCTTCTTCCTTGTCTCTCTGTTCTCCCACTGTCTACCTTCAGCACGGACGATCTCCTTCGCCCTAAGTGCTAAGTCCACTATGTCTGCAAAGGAGAGACTAGAAGTCACCGTCATATACCTTCTGATATTCAAGTTGAGGCCGTCCTCAAACTTGAACCGTAGCTGCTTTGGCGTCACCAAGTCTAGAACAAAAGCAGCTAGTCGCCTCATCTCCATCTCATACTCTGTGACTGTCCTGGTTCCTTGCCGCAAGTGCAGAAACTCTGCCCTCTTGCAGTCCTGCTGGAACTCAGAGAAGTACCTGCGATCGAACTCCCACAGGAAGTCCTCCAATCGTAGCGGCTCGGTAGCATCGTCACAAATCACCTTCCACCAAGTGAGGGCATCACCATCCAAGAGTCTCTCTGCTATCCGAAATAGGTAGTCCTTGCTGAACCCCAGATCAATCAAAAATTCTGTGGGTGCGGTTGATCCAATGCTTCACTGCTGTGGGATCACCCGTTCCCGCGAATTCCGTGCAGCCTAACTGCCTCGCCTCCTTCACCAACTGGGTGAGCTCATGAATATGCCTCAAGGTGGAGGAGGTAATGTCACTAGGTCTTGAAACAGTAGAAGGACCGACAACTAGGGGTTGATCTAGTACAACTGAAGGTGGCACGGCCGTAAGAGTCGGCACTGCCGTTGGTGGTGGTGGGGGGCATCTGAATCCCGTGGGAGGTGTACCACTCATACACCTGCCTAAACGCCTCAAGGGAGAGTGGTGGAACCTCGGCTAGAGCAGCCGGCTGAGTAGGCGCTGTAGGGGTTGCCCATGAAGAGGAAGCAACCTCAGGCACTCCAAGGGTCTTAGGTCCCCTCGAAGGGTCAGGCACTTGAGGAGTCTCGGGTAGCACAAGTCTAACTCCACGTCCTACTGGTCTACCATGTCTAGGAGGCATAATTATGCAAAGGGAGAATTTTTTCATTAGATATAATTCTAGAGTTTGGTATGATTGAAAAATTATGGTTAGTTACATAGTAACTAACCCCTGAAATGAATGAAATTATTAGTCTACGGTCATATAAGGGACTTTAAATGACTGTATGAAACTCTCTAATGCATTGAGAACTTTTAAATGTACTTGGGAAGACTTGACTTTTATTATTATCTTTTCTCTAAGCTAGATGCTCTGATACCAACCGAACTGTCACGTCTCGAACCAGGGTCATGAATAGCCACCCGTTGCCTTGGATGCCGACTACATTTTTACAGAAAATTGGACAGAATCTCCCTATATTTTGGAGGTCTCTCAAGTACAATTTGACCTGTATATCAACATTCATCATGTAAAATAAATAAATGGTCATCCCAGCCGCTCCAAAATCAACCAATGTCACAGCTAACATCCAAAACAACGCAAGGCTATAAAATTTTCCAATAGACCTAGCCACAGACCTCTACTGTCATACTCAATCAAAGTATGAGCAGCCGCCATACCGAGCGAACTTAAATTTTTACATAATATACAATAATTTTTCCAAATGACATTTAAATACGTACAATCGTCTCAATGCAAATAAATTATGAGAGTTTCACAAATAAATATACATAAATCATACAGTCATCCCAAAAATAAATAAATGAGTACATTTATCAGCTAAAATCTCCAATAATTGTAGCGGAAGATATGGTAACATCCATACCCAAGCCTAGTACTATCAAATCCACGTCGCAACACAATAATTGTTCTTCAGTCCAAGACTAATCCCGTGGGGAGAAAGTGAGGGGTGAGTATCTATGGGAGGATACTCAGTAAGTGAGGGGATTGATATCGTGCTATCAATATCAAGGGTGAATTTGGAGTGTCAAAGTATGTAACAAAATATCGAGTGTGCAAAAATAACATGCTGTTTCAGAATAAAACATATCTCAAGGCACACATCAGAAAATAACATATGCATCCATCCATGTATCAAGTCACATATGTAGAGCCGGCCGAACAAACAACCCCGGCAATGGTCTACCTAGACCAAAGACGGGCGCATTAGGGATTTTCACTATGCAAATATCAAATAATGACTCTACCCCAATGTTGGCCACAGACTACTCCAACTAAGCTGTAAATAATAATAATGATACATATATATAGTCGGTCGTGTATGGTGTCCCGCCTAGTACTAGACAGAGGTAAACTCACGTCCTCCCCGATGAGGGTCAACCTGGAACACCCATACGCATGACGATCTGGCGGATACCTCCGGCCGAAGTGTATATGGGCACAAGGGTTGCCTCTACCAAATATCTTTCGTGGCTACGGAATGCTATAGGAAGCATATCACATATCACCAAGTCAGTCGGGCACGTAGCCCCATGCATCACATCATGTCGGCTAGGCATATAGCCCCATGCATCATAACATAATTTTGGTCGGGCGTATAGTCTAAATAGTACATATAAATACATTTAAAACGATGTGCCAATACAGTAGAAGTATTAAAATATGTCAATATGTCAAAAAGATGGCACAATATCAGTTATCAAACTCATGAATGCATAATCTATAAAATGAGCAGTTGGGACACTCCAATGGTCACAAAATATGTCTATCAAAATCCAAAAATTTAGTTTTCACACGTATAGAAATCATGTCGTTTAAATATCGGTAAAACATGATTTATCAATCAATAGAAGATGTCAAAATCCCACTCACTGTTCTAGAGAGGGTGGTCACTCCCTATTTTCAAAATAAATCAAATCTGACTCCTCGAGTCTCCAAAAAGATCAACCTAATCAGATCATCAGAATTTAACATCAAATTTTAAGTATTATAGGGTTTATCCATTTTCCCTAAGTTTGTACAAAGCTTCACTATTCAATTTAGGAATACACTCTAATATCATCAGTTGCATTTCATTTATAAACAATTAATAGACCTTTAAACCAAATCAAATTGAACCCTAAAACCACTTAAGGTTTGAAATAAGTCTTAAAATAAATTATTTTCCTATAACATGGAAAATCTTTCAAAAATCATACACTTTTCGATTTTCATCCAAATGTTTCAAACCATATGTCATTTTCAAGGTATATGAGTCTATTTTCATAATACAGAGATCGTATTTAAATTGTCTATAAACAAAACAATTTATAATGAGAAAGGTTGCATCAACCCTTACACTCAAATCCAAATTTCTGACTATTTTCATGCATAGGTCAATTTAAACTCCAAGAGAAACTATTCAAATCAACTTAATTTGATTCTATCATCTTGAATAGTCCTATTTCATATAAATTCGTATACTTAACCTAATGAACCGCATATAATGTCTGAAAATGCATTCATTGCGAATCTGGTTTACATTCTAGCATATACAAGACTTCTTATCTTAAATTTACCCAAAATTCGATAACCAAATCGAATGGATCCGAAATCACTCACCTAGGGTATTTCTCGGATCGCAGACCTTTGTCCGAATGTCTTTTCGATCACCCTAAGAACTGAAATGCTACCTATCAAGACAGGGTTTATTAGTTAAGTTCAAACACGTAGATTGGAAGCAAAACCCTAAGTCAGTTACCTACGTGGAGGTTTGCGGGCTGTCACGGGCTCATGGCCGTCATGGGCCATCGCGGCTCGTGGGCTACAGCGAGCTCGTGGGTTCGCAGGTCAACGGGCTAGTGGGTTTCGGCTAGCAGGCTCGCTGGTCTATAGGCCAATGGGCTAGTGGGCCGGCAGGCCTACGGGCTGATGGGCCTGCAAGCCGACAGGCCTGCGGGCTGATGGGCCTGCAAGCCGGCAGTGGCTCACGGGCGGGTGCGCTAGTGCACGCTCGTGCGCTGAGCTACACTGGAGCACGCTCGTGCGTTGAGGTGCGCTCACGGCATGGCTTGTACTTGCGGCCTGGCTCACGCTAGCGGGCTTGGTCCTGCTCGCGGCCTGGCTTATGCTCGCGGGTTGGATCCTGCTCGCGGCCTGGCTCACGCTCGCAGGTAGGCTCGCGCTCGTGGCCTGGCTCACGCTCATGGCCTGGCTTTTGCTCGCGGGCTGGGTCATGTTGTGTTCACGCAGGGGCGCAATCGTGCTCGCGCAGGGGCACGATCGTGCTCGCGCTGGGTGGATCGTATAAGGGTGCGCTTTGCTCGGGCTGGGGAGATCGCGCTGTAGTCGCGTGCTATGGATCGATCGCGTGCAAAGGCGCTGGGTTGCACTCGCGGAGGCTCGCGGGAGGAAGGAGCAACGGCAGTCGCGAGCGGTGGCATGCGGCAGTGGAGCTCGCGGCGGTGTGTGGCGGAAGGGAGAGAGATAGAGGGAGATTCGCGGGAGGGAGAGAAGAAGAAGAAGAAGAAGAAGAAGAAGAAGAAGAAGAAGAAGAAGAAGAAGAAGAAGAAGAGGAGGAGGAAGAAGGTGGCGATGATGGTGGTAGATTGTTGGCGGCGGAGCTCACGGCGAAGGAGGAGCGGCGCCGCGGTGAGAGGAGAAATGAAGGGTCGGGGAGAGAGGGAGAGAGAGAGAGAGAGAAAGGGATTAGGGTTGAAACCCTAATCCCCAAATCATTTTGGGGATGCAGCGTTTTGCCCCAAAACGCTGCGTCTCCATTTTCTTCTTTTTTTTTTACTAAATAAATAACTATATATACATTTATGCATATATATTCCACACTCATATTTCGTTGGAAATGAGAATTTCATAAAAATGGGGTTTAATTCAATTTGCCGATTGGGCGAATTAAAATATACCAAAATTTTAATTTAAATACCCAAAAAAAAATCAAATTTTATCTCATTTTATATATATATATATATATATTTCGAAAATGGTACTCTTCTACGGACGCCGCAGTGTCGGTGTTACACAAATTGCCAACAAATTTATGGGGAAAACCTTTATTAATGGCTGACTTTGAAAAGAAGGAAATCAAAGTTGGGTTATTTGAAGGTATGAAGCTGTATTGCCTATAATAAAGTTCTGGATCCTAAAAGAACAAAATTGAGATATCAAGGTCTTAAGAGTATTTTTGTGGGATATGCAAAAAATTCAAAACCATATAGATTATTGAATTTATAGTCTAATGTTATTATAGAGCCAAGAAACGTTATATTCATAGAACTACTTTTCTTGATAATCCAATTGTGAAACAAAAATCAAATGAAAACTTCATTATCTTACACACAAAATACCATTGTGTACCCGACTCCTTCCAATAAAAAAAATAATTGATTCTTCTATTGAACCTAAAAGAAGCAAGAGAGTGTGAAAAGAAAAATGTTTTGATTTTGATTTTGTTTCTTCGTAAGTATTAACATTCTTGGTTGAGAGAACATAACAAAGATATTGAATAAAATACCCTTTGTATTGTATTTGGAAGATGATCCTAAAACATATAGTGAATCATTAATTTCAAGAGATTTTGCTTTCTGGAAAGAAGCAATGAATGATGAAATAGATTCTTTTTTAGCAAATGATACATGGGTGTTGGTAGATTTACCTCCTACTTCTAAACCAATTGCATCTAAATGGATATTTAGAAAAAAAATATATAATACTGACAGTACTCTACAAACCTTCAAGGCATGACTAGTTGCCAAAGACTTTAAACAAAAAGAAGGGATACATTACTTTGATACATATATTTATGCTGCTAGGATCACTTATATAAGAATGCTATTTGCTTTAGTATCAATCTATAATTTATGCATTCATCAAATGGATGTTAAAACAACATTTTAAAATAGTGATCTTAATACAAAAGTATATATGGAGTAGCGAGAAGATTTTGTATTTCCTAGTAATGAAAAGAAAATATGTTAATTAATAAAATCCTTATATGGTTTAAAACAGACTCCGAAGTAGTGTATGAAAATTTTGATAATATGATATTCAAATGGATTTAAATATAACGAAGTAGATAAGTGTATTTATTTTAGATTCACTAAAGACTATGGAGCGATCAAATGTCCTTATGTGGAAGATTTATTGTTCATTGAAACTAACTTGCAAGGTGTAAATGATACTAAAAAGCATTTGACTTTTCAATTTAACATGAAAAACTTGGGAGAAGTCGATATCATTTTAGTAATTAAAGTTAAGAAACATAATGGGAGTTATGTTTTATGTCAATCTCATTATGTAGACAAAATACTTTTCAAATTTAACTACTTGAACATTAAAGAAATCCCCATTTAGTGACTATTTATGTCAATTAAAATACGACATTTGGATTCACGATAATTGCACTCCCCATGTGTGATAACACAGAATGAGATTTATATTAAAACAAAATAAATCATTTGTTCTTTCCAAGTAAAATCACGGTAAAATCTCCCCTATTTAGTGACTATTTAGTCACCTGGGGTAATCTAATAAAAATTAATATGACTCTTCTATTAGCAAACAAGTTAGCATCAATGGCCCTCCTAACCGCCCAACATAACATACTATAGCATATGAACACCATATCCACAAAACTATATATAATATGTTTTCATATGTCAAAACTATACATGTATATAGGAATACATCCCAAACTATTAACAAGAAAACAAATAATTACATACCTCAAACAAAATAAAAGGGGTCAACGATGGATAGGGATCTAAATCCCTCAACTCAAATACCTCTACCCTGGACTTCCCTTTCGTCTCTTAGATCATCTAAAATTGAGGATATCGGGGTCAGTATAAACTGAGCAAGTACATAGGGAACCAATAGCAAGCAATACAAGTAGCAGGTACAAGAATATTAACATCGCATATAAGAATCAGAATCATAGCAAGTATACCAAGAATACACATTAACCCAAAAGAACAATCACAATTACCACATTTAAAACTATTATACTTTTTTCATCTTTATTGTTTCAATTTAATTTGACATTTAAAGAAAGGAATGGAGTATCGAACCAAGCTAGTATATAAGGGTCTAAAAAGCAAGCAAAAAATTCGGTATTCCTAAATGAAATATAGGTTTTTTTTTGTTAGACATCTCAAACAGTTCACATGTTTCTAATTCCACCCTCATAGAGAGAAATGATATATCCATAGTTCCTCAAGATTCGTCCACAGGCTTTGCAAAGATTTCGAAACTCCACATACCAACTATACTCCTTAAATTTCACCCGCAGGCTTCACGAAGTTTTCAAAATTATCATCGCAGTATCACTTTCTCTTCATATTATTTCATATTCACATGAATGGTAATCACAAAAATTTCAATTCATCACAAAGATCACATAGAATTAGTAGCAAGATTCGGTACCAATTGTACAAAGCATGCCATATCAAACAATGTTAAGCCCATATTTAACAATATAACTTGCGCAGTTATAGAAAAATTATCATAACGTTTTCTGCAAATATCGGATTGAGATGATTCCAATCACCATTTAAAGATAAGACATAGGGTTACAATGTTTATGTTCAGAGGTTAGCCTAATTCAGCCTAAAAGGCGGCCAACAATCAAAGCAAAGTTCAACATAAAAACAGACTGAAACAGGGTTTTCTGTAGAAAATGTGGCACTTTAATGATTCACCAAAAAATTCAATTCTCAATGAAACTTCTCAGAATATATGTTCTTTTAATACTATGGAAGTCTGGTTTCTTACAAAAGAAACCTCATTTGATTTGTAATTATGCAGAGAAAGATATTTAACAAAAAACAGAGTATAGTTATGCTGTAAATAGAACAATTTTTCTACAAAAAACATGTAATTTCAAAAATTCACCAAAAATCCAATTCTTCTCAAAATTCCTTGAATCCTATGTCATTATAAAGTTACAGAAGTCTAGTTTCATCATGAGAAAACCGTATATAATTTGGAGATGTGCAAAAAAAATTATAGATCAAAACATGGACAGATTGTCCAACATACCAACTCTATAGGGTTTCATTCAAGGACAAAATTCTCTTTCCCTAATTCATTTCCTTCATGTTCCAACAACACAATTATATTAAAAAATATGTTTTATAGGATTAATGAATATCAATTTAACAAAGACATGTAAGGTACTTGCCTCAACTTGTAATTCTTCCCTTGAGTTTTCCTTTCTTATCTTTCCAAACTTCCTTTGGATTTTGAGCTTGTTCTCTAGGTATTTTGCACTTCCTTTTACTTCCCAAATGTTAGGGTTAACATATATATGGATGGAGGTGTGTTATTTCAAGCTTAAAGGGTAGTTTTGATGGAGGTTAGGGTGAGTTTTTGGAGGAAGAAGATGGAATCCAAAAATTAACATTTTAGAATAAGAAAGTTAAGTTTTTGAATTCTTTCTCTATCCTTACTTCTCTACCTAAGTGGAATGTAGGGCCTAAACATAGTGAGGTGTCAAAACTAAGGTTGCCATGTGTTAAGTAATGAAGTGTCATAGTGTCCCCAAATTATGTTTGTTTTATTTTTGTTTTATTTTAGTTTATTTTTCTTTTCCTTTTTCTTTTTTTTTCTTTTCTTTTTGTGGGTGCCACACCAAATCCTTATTTGGTTCTCTTGTGGCATTACTTCAATCATTTTCATTAGTCACTATGTTTCACAGTTTATACTAATTTCACTATACTTTATCTCTACTTGGGGTCATAAACACAAGAATCACAACATGCATTGCAAATGCATCCAAAATCACAATGCATTCAATTTATCACAATGCGATATAAAAGAATTTAAGCATAATAAGTAAAAATGTAAACGAAGTTGCATGTTTTGATGTTTTCTATGAACGGGACCTTACACTTTCTTATGTGACAGTGAAGCAACTTTATCTAGGGCATTTAACAAAATTTATAATGGTAAATCCAGAAACATTTCTCTAAGGCATGAATATGTTAAACAATTGATTTTTGATGAAATCATCATAGTTGTCTATATAAGATTTTGTATTAATCTTGTTGACCCATTGACTAAAGGACTCTTGAGAGATAGTATTAAAAGTACTACAAGTGAAATGGGTCTAAAGCAATTTTAGTTTATTACTAGTAATGGGCACCTTATTTTTTTCTATTATTTAGTAATTCTTAAGGTTTAAAAAATAACAAGTAACAAGCATTGGAACCTTTGATGCATAAGTAAAGGAGGGTGAATATTGATTATTTTCAATGAAGTTTTGTTTGGTTCAAGGACAAGAAAAAAATTCAAATTTGAGATTTTTTTTTAACTTCACCAATATATATACAAGAAGTGGTACGCTTCTAATAAAATTTGGGAATAAACTTTATAAGTGTTTATGAATTCAAAAGATAGCACAAGGACATATTATGGTGCTAAAACTCACGGTGAACGTGTTAGAGATTTGATTAGAATTATGAGTATTATTTTTCTAATCTGGTCATAAAAAATTGATGTTTAATATTTAATCACCATCAATTTCGATGAGATTTTGAAAAAATATTTATATTACCTTTAGATTTAAGTCGAGAGACACCTTTTTCGAACATAATTTTGAAAATTATATTGTTAATGCATATTAAAAACTAAATGAGAATTATTAGTTATAGTTTGTAATATATATAAAGGATGGGGTTTTATCCCACATTTGAAAAGAAAGTATTGCTTGATGAGTTTATAACTCATCAAGCAACAAACCAATTGAATTTGGTGGATAAGATAAATTAGAGGGAAAGTTTGAATTTTAACATTTAAATGGTCAAAAGATGTGCACTTAGGACACTTGGGCATCTATGATTAAAAAAAATATATAATAATTTTTATTTTTTTTAAAATAATTTATTTCTGAAAAGTAATAATTATTGAACTCAACAAATAGTTGTAAAAGAAAAGAAAAAAAAAAAGAAAGAAGGATACAAATTGTGCGTGTCATTGGAAGCAAACATACACAACTTTTGAATAGCTATAATTGTTGTGCCCATTTGTTTGTTCCTTTTGAATGAACATATCTTTCCCTATTCATGATTAATTGTAACCTTTCTTTTTCTATAAATAATGATTCCTTTCAATAGGAAAACCATTTCAGATTTTTCATCATTAACAGAAAAATAATTCAAAAAAGAAAAAAGCTCTTTTTTTTTTTGGAAAAAGTTTGGGATTTTACTATTTCAAATTTCTGTTTTGACTTATACATCTTGGAAGAATTTATCATTAATCTAACCAACAATATAGTGGGAACATAATTTCTTCAAGGACAATGAACATTTCACATACAAGCCTATTCAAATTTTGTACTTCCAAATTCATTCTTCCCAACACCATCTGAGAAGAAATCCGGGCGTTTGCTTTTGTCATTTGTTGGTAATAGCCTCTTAGGGCCTCAAATCTCGAGTCATTGGTGCAAATGGTAGGATCTGAAATCACTTCCTCAATAGACTTCTTGCCTTCAGGCATCAATAGAAGATGCATTGGTGCATAAAAGAGCAACTTTTATCATCCTATCAACCTAATCATTGTTGTAGTTTGTCCCTGATGTAGGATCAACAAGTTCCATTAGATTTCCTCTCCATTGTCCAATGAAGGCTGATAAAGTGTGGACTTCCATCATATGCAAGAAAACTGAAGTCAGAAGGCTTTTACTATTTTGAAAGAAAAACGTGATGAATAATAATAATCCTAATTAACCAATCAAGAAGACAAACACAATTGTTCAACGGCTTGAAACTGCTTCCAACTAACCATTTCTAATGCATCTACACCAAAACAGTAAACATCTGCCTTGTTTATAAGATAGCCCCATAGTAGATATTATGGTGCAGTGTATCCTCTGCAATTAAAAATGCTTATCAGGAATCACACACTTGGGAGCTTCGATTCAAATTAAGGTCCAACTTTGGTGCTAACTCACATAGTTCCAACAATGTGCGTGATGATGTTTATATTTTCCTCATCATTCGACATGCCCAGTCCAAAGTCTATTTTAGCATTGAGATCCCCTTTTAAAATTACATTTGTGGCTTTAATATTGCAGTGAACAATCTTTAGTTGTGATTCATCGTAAAGGAAGGCAAGACTTGTGGCTCTCCTAACACAGATTTTTTGCCTGGCTGCCTAGTCTAGTTCCAAATCGTTACTCCTTGGACACAATTACTCGATCATCTTATTGGAAAAATTGGTCCTATCTAACACATTCAAGCCAATACCCAAGATGTTTGCTAAGGCATGGTAAGCGAAATTACCAAAACGAGCATAAGCAGGGGAATTGTTCTCCATATATTCATAAACAAGTAGTTGGCTTCCCTCAATGCAATAGCCATAAAGCTTCACAGGATTTGGGTGTTGCAAGCCTGAAATAATGCCAATCTCATTCACAAACACAACGATTCCCTTATTTAGATTTGCAAGAGAGCTACTTTACTATAAGGATAGTATGGTTGCATGAATAAAATAGTTAACATTCAATAAAGCTATTCGACGCGTCACTGCAAAAAAAACACAAATTTAGCTATGGATTTTAGTGACAAATAGTGTTCATTGCTATTTTGCAATGAAATTAGCGACAAAAACCAACGAATAAATATTTATCACTAAATTAGCAACAAACAGAAACTTCATTGCTAATTAGTGACAAAATATGATTTGGTCGCTAAATCTATGACAAACAAGGAAGTTCATCACTAAATCAGCAATGAATATAATATTCGTCACTAAATCAACGACAACAAATCTGTAACGAACCCCAGAGTCATCGCTGATTTAGTGACAAAATATAATGTTTGTCGCTAATTCAATGA
This sequence comes from Dillenia suffruticosa, assembly GCA_033439265.1. Classification (NCBI taxonomy): domain Eukaryota; kingdom Viridiplantae; phylum Streptophyta; class Magnoliopsida; order Dilleniales; family Dilleniaceae; genus Dillenia; species Dillenia suffruticosa. The sequence continues at coordinate 18,656,228 of JAVTVX010000015.1, read as the reverse complement.
TAGCAATAGTATTTGTTGCTAAATCGACGATGAACAACATAGTTGAATCCTCATTTACCAACCAACAGATCCTTCCATCACTGAATTAGCAATGAATATCTGAGTTCATTGCTAAATTTATCGCTAATTAGTAACAAATACAGATTTCGTTACAAAATTTCAACAATTTGTCACTAAATTGGTTGCTAATTAGCCACAAAAAATAGTAATTGAGTATTATCTTTTACAATGGTAGAGTTTGTTAATACAAACATATGAGTATACATTTATATAAGTCACAAACTTATATTTGTTTAAGTATTCAAGTCATTATCTATGTATGAAAAAGAATTTTTTTTAATCGATGATCAATATAATGAATATTTTTTTGCATATAATTTCATTGTTGCATGCATTGAACTTAAATATCGTTGATAGTTTATCTCTAATTTCATAGTTTAGTTGATGAAATTAAATGTTTGTCACAAAATTCATCGCAAATTGACATATTCATTGCAAAATTCATTGCAAATTTATGACAAACTATAATGTTCGTCATTGATTAGCGACGAACATAATAATTTCTCGCTGATTTAGCAATGAAAAGTAACGTTTGTTGTTGATTTAGCAATGAACGAAGTGTTCGTCGTAAATTTTAGCGATGAAAGTCGACGTTTGTCACTGATTAGCGATGAAAATTATAGATTGTCGCTGACTTGAAAAGGTTACGCTCAATTAACCTCATGCCTTTCTCACTTTGTTTTAGCGATAATTGAGCATGTTCATCCCTATTTATTATAAATTATAAATTTTATTTTATTTAAATTAATTATAAATTTTATTTTACATATTTTATTCAATATTTTTCTTTAAATAGTATAAATTAATTGGCAAACAAAACATATGCACATTACAAAAATTTTAAATTTTTTTTCATAAAAATAGCAAAGTTTCTAGGAAAATTTTAAGAGGTATCAATATTTTGTTAAATGTTCATAAATTATTAGAAAATATCTAGGATAAAATATTATAAAATATTACAAACCCTAAATTTTGTTAAAATATTTTGTGAAAAAATATATATATGGATATATAAGTATATTGTGAGAGACAAAGAGTAAATAACATTAAATGTTCATAAATAACATTAAATATTTTGTGTTGCAGAAAGGCAGCTATCCAAGCAGTTGAGGTATTCATTGCCAGTAAATTACATATTTTAGTGATATTAACAACTATACAATGTATACATGATATATACAATCAATTTTCTACAATTATTCATTATTTTAATATTTTTAATTTTTTAAAATTTACTACAGCAATCTTGTGTTATATATATTTTTAAGAACAACTTTATATATTTATGTCAAGCTCTATTTTATTATTTTAAATAGTATTTACCTAATTAATATGTACATATGGCATGTGAAAACAAAAATAGAAAAATAAAATTAATTGTATTTTTATGAGTATGCGTGCACTTATAAGTCCATACGTGACAAATGGCCCTTCTCTCACAATCACATATTTCATCAATGTAATCTTAATCTTTCTAGATTTTTTACATATTAAATTATCATGGAATCTAGTACACATGATATATACAATCAATTATTTTTATAAATTATTTTTTTCTATTCATAAATTTTAAATTTTAAATTTTAAATTTCTATGGTAACTCTTGAATTTATTTGAAAGTATCGAATAATGAGGATAGAATGAGAAGGGAATTAGGATAAAAATAAATTATTTTCTATTTCTTCATTTTTATCATTCCTAATTCGTTTCTCAATTCCCAAAATCTATTTTTATCCAAAAATTTGATACGAATGTCAGCAATTTATTTTTGAGTCTCAATATATTCAAGAACTATTTCATTTTTTAGAATATGATTTCTGATAAAGTGATATCTCACTTCTATATGTTTGGTTTGTGAATGATGAACTGAATTCTTTGTTAGATTTATTGCACTTGTATTATTATATTTGATCGGAATGCAATCGAAATCTAACTCATAGTCCTTAATTTAGTGCTTGATCCAAAAAATCTATGCAGTATATTATCTAGCTAACATATATTATGTTTCTATTATTGACAATACTACACTGCTTTATTTATTGAAAGACCATGATACCAACATGACTTCAAAAAATTGACAAGTACCACTGGTACTTTTTCTATATTTTTTGCATCTAACAAAATCAGTATCACAGAAACCATGCAACTAAAAGTTTGAGTTTTTGTCATACCAAAGATCTAAGTGAGTGCTTTCTTTTAGATATCTGAAAATTCTTTTGACTGCTATTAGATGGGATTTTTTTTGATCTTGTTGAAATCTTGTACAAAAATATACACTGAATTGTATGTCAGGTTTTGAAACAATGAGATACAATAGAAATCCAATCATATTTCTATATATTTTTTGTAGACCAATTTACCATTTTTATCTTTATTTAATTTTATACTTATGTTCATTGGATTAGCATTTTCCTTACAGTCACTGAATCCAAATCTTTTAATAAGGTCATTTGTATATTTTGATTGATTTATGAAAATTTCATTCCCTGATTATTTAATTTGAAGTCAAAGGAAATAATTCAATTCTCACATCATACTCATTACAAACTCTCCATGCATTTTACTTACAAATTCTTCACACATTTTTATACTAGTTCCTTCGAATATTATGTTGTCTATATATATTTGGATTATTAGGAAGTTATCATCATTTTTTTAAAAAAAAGGAGGGTGGTATCTATCTATTCTCTTTCAAAATTATTTTCAATTAGAAAGTTACTAAGCCTTTTATACCAAACTCTAGGAGCTTGTTTCAGACTATACAAGGATTTGATCAATTTGTAAATATATTCAAGACATTTTTTATCTTCAAAGCTTGGTGGTTATGTAACATATATTGTTTCATTTAAAGACCCATTCAGGAAAACACTATTAACATCCATTTGATAAAATTTAAAGTTTATACAACAAGAGAAGGCAAGAAACATTCTGATTGCTTCTAATCTGGCCACTGATGCATAAATTTCATCATAGTTAATTCCCACCTCTTGGCTGTAATATTTGGCCATTAATCTTGTCTTATTTCTTATGATTGTATTATTTTTATCAAGTTTATTTTTGAAAACTCATTTGGTTCTAATCATAAATTAATCTATTGATCTAAGAACAAAATTTTATACTTTATTTCTTTCAAATTGATCTAATTCATCTTGTATGGCTATTATCTAATTTTTATTTCTTAAGACTTCTTCTACATTTTTAGATTCATTTTGGGAGAGGAAGGTTACATATTAATATTGGTTTTGTAAAGTTGATCTAATTCTGATACATGAACTAACATTTCTTATTATGTTTTCTAGATTCATGTCTTTTCTGATTTGGGGGTACTTGATTTATTGTTCTTGTTGGGTTTCATTCTTTTCTTTCTGTTTGATAATTTCATTTGTTTCCTCCTTTTGGAAATTTACTTCATTAGTGAGATTTAGTTCATTTAGTTTTTCAATAATATCTTTATCATCCAATCTTTTTTAACTAGATTCATTTTTTTTTTCATCAAACTCTATATGAATTGACTCTTCTACTACCATGATTCTTTTGTTATAAACTTTATATGCTTTACTTATTAAGAAATATCCTAAGAAGATTGTTTCATCACTATTGATATCATACTTTCGTAATGCTTTTTTCCCATTGTTTATGACAAGGCATTTGTATTTAAAAACTTTAAAATAATCTATATTTGGCTTTCTTCCTTTGTAATGTTTATTAGGTGTTTTCTTTAGAATTGGTTTTATTTGTACTCTATTTAGAATGTAACATGCAGTATTTACTACTTCTGCCCAGAAAAATTTAAGTAGATTATTCTCACAGAGCATTGTCTTAGCCATCTCTTAGAGGATTCTGTTATTTCTTTTTACTACCTCATTTTAGTAAGGTGTTTTAGGTGCTGAGAAATTATGGTCAATATCATGATGGTTACAAAATTTTTCTATAGTTTTATTTTTAAATTCTTTGCCATTGTCACTTTTAATATTTTTAACTGACTTTCCCTTTTCATTTTGAACTTTCTTGCACAATTTGACGAAAGCCTCGTTGGTTTCTTCCTTTTGGGTAAGAAATAGAATTCATGTATACCTAGAGTAATTATCAATGATTACAAAACCATACTGTTTTCCACCTAAACTTTGAATTCTAGTTGATCCAAATAAATAAACGTGAAGAAGTTTTATCAGGTTGTTAGTTGATACACAATTTTTTGGTTTGAAAGAGGTTTTGGTTTATTTTCCCTTCATACAGGCATCACACAATTTATCCTTTTCGAATTTAAATTTTGGTAGCTTTCTTAACTAACTATGAGATTGTGTCCATATTTGCATGATCTAATCCTTTGTGTCATAGCCATGATATGTTTTTACTTACAGCAACTAAACATAATTCATTTGAGATTTCTAAGTGATCTAAATCTATTACATATATGTTTCATCTTTTCTGACTAGTAAATTTGATAGTACTAGAGGATTTGTCAACTAACTCTGGGGAATACACCGATAGTCTAGCAAAACAATCTTTATACTGACTAACAGTCTGATTGCCCTATCTCAAAAGTGGATACATATCTCTCATGGAAGATCTGAGTGAAATTACCCCAAGTAACATACTAAAGGTCACTACCATATCGGAGTCTCAACTCCGAACTCTACCAATCATATGCTAGTTCTTTTCGATAATGGGTGGCCAATCTAATCTTATATTCTTCCGCCACCATAAACTCGGAAAAGAGTCTCTGCATCTGTACAATCCAAGTCTCTATAACCTGAGGATCATCGCTCCTTGAAAATATCAACGGATATATCTTTCTAAACTCTGTCATTAGCTTCTGAATTCGACAATCCTCCCGTGGCATGCATACATTTCCCCTGTCTTCACGTCCTTTTCCAAACTCGGTGTCTCTCTAATCTCTACAAGATCTAACCCGATCCGACCCAGAACCAACAAATACTACCGGAGTTGTTGAAACTAACATAACTAAAGAGGTAAGTGTGGTATGAGTAGCTGGAGAGACATCTACAGTCCCACTCCCTACCACTAGTTGAGACAACCTCTCTATCAGTCTACGAATGTCTCCAGACATAGTGCCTACCATAGCCATTAGGGCGGCTAAAGCCTGTTGCAAACCTACCCCTTCTGGCCTCTCGTCGCCAAGCACCTGAGATTGAGGCTCCTGCCTCTGCTCCCATCCCTATGCTCTACCTCAGGAGATATTTCATTATATCTCCTTGTCTTAACTATTTCGTATCCTAATGACCTGATACATACAAATGACAAACAACGTTACTCATGATATAAATCATCCTCTACCTAATAAATTATAGCTATAGTCATAAATTCTAGGTACATATTACCCAAATCCTTGCACTCTGATACCAACTGTGATAACCCACTATCCAAGCGTCGCACCCCCTAGCTGAAGGAGAGAAACATGCAATTGCAGAATCAATCAACCCAATTAAAATGCGACGTCTAAACTCGCGACAGTCGCACTCCCCGTGTGTGATAACACGGAAGAAGATTTAAATTTAAAAAAAATAAATCATCTATACTTTCCAAATAAAATCACGGCAAAGTCTCCCATATTTAGTGACTATTAGCCACCTAGGGTTAACATGAAAAAACATATAAAGCAACTGTAATATCAAAAAAACAACATTAATAGCTCTCCCAGCCATCCAACAATATACTATAGAACATAGTCTCAATATAGACTAAAATTATACATATAAGGCTCTCATTGGTCTCAAACTATTCATTTACATATAATAAGTACCCATACATATCCAAATAAATACAAAAGCAACATGCTTTAATAATACAATAGGTCCAAAAAGACTAGGGAATGAAATCCCTTGGCTCAAAGGCCTCTGCCCTGCGTTTCCCTCTCTTCTCCCTGATCACTTGAAAACAAGGGTATCGGGGTCAACATAAATTAAGCAACACGGGGAACTAATAGCAAGCAATGCATGCAAGCTGGCACAAGGATATCAACATCACTATGTAAGAATCGGAATCATAGCAAAGTATACCAAAGTTACACATTAACTCAGAAGGACAATTTCAATTGACACACTTAAAACCATTATGTTTTTTTCATTTTCATTATTCCAATTTAATTTGACATTTAAAGAAAGAAATGGAGTATCGAATCAAATTAGTGTATGAGGGTCTGAAGAGCAAAACAAAAATCCGGTATTCCTAAATGAAATCTAAGTCTTTTTACGTTAGACATCTCAAACACTTCACATGTTTCTAATTCCACCTTCGCAAGGAGAAAAGATACATCCATAGTTCCTCAAGTTTCGCCCGCAGGTTTGACAAAGCTTTCGGAACTCCACATACCAACTATACTTCTTAAGTTTCGCCCGCAAGATTCATAAAGGTTTCAGAGTTATCATCGCAGTATCACTTTCTCTTCATATTCTTCATATTCATTAAGTGATAATCACAAAGATTCCATTTTATCACACAGATCACATAGGATTCGTAATAAGATTCAATACCAATTGTACAAAGTATGCCATATCCAACAATGTTAAACCCAAATTTAACAATATAACTTGCGCAGCTATAGAAAAACTATCATAACTTCTTCTGCAAATATCTGATTGAGATGATTGCAATAGCCATTTAAAAATAAGACACATGGCTACAATATTTATGTTTAGATGTTAGCCTAATTCAGCATAGAAGGTAGCCAACAATCAAGACAAAATTCAATATAGAAATAGACTGAAATAGGGTTTTCTGTAAAAAAACGTGGCATTTTAAAAATTCACCAAAAATTCATTTTTCAATGAAACCTTTCGAAATATATGTCATTTTAAAGCTATGAAAGTCTATTTTCTTATGAGTGATAATCACAAAGATTCCAATTCATCACAAGGATCACATAGGATTCATAGCAAGATTCAATACCAATTGTACAAAGCATACCATATCCAACAATGTTAAGTCCAAATTTAACAATATAATTTGCGCAGCCATAGACAAACTATCATAACTTCTTCTGCAAATATCCGATTGAGATGATTCAAATGGCTATTTAAAGATAAGATATAGAACTACAATATTTATGTTCATAGGTTAGCCTAATTCAGCACAGAAGATAGCCAACATTCAAGGCAAAGTTCAACATAGAAACAGATTGAAATAGGGTTTTTTACAGAAAATGTGGCATTTTAAAAATTCACCAAAAATTCATTTTTCAATGAAATCTTTTGAAATATATTTCATTTTAAAGCTATGGAAATCTAGCTTGGTTGCTGTACTGAAACTCAGTCTAGTGCCCAATGCCTCCTGCAATCTGGGCTAAAATCTCGAGGTAAATCTGGGATCTCTATCTAATACTATTGACACAGGTACCCCGTGAAGTCTGACAATGGTGTCGATGTAGAGGCGTACCAACACCTCCAAGGAATGAAGTGTGTAGACTTGGTGAGACTATAGACTATCACCCATATAGCATCATGTCATGCCAAAATCCATGGTAGCCCCATCATAAAATCCATCGTAATGTGTTCTTATTTCCACTCGGGAATGGGAAGAGGCTGTAAAGTACTGGCGGGTCGCTGATGCTCGGCTTTCACCTGCTGACAAGTCAGGCATCAAGCAACAAACTCTGCGATCTCCCTCTTTAATCTCCTTCTTCATACCCGGCCACCAATAACTACCTTGAATAGTCCGGTACATCTTCGTACTACCCGAATACATAGCATAAGCGGAGGAATGAGCCTGCTCAAGAATAGCTCTTCGAAGATCGCTGTTAGTGGGAATACAAACCCACTCTCGGTATACTAGTAGTCCGTCATCACGGACTCAGAAATCTCCGCCATCACCCCTACGGATCCTATCAAGAATACGTTATAGCTCATCATCTGATTCCTGGAGTTCCCTAATGCGGTCGAGCAAGGTCGGCCTCACTTCAAATTGGACTAGTAGTGCTCCTCGATCATCACTAGCCAAGCTAACTCCTAATGCATAGAGTCCCACCAAACAAGAGAGATAAGCACTCTCTGTCGTCTGAGGAGAAGATGATGACTTTCGGCTCAAGGCATTGCCACAACATTAGCCTTTCCTAGATGATAATCGATGATAAGGTCATAGTCCTTCAATAACTCCAACCATCTCCCTTGTCTGAGATTCAATTCCCACTGGGTGAGCAAATACTTTAGACTTTATGATCTGTGAATACCTTACAGGTCACCCCATATAAGTAATGTCATCATATCTTCAAAGCAAAGACTATGATGGCTAACTCGAGGTCATGTGTCAGGTAGTTCAACTCGTGTTTCTTCAACTATCGAGAAGCATACGCAATAACTTGACCATCATACATTAATACACAACCCAATCCCAGTTAGCTGGCATCACTATATACCATATACTCCCGACTACTAGTAGGAATGGCCAATATCGGTACAGATGTCAATCATTATTTGAGCTCCTGAAAGCTCGCCTCACAACGATCATCCTAATGGAATTTGACATCCTTTTGCGTTAACTTAGATAGTGGAGCAGAGATTCGAGAGAATCCCTTTACAAACCACCAATAATAACCTGTAAGACCAAAGAAATTCCGGATCTCAGTCACGGGCTGCAGCTACTGCCATCTCAATATTGTTTCGACTTTCTATGAATCAACAAAAATACCTTCCGCAGAGACTATGTGCCTCAGAAAACCAATCTGCCATAGCCAAAATTCATATTTGGTGAATTTGGCATATAACTGTCTCTCGCAAAGGATCTGTAAAACAATCTAAAGGTACTGAGCATGTCCTCATCACTTCGCGAGTACACTAGGATATTATCGATAAACACGATGACGAACCGATCCAGCTAATCGTGGAAGACCCAATTCATTAGGTCCATGAATACGGCTGGTGCATTGGTCAGCCCAAATGGCATGACCAATAACTCAAAATGTCTGTATCAGGTACAAAATGCGATCTTGGGTACATTCTCAGCCCTAATCCATAGCTGGTGATAACCCAATAGAAGATCTATCTTTAAGAAAACCCTAACACCCTAAAGCTAATCAAACAGATCATCAATGTGGGGCAACGAATATCGGTTCTTGATAGCGATTTTGTTCATTTACCGATAATCCACACAAAGTCGAAGGGTATTGTCCTTCTTCTTCACAAATAACACTGGAGCACCCTAAGGTGAAGTGCTCGGATGGATACCCTTGTCCAGCAATTCCTACAGCTAAACCTTGAGATTGGAGTAGTCCCTAGAGTCAAATCCTGCAGTAATTCCTTCTTCTTCTCAGCTTGGCTGGTGCCATCCTATATAGATTGGAATAGTCCCTGGAGTCAAATCGATCTCAAAATCAAATTCTCAAACTAGTGGTAATCCAAGTAGCTTCTCGGGGAATAGGTCGGGAAACTCCTATACCATCGGGACCTCATCAATCCTCTATGGTGGTATCTATCATGTGGGCCAAATATCCCTTGAAAATGTATAACGTTGTGCCTTGAATATGTATAGTGTACCAGGCGTTGCATCGAGCATACTCAGTAGCATTGCGCTTTGAAAATATATAGCGTATCAGGCATTGCGCCAGGGGTACTCTGAGGTATTACGCCTTGAAAATGGATAGAGTACTAAGCGTTGTGCCGAGGGTATTCAGAGGCGTTGCACCTTAAAAATGTATGCTATACCAGGCATTGCACCAAAAGTACTCCGAGGTATTGTGCTTTGAAAATGTATAGCGTACCAAGCATTGCATTGATGGTACTTGGAGGCATTGCGCCTTAAAAATGTGTAGCGTACCACGCATTGCACCTATACTTGGAGGTATTGCATCTTGAAAATGTTAGTATATCACATAATGTGCCAAGAGGTAGGTGTTTTATGTTAGGTCTTCCTAGCTCTGCAGTGGGAGGACAGTGGGGTGTCTAATTGAAAAATGCATGCTCGTTGTACTGAAAATGTTTTATTAACATTGATGAATCGTAAAGTAATAAATGTTCAAGATAAGAGAATTATGAAACTTGTTGAAGATAAATACACAAGTTTTTAGAGTTCCACATGCGTAGTATGGCCGATCCATCCAAACGACTAAGTCAGTAAATTCTAGGTCAAAACACCAAGCATGCCCAATATGGGCCTTCCCAGTTGGGCATGAGTTTGCCCTCATGTGTGGTTGTCCAGTTGCCTCCACTCTTCGGAGTACCAAATCTCCGAGTCCAAACTTTTTAGCTTTGATCCTTTTGTTGTAGTACTGAGCCATTTGTTGTTGAAAGGCCGCCAATCGAGCGGATGCAATGTCCCTTGATAGTGGGCCTTGGTTGATAGTTGATGTCAAACTTGCCGAGTTCAATACTCCATTTGATTAGCCGTCCTGAGGTATCCCTCTTCTATAGAATTTGCTTTTGCAACTAATCGGTTAACACCATGAATGTATGTACTTGAAAGTATGGGCAGAGGCAACAAGCTGCTATGACGAGACCAAAGGCTACGTTTTCAATTGGCTTGTAGTTTACTTCTACCTCCTAGAGGACACGGCTGACATAATATATCGGCCATTGTATGTCAGCATCTTACATTAGTAGCATAGAACAAAGGGCATGGTTAGAGATAGAAAGATAGAGATCAAGTTTCTCACCGAGGGTAGATCGAGAGAGTAGGGTAGTGATGAAAGATATTCCTTAGGCTTATCAAAGTCAGTTTGATATTTGGCGGTCCATGCGAATGTTTGAAATCTTTTAAGGTATCGAAGAAGGGCTTATACTTTTCCTGACTTTAGACATGAATCTATTTAAGGTGGCAATCCGCCCTATAAGGCATTGTATTTCTTTAATGTTTTAGGCGGTATCATGTCCATATCGCTTGAATCTTTTTTGGATTCGTTTCAATTCCCCAATTCATGATTATAAAGCCGAGTAACTTACCCGATGTAATCCAAATAGTGAATTTTTCTGGATTGAGTCTCATGTTGTAACGCCCCAGTGTTCTGAAGGTTTCCTTCAAGTCTGCCACATGACCTTCTAGGCTGGTGTTTTTAATGAGCAAGTCATCCACATAAGCTTCTACATTCTTGTCAATTTGCTCGCCAAAGACTTTGTTGACTAATCTTTGAAAGGTGGCTCCTATATTTTTTAAGCCAGAAGCATGACTCTATAACAATAAAATAAGTGCCAAATTTTGTAATAAAGCTCATCTTCTCCTCGTTCTCAGGGGCTATCCAGATTTGGTTATAACCGGAGTAGGCATCCATGAAACTTAAAAGTTTATGGCCTGAGAAGTTGTCCATAAGTTTATCAATGTTAGGGAGTGATAACTATCCTTTTGCACACTTTGTTGAGATTTGTGAAGTCAACGCACATCCTCTACTTGCCGTTAGCCTTCTTTACTATGACTACATTGGCTAACCATTCAGGATATTTTCACCTCTCTAATGAAGCTCACCGTCAAAAGCATCAGTATTTCCACTTTAATGACTTGTTGGCATTCAAATGTGAATATCCTCTTCTTCTGCTTCACAAGCTTATGGCTCGGATTAGTGGTCAACCTATGAATAACCACCGAGAGATGGTTCCCTTATATGTTTTTAGGTGACCATGCAAAGACCTTAAAATAGTGACGGAGGCATCCAATATTGACCTCCCACAAAGATGGTGGCAGACAGTCTCCAATCAAAATAGTTTGTACAGGATTTTCAGTAACTGGGATCTCTTCCACCTCTTCGGTAGGTTGGGCTTTGTTGGCACGAGATCGTCCCTACATTTGGCCATTTTTATTGAGAGGTTTTCTTTGCTTTCTCTAAATGGAGGTAGTTGAAATATGGGATCATAGTTCAAGGTTGCAATACACTGTGCAATTCTAAATTTAACTTTCATGTGCTTAGCTCTTGGCAAGGCCTCCAGGTTGTTTGTGCTGGGACTACCGAGGATGGCGTCATAAGGAGAAGGGGATTTGATTACACTGAATGTGACTACAATGGTGGCGTGATTTGGAGGAGTCCCCCAAGGTTATAGGAGTACTATAGTGCCTTCTAGATATAACAATTCACCGGAGAGTCCTCTTATTGGAATCATTTGGGGTTGTAAGTCCGTAAGGACAAAGCTTATCTATTGAAAAGCCCCCTAATAAAGGAGGCCACGGCCTATCCCTTGGTCGATGAGGATTCTCCTAACAGTGTATGAACCTATCTCCGTTGTAATAACAAGAGGATCATGGTGATCTGGCTGAACTCCAATTAAATCATCATCGTCGAAGCCAACAGGTGGCCTTTTCCTCTTTTATGACATAATTTCAACAAGAATGGAGATTTGGGTTGAGAACCAATTTCTTCCTACCCTGTTCCCATAGACTACGCCAATCTGATTGAGGTTGGTTTTCTCCACAGATATTTATTCTGTTTGTATGAGTAGGAGTCCTGGATTAAGAGATAGTCCAAAGCTTCATGAGGGTGTCTTGGCTCAGTGTTACCGGTGTGTTTGATGTGTAGGGCTCCTGAGAAGTTACCTAGGTGGTGGATAATGTTATGCTTATATATCCATAGTTCTTGAAAAGATCTGTAAAGCATTGGGATTGTTGAAACCTAGTTTTCTTGTGGAGAGATTATGGAGAATCTTCGAGATCGTAGGAGATAAAGTCAAAGATTTCTTAAAGATACATTATCTTGTTGATCGGGGAAAGTCTCAACTGTTGTAGGGTGTTCATGCCTTATCAAGAGTGCCTGCGAAAGTATGTTTTCTTATTTTGCGGGACCGTTATGAGAATAGGGAAGATTCTCATCTGCATAAGGAAAGTTTGAATTCACTTTAAGATTTACTTCCTTCATAAATTATCTCAAATCATACTTATCACGTGATTGAATGAATTACAATGGTAAAATGCATTCATCGAGGAGTGAAGTGATGGAGGACTAGAATGATTGAGAAGCTATTGGTGCATTTGGTTTGACGGGCTCGGTTTAATGAATCGAGAGTAAGGTTCTGATCTTTTTGGTAGTGGGCCTTGAGCCATGTATCATCAAACCACAAGCTAGCTATCCGTGAATACCCTCATTTCTCAGGCTCCCAACTCCCAGTAATGTCACGATTTGTAGCCCTGTGAGGAGTGCCTCGTACTCAGACTGGTTGTTGGTAGCTTTGAATTCAAAGTGTAGAGTGTATTCGGCTTTAAAGTTATCGGGACCCATGATGGTAAGTCCGGCTTTGCTTCTTAATGAGTTGGAGGACCCATTTATGTGTAATGTTCAAGGCAGTAATGCAAGCCCTTCTTGAGGACCGGCAGGTATTTGTTCATCACAGTGCTGGATCGTGTACTCGAGGATGAAGTTAGCGAAAGCTTATCCCTTGATAGCAGGCCTTGGTTGATAGTCGATGTCAAACTCACTTTCAATACTTTATTCGATTAGGTGACCCGAGCTATCATTCTTCTGTAAAATTTGCTTTAGTGGCCGATCGGTAAACACCACGATTCTATATGCTTGAAAGTATGGGTAGAGGCGACGAGCACTATGATGAGAGCAAAGGCTACCTTTTCAAGCTTGTAGTTTACTTTTGCCTCTTAGGGACAAGGCTAACATAATGTATAGGCCTTTGTACATCAGTATCTTGCTTTACTCGCATAAAACAAAGGGCATGGTTAAAGATAGAGAGATAGGGATGAAATTTCTCACCGGGAGTGGGTCAAGAGAGCAACAATGGTGATGAAAAATATTTCTTAAGCTTATCAAGGTATCGAAGAAGGATTTATACTTTTCACTGACATCAGACATGCATTGACTTAATATGGTGGCAATCCACCCTGTAAAGCATTACATTTCTTTTAATGTTCTAGGTAGTGTCATGTCCATGATGGCTCGGATCTTTTCTGGATTAGTTTCGATTCCTTGGTTTGTCATTAGAAAGTCAAGGAATTAATCCTATGTAATCCCAAAAGTGGATTTTGTTGGATTGAGTCTTATGTTGTAACACTCCAGTATTTTAAAGGTTTCCTCTAGATCCACCACATGAGCTTTTGGGCTGGTGCTCTTAATGAGTAGGTCATCCACATAACCTTCTACATTCCTACCAATCTACTCGCCGAAGACTTTGTTGACCAATTTTGAAAGGTGGCTCCTATATATTTTTTTTTAAACCAAAGGACATGACTCTATAACAATAAGTGCCAAATTCTGTAATAAAGCTCGTCTTCTCCTCAGCCTCAGAGGCCATCCGAATTTGGTTATAACTAAAGTTTACATTCATGAAACTTAAAAGTTGATGGTCTAAGAAGTTGTCCACAAGTTTATCAATGTTAGGGAGTGGATAACTATCTTTTGGGCACGCTTTGTTGAGATCTATTAAGTCGATGCACATCCCCACTTGTCGTTGGCATTCTTTACCATGACTATGTTGGTTAACCATTATGGATATCCCACCTATCTAATGAAGCCTGCCATTAAAAGCTTCTGTACTTCCTCTTGAATCACTCATTGGTGTTCTAGTGTGAATATCCTCTTCTTCTACTTCACAGGCCTATGGTTTGGGTCAACGGTTAACCTGTGAACAATCACCAAGAGATAGATCTTTAGCATGCCTTCAGGTGACCATGTGAAGACCTTAGAATGGTGATAGAGGCATCCAATAATGGCCTCCCACAAAGATGGTGGTAGACGGGCTCCAATCTGAACAGTTTGCACACAATTTTTGGTTATTGGGATCTCTTCCACCTTTCTAAACGTTGGGGTTTGTTTGTCGACGCGGGATCATTCATAAACTCAGCCATTTCTACTGAGAGATTTTCTTTGCTTTCTCCAGATGGTGGCAATTGAAATGTGGGATCATAGTTGAGGGTTGCATTACCCTGTATTGTTCTAAATTTGACTTTTATATACTTAGTGCTTGTCAAGGCCTCCAGGTTGTTTGAGTTGGGACGACTAAGGATGGCATTATAAAGAGAAGGGGATTTGATTACATTGAATGTGACTTCAGCCATGGCGTGATTTGGAGAGGTCCCCAAGGGTACAAGGAGAGCTATAGTGCCTTTTGGGTATAACGATTCACTAGAGAGTCCTCTTATTAGAATCGTCTGGGGTTGTAAGTCCATAGGGACGAAACTCATCTATTGAAAAGACCTCCAATAAAGGAGGTCATGGTCTGTCCCTTGGTCAATGAGGATTCTCTTAACCATGTACGAATCTATCTCCACTATAATAACAAGAGGACCATGGTGATCTAGCAGAACTTTGATTAAGTCGTCATTATTGAAACTGATAGGTGGCCGTTTCCTCTTTTGCGACATATTGACGATGGAGATCCGTGTTGAGAGTGAATTTCTTTTTAGCCTGTTCCCACAGACGGCACCAATCTAGTGAAGGTGGATTTTCTCCACAGATACCTGCTCTGTCTATCTGAGTATGAGTCCTAGAATGAGAGGTGGTCCGAAGTTTCGTGAGGAATGAAACTGTAACTACCACCAGAAGGTGCTCTGGTGGGGTGACTCCATCACTTAAGTTGGAAAGAGCAGTTTTAGAATATGGAAAACAAACTAAGAAGAAAGGTGTCTCGATTCTATGTTGTCGATGTTTTGAAGTGAAGGATTCCTGAGAACTTACCTAGGTGGCGACTAATATTGTGCTCATATATCCATGGTTCTTGGAAAATTCTGTAAACTATTGAAAGTGTTGAAACTCTAATTTTTTTGTAAAGAGATTACTGAGAATTTCCGAAATTGTAAGAATTATAATCAAAGCTTTCTTAGAGATACTATATCGTTGATCGGGGAAAGTCTCTACTATTGTGGAGGTTTCATAACTTTTCAAGAGTGTCTATGAAGGTATGTTTCCTTATTCTACGGGACTGTTCTAAGAAGGGGGAATATTCTTATCCGTATAAGGAAAGTTTGAATTCATTTAAAGATTTACTTCCTTCATGGATTATTTCAAGTCGTGTTTATCACATGATTAGATGAATTACAATAGTGAGATGCATTCACCAAGGAGTAAAATGACCGAGGACTAAAATGATCGAGGATTAAAATGACCGAAGATTAAAATGACCGAGAAGGTATGGGTGCATATGGTTCGATGGGCTCACTCAGGGTAAGGTTATGATCTTTTTGGTAATGGGCCTTGAGCCATCAATTCCAATTTTTGATTTTTTATTCCTTGTAAGATGGATCTTAAATTATTTTCAAATACCAAGTTTGAATGTCTTTGGTATGTTTTTAATTTGAGGGGACTAAGTATTAGAAAAGACATTAGAAGATGGATTGTTGAAAAAGAAGGTCTGAGTTTTAAACCGGTATATGTTCGATATATTATGCTCAAACCTGAAAATTTGAAACAAGGACTATATTCTGCTTTAATTGATTAAATACCCATCCGTGCATTTTAGGTGTTGCTTACTAGATTGGTCTAAATGACAACTAGCCTTACTTATATTATTCGCGCACATTGCATCATTAAAAAGGCATTGTTTCAAATTTTCTTATATTATCATCAGGGAGTTAGCACAAAGAGCCATTTATGAGCCTTTTGTCTCCTTATTATTATTTTTTTTCATAAAAAAATATAATCAGATGGATTTAAAATGAAAATAAAAAAGAATAGGTATAGGAAAATTCTATCATTTAAACCGTCCTTAAAATTTCTTATTATTCCTTAGGAGGTTGCTTTTTCTCCACTCTTGCTTTAGCGTCTCGATGTCATTGTCAACCCAGAACAAAGTACAAAAGCAGCAACCATTATTGAACTAAATTGGAAAGAGGAGAGAGAGAGAGAGAGAGAGAGAGAGGATAAAAGCAACTGGGCCATGGGGTAGAGACAAGAAACAAGGATTTGGGGGAAGAATGTACAAAAGGCTATGGCTAGACATGGGCATTTGTCAAAAGCCAGCGAAACAAATGAGGGTCGCAATTGATTCACCAAGACTATAAATATCATACGGAAAGTAATGCTATGAACAAATAGAATGGTAAGAGTTTTTTTTTTTTTGGTACAGAATGGTATGAGTTTTAGCACTACTGAAACAAATTCTTATCAGAATTTTGTGTTTTCATTAATTTCTTATGTTCCGATATTTTCTTTTTCAGTTTTTCAGCAATTTTATAAGGGTTAAATGAATTGACAATCAAATATATTAAATTTTACTTAACAGTCTATATTAACATATTTTAATTAATTTTATTTAAAATATATATTAATATTTTTTTAAATTAGTAAAATAATAATAATAAATTAAATTTTAATTTTAAATTTTGAAATCAATTATCAGACAAATACATCAAAGAACAAAAACTAATAAAAGAAATATATTAATATAAATTGTTATATAAAATTTTACTAATTTAATCTTTAATTTATTTAATTATATCTTTAAAATTTTTATATTATAAATGCATTGACTTAATTTATCCGAATATAATTAAAAAATTAGATGTTCCATACTTGAATTTTAATCCAATCAACGATCAGTTGATATAATAGGATATAGTTTTTGATCTTGTTGTTAAGGTCTCAAATTTGACTTACGAGTTGCGTATGAAATACACTATATTAAGAGGATAATTTTTTAAATGAGTTATTGTAAATATCGAATCAAATTAGTCGAAATATGATTTTGAATATCAATTAATATAATAAAAAAAATAATTGATATCCACATGAGAATTTATGAAAGTTGCAGGGGGAAGGAAAGGACACCCTAAATGCCTGGAGGTTTCCTATGTAAACTTGAATTATGAAATTTGTACCTGCCTAAGTTTTTCCCTTTTTCTAAACCCTTTTTTTTTGGGTTCACAGGAAAGATTAATTACTTTTTGACGGGGGAGATTCCTTGAATTCCAGATCTAATGGTTGAATCAAAGCAAGTCCCAAGTGGTCTGGGACCCCTCAGTATCATCCAAAAGAGAAAAAGCTTGGAGTAGTTATCTTGAAACTAGAGTGCTTCCTATTACAATTTACTAGTCGATTGATTAAATTAATCCCCATCTACCCAAGCTTTGACTAGTCGTTCTTCATACAGGAAATAAGGGTCTCCGGTAGTAAGCAGCAAACTTAAGGTGTCATCTGGGTTAAGGTTGGGAGAGAGAGAAAATGGCATCGGCAACTGTACTTCTCTTCTTCTTGGTTGCAGTGATTGGCTATGGAGGATTCAGTGCTGAAGCTCAAAGCCAGATAGCTCGTCTTCCGGATAGTGAATGTGAGTAGGCTTTTTGAAATCTTGTTTTTACTCTCTCTCCCTTCTCTCTCTCCACATATTGTTGATAGGGTGGCTTCATCACCAACACACTCCATCAACACACACACACACAGTGGGAGTTTCTATTTTCGGGATTTCTATTTTCCTGGTTTGAAGGAGTAGTAGCATTATGGAATTAATGTTCTTTCATGGTTGTTCAATGCATCCAATCCAAAGATCCATAATTTTGCAGAGGTTTATCTATAATATAAGACGTCTCTCCTTCCGTATATGCATTTATGGATTTGAGTTTTTATTACCGGATTTGTTGCATATTCATGGTTATGAAATCATATAAATCAGAATCAAATTTTAACGCTTTAATTCATTTTAAAATTAAAATTTTTAAATAATTAGAATTTTATTTTAATTAATTTAATGATTATTAATTTTATAAATATTAATATTCGATTGAAGAACTCATGCCACCCAAACTATCAACTTGATACATAGAATAATGCTCCAACAAGTATCGAGATTCACAGTTAATGGGCCGACGAATCTGACCTCATGTTCAAACAAGTGTCCGAAACCGTCCAAAATACGCGCTTTCAGTCTTCTTTTTAATTGCCAAAAACGACAATTCTGACCTGGACCATAATGACCCACTTGAATTTTGTTTTACTTTTTTTTATTATTTTTTAAAATTAATCTATATTTAAATTTATATTTCAAAAATTTACCTAAATTTATGATTTAAGTTTTTTCTTTTTAAATTTTGATTAAATGACTTAACACTCTTACTATTAAATTAGCTACTTGAATAGCAATTGCCAATAGACACTTTTCTTTTTTTTTTGTTCATCGGACTTGGTTCACCGTTGAATCTCTAAAGTTTTGTTCCGATTAATTTCAGTCAAACTGCTGTCAGATCTCAATTGGAAGAAAACTCTCCCAATGTCGTTTTTGTTACTATCAAAACGAATCTCAGTGATATTAGTATCCTTCCCACTAAACCAACGAAACGTTGGTTACCATTGCAAATTTGTGAAACCCTAATTCTCTCACTCTCTCTCTATGTTAATCAAATTGAGATTTTTGTGAATGCAGTGAAGGCTCTCAGAGAAATCACAATGGCATTAGGTGCAAAAAATGTTAATTTAAGCAATGATCCGTGCCAACAACAAATGATTAAATTTGATTACCAAAGTACGGATGACGTCAATAATACACTCCTATGCAATTGCGAGTTTGATGACAACACCACATGTCATGTGACAACAATGTAATGTCTCGCTCCTCCCCCTCCCCAACACTTCACCATTTTTGTATGAATGATTTTGGTTTCCATTTTAAGAAATTGTGTGCCCTACTTGTCATTTGTTTGATTCAGTGTTCTCAAAAGTTTGAGCCTTCCTGGGAAGCTACCGATACAAATGATTGATCTTCCTCATCTTGAAACAATGTAAGAACCCACAACCTTTCTCAAAATCATGTACACTTTGCAAACATACTAGACAAATGTGTACGATCTCAAAATCTTTATCTTCCAATTACTATAGATTAAAGCTTAGATGTTACGTATAAAAAGAGATGCTTCTCGTACCAGCTAAGTAAAGATGGGCTCAAACATTTACATTTAGTGGTTGAGTTCTGTCACATGTTTTAGCCCAAAGTAAGAGCCCCTTTTAGAATGGCATTTGATGTCCCAAAGGCCATTATATATTCATTTATGAGAAGATGTAAAGCCCATATGATGAAGGGTGTCATGAGAAGATGGCTTTGGTTATTTGTTTCTTTGCAGTGATTTATTTGGCAATTGCCTCAATGGCACACTTCCTAAGGAATGGGCATCCATGAAGCTTGTAACAACCATGTAATCAGTCCTTTCTTTTGCATGCAAAGCAAAGTGTATTTGATATATTTTTTTTAATTATTCTTCCTTTTCTTTCCTGCTTAAAATAAAACTAACAATTTGTGTAGCTCCGTCTGTGCAAACCGCCTAACGGGGACAATCCCTAAGGAATGGGGAAGATTGACCAGTCTCACTTACCTGTATGTTTCTATTGTTTCCATATCCATTTTTAGCTTTAACTCTCAAAATTCTTCTACTTGTTAAAGATGATGATACCACTGTCATTGAAACTCAGGACTTTTGAAGCCAACCAGTTGTCGGGAGCTATTCCCGATGAGCTTGGTAATCTGGTTAACTTGGAAACCCTGTAAGAATTCCCATCATAGAAATCTACTTGTCTGCCATGACACTTGCCTTTTTTCTTTTTTTAATATGGTTTCTGTGATTTCAGGATTCTTTCCTCAAATCAATTTGTGGGAAACTTGCCCAAGACATTTGCTAAACTAACAAAGCTACAACAGTTGTGAGTGTTCATCCGTTTAAAGCAGTTATTCATATTCTGCATTATGCTCTGTATATTTCATAACTTCAGTTCTTCATCCTGCAGTCTACTTAGTGACAATAGCTTTAGTGGAGCCGTAGTTGATGTTTTCGAGAACATGACTCAACTGACAATGCTGTAAGATTTGTAATTTCCTGAGAGCCATAGCTTTGTTATGAGGTTGAAGATTCTGATTCTATTCCCACTTCAATTTGAAGGCAAATGTATGCAACTGGACTGGATGGTCCTATTCCAATTTCTATTTTTCATCTGGGAAACTTGACCGATCTGTAAGTGAAATTCACCATTTTGAACATATCTGATTTAGAAAAATATTTGAACCTTTTATGAATCAATCTTTTCTTCTTGATATTCAGGAGGATCAGTGATATGAACTGCACCATGTTCAACTTCCCAGACCTGCATAGCCTGACAAGCATTCGATACCTGTATATCCAACAGTCTCTTCACCGCTTTTTGCATGAATACATAAAATAGGTTAGTATTCGAAGACAGAGTAATCTGTTTTCTCATTCCTTGCAGGATTTTGAGAAACCTAAATATGTCCGGAGCACTTCCAACTTACATATTGCAAATGTCAGAACTGAAGATGCTGTAAGTATAAGGTTCCTAGTTAATCTCTTTGTTTGTTAAGATAGCCCACGAATTTGACTATTACAATGTGTCAATAACATTTGCAGTGATGTCTCATTTAACAAATTAAGCGATGGAATACCAAAGGTTACAGCAATACCAGGATATACGTAAGCAAATGTTTCATTAACTCTGTGCTTCAATCTCTCAAACTATTTGAGGATCCTGCCACTGGTGCATCATAATAATCAAGTTTCCTGTGTCTACCTTTTAGATTTTTGTCTGGCAATGTGCTTAGCAGTGGCGTACCAGATGTGGTCATCAATGCAGCTACTAACCTGTGCGTACCTAGGACTCGATCTTTGGGGTTGCTTCTTGTAAGGTTTTTAGACAACTTTTTGGCATAAACTCCCCGTTGTTGCTTTTTTCTTGCAGTGATCTGTCCTATAATAATCTGACATGGTCACCAACCTGTCAAGCTACTGTGTAAGATCATCCTTCATGACCCTTAATTTGGTTCTCATTCTACATTGTTTGATGTATCATGGTTTAAACTTTTATTAGGAAAATAAACCAGTATCACAGCTCAGCGACGGACAGCTTGTAAGACTCTTCTTTCTATAATGTCTAGCTAGGTTAAATAATCATGAAAGCAGCAACCTAGGACTTTGTATTTTTTTTTTTCCTCAATTTGATTGATTAGTTGTGCTCCTAATGTTCTCGAGTTCTTGTGTTGTAAATAGAGGTGGACTTCTTCCTTGCTCACATTTATCCAACTGCTCAAAATGTATGTACATATGTAGGTTGAAAAATACGCAGTCATAATTATGCTAAGGTACTTCAAAGGTGTGAGGAAGTGATTTTGATTTTGCTGCAGTGTATCAATCATTAAATATAAATTGCGGTGGGCAAGATGTGGATATAAAAAATAAATGGGGAACTCTCCACTACAAAGGAGATGGGGATGCTACTGGTGGGGCTTCCCTACTTTATTTGAAAGAAAATTCTAATTGGGGATTTAGCAGCACTGGGGATTTCTTGGATGATGAAAAGAGGTTTGACAATAAGTATACTGCACAAGCAAGCATCACGCCTTCAGGCTCAGACAGTGAACTGTATAGGACAGCACGTTTGGCTCCCATATCTCTTGCCTACTATGGATATTGTCTAAAGAATGATGTCTACAAAGTGAAACTCCACTTTGCAGAGATACAGTTTAGTGATGCAGAAGCATTTAACAGTCTTGGAAGAAGGATTTTTGATGTTTACATTCAAGTAAATGATTGATTTTATTGTGTGTTTTTCTTTTTCTAAAGTTGCTTATAATGAACAATTTTATGAATAGCATGCTTTCTTCCAGGGAGAGTTGGTGTTGAAAGATTTCAATATCATGGTGGAAGCCAATGGAACTGGGAGACCACTGATTAAACAATTTAATGCCAGTGTCATGGACAACACTCTAGAGATCCGTTTCTATTGGGCTGGGAAAGGGACAACCGTCATCCCTAGAAGAGGAATATATGGTCCTCTTGTATCAGCAATTTCAGTATGCCCCAGTAAGTTGATCCAACAAGCCCTCTCTCTCTCTCAAGTTTATCTTAAGATCATATAACTTGTCAGAGCTTCTTAAGTGGTATTCTGAGCACAATTTTGTTGTTCATGTGCTGATTGCTTCCAGGTTCCAGATCCCATTGTGAAGGTGAGAAGAGGATGATAAACGCACACACTGATGACCTTGTTAAAAACTACAGTTTCGTTTTTCTGTCTCTTAAATCTTTTGGGCACTTTGATTGTTCTCAGTTCATTCAGAAGCAAATACAATGCCTATGGTGGTTGGAATTTGTGCTTCTTCAGCATGCCTTCTGTTTCTCATATCAGCTGTTCTTTATTGGAGATTACATCTTGCAAATAACAAAGTGGTGAAAGGTACCACCAAATATCAACCAACTTTAATCGAATATTTACCATTTTTCGAATAATTTATAAATTGCAAAATTTTTTGACAGGTTCCTTTACACTAAGACAACTAAAAGCAGCTACTAACAACTTTGATCCAAGAAACAAGCTTGGAGAGGGTGGTTTTGGGCCTGTCTACAAGGTTTTTCTGCCTAATCAGCTTTGTTTTCTGCAGCCAAGTTTAGGAGATGTTTGTATAACTTCTGCTGCATTAGCTTTCTGGTCATCTTGACCCTTATATTTCTCTATGAACCAAAGTCTCTTTTTTTTTTTTGTTTTTAATATGTGCAGGGACAGTTATCAGATGGTACAATAGTTGCGGTCAAGCAGCTTTCTTCTAAATCTAGACAAGGTCACCGCGAATTTGTGAATGAGATAGGCATTATTTCAGGATTGGACCACCCGAATCTTGTGAAGCTTTATGGCTGTTGTATTGATGGGAGCCAATTACTGCTGGTTTACGAGTATATGGAGAACAATTCTCTTGCTTATGTTCTTTTTGGTAATTTTTCTTTGCTTTTTTGGCAAGCACTCAGACATTATTATTGAATGTGCTACAAAATTGATGAATC
Organism: Dillenia suffruticosa; assembly: GCA_033439265.1. Lineage (NCBI taxonomy): Eukaryota > Viridiplantae > Streptophyta > Magnoliopsida > Dilleniales > Dilleniaceae > Dillenia > Dillenia suffruticosa. The sequence continues at coordinate 18,632,537 of JAVTVX010000015.1, read as the reverse complement.
TTTCTATTAATTGTATAATTTTTGTGCCCAGAAAAAGATGATTTCAAATTGAACTGGGCAGCAAGGAAGAAAATTTGTGTGGATATAGCCAGAGGGCTGGCCTTTCTTCATGAGGAATCACAGCTGAAGATTGTCCATAGAGACATAAAAGCCACAAATGTACTACTTGATAAGGATCTAAATGCAAAAATCTCAGACTTTGGACTAGCAAAGCTCGATGAAGAGAAGTCCCATATTACCACTAGAATTGCTGGAACTATGTAAGTTTATCATCTCTTTTACAAAGCCCTCCACACTGACACCCATAAAAGATAAACCTTCTCTCTCTCTCTCTCTCTCTCTCTCTCTCTCTCTCTCTCTCTCTCTCTCTCTCTCTCTCTCTTCAGAGGATACATGGCTCCCGAATATGCACTTTGGGGTCATCTGACAGATAAGGCCGATGTTTATAGCTTTGGTGTGGTTGCATTGGAAATAGTTAGTGGGAAGAACAACTCAAAATACAGGCCAGCCAACAACTGTGTTTGTCTTCTTGATTGGGTATTTGGCACTTTTTTTTTCTCTTCTATTGAAATGTGTTGGCATTGGCAGGCTGTTGTTTAAAGGTACTGTGTTTTCACAGGCCTTTGTTGCACAACAAAATCGAAGCTTGAATGAACTAATCGATCCAAGGTTAGGAACGGATTTCAACAAGGAGGAGGCGGAGAGGATGATGAGAGTGGCAATCTTGTGCGCCAACACTTCTCCAACTCTTAGGCCTACAATGTCATCTGTATTAGAGATGCTTCAAGGTACCATGATTGTTGAAGAAGTGAACTTGGATCCTGGAATCTATGCTGAAGACATGAGATTCAAGCTCTTGAGAGACCAGTCCCAGAGTTCCACATTATATGACACTCGGCCTGTTTCTTCGATGTCAGCTTCTTCCCAAGATCTCTACTCTGTCAATCACAATCAACCATATCATGGACGAGGCTTCTCTTTTGAATAGCCTTTAATGGTTGAGTACTAAGAGAGCCATCTCATGACAGAAAAATAACCACTATTTTATCATTTATATTTTTGTGGTTTTTTTTCTCAATTATTGTAGCGTCAACTTGGTCCAAAGTGGAGACCAGCTATTAAGTTTATTAATTGGAATGTTCCAAAGAAGAATAAATTTTCAAGATCCAAACAATGAAATGAAGGGATGGCCTTACTTGCACAAGTTGATATCCATTAAGACTCAATTTGCATATAATGACAATGTTTTGCTTTCTATCACCAAACATTTGGCCAGCTATTAAGGTACTTGATTTTCTTGTGATAAAATATATATTCCACAAGTAAGATTCAAACCCAAAAATCTCTTAGTTTTGGGCCAGCGATAAATGTCACAGTACCGAAATCTCTTGCTCTGACAACTTATATTTATCTTAACTTCTTTTATTATTATTCTGACAAGAATTCATGGTAAGAGTGCAAGAAGCAAGAAAGGAGTTGCCTTTATTAGGGGCGTGAAACCAAAATGGCTATCATTCTTGTGGAATGGTGCATATCTATTATCAACTGCAACTTAGGGAGACTAGACTGATGACACACACTACGAATTTTCCCTGGAATTATATTGGCTAATTTTGATTTTTTCTGAGACTTTGGCTTCTCGTGTCAATTCATTTTCTTTTTGGGTCGACTTATATCTATGAAATGTATGGGCAAGCCAACTTGTGATGTTGATAGATTGACTCATGTTTATGAAATGTGTGGGACAAAGCCAATTTGAGGTCTTTATGCAAATGCTCAAGTTGGCTTGTGCAATTGGTAAGCTAACTCGGTTAGTCCATAGACTAGGATTCTGAACCTTGCTTTTGATAGGTTGACTTGTGCAGCTAGTAAGTCAACTTGGTTGGTTTGCAGACAAGGCTTTTGAAGCTTGGATTTCACAGGTCGACTTATTTCTGGGTAGACTTACTACATGTGTTATTGTGATGTGAGGTCGACTTGTCCTATAGCCAGGTCGAATTACTTAATTTCAGTATTGGATTTATGAGACTTGTTCTCTTCAAGTCGACTTGTCTAGTGCTTAAGTCGAGTTGAGACTAGGATTTCTAAATTCTAGATCAACTTGTTTATAATGCAAGTCGACTTGAGATTTTGATTTTTGCATTCTAGCATTCTAGGTCGACTTATTACAATGCAGGTCGACTTGTTTGGGCTAATTGTACTACTTTAAAGATGCGAAATGATTAAAAAAGACAACCAACCCAATTAAATTCTTGAGTCATGGAGGGCAAGATTGTAAATTCTCACTATAAACATACTTAAGTCAACCCTAATTTCATTTCTCACCCTCTCCCATCGCATGAACACTCTCCCTCTCTCATTTTGCCTCTCTTGTTCGTCCCTCTCACTCCCATTCTCTCTCTTTCTCTTTTGAAATCGATCGTAGTTTTCCCCAAACCCATAGACCCAATCTTCCAAACCCTCAAGCAGGCACTTACAAGATCAAACCTAGAGAGAGAACTAGATTTTCTAGTGAGAGAAAACATAGGGTTTTGGTGGTATTTCAACTTGGAGATGAAATTTGTCACGCCCCGACCCGGGATCGTGAGCAGCCGCCCGTTACCCTGGATGCCGACTGTATTTTTACAGAAAATCGGGCAGAACCTCCCCATATATCGGAGGTCTCCCATATTAAAATAAACCTGTTACCTGTCCAAAAGGGGCCATCCCGGCCTCAAAATGCATATATTATCCTCAACAACAAATCAGATCATCCTACTGCACAATCCAGGGCAACGCAAGGCTAACAAACAATTCTCCACAGTCCTAACCACAGACCTCTACTGCCATGCCCCCGTCAAAGGCATGTACAGCCGCCAGTCGCCCCTCCTGTGATTTAGAGGAGGCACCGAGCGATCCTAGAGGACAATTCTAAGACATGACACATTCCCAAATACAGACGCAACGAAAAAGAAATGCCTCAATGCAATGTCATGCAGTGACATGAGAGTTCCACAATTTAAATGTCCATATTTATACAGTCATCCCAGAATTATAAAAATGGTCATCTATAGACCTCAGAATACAAATACATCACCAATACAAATTTTTTGCAGCGGAAATACACAATGACTCCTCAAGTCCAGGCCTAATCTCCAAAGATACTGAGCGTCCTAAAAGCGACACTCCTTGTCAAATACTATCTCTGAAACAAAAGGGAAATGAGGGGTGAGTACTCGGGAGAGAATACTCAGTGAGTGAGTGGGTCAATGCAGTCATCAAATATGGAGTGTGAAACTGGAGTGTCAAAACATAAGTATATAAATCATATTTCAAATCATCATGCTCTTCATTTCAACAATATATCATTTCACGCATTTTCAAGTCAAATATGCATCCAAAGCACTGTCATTAAAATCATAGAGCTGCAGCCGAAAATGTCTTAGCAGAGGTCTACCGCGACCTATGACAGGCGCACCGGGGTGTTATATGCAAATTTCTTTAAAGTGCTCTCTACCCCGGTGTTGGCGACGAACCTCGTCCAGGTGCTAGACTTGGAGAGGATATCCAATCCAAATCCAAATCCTCCCCCTTTCGGGTTCAACCTGGCTAGTATCGTGTAGATAATCAAATCACAACAACTCGTGGGATACCCCAGGCCTAGGCATATCCGGATGCCACCAAAGCGCCTCTCACGGTGTCCTTCGTAGCTACGGAACAATACATATCAAAGCTCTCAAAGCCAAAATCAATATCACATCAAAATGTGCCGAAGTCAGGTTCATAAACCAATGCAACATAGAGCATAAAATGGCACATTATACATTTCAACCACATAGATGCATAATTTCATAATTCAATACAGTTTTTGGACACTCCAACGGTTCACAAAAGTCAATTTTAAAACCAGTCAAAACATTTCCAGCATACGACAAATCATGCTCATTATCAAAATGTTGTAAAACAGGATTTACATATTAAACAAAAGCATTGAAATAAATCCCACTCACAGTTTTGGGGAAGGTAGCGCACTCCCCAATAACGCCAAAATACGCAAAACAAGACGCCCCTCAATCGAGTCACTAAGAAAGCCAACCTAATCAAGTCATCACAATTTTCATCAATTTCCGACTATTTGAGGGTTTATCGTTTTTCTTAATTTCGTACGAACCCTAAATTCCTCAATTTATAAACAAATCAACTAATGCTACCTAATTTGACAAATTTTATTCAAGGGTTGAAGAGATTTTATTTCTCTCACCTAGGATTCTTCGGGTCTCAGATTTAGCTTTCGTTCGCCCGTTGGTTTGGTCTAAAACCTGAATGTTTCCAGATTTGAAACAATTGCGAACAATTTAAGTCCAATACTAAAGAATTTCGAAACCCATGTGCGAAAATCGAAACTTAGAGTCATTTACCTTCGCAGAGGCTCACGGACGGCCGCGGGCCGTTGCGGGCCGTGGGCCGCGGGCTGATGGGCTGGTGGGCCTGGTGGGCCGGCGGGCCTGATGGGTCTGCGGCCTGGTGGGCCTGCGGCCTGGCAAGCCGGATCGCGCGCTGGAGCGCGCTCGCGCTCGTGCTGGCGCTGGCGCTGGCTCGCGCACTGAAGCGCACTCGCAAGCTGGATCGTGCGTTGCTCGTGCTGTGGGTCGCAAGCTGGAGCGTGCTGGAGCAGTAGATCGCGCGCTGGAGTGCACGCTGGCTCGTGCTAGGGCGTGCTGAGGCGCGCTAGGGTTGCGCGCTGCTCGCGCGCTGATCGAGCGCTGTTCGCGCCCTGCTCGCGCGCCGCTCGCGGGCTGCTCGCGCTTAACTTGCGCGCAGGCTGGGTTCGCGTGCTGAGCTCGTGCAGGGCTCGCACTGCCGCGCTCGCTGTGGTGCAGCGCACGCTGGTGCGCTCCGATCGCGCTCGGCGGAGGACGGCAGCGGCTGAGAGAGGCGCGGCGGCGAGGGATCGAGAGAAGAGAGAAGAAAAGGAGAGAGGGAGAGGGAGAGAGAAAGAAGAGAGGGGGAAAGAGAGAGAGAGAGAATGGAAAGTAATTAGGGCTTTAAGCCCTAATTTTTAAATATCCTATCTTTTTTTTTTTTTTTTTTTTTTTTTTTTCTGCTGAGTATTACATTTTCTAACCCCCTAAAAACAAGTCTCGTCTTCGAGACAAAAGAAAACTATACAGAAAATAGATGGAAGTACTGTTTACTCATGGCTTCCTCAGGCTCCCAGGTTTGTTCCTCGACCTGGTCGCTCTTCCACAAAACTTTGACAAGAGGAACCTCTTTGCTCCGTAGCTTTCTGACCTGTCGATCCAGAATAGTCACGGGCTGAACAGGTAAACTCAAGTCCTCTCGAAGCTCAACTGGCGGAGCTTCAAAAATGTATGAGGGATCTGGCTGATATCTCCTAAGTACTGAGACATGAAATACATCGTGAACACGCGATAGATCTGCTGGCAGCTCCAATTTATATGCTACACTTCCGACCCTCTCAAGGATACGGAAGGGCCCGATATACCTGGGACTTAACTTCCCTCGCTACCCAAATCGAATGACTCCCTTCAAGGGAGATATCTTTAAGAATACCATGTCTCCCACGGTAAACTCTAGAGGTCGCCGCCTACGATCTGCATAGGATTTCTGTCTATCCTGGGCGGCTTTCATCCGCGTACGGATAATCCTCACTTTCTCCTTCGTCTCCTCTACCAGCTCAACATTGGTGAGTCGTCGCTCACCGACCTCATCCCAGCACAACGGGGTACGACACTTCCTCCCATACAATGCCTCGTAAGGTGGCATGCCAATACTCGCCTGATAGCTATTATTATAGGCGAACTCCACTAACGGAAGATGCCGATCCCAACTCCCCCGGAAATCCATAACACATGCCCTAAGCATGTCCTCTAAAGTTTGAATAGTTCTCTCTGACTGACCATCTGTCTGGGGGTGATACGCTGTGCTGAAATTCAGTCTAGTACCCAAAGCCTCCTGCAGACTGGGTCAAAAACGGGATGTAAATCTGGGGTCTCGATCTGATACTATCGACACTGGAACCCCATGCAGTCTCACAATCATATCAATATAGAGGCGTGCCAACCTTTCAAGCGAGTAATCACCCCTAATCGGGATGAAATGTGCGGACTTAGTAAGTTGGTCAACTATCACCCAAATAGCATCATGCTGTGCCGAAGTTCGCGGTAACCCCACTACGAAATCAATCGTGATATGCTCCCACTTCCACTCAGGAATGGGAAGGGGCTGCAATGTGCCAGCTGGACGCTGGTGCTCAGCCTTCACCTGCTGACATACAAGGCAACGAGCAATGAATTCTGCAATTTCCCGTTTCATACCAGACCACCAATAACTGTATCTGATGGTGCGGTACATTTTAGTACTACCGGGATGTAAAGCATAGGCAGATGAATGAGCCTCCTCAAGAATAGCCCTGCGGAGATCACTATCTGCCGGTACACATACTCGATCTCGAAAAACCAACAGTCTATCCTTGCGAACTCTAAAGTCGTCAATATCACCTCTACTGGCTTTCTCATAAATACCTCGGAGCTCTTCGTCACTCTGCTGAAGCTCCCTGATACGATCGAGCAAACTCGGTCGAACCTCAAATCTGGCTAGTATAGCTCCCTAATCATCACTAGCCAACCTGACTCCCAAAGCTCGGAGTCCCAATAAACACGAGAGATAAGTACTCTCGGTAGTCTGAGAAGAGGAAGATGACTTCCGACTCAAGGCATCAGCCACCACATTAGCCTTACCCGGATGATAATCAATAATGAGGTCATAACCCTTTAGGAGCTCTAACCATCTCCGCTGCCTCAAATTCAGCTCCCTCTGAGTGAACAGATACTTTAGACTTTTGTGATCTGTAAACACTCTGCATGTGACCCCATATAAATAGTGGCGCCATATCTTTAGCGCAAAGACTATGGCCGCCAACTCCAAATCGTGCGTAGGATAATTCACCTCATGCTTCTTTAGCTGCCGCGAAGCATAGGCGATAACTCTACCATCCTGCATCAATACACAGCCCAATCCCTGCCTGCTAGCGTCACTGTACACCACATACTCTCGACTACTCGTGGGAATGGCTAAAATCGGAGCGGACGTCAATCGCTGTTTGAGCTCCTGAAAGCTCACCTCACAACGATCATCCCATACAAACTTTACACCTTTTCGCGTCAATCTAGATAACGGAGCAGCAAGTCGAAAAAAGTCCTCTACAAATCTGCGGTAATACCCGGCTAGACCAAGAAAACTCCTGATTTCTGATACTGTCTGTGGCTGCTCCCATCTCAATATAGCCTCAACTTTCTGCGGATCAACAAAGATACCCTTCGCAGAAACTACATGTCCAAGAAAACCAATCTGCCGCAACCAAAATTCACACTTGGTGAACTTGGCATAAAGCTGTCTCTCACAAAGAGTCTGCAAAATCACCCTAAGGTGCTGAGCATACTCATCATCACTCCGCGAGTAGACTAAGATATCATCAATAAAAACAATGACGAACCGATCCAAATAATCGTGAAAAATTCGGTTCATTAGGTCCATAAATGCGGCAGGGGCATTAGTCAGCCCAAACGGCATGACCAAAAACTCATAATGTCCGTATCGGGTGCGGAAAGCCGTCTTAGGCACATCCTCGGCCCTAATCCGCAGTTGATGGTAACCTGACCGGAGATCTATCTTCGAGAATACTCTGGCACCCTGTAACTGATCAAAGAGATCATCAATACGTGGTAGTGGGTACCGATTTTTAACGGTAACTTTGTTCAGCTGTCTATAATCTATACATAGCCGAAATGTGCCGTCCTTCTTTTTCACAAACAACACCGGTGCACCCCACGGAGACGTGCTAGGACGGATAAACCCCTTATCCAGCAACTCCTACAGCTGGACCTTGAGCTCTCTCAGCTCAGCCGGCGCCATCCTGTATGGCGGCATAGAGATAGGGGTAGTCCCCGGAGCTAAATCAATCTCAAAATCAAACTCCCGAACAGGTGGTAGTCCGGGCAGCTCCTCGGGGAAAACATCAGGAAAGTCCTGTACCACTGGGACATCTTTCAGTCTCGGTCCCTGAGCAGTGGTGTCAATGATATGAGCCAGGTAAGTCGCACATCCGCGGCGAATCATGCGTCTGGCCTCCAAAACTGAAATGACACAACGGGGTAAAACCCGCCTCTCGCCCTCAAAAATCAACACTGGCCGATCGGGTCTTCGAAATTCCACCTGCTTCTTAAAGCAGTCAACTGAAGCCCGATGTATATATAGCCAGTCCATCCCCTAGATGGCATCAAAATCCGTCATGGCGAGAGGGATTAGATCTGCCTTCAGCACTGTATCCCCAACTTTGATCTCACATTCTCTATACACTGTGCCGCGCAAAATCTGCTCACCTAGAGGAGTGATGACCGATATCTCCTCGTCCAAAGGTGAGAGCGGTCTGTCAGAGTGTCGGGAGAATTTATCGCTCACATACGAATAATTAGACCCCGTGTCAATAAGGATACGAGCATCTATTCCGAAAATGGGTAGAGTACCTATCATTTGAACAATTGCACATGAACTTAGAATAATTTCAAACCTAATATGTATATAAATATATCAAAATAGTTAAGCCTCTAGGGCTTCTACAACCTCGGTGTACAAAGATGTCAGAGAGGTATCATGTCGACAAAAGGGAACTCAACTCAAAATACCTATACGACTGATACAATGCTGACATCCTCAAAAGAAGTGAAAATACGAATAGAGATCCTATTCTACAGGATCAGAAGGAGGAGTACCCATGATGATGTCGGGGTTCGCCTGGGCGTCCTCCTACGTCATGGCATAAACCCGGGCCTGAGCCCTAGGCTGCTGTCGTGCCTGGGTCTGCACTGTGTTACTCCCAGTGGTCACCCTGGGAGTAGAAGCTGCTGGCCGAGCAGGCTGTCCCTGCTGTCCCATACGAAGAGTACTAGTGTGGCTCAGTGAACTCTGTGCTCCGAGTCCTAACTCAGGGCAAGAACTCCTAATATGCCCCGGCTTCCCACAGTGGAAGCAACTGACCGTCACTGAACAAGCGCCGCTCGGATGGGACTGACTGCACCTACGGCAATAAGGGTGCCGCTGAGTAGTAAACTGTGCAGGGTGAGTCGGTGCGGGCTGTCTAAACCCCTGGGAGTACTGTCCCCGTCCCAGCTCAGGAAATCCAGATCCAAATCCGCCTCTATACGAACTGGATCCCCTGCCCCTCTTGGAATTCTCCGCAAAATGAGACTTCTCCTTCTTTCTCTTCTGCTCTCTGATCTCTCTTTGCCTAGTCTCAGCGCGGACCAAAGCCTCCGCGCGGTGAGCAGAGTCTATCACCTCAGCCAGTGTAAACTGTGGAGTAACAGTCATATACCTCTTTATGTTGAGGCTAAGACCGTCCTCAAACTTGAAGCGCAAATACTGAGGTGTGGCCAGATCTGGTACAAATGCGGCAAGTCTCCGCATGTCTGCCTCATACTCTGAGACAGATCTGGACCCCTGTGTAAGCCGTCCCAACTCTGACCTCATCCGGTCCTGCTGGTAGAGTGGAAAAAATCTGCGATCAAACTCCCGAAGGAAGTCGTCCCACCGCAGTGGCTCTATCGCCTCATCAGTAAGGGTCTCCCACCATGAGAGGGCCTCTCCCTCTAATAATCGCTCTGCCACTTTCAGGCAGAGCTCCTCTCCAATCTCTAGATCGGTCAGAATCCTGCGGGTGCGGTTGATCCAATGCTTGGCTGCCGCAGCATCACCAAGCCCTGCAAAATCTGTGCACCCTAGCTGACGGGCCTCCTTAACCAACTGAGTCAGCTCATGTACCCGTCTAAGAATAGCCGATGTGGCCTCACTCGGCTCGGACAAAGTAGAAGGACCGGCCACCGGCGGTGGAACCCGTGCCGTAGGAACTGGCGCTGCTGCAGGTGCAGGCGCCACTGTAGGAGGTGGTGGGGGCGGAATCTGGACCCCATACGAAACGTACCACTCGTACACCTGCCTAAAGGCATCGAGTGTGGGTACGGGAGTCTCAGCCTGAGCAGCTGGCTGAGTAGGTGCTGGTGGTGGCACGCGAGTCGAGGTACGATCCTCCGGCTTGTCTAAGTCCTCTCGTACTCGTGGGGTCTCGGGTGCCCGAGGTGCATCTGGCACTAACAAACCCTCAAGCGATGCGAATCTAGACCTCTCCTTCCACGTCTAGGTGGCATAATTCTGCAAGAAAAAGATGTTTATTATCATAAAAAGAATAGACACGGTTCAAGAATTTTGGACTAATCATAGCATGGCTACCTTCACAAAAGGATGAGAGTCTTAGTTCAATAGGAGAAGAATGTAGCAAGTTAGGTTAGATACAACCGTATCTAACCCCCTAAAATAGATGAACTCATACACCTATGACCATGCACTGGGACTTTACGACTGTATGAAACTCTCATGCATTGAGGACTTTAAAAACCAATTTATTCGGGAATGTTTCCAAGACTCTCTTCCTACATAGCTCTTAACCAAGTCGCTCTGATACCAATCCAACTGTCACGCCCCGACCCGGGATCGTGAGCAGCCGCCCGTTACCCTGAATGCCGGCTGTATTTTTACAGAAAATCAGGCAGAACCTCCCCATATATTGGAGGTCTCCCATATTAAAATAAACCTGTTACCTGTCCAAAATGGGCCATCCCGGCCTCAAAATGCATATATTATCCTCAACAACAAATCAGATCATCCTACTGCACAATCTAGGGCAACGCAAGGCTAACAAACAATTCTCCACAGTCCTAACCACAAACCTCTACTGCCATGCCCCCGTCAAAGGCATGGATAGCCGCCAGTCGCCCCTCCTGTGATTTAGAGGAGGCACCGAGCGATCCTAGAGGACAATTCTAAGACATGACACATTCCCAAATACAGACGCAACGAAAAAGAAATGCCTCAATGCAATGTCATGCAGTGACATGAGAGTTCTACAATTTAAATGTCCATATTTATACAGTCATCCCAGAATTATAAAAATGGTCATCTATAGACCTCAGAATACAAATACATTACCAATACAAATTTTTTGCAGCGGAAATACACAATGACTCCTCAAGTCCAGGCCTGATCTCCCAAAGATACTGAGCGTCCTAAAAGCGACACTCCTTGTCAAATACTATCTCTGAAACAAAAGGGAAATGAGGGGTGAGTACTCGGGAGAGAATACTCAGTGAGTGAGTGGGTCAATGCAGTCATCAAATATGGAGTGTGAAACTGGAGTGTCAAAACATAAGTATATAAATCATATTTCAAATCATCATGCTCTTCATTTCAACAATATATCATTTCACGCATTTTCAAGTCAAATATGCATCCAAAGCACTGTCATTAAAATCATAGAGCTGCCAGCCGAAAATGTCTTAGCAGAGGTCTACCGCGACCTATGACAGGCGCACCGGGGGTGTTATATGCAAATTTCTTTAAAGTGCTCTCTACCCCGGCGTTGGCGACGAACCTCGTCCAGGTGCTAGACTTGGAGAGGATATCCAATCCAAATCCAAATCCTCCCCCTTTCGGGTTCAACCTGGTTAGTACCGTATAGATAATCAAATCACGACAACTCGTGGGATACCCCAGGCCTAGGCATATCCGGACGCCACCAAAGCGCCTCTCACGGTGTCCTTCGTAGCTACGGAACAATACATATCAAAGCTCTCAAAGCCAAAATCAATATCACATCAAAATGTGCCGAAGTCAGGTTCATAAACCAATGCAACATAGAGCATAAAATGGCACATTATACATTTCAACCACATAGATGCATAATTTCATAATTCAATACAGTTTTTGGACACTCCAACGGTTCACAAAAGTCAATTTTAAAACCAGTCAAAACATTTTCAACATACGACAAATTATGCTCATTATCAAAATGTTGTAAAACAGGATTTACATATTAAACAAAAGTATTGAAATAAATCCCACTCACAGTTTTGGGGAAGGTAGCGCACTCCCCAATAACGCCAAAATACGCAAAACAAGACGCCCCTCAATCGAGTCACTAAGAAAGCCAACCTAATCAAGTCATCACGATTTTCATCAATTTCCGACTATTTGAGGGTTTATCGTTTTTCTTAATTTCGTATGAACCCTAAATTCCTCAATTTATAAACAAATCAACTAATGCTACCTAATTTGACAAATTTTATTCAAGGGTTGAAGAGATTTTATTTCTCTCACCTAGGATTCTTCGGGTCTCAGATTTAGCTTTCGTTCGCCCGTTGGTTTGGTCTAAAACCTGAATGTTTCCAGATTTGAAACAATTGCGAACAATTTAAATTCAATACTAAAGAATTTCGAAACCCAAGTGCGAAAATCGAAACTTAGAGTCATTTACCTTCGCAGAGGCTCACGGACGGCCGCGGGCCGTTGCGGGCCGTGGGCCGCGGGCTGATGGGCTGGCGGGCCTGGTGGGCCGGCGGGGCTGATGGGTCTGCGGCCTGGTGGGCCTGCGGCCTGGCAAGCCGGATCGCGCGCTGGAGCGCGCTCGCGCTCGTGCTGGCGCTGGCACTGGCTCGCGCGCTGAAGCGCACTCGCAAGCTGGATCGTGCGCTGCTCGTGCTGTGGGTCGCAAGCTGGAGCGTGCTGGAGCAGTAGATCTCGCGCTGGAGTGCACGCTGGCTCGTGCTAGGGCGTGCTGAGGCGCGCTGGGGTCGCGCGCTGGGTGTCGCGCGCTGCTCGTGCGCTGATCAAGCGCTGTTTGCGCCCTGCTCGCGGGCTGCTCGCGCTTAACTTGCGCGCAGGCTGGGTTCGCGTGCTGAGCTCGTGCAGGGCTCGCACTGCCGCGCTCGCTGTGGTGCAGCGCACGCTGGTGCGCTCCGATCGCGCTCGGCGGAGGACGGCAGCGGGTGAGAGAGGCGCGGCGGCGGGGGATCGGGAGAAGAGAGAAGAAAAGGAGAGAGGGAGAGGGAGAGAGAAAGAAGAGAGGGGGAAAGAGAGAGAGAGAGAATGGAAAGTAATTAGGGCTTTAAGCCCTAATTTTTAAATATCCCATCTTTTTTTTTTTTTTTTTTTTTTTTTTTTTCTGCTGAGTATTACAAAATTGATAACACAAACGGAGGTAATACTTTTCTCTCATCTTAGAATTGAGTTAACCTTACTCATTTTTGAAATTTATGTGAGATTTGAAGAATATGAATTTGAGAATTTAAATCTAGAATTTATAAATGTGGAGATTTGGGAAATTTGTGAATAATAATGGAAAATTGATGCAAATAAAATGCATTTGATAGAATTAGGACCTAGACTTATAGAGTTTGAAATTAGGGGTTGTGTTATGTTGGGGAAAATCAATTAACTCTTGTCCTATAAGTGATTGAATGTTTATTTGACATTTATTTTCTTAGATTTAAGGCATTTGGGGCTCAAATAGGATTTGGACTTAATTGTGGATTGAAATTATGAGTGTTTATCCTTCCAAAAAGTAAGTAAATGTATGATTATGATTTTGAATGAAAAAATATTTTACTTAATTTTACAAATGTCTTTTTTTGATTGGTTTTCAAATTGGTTTATGATTGTGTAGTGTCCCAAAAGAGAGTTTAAAATGAAATATACATCATTGTGTTGAATTGAAAATAATGTACCTTATCTATTGATTTATATTGAACATGTTGACATTGAACTCATGATTGAGAAATGTTGGAACAATTCAACACACTTTGATATATGCCATAATATTTACGAAATGGTGTTGTATGGATGACCTAATAGCTATAGTCATTCCCTTCAATAGTATAGGCCTGACGGGGGGACGTGGTTGGGGGTTTATACGACTTAGGAGATAAGTGCACTCGAGAGGTGCCTCTGAAGTCATCCCTTTGAACTAGCTTGGTAGCACCTAGGAGAGGCCCAAACCAACACCAAGGTTGGGGTATTTATGAGTTGGAAAAATATGAAAACCCATAGCGGTTTCGTTCTTAATCGCGGTAGACCATTATCGAGAAGCATGATTTTGGCAATCCCCAACGATATGATTTTGAGATAATGATTTGATGCATCCATAATCATCTCTCATTTACTATCATAATAAGTAATACACTCATTGGGTATTGTATTTATTCATTCCTCTTCTTCAATTTTTCCATAACGGAAGTTTAGACCAAGGTATCAGCAGTGTTAGTATCTCGAGGCAAGATCATCTTGATGAACTTTTCGAGTACTAGCTTAGTTCACATTTTTTACGTATCGAGGCCATTTTTGTATAAACTTATTTGAAAAGCTATCTGGACTTGTATTTTGAGTTTGATTGGATTTGTGTATTCTATATTGAAAACTTTCGTTCTTCCTTTATGAAATTCACTTGGGAATTATTTTTCTACGAGGTTGAATGAGATTTGAGCAGCCAGGCTGGCCTATGGTTTTGTCTAGAACTTCTAATGCCTTGCGGTACCTTGAAGCATAGGGTGGAGTTCACATGTGTTTCAGGGTAACGAGGCGGTTGTCACATGCCACGACCCGTGGGTTAGGGCGTGAGACATTGGCAGTACCTTCTCGGATGGATGAGCCTTCAATTGGCTATATATCAGTCGGAATATATCTATCCCAATGATTTTGATCGTCGTTGGAGCATATCCTGAATCTATATTGATGGTTAAAAAATTATTGATAAAAGTTATTGTCTTTTATTGTTAGTTAGCACATGTGTTAGGAAAAATTATTGTCTTTTATCGTCGATTATCATAAGTGTTAGAAAAAGTTACTGTTTCTTATCATCAATTTGAAAAACGTTGGTAAAAGTTACTGCTTTTTATCACATGTTACTCATATGTTAGGAAATATTTCTATATTTTATTATCAGTTACAACATGTTAGGAAATATTAATATTTTTTATCATCCGTTACCACAACTATTAAGAAATGTTATTATCATTTATCGTCGGTTACCACATGTATAGGAAATGATATTGTTTTTTATCATCGGTTACTACAAATGTTAGGAAATGTTATTATTTTTTATTATCAGTTATTACAAGTGATAGAAAAATTTACTTCTTTTTAACATCGGTTGCCACATGATATCAATAGTGACAGTTTTTTAAGATGGTATAGATTTAAATTACTATAGATAAATCAAAAGACTATAAAATAAAGAAATTATAAAAATAATAAGAATTATATTAATATGCGAGAATTATTGATATATTGATTCGTAAGTATAATGATGAATACATATAAGATCAAAAAAAAATTACAGATTGCATGTTCCACAACTGCATGTCTTCTGAGATGCTCAAACAAAAAATGCTTACTTCAATCACAAAAAATGTTACCATCATAATTTGAAAGTACAATCCCAGTATCAAAACTAGCTAATTCCAAAATTAAGTAGATAATTGAATAGTAGTGATCAATTTCATGCGTAATTATTTATGTCAATCTATTCACAAAAACCAATAGTGAAATGAATATAATTATATAGTGACATCGTAAAGAATAGTTATAAATGAAAATATCATATTCTGGAATGAAGTCAGGTGGTGATGATGATAGCTAAGTTCTATATACACTCCCAGTATCTGATATTGGAAAAATATAACAATACAAATAATTTGGATTATTATTTAAAAACAAATGTGAAACTACTAAAATTACATTGAAAACCAAAGAAATGACGTTCATACCAGAACACCAACAATAAGTCTTGTTTTATTAACCAAATTTATTAATTAATCTTGCTATCTACTTTCAACATACATAGCAATATGCATAAAAATATTACTCACTAAATTAGTAAAATTGTGATTTTGTTCTATTAGTCTTTCCATCATAACACTCATATCTTCGTTTTCAAGTCTACTTGGATGTACGGATTTACATTGTGATGGAGTTGTAACATTCCCTGCACATCTTATTCTTCTCCTCGAACTAGATCCTTTAACTTTAGATTTGATGTCACTTCCCCAAGATAAATTCAAACTTTCTATTTACCATTCTTCACTGTTAACAGACTCCATTCTATTTTTCATCATTTCTTGTAAGAAGTAAAGTAAATCAAATCTTAATGTCTCATAAACATAACTATTAGAATTATATAAAAGATAATCATCCATATCACAACTTTTGATACTTTCGTACAAACTAAATTATCATTTGATTATATTTTACTTGTAATATAAAGCTCAACATTAGAAGGTTTTATCCTATCAAATTCTGTCTTCTGTAATGATAAAAATAAATCATGGGTAAAATTAATTGTAAGTAAAATAAAATACAAATTCTTTATACCTTGACATATATGTGTTTGGCAAATAATTTTGATTCTAAGTAATATGGATCAGTTAACTTTACGTGATATTCTAAATTTCTTTTACTAATTTCTTAACATAGAGAAAAAGTATTAAAACAACGAGTGGATTTCAGAGAATTTTTAAAACTCTTCCATTTGTCACATAAGTTTCTTACATTCTCTTTGACATTTTCATCTATTCCAAGTAAATTATCGAATCGTTTTGATTTCAGAGTATTTTTAAAACTCTTTTATTTGTCACATAAGTTTCTAATAACTCATTTCATAGTGTCATCTTTGAGTGGCTTAAAAGTAACATTTGACTCCAATTAAAATAAAAGAAATATATAAAGAATACAATTAGATATATTAACTTCTCATCTATACCATTGAATAGTAAAACTAAACATTTGTGCAATATCCCACATGTCGTCTTTATACTTCGTTGGCATGTTACATCAAATCCTATAGTTGATTGGAGCAATCAAATACATTTTGACTATAGAGTTAAAGAATCTGATAAAGATCATACTATCGATTTCTATTGATTAATTTAATTGATTCATTTCAATCATCATGCGTTTTTCTTTTTCTAAATCCGAAAAATCTTGTCAACGAGTTGATCCTCTATGTTTTTTGACAACTATTAAAAAAAATTAAAAACTAATAGTTACTTAATCACATATTAATATTAAACCTCAAAATAAGTAGATTTGTTTATTTTTAAATCCATTGTAACATTTTGAAATGATTGGACTTCTTAAAACTGAATTTGTTTTGAGATGGCTATAATTCTTCATGGTTAACTAAAATGCTTATCCGTCATTTAGTTTGTCCTATATTTATAACTGAAAAAAATTAAAATCTTTCAAATAACCATTTCCAACACAATCCAGTGGAACCCAGCATAACGAAGTGACTTTTTTTAATAAAAAAATATGATTACCTTTTGATAAAACTTTGCAAAGTCATTGTTCGTCTTATAGATTTCTTGGTGTCGAAATATATGTAATAGAGAGCTTCAGCGAGAACTTGAGTGAGAGCTTTGGATGGGTCTGGAGGCTGAATATATACTTGACTAATTCTATAGATTTCGGGGAAAGGAAAGTTTTTGATTTTTGGTTGAAAAATATTTTGGTTACGTGAGAGTTTTCGATAGATTATGAGAGATTTTAGGGGAATGAACTTGAAAATATGTTTGGTTGAAATAGAACTTTTAAAAGATTTTGAGAGCTTTGAGGAGAGAAGAGCTTTCGAGGGAATGAGAGTTTTGATAGTTTCAAAGAGATGATTTAAAATATATTTCGGTTTAATTATTTGACAATCTTATTTTCACAAATAAATTTTCAATACCCGTCATTTTTTCAGCTTTTTGTCTCCTTATGAAATTTTTTCTCCCCTTTACCCACACTTTTACTCTTTACTCGCTTGTTTTTTCATTACACTTTTTTTCACATTTTTAGTCATTATTCACTTTGTTCTTAATTTCTCATATTTTTTCACACATTTTGCAATACCAGCCACATGTCTTTCCTGCATCATACTATTATTGTGCATTATTTAGGTAGTTCAAAAAACCACCACTTTTACTACCTATGATAGTTATATTATTTCATTTTATACAATTTTTACGGATTATTACCGTATTTTTAGATATATCAATAATATATATCATGCTAAGTTAATATTATTACATAGTTTCAGTCACATGAAAATTGTTATAATTAACTATCAACAAAATCGAGAGTGTATTTTGTTTTGTATAAATAAGAAAAAAAAATACAATTATTACCATACTTCATAACTGAATTAAAATATATCATGCATTTATTAACACCTGATACCATACATTATAACAATATCATATAGAGACTATTTTCAATAGTCACATTTACCGGTGGTAGGGCTCTCGGTACATATAGATATTATTTTCAAATAGTTCATAAAGAGTATCATATTTATCGACGAAAATTAATAACCATTATAATAGTATTTAGCATTTACAAATAGTACAATATATGGGTTATTATAGTCATAAACTTATATAGACAATATGGTTTAGCAAATATTATAAATTACTCATATAGAGATTGTTTTTAAACCTCTCTAAAGATTGACACATTTATTGATCAAAATTGATAACAATTAGAATCGTAGATAGCATTTACATACAATACAATTTATAGGTTAGTATAGCTATAGCACTTATGCAGACATATGATTTTGCAGTAAATAAAGAAAAGTTATATAGAAACTGTTTTCAAATCATCTCGAAAAGAGTACTACATTTATTGACACCAATTAATAACCATCCTAATTGAATATCATTTTTATAGACGGTGCAATATATAGGTTAATATAGGTATATAACTTATGCAGAGATATGGTTTAACAGTCAATAAAAAAAACTCATAAAAACTTCAAACCGTCACTAAAAATGGCCACATTTATTGATGATAAGTGATAATGGTATGAAAAATAGATAGTATTTACAGACAGTAAAATATATCGGTTAACATAAATATAGAATTTATATAGACGGTATGGTTAAGTAGATTGTAAGAAAGAGTTATATAGAGATTGTTTTCAAATTATTCATAAAAACTGCCATATTTACTAACCATAAGTGATAACTATTTAAATTGAAAATATCTTTTAAAGACGGTGCAATATATGTTTTAGTATAGATGTAAAACTTATTTAGACGTTTTGATTAAATAGATGTAAAGAAGAGTTATATAGAAATAATTTTCAAACCGTGCCTAAAAAGTACAACATCTATTGATCACAACCGATAACTATTAGAATTGAACATCGTTTTTACATACGATTGTGCTATTTTTACTAACCGTTGATAAAATTTTCTCCATAAATAATTTATACTGTTGAAAAATGTATATATTTTTTTACGATTTCGTCAAAAACATCTTTATAAGGTATTAAAAATCATTGCTAAAGGTTACTGATGATAGAATTTATCATCAACATCGAGTTTTAATTTTGTAGTGACAGGACAATCACCTTGAAAATGAATTGAAATAACTCTTAACTTGAAACACAAGAATATCTCCCGCATCAAATCTTGTGAATTAGACAGAACAACATCTTGAGGAAGAACAAGTATGCAATAAGTGGTACACCGAAACTAAAATTTTTCAGGCTATGGGACTTTAGTGCCTTTAACACTAGACACGTCAACTAGGGTAAAACATTCAGAAGGGAAGCCATGTAAAACTGGAGAGGTATGTCCATGATTACATATTAATGTCCTTAGAAAGTTCCATATACTACATAAACCGCTAGTAAAGACCTTAAAAACCACTGATAAAGATTATTGAATCTTCTACAGCGATCAAAATTTCCATCGGCTATACAAACACTAGTAAAGAACTATGCGAGCGACCATGACCGCCGGCGAAAGTCTGAACCTATGCCAGCGGCCAGCCTGACCGCCAGCATAGGTGCAGGTGAAGGCAAACAATGCCAGCGGTCATCTTTGCTTGGCCGCTGGCATAGATCCAGGTGAGGGCAAACAGTATACTTTTTATATAAATCAGAACTTAGTGTAGAGGATCAAAACTTTTTGAGCTGCATTTTCGCCGCAAAACTCTGAAATGGCCATGAATATATTCAGAAATCCAATTACAATGAAGATTAGTGATATATATTTATATATTGTATATGAGAATCAAAACACTGATTCTACTTGTACCTTTTTCATTTTGCATCATAATAAGGAATTTATCCTACGAATCAAAACAGTAATTCTAACATTACGACATGTCTCCGTAAAATCATCATTATGTTCCACTACACTAAAGGTTTTTTTTTTATAAATCAGAACAGGTCCAGGTCATGGCATAGGTCCCCTCCATTTGCTATCCATGGGTGCCCTGAAAAAGTAAAATTAAAAAAAAAAAAAATCAGTTAAAACAATAAACAAATTATAATTTATTTATAAAAATATATTGTCCGAATTGGAGTATAAAAAGTGGCAACTCGAATCACAAAGCGATCAACTAAGGCATCAAAATGAACCTGTGCATTTATGCATACAGGTGGTTTTATAATTCCACCAGGTCAAATTAGATACAATACTAAAAGTTCAACAGAAAAACATATTATTGTATGATAAGCAGGAATACTTAATAGGTACCTAACAAACCAAAGAATAACTAATTAAAATTTTCTCCCATTAATGAAACAGATGAAATAGTTGGAAAAAATAAGCACTATGATGATATTGAGATCCCAAAGTTGGCTGCATTCTCTTTAAATGTGATGTAAAGAGTTTATCTATTTTAATTTACATACTGTCTTATATACTTGGATTTAGAATAATCTTTCCAATCCAAAATCAACAAAAAAAAAAAAAAATAGACACTCCAGCTTACCGACTAATTCTTCAATCCTCTCAACATATCAAGTATATGTTTTTTCAGCCCAATTAGCCACATTGTGCATAATGAACCATGCAAATGAATGGAAGTTGCTTTGACATGAAATTTTCAATTACCGCAGGAAGGTCTCTCTTTAGGGCCAACCGTTAAATAATAGAGGGGATGTGTAGGGGGTGGGAAGTGGAGTTTGAACAGAGAAAATTATAGGGGGGGCCAAATAATGCAAGAAATTAGAGGAACTAGCAAAAGAGCTGCAAAACTACACACCATATTATGACTGCCCACAAAGTGACTTCAGCAGTATCAGAGGCACAAGAGCAGTGAAACTGCACACCTTATAATGACTCAGATTTAAGCATCTATTCTCTTTTTTTGGCTTTTCCCTTCTTTTTTCTAAAGGCAAGAGATACCACCTCAATGTTCCTAGTGTTGAAAATGGCTATGATGCTATCACATTTTAGCTTTATGAGCGGTGTCTATTGTTGAGACTTGAGAATAGACATGCAATGAAGAACAGATTTTCTCAGCCATGTATTTCAGTCATGATATTCTGTAGTTGCTCAGCAATATTATTGATGTAAAATTGGTGATATCAATGAACAGGCAGATTTATGGGGCAGCCATTTCAGAAGTATTTTTCTAGCCAAAAGTGGCATTCTCATTTTCAAATAGGGATACCTGTTTCACAGTAGCACTTATTCAATCAAAGAATGGTCACTTATTGAATAGCTGTGAGAGAGAGAGAGAGAGAGAGAGAGAGAGAGAGAGAGAGGGACAGTTGCCAATCACCTGTGCAAGAATAATCGGCCCCCCATGTGATGCAAAGAGATTTTTCTTTCTTTAGGTCCACAATTTTCGAAAGAAAACTTTTCATCTCGTTGCAACAGCAATTATTTGAAGTTCAAAAAGTTCAGTTGCACCCGACAAGGTCATCTAAAAAGCATTTTTAACAACTAAAATTATAAAAGAACTATGTCAAGAGCCAAAAAGAAAAGATGTACAAGGTTGCAGACAAATTAGAAGGTAATGGTTCACAGAGAATGTTTATTGCATGAGTAATCATCATAAAAATAAAAATTAATGGTGTACCTTGAAAAGCTCATTGGTTGTCCGAAACTGGATTCCTGGAATCAAATGCAACCACATGGGAAATCCCCTGCGGTAAGAAATGGATGAAGTAAGAATTAAGGCTTGTTTTGTAAGGGAGTGAAATCTCAAGTTAATGCCCTTTGATCTGGTCCCTATGCATTTGTCAGGAACTTGAGATTTGAGAATTTGAGAGAACTGTCTACAGGTAATTCGCAACAATTTTTATGTACTTTCATATCAAACAGGAAATGGTTGAAAAAAAGCTAAAATTCTAATATGGCACAAAGAAGATACAACTTAAAGAGGCGTACCCATAGTTCCACTCAGTACAAGCATATGGGCCTATCCTTAAATGAACAAAAAGACCAGCTTCCTGCACTGTCTTCACAAACTTCACAAGGTCAAATCTGCCTTCAAAGTAGTACTGCAAGCAAAAAACAAGAATTAGAAGAAAAAAATGAAAAATGTAGCTGTAGCAATTACAATTGAACAGACAACCATCTGATAAAGTCTAAGACAGCTTCAATTCTGCAGAATGAAAGAATGTTATCAATCATAGAAGTGCCAAACACAATAGGCAGTAGTAATGAAACTTTTCATCCATCCCCATAGTAGCTGATGACATATGGCAGTAGTAATACATTATATCCAAAATAAAAAATAAAAATGTATAGAATGCTTGTTAGTAGCTGATGACATAAGGCACCATATATTACTTTATGCATCTGCAAGCATTTTGTCCAATATCTCATTTTTCTTCAAGTTATCCACTTACATATTTTAAATAGGATATTTCTCAAACACTTTGCGGACACGATATCAAAAGGCTTAAAATACTAAACTCAAAATTTTTGAATAAACCACAAAAAACCAATCAAGGACGCCAAAAGTATACCGATAGAGTTATTGAAAAATCACCGCCTTATCTCCAGACTCATGTGAAACCAAAGCACCCGACCGCATGCTCTTCCACGAGATATCAACACTCGCTTCAGATTCAACGACGCTGCGAACGAAGATGAGCTTCGCTGACTCATTGGAGTGGTGCTGTTGTCGTTGCTCTTGGTCTTAGGAAGAAAAGAGAGACTGGAGGTCGGAGATGGAGAGAAAAGGAGTTTCGGTGATAGTGCGGAGAGAGGAAGAGGTGAAGGTGAATTTGAGGAGGGTGTGGATGGCAACGTAAGCTAGGGCTAGGCCGAGGACAGCTCCATCGCCGGCTAGGGCTACGTGGACTAGGACTGCTGCAACGGCTTGGTCATGAGACGAGATCGGTTGGGGTTTCTTGAGGAGGAAAAAGATAGAGGAGGAGGAGGAGCATTTGATCGCTCACACGAGAGAGAGAGAGAGAGAGAATGGTAAATTTTTTTGGAGACACAGCCTCTGCCCTTGATGTATACCGACCGTTTTTTTTCCACCGAGTGCCGGCGGTTTCGACAGCCGTCGGTGAAGGTGACCGCTGGTGAAGGGAATTTTTTTTGTAGTGATAGTTTGAGAGTCTTGGTGGGGAAGCCTCAAACTCGAGAGGTATGTCCACAAGTACCTCGATCGACCAGCAAGAACAAAATTTTATTTTATAAATTAATTCTCCATCGACCAGCGGTTCCATAGTCCTCACTGTTTTCAAAATTGTTTCGTCGGTAAAACAAAATTTTGTTGGTAAAAACAAGCTTTGGACCCAAAGAGGTCCCTACATGGAAAGGGGAAGCAGAAGAGAGGTGGTTTTGAAGAACGTTATTTTTCCTTAAAAGAGAAATCAAATACGGTGTGGTGCACATTATAGCATAAAAATGGGCACGATACATTTTATTTTATTTATTAAAATAACATTTAATTCGTAAATTGAATTTTTCATAATTTTCATAATTTGATGCATTTAAGGGAGTTGATAATATATAATTTCACATATATTTTTTAAGGATGTTTTTCATTATCTTTTAAATTTTTCAAGAAATGTTTTTTAAGATTTTAAAAAATTAAAAGCAAAAAAAAAAAAAAAAAAAAAGGAAAACTTTACAATTTTATTTTTCTAAAACTTAGTTTCATTTACAAATCATATATATGGAATGCAAAGCTATTTTTGCATTTTTGAGTCAATTTGGTCATTCTTTATCTTGTCATTTGTATTATTTTGCTCATAGGGGGTCATAATTATTATAATTTATAACTATATTATAATTATTACTCAAATGATTTTTAAAACCACCTCAATGAATGCTATTATTATAATTATTATTATTATTAATATTAATATTATTAATATTTTTTTTTTATTTGCTAATACTGCTCGAGTAGAATAGGCAAAAGCAATGGTTCTTTTTTTTTTTTTTTCCATGACAATGATGAAATTTAGGTCATCAACAAACCTAGATTCGCGGGGGCACTATTGTAATTTAATCAAGCTTACTCACGTGTTACATTTAAGTTCATTCTCTTAAGTTCATTCTCTTGTTTTTTTTTTTTTGTTTGGTTATATTAAAATTTAAATTTAGAATGATCGGATAAGAGGTAAAGGGTTACAACCATTAAATTACCTGTCATAATAACTTACATTTATCTTCATGGTTTTCATTCACAGGAAGAGAGAGAGAGAGAGAGAGAGAGAGAGAGAGAGAGAGAGAGAGGTTCAAGATATGCCCTTTTCAGGTGCGCCTTTGTATTTTTCACCCTCTTTTTTCACCCCCTCCTCATTGAATGCGCCAGCCAATTCAATGAAACTGTATATTCTCTCTCCCCTTCCCTCTCTCTTTCTCTCGGCATCAAACTTCTATGGCTTATGTTGAATTCAATTCTTAGCTATCGATTATGATTTATATGCATGGTTTGATTTTAGGGAGAGAGGTTGCAACAATCTGTACCATCCCAGTATATGAGGACCCTTTCCAAGTTGCACACAAGCCATTACTTTACTGGATCTCATTTTGACCACTAAAAAGGCTACCATAGGTGTTAGGGCCTTGTGCAACCTATGCAATAATGAACTTAACAATCTATAAGGGTGTTTGTCTAATTTACTAGTATATATATGTTTTCACTGAACTGATATGCTACCATGATCTTTCTTTGTCTCGAACCCCATACCCCTATAATAATGGTAGAGTAAGGGGTGGCCCCAAAGCAGAATTGACCGGTGGTGGTTGTCAAAGCTCTGGTTTAGGGTTTTGATTTTCATATGGAAGAGAGATCCAAGATTTTCGACTATCTAGTGAAGGTATGCATTTCGATTTTGCACGGATTATCAGCGAACTTGATTTTTTTGAATTTATAGCTAACACAAAATGAAGAATGAGTTTTATGAACCCATTGAATTCACATGCTCTCTTTCTTTCTCCATCTTTTGTATCAAATTTTAATAGATTAACTTGAAAATAATAGATCGATTTACTGGTTATTTTGAATTTTTCAATTGATTTTCATTGAAAGAGATTGGCTATTGAGATAAAAAAAAAAGCTACTAGTTTATAAAATGATGGATAGATACGGTCAAAACCTTGATTAGATAGGGCAATTGAATGAGAGAAATACTATTTTATGTGGCGTTAAAATTATGATTTTCTATTTAAAAATGCTCCTAATTAAGTTTTTGTATTTAACACTATCTAGTTGTGCTCGCATCTCCAAAGATGTATGTTAGACAGGCCTCAAAAATGATCTTGGACGCGTTAATGACATGGTTGGGCCACTTTTTTTTCAAATAAAAAAAATTAACAAATTTCTAAAATTTTAAAACATATATAAGTAAAAGATTTTTGTAGTATGAATTTAACTGTATAACTAATTGATGGAGGTGTGTTTTGGTTCCACAGATACCTACTTTGTTGACTTGAGTATGAGAGGGGTGCTGAGGAGTCTTCTTAGCCTTCATAACTAATGAAACCTACATGTATCGTCGGTCCGGTGGAGGAGACTCCAACGTTCAAATTAGATAGAGTGGTTTTTTAGAAAAAAAGAAACATACTGAGGAGAGCTGCAAGAGAGACATGTGTTGCTTTTGTGTGAGAAGTGTAGAGTTCCTTAGAGCATACATGGCTGGTTGTCGATACTATATATATATATCATGTGTTATAGTAAGTCTCGTAAAAATTTGGGGTTGTAAAAACTATAGTTTTCTTGTGGAAAGATTGCTGAGAATTTTTGAGATTATAGAGATTGTAGTCAAAGATTCCTAGGAGATTCAATATCCTGTTGATTAAGGAAAGTTTCAGCTGTTATGGAGACTTCTTACCTTATCAAGAGTGTCTGCCAAGAGATATTTCTATGCTATGAGAGATTTTCCTGAGAACTAGGAGGATTCATATCCAATAAAAGATGATTTAAATTCGTTAGACATTTACTCTGGAATGAGTTATGCTTGTAGAATGTATCCATCGAGAAGTGGGACAATCGAGAGGATTGGGTGCTGAGAGTTAAAATGACCTAGAGGGTCGAAAGGAGCACTCATCCTAGAGCGCATTCTGTCGAGAGGTTACGAACTTGTGCGGCCTAATGGGCTTAGGTAATTCTGTTTTGTGGTAATAGGCCGTTGGACTATGCACCATCATTTGCTCTCTACTTCTAAAGCTAGTTCGAAGGAGTAGCCTTAGGAGTAGAGTTGAGAGTTGTGTAGCTCGAAACGATGCAGAGCAAAAGTAGTTTTGGATAAGAAGAATGAGCAAGAAAGTGGAACCGACATGGGAGTGGAGCATTAAATGCAGTACGTGCCGTTTCGATGTTCGCAAATCTTCCCGTACACACCACTTTTAAAGATGGTTCAAGATTGCTTTAAACTACTACGACTTTTGCTTTTCATTGCTCTACTTTCATCGATTAGGAAATTAGGGTTTTAAAACTCTAGGGAGAGAGACTCATAAGAGAAATTACGATGGCAAAGGGATCTACTTCAAAAGACATAAGCTTAGGCAACGGTTACAGGCTAAGGTTGCCCAAGTGGAAGAAAGGGTGGACTAGGCGCCGGAAGCCTGTGTTCCCATATATAGGGAGTATGTGAGGTATGGTCTGCCGTCCCTTATTTAGGCCCTTTAGTTGTACCTTTGAGGGGTCAGAATGTATTTTTGACCCTACTAATTTTTAACGAGTGGTGGTTGATAGTCATGGTGACAAGTTTATTGAGTTTTTGCCTTTGAGACTTGACTATGAGGTTTTATACTCAATGTTTCGTTTGAGAAATTGTGCTGTTGGGAGTCTCATAGAAGGTTTGTATTGTGTCCAAATCAGGAGGGAATAGAATTGGAAATTCTTTTATAAGGAGACCCTCGATAGATCTTGGAGGAATAAGTTCTTTTTTGTTAAATTCACAAATAAGGATTTAGTGCGGCATTACCAAGGGCTGGCATAGAACATTTTGTAGGGTTGAAGGTGCTTGCGTCTTCCTACCATTCAGATTTTGTCATATCAATTGGCAAATTCTGTATGACAGAGGGTAGGGCTGTCTAGGTAGAGGCTCTAATTGAGGATGAAATGTTGAAATTAGCCAATCTTCTGCTAAATAAGGAGTTGCAAATTCAGAGGTCATTTATGTTGGAGAAAAGAGCACAAAGGATTGTTGATCTTATTGATTTTTCTGAGTGTGATGATCTTAAGCAGGTTACTACCTTGAAGTCAATGAGGGCCCAGGCCCAGTCACGTAAGGGGTTTAAGGATGAAAGGAGTGCCTCTAATGGCGCATTTTTAGGCTACCCTTCTAGGAAGAAAAGGAGGTTGGTTCGAATGCCGAGTAGTGAGGAGGTTCGAGAGGACAATAAATAAAGCTCAATAGGTACAAGGAACCTAGTGCCCTAGGACTCCGTTCCTTTATTGGAGGGTGCAAAAGGGAAAGAAGTTGAAGTAAAGACCTTTTGTAGAAGGCATTCAGGTTCACCGGCTGTTATGGGTGTAAGGGTAGATGATGAAATAGGGGGTACATCAGGGGCAAGTAACTCATGCCCACTTGCTACTCATTCCCGAGGAAAAGAGAGGCAGGCTATTGCCCCCTGTCCCTATGTCAAGTAGGTAGGTTTTGTTAAAGGGGCACTTCTAGCTCCTCCTTTGGTTGCTAAAGGCTATAGGGTGTTTGGTATTGAGACTAGGGCTCTTAAGTTTGAGGAGGAGGATGTTTCTCTAAGGGCATCAGACTCTAATTAAAAAGACATTGTAGCGAGAATCAAGCTAGGCACTTCAAGTGCCCTTTTGGAGTATCTGTTCATATGGAAGGGCATGGGGTGATGTCCAAGTAGATGACCCTTCTGCCCCTTATTTTGGTTTAGTCATTTGACCAATCTAAAAATTCAAAGGAAAGAGGAATCGCCATTGTGAGCTATGATGATGACTATTTTTGCTATTCGGATATCGCTGAAATGAGGAGATATACTCATAGGCTGGATTTCGACCGAGCGGAGCCAAAGCTGAGCTGCTTATCGGTGGAACAGGGTGATGAGGTAGTGGTCTCTCTTTTAATACATGTATGTCTTTCTTGGTAATGTTTGTCTTAACTCATCATTTCTATTGTTTTCGATGTAATTTTGTTTCTTGTTCCCAAGTCATTGCATAGCAGTGTTTCAGAGAGTAAGGAAGAAACAGTTAGTGGGTCACTTGAAGAATCAATTAGAGGGTTTCGAAGAGGAGATTTCTCAGCTTGAGTTGAGAAAACCCAAAAGGATGCTAAGAAAGCAAGGGAAACTTCTATTACCTTACATAAAAAGGAAAAAATGATAGAGTTACTACAAACTAACCTGGGTTATTTGTATTAGGCTACTGTTCCCAAGAGCTCTCCGAAAAGTTGTGTGAAGTTGAGGACACTATCCAATAGCTCGAAAGTAGCTCGGAAGTAGCTCGGTTGATGGAGTTGATGTTGGTAGCTTTGATAGGATGGGCTCGAGCTCGGGCAGTGCTCGTAGGGGAGGCCAGTTTGAAGAAGTCACTATTCCTTGTTCACGCATAGATGCTCTTCACGTTGATTTTCGTAATTTGCGGCAAATGCCTTCTTCTCCCTCTTCTCCTTAATCTGTTATCACTGTTATACTCTTCAATAATTTGTTATCGGGAGGGCGCAAGGGCCCCAGCTACATGTGGCGTTTTAGTCGCAATGTCCCCGATGGTATGCTGAGGGACAATAGGGCAATGCACCTAGGCCCTATAAAAGCTCTGCACACTAGAAGCATGTACAGTGCATATGGGATGTTGCATCAAAAGTCCAAAGACATTGTGCCAAGAGAATGCTCATTGGCATTAACCAATAGGTAGAGTTGAAGGCATTACGTCAAAATAGTGCTCATTAGCCATACACCAAGAGGGAGAGTTGAAGGCGTTGTGCCAAGAGAGTTCGCGTTGGTATTGCACCAATGGGGATAGTTGAAGGCATTGCACTAAGAGAGTTCTTATTGGCATTGTGCCAAAAGGGAGAGTTGATGGCATTACGCTGGATCGAGAGAGTTCCCATTGGCATTGCGCCAAAAGGGTTTAGTGGCATTGCACCGAAAAAGTTCCTGTTGGCATTGCACTAAGAAAGTTTTAAGGCATTGCGCTGAGAGAGTGTTCGTTAGCATTGTGCTAAGAGAGTTTTGAGGTATTCCAATAAAAGGGTTCTCATTGGCGTTGCGCCATGAGAGTTTTGAGGCATTGCACAAAGAGGGTACTCGTTGACATTGTGCCAAGTGAGTTTTATGGCGTTGCTCTGAGAGAGTGCTCGTTGGCATTGTGCCAAGTGAGTTTTGAGACATTATGCTGAGAGAGTGCTCATTGGCATTGCGCTAAGAGAGTTCTAAGGCATTGTGTCGAGAGAATGCTCGTTGCCATTGTGATATACAGAAAGATAGTGAAACATAGGAAACGTAAATGTTATTACAAGAATGATTGCAAAAATCAAGAATCAACTTAATCAATTTGTGATCTAGTGTCGTGAACAAAATGATAGTATATAATCAGTAGAGATATGAGACCAGAGCAGTATATGATTTGGGGTCAATTGGGAGTATCCCGATTCCAAGAGATATTTTGAATTTGATTTTCATATCTTGTTCACATTGAAGGTTACTGTAACAATCACATGATTAGGTGGCATTCTAAGAGTGAGGGGTAGAGGGATTGTGCCCTCAGGGTAAAGCCATTCATCCGAGAGCCCTTTCACAGGGCCAACATGGTATTGGAGGTGCAAATGATCGAAACCCATCTATTGAATTGTATCTAAGTAGAGAAGATCACAACCTACTCCTTGGTTAACAAATATCCTTTTTACTGTGAACTGGCTTACCTTGGCTGTAATGACCAACGAGTTGTGGTAATTTGGATCAATCCCTGTTAGGTCATTGTCATCGAAAATTATCCTGAGTCTTTTCTTCTTCTATTTTTTTTCAACGCGGGCTGCAAGGAATTCTTTAAAGGCATGTCTTAACCTTCTGAAAGACTGGTGCCACTGTTCACTTGACCTGGAGGATTACGCCATTAGTTTGGTTATGGGTAGCTCCTAGGTGTGGTTGTTCATTCTACTCGTTTGGTCATATTGTTGCATATGGGTTTTGAGGAGGGTTGTTCTCTCATTCCATACTTATGATCCTTTGGTGTTTGCCATCCTGAGCCAAGGCCTGAAGCTCATACTTTAGCTTCCGACACTCATCAATTTGGTAGTCGTGTGAAAGTAACAGTTCTGGGACTTATCCTTTTTCAAGTCGTCTCCTTGAAAGCGTAGGAGCTATCTTAAATAAGATTCCTAATCTACTTCAGGATCTGATTGGGTGTATCATTCAGACGAGTGTAGTTGGTGAACTGACAGTGAGGAGGTGGTCCGGTCAGTTTCTTTTGGGCAAATGTCACCGAGGTGAATGTCTACGTTTGTTTCTTGTTAGCCTATATCGGTGCTTATTGAATGTTTTAGCCTCTTCCATGACTATGTATTTTTCTATCCGGACATAGAATTCTTAAATGGTGGATGGAGAATTCTTCATTATCGAGATTTTCATTCCTGAGGGCCATAGATCGATGAGTAGTGCTGTTAGCGCAATAGAATATTTCAAACTGGAAACCTTCATCATCTCATTCTTGAACTTATCTGGAAAGTCCCTTAGGGGTTCGTCGTCCCTTTGCCATAGAGATAATACGAAGGTAGATTTTCTTTTGACTCCTCAACTGATCACAAAATATGTTTCGAATTGTTGCCGAAATTGAGAGAAGTTTCTGATGCTAAATGGAGGAAGTGAACCAAACTAGGTTAGAGCGTTGCCTTTCAAGGTCGTAGGGAAGAGTTTGCATATGGTGGCATCTAACATATCCCTTGAGGTCATAACCATCATGAAGTGGGTCGTGTGATCTCGAGGGTCTGTTGTACCATCCTACCTTTCCATAGAAGGAGGAGTATATCTCATGGCATGGGCTAGGTGGAAACTTTGGGATCAATTGGAGAGAGACTGGTGACATATACGATGGCATCTCCTTTGCCCATACAAGCACGTTTCAACTTGGCAGCCACAAGATCTTCGACATGCTTTCTTAGGTTGTCTATATCATGTTGAGAGTTGACTGAGGGCTCTCGGTGCCTTTGGAGCTAAAGTCTATGCGTGCACGATTGCTCCGATTTTTGGGGAGAAGACAATCTTTCTTGTCAACAAGCACGACTAAACTCTTCAAATCGTTTAGTCATCCCTTGTATCTTTAATTCGAGCCTCTCCATCTTCAAACAGTGGACTCTGTTAGGAGAGGATGGGGTAGCAGGTGGGACCGGCTGATTCTAAGGTTGGCCCTGGAGTTGTATAGTAGGCAAATGAGGATCTTCCTGGGAAAAGTTTATATTTGAGGTGGAGGGCGAGCAACCAAAGCGTCTAGCCGATTAGAGGAGTGTTTGTGAGATTCTATATTTGTCCTCCCATTGTAGACATGACCTTTGAAGTGTTTCCCTTCTTTTTCTTTAGCGGCATGGTGATTGGAATGGCGGACAGGGCTTGGATATGTTGGTTAAGAAATCAATCTGTTCCTATGGACGGTGGCAATTTGATGGAGGTTGGTTTGGCTCTATAGATACCTACTCTTTTGATTCGAGTGTGAGATGGGATCCAAGGAATCTTCTTAGCCTTCGTACGTAATGAAACCTACATGTACCACAGGAGGATGCTCTACGGGGAAAGCTCTGATACTTATGTCAGAAAGAGTGATTTTTTAAAGAATAAGAAACAAAGTGAGGAGAGTTGCAAAAGAGTCATATGTTTCCTTTGTGTAAGAAGTGTAGAGTTCCTTAGAATGTACCTAGCTAATTGCTGATACTAGATATATATATATCATGTATGTAAGGTAAATTCCGTATGAATTTAGGGGTGTAGAGATCTTAGTTTCCTTTTGGGCAGATTGTTGAGATTTTCTAAGATCACAGACAATATAGTAAAGATTTCTAGGAGATTCAGTATCCTAATGATTAAGGAAAGTTTTAGTTATCGTGGAGATATCCTACCTTATCAAGAGCAACTGTCGTGATATATTTCTTTGTTAGGTGAGATTTTCTAGGGAAGAAGGATTCATATCTGGTTAAGGATGACTTAAATTCGTTGGAGATTTAGCTCCTTAATGGATGACTTCAAATTGAGCTTATCGCGAAATGGAATAAGTTATGCTTGTAGAATGTATCCTCCGAGAAGTAAAACAGCCGAGAGGCTTGGGTGCCGAGAGTTAAAATGATCGAGAGGGTTGAAAGGAGTACTTATTTGAGAGAGCATTCTGTCGAGAGGTTACGAACTTATATGCCCTAATGGGCTTAGGTAATTTTAGCCTTATTACTACAAAAAAATACGTTATCAACGATAGAAAATTATTGATGGAAAAAATCTGTCGCTAATAGCAACAAATTTGCGATAAATTAACGTTGGATTAAATTAGCGATAAAAATTAATAACGGAAATATTTTCGTCGTTAATGTAGTAAATAGTATAAAAAAAAAATTCGTCTAGCTATCAGTGACGGATTATTGATGAAAATTTTGCTGACAGATTTTTTATTTTTTATTTTATTTTTTATTTTTTATTTTTTATTTTTTATTTTTAATTTTTATTTTATTCATTATTATTTATTATTTAAAAATTCTTTTTCTTTTTCTTGTTATTTTATTTTGAAGAAGAATAATATAAATTTTTTAAAAATATTATTATTTTATTGTAAGTTAATTATTTATTAATTTATTATTTTAGAATAAATTATCATTTTATATTATTTTATTATTATTAAAAAATTGTGATGTAAAGATAACAAATAAATTAAAAAAAAACAATATGAGCAAATGTGTAGGTGTGGTCAGATGGTTGTAACAGGGCACGGGCTGGGCCAAGGTGGGGATGGGTAGGTCAGCATGAGGGCCGGGCAGGCATGGAGCCGCGTGCATTCTCCTTATAACTCAAAAATCAGCCACAGATTAAAATCTGTCGCTATTTTTTTTTTTTTATTAGCGACGGATTTTTTTCCGTCGTTAATCACCAGCGACGGATTTCAATCCTACAGCGTGTGTGGGCAACCTACTCATATGTTATGTTTTGATCTCATTTGATTAGATTTTAATCCTAATCAAATCACATATATTAACCCAAAAGATTTCACGTATTTTTATTGAAATTCCATTGGCAGGCAATCTGTTGACTGAGAGTCGGAGTGGGTTATTGTGAGGGCAAGCAGTTGAGTCAAGTAGTATGGCTAAAGTAGTAAAAAAAATTTTACCGACACTATTCCTAGTTGCAAAAACAATAATTGACCATTGAAGTTTGTGGTGGCCATGCAAAAAGCAGGTTGTTTCCTTTTCTTTGATAAGAGTATGGCCTTCACCCAAAATTCTTTTAAGATTTATGGTTTTTAATGCTATTAGGTTAGTGTGATAGAAGGTGTTCACAGTAAGCTGGAGAGAATATGTTGAAAGGTTTTTGTCTATGATGGATATTCTCATCGTTTCTTTCCTCCCTTTGCAACAGGAATGGGCCTATAGTGGATCGAGGGGGAGAGGAGAATGTCCATACAGTATTTTATGGTGAAAGGGAAAGGCCGAACTCCTCTAATTTGGAGTGGATGAGGGAGAGGGATAAGATTTTAGTTAAAAAAGAAAAAGTTATTATTAATTACCTTTCCATCTTTTCTTTTTAATAGAAAAAGAAATATATATTAGATATATAAAGCAAAGTATAAAGTCTTCAGGGATGAAGATCGGTTGTCATTCCCTAAATTGTAATCACTTTAAATCTCTAAAATGTAAACTCATACTGAAGTGTAGAAGAGATCATTTTGTTACAGAACAGAGAAACTTGGAGTAAATTTTGTTCCATAATATGGAAATTTCAATGCTGTAATTACTGAATATTTTGTCCAGTCTCCATATACACTATAAGGAAGGTGACCAACAACAGCATTCCAAAGTAGTCGAGCATCGCTCTTCCCTCTTCCCTCCGAAACATCTGAATTTCGTGCTGAGTAAATTTGGAATTCTTCTTGGGCAAACCTGAACATTGTTACATACCGCAAAAAGTAGTTCCGTAGGATATGATATGCATAAATCTAAGGAGATAGTTTATACTGAATATGATGGACGTATCCCATTTCCATCATATTCAAACAAGAGAATGGTACATCTCATCTATCATCTACTCGGGTGCTTGACTATAAGCCACAACAATCATATACATAGAATTTTTGTCGCCCGGTGGCAGTAATGTCAACACTGGGAAAAGAGAGAAGGTCATAAGGGTAACAGATTTCGCTCAGCACGTGTTAGCAACGTGCACACAACAAAAGGGGTTTTGTTAACACGTCAACTAAAGGTAAATTTAGTAAAGGCCCTTTTTTAGTGACGAAAACAAAAATCGTAACTAAATATTGATCACCGTTAAATTTAGTAACTAGAATGAAAAAAAAAATCACTAAATGATTCTCTAATCACATTTATTGACTCCTTTGGTCCCTAAATGTGTATAAGTGTGGTCAAGTGAATTTGTTGTCACTAAATGTGTCTAACAACTTTTACTTTTACTGACTACTTTTTTTTTGTCATTGAACTTGGGATAAATAAATCCGTCTGACGACTTTTAGTGACGACTTTTTTTGGTCATTGAATTTGTGGTCATTACTAAATGTGCATAATTGTCATTACTAAAAGGGTCGAGATAATTTTTCCATATCGAATGACAAAACAAAATTCATGCTACATATAAGTATCCTTGAAGCCACTTCAGTTAGACAACATGGAGATAAGCGCAATTGCAACACTAAGCCCCAACCCATGCCGGCAGACTCTTGCCAGTTCTCGTGGTTTTGGCGGCCC
Source organism: Dillenia suffruticosa (assembly GCA_033439265.1). Lineage (NCBI taxonomy): Eukaryota > Viridiplantae > Streptophyta > Magnoliopsida > Dilleniales > Dilleniaceae > Dillenia > Dillenia suffruticosa. Next base: position 18,597,550 of record JAVTVX010000015.1, on the reverse strand, counting down.
CGACGATGGTTCCACCAATTCAAGCTGCTAGTGTCGGGTCAGCTAGTTCAGGATGGCGATGGCAACAGGACTACCGGTTCAGGCTACCATCAACAAGAGTAGTGGTTTCGGTGGGTGCCAACCGATTCTTAGCGGTTCCCGCCGGTTGGCATATTCATGCCAGTTTTGGCTTGACCGTTGGTCCACTTTTAATGGTTATTTTTTTGGTTACTAAATGTTGTCATTAAAAGGCGTTGATCGAACTACTTTTAGTGAAGTCTAACATTTTTTTGGTCACTTTTTTCTTGATCATTAAATTCAGCCTTTTGGTGATGATATTTGGATTTGGTCACTAATCACTTTTAGTAACAGAGCATTAGTGACAACCAAGCAACGACTTTTTTTTAGTCACTAAAGGCCATTAGTACGAAAATCGTGCTTTTTTAGTGACCAAACCACTTTTCTTACGAAAGGTCTTTTTTTGTAGTGTAGACTAAAGACAAATAAAGCATGAAGTCTTGTTCAACAAAGCTTAATTTTTAATTAGAGCTTGGTTATTGTTATTGTTATTCAATTAGAGCGGATAGGTGAATAGTTGAATATGGATTATTTAAAACTTTTCAGAATTTAAAACAATATGACAGTAAATAAAAATAAAGTGCAAGAAGACACAGAGAATTTTTATAGTTGTTCTACCAAACCCTATGTATATCTACTCCTAGGCTCCCCTTGAATTTTCTACTAAATGCTTAGTTTACAAACTTAATTACAGATTCAAGTTCAACCATGCACAATGTTATGTCTGAACACCATAATTAAATTTTACTTAGCTGAATTTGACTTCTCTAGACTTAAGGCAGTGTACACACTCCTTAGTTTTTGACACTTGACTTAAACTATGAAATGTATATCAAGAATTGAGATTTGCTTTCCTTAGATTTAACAATTTAAGAATTTAATTGAGACACGACAATTTAGAAATTTCAAAGTGCACTGAGATCAGTTGTTGCAGCGTATTCAATATAGCTTTTAATTCTTGTAATGTCTCAAGTTGTAACCCCTCCATCTTTTGCTTCTCATTATTTATTAGGACATTGAATCAATCCATTGAGAGTTGGTGGTGGTTGTTGCGTTCGAACGTTGGACATTTAATTTCTACCATTAAGGCTTCTGCAACTGTTCCTTTGTTCACGCTGCATCTTCGTTCCTTTTACTGGCGCCTCTTTTGAATAAGTCAATCAGATTTTGTTTGCGCTACATTTAAACGTTAATTTTGATAGAAAAGGAACCATTTCAGAAATCGAAAAAATAAAGAGTCCGTTAACTTCAAAATTGATTCCCAGATCAAATTTCTAACACTCGCAGGTCGACAAACTTAACGTGGACATCGACCTAAATTTAAAATATTTCTAGTGTATTTCTATGCGAACATGTTGACAAGATACTTACTTAGGTCAACAAGGAATTGTGCCAAATAAAATTGATAGCCATGTGATTTTTAATTGGTTGACGTTTTCATATGTTTCGAAAAGTTTTTAGCCGTGTCGACAAGTTTTTAGCCCTGTCGATATGTAATGTTTCAGACTTTGTGAAGAGTAGGCCAACAAGTCATTTTAATACATCGACGTGTTTCTATTCAAATAATAAATTGGTCGATGTGTGTAGTTCAGTTGGTCGATGTGCATATATTGTGTCGACAAGATGATAACGGATGATCGACATGTGTTTTAATGAGTAAACACTCATTAGATCGACAGATCTGATAACATAAATCGATATGCTACTATGTAATATTAAATTGGTGGACCTGAACAGATAAATTAGTTGATGTGTTTTCTACAAGTCGACAGCAATTTTGACATGGTGACGTGAATTTTATAAAATCCTATATATACAGGTCGACATATGCCAATCTCAAGTTAACATGTTACTATTCATTGGTTGAATTGGTCGACATATCTAAGTAAATTGGTTTATGTGTTTTTGGCCTGGTCGATAAGGATCTTGATGTGTCGGTGTGTGTATTTCAAAGTCAAGGACTAACAGGTTGATGTGCTAACTACTCAGGTTGATGTGTTCCTATTGAGAGGTTAGATTGGTCGACCTAACACTGTTCAGATTAATGTATTGTAAATCATGTTAATGTGTTATGAACTAGCAGGTTGATATGTTGCACCAACGGGTTGACATGTCCCTATTCATAAGTTAAATTGGTTGATGTGTATGAATGAATTGGTTGACGTATCACTATTCATGTTGTTTTAGGTCGACATGGTTTGTGCCTAGGTCAATGTGTTGGAATGTCATAGCTATAAGACATTTAAGTTCGGGTCACAAGTTTTTTCTATATATCAATATATCCCTATTTAAATTAAAATTAGTCGACATATCACTCTAAATTTGTCCACCTGACAACCTACAGGTCGATGTGTACTTGTATAGGTCGAAGTGTGCTTGTATAGATCGAAGTGTTCAGACATATGTTTTTATAGAAAATATTTGGTTCATATCGACAAGAACATCAAACGGGTCGATGTGTTTTTTAACCAGTTCGACCTATACTGTATACTCATGAATTTTCTAACTGTTTTTTTTTTCTTGAATTATTTTTCTTTCACTCTTTTATCATCAAAACTCTATTAGGTTAACATTCTCCCCATTTTTTATGATAACAAAACTCATATTGCTTAATCTATGTACTTAGTTAAGTTAAATCCTAATTTCTAGACATTTGTACTTGTTGGTCTTCATTTAGGCATGCTGGCCTACTTAGCACGTTTCTAGCTTAGTACATGCAGTAGCACATCTTCATACTTTCAGCAGCACACAACATTCTTTTATGTTATTATTTAGCAGGTAGTAAACATCACATATGCTTTAGTACGCAAGCAGCATATATACATACTTCAACACACAAGCATCCAATATCCCAGCATATTTAACGCACCATTCATTACATTTAGAGCGCATATACCTAGCTAACTCATCAACGCACTTCAGCACTCAGCGCAAGCATGACACATTTCAGTACAGAGAGCACATACACATATATTGCAGTACATACACCATACCAGCACACTAGCATTGCAGTACATACACCATACTAGCACACTAGCATTTCTTCTCCCCATTTTTGTCATCAACAAACTAAGATTACACTTCAACACTACTTAGCACTACATGCAAACACTTCAGGCTGTAGTTTGGACACAGAGTATTTCATCTACTCACACCACATTCATTCAACCATGCATGAGCTAAGCCATAGTTAACATGCACATTTCAGCAACAAGAGCACACATCCAATTTACAGTCTATGTTTCACAGTAGTAAGAGAACCAGAAGTAAGGGAACTAGAAAATGCTTTGAATAAAACTAGAAAATAACACAATCAGAGTTGGAAAGGTTTGTAAAACAAGTCAGATATCTGAAAAGAGATTAGACTCCTAAACTAGAAAGACTTTGATGGTTTTGGATCTTTCTTTGACTTCTCTTTCTCCTTTATTAAAGTATCTAATTTTTCTTGTATTTTGGAAAGATCTATTTTATTAAAGCAACATATTTGACCAATCATGGTTTGTCGTCTTTCAATATTCTGCATCTTTTCCCAAATCATTTAAAGAGTGATTGGTTGGATGCTTGATGATTCACCTTCCTTGGTTCTCATTTCCTTTCTTGGAACATTTTCAGTTTCTTCATCAGGCTCAGCCTTAGTCTCTCAACCTGTCTCCTCCTTCTTTCCTTACCTGTATTCCTTCACTATTGTATATCCATTTTGCTCTCAGCACTGACGATGCATTGATTGCATTTTTCTCACTTAACTCAATAAGTATGTCTTTTTCAATGTCTATCATATTATTTGAGAGGACATCGGTGATCATACTCACATATGGCAACAAAGAGCTTTCAGATATACGTACTGTTATCATGAAGTATGGAATGATATAGTGCAAACTAGAGATCTTTCCACTTATAATGTAGACCTTTAACCAAAAATCTTCCTTCAAAATTGTTGTGTAGTTTTCTCCTCTAGGTCTTAAGACATGACTAACAATCAGATGCAAAATTCTTTCATGAAAGCTAAGTTTAGTAACACTAAAGTTTACCATAGTGAGGCTCTGATCATCATACACAATCCTAGCATTGTCCAGATAGTTCGATTTCATGTATGGTTCACACTTTTCATAAGGACCCATAACATACTATTATCTTCACAAATCTTCTTAGGGGTCACTTTGAATTCCTTTCCATTCACAAAGGTTTTGAATGCGCATGAAACAAAATGGTCATCTATAGTAATTCTCATTTCATTTGTAGGTTCTTCACAAAAGACATCTAGATTGTTATAAAACAATTTGACCTCTTTCTCATGGATAAACTTGTTAGGATTCAAGAGAAAAGTAGGCCATACCTCTATTAGATGTTCTTTATACTTGAAACCAACTCGTTTCAAGAACTCTCAATAGATCAATTAACTGTGATTCACTTTCCTTTTCGAAAAGACCTTATCGTATATTTTATTCTGTTCAATCATCTGAAACTCATAGGTGCTGAACTGAGGGAATGTTTGCGGTGGAGGGGGTATTGGTTTCGTGGGTTGTGCAGAAGAGAGGTGCCATTTCCCGTCAATTTGATAGGTCGTTTAGAGGGTTCCGTAGGTTTCTTGATGGCCATTTTCATCTTAGGAGCTACTTGCATTTGATTCAAAGATTTAGTAGATTAGGTTCTTGATTTGAGGAATAGAGTTATGAATTTGGGAGATTAGGGTTTCGGAAGAGAGAGGGAAAGTTTGAAATTTGGGGATTAGGGATAGATAGTTCAATGTGCAGCTGTTGGTATTCTATTAGGTATATCTTAGGTCGACAAGTTTAAGTACATAACGACTTATTTGGTAATTTTGAATGATTGGGTCGACATACTAATAAAGGCATCGACCTGCATTCTTGCTGCTTCTCTGGTTAACATCATTAATGGCGGGTCGATGTGTCATTTCCTGAGTTTAGTTCTAAGTGTCGGTTCGAGGTCAGGTCGATACAATTCTTAATACTGACATTCATTAGGTCAACATGTCTTTGTACATTTTCAAATTTGTCAACATATTTCAATAAATAGGTTGACGTGAATTCTACTGCTCAGAAAACTAATATTATGTTTTTCGTTTTATCATGTTTATTTCTTTAATTCCATCATTTTCAAATCCCTTTTTAATTCACAAAATCTATTTTTGTCTAAGGGTTTGGTGAGGAAATCAGCAATTTATTTTTGAGTGTCAATGTACTCAAGAATAATTTCATTCTTCAGAACATGATCATGAATAAAATGATGCCTCACTTCTATATGTTTGGTTCATGATTGATACACTGGATTCTTTGTAAGATTATTGCACTTGTTGTCATGCCCTGAACCGGGATCGTGAGTAGCCGCCCGTTGCCCTAGATGTCGGCTATATTTAAAAAAAAATGGGGCAGAACCTCTCCATATTTTGAAGGTCTCCCATATACCAAACAACCTGTATATCAAATGATCATCTAACCGCTTAAATAAATGGGCCAACACGGCCTCACAACAAATCAATCATGTTCATATAATACCAATCAATGTATACCGTACAAACTAGGACAACGTAAGACTATCACAAAATATTATCAATCTTAACCACTGACCTCTACTGCCATACCCCCATCAAAGGTATGGACAGTCACCAGTTGCCCATCTTGTGATTTAGAGATGGCACTGAACAAGCCTAAAGAACGCTTCTAAACATGATACGTTTCCCAAAGTAAACGTACACAATAGTATATTACATGGCTCAATGCAATAAAATAGAATTGAGAGTTTCAATAAGATGCACAAAAATTTTCATACAGTTATCTCTTTTTATACACAATGGTCTATCTACAAACTCAATAAACTAATATACACTTTCATTCGTAAATCCTTCCCAATATCATATTGAGTACCTAATCAACAATCTCGATCTCCAATCAAAAGTCTCGTGTGCTGATAAGCCCCAAACGGGGATCGTGAGTAGCCGCCCGTTGCCCTAGATGCCGGCTATATTCTAAAAAAAATCGGGCAGAATCTCCCCATATTTTGGAGATCTCCCATATACCAAACAACATGTATATCAAATGATCATCCAACCGCTTAAATTAATGGGCCAACACGGCCTCACAACAAATCAATCACATTCATATAATACCAATCAATCTATACTGTACAAACCAGGAAAACGTAGGGCTATCACAAAATACTATCAGTTTTAGCCATAGACCTCTATTGCCATGCCCCATCAAAGGTATGGACAGTCGCCGGTTACCTCTCTTGTGATTTAGAGATGACACCGAACGAACTTAAAGGACACTTCTAAACATGACACGTTTCCCAAAGTAAACATATACAATAGTATATTTCATCCCTCAATACAATAGAATAGAATTGAGAGTTTCAATAAAATGCACAAAAATTTTCATACAGTCATCTCTTTTTATACACAATGGTCTATCTACAAACTCAATAAACTAATGTACACTTTCATTGGCAAATCCTTCCCAATATCATATTGAGTACCTAATTAACAACCTTGATCTCCAATCAAAAGTCTCGTGCGCTTATAAGTCTCAACGTGTCCCACTATAGCTATCTCTGTACACAGCAGGAAATGAGAGTGAGTATCAAGGAAGAAACCCAGTAAGTGAGAGGGTATATATCATGTGTTCAATGAGTCGGTGAAAAATGGAGTATCAAAGTTCTCAATAATACCACATATTGTAAGAAATCATGTAAAATGCTCAATTTATCATAAATCATTCTTTTCACATACATTTCAAACATATATGCATCCATGTCATCAAATCATGCTAGAATAGAGTGTGTCAAAATCAGTCCTGATAAGGGTCAACCGCGACCAATGACAAGCACATTAGGGGTTTTGTATGCAACAGGTTAGAAAATCTCTCTACCCCGACATTGGCGACGGATCTCATCAAGTGCTAGACTACGGCGCACCATAATCCTCCCCCTTATGGGTTCAACCTGACTAGTACTGTGTCGAATCACAATACATTTACCATTTTTCGATATCATGTGAGATACCTTCCGCAAAAGCGTATCGGGTGCAAGTATGGATCACCCTACACATGCATCTTTCGTAGCTACGAAATGAGATTTACCCATCACAAAGTTATCATCATCACATTTTAGGGCCCTCGGCCCATATAAAATATCATTATCAAATCAATCACGTGCCATGCCATATTTCTCAAGTAATGTCAATCATTTCCACAAGGATGATTTCATAAAACATGTATATATTAAATATAATGGCACGGTTTCGTATATTAAAACTCGTTTAGATGCATATATAACACGTATAAACATGTTTGGAGATACTCCATGAATTCACAAAATCATTTCATAATTCATTGAAAATTTCATATCACATATTCATTAAATCATGCTTGCGTTAGAAAATATTTTAAGACATGATATTGTACATTAGACACATAATATAATAAATCTCACTCACTGTATGAGGGAGGGTACGCCACTCTCAGCACGAATCTCGAGGCACACACAAAAATATGCTCCCCTCAATATCACTAACAAGACTCTATAAACATAATATAGAATATGTGTTACTTAAGAGATCATGTGATGTGTATATAATAATGTAAATGTGATGCAACCCTAGTTATAGACAAATCTAGAGTTTTCAAGTTCTATTCTTGCGCCATTTTAGGGAATTTACCACAAGTTTCTCGACCGGGGTCGGAATTTGGGAAATTTCAATTTCTATCGCTGACTCACATAAAAACTCACATTTTTCGTGTCAAACCAATTTAAATCTCACTCTCCATTCTGTCCTATTTTAGCAAATTTCTCTTATCTCACAATTTATTCATGCTAAGACTGATGTTTGACTATGTTGTAGTTATTACACAAGGCTCCAACATCTTAGTTGGGTACTGTCTTAGATTCCTAGTGCAATTCCCTGAAATAGCACCATTTTGCCCACATTACATTTCAAAAGTCCGTTCTGACTAATTTTTAACTCAACCATCACAACTTTTAACATAGAACTCGAAATTACTTGAACTTTTTATATTACCTAGAAGACATAAAACCTTACATTTTTTGTGTTTTGCATTTCTTCCAATTTTGCCTAGAAGGGGTCTGAAATTGACCACCAAAATCTCTTTTTAGTTTTGGCCGAGAAACAGAATCGTTTCTGCACAATTTTGGGAGATTTTGTATAACTCTTGATTCCCTTGGCTGAATTGGCTGAATGTTTCACAGTAAGTGGATAAGAGAGAGATCTACAACGTTTCCTCTTTGAGATTTTGCAAATAAGGGCTGGAAGAGAGTCGTACAATGCTACTATTTTTTGTGTTGGAAAATGGATGACCCTCTAATGAGCTTCTGTAGAATGGCTGTAACGTTTGACATAGGGATCGGACTGAGGTGATCCTTACCTCGTTAGAAAGCTAAGACATGGTTCTACAATTCTTTCAACTAGCGAAAGATCTGAATCTATGAGGAAGGGGCTTGAAAACCTAGGTTAGTGTTACTATTGAAATCAGGGCAAAATGCAGGACTAAACAGGGAATTAGTTCAAAACACCTAACTTTGAAAAATAATATAAAATCCATCTCTACTCAGAATGCAATGGTTCTTATCTCGTTTTAAAGCTCTGAATGTCTAGTTTCTTGTGTATACATTTCATGCAATTTTCCCTTGTGAAGAAAATGCTGTAGCTAAAAAACTACAACCAGTTTAGAATATCCAGATTTCAGCATTTTTGGTTTCCTTCCTTGACTTCAAATTTCAGCCGCTCTAGTTCCTTAAGCAAACCTCCTCATTTTGACCCCAAATTAAGTATGTCATGCTATGGAGTATGGAGGGCCTCATACTTGAAGCTGGACAGCTGGGCTTGAAGCAAAACTTGGATCTCTCCTCTTGAACTCTTGGCTATCCCTTTGTTCTTCACCAAGCAATCCTTCTCCGTTGGCCTTGATTTTTGGATATATTGTTCTAGGGTTCAAGAGGGATGGATTTATGTAAAAATATTGAAGATTGGTTGAAGGAATCAAGCCTCCCTTCAAGGAATGGCTCACGGCTATGGAGGGAGGAAGAAGAGAAGAAGTCTTTCTCTCTTTTTTTTTTTTGGTTTCTCTTTGCTCTTCACAGTTTTGGGAGAATGAATATAGCTTGTTGGTGATTTTCTCTCTCTACTCTCTCCTCCTCAAGCCCCAACAAGTCAAGCTTCAATTAATGCTTCATTAATTGATTTGTCTCCCAACAAATAAAATCAATGGGTCATATTTGTTCTTTGACTTTTCAAATGAATTCTAGCCTTCCACCTCATGGGCACACTTGTCATGGTCATTAATTATCTCCAACTCCTTTTTCTAAATTTCATAAAAGCTCACTCTTAGATTTGCATGAAGATTTCTACCTCGATTTTCGCGTCATGCACGGCTGGGTCAATATTCAACCCGAAATCCAAGAAATTCAAATTTATCCATTTGGTTTAGTTTTTCACATTGAATCAATAACGTTGGTCTTGCATTAATCTGAGGTCATTTGATAGCCCAAAGTCTCTCGGAGCGAATGAAATTCTCGATCGATCAAAATTTGACCTCGATCTCGGAATGCGTAAAATCACACTACGGACTCTGTTTTACATGTAGATTTCAAAAATATAGGTCTTGGATGGAAACGGGACCGTTTGCTTGAACAAATTTCAATTCTACCAAAAATTAGGGTTTCTCGGGCGAAAAATGTTAGAGCACCGAGCATTGTTATGCTATGGCTTAAATTTCAGTTTCACCCTTGACCCTTCACTTTTAAAGTGTATTTAGCATATATATTTCTCACGGCATCAATTTGCACATCTTGTTGTCATTTTGACACGGTATGGTCAATTTCTCTTCATTTCGGGCAATTTTGGCAATTTCGTGAAATTGTGGTTTAACTTGATAAAACATAAATTTAGTCTAATTTAGGCTTCTTGGCAAAATGTTAGTAGTTTTGCACTGGTAGAATTAAATTTCGCTCAGTGAGGACAAATTTTCATCTCCGACGATTAAATATGATGTGTTTTTTTGCAAACGATTAAGAATTACCCGAAATCAAGTTCCATTAACTTTTTAAGTTAATTTAGCATGTGTAATTTTTCGTGGTCAAAATTGCACGAGTAGGTTTTAAAATGGCACGGAGAGGAAAATTTTTAGCTCCTGTCAATCTCGCCAAAATTTTTCAAGAGTATTATAAATCGGAAAAAGTTCTGAGTGACTTTTCTCTATGTGAAAATGATAATAAATTTTATATGAGATAATGAGTAGTACAATATATAGTACACCAAGTGTCAGTGTTACATTTCCTAACCCCCTAAAAACAAGTCTCGTCCTCGAGACTAAAATAAATTGTACAGAGAAAAGTTGGGGGTGCTGTCTTCTCATGGCCACCTCAGGCTCCCAAGTCACTTCCTCGACCTGGTCGCTCCTCCACAAAACTCTAACAAGAGGAACCTCTTTGCTCCGTAGCTTTCTGACCTGTCGATCAAGAATAGCCACGGGCTGAACAGGTAAGCTCAACTCCTCTCGAAACTCAACTGGCAGAGCCTCTAAAATGTGTGAGGGATCTGACTGATATCTCCTAAACACTGAGAGACGAAATACATCATTAATACGTGATATGTCTACTGGCAGCTCCAATTTATACGCCACACTTCTGACCCTCTCAACGATATGGAAGGGCCCAATATACCTGGGGCTCAACTTCCCCCGCTGCCCAAATCAAATGACTCCCTTCAAGGGAGATATTCTCAAGAAAACCATGTATCCCATAGTGAACTCTAGAGGTCGCCGCCTACGATCTGCATAGGATTTATGTGTATCCTGGGCAGCTTTCATCCGCGTACGGATAATCCCCACTTTCTCCTTCGTCTCCTCTACCAGTTCAACATTGGTGAGTCGTCGCTCACCAACCTCAACCCAACACAACGGGGTACGACACTTCCTCCCATATAATGCCTCATAAGGTGACATGCCAATACTTGCTTGATAGCTATTATTATAGGCGAATTCTACTAACGGAAGATGCCGATCTCAACTCTCTCGGAAATCCATAACACATGCCCTAAGCATGTCCTTACAATTGTATCAATATAGAGGCGTGCCAATGCCTCAAGTGAGTAATTACTCCTGATCGAGATGAAGTGTGCAGACTTAATAAGTCGGTTAACTATTACCCAAATGGCATCATGCTGTGCCGAAGTCTGCGGCATCCCTATTACGAAATCTATCGTGATATGCTTCCACTTCCACTCAGAAATGGGAATAGGCTGTAAAGTGCTAGTTGAACGCTGGTGCTCGGCCTTTACCTACTGACATACAAGGCAACGAGCAATAAACTCTGAAATCTCCTGTTTCATACCCGACCACCAATAACTATCTCTGATGGTGCGGTACATTTTAGTACTGCCGGGATGTAAAGCATAGACAGATGAATGACCCTCCTCAAGAATAGCCCTACGGAGATCACTATCTGCTAGTACATATACCCGATCTCGTAAAACCAACAGTCCATCTCTACGGACTCTGAAGTCATCAATATCACATTTGCTGGCTTTCTCATAAATACCTTGGAGCTCTTCATCACTCTGCTGAAGCTCCTTGATACGGTCGAGAAAACTAGGCCGAACCTCAAATCTGACTAGTATAGCTCCCTCCTCCTTGATCATCACTAGCCAACTTGACTCCCAAAGCTCAGAGTCCCAATAAACACGAGAGATAAGTACACTCAGTAGTTTAAGAAGAAGATGATGACTTCCGGCTCAAGGCATCAGCCACTACATTTGCCTTGTCTGGATGATAGTCAATGATGAGGTCATAATCCTTTAGCAGCTCTAACCATCTCTGTTGCCTCAAATTCAGCTCCCTCTGAGTGAACAGATATTTCAGACTCTTGTGATCTGTAAATACCCTACATGTGACCCCATATAGATAGTGGCACAATATCTTTAAAGCAAAGACTATGGTCTCCAACTCCAAATTGTGCATAGGATAGTTCACCTCATGTTTCTTTAGTTATCACGAAGCATAAGCGATAACTCTACCTTCCTCCATCAATACACAGCCCAATCCCTATCTGCTGACGTTACTGTACACCACATACTCTCGACTACTGGTGGGAAGGGCTAGAATCGGAGCGGATGTCAATTGTTGTTTAAGTTCCTGAAACCTCACCTCATAACGGTCATCCCATATAAATCTGACGTCCTTCTGCGTCAATCTAGATAACGAAGCAGCAATTCAGGAAAATCCTTATACAAATCTGCGGTAATACTTTGCTAGACCAAGAAAACTCCTGATTTCTGTCACTGTCTGTGGCTGCTCCCATGTCAATATAGCTTCAACTTTCTGCGGATCGACAAAGATACCCTCCGCAGAAACTATGTAGCCAAGAAAACCAATCTGCCGCAATCAAAATTCACACTTGGTGAACTTGGCATAAAGTTGTCTCTCACGAAAAGTTTGCAGAATCACCCTAAGGTGCTGAGCATGCTCATCATCACTCCGCGAGTAGACTAAGATATCACTAATAAAAATAATAACAAACCGGTCCAAATAATCATAGAAAACTCAGTTCATAAGATCCATAAATGCAGTAAGGGTGTTAGTCAGCCCAAACGGCATGACTAAAAACTCATAATGTCCGTATTGGGTACGGAAAGCCATTTTAGTCACATCCTTAGCCCTAATCCGGAGCTGATAGTAACTCGACCAGAGATCTATTTTCGAAAATACCTTGGCACCCTGTAATTGATCAAAGAGATCATCAATATGTGGTAGTGGATATCGATTTTTAATGGTAACTTTGTTTAGCTGTCTGTAATCAACACATAACCGAAATGTGCCGTCCTTCTTTTTCACAAACAACACCGGTGCACCCCACGGTGACGTGCTAGGACGGATAAATCCCTAGTTTAATAGTTCTTGCAGCTAAACCTTCAGCTGCTTGAGCTCAGTTAGCACCATCCTATATGGTGCCATAGAATTCATAGCAGTCCCCGAAACTACATCAATCTCAAAATCAACTCACAGATTGGTGGTAATCCAGGTAATTCCTCGGGAAACACGTCCGGAAACTCTTGTACCACCGGGACCTCCTCATATTGCGGGTCCTGTATGGTAGTATCAATAACATGTGCCAGATATGTCGTACATCCACGGCGCATCAAACGTCTGGCCTCCATAATAAAAATAACACAGTAGGGTAATACCCGCCTATCTCCCGTAAAAACCAATGGTGGCTGCCTGGGTCTCCTGAACTCAACTTGTTTCGTAAAGCAATCAACTAAAGCTCGGTGTATACTCAACCAGTCCATCCCTAGGATGACATCAAAATCAGTCATACTGAGAGGAATCAAGTCTGCCTCTAACACAATATCCTCTATCTTGACCTCGCAACCGCGATATACTAAATCCCAGAAAATCTGCTCACCAAGAGGAGTGATAACCAAGATCCCCTCATCAAGTGGTGAGATAGGTCTATCAGCGTGCCTAGCGAAGGAATCACTCACATATGAGTAGTTCGACCCTGTGTCTATGAGAGCACGGGCGTCAGCACCAAATATATGCATGGTACCTAATGACAAGAAGAGTTAAACGAAATTTAAAATCCGATAAAATTGAATATATATATACATATCAAAACATATATATACATCAAGGTAGTCAATCCTCTAAGACTTTACTATGTGGTTTAGTCATCATGTAATACATTGGTATAATGATACTAACAAATAGAAACAGTATAATTGGTATTTTGATATGAAAATTTAAATAAAAACTATATTTAATCATTTGCTTAATTAGATTAATCTGGCAAGACAAACTGCGAATACTCTACTACTTATAAAGTGTTGTAAGAGTATAAATATGAAAAAGTTAATGAGTTCTAAAAATTACATTGCATGAGAACCATGGAGAAATGGAGGCAATGAGTGTAATAATATGGTGACTAAGACAAAAGGAGAGAAAAAAAGGGTCAAAAAATTGTGAAATGTAGTAAGTAGTTAGTAAATTCTTCATAAGTAATAAAAATCACAATGCGATATTAATTAAAAATATAAAAAAATTGTGAGAAATTAAAAAACGCAATAATGAAAAAAAAGACGGGAGAAAAAGCGCAAAAGCGAGATTTTAAAATTTTATTTGTGAAAATGATATATTATAAATTCAATGCAGGCGAAACCTCCACTATCAAAATTTCTCCATCCTCCACTATCAAAATTTCTCCATCCTTCCCTTCAAAGTTGTTCTCCCCTAATTCATTTAAACCTCTCACTCATACTTTACAAAATTTTATCCGTCATTAAAATTTCTCCATCATTTCCTTGAAAACTCTTATTCTCTAACTCATTTAAAACTCTCATTCACACTTTGTAAAGTTTTATCCTGAATATTTAAAGAACAAGGGATGAACATTATACGAAAAATCACAACTACTCTAAGTTCAGTTGAACAAGCTCAATCATCCAACATATTACCTAGGTTTTAAAAAATAAACATATTATTTTAATTTCAATTTAAGATTTAATATTAAAATACAAAATTTTCAAAAAATTGATGCAAAAAAGGAAAAAGTTTGTGAAAACTTATTTTCAAAATTTGTTTATGAAAATAGAGAGATATTATTAGAGCGGAAGTGCAAAAATTTTGCAAAAAATTTAAAAATATTTTGGGAGACAAATAATATAATAATTATATTACTATAAATTATATTATAAATTTACCAATTTAGATCGAATCATCGAGTTAATGTACTTTTTCATAATATAATATTTGTATAATAATCATGTAATCATTATTAATATTATATTATATAACTTAATTAATTATTTTAGATGTGAAATAATATTTCAAACGGTGTCAAAATTAATAACTTTAAATAATAATTTAAAATAATTAGATTCTCTAAACTGTAAATAATTTCCTTAATTTTTATCATTATTAATTTAAATAAAATTAGTAGTAATTTAAACAATTTAAATATTGCTTGCCTGCAGTGTGCTAGCCTGCTACAAGTGCCAGCCCCTGCTTGAACGGGCGCCCGCCCATGCTCTCGCTGGCGCTCGCATAGGCAAGCCCCCGCTTGCGCTACTTCCTTTTATTTATGCAAAATAGAATGAAGTAATGTAGTGTTGCAGGCACCTGGAGTTTCCTTTTATTTATGCAAAAAAGGATGAAGTAATGAACTGTTGCAGGCACCCAGATTCGAACCCCTAACTAAAAGTTGAATATTTAAGATGTTAATCATTAATCCACAACACCTTTGTGGGAGTTTCTCTTTTTTGTTTTTCTTTTTTCTTTCTTTCTATCAATCTCGATCTAAGTTTTTTTTTTGCCTCCCTATTTCACTCTCATTTTTTATTTCCCTATCTCACTCTCACCTCTATTTTTTTCTTTTTTCCTGAGCTTTTTCTTTTTTCGTTTTGTATTCTCTTTAAATTATTTTTATTACGATTTTAACATATTCAAAATGAATGATATTTAAATTGAATATTATGAATGAATTATAATTTATTGATTTATATATTTTGAAAGGCAAATATTTGTGATTAAATATATAGATTTTTTAAATTATTAATATATTATAATTTAAATTTCATACTTAGAAAAACAAAAAATTAGAAAAAAAAACAAACACAATAAAATTAAATGAAATAGAATAATGGAAATAAAAATGATAAAATGAAATAAAATAATGAAAATAAAAAATAATAAAATGTAATGTTAGAAATATAAATAAAAATTAAATTAAATTTAACGAAATTATAAAATTTATTATGTACCATGACAATTACCATGAATGCATGCGGCCCACGCATGCGGCCCACGCATGCCATGACATACCTTGCATGAGCGCATACCACGTGCAGTGGCAAATGTAGCCACCTGCGTGGCATGCGCGGGCAGTTAAAATTATATTATTATAATAAATTAAATTTCATATTAAAAATTAATTATTATAAGAAATTTAAAATATATTGTTAAAAATTAAAATATAGAAAATTTTGAAATTTTGATAATATTTTTACAATTTATAAAATCTCGATACTACATAAAATTTAGGGAAATAGTGCTATATAGTTTTTTAAAACTTCAAAAGTTAATATATGTAATTTTGTACTATTTAGAAAAATTTTAAAAATTGAAGTAAATATAATATTTATAAATAAATGATATTTTTCGATTTTTAATTTTCAAATTATTAAATCATAAACATTTTCAATAATTCTTTATACATTTTAAAATTTTAAAAAATGTATATAAATTAATATTAAATTAGTATAAATAATTAAAATATTTTATAAAACTATTTAGTGTACATAAGTTAATGTATGTTAGTAAATATTAAATAAATATATATTAATAAAAAATAGAAATAAATATAATGATAGTAAATTAAATAAACGATCATATATCACAAATTTACCACTATATAAACTTATTTATCCACTTATCATCTACTTAATATCTACTTACCACAACTATATATCACAAACTTATCACTAATTTATCACTAATTTACCACTATATAAAATTAGTTACCTAATTACCATCTACTTACTACTAACTTACTACTAATTTACCACTATATAAACTTATTTATTCACTTACTATTTAGTTATAATCTACTTACCATCTATTTATCACGATTATATATGACAAACTTATTACTATCTTATCACTATATAAACTTATTTAGCCACTTACAATCTCCCTACAACTAACTTACCACTATATAAACTTATTTATTTACTTATCATCTACTTACCAAGACTATATATCACAAAGTTATCACTATATAAACTTATTTACCCACTTACCATCAATTTACCACCTACTTACCTACTACTGTTACTTATCATTATCACCTATTTACTAAATTACCACTATCATAAATTTACCATAATTTATTATCTAGATTATTTTCAAATATAGATGATATATAATACAAAAATATAACAATATTAGGTTTTTACAGACATTACAATATATATATTAGAATTTAAATAAACCTAGTTTTAAAAGACGGTAGAATTTATATATTACCATATATCTAAAACCTATGAAGACGGTATTGTTAAATAGATAATAAAAAAGATTTATATTGAGACTATTTTTAAATCGTGCAAAAAAAAAAAACTATTACATTTACTGACCATAATTTTTAACGATCGCAATTGAATATTATTTTACAGATGGTTGTGATAGTTTTACCTACAGTTGATAAACTTTTCTTCATAGACATTTTAGTCAGTTGGGAAAAACCTATATTTTCTGACGGTTTTGTCATAAGGCGTCTTTACAAACCATAAAAACCGTCACTAAAAATCACCGTCATTAAAAATTACAGTAAACACAGCACTTTAATTTTATAGTGAGTTCTTTGCTATTATAGCATCGCTCACCCCAGTAAAGATTTCACAACCCAATTGTCGAGCTTCCTTTATCAATTTGGATAAGATAGTGGTGGGACGAGTAGAGGATGTAGCAACTAGCATAGAAAGTGTAGCCTTCACCAGAGGTGTAGTAGGGCTTGTAGGGTTTTGTGATGGTGGAGGTAGTGCTTGGGTTTCAGGGTGATTTTGCTGGTGGAACCTAACTTCATATTTATTCCACCACTCCTTACATTCTTGGAAGGCTGCCATGGGAGGAGAAGGAATCTACGATGGTTCAAGTGGCATCGGGGCACGCGAAGAAGTGGTAGCTTCATGCTCGGAAGGGAGGGAAATAACTCTCTTCGTGTATCTCTTAGGTACCATCAACTACAAAGGAAGACAAGGTTTAGTTTATGGAAATGAATTAACCTATGCATACCTGACTAACCCTACACGAGACTCATCTATGCTAGGATCCATGGGAAGCTTAAAAACACTTTAATAAAATTGTCACAAACTTAGCTTTGATACCAACTCAATTGTAACGCCCCAGTCCTCGGAGTCGAGCACGCGACAACCACCATGTTGCCTTGAACTACGTGTAACCCCAGATATACACTTTAAGACCCCACAAGGCTAATCTATCATCAACATAAACTCAATCCTCAACCAATTCTCTATAATCATAAATCATTATCCATAAGATCTCTTGCAAAATGAGATAAGTATGGTTCCAATAACATTAACACAAGTGTCCAATCAAATAGCAATGTATGTATACAAAAGAAATAAAGGTTCTACAACTAATCCAAAATACAATAACGTTCAGCTTCTATTAATCTTCTCCATGGATCCGTCTAGAACTAAATAAGTCAAAACGAAACTATTTCACACAAAGTTTATGGTTTCAATCGAGGTGGATCTCACAATCGCAAAAGAAGGTCCTCTTGCTATACTTACTAGCTACAAATATGAAAATATGAAAGAAAGAAAGATAGGGCTGAGTACAATCGTACTCAATGAGTGAAAAATCTGTGATTATGTTCGAAATCTATAACAACCAAAATTCATTTTGTCATTTCAAAAGAAATCATAATTTTCAAACCATTTGCATAAAAACAATAACATTTTTCTTTGCATTGAAATGAGTATTCAAAATAGATATCAAAATGGATATTCAAATTGGATATTAAAATAGACATCAAAATGGGTTGTAATTCATTAAAAATCTTGGAACTACCGAAAATATACTTTTCAATCCAAGACCTTGACCAGGATCAAGGATTAAATCCATAAAAGGTTTTTTTTTTTTTTTTATTCATTCATTTATCCAAAAAAGTCTTGACCTTGGTGTTGGTTTGAACATCACCATTAGTGATTCACAGCTACCCAACCGAAACGTTGGGTAGGTGAACCCCACGCATCACACTATCCCGATTAAGTATCCGGCTCCACTCATACCACTCTTACTCTTGCCGGTCATGAGTGAACAATAAATGACAACAATTGCGTAAGCAATCGGTCACCATAAAACATCTTTTTTATTCACAATTAATTTCCAAAACCATTTCACAACCTATATTTGTCTATGTCTCAATGAACATCAATCAACCAAACAATGTAAATCATGTGATATTAATATGTCGATTTCACATTTCCTATATCTTCATTTCAAAAGAATATATCACATTCAAACTAAATTATAAAACCATTTTTCAAATTAAGAATTCAAAACACATAAAATCATTTTTCATTAAACAAAATATAAATGTCTCAATCACAGTTAGGGGAGGGTATGGATTCCTACTAGTCCAGATTTTCAACTCTATCCTTAGTTGAAGGACCTTCACCTAAATGTTATATATGTCACAAGATAGAAGTAAGATTATATATTTATTCAATGCAAATATGAAACTAAATACATGATGTGCAAATAAAAAATATGTCTTTATTCCTAGGATATTCATTAAACCCAACTTAAGACTCATCATAACAATTTCATCAATTCCATCCAAAATGTTACATTTCCAGAGCCTATAAGTCTTAAAAAGATGATCATACCTTATACTAAAATTCCCAGAATGTGAAGATTCTAATTTTTACATATAGATTAGACATGAAACAATAATATTTATGTTTATAACCTAGGTCCATTCTAATCACACAAAAACATTTAAATCCATAATATGATTACCTTAACTGCATAATTTTGATTTGCACATTCACAGAAAAATGACCATAATTTTCGGTACACATATTCAAATCATGTGTTTCAATTCTCAAACTAAAGATAAGACTCAGACCTACAACTTACATATATAGAACATGGCTAATTCAGTCTAGAAAGCATCTCAAGGTCAAACTAAAATACATAGTAAAAACAGGGTAGAAACAGAGTATTTTTGTGCAGAATGCATTACTTAGAAAAATTATTAAAATTATAATTTTCATCAAAATTCTTCAAATCCTCTGTCATTTGCAAGATATGGAAGTCTAGTTTTATAAAAAGAAAACCTCACTTAATTTGCCTAAGTGCAAAATAAGTTGTGATTGAAATATCACAGTAAGGTCAAACTGCTCTATTTGAAAAATATCAAGAGTTTAATCTTTATTCTAACCTTTCAACATACTTTTAAATTTAGATCATTAAACATGCTATTCACCATGATTTCAATCACAAATAGAAACCAAAACCCATGAATTTAGACTTACCTTGGATTTGGCTTAAAGGATTCACATCAATCCTCAACGTGAACACCTCCAATTGCAAGGTGCTTGCTCCATTTTGTTACAATCCCAACTTTTTCTTATCATCAACTCAAAGACTTTGCTAGAAGATGTTAAAAGAAAACTAGAAGAGCTTAGAGATCATAACTTGTGCTGAAGAGTAGCTTGGAAGAGCTGGGCAAATGAAAGAGAAAGAAGAAGGTGTAAAATGGTAAAGAACTAGGGAAGGTTCAAGAACTCCCTTCACTCTCTCTCTCTCTCTCTCTCTCTCCCTCCCTCTCTTTCTCTATTTCTCTCTTTCACTTTCTCATTTCTCAACTAATGCACACAAAAACACAATTACCCTACTTTTTTATATTTCTTGAGACGTGACCCATCACAATGAAAAGTAACATTAAATGCCCTCTTTAATACCCCTTTTGACTTTTCTAGCTCTTGTTTCCTAAAGAAAGAAAGAGAACAAAAGAAAATGAGAATATAAAATGTGGTTGGAGTTTTTGAAAGTTCAAACTCAAGATTTGGGCTCCTAAATGGGTTCAAGGAATTGGATTCTAAAATTTTTGAACTTCACTATTCATTCACACCAATATCCATACTACAAAATTATATCTCTATACTGACGGTAACTTTTATTATCGGTAACTTTTAACAACGGTTTCTTCTTACCTATACCGACGTTTTTTACAAAACCGTAGAAAAATATATACATATTTTAACAGTATAAATTATAACGTCGAGAAAAGTTTATAAACCGTGAGTAAAGTTAACAGGACCGTCGGTAAAAATGATATTCAATTTCTGATGATTATCTTTTGTAGTTTGGTAAATATAATATTTTTAGAGACGATTTGAAAATAATCAGGTCTACTGGATCTACTTAACCATACTGTTTGTATAAATTTATAATTATGATAACTTGTATTCTACTATTTGCAAATGTTATATTTCTATATATATTTATATAATTTTTAGAAACAGTTTAAAATTTTAGAGTTAATATAGAAGGGAATAATTTATGATAACGTGTGTTATGTGTATTGTAATACGTTATAATCTGTGATGTTAATAACGTGTGATAAGTAATGGTAACAACTTAAGTAGTGGTAACCTATAACTTGTGATAAATAGTGGTAATAATTTGCGAGAAATTTGTAAAAATATAAAAAATTTATAAAAAAATTAGAATTATTTTGAAATACACAATATACCATTTTCTAATAATACATACATAATATTAGTACTGTATATATTATTATAAATTATAAATTATTGGAGAATATATGTTAGTTAATATTATTTTAAATTCTCTTATATTAACAATTTAAAAAATTTTAATATTTTTGTATAGAAAAAAAAAAGAAAAAAGAAAAAAGAAAAGTAGAAAAAAGTGTGGAAGGTTGAGAGAAAAAAAGAAAAAATAAAAAAGAGAGATAACTTTTTTTTTTTTGTTATTTTTTAGTATTTTGACAACGGACATTTTTATTAATATGAAAGTGAGAAAAGTTGAGACTAAAAAAAAAAAAAAAGAAAGAAAAGAGGCACGTGGTAAGTTTATGATATATAGTTGTGGTAAATAGTAAATAGTAAGTTGTTAGTATATGGATGGTAAATAGTAGTAATTTAAGTTTTATTTTAATTTATATTTCAACTATTACATTTTATCATTTTATATTTTCATTAATTTAATTTAATTGTATTTGTATTTTTTTTCTTATTTTGTGTTTTTATAGAATTTATATAAACCATTTTATAAATAAGTTGTGATAATTTATAGAATTTATAGAATTTTTTAAATTTATGATAAATTGAAATAAAAAAGTTGGTAATTGTGAAAATAAGTGGTAAGTAATGATAAGTTGTGATAAGTTGTGATAAAAATGTTGGTAATTGTGATAATAAGTGGTAAGTAATGATAAGTTGTGATAAGTTGTGTGATAATAAGTGGTAAGTAATGATAATTTTGATGGTTATTAATATTAATATGAATGAATGATATTATTATATTAGTGCATAATATAAAATGATGGTTATTAATATTAATTTAAATTATAATATATTATTAATTTAATAAATTTATATATTTAATTATAAATATTTACCAAAATATAAAATATTAAATAATTTATCATAATCTGTGGAAGGTAGAGAATAAAAGAAAAAAAAAAAGAAAAATGAGACACATGGCAAGCTGTATCATTTCCGTTACTTCCATTTTTATTTAATTGTCTCTTTATTATTTGTTTTAATTTATTTTTTCTAATTTTTTGTTTTTCAAATGATATTTATTTGTGAAAAATTACGTCTGTGAAATTTATCTAAAATTTATTTGTCAATGATAATATAAAAAATCTATATCATCTTCAAATATAATATTCATCTAAACAATTATATATTATATTTAAATACCTGAAATTTGTAAACTGAAAAAAAAAAAAGAGAACAAAAGGTTGAATGAGAGTGAGATAAGGAAAAAAAAAGGTGGCAGATAAGAAAAAAAAAAGGAGAGTGAAATAGAAAGAAATATCATCCGTATTTTTGATAAAAAAAAAAAAGAAAAAAATTGGAAGATGAAAAATGTGTAATGAAAAAGGGCTGGATTGAAAAAAAAAAAAAAAAAAAATTGGAAGATGAAAAATGTGTAATGAAAAAGGGCAGGATAATTGTGTAATAAAAAAATATCCGGAAAAAGAGATTTTAAAATTTTATTTTGAAAATTTGTTTGTTATTAATTTAATTTGAAAAAGTGGTATATCCAAGAAGATAAAATGAAAATGTAAAAAAAATTACAAAAAATTAAGATACATATTCACCATTTTCCAATAATATAATAATATCAATCTTATATTATTATATAATATATATATATATATTGCTATATATATTACTATAAATTACAATGAATTTTAATATGATAATTATCGATATTAATTTATATTATAATATATAAAAAAATTAAAAATTTTAAATATTTCATTACAAATTTTACCAAATTTTATTTTATGGGTGAGAGTGGGATAGGAAAAAAAATTGATGAGAGAAAGAGAGAAGAGGAAGAGAAGAGAATGAAAAAAAAAAAAAAAAAAAAATTGTTGCCAGAGAAAGGGATCGGATTCGAACCTGGGCATTGGATATGGCATCAGAAACTTCAACCATTACACCGCTTGATAGATGTGGCTTGAAGTGGCATTTGTCTTATATATTTTCTTCCCTTTCTCAATTTTTTGAATTCCATGCGCGGTTGCAACCGTGCAGCAGCACGGCTGCAACCGCACAGGCATCCTCATGCCAGCGCAGTTGCAGCCATGTGCCCTGCGGCTGCAACCGCAAGTGCAGGGGCATGCCAGAGCCCCTGCGCGCGCTTACGGCCGTGCCCCCCGCGGCTGCAACCGTGGGCACTACTGTTCATCTTTTTTTTTTTTTTTTTTTTTTAAAATTCTTTTTTCATATATTTATCAATTTTTTGCTTTTTTCTTTTACTTTTTTTTTACCCTTCACCCTTTCATTTTTTTTTGAACCTTTTTTTTTTCTTTTTCTTCTTCTTTTTTATTTTTATTTTTTTTACCTTCACCCTTCCGTTTTTTTAACTTTTTTTTGTTTCTTCTTTTTCTTTTCTTTTTTTTTATTTCAGTTTTTTCTTCACCTTTAATTTTCTTTTTTTTTCATTCTTTTTTTTTTTCTGTTTCAGTATTACAGGTTGCCCTTGTGTAGTGCGCCAAGAGAAATATTGATAATAATACATTAATTATCAATATTAATTATCAATATTATATAATTTTATATAAATTCTAAAAATATTTAATTTACAAATTTAACTTTTAACATTGAAAAATTGATAACTCTACAATAAAATTATATTCTCGTCAAAATCAATTTTCTAATTTAATCAAATTTCTCTTTTTTGTGAAAAAAATATTTGTTTTTTTATTCTAATCTAATTATTTTTTTTACCAAAACAATTAATTCATTTTAGATAATTCAAAACAATAATTTTTTTTTTGCACCACATCACAAATAACAATCAAATTTGATTGCAAAAAAATTTTATCATTTTATTGCAAATTCAAACAACTCAACTTTATAAAAGCTGGTGGCAGAGCAAGTGAGATATGATACGTACATTTAATTTAAAAAATATTACTATAGTTGTTAAATTAATTAGTGATAATGAAAGTATAAAAATATTATAAAAAATTTAAAATTATTTTCAGATACAAATGTACTATTTTCTAATAATATAATAATAACATTCGTAAATTATTACATAATATATACATATTACTATATATATTACTATAAATTATAAATTATCGTTAAATGGAGAATATATATTAGTAATAATATAAAATCATGATTATTAATATTAATTTATCAATTGTCTTGCATGCCAAAATGATGAAACATATTGGTTGAGTGTATTTGGAATAAATATATTAGTAGAATTATCAACGTTATATAATTTTATATAAATTTAAAAAAAATTTATTTAATATACGAATTTAGTTTTTTAAAATTTTTTAGTGATAACTCCACAAATTCATGCCAAAATCAAAAACAATTCAAACAATGATTTTTGCACCACATCACAAATTGGCGGTTAAATTTGATAAAACTCCAAAATATTTTATCATTTTATTTCAAAATCAAGCGGCAAATTTTGTGAAAATTCCAAAAACATTTTATCATTTTATTTCGGAATCAATGTACCCGCAAAAAACTTTTTATTTTTTTGCCCATTTTCCATGAATATTTTTCATTTTACAAATCATGAATATTAATATTAATTTAAATTATAATATATTAATAAATTAAAAATTTTATATATTTAATTACAAATATTTGCCAAAATATATAATATTAATAAAGATAAAAAAGTGTCATGATTTGCATTTTGCATTTTACATTATATATTTACAAAAAAAAGAGAAAATATTATTTTATCATGATAACAAATAATAACAACATGTAAGATAATGTATTAATGCATGGTAATAAGTGATAACAAATAATAACAATCGGTAATAAATGATAATATATCATAATATAATGCATGATAACAAGTGGTAACAAATAGTAACAACCGATAATAAATAATAACAATCGGTAACAAATGATAATATATCATAATATAATGCATGATAACAAGTGGTAACAAATAATAACAACCGGTAACAAATGATATTCTTATAATAAGTGATACAATTGGTATAAGTATAGTAAACAATGTTAACAGAAATAAAAATATGAAGAAAATCAAATACAAAAATTATAAAATAAAATTCATGATGTAATAATAATAAAAACAGATAAAACAAGATAAAATTAAACTTACAAAAGTAAAGATACACTATACACCAGTGGGGATAAGTGTATTCATGAAGAAGAGAGTAATAAAAAATTGTATGGATCTAATATATCCAATTACATGATAAGTTTTTGAACATGATATGTTTGGCATGTATGATTCATTCACAGATTTACATGATCATTTACAAATTTACAGATAAACCAACTTCTCATGCATTTAATGTGGATGAAAATAAATTTCATGAATTATTTTTAGAATGTCAAAAAACCAATATATCCAAATTGAAGTTCACTATACTAATTTTAAATAATATTACATGTGAAATATTAGTGGTTGAAATTAGTGGTATATGTGTGTGTGTAATATGTAAAAGTTGTGTATATGAAAATTGTGGAGTGTCTATATAAAAGATTAAATTTTTATTTATTGCAAATTATATTTTGTAATTATAAATTGTAATTGAATTTGAAATTCAATTTCTACCGATACAATAGATGTAAAATTTAGTGTTCTTCATTAATTATACCAATATAATTAATTACACCATTACATGTAATTACATTATATTATCATATTTTCAAATTATATTCAATAAATTTTCAAAACTATAACACTATATTATATAAATTATTAATTTCATATCATTGCATTATTTAAATTAGTAATATTAATAAGTTTATTATCATCGAATAGAATATATATTATTTTTTATTAATCAAATAGATATGATATTAATCAAATATAGTAACTAGTTAGTAAGTATTTGTTAATAAATAATAAAAATTATAAGTGATTTTTTCAAAACACATATGAAAGACACATGTGAAAAATTAAGAAACGCGGTAATGAAAAAAGAGGCGGGAGAAAAAATGCGGTAATGAAAAAAGAGGTGGGAGAAAAAGCGCGAAGGCGGAGTTTTAAAATTTTGTTTGTAAAAATTATATATTATAAATCATACGTAGGCGAAAGTTCCACAATCAAAATTTCTCTATCCTTTCCTTGAAAGTTCTTCTCTCATATCCCATTTAAACATTTTACTCATACTTTGCAAAGTTTTATCAAAAGTTAATCATGTTTGGTATTTGAAAGGTTTGACGAACGACGGATAAGTATTGTATGAAGAATCACAACAATTCCAAGAAAGAATAAGTTCGGTCGAACAAGCTCAATCATCCAAGATGTTATTCAGGTTTTAAAAATAAACATCTTATTTTTATTTTAATTTGAGATTTAATATTAAAATATCATTTTTAATTTTTTATTTTGGACAGTTGTGAAGAAATATAAACATCAATGCTATCAAGATATTTTGCATTTAGAAAAAGGAAACGCTCTCTGCTTACTTCTCAGGTAATATTTTCATTTACATTCATTATTTATTATTTATAATGATTTCATTATTTTACTATTGAGTTTTAATGAACAGATTGTCACGAGAGATTGTGAATAAAGACGTCTTCAAAAATTGTGATTGTGAATGAAGATATCTTCAGAAATTGTAACGAATATTTTTTGTTTGGACCATCTCAGAAGACATGTAATTGTGAGACATGTAATCTTTTTTATATTTTTTTGTCTTATATGTATCAATCATTTTAGTTTGTATCAATTACAATTCTTATAATATTTATATTATTTTTATAATTTCTTTATTTTTCAGTATTTTAATTTACCTATCATCTTAAAAAAAAAAGAAACCGTCAATGTGATAATCATATGGTAATATTGGTAACGAGCAGTAATTTAGTGATAACAGAAATAATAAATTTTTTTAACATTTATAATAACTGAGAAAAAAAAAGAATAACATTTCTAACCTAATATAATGATAAAAGAGAGAGAGTAACTTTCTGACGCTTGTGTAACCGATGGTACAAAATAGTAACCATGGCGATTAGTAACCATATGGTAATCGACAGTAACATGATAATTGACAGTAACATGTAGTAATCTATAGTAATCTTGTAGTAATCTACAGTAACTTATATTAATATTTTCCAACCGATAAAAACAGAAATTTTTTCTCGCTTGTGGTAACCGATAGTACAAACAGTAATTTATACTAACGTGTAATCGACGATAAAAGATAGTAACATTTCCTAACATATGTGGTAACCGATGATAAATGATAGTAACATTTCTTAACAGTTGTGATAACTGACGATAAAAGATAGTAACATTTCCTAACACATGTGATAACCGACAATAAAACCTAATAATTTTTACTGATATTTTAAAACCGATGATAAAAAATAATATTTTTACTAATACTTTTATAACCGTCATTATAAATCAATCACATGCTCCAACGGTCATCAAAACCGTCAAGATAGATCTATCCCGACTGTTGTATAGCCGACTGAAAGCGTATCCGTTGGAGAAAGTTTTGCTGACGGTTTTAGTATGTTTAGCAAACGGTTTTTGTCCGTCTGAAAAATGCATTTGTTTTGTAGTGCCAATTTCATGATTTAAATTTATAATAGCAAGGTTCACCCTATAGGGTACAATTACATTAATATAAATAAACATTGGGTTCCAGACTTACATTTAAGGCAAATTTAATTTGAGTGATTTCTAATTAACTATGAGTATCCCAAAATTTGAGTGTCAACCGATTAAATTATCAGTTGATTGGGTTTGGAGAGTTATAAACAAATGTCAAATAGATTTGCTAATTAGTCAACTGTTTATTCCTTATTTTTAAATCTCTTAGTTCAAAAAGACCCAATCATTTTAATATCTTGCCAAAGTCAGATTATCAAGCAACTGTAAGATATATAAGCATGTAAGCAATAATCAATCAACTATAAAACCATATAAGTTAAGCATTGGCAAATCATATGACATTGGCATTTGCCGGCAATTAAAATCAAACTATAATTCTCATATGTATTGATGATTAAATAAAAAATGTTCAATTTTATGTGTTTAGTCAATTTAATCAAGGGACAATCTATTGACATTCGTGTTCGGTTGATTGTTCGTATTTGTGTTTTGTCGAGTGTTGAGCCGGTCAAATAGAATGATTAAACGGTCAACCGTTGGACTTCCTAGAAGATAAATCGGTCGAATGGGGGAGTAGATAAGTGAACCGAGAGAATGCTTGTTCGACCGAGTGAGTGGGACGGTTGGCCATGTTTGGATGGTCGATGAATTCCCTTGGTTAGTTGACTATGCAGGCTAGCATATAGCCTAGTCGGTCGACTGGCAACCTTGGCAGGTTGACCATTGCATGGTCAGTTGACCGGGCTGCTTGGTCTATCGACCAAGTTCTTGCTGGGTCGACAAAGTAACTCGTTTGGTCAGCTGATTTCATTCTTCCTAATTCAATCTTCACTTAATTTTCATGGTATGCTAAGGAATTTGCCATGTAAAGGTGGTCGGCTCATATTCATTAAGCTGCAATGCGTTCTTTGAATTATTTTGCTTATCATCGAAATCTAAACATACCAACAAAACCGATAAAATTTAAGCAATTAAATGGTGAACACAAGACTCGATGATGAAATTTTTGTAATTTACTAAAACTTATCCTATCTATGATATGTGCATGCTCATTCGCTGCTTTTAGGGATTTTATTTTGAGATCGAGTGTACGTAGTGAATAGTTAAGCATTTTGATCTTTCATAACTTATCATTGAAGTTAATTTTTGAGAATTTGTAAGTAACAAAATATCGATAATGAATTCTCTCAATCTATTGAGTTCATATGTCATCTCTCTCTTTGCTCCTTTTGGTTAAGTTGAATTTCATAGATTAAATCACTAATTATTTTGGTTATTTGCAATTGATTTTTATAGAAAGAGATTGGCTATAACATTTGTGCTCATCAAAGAGGCTGAATAAAAGTATAGTGCTTATTGTTGATGAAATTCGAAAAAAGTACAACTCTTTTTAAGATGCTCGACAAATTCAAAAAAAGAAAAAGAAAAAATGATTAAATATGACTATTGAACGAGAAAAACATTGTTTTGTGTAGGAGTAAAATTATGATTTTCTATTTTAACATATTCTTAATTATGTGTTTGTATTAAACTATCTAAAACAACGTGTACATATATCCAACACCACCAGCAAACCTAGGGAATATCCAAATTAATATTCATGTTGGACAAGTGATTGGCATGGACACGATGGGCCAATTTTATTTCTAAACTTTTAAACAAAAAATTTTGTTGTAAGAATCTAATTATATTACTAATTATAGATTTTAATTATTAACGTCATATCACTCATTATGATAGAAGCATTTCTTTTTCCATAATAATTAAGATTTTATACTCAAAAATATTAATTTTTTATACTTATATATATTTTAATAAACATATGCATGCGTATTCTTCAATTTTTTACCATCCTAGCATGAATATCCAGTGTGTTCAATGTCCATGACTTTGTCACACACACTCATTTTGTTGATGTTACCTTCACCCAAAAATTCTTTGTAAACTTTATAATTCTGTGTATGCTACTGTGTTATATGACTTAAGAGGCGTAAGGGTAAGTTTGAGAGAGTATATACAAAAGTTATACTCAATAATGGACTCTCTCCTCTTTCCTTTCCTCTCTTTGAATATATACCAAATTGAAAGAACCCAGAATGTTATATTTGAGATGTTTGTCATGTCCCTTTGTTGATTGCTCTTTATTTTTCTAATTTGAGAGATCATAGAGTGCTTAAAGCAATCCACTAATTATGTCAAGTATAGAAGAGCAATGTGTAGACCATGGTTCTTATAAATAACGTGTTTCTTCCAAGAACAAAACCCACTATCTCTACTAAGTTTCAAGCAAATCTATTGTTAGGTGAAAGATAATCCATTGGCTTAATTCAGTTGCATTACAAAATATATATGCATATATGTCCAAAAGCAAGCCAAGCTAACAATCATTTAAAATTATTAATAGTATTTCAAAAATAATGTAATGTTAGATATGCATACCTTTGATAGTGTTACTATTAATGCATATTATGGCAATAAATACACATTCAAGTGAAGTTTGATTGTAATTTTGGCGTTTGCATATTGAAATATTTTTCGATAAACATTCAAACTTGTACCATGAAAGATGCATGATATCAAACCGATTGAGTTTGATCATCAAATTAGCAGGAGATTCCTCCGCTCTTCCACAAGGAATCATCCTAAGATCCTTAGTGATTCTTTGTCCGCATAAAAAATTATGTGGTTATAATATGCTATGTTGCTCTACATATTAAATCTCTTTTTGATTATGCTTTTGGCCAAACTGTGTTTCATAATTCAAGTGCTTTATTACCCTTGCTTCTCTTTTGGCGTATATAGGGAGGCTAGCTTAAAGATGTTATATTAAAGCTCTTCTTCACATATATGAAGTATTCCATATGCGTGAAGAAGAATTCCAAAATACTGATGCTATAGATTGTGCGCTTGTTCACATGTGTGGATACAAATATTAACATGAGTCCCTTGTTTGCCTTGTGGTGGATGGAGAGGGAAGGCAGAGAATGTCCCTTCATATGATCTTTAATTTAATATCTTATCAGATAAAAGGGAAGAGGAGGCCCAAAATTTTGGAGAGGGGGTCAGAGCGAGGGATGAGACTCTAGGAAAAAAAAGACTAACAAAAATAATTATCCTTCTATCTTTATTTTTTTTAAATAGAAAAAGGGTAACTTGTAATCTTTATGAATTTCCAAAATGTGAAGCTTATAGTTAACCGTAGAAGACAATTTTATCTTATTGTCGAGAACTGTTAATGGTTTGATTGTTAAATATTCTGGTATTGCACTCTCTTCAAATACGCCATGGACCTGTCAAAAGCATGCAACCTACTATTTTATCCTTTTGAAACCTCTAAATTTTGTGCTGAATGAATTAGGAGCTCGACAAACTCATATAATGACATACACCACGAACGGGTAGTTCCACATCCCCTTGCAATCGTGCAATTTGTGTTTGTTTTCTTAATGATGAAGACTATGTTGCCGATGGAGTTGCAGATATTGGCTCAGATTATGATTTTTTAAGTAAAGACTAGGACTTCAGCCAAAAGAGTCATTTAACAAGACAGCAGAGCACAAGGTTCAATGACTTAATCCTTCAAAATTATAGACAAGTTGAGCCTTGAGGAAATCAAGGAACTAGCCAGACAAGGTTTGATCGTGTTAACTCTGGACAATGTAAAATTTATTTGTTTGACTCTTTTATCAATTTTTATCTATGTCACATGAGAAGTTTTAATGCCTCCTTACTGTTTGACTGGCTTTTCCAATGGATCGGGATGGGGAATCAAGAGCTTCTAGATTACTTCCGCTCATATTCTGCGATCAAGGCTGACACGTGTGGTCCAAGATGAAGATGTAAATATATTACGGCAATGGTCAAAGATGAAGACGATTTATTTATTACATTATATGTGGATACGGAAGCGTATGAATTAAAAGTTTAAAATTTTGGTATAAATATCTCAATATATAGAGTTCCAATAAATTAACCGAAACCGTATAATTTCTCATACAGATCGCTCGATCAGAATGATGATCACGAAACGAACCACCATCATTTTTTCACGACACTTCAACTCTAAGTCTGATAACCCAAACGATGGAAGGAATTTTCATACACAAATTATTCCTCAAACCCTCGGTGAAATTCTCACTCTCAAGAATGTCTCACTCATTCTCATGGGCATATATCAAGAGAGTCCTCTGTCTCTTAATTCCCTCTCTTGGAAAATCTATTAAGTGTCTCTGTTGGCAATCATTTTATTCTCGGAAAAAACTATCCTTTCTGTGATGTACATTATTCTGTGATGTCCATCATTTTCGTACACCCACGGGATAGAGTCTCCTTGGAGGGAGAGAGATCAAGGGAGTTTTATTGGGTGGTTATCATTTTGGGATAACTACCCTCATTCTTATTTTCACATGGGCATATAACTTCCAACATCATATAACTTCCAATATCTTCCACTTGCATACGAGAGTATTTCACATCAGGCATAAGATCACAACTCATGTAATTTTTCACATCACCCCACTGGACTTTCATACAGGACTGGGTATCGTGTGACCGACGAGTATACCTGCAAGCAAAGACTTCTCAATACACTTGTTAAGATGATCGAGAAGCCATCGCTAGTACCAAAAAAAACTCGCTATACCCCAAACTTAACGTAATTATATCCATCGAGCCACTTTTCTTATTGAAAGTGATCCCCAATCATTTACTCGACTATGTATTCACTATTATATTTGAATCACAATATGGATTAATATAACAGGTCAACCACTGAATACAACACTATGATATAATACCGATTGGTCTTCCTTTTATATTACTAACTTTTAATCTCATCTTAGCTGTTTTCCTAGGCATACATGGCCAAACCAAATCAACTATGGTTTCTTGGTGACATGCTAAAATAACAATACCAAAATAAAATCTCAAGAGACAAACGAAAGTCATAAAGGTACAAGAGATCCTATCAAATGGATCTCAGATCTCACACAGTGGAAATAAGGATTTTTAATCATACTATCGATTGAAATAATAGCTCCCACTATCCCTTGGTTATCTTATCACACGCGGTATGAAACATATGTCACAGTGTTATTCATTCATCTCTCAAAAGGGCTTATGTCAGATTCCTCTAACACTGTATAGGTATGGGTCTCAGTCTATATAAGATTTTATTCCAAAGATCTCAGAGAGAGTATCTCAGAAAGATATCACTTAACGCAGGTGATATCTGAGATCTCAACCTGGATATTCACAAACAACATGGATGTGGGTATGTCCATGTCAGTCATGCCGCAAATTACCTCATGCTGAACACTCATTAGGGTGACTTATGTTCTAGTAGCATCACTCTTAAAATCTCTTACTACTAGAAATTGTTGTATCTCCACTCACTCAGAGTTGGAGGTAGTCATTCGTGTGAGAGAGTCGACTACGCTTGCCTAATATATCTTTTATCATAACTTACTACAGAATATATGACAATCAACTAAAGTAACAAATAAAACTTATGACTGTATAATGCACATATGTCATATATATCACTAAATATCAAAATCTGTATATAGTAAGAAATGTCAAATTACATGTAAACCCGATAATTCCTTACATCTCACAAAGAAATCTCTCACAATGGGTTTGGTGAAAGGATCAGCCACCATACTGCGTACCAGTGTATTCAATCATCACTACACCCTTCTTGGTGATATCTCTTATAAAATGGTATCTGGTGTCAATATTTTTGGTCTTTTTATGATACTTAGGGTTTTAGTTATAGGCAATAATGGACTGATTATTGCAATAAATCATTATTAGTCTCTTCCTATTTGCCACAACCCTTAATTCATCCATAAATTCTTGAAACCTAACATTCTTCTAAACTACCACTAAGCTTCCATTGAGCATGCCATAGGCTCTGTCTCTATCGTAGATAGAGATATACATATTTGTTTCTTACTTCTCCAAGATATGGTATCATTTATTGAGCAAGACAACAAAACTGATGTCGATTTGCGTCTATTCAGATCATCACCCCAATTAGCATCTGAATATCCAATGAAACACAAATTACCTTCTCCATAACATAATGAAAGGTCCGCAATTCGTTTGAAATATCTTAAAATCATTTTCACTACTCTCCAGTAATTTCTTCCGGGATTCAATTGATAACTACTCACCAGATCGATTGCAAAATAAATATCTGGTCGTGTATACCTTATTGCATGCACTAAACCACCCATTGCACTTAGCATAAGCAATTTTACTCAGTTCCCTTATTTCTTCCTAAGTTATAGGGCATATTTCAAAAATCAAATCTTCACCTTTAACAATAAGAGTATTTATTGAGTTGCATTCGTTCATATCGAATGCTAAAAAATCTTCCTGATGTAGAACTCTTGTTATAGAGTCAATATCCTTCTCGAGCAATCCCTTTGGATTCTTATGTCGAGAATGAACAAAGCCTCATCTATGTTTTTCATATCAGAACTCGACAATAACTATATTTCAATGGTCATTAGATATTCTCTATTGTTCCCAACCAACAAAATATCACACACATATAAGAACATGATCACAAGAAAGTTATTAAAACATTTCAACTAGCACCTCTCCTACCAAGGAGACTATAATTAGGGTTAGTTGTTCCGTAACTAACCTCCTAAAAAAATGAACTATAATTCAAAGTATTTGAATACGAAATAACGGGTTAGATGCGTTATGTATCAAACTCCATAAAATAGATGAATTTATATACCTATGGCCAAGTACGGGACTTTAAATGATTGCATGAAACTCTCTAATATATTGAAGACTTTTCATATACTTGGGAAGACTTTTACTATCATTTTTTCTCTAACTTAGATGTTCTGATACCAATAGAACTGTCACGCCCTGAACCGGGATTGTGAACAGCCACCCGTTGTCCCTAAATGCTGGCTTTATTTTTACAAAAAATCGGGTAGAATCTCCCCATAAATTGGAGGTTTTCCATGTACAATTTTACCTGTATATTACATTCATCCTGTAAAATAAATAAATGGCCATCCCGATCTCTCCAAAATCAATAAATACCACAGTCAACATCCAAAACAATGCAAAACTATAAAGTTTCTAGCAGTTTTAGCAACAAACCTCTACTGTCATATCCAACTAGAGTATAAACAGTAGCCACACCGAGCGAACCTAACTTTTATATTATATACAATAATTTTCTCAAATAACATTCAAATACGTATAATCGGCTCAATGTAAACGAAATATGAGAATTTCATAACTAAATATATATAAATTATACAGTCATCTCAAAATAAGTACATGGCCAACTACGGATCTCAATGTCAAAAGCTCGCAGGGTCGAAAATAAATTACGGAATTCATCTTTCAAATTTAAACTTAAATCTCACCATCGTGAATCACCCAAATCCACCAAAATCTCTAAAATCTGAAGCGTCGCTCCAGCACAACAATGATCCTGTCCGAGGAGGGAAAATGGAGGGGTGAGTATTATGGGAAGATACCCAGTGAGTGAGGGGGATATTATATGTTTCATCGAATCATTTGTCTCACCAATGATCAAATTTCCAATATTTCTCTAATTTTTCTCGAATTTAACATATTTCCGAATAGATATATAACTTCCGATTTTAAATTTAACCTAAAATCAATAAAATTTATTCAAACTTTGAAGTGAGTGCGTTTCTCTTTCCTAGGGTTCCTCGGGTTTCAGATTTAGTTGTCGTTCGCTTGTCGAATTGGTGTAAAATCTGTAATATTTGTAAATTTGAAAGATATTAGCAACAACTAAATTTCTAATACCAAACCCTAGAATTTCAACCAAATCATAGTCATTACCTGTAGTGAAGATGCAAGTGAGCTCTCGAAGGGGAAAGGCGGTCGCGGGCTCGTGGGCCGTCGCATGCCCACGGGCCGGCGGGTTGGCCCGCTGGTGGGCTCGCAGGCTCGCAGCCCGGCTTGCTAGCTATAGTGGGTTTCGCGGATCAGCAGTGGGCTTTGCGGCCTGGTGGGCGCTCACGGGCTAGGGCTCGTACTCGCGTGCTAGATCGGGCACGCTCGAACAGTGGATCGCGCGCTTGAGCGAGCTCACGCTTGCGCAGTGGGTCGCACTGGAGCAGGGTGCGTAGGTGAGCTCCCAAGCAGGCGTGTGCTCGCGCTCGCACCGTATAGTGCTCGGGCAGTTGCGCGCTCGCGATGTGGAGCGCTGGCAGCAGATCGCGCTCGGCTAGGCTCGCTCAGCTCGCGGGAGATGACGCTACGCAGAGGAGGAAGGCGCTCGCGGGAGGGAGGCGATGGTGGCGAGTGTGGGTACAGGCGGCGGTGATCGGGCATGGTTGCGGGAGAGGAAGGGAGGAGAGCGAGAGAGAGAGAGAGATGAAGAGAGAGAGGGAGAAATGGGATGAGAGAGAGAATTATGGCTTAAAGCCCTAATTCAATTTGGGGGGAGAGTGCTGTATTTCGCTCCAAAACACAGCACCTCCTCTTTTTTTTTTTTTTTTTTTTTTTTTTTTTTGTCGGTGTTACACTTAGTCTGCGTATAACCGTGGCTACCAGACGGCCTAATACGTTCCCAAACCCTGTTGATTTTCATCGACTCATTCTCTTCATTTATGGTTTTTAATAAACGGTTCTTTGTAAAAAACTTGCGAAAAACTCTAGGACTGCTTTAAATTTCTCATCGCTCTTAAGAGTCGCAATGAGGGTCTCACCCTCTTCGGGAAGCGACGTTTAAGTACGCGCCCTCAACACTTCTATGAGGAGAGAGATGCTCTTCACTTCTAGATGGATCACTCCCACTAGGAGCAAAATCCGTAATAGGTTCTTGTGTCTCACCGTTGGACTCACTTGAGTCACTGGACTCATTTATATTATAGAAGGTAAAGTCTTGATCAATTTCACCTCCGGATGTATCGCTCCCACTAGAATAAAGATTCCTAATTTGTTCTTCGATCCCGTTGCTAGGCTCAGCTGAGCTACTAAGATTATCCATCGAATAAAAACTAAAGTCTTAATTGACTTCACCTTTTTTAGGGAAATCATTCTTAAGGAATGTGGTATTATGAGATTCAATCTCAACAACAATGTCGC
This sequence comes from Dillenia suffruticosa, assembly GCA_033439265.1. Lineage (NCBI taxonomy): Eukaryota > Viridiplantae > Streptophyta > Magnoliopsida > Dilleniales > Dilleniaceae > Dillenia > Dillenia suffruticosa. The sequence goes on along the minus strand of JAVTVX010000015.1, from coordinate 18,560,477 downwards.
CTATATGCTTACGTAAGAACATATGCCCTATGGAGTATTCTAAGTATCTTATTAAAGATATATTTCTTTTCTCACAGGCCTAACTTGCCATGTGGATGCGAGAAATCGTGATCATATATGGCACAACCCAAAGACCTCAAGTGGCTAAGCTCAGGCTACCTCCCTGTCCAAAGCTCAAATGGGGTACTGATTTCGGACTTTAATGAGATACGATTGAGAATATAGACTGCAGTCAATAAAATATCTCCCTAATGGGAGATTTACAAATTTACTTGCTCTATCATAGATCTCACTATCTCTAACAAAATCCTATTCCTCTTCTCAGCTACTCCATTTATTTGAGAAGTAACAGAAATAGTCATCTGTCTCGTAATACCTTTCTTAAAACAGAGCTCTCTGTGTAGTTCCGACAGATATTTGTGGCCACATTGGTTCTGAGAGTTTTCACTCTCAAATCTAACTGATTTTCAATCTTGCTAATAAATCTCCCGAAATATTCTAATATCTCAGGCTTGTGTGAGATCAGATAAATGTAACCGAGACATATGTAATCGTCTACGAACGTCATAAACTATACAGCTCCATTTCAGGCTCATAGGGCCACGGATATAGGAGTGGACCAACTGCAATGGACTCCCATCTCTCATTGCATTGCCAAATGGTTTTTTTGTATCTTTGTCGGTTAGGCAAAATTCACACACGGATAACTCGAACCTAGTTAGTGGGTCCAATAGACTACTTACTGCTGACTGATTCAACCTTTCTTACCCAATGTATCCAAATCTACTATATCACATATTTACATTATCAATCAGCGTAATCAGAAGTAGAGACAATAGAAGAATAATAAGAAATACCATTAAAAATAACAATATCAAGTGCATATAGTTCATAATGGATAGAATTAGCACAATCAAAAAAATTGTCATAACTAATAGAAACATTAGAGTTTCCCAAAAAGAAACAAATCATATCCTCAGCAATCCAAACAAAGTACTGAAATTAAGTTCCGATGAATACTCAGAGTATAAAGAACGTCATAGCAAGTGCTGATCCCTCTGACAATAACAAATACTCTGTTCCTTACGAAAATCCTCCTAACTTGAGGATTCACTTGGTGGAACTCTTTTTACGCGCTTCTATCTCGAGTTACATGGTGGGTAGCTCCTGAGTTTACAATCCACAAAGGAGAAAAATCTGTGAACAACACAATAAATGAGTCAAAACTCAAACCACGTAAAGAAGAAGAACATTCATTATACTTATCACAGTTAACGAGTGAAATGACCAAAGTTACCTTAGACATAGCACTTTATATTGGTCTTAACAAATTCATTCTTCTTGCACTATGAACTTTGCTATCGGATTTTTCGGATGGTTTCATCTTGCCTAGATCACGAGTTTTCTTCTCATGCTTATGCTATTTGTGTTTGGTGCTACGGGAGCTCTTGCTCGACTCTGTTACATAAGCGTGACCCGAATGTGGCCTACTCGCCTCCAAGCACTCCTCCTTAAGCTCACAATGCCTACTCACATCATTGAAAGTACAAATACTCTCATCATACATGAGATAGGTTTTCATTATCTCCCATGAATCAGATAAAAGACTGGATCACACCCAGTACCTGTAACTCATTTGAAATAGATTCAGCTAGATCCCTAATATCAATGATCATACCGACATATGCGTTAAATGTTATTTCATTGTATGTTCAACTCTTTTATTATAAGTTATAAACTTATAAATCGGCATTCTCACCTCAGGAGCTGAAAGAGCATCATAATGCTCTTTTAGAGTGAGTCTAACCGACATAACCATATGATATTACTCATAAACCGAGATCAAGTTATCGTGATTTCTATTGATAAGGATTGCCCTAATTTGGCTATCCTTTTTCTTCAATGCACAATAAACATCATTATTCCGTCTGTACTGAGATGTGGTACCCTTCCTAGGCCCACCATCTCATACCTCAGAATTTCAAATAGATCTTACTCGCCGAGAATAAACTGAATCTTCGGGTGAAAAAATTCATAATTGTCACCATTTAATTTATTCTCGCTACAAAGATCTATTACGATAGTATTCTACACAACTAGAGAGATTTTAATAATTTATTGATACTTGTTCTTGCATTTTGTGTACCCTTTGAATCAACAAATCTCAAATGATTCGAGTATAGACCCAAATTTAAGTGTATGAGTCAACAGACATCATACCCCACAAACCAAAATAGTATCTTACCATTCGGAGTTGGATTCGGTACATAAAAAACCCACAAAAAGTCACAAATATGAATGTGAAATCATAAAAAAATTTAGAAAAAAATTAATCCGGCATGATATCACGCGTTGCAAGAGGTTCCATGCGCCGCCTCGCGCCACCGGTGCACAGCCAGGTGTTTTCATGGTCCTGCATGCTTCGGCTATGAGTTGGCATATGCACCAGCAAAGATATATATATATTTTGTGAGATGACTCTCCACTACAATCACATGCTATAGCCTGGGGGTACGGGGCTCTTAAACAAGTCACACCATCTTCGGTTCAAAGATGGTTAATGACATCCCTAAGCATATATATATATATATATATTTGTTTTTTTTCTTAACAGGTATGGAGCATAGACTTCATGGGTCGGGTGGCAGGTCGCAATCAGGGTCGGATCGCATGTTTGGGTCATAACCGACTTGGGACACCTAGACACTGTTCACTCCCCTCAAGAGAGCGTGAACTGCACGTGCCAACTACCAGGAGGTTCATGCTCCTTCTGCGCATGTGTACAACACGTGCCAGCAGGTTGGGCCGGGTCTTCTTCACCCGACGGGTCTGCAACCGGGTCCTTTCGACCCGGCTACTAGAAAATTCATTTCTGGCCTATTTCCGATGCGATTTTCACCAAAAAATCATAATTAAACATCATGCAACAATCCTTCACTCAATTTTAGTTGGATTTAAACCCTAATCTTAGCAAATCAAATGTTCAAATTTTCGTCACTTCGTGACCATTTTCGAAACTCCATTTTCCGACATACAAAATTCACAATTTATATATTAAAATGTTGATCTAGGCATGAGGAACACATATATAACAATTTCATAAATCAATTCACCCTCTATAGCGATATATCTAAGGTTTTTAGTTTTAGGCATCATTAAGTCCCGAAACTTTGGTTTCAAATTTTATAATCAAAACATATTCCAATAATTACAAAAAAAAATATATTCATAATTTACACATCATAAGCAATATCATGTTATAATCGGATTCAGAAAACTCATTCATGATCCGAATATCAAATTTTTGACCTTATATTTTTATGCTTAAAAAATTCTGAATTTTTTTTTAAAATAAATTCAACTTCGCTCTGATACCATTAAATGATTTATTATACTATATGCGCATGTGGAAGCGTATAAATTAAAAGTTCAGAATTTTGGTATAAATACCTCAATATGTAGGGCTCAAATAAATCAACCGAAATCTCGTAATCTCTCGTACGGATCACTCAGTCAAGATAGTGATCAGGAAACGAACCACCATCACTTTTTCATGACACTTCAACCCTGAGTCCGGTAACCCAAATGGCGGAAGGAATTTTCATGCACCAATTATTCCTCAAACCCTCGGTGATATTCTCACTCTCAAGAATATGTCTCACTCACTCTCATGGTCATATACCAAGAGAGTCCTCTGTCTTTCAATTCCCTCTCTTGGAAAATCTATCAAGTATCTCTCTTGGCAATCATTTTATACTCAGAAGAAACTATCCTTTCTGTCATGTACATTATTCTGTGATGTCCATCATTTTCGTACACCCACCGGAGAGAGTCACCTTGGAGGGAGAGAGATCAAGGGAGTTTTATTGGGTGTTTGGGATAACTACCCTCATTCTTATGTCTACGTGGGCATATAACTTCCAACAGAAAATGTAAATATATTGTGGCAGTGGTCCAAGATGAAGACGAAAATATAGTGGCACGAAACTTGTATTCTACCAGATGAACCTAAGAATTCAAGGGAAGAGCCCATCTTCTTCTTCTTCTCCGGAATTACCTGTAAAGTAGAAATGTGGACGCCTACCTGAGGATGAAGGTCAAGTCATTGTTCTCCGGCAGTAGGTGTACCAGATGACATAAAAATGGTGCGATGAGACCAAGAGAAGAGCTACAACAATTTTCAGTGACATTCACACTCATAAAACAAGTCCATCCCCCAAGAACCCCCCGAACATCTAATTTTCAATCTCCTATACTATAGCATGTATGGATAAACTTTTCATATAAAATAATGTGCCTCAAATGATTGGTTCATAATATTTTTGTTCCCTGTTCCAAGTACTTAACTGATCAATCATTGTTTTCCCTTTTCTTACAAGTATTATCAGGTTGTTGGAGGGGAAAGAAACCCCTTGATGTATTTACTACAAGAGCACAGAACCGTCAAAAGAGAAATGCCTAACTAATGAAACAGTTGGAAGCCGGTGATACGATTTGTTAGAAGACGAATCCACGCCAAAAGATAAAAGCCTGACTAAGCTGAGAGAAAACTCAAGGTTTATTTGTTTAAAAACCTACATTTACAGTAAAATAAACAGCTTATGTAGCTTAAAGGCTTCTAAACAACATAGAAAAGCAAATATTAAATTAACACCGTCGATGCCTAATTGGACAAATGGTTAGATATCGATACTCTTTAAAAATTGGGTTTAAGTTTTGTATATGGAGAAAACAAATACAGCGAATATTTTATCCCCTTGAGAATCCAACTAGATTCAAATTAAATTTAGTTTAGTTTAAAATAATTATCGGATATCAATAATTAAATAAAAATATCACACAGAGCTACAAATTTTGAAGGGGATTAGCTACGGGGTGACAGGAGCAACCTTCATCTTCCGGGTGTGGCCGCCTAGTGCAATTGTTATCGTTGGCATGAGGAATTGATTTTTGAACCCTCTCGGACCATAAATTCAACTCTAAAATTGAACTTTTAAGTTAGACAATGAAAATATTTTGGTTGCTACGTGTTTTGTGTACACTAACAATTAGAGGACACAAACCAAACGAAGTCCAAATAGGGCAAAATTAAAATAAGAACAACCAAAACCCACAAACAGGGGCAAGCAAAAACTAGAAGAGGGCAAGAGAAATCTTCAACACACCATGGCTATCATTACTTTATAAGACTGCAAAAGAGCGCGAGAACAACAAATATCAATCGCCAAGTGATTGGACCTTCTCGAACACTATGAAGGACCATCGATTACTCCTATAAGCAACCTTGTCAATCAAAGCCGCAACCATGATCAATGCCAAAAGTGCCGAATACCAATGCTGATCGAGCGAGTCACTGCTCACCCCAAAAAAATCAGGGTGTTTACTAACGCGGACGACCCTCAACTCTACAAAGCCTCACTTGACATAGAAGCTCTCTGTTCTTCCTCCAAGATTGCGGATGCATGACTGGGATCTCCACGTGAGACTGTTTTACGACATGGTGACAGACTTAACAGGGGAAGAGGGGGAAGGGGGAGGGGAGAGGAGAGGAGGTGGTGGGGGCAGAAGAAGCATTTGCTTGGTGCATGTTACCAACAAGTGCACGAGAGAACCTCCATCGGAATCTGCATGATACTTTACCTTGAAAATTAAAGAAGTTACGGCTCAGAGAAATTTTCTCAACCAAATTATACATCCTATCATACAAAACTTTTCTCATAAATTATTATTTTTTCACGACTCATGTAAGCTATTTTCTTGGCAAAAACAAACCTTGGAAAAAAAATAAAGTTTTGAAGAGATCTATCTAGGGAAAATTATCGGACATTCTCTAATCAATATAATAAAGGAAACATTATAAATATTCTTAAATAATCTTTTAGAATTAAATAAACTATTATGACAAGTTCACCAAAATAATTTGTAATCAATTCTTGTGGGAGCAGAAAAATATCAACTCTCACTAAATCTACCAATCAAATATATCGCAAAGATTTGATTAAACACTCTAATTATGACAAAACAAATTCTAGTGGAAAAAATTTTATCCAAACTATAAAGGAAAAGTAATCGACTCAAAAGTATATGAAAAATCTTATATTCAAAAAGATTAAAAAAAAGAAAAAAGACTACCCACTCGCCTAACCAAACCAAGCAAATTATGTAGAATGATGTCTGCAACACCCAAAACGCAAAAAAAAAAAAAATAAAATAAAATAAAATCCCCAAATTTGATTAGGGCTAAAAAGCTCTAATCTCTTTTCCTCTCTCTCTCTCTCTCTCTCTCTCTCTCTCTCTCTCTCTCTCTTTCTCTCCCGTAGCCACCGCCTACCGCTGCAACGCCCTTTTGCGAGTAGCTCCTTCCTCCCGCGATCGCCGCCGCTGCAGCACCTTCCCGTGAGCAGCGCCTTCCTCTCGCGATCACCACCGCTGCAGCGCCTCCTTCCTCGCGCGAGCAGCGCTGAATCTTCTGCCCAAGCGCTCCACAACGCGAGCGTGCACCTGCTCAGGACCACGCCTGCGCACGAGCTGCGCAATCTCTGCACGAGCTCCAACACGAGCCCAGTGCGCCACAGCGTGCGACCTAGTGCGAGCGCGCGCGACCCCAGCACGAGCGCGAGCACACTCCAGCGCGCGATCCAGCTCACGAGCGTGAGCCCTAGCCCATGAGCGGGCCAGCCCACTAGTGTGAGCCCACCAACGGCCCAAGGCCTAGTCCATCACGACCCACTACTGACCCGCAAGCCCACTGCAGCCCGTGAAGCCCACTGTGGCCAGCAAGCTGGGCTGAGAGCCCGCGAGCCCACCAGCGGGCAGCCCGCTAGCCCGCCAGCCCACCGGCCCGCGAGCCCGCGACTGTCACGCCCCGACCCGGGATCGTGAGCAGCCGCCCGTTACCCTGGATGCCGGCTGTATTTTTACAGAAAATCGGGCAGAACCTCCCCATATATCGGAGGTCTCCCATATTAAAATAAACCTGTTACCTGTCCAAAAGGGCCATCCCGGCCTCATCAGTGATATATTATCCTCAACAACAAATCAGATCATCCTACTGCACAATCCAGGGCAACGCAAGGCTAACAAACAATTCTCCACAGTCCTAACCACAGACCTCTACTGCCATGCCCCCGTCAAAGGCATGGACAGCCGCCAGTCGCCCCTCCTGTGATTTAGAGGAGGCACCGAGCGATCCTAGAGGACAATTCTAAGACATGACACATTCCCAAATACAGACGCAACAAAAAAGAAATGCCTCAATGCAATGTCATGCAGTGACATGAGAGTTCCACAATTTAAATGTCCATATTTATACAGTCATCAAATGGTCATCTATAGACCTCAGAATACAAATACATCACCAATACAAATTTCAGCGGAAATATACAATAATTCCTCAAGTCCAGGCCTGAACTCCCAAAGAAACTGAGCGTCCTAAAAGCGACACTCCTTGTCAAATACTATCTCTGAAACAAAAGGGAAATGAGGGGTGAGTACTCGGGAAAGAATACTCAGTGAGTGAGTGGGTCAATGCAATCGTCAAATATAGAGTGTGAAACTGGAGTGTCAAAACATAAGTATATAAATCATATTTCAAGTCATCATGCTCTTCATTTCAACAATATATCATTTCACGCATTTTCAAGTCAAATATGCATCCAAAGCACTGTCATTAAAATCATAGAGCTGCCAGCCGAAAATGTCCTGGCAGAGGTCTACCGCGACCTATGACAGGCGCACCGGGGGTGTTATATGCAATTTTATTTAAAGTGCTCTCTACCCCGGCGTTGGCGACGAACCTCGTCCAGGTGCTAGACTTGAAGAGGATATCCAATCCAAATCCAAATCCTCCCCCTTTCGGGTTCAACCTGGCTAGTACCGTGTAGATAATCAAATCACGACAACTCGTGGGATACCCCAGGCCTAGGCATATCCGGACGCCACCAAAGCGCCTCTCACGGTGTCCTTCGTAGCTACGGAACAATACAATCCAAAGCCCTCAAGGCCAAAACCAATATCATATCAAAATGTGCCGAAATCAGGTTCATAAACCAATGCAACATATAGCATAAAATGGCACATTATACATTTCAACTACATGGATGCATAATTTCATAATTCAATACAGTTTTTGGACACTCCAACGGTTCACAAAAGTCAAATTTTAAAACCAGTCAAAATATTTCCAACATACGACAAATCATGCTCATTATCAAAATGTTGTAAAACAAGATTTACATATTAAACAAAAGCATTGAAATAAATCCCACTCACCGTTTTGGGGAAGGTAGCGCACTCCCCAATAACACCACAATACGTAAAGCAATGCTCCCCTCAATCGAATCACCAAAATAGCCAACCTAATCAATCATCACGATTTTCATCAAATTTCGACTATTGTCAGGGTTTATCAATTTCCTTAAATTTGTACAAACCCTAAATTCCTCAATTTATAAACATATTCCAATGTCATCAATTTCATTCTATTTATAAGTAAATAACAAAATCAAAATCAATCTTAATTCGAATCTAAAACCAACTAATACTACATAATTTGACAAAGTTTATCCAAAGGTTGAAGAGATTTCGTTTCTCTCACCTAGGGTTTCTCGGATCTCGGGTCTAGCTTTCGTTCGCCCGTTGGTTTGGTCTAAAACCTGAATGTTTCCAAATTTGAAACAATTGCGAACAATTTAAGTCCAATTACTAAAGAATTTCGAAATCCAAGTGCAAAAATCGAAACTTTGAGTCATTTACCTTCGCAGAGGCTCACGGACTGTCATGGGCCGTCGCGGGCTGGTGGGCCTGGCGGGCCTGGCGGGCCTGGTGGGCCTGCGGGCCTGATGGGTCTGGTGGGCCGCGGGCCTGGACTGGGCCGCAGTGGCTAGGGTCGTGCTCGCGAGCTGGATCGAGTGCTCGCGCAGTGGGTCGCGCGTTGGAGCGCTCGCTCTCGTGCTGGGGCGCGCTCGAGCAGTGGATCGCGCGCTGGAGCGCGCTGTGCTCGTGCTGGGGCATGCTGGGCTGGCGCTGGGCTGGCGCTGGGCTGGCGCGCTCGCGCTGCTGGCGCTGGGGTCACGCTGGGGTCGCTGGCGCTCGCGCGAGGGAGATCGCGCGCTAGCTCGCGCGTTCGCACTGGGCAGCTCGTGCAGGGAGGAGCTGCAGCGGCTCACTCGCGGAAGGGAGGAGCTGCGGTGGCTGGGTGCGGTGGCGATGGTGGTGACCGGCGGTGCTGGCAGCGGCGGCAGCGGGAGGGGAAGAGACACGGCGGCGGGGAGATCGGGAAAGAGAAAGAGAAAGAGAGAGGGAGAGAAGAGAGGGGGAAAGAGAGAGAGAGAGAAAGAGAGGAGAAAATTAGGGCTTAAAGCCCTAATTTTAATTTTCCTCTTTTTTTTTTTTTTTTTTTTTTTGTATTTGGGTATTACAGCGACCAACTGTTCCCTTCGAGAGCTCACCTGCCTCTTTTGTACTGTAGGTAACTACTATAATTGGTTGAAGTTCTAAGCTTTGGTGTTAGAAATTTAGTTGTTGCTAATATATTTGAAATTTGGAAATATTACAGGTTTTAGACCACTTCGACGGGCGAACGACAGCTAGGTCTGAAGCCCGAGGAACCCTAGGTGAGAGAAACGCACCCATTTTAAAGTTTGAATAAAATTTGTTAAAAATCCGTTATTAGTGTTTTATTTGATATAAAGTTTGACGGTTTGATTAAGTATGTTTTTGGAGACTCGTTGAAAAATAGAGAGTGACCACCCTCCCTAAATATGTGAGTGGAACTCTAATCTCTTGCATGAAATAGTAAAAACTTGTTTCTACCGTGTTTCCAATAAAACATACTTTCAATATGCATTGACTCGACATGTAATATTAAATTTCAAAACTTGTTTTCTAACATTTGGAGTGTCGTAAATTCATATTTCTGATAACTATGTATCCATGTTTGAAATAAAATGATATTGTGCTATTATTTGAGAACTAAATATGTTTTCTATTCTGCCGTTGCATTGGTTTGGATTTGAAATGATTTGATGAATGTATTGGCACACGGATTTAAAATGTTTTTGATGAACTATGTGGATTGGATGCCCACTAGTTATGCGAGGATACGATCTTACTTGTGGGACGTTGTGCCCTGGAACGTTGTACCCTTGTGATACTATGATAATAATATTGATGATTCCGTAGATACGAAGGGCATTTGTAGAGGCACAGGTTGCCCGGATACGCTTCTGTAGGAGGTATCCACAAACGTTATTTATTCTAAGGGCTATAGGTACGGCCGGTTGGACCCACGTAGGGGGAGTACGTGTGTGACGCCACCGTCTAGTACCGGGCGGGGTCCTGTACACGTTGATGAATTAGCCCCAGCGAACTCATGGCCAATGTCGGGGTAGAAAGTGTTTTAAAGTCTATGCATAATAAAACCTCCGATGCGTCTGTTCTTGGTCACGGTTGACCTTTGCCAGGATCATTTTTGGCTCGCTCTGATATTACTTGATTTTAAATGGATGCATACATGCTTGTTATCGTGTGATTGATTAAATGATTTCAAATTACTAAATATATCATGTTTCGCTGCAAAATATAAATTTTTGTTTCGAATGATATTGTTTGATACTCCAATGGTTCACCCACACTAATTATGCTTGATATTATTCCCCTCACTCACTGAGTATCTTCCCATGATACTCACCCCTCCATTTTCTCTCCTCAGACAGGATTATTGTTGTGCTGGAGTGACACTTCAGATCTTAGAGATTTTGGTGGATCTGGGTGATATATGACGGTGAGGTTTAGATTAAATTTGAAATATGAATTTCGTACTTCAATTCGACCCTGCGAGGTCTTGACATTTAGGTCTGTAGTTGGCCGTGTATATTATGGGACGACTATATAACTTATGAGCAGTTGTGTGCATAACTCTCGTTTTGGTTCATTTTACTTGCATTGAGGCATCTGTAAGCATTTTAAACTTTCTACTTGGGAAATGTGTTATACATTGTATAAACTTAGATCCGCTCGGTGTAGCGGCTGCTCATGCTTTAGTTGGGTATGACAATAGAGGTCTGTGGCTAAAATTGTTGGAAATTGTAAAGCCTTGCGTTGTCCTGGATGTTTGGAGATGAAATTTGTTGATTTTGGAGAGACCGGGATGACCATTTGTTTAAATTACAAGTTGATTTTGCATATACAGGTTCAATTGTACATGGAAAATCTCCGATTTACGGGGAGGTTCTACCTGATTTTTCGTAGAAATACAGCTGGTATTTAGGACAACGGGTGGCTACTCACGACCCCGGTTCGGGGCGTGACAGTTCTATTGGTATAAGAGCGTCTAGGTTGGGGAAAAGATAGTAGTAAGAGTCTTCCCAAGTATATAAAAAGTTCTCAATGTATTAGAGAGTTTCATACAGTCATTTAAAGACCCAAACTTGGCCATAGGCATATAAGTTCATCTAACCCATTATTTCGCATTCAAATGCTTTGAATTATAGTTCATTTGTTTTAGGGGGCTAGTTACGGAGCAACTAACCCTAATTCTCGATTTCTATCTAATAACAATATATTCTTTTCACAGAATTATGCCACCTAGACGTGGTAGGAGAGGTGTTAGATTCGCCTCACTTGAGGGTCTTTCAGTGCTTGATGCACCTAGGGCACCCGAGGCGCCACGAATACCAGAGGATGCTTCCTCTACTCGAGCACACTCACCAACGCCACCCCCAGCACCTCCACCAGCTGTTACAGCCGAGATTCCTCCACCACCACTCGATGTCTTGAGGCAGTGGCAGGAGTAGGACAGTAGATATAGGGCATAGATGCCACCACCTCCACTACAGACTCCAGCGACCACCCCTGCGGCCGTACCTGCTCCTACGGCACCGGTTCCTCCTTCAGTGGCTAGTTCTTCTGTTTTTACACGACCGATGAGACGTCGATTACTTTGAGGCGCATCCATGAGCTCATGCAGTTGGTGAAAGAGTCTCGGCAGTTCGGATGCACAGACTTTTCAGGATCTAGTGATGCAGTAGCGGCGAAACACTGGATCAACAGGATTCGTAGGATCCTTACGGATTTGGGGTTATTAGAGAAGCTCAGATTGAGAGTTGCCGAGAGACTCCTCGACGGAGATGCCCTCTCGTGATAGGAGGCTATCCGTGACAGTGCTACACAGACCCTGCGGTAGGAAGACTTTCTATGAGAGTTCGACGGCAGGTATTTCACCCCGTTCCAGTAGGACCGGATGAGGACGGAGTTCCTGCACTTGTGCTAGGGGACGAGGTCAGTTTTAGAGTACGAGACTGAGCTTAGACGACTAGCGGCCTTTATCCCCGATATGGCTACATCGGCTCAGATGAGGTTCAAGTTTGAAGATGGCCTCCAATTGAGCATCAGGAAGTCTATAACGGTGACTCCCTCTTTTACATTATCAGAGGTGATTGATTCAGTGTATCGGGCGGAAGAGATCGTCCGAGTAGAGGCTAGATAGAGGGAGAGTCACCAGAAAAGGAAGACTGGGTCACAGGGTGGACAGTCGTTGAAGAAGGGTAGAGGTTCTGGATATCCCGGAGGTTATTCTAGCTTCAGACCAGCAGCACCGGGACAGGGACCTAGACCACAGGGTTTTGGGGCACCAGCCCCTAGTGGCTCTACGTAGTCTACTACACTAAGACCGCCCTTCTGTCGTAAATGCAGTAGCCACCATGTCTTGGGGGCATGTAGAGTACCAGTTATTTAAGATCACGTTAGGAGTGTCTGTCCTAATTTAGGTCGAGGAGGATTGACTTTATAGAGTCATATTGGTACGTCTGGCACAGGCTAGCAGGGAGCACCTGCGCACTCAGCTCTTACCGCTCCCGGGACTGCAGCCGAGAGTAATACAGTACCAGGATCGTCGTGACAGCAGCCTAGGGCCCAGACTCGTCTATTTGCTATGACACAGGAGGACGCACAGGCAAACTCTAATGTTATTATGGGTAATCCTCCCGCAGACCCCTCAGTGTAATACTTTTATTGTACTTTTTGTATGATTTTTTTTGTATATTTTGATGTCGATGTACAGTTTTGACTAGTTGAAGATTTCGAATCTTAACTAGTTTGATATATATATATTCGTTCACTTTTTATTCGCATTTTAAATTCTATTGATCTTTTTCTTACTTTTAGGTACCATGCGAATATTCGGTTTCTACACCAGTATTCTCATAGATACCGGGTCGAATTTTTCCTATGTAAGCGACACGTTCGCTCACCATTTTGATAGACCTCTCTCGCCACTTGATGAGGAGATTATGGTAGTTACTCCTTTTGAAAAGCATATCATTCGAGATACAGTCGATAGGGGCTGTGAGGTCGGTATTTGGGAGGCGATATTAGAAGCAGATCTGATTCCACTCCCTATCACGGATTTCGATACCATCCTAGGGATGGATTGGTTGAGTTTACATCGGGCTTCTGTGGATTGTTTCACGAAGGAGGTTGAGCTTAGGAAATCTGAGCAGCCACCGTTAGTATTCCGGGGTGAGAGACGAGTATTACCCCGCAGTATTATCTCTATTATGAAGGCCAGACACTTGGTATGCCATGGTTGTGCGGCTTATCTGGCTTATGTTGTCGACACCACCATTGAGGGACCGAGGCTTGAAGATGTCCCTGTGGTGCATGAATTTTTAGATGTGTTCGCCAAGGAGTTTCCTGGATTACCACCAGTTCAGGAGATCGATTTCAAGATTGATCTAGTACCGGGGACCAAACCTATTTCTATTCCGCCATACAGAATGACGTCTGCTGAACTAAGAGTGCTTAAAACTCAGTTACAGGAACTTCTGGACAAGGGGTTTATTCTCCCGAGCTCCTCACCTTGGGGCGCTCCGGTACTGTTTGTAAAGAAAAAGAATTGTACATTTCGACTTTTTGTGTACTACAGGCAATTGAATAAAGCCACCATTAAAAACATATATCCTCTGCCACGTATAGATGATTTGTTTGATCAGCTGCAGGGAGCCAGGGTTTTCTCTAAGATTGATCTCCGTTCAGGTTATCATCAGTTGAGAATTTGGGCTGAAAATGTGCCTAAGACAGCTTTTCGCACCTGATACGGTCATTACGAGTTTCTAGTCATGCCGTTTGGGCTGACTAATGCCCCAGCTGCTTTCATGGATTTGATGAACCGAGTTTTTCACGACTACTTGGATCGGTTTGTGATCGTATTCATCGATGACATCTTGATATATTCACAGAGTATTGAAGATCATGTTGAGCACCTTCGGGTGGTATTGCAGATACTCCGTGAGAAGCAGCTATTTGCCAAATTCTCGAAATGTGAGTTTTAGCTTAGACAAATTGGGTTCTTGGGGCACATTGTTTCTGCGGATGGTATTTATGTTGATCCGCGGAAGGTTGAGACTATAGTGAAGTGGGAGTAGCCACAAACAGTTACCGAGATTAATAGTTTTCTCGGTTTGGCTGGGTATTATCGCAGATTTGTAGAGGGATTCTCCCGGATAACTGCACCGTTGTCGAGATTGACCCAGAAGGGGGTCAAGTTTGTTTGGGATGATCGTTGTGAGGCGAGCTTCCAGGAGCTCAAACAACGGTTGACATCCACTCCTATTTTAGCCCTTCCTACTAGTAGTCCGGAGTATACAGTGTACAATGATGCTAGCCGACAGGAATTGGGTTGTGTTCTGATGCAGGATGGTCGAATTATTGCGTATGCCTTGCGACAGTTGAAGAAACACGAGGTTAATTACCCGACACATGATTTTGAGTTGGCAGCCATAGTCTTCGCATTGAAGATATGATGGCATTATCTTTATGGGGTGACTTGCAAGGTATTTACAGATTATAGGAGTTTGAAATATCTATTTACCCAAAATGAGCTGAATTTGAAACAAAGGAGATAGTTAGAACTCCTCAAAGATTATGACCTCATTATTGACTATCATCCGGACAAGGCAAATGTTATAGCAGATGCCTTGAGTCGGAAGTCAGCATCATCCTCACAGTCGACAGAGAAATCCTACCTTTCTTGTTTAATGGGACTCCGAGCCTTAGGAGTCAGTTTGAGTAACGATGATCGGGGAGGCTTACTAGCCAGATTTGAGGTCAGACCAACTTTGTTCGACCGAATCAAAGAGCTCCAGAGTACAGATAAGGAGATTCAAGGTTTTACGGATAGAGTCCGCAGAGCTGAGGGCGGAGATTTCAAAGTTCGTGATGATGGACTCATGGTATTTAGAGACAGAGTACGTGTCCTGGCCGATAGTGATCTTCGGCATGCTATCCTTGAGGAAGCACATTCTTCTGCATATGCTATACATCCCGGGGGTACGAAGATGTATCGGACCATCAGGGGTAGCTATTGGTGGTCAGGCATGAAGAGGGATATAGTAGAGTTTGTGGCACGATGCTTGGTGTGCCAGCAGGTGAAGGCCGAGCGTTAGTGTCCAGTGGACACACTACAGCCTCTTCCTATTCCTGAGTGGAAATAGGAGCATATTACTATGGACTTCGTGATGGAATAGCCGTGGACTTCTACATGGCGTGATGCGATTTGGGTGATTGTCGATTGACTCACCAAATCTACACATTTCATCCATATCCGCAGTGACTATTCTTTAGAGGCATTGCACGTCTCTACATTGATACCATAGTTCGACTTCACGGGGTGCCCGTGTCGATTGTTTCAGATAGGGACCCCAGGTTCACATCTAGGTTTTGGCCCAAGTTGCAAGAGGCATTGGGTACTAGATTGAACTTCAGTATGGCATATCATCCTCAGACGGATGGCTAGTCTGAGAGGATCATTCAGACCCCTTAGGGACATGCTGAGGGCATGTGTGATGGAATTCCGGGGTAGTTGGGACCGGCACCTTCCACTGGTCGAGTTCGCATATAATAACAGTTATCAGAGCAGTATAGGGATGCCCCGTATGAGGCACTATATGACAGGAAGTGCCATACCCCGATATGCTGGGATGAGGTGGGAGAGCGACGTCTCAGCAGCGTTGAGTTGATTGAACAAACAAAGGACAAAATTAAAGTCATCCGTGAGCGGATGAAAGCTGCCCAAGAAAAACAGACAGAAGGCAGATATCGATCGTATACGGCGACCTCTTGAGTTTGCTATGGGAGATATGGTTTTCTTGAGGATATCTCCTTGGAAGGGAGTTAAACGGTTCAGGCAGCGGGGCAAGTTGAGCTCCAGATATATTGGGTCCTTCCGTATCTTTGAGAGGGTCGGAAGTGTGGCATATAGATTGGAACTGCTAGATGAACTATCTCATATTCACGACGTATTCCATGTCTCAGTACTCAGGAAATACTTGGCCGATTCTCCTCATGTACTTGAGTCTCCACCTCTTGAGTTACGAGAAGACCTTAGGCTTCCAGTTCAGCCCGTGGCTATTCTAGATCGACAGGTCAGAAAGTTGTGGAGTAAGAAAATTTCATTGGTCAAAATTTTGTGGAGCAGTGATCAGGTCGAGGAGGAGACCTAGGAGCCCGAGGAGGCTATAAGGAGATAGTATCCCCATTTATTTGCAGTTTAGTCCTCTTTTAGTTTCGAGAACAAAACTTGATTTTAGGGGGTTAGAAAATATAACACCGAAAAAGCAAAAAAAAAAAAAAAATCAAAATCCCCAAATTTGATTAGGGCTAAAAAGCCGTAATCTCTTTTCCTCTCTCTCTCTCTCTCTCTCTCTCTTTCTCTCTCTCTCTCTCTTTCTCCCTTCCTCTCCCGTAGCCACCGCCCACCGCTGCAATGCCCTCCCGCGAGCAGCTCCTTCCTCCCGCGATCGCCGCCACTGCAGCACCTTCCCCCGAGCACGCCTTCCTCCCGCGATCGCCACCGCTGCAGTGCTTCCTTCCTCGCTCGAGCAGCGCTCCACAGCGCGAGCGTGCGCCTGCTCGGGACCACGCATGCACATGACCGCGTGACCTAGAGCGAGCTAGCGCGTGAGCTAGCTCGAGACCCCAGCGCGAGCCAGCGCGTGACCCAGAGCGAGCCGGCGCACGACCCAGCGTGAGCTAGCTCGAGACCCCAGCATGAGCTAGCGCGTGAACCCTGCGCGAGCACGCGCGACCCTAGTACGAGCATGAGCGCGCTCCAACACGCGATTCAGTTCACGAGCGTGAGCCCTAGCCCGTGAGCGGGCCAGCCTACCAACAGCGAGCCTACCAGCGGCCCAAGGCCCAGTCCATCGCTACCCATTGCTGACCCGCGAGCCCAGTGTGGCCCGTAAAGCCTGCTGCGGCCAGTAAGCCGGGCTGAGAGCCCGCGAGCCCACCAGCGGGCCAGCCCGCCAGCCTGCCAGCCCACCGGCCCGTGAGCTCGTGACGGCC
Source organism: Dillenia suffruticosa (assembly GCA_033439265.1). Classification (NCBI taxonomy): domain Eukaryota; kingdom Viridiplantae; phylum Streptophyta; class Magnoliopsida; order Dilleniales; family Dilleniaceae; genus Dillenia; species Dillenia suffruticosa. The sequence goes on along the minus strand of JAVTVX010000015.1, from coordinate 18,543,134 downwards.
CGTGAGTCCGCGACCAGCTGTTCCCTTCGAGAGCTCACCTACCTCTTCTGTACTACAGGTAATGGCTATAATTGGTTGAAGTTTTAAGGTTTGGTGTTAGAAATTTAGTTGTTGTTAATATATTTGAAATTTGAAAATATTACAGGTTTTAGACCAATTCGACGGTCGAACAACAGCTAGGTCTGAAACCCGAGGAACCCTAGGTGAGAGAAACGCACCCATTTCAAAGTTTGAATAAAATTTGTTAAAAATCCCTTATTAGGGTTTTATTTGATATAAAGTTTGATGGTTTGATTAGGTTTGTTTTTGGAGACTCGTTGAAAAATAGGGAGTGATCACCCTCCCTAAATATGTGAGTGAGACTCTAATCTCTTGCATGAAATAGTAAAAACTTGTTTCTACCGTATTTCCAATAAAACATGCTTTCGATATACATTGACTCGACGTGTGATATTAAATTTCAAATCTTGTTTTGTGATATTTGGAATGTCGTAAATTCATGTTTTTGATGACTATGCATCCATATTTGAAATAAAATGATATTGTGCCATTATTTGAGAACTAGATATGTTTTCTATTCTGCTGTTGCATTAGCTTGGATTTGAAATGATTTGATGAATGTATTGGCACACGGATTTGAAATGTTTTTGATGAACTATATGGGTTGGATGCCCACTAGTTATGCGATGATATGATCTTAGTTGTGGGACGTTGTGCCCTTGTGATACTATGATGATGATATTGATGATTCCGTAGCTCGAAAGGCGTTTGTAGAGGCACAGGTTGCCCGGATACGCTTCTGCAGGAGGTATCCGCAAACATCATTTATTCTAAGGACTATAAGCGTGGCCCGTTGAACCCACGTAGGGAGAGGACGTGTGTGACGCCACCGTCTAGCACCGAGCGGGGTCCTATACACGTTGATGAGTTAGCTCCAGCGAACTCATGGCCAATGTCGGGGTAGAGAGTGTTTTAAAGTCCATGCATAATAAAACTCCCGATGCATCTGTCCTTGGTCACGGTTGACCTTTGCTAGGATCATTTTTGGCTCGCTCTAATATTACTTGATTTTAAATGGATGCATACATGTTTGTTATCATGTGATTGATTAAATGATTTCAAATTGCTAAACATATCATGTTTTGCTGCGAAATGTAAATTTTTGTTTCGAACGATATTATTTGACACTCCAATGGTTCACCCACACTAATTATGCTTGATATTATCCCCTTTACTCACTGAGTGTCTTCCCATGATACTCACCCCTCCATTTTCTCTCCTCAGACAGGATTATTGTTGTGCTGGAGCGACCCTTCAGATCTTAGAGATTTTGGTGGATCTGGGTGATATACGACGGTGAGGTTTCGGTTAAATTTGAAATATGAATTTCGTACTTCATTTCGACCCTGCGAGGTCTTGACATTTAGGTCTGTAGTTAGCCGTGTATATTATGGGATGACTGTATAACTTATGAGCAGTTGTATGCATAACTCTCGCTTTGGTTCATTTTACTCGTATTGAGGTATCTGTAAGCGTTTTAAACTTTCTACTTAGAAAATGTGTTACACATTGTATAAACTTAAGTCCGCTCGGTGTAGCAGCTGCTTATGCTCTAGTTGGGTATGACAGTAGAGGTCTGTGGTTAAGATTGCTGGAAATTGTAAAGCCTTGCATTGTCTTGGATGTTTGGAGATGGAATTTGTTGATTTTGGAGAGGTCGGGATGGCTATTTGTTTAAATTATAGGTTGATTTTGCATATACAGGTTCAATTGTACATGGGAAACCTCTGATTTACGGCGAGGTTCTGTCTGATTTTTTATAGAAATACAACTGGCATTTAGGACAACGGGAGGCTGCTCACGACCCCGGTTCGGGGTGTGACAATGTTAGGGTGGGGGAAGAAACAACTGAAGTGGCAAGGGAAAGGAGAGAAAGAAAGAAAGAAATGGAAGAGAGAGATATATATATATAGATGATTTTAATGAATTGATTTGAGAGCCTCTATTAAAGAAAAAAGGTTCATTACATAAAGGAAGTTACAGCTCCCATGACTTTGTCCACAGCTTAAGCTCACCATTTAACAGAAAGAATCCTCCACCCTCATCCCATATTCCCCCTCCTATTTATATCACCACTCCCCCATATTCATTTCCCATAACTTCTTTAGATTCCCATAGTGAGGTGGTTACTTCTTAACAATCTTATTGTATCTCTTGGTTCTTTTTGATTTGATAGACATTAGACATTTAGCTTCTTGGGCTCCATCTCATCAGCCACTTGTTTTGTCATTGCTACTTCATCATCCAATTGGTCCACTGCTGTTTCCTTCATAACATTGCTCTTTTGAAAATTCAGCCTTGTCCTCAAGGCTCTAACAGGAAACTGCCCTCTAAATTATGAAAGGCCAATCCATGTTGCATCACCCTTTGTACCACCCATCCAGCGGACAAGCAACTATTCAGTAGTGTGGCCCTCTTTTGTGATCATCTTTTCCTTTAGTATTTTAGTAGGCTCATAGAATTTGCTATCAGTTTAAAGAGCATAAGGTAATGCTTGTTCTAGTGCATGGTTTTCTATCATTTTCCTCAGTTGTGACACATGGAAAATGGAGTATATCCAAGAACCATGGGACAGTTGGATTTTATAAGCCACTCCCATATTTTCTGCACAATAGGGAACATAATAGAGTATTTAGCAACCAATTTTGCATTGCTCTTGTTTCAAACTAAAAGCTATTTGTAAGGACGCAGTTTAAGAAAAACCAAATTACCAACATTATACTGCACGTGCCTCCTATGAGTATTGGTAAACTTTACCATCTGTTGCTGTGCTTTTCAAAGATTGTACTAAATTTGTTTCAGAATTTCATCTGTATCCAAGGGCTCCCTTGACAAAGCTTCCACTCATGTTTCTCCGGTAGAAACCTATGCATCGTAAGAGGAGGTCGTCTATACACCGCTTGGAATGGGGTTATCCCTATGGACGTATGATAATTCATGTTATAGCTAAATTCTGTCCACATCAACCAAGTATACCATCCTTTGGACTGATTTGAAATAAAGCACCGAAAGCATGTTTCAAGTCCTTTGTTCAGAATTTCTGTCTATCCATCCATTTTTGGGTAATAGGCACTATTCATTTTTAGTTTCGTGGCAAACGAAACAATTCAGTTCAAAAACTAGTTAGAAAGATTGGGTCATGATCGCTTACAATGGATCTTAGGACTCCATGTAATCTGATTTTGTTGTCTAAGTATGTTTTAAGCCAATAAAATACCCATATTTTTAGACAATCTATTAACCACCAAAAAAATACAATCCCACCCTTATGGCCGGGTAAGTCTATTTATGAAATCCATCGATATGTCCCCCCAAACCACCGTAGGAATAGGTAAAGGTTGTAAAAGTCCAGCCAGAGACCTAGCCTCATACTTTTGTCACTAACACGCGACACAAAAGTTAGGATGGATTTTATCATTCTTCTCCATTACAAATTTTCAACCAATCTCCTATAAGTTGTCAAAGCACCAGCGTGTCTTGCCCCAAGAGTTTCATGGAATTCCGCCAATAAAGTAGTAATCCACTTTAAATTTTTGGAAGCACCACTCTATTTTTATGCAACAATATCTTATTTACCAAGGTATAGGGGGTTTCACTACAAGAACGAAGGGTATCAATGACGGAAATATCCATCGCTGAGATCAAAAAATCTGTTGGTAAAACACTTCAGCGACGGAAATTTCCGATGGAAAGTTTGTCACTGAAAACCTCTCCACTACTTATTTACCGATAGATAGTGATCTGTCGCTACACTATTAGTTTAGCGACGGAAGAATCCGTCACTAATACAAATATTTCCGTCGGTGAAAAATATCAGCGACGGATAGTTCCGTCGGTGATTTCTGTCACAAAAAAGGGACCCGCTAATTTTTTCTTCCAACGTTAAATACACAGATGGAAATTACCAACGGAATGTTTTCGTCGGTAATATCCGTTGGAATGCCGTCGGTCATGGATTCATAGCAACGACGGATTGCTAAAGGGTTAGCAACGGAAATTTTGTGATGGATTTATAATCCGTCAATGATCTCACGGAGATTGTATATCATCTTACTGACAGATTTCCGACGGTTTCGTAAATCTATCGGTAATTCCATTGGAAATCCGTCGGTGAAAATTGCTATGACTAAAGAAATTCTGCGACGGATTACCGACGGGTTTTGTTGGCCGGTGACTCAATCCGATGGTAATCCGTCGCTGACTATGTTACGGTTTGGCAGATTCAATTTTGTCATTGGACCAATTAACTAATAAACCCGTTCACCTGTAATATTCATTTCGAATAACATATTTCGATCGATTTGTTGTATCACCAAATATACTAGGGTGTACTTCACTTCAACAGAGGAAAGAAATGACCACATTTTGTACGATTTTATAGATAAACATAATAATAAATTCTCATAACTTAAATTCTCATAACATAATGTAAATATAATCAAATACATCAAATACGACGTAATACATAAATTCTTATAACATGAATGTACAATTGATACATAATCAAAGACATCGAAGATATGAAAAAAAAAATCATCAATATCACAAACATGGGGGATCAGAGTCAGGTGACTGAGTGCTATCAAGGTCAGGTGGTGTAGGTGATATACCTACTTGTCCAAGTATTGACGAATTTCTGCATGCAATTCCTCTCTCACTTGCGACATCATTTGATTTCTCATGTCTACCATCATTTTGTCAACCTCCTCTTTAGTGTACATCTGAGTTGAAGTCAGAGATGGAGATGAAGTGGCGTTAGAGGAATTTTTGCTTGGTCTGTCATCAACTCCCTCTCCAAAACCATATAGACGTCCCTTCATTGGAACCCCAGTAACCTCACACCATGAAGTCGCATCATATCCTGCTGAGAAGCACTATCTGAGCCATATTTCTCGTCAAGCAATTGTTTGTACTTGTCCTGTAATAACCATATATAATTACATTCCTCAATTTAACTGAGGATGTTTGAAATATTATATAAAGGAAAAAGCAAAAAATGTTTTTGCCTTACACTAATTGATTCTGATTTCTTGTCAACAAAGTCGCCTTTTCCTTTATCCCGCCTATGAGTGCGATTGAAGAGTTCAAGATGCGAAACTGAGTGTCTGCTTTCTTCTGCCTGTCAAAAATGAAAAAACAAAATAGTCATTTATTAACTATATTTTTGTGAAAAGTAGGTTTGAACAAAATTTGTAAAAATTTTTTAAAAATTTTACTAACCATCCTTTTCATGTGTGTCGCAAAGGGGATCGAACCGGCTATGTACTTCGTAATTTCTCCATTCTTTTCTGTATTCCGGTTTGCTTCATAGCATTTGATTTTTGCTACCATTTTGGCGTACTCCAATATTTATCAATTAATTCGTTCCATACAGCAGATATTAAAAATTGTGGGGGATGGCCTTTCGTTTCTAACAAGTTTGTGTACCAACAGTTTGCATGGCATGCTTTCTTGCTGCGCCAAGCATATCCGCATATCTCCTTGTGCATGAAGCTTTCCATGCATGGTAGATCAGTGCTGAATGCTCATCTCTCCAAATAAATTTTTGTTGCACATAGGGAAGTGAGAATAAGCATGTGAAATATATGACAAACAATAGGACTACTTGTACAAAAAAACCTGACACATTAGATTTTGGAAAAGCATGATAACATGCAGCTGTACTTCGGCTGACCACTGGGTGGCAAGCTTAATGATCATATAAGGAACCTGAAAGTAGTTTCAAAAATTGGTTTTCTGCATAAAAGCACCCACCACCTGAAAATACATGTTTTAATATAAGGAAAATGTTTAAATGATAGTTTAAAGAAAACATCAAACATACAAAACGTGCTCAGAAGCAACCAAAAAACCCATTATCTAGGCAAACCAACCATCCAGAGCAACATTATAATTATGCAAGTCTTCTACAATGTTCAGTATGATCACCATCTTAACACAGACCAACTTCAAAAGACAGAACAGAGCATAGGATAAGAAGATTACAGAAGGGATAGTGACCTCTCCATTAAAATATAAATACAGTTAAAGCAAGCATTTCCTCCTTACCAACTAAGATGCAGCAAGCGATGATGAATATTATTGAAGAATCTTCTGCACATAGCTGATACAGTACCCATAAAAATAGCAAATAATCTAGACTCATCTACAGTACATATCAACTCTCAGGCCCAGTTCTGTTGTGGGAGAATTTTGATTCCAGCAAGATAAGCCATTCACATGACAAAGCAAACAAGGAGTTGCAACATGTGGCAAAAAATTTTATTCCCTATGGTGAAAGCCAGAAATCTTCAACCTGATGGCAATGTCTGGAAAGGCTTGCCAAACAAGCACTCGTGTGGGTTCAAATGAATTTGCATCACGCCAACAACAGAATACCATCACAAAAGCCCACGTGCAGGCCATATATGCATTTATGAATCCTGCCAAGAGCAGCATTTGAACACTAACAAATTACACATCAGCAGTATTCACCATAATCAGTACATAATAATGTGCCAGATTTTTGGGTTGATACGGGGACCAATACAACCCATGATCACCGGTGACTTACCCATGACATCTGACCTTCGTGGGCAAAACAAACCTCTTTCACAATCAAAATCACAACTAGTAGCAGCTATCTTGATCAAGTACATTGCTGAATGCTGTCAGATTAGTATTGATAATCAGAAATCACAACCGCTATTACTAGTACTCCCAAATTCCTATGGACCAATCAAGAGGAACTTCATACCTCGTCAAAGGTATTTTATTTTGCACCATCCCAACTTAAAAAGGAACAAAACTATATCAGCACTCCCACCCAGTTGGACTTATGTACAAAACCAACAAAATAGTCTCAAGTATTTAATAATAAAAGATAATGGTAGGACTAACATAATTAACAACAATATCAGAAGGGTTTTATTAAGACCATAAGAATTATTGATCTCTTGCTGTGCGCATGTGTATGTGTGTTTCTGTGGCAGACGCATGTAAGCACATGTTTGTTTTTCATCTCTCAGTAAAGGATTAATCATACAAAACAATCAGTATGGAATTCATGTGGTTTAATTCAATGAGCTGATATATGATCATTGTCCTTTGGTCGCATGGCTCATATGACTTACACAAAAGAAGGTACATTCACATGCAAACGTTACAGAAGAAACAAAGAAACAACTTCAGGTATAAATGAATCTCAGGGGATATGATAAGTGCCAAATACAAGAAATTTTATCAGGCACAGGGCCTACCAATTCATGGAAGCAGTATTATAAAGACTTAACCAGTAAAGTAGAAACCAAGTGGGGAAACTGCAGTGATGTTTTTTTAGCAAAACTGATAGGAATGTCTACTCCTAAATTGTTTTTGCCACACAGCTCACAATACAACCAACTGGCTATTTTGGCGGATCTTCTAGACACTTGCAAGATAGAAACTACTAAAGGAAAAAGTAAAGTTGTCTAATTATTTTTAAGCATTTAAATTCAGACACTGGGTTTTGCTAAAGATATCTTAGATTTTATAAATTTATAATTTTAATTTGCAGACTAGCCTTACTCAAACTCACAAAGTAATTATGCTCGATTACTTCTCTATTTTCAAAGTGGAAACAATTAAGGGAGGTCAATCTAGCTTTATATATGTCATATACAAATACAAGTGTATGAGAGAATCCATATACAAAGATCTCATATCAAGTTGTAGGGAGAAAAAATTAATAAATATAGAGGACTCATGTACAAAATATATGAAAGAGTGAGGATCAAGAAACCTATTTTCAGAAGAAAATCCAGAATATGAATGAATGAGGAAAAAATTTTCTAAATAATTACTAACCTCGAACTTCTCCCAAAATCCATCTTTTGTCTCATTTGGCACCATCCGCCAAGTCGGCCATGCCCCCGTAAGATGTCCCTTAATGTCCTCAGTAATAGAATAGACAACTTTAGAATCAAGAAAACTATTTTCAAATAAAATAATGTAATTATAGTCATAAAAAGACATAACAATATGAAAATTGAATTTGTAACATCAAATCGACTTACGTATGGTTCGCCGCTTCAATAAATGTTCAACCATCCGCATTGACAAGCACGGGGGTGCCATAGTTTGGCCCGCTACTTCGAGCGGAGGAAGAACCAACAATAGCATCATCTTCAGGATCGGGATCTTGATGCAGAGCAATTATCCTTGGGAGATCACATATATTTATAGACACTCGACTGCTCTCGTTGCTTCTCCTAGAGCTTCCCCTAGAGCTAGAGCCTCTGCTTCGTACTATATTTGCAGACCTGAAAAGATGAGTTAATAAATATTTAATAGGAAAAGTCATGTGGTAACATGCAATGTACTAACATTGGTAAGTGTTATAATACATGCATTGTACAAAAGCATGATATGATGCAGAAGAAGGGGTTGGCAATTGTAACCACAGAATGTTAGGAAACTACAGCAGAACATTTAGCAAAATATGTAATACAAAATTTAAGGAGCTGAACTAATTAATTGATTCCACATGGCTTAACATATAATACATGTTAGTATTATATTTGAAACGTGCAATTACATAAGTCCACTAAATATCCAATCATTGCATGTCATCATCATCACCATCACTATCAACTTCTTCAATTTTTTCGGTTTCTGAAGAATCAAACTCTTCGTCTTCTTCCTCCTCCTCCTCTTCTTCTTCTTCTTCTTCTTCTTCTTCTTCTTCTTCTTCTTCTTCTTCTTCTTCTTCTTCTTCTTCTTCTTCTTCCTCTTCATCTTCAACATCCGGTGACAATTCGAAGATGTTATGTCGTTCTTCAAGTATATCAGTTGGATTTACCTCCTCCATATCAGGACTAATAAGAATAGTTGCATCATCAAGTTTTGTAGATGGCTCTATAAGTATATGAATTGATGGTTCATCTTCTTGGTAAAATATTTCAGCTCCTATCGTATGCGTAACACAATCATTAGCTGATCTTCGAGCCTTTGTTTTACATACAACCCACCAATCCCTTCTCTCTCTCTTGTTAGAAGGGTATGATGTATAATAAACTTGTTGTGCTTGTATTGTCAAAACAAAAGGCTCATTAGAATGCAATCTTGATTTATGATTAACTTCAACAAGTCCATGACGAGTGTGCACCAGAACTCCTTTTTCAATATCATACCAAATACTCTTAAATAAGACAACTTTGTTACCAATTCCAAAATACTCCAACTCAATGATATCAATCTACATGCCTTAGAAATCACGTTCCAAATCATTGTAACAACTCCCTTTAACACATATGCCGCTATTCTTTGTTACTCTATCATGTCCATACTCGGCCATGTGAAACTTGAAACCATTGACAAAATATCCTTTGAAACAGTTCACTGAACGTGATGGGCCTTGTGCTATGTCTCTTATATTTCTAGTTATAGAATTTCTCTCATCGGAGACCTAAACTAAAAAAAGAAAACAATACAACATATTTAGGTATTATATTAATATACTTATACATCAAAATTTCATCAATAATTGTAAAGTGAATAGTGTACATACAAATCTCCTCAACCAACCTTCAAATTCGTGTTCACGTTTCTTCTCTAGTTGTTCCTCTGTAATGCTTGAAGTTTGTTGCCTAACAACATCATCATAAATCCTATTACAAACAACAATGTATGACGTCATGACCTTTCGGCTTGCAGTGAACTTAAAAAGTAAAAGATTATCTACATACGTACTCTATAAATTCATTTAGCTCAATACAATTCAACATGACATATATGACTGCAGCCTTGTATTCCGCTTCATCTAGAAATCTCCGATGACATTCCCCAAGGGCTCGACCTGGAAGAGAAAATATTAATAATCTCCCCAACGATTGAATGGCTCCCCCATCATCATTCTGAGCAATTTGGTTCAACTTTGTTTCAATATGCGGTTCGAAACAGAAGGAGCAAAATGTAGAAATCTCCTCAATTATATAGTCCTCGCATATTGAAGCTTCAATGCGTGCTCGATTTCACGCTTTCTTTTGCAATCGAGACATACACCTACAATATACGTCATTAAAATTATAAGATAAATATAAAATGTCTATTTAATAGAGGGCCACACAGTACCTCTCAAATAGGTATATCCATCTATATTGAACGGGTCCTCCGACCTTCGTTTCATAAGCTAAGTGAATGGGCAAATGCTCCAAAGACGGTGGGAAGAATTTCTCTAGTTTACATAACATCTCTACTAAATTGTGATCAATAATTCTATATGTGTCATATGTAACTCAGCCGCACATAAGTCCTTAAAGAAATGACTAAGTTCTGTAAGAGCATCCCAAATAACGTTAGGCAGAAGGTCACGAAAGGTAATAGGGAACAATCTCTGCATGAACATGTGGCAATCATGACTCTTTATCCTATAAAAAGTACATTTCTCTAAGCTTACACATCGAGCCAAGTTCGAAACATACGCATTAGGGAATTTCAAATTTCTTACCCACTGACATACCTCCAATACTTGATCCCTATTTAATGTGTATGAAACTTAAGGCTTCCAAATCCTCCTATTAATTTCTTTCAATTCTAATTTAGCGCATTTGCAATACAACTCCAAATCAAATCTCCCCTTAACACTGTCCTTCGTTTTTCCTTTGACATCCATAACAGTATTAAAAATATTATCAAACATATTTTTCTCTATATGCATCACATCTAAATTATGCCAAATAAGAAGTGTTCTCCAATATGGCAACTCTCAAAATATGCTTCTTTTAACCCAATTGTGTTCGACTCCAAAACCTTAAATCATCTGTTTGCTGTATTTTGTACCAAAGGTAATATCAAGAAGACATACTCGATAAAACATCTCTTCACCAGATAATCGAGGAGGAGGCGCATCCATCTCGACTTTTCCTTTCCGAAATTTATCTCTTTGCTTTATATATGGATGATGAGTAGGAAGAAATTGACGATAACAATCAAAAAATGAAATATTTTGACTATTAGCAAGATAAAAAGACTTTGTGTGCTCCATGCAATAAGGGCATGCTAACTTTCCATGAGTGCTCCATCCAAATAACATCCCATAAGTAGGAAAATCACTTAATGTCCATAGAAGTGCAGCCCTCATCTGAATTGCTTTCTTGAAATATCATACGTGTTAACCCCTTCAGCCCATAACATTTTCAATTATTCAATTAAAACTCTCAAGAATACATCAATATGCTTATTCGGATTTCTTGGCCCCGTGATAATAAGGCTAAGATAAATAAACGGCTGCTTCATACACATTGAGGGCGGCAAATTGTATACAATAATAAATACTGCCAACAAGAGTAAGGAATGTTTGCCGAACTAAAAGAGTTAAATCCATCTGTGCATAATCCTAAATGCTCATTTCGACATTCTGAGGCGAATGATGGATAACTAAAATCAAAATGCTTCCAAGCTTCACTATGGGCCAGTAAGTAACAACATCATGATGAGTACACTGATTTCTATAATGACAGGTCATGTGCTCTGATATAGCTCTTGACATGTAAAGCCTTTGAAGTCTTGGTGTTAGAGGCAAGTATCGTAATACCTTATTTGGTATGTTATTTCATCTTCAACGACCTACCGTTGTTCTCTTATATCAAGGATGACCACATACAACACACTCGGTCCTATCTTGATTTTCTTGATAATATAACATGTAATCATTCTCACAAATATCAATCTTCTCATACCCAAATCCAAGTTTTTCAACATCTTCTTTGCTCTATAAAAATTGGTTGTCAAATTTGAATTTTCGGGTAACATACTTTGTATAATCGCATTCATGCGATCATAACATGCCTCACTCATGTTGAACTTTGACTTGCAATTTAACAATTGTGATACACCAGACAATGTTGTCTGTTGTTTACACCAATTCCATAATGATTCTGTAGCCGTTTTCAACAAATCATAAAGCAATTCTGTCTCTGGATTCGGTTCCTCGTTATTATCCAAATTCATATAATCATAATTACAATTCCAATCAAATAGAGGACGTAAACCATCCACAACCATGGATCTATAAGGAGCCTCAACATCCTCTCTATGTCTAGATGATTGTCCTTCATTTGATTCTGTATTTCTGACCTCTCCGTGACAGTTCCATATGGTGTAACCATTTACAAACCCTCTGGAAAACAAGTGCACTGCGACATCATCTCGACTTAAAAACTTTTGATTCTGACATTTTTGATAAGGATATCTAATATTCAATCCATCCATGAAGTTATGTTGACAACATGCATAATTCAAAAAGTCATTAACACTCTCAACAAATTCATCTGTTAAGTATCCATTCGCTAATCGACGAAACATCCAACTACGATCAATGGACCCTATTTGCAAGTACAAACTGTAAAACAAATAATACAATTTAAAAAAATAAAACAATTTTGTAATATTTTACTTGGGATGTAATTTTAGTATTAGAGAACTAAATAATAGTCACATGAGGGTATAACATGAAGGGTGTAATTATGAATGAATAACAATATACGCATTTTATGCATGGTCAACCATTAGACTCGGTTTTGTCAAATTTAATGGAATACCAAAGTTCACTTTGACCAAATTAACAATTGACATGGTGATTATTGAACTAAGGCATCTACATGGGCAAAATGTCAATAGGTTTTCTTCATATTTATTCAAAGCCCTGGGAGACTTGAATTGTCATTAGAAGTTTTGGAGTTTTTTTTCTTTTTTTTTTAAATCTTTGACATGGTAAATATGATTTAACCAAAAGGTCGATAGGTTTTCTTACGTGATTTTTTTCCCTTGCAGCAACACACGATTATTTGACACACTAATAATACAATCTGGACCAAAAGTTCAAATCTAGGATTGGTGTGAAAAAGATTGCATCTTAGGAATCTAAGGAAACCCTCTTCATATACTCTGCAAACATTTAAACTCATGTGTAATAAATTAAATGATGAATTGTTCAACCATTCATTACACACATAATACCAGAAAGAACACGCCTCTCGTGAACATTGACAAAAACTAGATCAAAGAATCTAAAGGAAAATAAAGCGCACATTTTTGTTGAGAGATAGCTATGTACCTACAGTTATGTATCTGCAGAACTAACACAAACCTGATTCACAACTTAAATTAGTCTTCTCAGAGACATAAACCCTAGATCTCTTCTATCGGATCCTTCCCAAAGCAACCCTATTCTAACAGACAAACCTTAATCTAAGAGACAGAGACATGAGGAGAGAGAGAGAGACAGAGATAGAGACAGAGACAGAGAAAGACAGAAAAAGACGGTGAGACTAACCTAAAGAGACCGTGGAAGGCGACGCTGACGATGACTGTGAAGTTGACGACGACTTGTCTCTTCACCAGAGACAACAACCAACATCCTCCACCAACACAAGTCGAGGGAGGGAGACAGAGACGCGAATGAATGGGGAAAACTTGTCACATTAATTTGACCTAAATTCCTTTTCCGACGGATATTATTCCGCCAGTGATTTCCGTCGTTAACTCCACGCTAATCTTTCGGTAAACATTTTCGCAGGAAAAAAAAATATACGAGTAATTATTTCCACCAGAATTACCAACGGATATCTATCCGTTGGTAATATCATCCCATGACCATCGCTAATCCGACATAAATTATAAATTTTCTCGTTTTCCATGTTCTGACGTTATTCGGTCTGTAATCCATCGATATTACCGACAGATTTCATCCGACACTAAATTTCCATCGGTATTGGCATATTTTCTAGTAGTGCTAAAATTTCCGATGGATTATCAAAGGATAATTTCTGCTGCAAATTTTCCTGTCGGTAATCTGTCAATAATGGTAGATACATCAGCGACGGAATAATGAACGATTATTGATGGAACATATTCGTATTTTGGAATTCCGTCAGTAATCCGTTGTTGCTTTTTTCTCAGTCAGAAACGGATTACTGATAGAATTTTGAAGTTACACGAAAATCCATCAGTAATTTGTCGCAAATACTTTGAGGTTTTGTATGAATTCAGCAACAGATTACCAACAGATTAAATACCGAGAGAAAAATTTCGTTGGTAATTTCCCCTCACCCCACCCTAATCTGCCAACCCGTAAACCTAATTAATCTGTGAACCTATAAATTCAATCCAAATAACCTGTTACTTCGGAATTCTCCTGCTACCAAACATACTACAAGCTACTCTATGGAATATATTGAAGACATTACCAAATTTGTCACAAACAATACATTAAATATAATGTTTCAAAAGTCCAATGTATACATAAAAAAAGTCATCAAATAACTCCATAAAATGTATTACAAACCTAATGGTCAACACCATAAAACTCATGTCTTTGAAAATAAAATCATAAATGTCAGATAGATGGACGATCAGAGCTGGGTGACTAAGTACTATCATTTGGCTCTGCACGTTCTCTATCATTTGATTCCTCATTTTGTCCATCATTTTATCAACCTCCTTCGTATGCATCTGACAAGAAGGTATGCATGGAGATGAAGTGGCATTGGAGGAATTTCTGATCGGTTTGTCATGAAGTCTCTCTCCAAAGCCATATAAACGTCACTTCATTGGACCTTTCGTCACCTCACGCCATGATCTGGCATCATAGTATGGCTAAGAAGTACTATTTGAGCCATATTTTTCATCAAGCAATTGTTTATACTTGTCCTACAACAAGCAAATATAATTACATTTTGAAAATCATTAATTTTTCAATGTTATGTCATGTAAAAATAATAATGACTTCGCCTTACACTAATTGATTCTGATTTCTTATCTACAAACTGTCATTTTCCTTTATTATGCTTATACATGCAATTGAAGAGATCAAGATACGAAACTGAGTGATTGCTTTCTTCTGCCTGAAAATAAAAACACAAAAAACGTTAGTAACTATAGCACTACCAAAGTATGTTAAACAAAATTTGTAAAATATATATATATATATATATATATATATTTATACAAACCATCCTTCTCAAGTGGGTCGCAAAGGGGATCGAATCGGATGTGTGTTTTCTAATTTCTCCTTCCTTTTTTGTATTCCAGTTTTTCTTCGCAGCATTTGACTTTTGTAGCCAATTTGGTGTACTTCAATGTTTATCTATTAATTCATTCCAAACAGTAGAAGTCAAAAATGTAGGGAGATGGCCTTCGTTTCGCATATATTTGTAGTACCAAAGGCTTGCATTGCTTGCTTCCTTGTTGTCCCTAGTGTATCGGCATATCTCCTGGTGCATGAAGCTTTCCAAGCATAGTATATCAATAGTGAATCCTCATCCTGCCATGTAAATTTTTGCTACACGTAGTCAAGTGAGAATAAGCAAGTTAATTAGATGCATTAATGTGAAAACTATGTATATATGAAACATATTATAGGTAAATCGAGATGGGAAATAGAAAAGTCTAAGTACTTTACCCTTTAAAATTTGCAATCAAAGACAGGGAAGTGAATTTAGCATTAATGTAAGCATCGATGCCACTAACAGGGTTTCCTGCCTCCATCTCCAACAGTGACAATCATGGAACTAGAGATCCATATATAAAGATTATGGCTACTGCACAATATTTCTCTACAAAGCATGTATATATAATATATAGATTATGTGTGTGCATGTGTGTTTATATATATATTCTGGTGTTGTATAATTGTTTTTCATACATTGTGATCGCTGAATAACTAAAAACTTTCTTTCTACAGCCAAGTAATACTGGTTTCTGTACCATGATCTTTCCTTGTATTTCTCCCTTTAACTAATGTATATGATTGTTTGGAGAAGTTAGAGGAGAGGAACACTATCTTGTTCCTTCAGACCCTTTTGTTCTTTTATAAACATATTAAATAGAATAAACTATGAGCCCTCCTCTAGAAGATCAATGAAACACCAATTTTATTACCTTTATGAAGGATTTATTACGCTATATGCGTATACAGAAGCGTATAAATTAAAAGTTCAGAATTTGGTATAAATATCTCGATATGTAGGGCTCCAATAAATCAATCGAAACCGCATAATTTCTCATACGGATCATTCGGTTAGGATGGTGATCACGAAAATCGAACCACCATCACTATGTCATGACACCTCAACCCAAAGTCCGGTGATCTCCAACGACGGGAGAAAATTTTATCATATCCTTGATGCCCTATTTGTTTTCTCAACACCTCTCCATTTCAATGTCCTCTTAAGATGGAATGTCATCCCTCAATGGTACGGTACGTGCACTTCAAGGAATGCCATTGTTGCCTAAGTAAAAAAATTGGGGCACACATATACTGTTCAATATTTGAAGAGAGAAAGGGAGTCATAGATTTTGTTTCATGTAGGCACACCTTAGAGGGAAAGGGGAGGGTGTTACTTTTTTTGGTTGGTTAGTGAAAAGGGTTTAAAAAATAACTACCCCTTGTTTAAACAAAAAATGCCCCTTTGTGGGCATAACTACCAACATCTCTCATTTGCACACGAGAGTATTAGACTCAATGCAATTATATCTATCGAGTCACTTTTCTCACCGAAAGTGATCCCCAATCATTTGCTTGACTATGTATTCACTATTATATTGGAATCCCAATATGGATTAACATAATAAGTTGACCGGTGAGTATAATACGATAATATAATGCCGATTAGTTTTCCTTTCATACTACTAATTTTCAATCTCATCTTAGCCGTTTTCCTAGGGTTACACCGCCAAACCGAATCAACCATGGATTCTTGGTGACAAGTTAAAGTAACACCATCAAAATAAAATCTCAAGAGACAGACGAAAGTTATAAGGGTACAAGAAATCCCATCCAATGGATCTCGTGTCTCACACAGTGGGAACGGGGATATTTAATCATACTATCATCTCAAATAATGGCTCACACTATCCCTTGGTCTTCTTATCACACGCAATATGAAACACGTGCCACAATATTATTCCTCTATCTCTCAAAATGGCATATATCAGATTTTTCTAACATTGTATAGGTATGGGTCTCAGTCTACATAAGACTTTACCCCAGAGATCTCAGATAGAGTATCTCAAAGATGATATCACTTGACGCAGGTAATATCTGAGATCTCTACTTGGTTTATTATAGGCAACAAGGATGTGGGTATGTCCATGTCGGTCATGTCACATATGACTTCATCCTAAACTTGTAGCAACGTGACTTATATTCTAACAGGGCTACTCTCAAAATCTCTTACAACTAGAAACCGTCTCATCTCCGCTCACGTAGAGGTAGAGGTGGTTACTCGTGTGAGAGAGTCAACCACGCCTTCCTGACACATCTTTTATCATAACACACTAATAATATATGACAATAAACTAATATAAGAAATCAAATTGTGACTATATACAATGCACATATGTCATATATGTCAATAAGCATCACAATCAGTATATAGTGAGAAATGTCAAATTATATATAAACTCAATAATTCCATATGTCTCACAAAGGAATCTATCAAAATGGGTTTGATGAAGGGATCAGTCACCATACTGTATAAAAATGTACTCAATCGTCACTACACCCTTCTTAGTGATGTCTCTCACAAAATGATGTCTAGTATCAATATGTTTGGTCTTACTATAATATTTAGCATTTCAGTTATAAGCAATGCCAGCCTGATTATCACTATAAATCATCACTGACCTCCCACTTTCTGCCATAACCTCTAAGTCATCCAGAAATCTATGAAACGAAAGCACTCCCTTGAACTGCCACTGAGCATGCCATAAGCTCAGTCTCTATTCTAGATAGAGATACACAGATTTATTTCTTATTTTTCCAAGACATGATACCATTTATCTAGCAAGATAATAAAAACTGATGTCGATTTGTGTCTATCCAAATTGCCACCCCTATCAGCGTCTGGATATCCAACAAAACGCAAATCACCTCCTCCATAACACAAGGAGAGGTTTACAGTTCTCTTGAGATATTTTAGAATCATTTCACTGTTTTTCAGCGACCCCTTCTAGGATTTAATCGATACATATTTATCAGATCGACTACAAAACAAATGTCTGGTCGTGTATGCCTCATTGCATACACTAGATTGCACATTGTACTGATATAAGGAATTCTACTCAACTCCCTTATTTTTTCCTAAATTATAGGGCACATTTCAAGATTCAGGTCTTCGTCTTTAGCGATAAAAGTATCTAATGAGTTGTTATCGCTCATCTTGAAATGCTAAAAAATCTACCTAATGTAGAACTCTTGTTAAAGAGTCAACATCATTTTCAAGCTATCCCTCTGGATCTTATCTTCGAGAATGAACTAGTCTCACCCATGAATAATAACCATATTTCAATGGTTATTAAATACTGTCTATTGTTCTCAGCCAACAGAATGTCATGCATATATAAGAACATGATCACAAAAGAATCACTAAAACATTTCAGACAGACACAATGATCCTCTTCGATCATTATAAAACTATAAGATATCACATTTTTGTGAAATCTTAGATACCACCATCCGGATGACTGTTTTAGGTCGTATATCGACTTCTAAAGTCGATAGATTTTGTCCTCACGACCTATTTGAACGAATCCAAAGGGTTGCTATATGTAGATCTAGTCATCCAAAAACTTTCATTTACAGAATGTTGTTTTTATGTCCATCTAGTATAACTCTAGATTCATGTTCGCGATAATCATTAAAAATAAATGGATCGAGATAATTAGACTATAACTTCTCGATAGTCCAAGTCCTTAGTCTACGTATAACCGTGGCTATCAGACAGACCTAAGACCTCCCTATCGATCCGTCGGCCTTTCTCTTAACCTTGAGAATCTTTTTATTCCCAATGGTCCTTCTGCCCTTAGGCAAATCAACTAGGTTCTTGAGAACCTACTTATTCTCAATGGTCTTTCTACCCTCAGGCAAATCAAATAGGTCCCTTGAGAACCTACTTGTTCTCAATGGTCTTTCTGCCCTCAAATAAATCAACTTGGTCCCAGACCCTGTTTATTTTTATCGACTCATTCTCTACATCTATGACCTCTAATAAATGGTTTTTCGTAAAAAACTACGAGAGCCTGTATGATTACTTTAAATTTTTCATCATCCTTAAGAGTCACAATAAGGGTCTCACCCTCATTTGGGGGTGACGTTTAAGTACACGCCCTTAATATTTCTACGAGGAGAGAGAACCTATTTACCTTTAGAAGGATTGCTTCCACTAGGACCAAAATCCGTAATGGGTTCTTGTATCTAACCGCAGGTTTACTTGAGTCACTAGACTTATCCATCTCATAAAATATAAAGTTTTGATCGATTTCACCTCTTGATGGATCGCTCTCACTAGGATGAAGATCCTTAATCAGTTCTTCGGTCCTATCATTGCGCTCAGCTGAGCTACTAAGCTCATCCATCGAATAAAAGGTAGAGTCCTAATTGACTTCACCTCTCTTAAGGAAATCATCCTTAATGAATATGGTATTACAAGATTCAATCTCAATAACAGTGCCGTCAGTATACTCACCTAAGAACACATAACCTTGGAATGTTCTCAATATCATATAAAGATACAATTCTTTTCTCGCGAGCCTAACTCGCCATGTGGATGCGAGAAATCGTGATTATACATGACATACCCCCATAAGCTCAAGTGGCTAAGGTCAAGCTGCGTCCCTGTCCAAAACTCATATGGGATATTGACTGTGGATTTTGATGGGACACCATTAAAGATGTAGGCTGCAATTAATAAATGATATCTCCAATGGGAGATAGTCAATACTCGCGTCATCGATCGGTTATGAGAGTCTTTACTCTCAAGTCTAACTGATTCTCAATCTCGCTAATAAATCTTCTGAGACATTCCAATATCTCAGACTTTTACGAGATTAGATACATGTAACCGAAACATGTGTAATCATCTATGAACGGAATAAAGCATGCAACTCTATTTCAGAGCTCTTTTGCTATAGGGCCATAGATATTAGAGTCGACCAATTGCAATAGGGTTCCAGCTCTCATTGTCTTATCAAATAGTTTTCTTGTCATTTTGCTAGTTAAGCAAATAGGCAACTTGACCCTAGTTAGCAGATCCAACAGACCATTTGCTACTAACCGGTTCAACTTCTCCTGCCCTATATATTCAAATCTTCTATACCATATATTTACATCATCATCTACACAGTCGAATGTTAAGGCAATAGAATAATAACAAGAAATACCATTAAAAAAAATAACACACAGTGTATACAGTCCATTAAGGATAAAACCAGAACAAATGAAAGAATTGTCGTAACTAATAGAAACATTAGAGTTTTGAAAAGCCAAAACATATCCTCAGCTATACAAACAAAGTACAGAAATTAATTTCCGTCAAATATCCATAACTATAAGCAACGTCATTTAAATACAAAGTTTGGTCATATTGCAACTCCAACTTACAAATGTGAATCCCTCTGCTAACGACAAATGCTCAGTTTCGTACATAAATCCTCCTAACCTGAGGATTCACTCAGCGGAACTCTACGTATGCGCTTCTGTCTTGAATTACGTGGTTGATAACTCTTGAGTCTACTATCTATTAAGGAAAGAAATCTGTGAGTATCACAGTTGATAACAAAAATTTTAAATCACGTAAAGAAAAATGACATTCTTTCCGCTCGTTACACTTATGAGCGAAATCACCAACTCTACCACAGATGTAGCATTTCACATTGGTCTTACCAAAATTCTTCTTCTTGCGTTTTTGTACTTTACTGTTGGATTTCTTGGATGATTTTTCTCTTGCCTGGACATTGAGTCTTCTTCTCATACTTATGCTATTAGTTAGGTAGGTGGGAGTCCTTACTCTACTCCGCTACACAAGCACGACTCGAGTACGATCTAGTTGCCTCCTAACGCTCCTCCTCGAGCTCAGAGTGCCTACTCACATCAGTGAAAGTGCGAATACTTTCATCGGACATGAGATAGGTTTTCATAGTCTTCCATGAATCAGGTAAAAAATTGGATCACACCCAGCACTTGTAACTCATCCGAAATAGACTCACCTGGATCCCTCATCTTGGTGATCATACTCAACATTTGCTTTAAATGTTATTTCATTATATGATCATCCATTTTCTTATAAGTTATAAACTTATAAATCAGAATGCTCACTTCATGAGCTAAAAGTGCACCATAATGCTCTTTTAGAATGAGTCTAACCAACATAACCATAGGATATTATTCATAAACCGAGATCAAGTCACTGTGCTTTCCATTGATGAGGATTGCCCTAATTTGGCTATCCTTTTTCTTCAACACACAATAGATCTCATTATCTTATCTATGCTGAGGTGTGGTCCCCTCTCTGAGGCCCACCATCTCAAATCTCAGAATCTCATACTGATCTTGCTCCTCGAGAATAAACTGAATTTTCCAGTGAAAAAATTCACAATTGTCACCATTTAATTTATTCTCCTTACAAATATCTATTATGATAGTATTCTATGCAGTTAGAGAGACTTTAATGACTTATTGATATTTATTCTCATATTTTGTGTATCCTTTAAATCAACAAATCCTAAATGATTCGAGTATAGACCCTAAATTGAATATATGAGTTAACAAACATCAGACACTACAAACCGGAATCGCATCTCACCATTCAGAGTTGGATTTGATACACAAAAACCTACAAGAAGTCACAAATGTGAACATGGAACCCTTAAAAAATGTAAAAAATCCAATTTAGAGTGGCCTAACGCACCGCCCGGAGTCCCACGACATGTCAGAAGTGGCACCTTATGTGCCTGCATGCTACGACTGTGCTCTGGTACACGTGCCAGATGCGAAGCACATGTGTGTTATGCAACACATGATGCCTCCAGCAAGAAAAATATATACAATGAGATGGATCTCCCAACGGCCACATGCTGTGGCCAGGCATTGCGGTGCTTGAGAGAGGTATTCCTGGTTCGAATCCAGGTGATGACATTTCTAAAACCTTTTGTTTTTCTTTTTATAGTTATTTGAATGGAATGTGTACCACTCAACATAGCACTATGTTGTAGCCTGGTGGTCCGGGCGTCTAAAAAAGACAGATACACCAGTCTCGGGTTCGAGCCTGAGCTATCATATTTGATAGCATTTTTCTTTCTTTTTTTTTCTTCTTTAACAGGGTATGAAGTGGGTCGGGGATGCGGACCTGGGTCGGAACCAAGCCGGAGCTGTCAATGCGCCTCAACACACGTGGATGACACGTGCCTGCTTCCTTTTTGCTAACCGGGCCAGGTCTTCACGGGGATGTCTATAATCGGGTCTACGTGACCCGGTTGCCGGAAAATACATTTTCGGTCTTATTTTTGCTAAGATTTTGACTATAATTTGAAATTCCACATTTCCAATTCATCTTAAACTTGATTTATTGGAAAAAATAATTTAAATCGAGGGAATTTGAAATTCGCTTTCACGGCCCTCCACGGCTAATTTTCGAAATTCAATTTCCGACAACTCAAAAATCACAACTAATATATCAAAATGCAGATCTTAGTATGACAAACATTTCTAAACCATTATTACATATCGATTCATTCTTAAATTTCACAGATCTAAGGTTTTGTCTGTAAGGTCGAAAACTTCAACCGGATTTTCATGGCCTTAATATGCTCTAAAAATTCAACAAAAAATATATTCAAGATCTACACATTATGAATCGGATTCACGAAACTCGTCTATGATCCAAGTCCCAAATTTTTACTCTATATTTTTATACCCAAAAAAAATTCTAAAAAAAATTTTTAAATAAATCCAATGTCGCTCTGATACCAATGAAGGATTTATTACACTATATGCGTATGCAGAAGCGTATAAATTAAAAATTCAGAATTTTTGTAACACCAAAAAAAAAAAAAAAAACCATAGCGGAGTGCTGCATTTTGAGCCAAAATGCAGCACCCGCTGCATTTGGGAAATTAGGGATTAAAACCCTAATTCCCCCATCTCTCTTTTTCTTTCTCTTTCCCTCTCCCCGACTCTTCACCTTCCGCGGCTGCCGCCCTCCTCCGTGACGGTTTAGTGCCCTCCGCCTTGACCTACCGCCACCACCACCATCAGCATCTTCTTCTTCTTCTTCTCCCCTTCTCTCTCTCTCTTTATCTCTCTCTTTCCGCCTCTCTTCTTTCTTCTCCCGATCTCCCCGCCGCCGCGTCTCTCTCTCTTCCGCTGCCATCCTCTGCCGAGCACAATCGCTGCACCACTGCGAGCGCACCAACGAGCGAAAGCGCTAGAGCCCGCAATAGCGCAGAGCACTGCGCGCTCTCCCGAGCGCGCCCTTGCGTGCTCTCCCGAGCGGCCCCTTGGGCGCCTCTGCATGAGCCCCTACGCGCCTCTGCAAGCTCCTGCGCGAGAGCTAGCGCGCCCCTGCGCGCCTCTGCACGCTCCTGCATGAGCGCGCCCCTGCGCGCCTCTACACGCTCCTGCACGAGCACCAGCGTGCCCTTACACGCCTCTACATGAGCCAGCGTGCCCTTGCACGAGCGCCAGTGCGCCCTCCAGCGCGACCCTCTGCGCGAGCATAGTGCGCCCCAGCACGCCCCAGCACGAGCGCGAGCGCTCCAGCGCGCGACCCACTGCGCGAGTGCTCGATCCAGCTCGTGAGTACGCGATCCAGCTCGCGAGCGCGAGCCCTAGCCACTGCGGCCCAGTCCGGCCCGCGGCCCACTACCGACCCGCAAGCCCTCCAGGCCCGCCAGACCCTTCAAGCCCGTAGGCCCACCAGGCCCGTCGGCCCGCCAACAGCCAGCCGCGGCCCACGAGCCCGCGATGGCCCGGATAGTCCGTGAGCCTCTACGAAGGTAAATGACTCAAAGTTTCGATTTTCGCACTAGGGTTTCGAATTTCTTTAGTAATTGGACTTAAATTGCTCATAATTGTTTCGAATTTGGAAACATTCAGGTTTTAGATCAAACCGACGGGCGAACGAAAGCTAGATCCGAGATCCGAGGAACCCTAGGTGAGAGAAACGAAATCTCTTCAACCTTTGGATAAACTTTATCAAATTAGATAGTATTGGTTGGAAAGAAAAAAAAAATTGAAAATCCATTACTAGGCCCTTATTTGATATCGAATTGTAATGATTAATTAGGAAAATCTCATTGGACACTTGAGCGGTCAGATTCGAATTGGCTTTTAAAATAGGGAGTGATCACCCTCCCGTATACGGTGAGTGGAATTTATTTCAATACTTTTGTTTAATATGTAAACTCTGTTTTACAATATTTTGATGAATGAGCATGATTTGTTGTATGCTTGAAATGTTTTGATTGGTTTTAAAATTGATTTTTTGTAAACCGATGGAGTGTTCAAAAACTGTGTTGAATTATGAAATTATGCATCCATGTGGTTGAAATGTATAATGTGTCATTTTATGCTATATGTTACATTTGGTTTGTAAACCTGATTTCGGCACATTTTTTATACGATATTAATTTTAGCCTTGAGGGCTTTGGATTGTATTGTTCTGTAGTTACGAAAGACACCGTGAGAGACGCTTGGGTGGCATCCAGATATGCCTAGGCCTGGGGTATCCCACGAGTTGTCGTGATTTAATTATCGACATGGTACTAGCCAAATTGAACCCGAAAAGAGGATGATTTGGATTTGGATTTGGATATTCTCTCCAAGTCTAGCACCTGGACGAGGTTCGTCGCCAACGTCGGGGTAGAGAGCACTTTAAATAAATTTTCATATAGCACCCCCGGTGCGCCTGTCATAGGTTGAGGTAGACTTCTGCCATGACATTTTCGGCTGGCAGCTCTATGATTTTAATGACAGTGCTTTGAATGTATATTTGACTTGATAATGCGTGCAAATGACATATTGTTGAAATGAAAAGCATGATGATTTGAAATATGATTTGTATACTTATGTTTTGACACTCTAGCTTCACACTTGATATTTGACGATTGTATTGAACCACTCACTCACTCACTGAGTATTCTTCCCCGAGTACTCACCCCTCATTTCCCTTCTTGTTTCAGAGATAGTATTTGGCAAGCAGCGTTACTTTTAGGACACTCAGTATCATTGGGAGATTTGATTTGGATCTGAGGAGTTATTGTATATTTCCGCTGTAATTTCATGAGTTAGCAATTTATTGGTGATGTATATGTATTATGAGGTCGATAGACGACTATTGTATAATTCTGGGATGACTGTATAAATATGGACAGGTCATTGCATAATATTGTATTGAGGCATTTCTGATTCATTGTGTAAGTATTTGGGAATGTGTCATGTCTTAGAAGTGTACTTTAAGATCGCTCGGTGCCTCCTTTAAATCACAGGAGGGGCGACTGACAGCTGTCCATACCTTTAACGGGGGTATTGCAGCGTAGGTCTGTGGTTAGGACTGTGGAAATTCGTTGTTATAGCCTGCATTGTTCTGGATATTGGTTGTGGGATTGGTTGATTTTGAAGAGACCATGATAGCCATTTGTTTATTTAATAGGATGAATATTGATATACAGGTGAAACTGTACATGGGAGATCTCCAATTTATGGGGAGCTTCTGCCCGATTTTTTGTAAAAATACAGCCGGCATCCAGGACAACGGGTGGCTGTTCACGATTCCAGTTCAGGGCGTGACAATTGGATCGGTATCAGAGCAACTTGGTTGAAAGCTATGTAGGAAGAGAGTCTTGGAAACATTCCCGAGTGTGTTGATCTTTAAAGTCCTCAATGCATGAGAGTTTTATACAATCATGAATTCCCGGTGCATGGTCATAGGTATATGAGTTCATCTATTTTAGGGGGTTAGATACGGTTGTATCTAACCTAACATGGTATATTCTTCCCCTATTGAACTAAGAATTTCATTCTGTTGTGAGGGTAGCCATGCTATGATTAGTCCAAAATTTTTGAACCGTGCCTTTTTTTTTATGATACTTAATAAGGATCCTTCTCTTACAGAATTATGACACCTAAATGTGGTAGGAGAGGTGCTAGATTCGTATCACTCGAGGGTCTGTTAGTGCCAGATGCACCTCAGGCACCCGAGACCCCACGAGTACCAGAGGACTTAGACGAGCCGGAGGATTGTACCTCGACTCGCGTGCCACCACTGACACCTACTCAGCCAGCTGCTCAAGCTGAGACTCCCGTACCCACACTCGATGCCTTTCGGCCGGTATAGGAGTGGTACGCTTCGCATGGGGTCCAGATTCCGCCCCCACCACCTCCTACAGCGGCGCCTGCAGCTACAGCAGCGCCAATTCCTAAGGTGCCGGTTCCACCGCCGATGGCCGGTCCTTTTACTTTGTCCGAGCCAAGTGAGACTACATCGGCTATTCTTAAACGGGTACTTGAGTTGACTCAGTTGGTTAAGGAGGCCCATCAGCTGGGGTACATAGATTTTGCAGGGCTTAGTGATGCTGCGGCAGCCAAACATTGGATCAACCGCACCCGTAGGATTCTAACCGATCTGGGGATTAAAGAGAAGCTCTGCCTGAAAGTGGCAGAGTGATTATTAGAGGGAGAGGCCCTCTCATGGTGGGAGGCCCTCACTGATGAGGCGACAGCGCCACTATGGTGGGACGACTTCCTTCGGGAGTTTGACAGTAGATTTTTCCCACTCTACCAGCAGGACCGGATAAGGTTAGAGTTGGGATGGCTTACACAAGGGTCCAGATTTGTCTCGGAGGCTTTGGTCCGCACAAAGGCTAGGCAGAAAGAGAGCAGAGAGCAGAAAAGAAAGAAAGAGAAGTCTCATTTTGCGCAGAACTTCAAGAGGGACAGGGGATCCAGTTCGCATGGAGACGGATTAGGATCTGGATTTTCTGAGCTGGGACGGGGACAGTACTCCCACGAGTTTAGACAACCTGCTCCGACTCACCCTTCACAATATACTGCTCAGCGGCATCCTTATTGTCGCAGGTGCAATAGGTCCCATTCGATAGGAGCTTGTTCAGTGACGGTCACTTGCTTCCACTGTGGGAAACCGGGGCATATTAGGAGTTCTTGTCCTGAGTTAGGACTCGGAGGACAGAGTTCACTGAGCCGCACTAGTACTCCTCGTATGGGATAGTAGGGGCAGCCTACTCGGCCAGTAGCTTCTACTCCCAGGGTGACCACCGGGAGTAACACAGTGCAGATCCAGGCACGACAGCAGCCTAGGGCTCAGGCCCGGGTTTATACCATGACGCAGGAGAACGCCCAGGCGAACCCTGACATCATCATCGGTACTCCTCCTTCTGATCCTGTAGAATAGGATCTCTATTCGTATTTCCACTTCTTTTGAGGATGTCAGCATTGTATCAGTCATATAGGTATTTTACGTTGTGTTCCCTTTTGTCGACATGACACTACTCTGACATCTTTGTACACTGAAGTTGTAGAAGCCTTAGAGGCTCAACTATTTTGATATATATATATATCAAGTTTGAAATTATTCTAAATTTATGTGCATTTTGTTCAATGATAGGTATTCTACCTATCTTCGGAATAGATGCTCGTATCCTTATTGACACGGGGTCTAACTATTCGTATGTGAGTGATCAATTCTTTTGACATTCTAACAGACCGCTCTCACCTTTGGATGAGGAGCTATTGGTCATCACTCCTCTAGGTGAGCAGATTGTGCGCGGCACAGTGTATAGAGAATGTGAGATCAAAGTTAGGGATACAGTGCTGAAGGCAGATCTAATCCCCCTCGCCATAACTGATTTTGATGCCATCTTGGGGATGGATTGGCTACATATGCATTGGGCTTCAGTTGACTGCTTTAAGAAGCAAGTGGAGTTTCGAAAATCCGATCAACCAGTGTTGATTTTTGAGGGCGAGAGGTGGGTTTTACCCCACTGTGTCATTTCAGTTTTGGAGGCCAGACGCATGATTCGCAATGGATGTGTGGCTTACCTGACTCATATCATTGACACCACTGCTCAGGGACCGAGACTGGAGGATGTCCCAGTGGTACAGAACTTTTTGGATATTTTCCCCGAGGAGCTACCCGGATTACCACTGGTTAGGGAGTTTGACTTTGAAATCGGTTTAGCTCCGAGGACTATCTCTATCTCTATGCTGCTATACAGAATAGCGCCGACTGAGCTAAGGGAGCTCAAGGTTCAGCTGCAGGAGTTGCTGGATAAGGGGTTTATCTATCCTAGCACGTCCCCTTGGGGCGCTCCAGTGCTGTTTGTAAAGAAGAAGGACGGCTCACTGAGATTGTGTGTGGATTATAGGCAACTTAATCAGGTGACTGTGAAGAACAGATATCCACTGCCTCGCATAGATGATTTATTTGAATTGCAAGGTGCTCAAGTTTTCTCGAAGATTGATCTTCGATCGGGATATCATCAGTTGCGGATTAGGAGTCAAGATGTGCCAAAGATAGCTTTCCGCACTCGATACGGGCACTACGAATTTCTACTCATACCGTTTGGGCTTACTAATGCCTCCGCTACATTCATGGATTTGATGAACAGAATTTTTCATGATTATTTGGACCGGTTCATTATTGTTTTTATTGATGATATCTTAGTCTACTCGCGGAGTGATGATGAGCATGCTCAGCACCTTAGGGTGATTCTGCAGACTCTTCGTGAACGACAGCTTTATGCCAAGTTCACCAAGTATGAATTTTGGCTATGGCAGATTGGTTTTCTTGGTCATATAGCTTCTGCGGAGGGTATCTTTGTTGATCCGCAAAAAGTTGAGGTTATATTGAGATGGGAGCAGCCACAAACAGTATCAGAAATCAGGAGTTTTCTTGGTCTAGCCGGGTATTACCACAGATTTGTAGAGGGTTTTTCTCGAATTGTTGCTCCGTTATCTAGATTGACACGGAATGACGTCAGATTTATATGGGATGACCGTTGTGAGGTGAACTTTCAAGAGCTCAAACAGCGGTTGACGTCCGCTTCGATTCTAGCCCTTCCCACGAGTAGTCGAGAATATGTGGTGTACAATGACGCCAGCAGGCAAGGATTGGGCTGTGTATTGATGCAGTATGGTAGAGTTATAGCCTATGCTTCGCAACAGCTAAAGAAGCATGAGGTGAATTATCCTATGCATAATTTGGAGTTGGCGGCCATAGTCTTGCACTAAAGATATGGCGCCACTATTTATATGGGGTCACATGCAGGGTGTTTATAGATCACAAGAGTCTGAAGTATCCGTTCACTTAGAGGGAGCTGAATTTGAGGTAGCGGAGATGGTTAGAGCTACTAAAGGATTATGACCTCATTATTGACTATCATCCGGGCAAGGCTAATATAGTGACTGATGCCTTCAGTCGGAAGTCGTCTTCCTCTTCTTAGACTACCGAGAGTACTTATCTCTCATGTTTATTGGGACTCCGAGCCTTGGAAGTCAGGTTGGCTAGTGATGATCAGGGAGCTATACTAACCAGATTTGAGGTTCGGCCGAGTTTGCTCGACCGTATCAGGGAGCTTCAGCAGAGTGATGAAGAGCTCCGAGATATTTATGAGAAAGCCAGCAGAGGTGATATTGATGACTTTAGAGTTCGTAAGGATAGACTATTGGTTTTTCGAGATCGGGTATGTGTACCAGCAGATAGTGATCTTCGCAGAGCTATTCTTGAGGAGGCCCATTCATCTGCCTATGCTTTACATCCCGACAGTACTAAAATGTACCGCACCATCAGAGACAGTTATTGGTGGTCGGGTATGAAACGGGAAATTACAGAATTTATTGCTCGTTGCCTTGTATGTCAGCAGATAAAGGTTGAGCACCAGTGTCCAGCTGGCACTTTGCAGCCCCTTCCCATTCCTGAGTGGAAGTGGGAGCATATCACGATGGATTTCGTAGTGGGGTTACCGCGGACTTCGGCACAGCATGACGCTATTTAGGTGATAGTTGACCGACTTACTAAATCCGTACACTTCATCCCGATTAGGAGCGATTACTCACTTGAGGCGTTGGCACGCCTCTATATTGATACGATTGTGAGACTGCATTGGGTTCCAGTGTCGATAGTATCAAATCGAGATCCCCGATTTACATCCCGTTTTTGGCCTAGTCTGTAGGAGGCTTTGGGTACTAGACTGAATTTCAACACAGCGTATCACCCCAAGACAGATGGTCAGTCAGAGAGGACCATTCAGACTTTAGAGGCATGCTTAGGGCATGTGTTATGGATTTCCAGGGGAGTTGGGATCGGCATCTTCCGTTAGTGGAGTTCGCTTATAATAATAACTATCAGGCAAGCATTGGCATGCCACCTGACGAGGCATTGTATGGGAGAAAGTGTCGTACCCCATTGTGCTGGGATGAGGTTGGTGAGCGACGTCTCACCAATGTTGAACTGGTAGAGGAGACGAAGAAGAAAGTGAGAATTATTCGTACACGGATAAAAGTCGCTCAGGATAGACAGAAATCCTATGCAGATCGTAGACGGCGACTGCTAGAGTTTACTGTGGGAGACATGGTATTCTTAAAGATATCTCCCCTGAAGGGAGTCATTTGATTTGGACAACGGGGGAAGTTGAGCCCCAGGTATATTGGGCCCTTCCGTATTCTTAGAGAGTCAGAAGTGTAGCATATAAATTGGAGCTACTAGCAGACATATCACGTATTCACGATGTATAGTTGAGCTTCGAGAGGACTTGAGCTTACTAGTTCAGCCCGTGGCTATTCTGGATCGACAGGTCAGAAAGCTACGGAGCAAAGAGGTTCCTCTTATAAGAGTTTTGTGGAGGAGCGGCCAGGTCGAGGAACAGACCTGAGAACCTAAGGAAGCCATGAGGAGACATCACCCCCAACTTTTCTCTATATAGTTTCTTTTAGTCTCGATGACGAAACTTGTTTTTAAGGGGTTAGAAAATGTAACACCAAAAAAAAAAATAAATAAATAAATAAAAGACCACAGCGGAGTACTGCATTTGGGAAATTATGGATTAAAACCCTAATTCCCCCTTCTCTCTCTCTTTCTCTTTCCATCTCCCCGACACTTCACCTTCCGCGGCTGTCGCCCTCCTCCACGACGGTTTCATGCCCTCCGCCGTGACCTACCGCCACCACCACCATCACCATCTTCTTCTTCTTCTTCTCCCCTTCTCTCTCTCCCTCTTTCTCTCTCTCTTTCCGCCTCTCCTCTCTTCTCCCGATCTCCCCGCCGCCACGTCTCTCTCTCTCCCGCTGCCATCCTCCGCCGAGCGCGATCGCTGCACCACCGCGAGCGCGCCAGAGCCCGCGACAGCGCAGAGCATGGGCTCTCTCTCGAGCACGAGCACACACTGCGCGAGCACTAGAGCGCCCCTGCGCAAGCCCCTGCGCGCCTATGCATGCTCCTATGCGAGTGCTAAAGTGCCCCTGAGCGCCTCTACATGCTCCTGCGCGAGCGCTAGCGCGCCCCTATGCGCCTCTGCACGCTCATGCACGAGCCCCAGCGTGCCCCTGTACGCCTCTGTACGAGCCAACGTGCCCCTGCACGAGTGCCAGCGCGCCCTCCAGCGCGACCCTCTGCCCGAGCATAGCGCGCCCCAGCACGAGCACGAGCGCTCCAGCGTGCAACCCACTGCGCGAGCGCTTGGTCCAGCTTGCGAGCGCGAGCCCTAGCCACTACGGCAAAGTCTAGCCCGCGGCCCACTGCCGACCCGTAGGCCCTCTAGGCCCGCCAGACCCATCAGGCCCGTAGGCCCACCAGGCCCGCCGGCCCACCAATCGCCAGCCGAGGCCCACGAGCCTGCGACGGCCCGTGATAGTCCGTGAGCCTCTACGAAGGTAATTGACTCAAAGTTTCGATTTTCATACTAGGGTTTCGAATTTCTTTAGTAATTGGATTTAAATTACTCACAATTGTTTCGAATTTGGAAATATTCAGGTTTTAGACCAAACTGACGGGCGAACGAAAACTAGATTCGAGATCCGAGGAACCCTAGGTGAGAGAAACGAAATCTCTTCAACTTTTGGATAAATTTTGTCAAATTAGATAGTATTGGTTAGAAAGAAAAAAAATGAAAATCTATTACTAGACCTTTATTTTATATTGAGTTGTGATGATAAATGAGGAAAATCTCATTGGACACTTGAGCGGTCAGATTCAAATTGGCTTTTAAAATGGGGAGTGATCACCTTCCCGTATACGATGAGTGAAATTTATTTCAATACTTTTGTTTAATATGTAAACTCTGTTTTACAACATTTTAATGAATGAACATGATTTGTCGTATGCTTGAAATGTTTTGACTCGTTTTAAAATTAATTTTTTGTGAACCGATAGAGTGTCCAAAAACTGTGTTGAATTATGAAATTATGCATCCATGTGGTTGAAATGTATAATGTGTCATTTTATGCTATATGTTGCATTTGGTTTGTAAACCTGATTTCGGCACATTTTTTATACGATATTAATTTTAGCCTTGAAAGCTTTGGATTGTATTGTTCCGTAGTTACGAAGGACACCGTGAGAGACGCTTGGGTGGCGTCCAGATATGCCTAGACCTGGGGTATCCCACGAGCTGTCGTGATTTGATTATCGACACGGTACTAGCCAGGTTGAACCCGAAAGGGGGAAGATTTGGATTTGGATTTAGATATCCTCTCCAAGTCTAGCACCTGGACGAGGTTCGTCACCAACGACGGGGTAGAGAGCACTTTAAATAAACTTGCATATAACACCCCCGATGCGCCTGTCATAGGTCGCGGTAGACTTCTGCCAGGATATTTTCGGCTGGCAGCTCTATGATTTTAATGACAGTGCTTTGGATGGATATTTGACTTGATAATGTGTGCAAATGACATATTGTTGAAATGAAAAGCATGATGATTTGAAATATGATTTGTATACTTATGTTTTGACACTCCAGCTTCACACTTCATATTTGACGATTGTATTGAACCACTCACTCACTCACTGAGTATTCTTCCCCGAGTACTTACCCCTCATTTCCTTTCTTGTTTCAGAGATAGTATTTGGCAAGGAGTGTTGCTTTTAAGATACTCAGTATCATTGGGAGATTTGATCTGGATCTGAGGAGTTATTGTATATTTCCGTTGCAATTTCGTGAGTTAGCAATTTATTGTTGATATATATGTATTATGAGGTCGATAGACGACCATTGTATAATTCTGGGATGACTATATAAATATGGATATGTCATTGCATAACATTGTATTGAGGCATTTCTGGTTCATTGTGTAAGTACTTGGGAATGTGTCATGTCTTAAAAGTGTACTCTAAGATCGCTCGGTGCCTCCTCTAAATCATTGGAGGGGCGACTGGCGACTGTCCATGACTTTGACGGGGGTATGACAGTAGAGGTCTGTGGTTTGGATTGTAGAAATTTATTGTTCTAGTCTGCGTTGTTCTGGATATTGGTTGTGGAATTGGTTGATTTTGGAGAGGCCAGGATGGCTATTTGTTTATTTTATAGTATGAATATTGATATACAGGTGAAATTGTACATGGAAGATCTCCGATTTATGGAGAGGTTTTGTCTGATTTTTCATAAAAATACAGCCGGCATTCAGGGCAACGGGCAACTGTTCACAATCCCAGTTCGAGGCGTGACAATTTTGGTATAAATACCTTGATATGTAGGGTTCTAATAAATCAACCGAAACCGCATAATTTTTCGAACGGATCGTTCGGTCAAGATGGTGATCACGAAAATCAAACCACAACCACTATTTCACGACGCTTTAACCCAAAGTCTAGTGATTTCCAATGACAGGAGAAAAAGTTTTCATATCCTTGATGCCCTCAAATATTCTAACTTAGAGAATATATTTGTTTTCTCAACACCTCTCTATTTCAACGTGCTCTTAAGATGGAATGTCATCCCTCAATGGTGTCACGCCCTGAACCGGGATCGTGAATAGCCGCTCGTTGCCCCTAGACGCCGACTGTATTTTTACAAAAAATCGGGTATAAACTCTCCATAAATCGGAGGTTTTCCATATATAATTTCACCTGTATATCACATTCATCCTGTAAAATAAACAAATGGTCATCTCGGTCTCTCCAAAATCAACAAATAGTACAGCCAACATTCAGAACAACGTAAGGCTACAAAGGTTCTAGCAGTCATAGCAACAGATCTCTACTGTTATGCCCAACTAAAGCATGATCAGCTGCCGCACCGAGCGGACCTAACTTTTATCTTATATATAATAATTTTCCCAAGTAACATTCAAATACGTACAATCGGCTCAATGCAAACAAAATATGAGAGTTTCAAAACTAAATATATATGAATTATACAGTCATCCCAAAATAAGTACATAGTCAACTACGGATCTAAATGTCAAGATCTCGCAGGGTCGAAATAAAATAAAGATTTCATATTTCTATTTGAAGTAAATCTCACCGTCGTGAATACCAAATCCGCTCTATAGCCTATAATGTCGCTCTATCACAATAAACCTATCTGAGGAGGGAAAAGAAAGGGGTGAGTATTATGAGAAAATATCTAGTGAGTGAGGGGAATAATATCAAACATAAACAATATGAATGAACCATTGGAGTGTCAAATAATATCATTCGAAACAAAGATTTACATTTCGCAGCAAAACATGATATATTTAGCAATTTGAAATCATTTAATCAATCACACAATAACAAGCAAGTATGTAATTATTTAAAATCAAGTAATATCAGAGCAAGCCAAAAATGATCCTGGCAAAAGTCAACTATGACCAAGGACAGGCGCATCGGGGGTTTTATTATGCATAGACTTTAAAATACTCTCTACCCCGACGTTGGTCATGAGTTCGCTGGAGTTAACTCATCGTCGTATATAGGACCCCGCCGGGTGCTAGACGGTGGCATCACACACGTCCTCCCCCTACGTGGGTTTAACCGGCCGCGCCTATAGCCCTTAGAATAAATGATATTTGTAGATACCTCCTGCAAAATCGTATCCGGGCAACCTGTACCTCTACAAACGCTCTTTGTAGCTACAGAATCATCAATGTCATCATCATAGTATCACAAGGGCACAACATCTTAGGACACAACGTCCCACAAGTAAAATCATATCACCGCATAACTAGTGGGCATCCGACCCACATAGTTCATTAAAGCATTTCAACTCTGCATGCCAATACGTTTTATCAAATCATTTCAAAACAGCATATCAATGCAATGGTAGAAAAAGAAAATTTTTAATTTTTCAAGTAATGACACAATTTTTATTTCATTTCAAACCATGGATGCATAGTCATCGTGAACATAATTCAAGAGACTCCAATAATCACAAAACAGATTTGAAATTTATTATCATACGTCAAATCAATGCATATCAAAAGTTTGTTTTATCGCAAACACGGCAGAAAATACGTTTTACTATTTTATGCAAGAGATTAGAGTCCCACTAACTTATCAAGGGAGGGTGGTCACTCCCTAATTTTTCAAATCAATCCAATTGACTCATTGAGTCTCCAAAAGACAAACCTAATCAAATTATCAAATTTTATATCAAATAAAACCCTAATAAGGGATTTTCAATTTTTCTTTCCAATTTAATATAACCTTAATTTACAAAATCATTTCTAAATTCTCGTTTCATCAGATTTCGAATCATTTGACTCACCAATGATCAAATTTCTAATATTTCTCTAATTTTTCTCGAATTTAACACATTTCCGAATAGATATATAACTTATGATTTTTGAATTCAACCTAAAATCAATAAAATTTATTCAAACTTTGAAGTGAGTGCGTTTCTCTCACCTAGGGTTCCTTACGTTTCAGATCTAACTGTCGTTCACCCGTCGGATTGGTCTAAAACCTATAATATTTCTAAATTTCAAATATATTAACAACAACTAAATTTCTAACACCAAACCCTAGAATTTCAACTAAATCATAGTCATTACCTGCAGTGAAGATGCAAGTGAGCTCTCGAAGGGGAAAGCCAGTTGCGGGCTCACGGGTAGTCGAGGGCTCACAGGCTAGCGGGCTGGCCCGCTGGTGGGCTCGCGGGCTCTCAGCCCGGCTTGCTGGCCGCAGTGGGTTTCGCGGGCCACAGTAGGCTCGCGGGTCAGCAGTGGGCTTCGCGGGTCAGCAATGGGCTTCACGGCCTGATGGGCTCTCACGGGCTAGGGCTCGTGCTCGTGAGCTGGATCGAGCTCGCGAGTGGATCGCGCACTCGCGTTCGTACTGGGGTGCGCTCGCGCTCATGCTGGGGCACGCTCGCGCAATGGGTCGCGCGCTGGAGCGCGCTATGCTCATGCTGGGGTGCGCTCGGGTAGTGGGTCGCGCGCTGGCGCTCGTGCTGGGGTCGCGCTGGCTCGCGCAGGGGTGGCGCGCTGGCTCGCGCTGGAGCTCATGCAGAGATCCTACAGCTCGTGCGTAGGTGCGCGGTCGTGCACAGGCGTGGTCCTGAGTAGGCGTGCACTCACACTGTGAAGCACTGGCAGCAAATTGTGCTCGGTTGGGCTCGCGCAGCTTGTGGGAGATCGCTATGCGCAGAGGAGGAAGGTGCTCGCGGGAAGGTGTTGCAGTGACGGCTGGGTACGGTGGCGAGCGGCGGTGATCGAACACAACTGCGGGAGAGGAAGGGACGAAGAGCGAGAGAGAGAGAGGAAAAGAGAGAGAGAGAGAGACGGAAAGAAGAGATTAGGGTTTTTTAGCCCTTATCCAAATTTTTCTTTTTTTTTTCAATGTTACATTTTCTAACCCTCTAAAATCAAGTTTCGTTCTCGAAACTAAAAGAGGACTAAACTGCAAATAAATTGGAGTACTGTCTTCTCATAGCCTCCTCGGACTCCCAGGTCTCCTCCTCGATTTGATCACTCCTCCACAAAACTCTGACCGATGTGACTTCCTTGCTCCGTAACTTTCTGACCTACCGATCTAGAATAGTCACGGGCTGAACTGGAAGACTAAGGTTCTCTCGTAACTCAACAGGTGGAGGCTCAAGTACATGAGAAGGATCGACCAAGTATTTCCTAAGTACTAAGACATAGAATACGTCGTGAATACGGGATAGTTCATTTGGCAGCTCCAATCTATATGCCACACTGCCGACCCTCTCAAGGATATGGAATGGCCCAATATATCTACGGCTCAACTTGCCCCGCTGCCTAAATCGTATAACTCCCTTCCAAGGAGATATCCTCAAGAAAACCATATCTCCCATTGCAAACTCAAGAGGTCGCCGCCTACGATCAGCATACATCTTCTCTCTGTCCTGGGCGGCTTTCATCCGCTCACGAATGACCTTAACTTTATCCTTTGTTTGCTCAATCAGCTCAACATTACTGAGACGTCGCTCTCCAACCTCATCCCAGCATATCGGGGTGCGACACTTCCTGCCATACAGTGCCTCATACGGGGGCATCTCTATACTGGTCTAATAGCTATTATTATATGCAAACTCGACCAGTGGAAGGTGCCGATCTCAACTATCATGAAAATCAATGACACATGGCCGAAGCATATCCTCAAGCGTCTGAATAGTCCTCTCAAACTGGCCGTCCGTCTAAGGATGATATGCCGTACTGAAATTCAATCTAATACCCAATGTCTCCTCTAACTTGCGTCAAAACCTAGATGTGAAC
Source organism: Dillenia suffruticosa (assembly GCA_033439265.1). Taxonomy (NCBI): domain Eukaryota; kingdom Viridiplantae; phylum Streptophyta; class Magnoliopsida; order Dilleniales; family Dilleniaceae; genus Dillenia; species Dillenia suffruticosa. The sequence continues at coordinate 18,505,612 of JAVTVX010000015.1, read as the reverse complement.
CTGGGGTCCCTATCTGAAACAATCGACACGGGCACCCCGTGAAGCCGAACTATGGTATCAATGTAGAGACGTGCCAATGCCTTTAAGGAATAGTCACCGTGGATAACGATAAAATGTACAGATTTGGTGAGTCAATCGACAATCACCCAAATCATATCATGCCGTGTAGAAGTTCGCGGCAACCCCATCACGAAGTCCATAGTAATATGCTCCCATTTCCACTTAGGAATGGGAAGAGGCTATAGTGTGCCTGTTGGACGCTGATGCTCGGCCTTCACCTGCTGACACACCAAGCATCGTGCCACAAACTCTGCTATATCCCTCTTCATGCCTGACCGCCAATAGCTACCTCTAATGGTCCGGTACATCTTCATACCCCTAGGATGCATAGCATATGCAGAAAAATGTGCTTCCTCAAGGATAGCATGCCGAAGATCACTATTGACCGGGATACACACTCTGTCTCTGAATACCATGAGTCCATCATCACAGACTCTGAAGTCTCCGCCCTCAGCTTGGCGGACTCTATCTGCAATACCCTGAAACTCCTCATCCGTACTCTGGAGCTCCCTGATACGGTCGAACAAAGTCGGCCTGACCTCAAATTTGGCTAGTAAGCCTCCCTGATCATCGTTAGTCAAACTGACCCCAAGGCTCGGAGTCCCACTAAACAAGAAAGGTAGGCTTTCTCTGTCGACTGTGAGGATGATGCTGACTTCTGACTCAAAGCATCTGTTACAACATTCGCCTTGCCTGGATGATAGTCAATAATGAGGTCATAATTTTTTAGGAGTTCTAACCATCTCCTCTGTCTCAAATTTAGCTCCTTTTGGGTAAATAGATATTTCAAACTCATGTGATCTGTAAATACCTTGCAGGTCACCCCATAAAGATAATGTCGTCATATCTTCAATGCGAAAACTATGGCTGCAAACTCTAAATCATGTGTCGGGTAATTAACCTCGTGTTTCTTCAGCTGTCGCGAGGCATATGCAATAACCCAACCATCCTGCATTAAAACAAAACTCAATCCCTGTCGACTAGTATCACTGTACACTATATACTCCCGACTACTAGTAGGAAGGGCTAAAATAGGAGCGGATGTCAACCGTTGTTTGAGCTCCTGGAAGCTCGCCTCATAACGATCATCCCAAACAAACTTGACCCCCTTCTGGGTCAATCTCGACAACGGAATAGCTATCCAGGAGAATTCCTCTACAAATCTGCGATAATACCCAGCCAAACCGAGAAAACTACGAATTTCGATAATTGCTTGTGGCTGCTCCCACTTCACTATGACCTCAACCTTCCGCGGATCAATATAAATACCCTCCACAGAAACAATGTGTCCCAAGAATCCAATTTGTCTCAGGCAAAACTCACATTAAGAGAATTTGACATATAGCTGCTTCTCATTGAGTATTTACAATACCACCCGAAGGTGCTCAACATGATCTTCATCACTCCGTGAATATATTAAGATGTCATCGATGAATACAATGACGAACCGATCCAAGTAGTCGTGAAAAACTCGGTTCATCAGATTCATAAAAGCAGCTGTGGCATTAGTCAGCCCAAACGGCGTGACTAGAAACTCATAATGGCCGTATCGGGTGCGAAAAGTTGTCTTGGGCACATTTTCGGCCTGAATTCTTAACTGATGATAACCCGAACGGAGATCAATGTTAGAGAAAACCCTAGCTCCCTGCAACTGATCAAACAAGTCATCGATACATGACAGGGGAAATCAGTTTTTTATGGTGGCTTTGTTCAACTGCCTTTAGTCCATACAAAATCGAAATGTACCATCCTTTTTCTTTATAAATAGCACCGGAGCACCCCAGGGTGAAATGCTCAGGCAGATAAACCCCTTATTCAGAAGTTCCTGTAACTGAGTTTTAAGCTCTTTCTGTTCGGCAGGTGCCATTTTGTATGGCAAAATAGAAATAGGATTGGTCTCCGGTACTAGATCAATCTCGAAATCGAACTCCCGAACTGGTAATAATCCGGGAAGCTCCTCGGGGAACATATCTGGAAACTCCTACACCATAGGGACATCTTCAAGCCTCAGTCCCTCAATGGTGGTATCGATAACATAAGCCAGATAAGCCACACAACCATGGCGTACCAAGCGTCTGGCCTTTATAACAGATATTATACTGTGGGGCAATACTCGTCTCTCACCCCGAAATACTAATGGTGGCTGCCCGGACCTCTGAAACTCAACCTCTTTCGTGAAACAATCCACGGAAGCCTGGTGTAAACTCAGCCAATCCATCCCTAGGATAGCTTTGAAATCCGTGATAGGGAGCGGAATCAGATCTGGCTCTAATACTGTCTCCCCAATACCGACCTCATAGCCTCTATAAACTGTATCTCGAATGATATGCTTGTCAAGAGGAGTGGCTATTATAATCTCCTCATCAAGTGGCGAGAGAGGTCTATCACAATGGCGAGTGAACGTGTCACCCACATAGGAAAAATTTGACCCGATATCTATAAGAATATGGGCGTCGATACCGAATATTCGCATGGTACCTAAAAGTAAGAAAAAAATCAACAGAATTTAAAATGCGAAGAAAAAGTGAACGAATATATACATATCAAACTAGTTAAAGCTTAAGCTTCGAAAGCTTTAACTAGTCAAACTGTACGTCAATATCATGATATACAAAAAGTCATACAGAAAGTACAACAAAAGTACTATACTGAGGGGTTTACAGGAGGATTACCCTTAATAATATCAGGGTTTGCCTGTATGTCCTCCTGTGTCATCACAAATACACGAGCCTGGGCCATAGGCTGCTGTCGCGATGATCCTGACACTGTATTACTCCCTACTGCAATCTGGGGAGCGGTAAGAGCTGAGTACGCAGGTACCCCCTGCTGGCCTGTGCCAGACGTACCAGTACGACCCTGTAAAGTCAATCCTCCTTGACCTAAATCAGGGCACACACTCTTAACGTGACCTTGTTTCCCATACTGGAAGCAAGTAACTGGTACTCTACATGCCCCAAAAGCATGGTGGCCATTGCATGTACGGCAGAAAGGCGGTCTCTGTGTAGTAAACTGTATAGAGACACTAGGGGCTGGTGTCCCAAAACCCTGTGGTCGAGGTCCCTATCCTGGTGCTGTTGGTCTGAAGCTAAAAGAACCTCCGGGATATCCAGAACTTCTACCCCTCTTCGAAAACTATCCACCCTGTGACCCAGTCTTCCTCTTCTGGTGACTCTCCCTCTGTCTAGCCTCCGCTCGGACGATCTCCTCTGCCCGATACGCTGAATCAATCACCTCAGATAGTGTAAAAGAGGGAGTCACCATCATATACTTCCTGATTCTCAATTGGATGTCATCTTCAAACTTGAACCACATCTGAGCTGGTGTAGCCATGTCGGGAACAAAGGCCGCTAGTCATCTAAGCACAGCCTCATACTCTAAAACTGACCTCATCCCGTGACGTAAGTGTAGGAACTCCGTCCTCATCCAATCCTGCCATCCCAGCTATCGAGACTCTTTCACCAACTGAGTGAGCTTGTGTGGATGTGCCTCAAAGTAGCCAACGTCTCATCGGTCAGAGTATAAACAGAAGGACCGGCCACCGAAAGAGGAACCGGTGCCGTAAGAGTAAGTACGGTCGCAGGTGCGGTCACTGGAGTCTGTAGTGGAGGTGGTGGCATATGCGCCCTATATCTACTGTACCACTTCTGCCAATGCCTCAAGGCATCGAGTGGTTGTGGAGGAATCTCGGCTGTAACAATCGGTGGAAGTGGTGGCACTGGTGAGCGTGCTCGAGTAGAGGAAGCATCCTCTGGCACCGTAACGCCTTTGGTGCCGTAGGTGTATCAGACACTGAAAGACCCTCAAGTGAGGCGAATCTAGCACCTCTCCTACCACGTCTAGGTAGCATAATTTTGCGAAAAAAAAAAATTTTATTAGATAGAAATCAAGGATTAGGGCGTTGCTCCGTAACTAACCTTCTAAAAAAATGAACTATAATTCAAAGTATTTGAATACAAAATAACGGGTTAGATGCGCAACTCCATAATATAGATGAACTTATATGCCTAGGCCAAGTATGGGATTTTAAATGACTGTATGAAACTCTTTAATGCATTGAGAACTTTTTATATACTTGGGAAGAGTTTTGCTACTATCTTTTCTCTAACCTAGACGTTTTGATACCCATAGAATTGTCATGCCCCGAACTGGAACCGTGAATAGCCGCCCGTTACCCCTAGATGTCGGTTGTATTTTTACAGAAAATCGGGCATAACCTCCCCATAAATCGGAGGTTTTACCAAATCCACTCTAGAGCTTGTAACGTCGTTCTATCACAATAAACCTGTCTAAGGAGGGAAAAGAGAGAGGTAAGTATCATAGGAAGATATCCAATGAGTGAGGGGAATAATATCAAGCATAAACAGTATGGATGAACCATTGGAGTGTCAAATAACATCATTCGAAATAAAAATTTACATTTCGCAGCAAAATATGATATGTTTAGCAATTTGAAATCATTTAATCGATCACGCAATAACAAGCATGTATGCATTCATTTAAAATCAAGTAATATCAGAGCGAGCCAAAAATGATCTTGGCAAAGGTCAATCGTGACTAAAAACATACACATCGGGGGTTTTATTATACATAGACTTTAAAACGCTCTCTACCTCGACGTTGGCCATGAGTTCACTGGGGCTAACTCATCGTCGTGTATAGAACCCCGTCCGGTGCTAGACGGTGGCGTCACACACGTCCTCCCCCTACGTGGGTTCAACCGGCCGTGCTTATAGCCCTTATAATAAATGAAGTTTATGGATACCTCTTGCAGAAACGTATCCGGGCAACCTGTGCCTCTACAAACGCCCTTCGTAGCTACGGAATCATCAATGTCATCATCATAGTATCATAAGGGCACAACGTCCCACAAGTAAAATCATATCATCGCATAACTAGTAGGCATCCGACCCACATAGTTCATCAAAGCATTTCAAGTCTGCGTGCAAATACGTTTCATCAAATCATTTCAAAACAGTATATCAATACAATGGTAGAAAAGAAAATTTTCAATTTTTCAAGTAATGGCACAATTTTTATTTCATTTCAAACCATGGATGCATAATTATCATGAACAAAATTCAAGACACTCCAATAATCACAAAACAGATTTGAAATTTAATATCATACGTCAAATCAATGCATATCAAAAGTATGTTTTATCGAAAACACAGCAGAAAACATGTTTTACTATTTTATACAAGAGATTAGAGTCACACTCACTTATCTAGGGAGGGTGGTCACTCCCTAATCTTTTAAATCAATCCAATTGACTTCTCGAGTCTCCAAAAAACAAATTTAATCAAACTATCAAATTTTATATCAAATAAAACCCTAATAATGGATTTTCAATTTTTCTTTCCAATTTTATATAACCTTAATTTACACAATTATTTTTAAATTCTCGTTTCATCAAATTTCGAATCATTTGGCTCACTAATGATCAAATTTCCAATATTTCTCTAATTTTTCTCGAATTTAGCACATTTACGAATAGATATATAACTTTCAATTTTTAAATTCAACCTAAAATCAACAAAATTTATTCAAATTTTGAAGTGAGTGCATTTCTCTCACCTAGGGCTCCTCGGGTTTCAGATCTAGCTATCGTTCGCCCATCGGATTGGTCTAAAACCTATAATATTTCCAAATTTAAAATATATTAGCAACAACTAAATTTCTAACACCAAACCCTAGAAGTTCAACCAATCATAGTCATTACCTGCAGTGAAGATGCAGGTGAGCTCTCGAAGGGGAAAGCCAGTTGCTAGCTCGCGGGCCGTCGCGGGCTCGCGGGCCGGTGGGCTAGCAGGCTAGCGAGCTGGCCCGTTAGTGGGCTCGCGGGATCTCAGCCTGGCTTGCTGGCTGCTGTGGGTTTTACCGGCAACAGTGGACTCGCGGGTCAGTAGTGGGCTTCGCGGGTCAACAGTGGGCTTCGCAGCCTGGCGGGCTCTCACGGGCTAGGGCTCGTGCTCGTGAGCTGGATCGAGCTAGCGAGTGGATCGCGCGCTGGAGCGCGCTCGCGTAGTAGGGCGCGTTCGCGCAGTGGGTCGTGCACTGGAGTGTGCTGTGCTCGTGCTAGGGCGCGCTCGCGTAGTGGGTCGCACGCTGGAGCACGTTGGCGCTCGTGCTGGGGTTGCACTGGCTCGCGCAGGGGTCGCGCGCTGGCTCGCACTGGGGTCATGCGCTGGCTCGCGTTGGAGCTCGTGCAGGGATCCTGTAGCTCGTACGCAGGTGCGCGGTGGTGAGCAGGCATGGTCCCGAGCAGGCGCGCGCTCGCATTGTGGAGTGCTGGCAGTAGATTGTGCTCGGCTGGGCTCGCACTGCTCGCGGGAGATCGCGCTGCGCAGAGGAGGAAGGCGCTCACGGGAAGGTGTTGTAGCGGCGGCTGGGTGCGGTGGTGATGGTGGCGAGCGGCAGTGATCGGGCGCGACTGCGGGAGAGGAAGGGACGAAGAGCGAGAGAGAGAGAGAGGAAGAGAGAGAGAGCGAGAGAGAGAGAGAGAGGGGGGTGTGTGCACTCCAAGGAATGCCATTGTTGTCCAAGTAAAAAAATTGGGGCACACACACTGTTCAACATTTGAAGAGAGAGAGGGTGTCAGATTTTGTTTCACGTATGCACACCTTAGAGAGAAAGGGGAGGGAGTTACTTTTTTTTGGTTGGTTAGTAAAAGGGGTTTCAAAAATAACTACCCTTGTTTAAACAAAAATGCCTCTTTGTGGGCATAACTACCAACACTTTAATCTGGCCTAACGTGTCCATTTTTGTCTTCTGATTTTTTTTAGTATGATAGTTTACTTAGGTGTTGTTCATATTGCTTTGTTTGAATCTTTATTTAACATGATATTGTGTGGCTTTTTTATCCCAATTCATAGGTTTGCTACTATGGGCAACACTATCATTGCTTTGCCTATAGCCATGACCATGACAAAACTGTGAAGTTAGGTAATACTCAATTCTAGGCATAACTTGGTTCTTCCGCTCATCATTTTATTTGTATGATCCATATCAAATTTCTAGGTAATTGGTGGCTGGGACGATGTTCTTTCCATATGCGAAAAAGGCCATTTACAACCTCAGGTTCTCTTTTATGAAGCTCTGAATTAAATGTTGGATTGCCTGTTGGATGGCAGGAGTTTTTATGTTACGAAAGCATGGAAGGACCACATCTTGCTGTAGTGCAACCATCGTTGGCTCTTTTGGGGAAGCATACAATAATTGTAAATAGGAAGGATATTAGTCATTAGAATGATAATTTGAATTTGGTTGGTTCTCTTCAAAATTTTCAGAAGGTTTTTTGTATAGGTCATTTCACGGACCTTTGGGGTTCAACATGGCAGCTTGGTTGTTGAATGCTAATAATCACATTGTCATTATTTGATGAAAAGATGAAAAATAGAATGAAAGACCTCACGTTTTGGGATAAACATACTATGTAGATTCACAGGAAATCCTTCATGATAAACATGGATTTTGCAGTCTGTCCTTAACTGTCCTACAGAAGATACAATATTGTCTCTGTTTTGGTTCATTAAAAATTTCCTAGGAAAGGTTCTAACATTAGCCCTACTCACGGGGTTTTGGGAACCTACTGAAGGTTTGGCTTTAGTTCCCGCATTTAAAAACGATAAACAGAAATTGTAGAACTAAACAAAGCTAAGTTTTGCAAATGAAATTACTTACTGGGGAACCAGAAAAAGAGAGGGAGTTGGGAGCTGCTAATGTTGAAATCCAATCTCTGAAAGCAACTGAAGTCCTCAAGGACAAGGCCCTGGAAGAGTTACTATACTTAGTGCAAATAGGATACTAGGAGATGCATGTTGCCTAAACTTATATGCAACCCTTTTATTGGTACCAGCTCAATAATGAAGTAGAGAAGTTAGACGGGAAGTTCAGGGTCACTAAAAATCTTCTTGAACAGAAGGTGCCTTTCTTTTACATTGGCTCTCAAAATATAAATTATTATAAACCATTAAACAAGCATCCAATTCAGTCTTCTGAATTGTTTTCCAGCATAACAAACATAAGAAACGAATAAACATGCAGATAATAATTACTTATAAAAGTCACTAAATATACTACCAAAAAATATGCTTTTAGCCATGGATTTTCACGACGGAAAAAATTTGTCACTATTTTATGACGAATTTAGCGATGAAAAGGAAGTCGTGGCTAAATCAGTGACGGACACATCATTCGTAGTTAAATTCGTCGCTAATTAGTGACGAAAAAGTTTTCATGGCTAAAGTCATCGCTAATTGGGGACAAAAAAATTTTCGTTGTAAATTTTGTTGCTAATTAACGACGAATAATATTTCGTGGCTAAATTTTGCTACAGATACAGTTATCCGTAGCTAAATTTAGCCAAAAAAAAAATTCGTGACAACTTTCGTCACTAAATTTGGCAATGAAAAAATTTCGTGAGAAATTCTATCGCTAATTGTCTACAAAAATTTTCCGTCATTAAATTTATCGCTAATTAGCCATGAAAAAATATTTGTCTCTAAATTTAGCAATGAACTCTAAAATTCGTGGCTAAATTCGTCACTAATTAGCTATAAAAAATATTTATAGCTAAATTCGTCGCTAATTAGCCACAAAAAAGTATTCGTGACTAAATTCGTCGTTAATTTATTATCTATATTTCAAAATTTAAGACTAATTTTGTCTCTAAATTTTTTCTATACTTTTACAATAATAAATAATTCAATAAATTTATAATAGACAATTTTAAATAAGTTGCGGATGTGGAGTTCACCATTTATGTTTTTCATCGTCTATATCTGTTCGCTTCTCTCATATAGTTCAATCGTATTTGAAAGTTTAGTTGTTTATCTTTATTTGTCATTGTTATCAATGAGGAAGATAATAGATAATATATCCATATTCGACGATCCATCTCATTTGCCAAGTAGATCAAATATTAGTTTTCGGAGAATGGAGATAAAGATACGGATGGCATGGATAGTTAGGTTAAGCGGCTATCCATTTTTAAACTATCTATGGATTCAAAAAAAAATAAAATAAAAATGGAAAAGAATAATAAGATAATAAAATAAAAGAAAAAAGAAGAAAACAAAATTTAAAATACAAATTTATATAAAAAAAATATTAAATTAGCGACCGATTTAGAAATTCGCCACTAAATTAGCAATAAAAAAAATGGAAAAGAATAATAAGATAATAAAATAAAAGAAAAAAGAAGAAAACAAAATTTAAAATACAAATTTATATAAAAAAATATTAAATTAGGGACCGATTTAGAAATCCGCCACTAAATTAGCGATGGATCAAGAAATTCGTCGGTAACTTAGCAACGAATAAAGAATCCGTCGCTAATTTAGTGACGAATTTATATCCGTCACGAATTTAGCGAACGATTTAACGATAAATTTATATTCGTCGCTAATTTAGCAATAAATTTTCATATCCGTCACAAACTTAGCGATGGATTTAAAATCAATCCAAAATTTGATCTTTTTTAATTCAATTTTTTTTTCTTTTTATTTTATTAATATATTATATTTAAATTAAAAATTAATTTAACGAAAGATTTAGTTTCCATCACTAAATTTAGTGACACAAATCCCAATCTGTCGCAATATTTTTTATATATAAATAAATATAATATAATATTAATATAATATTTAAATTAAAAAATTTATTTAGCAACGACGAATTTTATCCATCATTAATTTAGCGACGGATTTTCATATCCGCACTAAATTAGCGACGGATTTCAAATTCGTCGCTAAATTTAATCTTTTTTAAATTAGAATTTTAATTTTTTTGTTTTTTTATTTTATTAATTTATATTAACAAATCATATTATTATTTTATCATATTTTCATTTAACATTTTATTTTATTATATTATATTTCATTTTTTTAAAAGTGTAATAATATTTAAATCTTTTAAAAAAACCATGTATTTTATTTTATTTAAATAATATTATTTAAAACCTTATGAAAAAAATCAATTTATTATTATGTTATAATATTTTAAAATAACATTTTATTTTATTTTTTTATATTTTATTTTTCTAAGACAATATTAATATATATTTTAATTAATTTATTTTTTTTGTTTTTTTGTTTTATTTAATATTTTTTATTATTATATAGGTACCTTTTATTTTATTTGTATTATTTTATTCAATAATACAAATCAAATTATTATTGTTTTATAATATTTTTTAATTAATATTAATCCGGCGGGCCTACACGGGCGCCCGCGCATGCTGGTGCGGGCGCCGAGCGCAGGCTAGCGCATGCACGCAGGCGCGCCTGCCCTAGCGCCCGCCCATCATATTTTTTTATCATTATAAAATGCTAAAAAATGATATTGAAAGGATTTTAATCTTGGACTTCAGATTTGAACGGAAGACATGTCAATCACTGCACCACTGCTAAATTTTGTGTGATAATATTTTTTTATTTCTTTCTTCATCTTGAATCTTATTTTTTTTCTATTCACACTTTTTTTTCCTCCCTCTTACTCCCTTCTCTATTTTTGGGTTTTTTTTCCTTTCTATTCTCATTTTTGAAATTTCTTATATATAATAATTATATTGAAATTTCTTATATATTCAAACGAATAAAAATATTTTATGATTAAATATATAGATTTTTTAAATTATTAATATATTATAATTTATTGATAATTATAATTTTATATTATTAAGGTACCGTCATCCATTTTTAAACTATGAATTAAAAAAATAAAATAAAAATGAAAAAAAAAATAAAATAATAAAATAAAAGAAAAAAGAAGAAAACAAAATATAATATTAATATATTTTTAAATTAATTTATTATTTTATTTTAAATTAGTATTTTATTATTTTTTAGTTTTTAAAAATTATCATATTTATTATTTTTAATTAATATTATTTTAGATTGGTGGTTTAAGTAAAAAAAGTTATTATATTTATTATTTTAAATTGTTATTATATATTATTTTATTATTATTAGAAAAATGTGAAAGAAAGATAATAAGTAAAAAAAATATTTATATCACATGTTAACATTTAGCTTGGTGGTTAAATACTTTTACGGTTCATGCGTGTGCAGGAGTTTAAACCACGGTGGAGGCAAAGTGGAGGCATTTTCCAGCAATTAAGTGAGGAGGGCTTTCTAGCAATTAAGTGAGGAGAGTTGGCGCTGGAGCAGGCGTGTCAATGGGCACGCTCGCAGGTGGGGGTGCTGGCTCGGGCAAGCGGGCGCGCTTGCAGGCGGGTGCTGACTTGAGCGGGCGGGCACACTTGCAGGCTAGTGCTGGCTCGGGTGGGTGGGGGCCTGTCCAAGCACGTGGCTTGCAAGCTAATGCTGGCTCGAGTGGGTGGGGGCCCGTCCAGGCACGTGTGCTCGTTGGACATTTTGGATTCCGACGAATTTGGAATCTGTCGCTAATTTAGCGACAGATTTTTTTATTCGTCGCTAAATTAGCGACGGATAATTTTTCGTTATTAATTTAGTGACGAACTTTTTTTATTACTAAGTTAGTGACGGATAATTTTTCGTCGTTAATTTAGTTAATTTAGTTAATTTAGTAGCGGATTTTTTTGTCGCTAAATTAGCGATGGATAATTTTTCCGTCGCTAAATTAGTTACGGATAATTTTTTTGTCGTTAATTTAGCGATGAATAATTTTTTATTGCTAAATTAGCAACAGATTTTAGTGACGAAAATTATCTGTCGCTAAATTTAGCGACGAATTTTAGATTTTCGTCGCTAAATTTTGTGACGAATTTTAGCGACGAAAAATTATTTATCGCTAAATTTAGCGACGGATTTCATATTTTCGTTGCTAAATTTAGCGACGGATTTCTAATTTTTATCGCTAATGTTTTTAATGACGAATTTATTTTAAATTTTCGTCGCTAAATTTGTAACTAAAAGCGTGTTTTTTTGAAGTGATATAGTAATAAATATCAAATTTTCAAATCAAAACTAACCTAAAATTTCTCCGAAAATCTATCTTTTGTCTTGTTTGGCACCATACGCCAAGTAGGCAATACCCCAATTAGATGTCCCTTAATGTTCTTAGTAATAGAACAAACTACTTGAGAATCAATAAATCTAATTTGAAAGAGAAGATTGTAATTTCACATATATGATGGCATGAAAATATGAAAATAATTATAAAGCAACAATTAGACTTACGTATGGTTAGCGGCTTCAATAAATGTTTGACCCTCTGGATTGAGAGCCACCTCAATGTCACGGTTTGGGCCCCTACCTTGAGCGGAAGTGGAATCAACATTAGTGTCATCCATCTCATCGGGAGCTTGAGGCCGAACAATGGTCCCCGGGATTTCACTCATATGATAAGACCCTTGACCACACTCGTTGCTTCTCCTAGCACTTCCTCTGGAGCTAGATCATCTGCCTTGTACCATATCTGGATACCTGAAATAGATTAATTAAAATATATTTAAAAACAAAACATATCGATAAAGAAATTTCAAATTGTTTACAAGTTTTAAATGAGACTAACAAATAAATAAAAGGAAAACAAATACATACACGTCTTATCATTAACAGATAAATACATGTTAAATTCAATTTAAAATATCCCGACAATAAAAAGAATTCCCACAACAACATTGCTCAATGCCAAAATATCGAAACCTACAAATACATAAGTCAACTAAAAATGTAATCATTACATGTCATCATCACCACCATTAAAATCAAAATCTTCTATTTCTTCCATTTCTGAAATATCAAACTCTTCTTCTTCTTCTTCTTCTTCTTCTTCAACATCGAATGACAATTCAAAGCGGTGATCTTCTAAATGTACTTCCACTACAAAAAAAGAAGAATTTAGCGACGAATTTTAGCAATGAGAAATATTCATCGCAAATCTGCAACAAATTTAGCAACAAAAAATGTTATCGTCGCCAATTAGCCATAATTTTAGCAACAAAAATATTTTCGTCACAAATTTAGCAACTAAAAACCTTTTCATACAAAAATTGTCGCAAATTTTTGACGAAAAATTTTAGAAGCACAATTCGTTGCAAATTTGTGACGAAAAAATATTTCGTTGCTAAATTTGCAACGAATTTAAAAATTCATCGCAAAATTTGCCACGAATTTAAAAATTTGTCTCAAAATTTGGGATGAATTAAAAATTTGTCCCTAAATTTGCGACGAATATAAAATTCGTCCCTAAATTCGGGACGAAAAAAAAATTTGTCCCAAAATATTGCGATGAACTTCTCGATTCGTCCCTAAATTTGCGACGAATTTCTAAATTCGTCGCAAAGTTAGCGACAAATATTTATATTCGTCGCAACAAATTCGATTATTTGTTGCTAAATTTGTTGCAAATTAGTGAGAAATATAACATTTGTGACAAATTTCGTCGCTAAAATTAATTTTTTAGTAATTAGAAACATTTTATAGTATTATAAACATTTTCTAATGTAAAAAATGATTTGAAAACGGTATTATACACTTAGAGCGTATAAAAATCTTAAGATGTTCAAAAAATCTTATATAAAATCTTTCATTCATTATCTATTTATATAAAAGAATGATAATATATTATAATCTTTTAAATTTGTACATTTATTTTCTATAACTTTACAAATCTTATAAATTGTTACAAAAGAATATTATTAGTATATTCATTTTCTATTCATTATCTGTTTAATTTTCCATTTCTAGCACTGATAACTTTATTTTATAAATTTGTTTAAATATTCGATTAACTAAATTAAGAGTTAAATTAGAAATACTTGTTAACTAATAATCAATACATTGAATATTTTTTTTTAATTATACCATAGTACGCAAATATTGTTAATAGTTTATCGATTTATTTTCTATTTTAGTTTATTCAAAGACTTATTTATCAGAAACCATAAGTATTGTTCCAAAAATTGTTGTAAATTGTAAAGGAAAAAATTATTTATCGTTAAATTAACTACAAATTGCTACAAAAACATATATTTATCGGAAATTTAGCAATGAAACCATTCTTTCGTCGTAAATTTTAGTGACAAAAAAAATTTTTCGTCCCCGATTCAGGGACGAAAAAAAAATTCGTCCCTGAATCTGGGACGAAAAAAAAATTCGTCCCTGATTCAGGGACGAAAAAAAATTTCGTCCCTGATTCAATAACGAAAAAAAATTTTGATCCCTGAATCAGGGATGAAAAAAAATTTCGCCCCTGAATTTGGGATGAAAAAATTTTTTGTCCCAGAATCAGCGACGAATTTTGGGACAAAAATTTTTTTGAAGCAAAATTCAATATATTTCATTTACACTTCCTTCACTTTAACTCTCCCTCTCTCTCTCTCTCTCTCTCTCTCTCTCTCTCGGGTTCATTTGTGAAGAATAGCCGCGAAGGGGTACTGCGAAGGGATGGTGGATGGGATGCCGGATCTATGATGTTGTTAGGTAATCTCTCTCTCTCTTTCTCTCTCTTGGCCGTAGATGGCAGATCCGGCGGCCAGCCGCCGGATTTGAGATTTTGAACGCAGATCCATGTGCGGTCGAGGTGCGCGAAGGGACTGCCTCCCCTGCGCTGCCCAGGTACGCGAAGGGGCCGTCTCCCCTTCGCTGCCCAGGTGTGCGAAGGGGCCGATAGCCCCTTTGCGGCTCCGCCGCCCCTGCGCGGCCCAGAACGCAAAGGGGCCGCTGTCCCCTTTGCGCCTCTGCCGCGCGAAGGGCAACAGGGGCTGCGCGGCCCAGACTTGCGAAGGTGCCGCGCAGCCCCTGCGCGAAGGGGCCACCGCCCCTTCGAGGCCCAGACGCGCGAAGGGGTCGCTGGCCCCTTTGTACCTCCGCCGCGCGAAGGGGCAGCAGAGGCTGCGCGGCCCAGACGTGGGAAGGTGCCGCGCAGCCCCTGCGCGGCCCTGTTGCGAGAAGGGGACGCTGGCCCTGCGCGGCCCATCGTAGCCCATTGACCTGGGCCATCAATGTGCCCGGCCTGGCCCATTGGACCAGGCCCGGTCCAAAAATTACATTTAATTGATTTTTTTTAAATTTTTGAGAAATGTTATATAAAAAAACGTTTTTATAATATTGTTTTAATAATATATTAGTTATTTATAAATGTTTTTTATGTGTTAGATTTTGTGATTCTCGAATATTTGAATTGGAAGCTGTTACTAATGTTGATATCGGAGTCTATCGGTGAGTTATTAATTGTTGGCGAAAAATGTTTTAATATGTACTGTAATGATGTTAAAATGTAATTTATAGTAAATTTTATGTGATAATTGATTATGAAAAATATTATGTTAACAATAATCAGTAGTTTATAGTAAATTTTATATCGATTTGTTAAATAATCAATGTTGTTTAATGTTTAATATTTGATAATTTATTTAATTCTATGATAATATTTAATGTTATTGTAATAATTTAGTTAATTTGTTTGATATTAATTAAGTTTATAATATTATTTATTATTATATTTAATTTTTGTGAAATTAAGCTTTGTATTAATGATGATTTGAGTGTACAATTAACGTTATTATTTATTGTTATATGAACTTAGTTGGAATTAATGATGATATTACTATTGATGATTTAGTAGTTTTTTTGTAGTTTTTTTTAATATTTAAAAAATTTTAAATTTGGAGATAGGGAAAATGCAGAACAAAAGAAGTTGGATGTATAAGAAGAACTTATCTGATCGTCGGGGTTTAACTGATGAATTTATTTTTGGGTTGGAGCAATTTTTAAATTTTGTTTGTACTCAAGTTGATTTTATGGATGGGAATAAGCTAAGGTGTCCGTGTAGAAGGTGTCGGAATGGTAAATTTTTGCAGTGTGATAAAGTTAGGGAACATCTTTGTAGAGTTGGTTTTACCCCGAATTACTATAATTGGACATGTCATGGTGAACCATTCATTTCTGATGAGGAGTTTGGACGAAATAGACAATTCTCAGTTAGTGGGGATCGGAGTTATTATGAACAATTGAATCCGTATCAGAGGATGGTAATTGATGCAGTGGGTCCGAATTTTGTTTCCGATCCAAGCACTGCAAGTTCTAGCTTTGCTCCAACATTTGAACATAGGTATACTAGTTATGCATCACCATTGGAGGAGGTAGAAGTAGTAGGTGTTGATGAAAATGTGTCAAATGAATCATCTCTCCAATTTCAGGAAGTCTTAAGAGCTACGGATGAACCTTTGTGAGCTTGGTTGTGACAGCCACACTAAACTATCTCTAACCGCAAGATTGTTGAATGTCAAGGCAAAGCATAATGTGTCTGAGAATTGTTTTAATGATTTTGTTCAAGTTATTAGAGAAGTATTGTCGCGTGATCGTATTATGCCCAATGATTTCTATAGTATGAAAAAACTTGTGAAAGAATTAGGTCTTCCAGTGCAGAGAATAGATGTTTGCAGAGATGCTTGAATGCCATTTTGGGGAGATGATAAAGATGTAGATTTTTGTAAATTCTATAATCAAAGTAGATACAAGAGTTCTCGGAGGTTGGGTCGTAATCAGCAGTGAAAATCATGCAGACAAATGTTTTATTTGCCTTTAACTCCTAGGTTACAAAGACTTTATGCATCTGAGACCACTGCTAAACACATGACCTGACATGCAAATCATGAAACAGAAGAGGGGTTAATGTGTCATTCTTCAGATGCAGAAGCGTGGAAATATTTTGATAAAACATATCCTGAGTTCGCAAGAGAGACTCGAAATATTAGATTAGGTCTCTGTGCTGATGGGTTTGCTCCATTTGGCAAATCAGGAAGAACTTATTCATGTTGGCCAGTTATCTTAACTCCGTATAATCTTCCACGCGGTATGTGTATGAAGACACCGCATATGTTTTTAACCTTGGTCATGCCTGGCCCGCAAAATCCAAAGAAATTAATAGATGTTTACATGCAACCATTGATTGCGGAGTTGAAACAACTATGGGATGAAGGTGTTCCTACATATGATGTTCATACTAATCAGATGTTTGTAACGAAGGCTACTATTCTTTGGACCATTAATGACTTTCCAGCGTATGGTATGTTATCGGGATGGAGTACCGCTAGGATTTTAGGATGTCCAATTTGTTTGGAGAGATCAAAGTCATTCAGATTGAAACATGGGAAGAAAGTGAGTTATTTTGATTGTCATAGACAATTTTTACCATTAACTCATAAATTCAGAAGAAATAAAGAACAATTCACTAAGAATAGAATTGAAAGAACACCTCCTCCACTGAGATTAACTGGTGAACAAATTTGGCATAGAGTCATTAACTTTCCATCTATTATTGAAGAGCGACATGGTACAACATATGGCTATGGACATTCGCATAAATGGACTAAACGAAGTTTATTTTGGGATTTACCGTATTGGAAGACTCATTTGGTTCATCATAATCTCGATGTAATGCATATCGAGAAGAATGTCTTTGATAATCTGATAAATACAGTGATGGATATCACTGGGAAAACGAAAGACAACTTGAATGCAAGAAAAGATATGCGACTCCTTTGTAAACGACCCACTCTTGATGTCGATGAAAGTAGTAGGGGACCAAAACCGAAGGCAATTTATACATTGAATAAGGATCAGAGACAGATTGTTTGTGAATGGTTGAAATCATTGAGGTTTCCTGATGGTTATGTCTCTGATGTCGATGAAAGTAGTAGGGGACCAAAACCGAAGGCAATTTATACATTGAATAAGGATCAGAGACAGATTGTTTGTGAATGGTTGAAATCATTGAGGTTTCCTGATGGTTATGTCTCAAATCTTGGAAGATGTGTCGATTTAAAGGAATGTAAGTTAATTGGTTTGAAAAGTCATAATTGTCATATATTTATGGAAAGACTAATTCCTATTGCTTTTAAGGAACTCTTACCGAATTTTGTTTGGGGTGCCATTACGGAGCTAAGCATTTTTCTTCATGATATTTACTCGACAGTATTAAGACATTCACACATGGAGATGTTAGATAGAGAGATTCCAATCATTTTGTGTAATTTAGAAAGGATATTTCCACCATCATTTTTTGATTCCATGGAACATCTTTTAGTTCACTTGCCATATGAGGCGAAAGTTGGAGGCCTGTCCAATTTAGATGGATGTATCCATTTGAAAGGTGAGTTTTTCATCTTTTATTCTTCGTTATAAAGGCATATAAATTTTGTAATTTCATTACATATAATTTTCTAAAACATTTTGTTTTATTACAATTAGATTCCTATATCATTTGAAGAAGAAAGTTAAAAATAAGGCAAGTGTTGAAACCACTATTGTCAATGCATATATTGTGGAGGAAGTAACAACGTTTGCATCATATTATTTTGAGCCTCACGTTCAGTGCAAGAGGCAGAGAGCGGGAAGAAATGATGAGAGTCCAATTGATCCCAATTTGAATTCATTCTCAATTTTTAACTACCTTGGTCGATCAAGTGGATCATGTAAGCATAGATATTTAACTGATCAAGAATGGCGGGCAGCCCACACATATATTTTACTGAACTGTCCAGAAGTAACGCCATATTTCGAGTAAGTATATATTTTCTATTTTATGTATTTCTTATGTCATACATTATTTGTATTAAAATTTATTTCCTTTGATGGTAGAATTTTCCAAAACGTATATTCTCAACTTTCGAGATATGAGTTTGATCGTTTCTATGATGAAGTATTTGCACCATGGTTCAAAAAATATGTAAGTAGACTATAAATTATTTAAATATTTATGTTAAAACATATTAACATATTTATTTAACTTTAGGTCCATGATAATCAATCTCAACTTCAACAAGAATTGTTAATCCATCTGTCATGGGGTCCAAAATCAATGGTACGAACTTGGCCATCGTATTTTATAAACGGGTATAATTTTCATACTGAACAATATGGAGTGGGAAAAATGACAATGAATAGTGGGGTTTGTGTTTAGTCATCCAATGATGGTGGAGGTCAAAATGATTTTTATGGTTTGTTGGATGAAATCGTTGAGGTAGAGTACCCTGGTCCAGCATTACGGGTTGTTTTATTTATGTGTCACTGGTTTGACCCTATGAAAGAGATGAAAGTGCATCCACAGTTTAATTTGGTTGAAATAAATCATAAGAAATTGTATAAAAGATATGAACCATTTGTGTTGGCACAACAAGCAATTCAAGTATTTTATGCTTTATATCCTAGTTTGAAACGTGACAAAATTGATTGGTGTGTTGTTTTTAAAACGAAAGCGCGGAAAAAAATTGAAGAACATTGGGAAGAGACAGCATATCAACAAGAGGAAGTTGTCAATACAGTTCAGACCGAGGAATATAATATTCCAACGTTACGAGATCCTAGCGGAGTAGTGAAAGATGTGGATGCAAGTGAAATTCATGAAGAAGACGATAAAAAATCTAATTTTGAGACAAATGATGAGGATGAGGATAAGGATGAGGATGATGAAAATGATGTTGAAGAGTCTAATTTTGAGACGCAGGATGACGATGAGGATGACAATGACGATTTTGATTTTTTATGACGGGTAAGTTTTGTTCTCTTCATATAACAAAAATCGGATATTTATCTTGATATATGATAATATATTTTTTTTAAGTGGGTAAGTTAGTCGACACGTATAACTTGTAAATTTCTTTACTCAATTTCTTGTTTATTTACTGTCTCATTCTTAAATTTATATATTGGATTTGTTAATATACTATCTTTTTTTTCTATAAGTCATTAGAGAAAATTTCTTCACATATTGGTACCTTGTTTCGTCCGAACTAATTTATCAAATTAAATATGGTAAGTTTATTCATGTTCTTCATTATGCATATGATGAATATGAAATTTTTTTTTTGTTTAAAATATATTATGGTTGACAGTTTCGACGTGACGGCCATAGACGAAATTCTGATGGAAATTCACGCTCTTCACCATCGCAGTTCGCTTTGGTAGCTTCGCAATCGCATTCCCTTGCCGGCAATGTACCTTCGCCTCCCCCTTCTGTTGCAGGCTCTTCGCATTCTCAACACATCGCTAGCAATGTACCTTTTGCAGTCCCTTCGGTGAAATAGTCGTATACAGATAGAGAAGACAATCGAGAGTTAATAGCCCCTTATGGAGATTCATAAGTACTAAATTTTAAAATTATAGATGTATTATTTCTTTTATTTATAAAATAATTTTTTCTTTTAACTATCATATTTATTTAACATTGTTTGTTTGAAACTTTACGATAGATTTACAAATTCTATACATGTTATTCACGAGCTAAATAGAATTGTGAATAATCATTGGGGAGGGGCTTCGATATCTTACACAAGCACTCCGGATGAAACAAAAGAACTATGGTGGAATGAGTTCAAGGTAAGTTATCCCAATCAGTTTATATATAAAATTAAGTTAATAGCTTTACAAGTTATTGGTTTCTTTCCATTGCAGCGAGTATTCACTTGGAACGAGACTGAAGAGTTGGAAATAAGAAGGATTTTCAAGAAAAAATGTGGCGATCACATTCGACACGTTCTAAATCATGCAAAGAGACATGTAAAAAAGCCCAACTGCATCACCGAGCAAAATTGGGGCAGGATTCTGAATTTTTGGGAATCGGAGGAGAGCAAACGAAAAAGTGAGCAGAATAAAAAAAATCAAGCTTATAATTCAGGGGAATCGTCTGCGACGTATGCGGGAAGCTCAATCACTATCGGTGAATATAGAAATAGATTGGTAATTTTATACAAACATTAATTTTTTTATCTAATTTAAATTATTTCATTATTTCTAATAGTGTTTTTTATTTTAGGCCAAAGAAATGGGGACCGAGCCTTCATTCATAGATACTTTCATGCGCACATTTCAAAAAAAAGACAAGCTTGGAGCGGGGAGAGAGCTAGAGCAATTAAGGTTTGTAATTTCAAATTTTCCAATTACTTTATGAACATTTTCAATATTGATTTGAATATTTTATGTTTAACATATCATAACAATGTAGGAAGATGAATTATTTATGTTAGTCTCTCCTAAGTTTATTTGTATTGCTGACTTGATTCTTTGATTTCTAATGAATTATTTGCTAGAGATTCTCTTTTATTTTTTTTTCCTAAAATTTCAACTTATTCAATGTTAATATGAATGTTTATAATTTAGATCCTATATGGTCTCATGATTTATGTTACAAAATTTTTTATTTTCCTTCATATATATATAATCAAGATTATGTGTTTGTATTATAATGTTATTATAAATTTATTTTAATTTTTCTCATGACAATGTAGGAGAAATATGATAAGCTAACATGTAGAAGTTTGAGTGCTAGTGATGATGCTGGCGGATCTGAGCCATCTGTTGATAACATGAATATATGGCTCGAGGTGACTGGTGGACGAAAATGGGGTAGAGTAGTTTGGCTAGGTTCTTTGAGCAAAACATACAAAATCGCCGGTTCATCTTCTTCCACCCCACTAGCAGTTAGAGCACAAATAAATCAATTGAATGAAGAGGTGAGCCTTTTGAATGACTTGCTACTGCAAAGAGATCAGGCATTCAGTGAACTTCAAGCAAAGCACACGCAAGAATTGCACGAGGTCCACACGCAGCAAATGTTAATCATGCAGCATCTTCAGTTAGTCTCCGCTCGGAATTAAATTCCCCTTTCTATTTCTCCTCCTGATAATGCTTGCGATGGTGATGAGGGTGATGATTTCTTTGATGATGATGATGATGATGGTGATAGTGGAGGTCATACTTGAAATTGTGAACTGTTATTTTACTGTTACATTGATTTTTTTTTATGTATGGTTTTTTATATTTTAATATTTAGTTTTGATGTTGCTTTTTTGTTTGATATTATAATTATGATTTCTTGTTAAATTTTTAATTTATTGATCTTATTGAATAAGTAGTTATAATTATGCGTATAGATTGCTTAAATTTGATATTAAAAATGATTTGGATGATTAATTGTTGATGAGGTTGGGTGAGCAGGCAAATTTGTCCAAATATGTTAATAAAATTTATATTCGTTGCAAAATATATATTCGTCCCAAAATTTGTCCCTGAAAACTATGTTCATTGTATTGTAAATTTTGATTTTCGACGAATTTTGCAACGAAAAACATTCGTCGCATATTTGCGACAAATTATTTTTCATTGGTGATTTGCGACAAAAAACTTATTCGTTGCAAAATTAGCAACAAATATCGTTTCGTCGCAAAATTTGGGACAAAATAATATTCGTCGCAAATTTTACGACGAATTTGGCGACGCAAATCGTTTCGTCGCAAAATTTGCAATAAATTGTTTTTCGTTGGAAATTTTGCGACGAAAAATATATTCGTCGCAAATTTTGGGACGAAAAATTTATTCGTCGCTAAGTTTGCGACGAAAATGGTTTCGTTGCAGAATTTGCGACGAATATTATATTTGTGGTAGATTTGCGACGAATAAGTCTTTCGTCACAAAATTCGTTATAAATTTGCGACAAATTTAGCAACATATAAATATTTGTTGGAAATTTTTGCGACGAATAATTAATTTTTCGTCCCAAAATTTTGCGACAACTTATTAGCAACGAAAAAATATTTGTTGCAAAATTCATTGCAAATTTGTTTTGCGACGAATTTTTCTTACAATTTTATCCCAAATTTTGTCGTAAATTTTGTCTTTTTTTATAGTGTTCTTTGGTTGGATTTACCTCCTCCATCTCACGAACAATAAGAATTGTCGAATCATCAAGTTCCGTTGTTGGTTCTACAAGTATAGGAATTGATATTTCATCTTCATGATAAAAGCTTTCAGCTATAATTGGAAGCATAACACCATCATTAGCTAACCCTCCAGCCTTAGTTCTACACACAATCCACTAATCACTTCTTTCTCTTTACTTACACGGATATGATGTATAGTAAACTTGATGTGTTTGTATTGCCGATACAAAAGGTTCATTAGAATACAATCTTGATTTATGATTAAGTTCAACAAATCCATGACGAGAGTGCACCTGAACTCCTTTCTCAGTATCATATTAAATGCACTTAAATAAAACCAGTCTGTTACCTACTCCAAAGTACTCCAATTCTACAATATCAATCAACATGCCCTAGAAATCACGCTCAAAATCATTTGTAACATTCACACATACACCGTTATTCATTGTTGATCTATCCTGGCTATAAGCGTGTGTGTGAAACTTGAAACTGTTAATAAAATATCCCTTATAACATTTGACTGAACAAGATGGCTCTTGTGCTATGTCCCTTACGTTTTTACTAACAGAATTTCTCTCATCAAATATCTACTAATAAAAAAAATTAAATATGACATAGTTAGATAAAATAATGATATACATATACTTTCGAATATAGTCAATACTTATAAAGTGAATATTGAACTTACAAATCTCCTCAACCAACTCTCAAATACGTGTTCATATCTTTTCTCTAGTTGCTCTTTCGTAATGTTTGAAGTTTGTTGCCTAACAACATTATCAAATATCCTATACAAAGCGAAGATATAAGACATCATGAACTTTTACATTGAAATCGATCTTAAAAGTAAAAGGTTATGAATATACATACTCTAAAAATTCATTTAGCTCAATATAATTCAACAAGACATATATGACTGCAGTCTTATATTCTGTTTAGGATAGAAATTTCTGTTGACATTCCTCAATTCCTCGACCTGAGAAAGAAAATATTAACGATCTCCCCATAGATTGAATAGGTCCCCCGTCATCATTTCGAGGAAGTCGGTTCAACTTTGTTTTAATATGTGGTTTAAAATAGAAGGAACAAGATGTTGAAATATCCTCAATGATATAGTCCTCGCGTATGGAACCTTCAATGCATGCTTGATTGCGCACTTTCTTCTTTAATCAAGACATATATGACTGCTAATGTAAGTGTTATGCAGAAGTCTACGCTGTACCTCTCAAAAGGGTACATCCATCTGTATTGAATGAGTCCTCCCACCTTTGTTTCATAAGATAAGTGAATAGGCAAATGCTCCATACTATCAAACAATGATAGGGGAAAGATTTTCTCAAATTTGCATAATATCTCAACTATATTTTGATCCAATAACTCCATATACTTACTATGCAACTCAATCGCACATAAGTTTCTAAAGAAATTACTAAGTTCTGATAGAGCATCCCAGACAGCGTTAGGCACAAAGTCACAAAAGGTAATAGAAATCAATCTCTGTATAAAGATGTGACAATCATAACTTTTCACCCCAAAAAAATTGCATTTCTCCAAACTCACACATCGACCCAAATTTGAAACATATCTATCAGGAAATTTCAAATTTTTAACAAACCTCTAAAACTTGATCTTTATTTAATGTGCATGAACTGTTAGGCTTCCAAGTCCTTCCATTATGTTCTTTCAATTTTAATTCAAATCGTTTGCAATACAACCCCAAATCAAGTCTCCCCTTAACGGTATCTTTTGTTTTTCCTTTAACATCCATAATAGTGTTAAAAATATTATCAAATATATTTTTCTCAATATGCATCACATCCAAGTTATGGTAAATAAGAAGTGTTCTCCAATGAAGCAACTCCCAAAAAATACTTCTTTTCACCCAGTTGTGTTCGATCCCAAAATTTTGAATCATCAGTTTATCATATTTTGTACCAAAGATAATATCTAGAAGATAAGACACTAGAGAAAACATCTCTTCACCAGATAGTCTTGGAGGAGGCTCTTCCATCTCAACTTTTATTTTCTGAAATTTATCCATTTGCTTCCGATATGGATGATCCATTGGAAGAAATTGACAATGACAATCAAAAAATGAAGTTTTCCGACTATTAGGAAGAAAAAAAGACTTCGTGTGCTTCATGCAATAAGGGCATGCTAACTTCCCATGAGTGCTTCATCTGGACAATATCACATAAGCCGAAAAATCACTTATTGTCCATAGAAGTGCTGCCCTCATTTGAAAGCTTTGCTTTCTTGAAATATCATACGCGTCAATCCTTTCAGTCTATAACATTTTCAATTCTTCAATTAAATGTTTCAAGAATATATCAATATGCTTGTTTGGATTTCTGGGCCCTGGGATAATTGAACTCAGAAAAATGAATGGCTACTTCATACATATAGATGGAGGCAAATTGTATATAGTAATAAATACGGGCCAACAAGAGTAAGGAATTTTTGACTGACCAAAAGGGTTAAATCCATTTGCGTATAATCCTAAACGCACATTTTGAGATGCATAGGAGGAGGTTGGATGAGTACAATCAAAATGCTTACGTGCTTCGCTATGGGCTGGGTGTGTGACAATATCATCATCAGTATGTTGATTTCTAGTTTGTCAGGTCATGTGCTCTGATGTAGCTCTTGACATATAAAGTTTCTAAAATCTTAGTGTTAGAGACAAGAATCGTAACACCTTATTTGGTACTTTCTTCTGTCTTCCATTACCAATAGTTCTTACTTTATATTGAGGATGACCACGTATCACACACTTGGTCCTAGCCTCATTTTTTTGATAATATAACATACAATAATTTTCACAAATATCAATCTTTTCACACCCAAGTCCAAGTGTTTTCAACTTCCTCTTTACTCTATAGAAATTGGTTGTCAACTTTGAATTTTCGGATAACATAGTTTATATAATCGCATTCATCCGATCATAATATACTTCACTCATATTGAATTCTGACTTGCAATTTAATAATTGTGATACAAGAGATAACGTTGTCTGTATTTTGCACTCATTCCATAATAGTTCTTCCACATTTTTCAATAAATATGAACAGAAAGGGAAATTAAATGTACATATTTAAATTGAATAGATATGAATATGTACATTTAATATTGAAGAAAGTCAAATATTTTTAAATATAAGTTCCCACAATTTCTCCATTGGTTCCTTTGAAAGGCATGTTCTTATATTAGTTTAACAATAATATAGAGTTTAAGTTTATATTGCTATAAAAACTTAAAATTAGATTTTAAAAAAAAAAAGAAAAAAGAAAACCTTCAAAAGTAGCAATTTATAGTCATACTCGTGATGGTATCTTTGTGGCACAAAAGTAAAAAAAAAAAAAAACTTTTTGGTCTCAAAGTCTGGGTCTTAATTGGCATCTTTGTGGGGCTTTTTATTATAGTCATACTCTTAGTGCTATCATTATGTCTTACTTCACGAAAGAAATCGAGAAAAGCTATAGACAATAAACTTCCCCCTAGACAAATACCTGTTCATTCGAAGGAAATTAAAGATGTTCGAGTAGAACAAGTGTGCACAAATGATTTTGCTCCTTGTGATGATATCCTCCTCACCATTCATGACACATCAAATGACAAAGACTCGGACAAGGTTTTGGCCCATTTGGGAATGGGGAAACTTAAGAATGGAGATATTAGCAGTCAATCTGCTTCATTCCATCATGTAGACAAAGATGGTGGTGGGTCCCAATCCGGAGAGGAAGGGAGTTCAGGGACAGTAACCGTTTATAAGCCATCATCATCATAAAAAATTCCGCATTATTCTTTTCATCATCATGAAAAGAATGGAAAAGATGAGAAAAAGTTCACTTGAATACAAGAGTAAATTGAATGCATCCTCTTAACTCGCAGAATCATAGGCGGTTAACTTCACATATTGTGATCAAGATAACAAGCTTTGAAAATCACACCACACCATAATTTAAATAATAATTTCATATTAACAAGTGCCCTTTCAATCTGAACATGCATTGTGGTCTTTAGCTTCAGATTGTGGAAGCAAAGCTTGGGATATGGTTCAGAGTTTCACATTCGTGCATGCTCGTGGGCCTTTTACCAATCACCTATATAGAAAAGCCTTAACATTTCGCATACCACACCTATATAGAGGTAATTATAATTCAAGGTATTTTAAATTTATATATAAAAAAGGGAAAAAAAACCCTAAAAACTGACAGTAATAAGCGTAGTAATTCGTTGTTGAATACCTATAATACTAAAGCCAAATTTAAAAAGGGAATACCGATGATGCCAAATTCAGAAACTGCATTCATCTTCGCGAGCAAAGAAAGCATTGCACAAATCCTAATCTGAAGGGAAGGGCACGGCGAGGGCAATGATGTCACTAACTCTCAGGAGGACGAATATCCAACTTTGATGCTTTCCCTTTTCGCAACACACCGGGACGAATGAACTCCTGCGAGAAAAGAAGAGGGAGAGAGAGAGAGAGAGACTCGCAAGGGAAGGAAAGGACATTCCTAATTAATTTACCTACCGACGGAAACATATCAATCGGTAATTTTCATCGCTGATATACCCAAAATCTGTCGGAAAGCAAACCCGTGGAATTATTTTCACTAATGTGAATGATTTAACGAAGGAATTACCGACGGAATATTTCCATTGGTAATTCTATCGTCAAATCCGTTGCTGATCTCTCATTAAATTTACCCTTTCTCAATTTCGCACTTCGGACGTTATTCCCTCAAAAATCCATCGCTAATTACAAAGGATTTGTTTCCGTCAGTAAAAATCCATCACTGAAACACTACATTCTTGTAGCGTTTGCAGTTAGGCTCCGTTTTTAGCCTCTGTTTTAGGGTGGACAGCCTTGGATTTTGAGCAATTTCTTCCTCTATTTGCTTTCAATCCTTCCACAATTGCCTTGATTCCACTATAAATTCAGAATCCTCATACACACTAGATAGACAACCAGCCACTCTGTTTGAGCGTCCAGGTTTGTATTGTACCTAAAAATCATAACTCAACCGCATGGAAACCTAGTTTTGCTATGCTGGGTTTTAGTTTTCTGTTCTAGTAGGAATTTCAGACGTTTTTGATCTATCTTTACCACAAATTGTGTCTCAATTAAGTATGGATGCCAATGTTGGATAGCTAGAACAAGCGCCATCAAATCTTTTTCATTAGCTGATTTAGATAAGGATCTCCCCGAAAGAGTCCTGCTAAAAAAAGCGATGGGCCTCCCGTTTTGAAAGAGAATAGCCCTCACTCCTCTTCTTGAATCATCACACTCAAATATGAATGGTTGAGTGAAGTCCGGCATGGCCAACACCGGGGTGTCTACTATTGCGGAATGCAGTGATTCGAAAGCTCTTTTGGCTTCCGTTTCCAAATAAATTTGTGTTAACCATCTTTCTTTAATAAGTCTGTGAGAGGCCTTGCCAATTTCCTAGAATCACAAATAAATCATCTATAGTAGCCGGTTAAACCCAAAAATCACTATATATCCCTTGAGGAGTGAGGGGTTGGCCAATTCAAAAATACAGATTATTTTCCCAGCGTCGATCTTCACCCATTCCGCGGAAATCACATGATTCAAAAATTAATGTCTTTCCTCCCAAATTGACATTTCTTCCTATTGGCCAATGAATAATTACTTGCCAAGGTTTGCAAGGCTGTCTCCAAATGTACCAAATGATCATCCCAAGATAAGAGAATGTTAACAAAGAACTCCAAAATAAATCTCCTAAAATAAGGATGGAACATGTCACTCATTTTGGTTTGAAAAGTGGTAGGTGCATTCATGAGCTCAAATAGCATCACCATAAATTCATAATGACTGGAATGCTCGGAAGACTATTTTAGGGATGTCAGGTTCCCTCACCCTAATTTGGTAGTACCTGGAATGCAAATCAATTTTGGAAAAGTAATGGGCACCACACAACTCATTGAGCAGCTCATATACCACTGGAATTTGATACTCATCTAGAATAGTAGCTTTGTTTAACTCCTTATAATCGACACAAAAGTATCAGCTTCCATCCTTCTTTCAAGCAAACAACACCAGACTAGTAAAAGGGCTTCCAATGCAGAGAATAGATGTTTGCAGAGATGCTTGTATGCTATTTTGGGGAGATGATAAAGAAGCAGATTTTTGTAAATTCTATAATCAAAGTAGATACAAGAGTTCTCGGAGGTCGGGTCGTAATCAGCAGCGTAAATCATACAGACAACTGTTTTATTTGCCTTTAACTCCTAGGTTACAAAGACTTTATGCATCTGAGACCACTGCTAAATACATGACCTGGCATGCAAATCATGAAACAGAAGAGGGGTTAATGTGTCATCCCTCAGATGCAGAAGCGTGGAAATATTTTGATAGAGCATATCCTGAGTTCTCGAGAGAGACTCGAAATATTAGATTAGGTCTATGTGCTGATGGATTTGCTCCATTTGGCAAATCAGGAAGAAATTATTCATGTTGGCCAGTTATCTTAACTCCGTATAATCTTCCACCCGGTATGTGTATGAAGACACCGTATATGTTTTTAACCTTGGTCGTGCCTGGCCCGCAAAATCTAAAAAAATTAATAGATGTTTACATGCAACCATTGATTGCGGAGTTGAAACAACTATGGGATGAAGGTGTTCCTACATATGATGTTCATAGTAATCAGATGTTTGTAATGAAGGCTGCTCTTCTTTGGACCATTAATGATTTTCCAGCGTATGGTATGTTATCGGGATGGAGCACCGCTGGGATTTTAGGATGTCCAATTTGTTTGGAGAGATCAAAATCATTCAGATTGAAACATGGGAAGAAAGCGAGTTATTTTGATTATCATGGACAATTTTTACTGTTAAGTCATAAATTCAGAAGAAATAAAGAAAAATTCACTAAGAATAGAATTGATAGAACACCTCCTCCACTGAGATTAACCGGTGAACAAATTTGGCATAGAGTCATTAACTTTCCATCTGTTATTGAAGAGCCACATGGTACAACATATGGCTATGGACATTCGCATAAATAGACTAAACGAAGTATATTTTGGGATTTACCGTATTGGAAGACTCAGTTGGTTCATCATAATCTCGATGTAATGCATATCGAGAAGAATGTCTTTGATAATCTGATAAATACAGTGATGGATATCACTGGGAAAACGAAAGACAACTTGAATGCAAGAAAAGATATGCGACTCCTTTGTAAACGACCCACTCTTGATGTCGATGAAAGTAGTAAGGGACCAAAACCGAAAGCAGTTTATACATTGAATAAGGATCAAAGACGGCTTGTTTGTGAATGGTTGAAATCATTGAGATTTCCTGATAGTTATGTCTCAAATCTTGGAAGATGTGTCGATTTAAAGGAATGTAAGTTAATTGGTTTGAAAAGTCATGATTATTATATATTTATGGAAAGACTAATTCCTATTGCTTTTAAGGAACTCTTACCGAATTTTGTTTGGGGTGCCATTACGGAGCTAAGCATTTTTTTTCATGATATTTGCTCGACAGTGTTGAAACATTCACACATGGAAATGTTAGAGAGAGAGATTCCAATCATTTTGTGTAATTTAGAAAGGATATTTCCACCGTCATTTTTTGATTCCATGAAATATCTTTTGGTTCACTTGCCATATGAGGCCAAAGTTGGAGGTCCTGTCCAATTTAGATGGATGTATCCATTTGAAAGGTGAGTTTCTTATCTTTTTTACTTCGTTATGAAAGCATATAAATTTTGTAATTTCATTACATATAATTTTCTAAAACATTTTGTTTTATTACAATTAAATTCCTATATCATTTGAAGAAGAAAGTTAAAAATAAGGCACGTGTTGAAACCTCTATTGTCAATGCATATATTGTGGAGGAAGTAACAATGTCTGCATCATGTTATTTTGAGCCTCACGTTCAGTGCAAGAGGCGGAGAGCGGGAAGAAATGATGAGGGTCCTATTGATCCCAATTTGAATTCATTCTCAATTTTTAACTACCTTGGTTGACCAAGTGGATCATGTAAGCGTAGATATTTAACTGATCCAGAATGGCGGGCAGCCCACACATATATTTTACTAAACTGTCCAGAAGTGACACCATTTTTCGAGTAAGTGTATAGTTTTTATTTTATGTATTTCTTATGTCGTACATTATGTGTGTTAAAATTTATTTCCTTTGATGGTAGAATTTTTCAAAACGTATATTCTCAACTTTCGAGACATGAGTTTGATCGTTACTGCGATAAAAAATTTACACCATGGTTCAAAAAATATGTAAGTAGACTATCAATTATTTAAATATTTATGTTAAAACATATTAACATATTTATTTAACTTTAGGTCCATGATAATCAAGCTCAACTTCAGCAAGAATTGTTAATCCATCTGTCATGGGGTCCAAAAGTAATGGTACGAACTAGGCTATCCTATTTTATAAACGGGTATAATTTTTATACTGAAATATATGGAGTGGGCAAAACGACAATAAATAGTGGAGTTTGTGTTTAGTCATCCAATGATGGTGGAGGTCAAAATGATTTTTATGGTTTGTTGGATGAAATCGTTGAGGTAGAGTACCCTGATCCAGCATTACGGGTTGTTTTATTTATGTATCGCTGGTTTGACCCTGTGAAAGGGATGAAAGTGCATCCACAGTTTAATTTGGTTGAAATAAATCATAAGAAATTGTATAAAAGATATGAACCATTTGTGTTGGCACAACAAGCGATTCAAGTATTTTATGCTTCATATCCTAGTTTGAAACGTGACAAAATTGATTGGTGGGCTGTTTTTAAAACGAAAGCACGGAAAAAAATTGAAGAACATTGGGAAGAGACAGCATATCAACAAGAGCAGGTTGTCAATACAGTTCAGATCGAGGAATATAATATTCCAACGTTACGAGATCCTAGCGGAGTAGTGATAGATGTGGATGCAAGTGAAATTCATGAAGAAGATGATGAAGAAGATGATGAAGAATCTAATTTTGAGACAAACGATGAGGATGAGGATGAGGATTCTGATGAGGATGAGGAAGAGGATGATGAAAATGATGTTGAAAAGTCTAATTTTGAGACGCAGGATGACGATGAGGATGACAATGACGATTTTGATTTTTGATGACGGGTAAATTTTGTTCTCTTCATATAATAAAAATCGGATATTTATCTTGATATATGATAATATATTTTTTTTAAGTGGGTAAATTAGTCGACACGTATAATTTGTAAATTTCTTTACTCAATTTCTTGTTTATTTACTGTCTCATTCTTAAATTTATATATTGGATTTGTTAATATACTATCTTTTTTTTTCTATAGGTCGTTAGAGAAAATTTCTTCACATATTGGTACCTTGTTTCGTCGGAACTAATTTATCAAATTAAATATGGTAAGTTTATTAATGTTCTTCATTATGTATATGATGATTATGCAATTTACATTTTTTTGTTTAAAATGTATTATGGTTGACAGTTTCAACGTGGCGGCCATAGACGCAATTCTGATGGAAATTCACGCTCTTCACCATCGCAGTCCGCTTCGGCAGCTTCGCAATCGCATTCCCTTGCCGGCAATGTTCCTTCGCCTCCCCCTTCTGTTGCAGGCCCTTCACATTCTCAACACATCACTAGCAATGTACCTTCTGCAGTCCCTTCGGTGGAACAGTCGTATGCCGATAGAGAAGACAATCGAGAGTTAATAGCCCCTTATGGAGATTCGTAAGTACTAAATTTTAAATTTATAGATGTATTATTTCATTTATTTATTAAATAATTTCTTCTTTTAACTATCATATTTATTTAACATTATTTGATTGAAACTTTACAATAGATTTACAAATTCTGTACATGTTATTCACGAGTTGAATAGAATTGTGAATAATCATTGGGGAGAGGCTTCGATGTCTTACACAAGTACTCCGGATGAAACAAAAGAACTATGGTGGAACGAGTTCAAGGTAAGTTATCCCAATCAGTTTATATATGAAATTAAGTTAATAGCTTTATAAGTTATTGGTTTCTTTCCATTGCAGCGAGTATTCACTTGGGACGAGACTGAAGAGTTGGAAGTAAAAAGGATTTTCAAGAAAAAATGTGGCGATCACATTCGACATGTTTTAAATTATGCCAAGAGACATGTAAAAAAGTCCAACTGCATCACCGAGCAAAATTGGGGCAGGATTCTGAATTTTTGGGAATCGGAGGAGAGCCAACGAAGAAGTGAGCAAAATAAAAAAAATCGAGCTTATAATTCAGGGGAATCGTCTGCGACGTATGTGGGAGGCTCGATCACTATCGGTGAACATAGAAATAGATTGGTAATTTTATACAAATATTAATTTTTTTATCTAATTTAAAGTATATCATTATTTCTAATAATGTTTTTTTATTTTAGGCAAAGGAAATGGGGACCGAGCCTTCATTCATAGAGACTTTCACGCGCACATTTCAGAAAAAAGACAAGGCTTGGAGCGGGGAGAGAGCTAGAGCAATTAAGGTTTGTAATTTCAAATTTTCCAATTACTTTATATACATTTTCAATGTTGATATGAACATTTTATGTTGAGCATATCATAACAATGTAGGAAGATGAATTCTTTATGTTAGTCTCTCTCAAGTTTATTTGTATTGTTTACTTAATTCTTTGATTTCTAATGAATTACTTGTTAGAGATTCTCTTTTATTTTTTTTTTCTGAAAATTTCAACTTATTCAATGTTAATATGAATGTTCATAATTTAGATCCTATATGGTGTCATGATTTATGTTACAAAATTTTTTATTTTCCTTGATTATGTGTTTGTATTGTAATGTTATTGTAAATTTATTTTAATTTTTCTCATGATAATGTAAGAGAAATATGATGAGCTAGCATGTAGAAGTTCGAGTGCTAGTGATGATGCTGGCAGATCTGAGCCATCTGTTGATAATATGAATACATGGCTCGAGGTGACTGGTGGACGAAAAGGGAGTAGAGTAGTTGGGTTAGGTTCTTTAAGCAGAACAGACAAAATCGCCGATTCATCTTCTTCCACACCACTAGCAGTTAGAGCACAAATAAATCAATTGAATGAAGAGGTGAGCCATTTGAAGGACTTGCTACTGCAAAGAGATCAGGCATTCAGTAAACTTCAAGCAAAGCACATGCAAGAATTGCACGAGATCCGCACACAGCAAATGTTAATCATACAGCATCTTCAGTTAGTCTCCGCTCCGAATCAGATTCCCCCTTCTATTTCTCCTCCTGATAATGCTTGCGATAGTGATGAGGGTGATGATTTCTTTGATGATGATGATGATGATGGTGATGGTGGAGGTCATACTTGAAATTGTGAACTGTTATGTTAATGTTACATTGATTTTTTTTTTTTTTATGTATGGTTATTGATATTTCGATATTTAGTTTTGATGTTGCTTTTTTGTTTGATATTATAAATATGATTGCTTGTTAAATTTTTATTTTATTGATCTTATTGAATAGGTAGTTATAATTATGAGTATAGATTGTTTATATTTTATATTAAAAACAATTTGGATGATAATATTGTTGATGAGGTTGGGTGAGCAGGCAAATTTGTCCAAATATGTTAATAAAATTTATATTCGTTGTAAATTATATATTCGTGACAAATTTTGTTCCTGAAAATAATGCTCATGGTGATGTAAATTTTGATTTGCGACGAATTTTGCAACGAAAAACAATCGTCACCGATTTGCGACAATTATTTTTCGTTGGTGATTTGCGACAAAAAACTTATTCGTTGCAAAATTAGCAACAAATATTGTTTCGTCGCAAAAATTTGGGACGAAATAAGATTCATCGCAAATTTTGCGACGAAATACTATTCGTCACAAATTTTTCGACGAAATACTATTCGTCGCACCTTTTGCGACGAATTTAGCGACGAATTATTTTTCGTCGCAAAGTTTGCAATAAATTTTTTTCGTTGGAAATTTTGCGACGAAAAATGTATTCGTCGCAAAATTTGAGACGAAAAATGTATTCGTCGCAAAATGTGCGACGAAAAATGTTTTCGTCGCAAAATGTGCGACGAAAAATGTTTTCGTCGCAAAATTTGCGACGAAAAAGTAATTCGTAGCTAAGTTTGCGACGAAATTGGTTTCGTTGCAGAATTTGCGACGAATATTGTATTAGTGATAGATTTGCGACGAATATTTTTTTCGTTGCAAATGTCGTTGCAAATTTGTGACGAATTTCGCAACATATAAATATTTGTTGCAAATTGTTGCGACGAATAATTAAGTTTTCATCGTAAATTTTTGCGACAACTTATTAGCAACGAAAAAATATTTGTTGCAAAATTCGTCGCAAATGTGTTTTGCGACGAATTTTTCTTACAATTTCGTCTCAAATTTTGTCGCAAAATTTGTCTTTTTTTGTTGTGAAAACAAAAGAGCTCTGCCCTATATATTTGCTTCTCATACACTAGCTACGAGTCTCAAATCTTGGACGCAGGGTTCATAAAGTGGAAGGTGAACGGCCATGCTAATTATAGACCTGTCGTTCACACAGTTTTCAAATCCTGAATGGTAGACCATAAAGCATGATATCGCTTATCTCTATTACTAGAGGACAGCAACACCATATCAAAAGCTCTCAACTTTGACTAGCTGAGAATTGGATTTCCAGGCAACATGGTTCCCAAGTAGCTACATTCAGCTACTCATGAAGGAACTGTTATCAAATGGCTGGAGATATAACATGAAGACTATTGTTTTTGCCATTTTTTCTTAGGCTAAGCATGTGATACAGGGTCCTTGAGTTGTAGTAAACTTCAACTATTCCTTTTGAAGTAAGAGGGTGTGAAGGGAAATTTGTCTCCTGCATTTGATTCTACAAAAAGAATATATAATAAACCCTATATATCCCGGAGTTTTGCTGATGGTGATTTTATTTGAAATAAGTTATGCCATCACACTTTGTGTTTCAAATATCAATACTTTTTTTTATTAATTAATCAAATTATTCGCTTAATCTGATTTAATCACTGTGATATTCATTTAACAGTTGACTTTTTAAATGTTTAATTTTTTATTTTTAAAATATAAATTTAAAATTTTAATTAAAATAATTTAATATTTGATTTTAAGATGTCGGTAAAAAAAAGTCAGCCCGGTGAGGGAAGCCCTCAAGCATCCGCCGAACTTGAGAAAGGAATTGGGAATCGAAAGATACCCCAACCTCAGTTATTATCCGAAAAGGGAAAGCAAGCACAAGCATCAAAGAAAATCTAATAATATAATAAAAAGAAAAAGCATGTAGTGGGCGCATTTTGACGGCGGGATTGAGTCAAAGGGGAATTGCCAGCTGCCAACATATATTTCCATCCATTCAAAAGATGTAGGACCCACAAATGAGTGAATAAAGCTGTAGGGTTTTGACACGTCTACTTTGGATATTCATCGTTAGATTTGTGGCCAACCCCACCGCACCACCCCACCCCCCAATTCCAATTCGAATTGGTTCTTTCTAGCTTTAATAGCAAGCGACAGCTGAATTGACACCCATATTGCAATACACCTTTTCATTCTGATCTCCAGAAGAAGATAAGACGCGTGTGTTCTCCCATTCTTTGCCCCCTCCAAACTTCCCCACACCTATATTCATTTTCTTACTTCTAAAATATTTTTTTATTTATAAAATGATTCTGTATATTAAATTAATTAATATTTATATATTTTTTATATTTAATAAATTTATTTAATTTAGTTTTTAATTTTTAATTTAATTTATTTTATCACTAATGATTACATATTTAATCGTTCTAAATTTCTATTATAAAAAATAGTTGTTATATCATTTTCATAAATTAATTAATATTTATATAAAAATATTTATATTTTTTATATTTACATACTTTCTCCTATTTTCATTTCTTCTATTTTCACAAAATATCATTTTTTATATCGTTTATAACTATTTTTGTATTCCCATTTTTATTTTCATAGAACCTAAGATTTGTCCTCTCTACTTTCATCCTCCATGCTCCTTCGCCACTTGCATTCTGCTTTCTTCTATCTCTCCTTTTCTTTTTGTGAGATGGCCCACTACTTAGATGTTATTTTACATAAGAGAGAGAGAGAGAGAGAGAGAGAATTTCATATCCATTCCCTAAACTATGTGATCTACAGATCGTTAAAAACTGAGTTGGCATAAATAATAACATGACGAATACTAATATTTCGAGAAGAAAATATGAGATGTGTGTTTCCCATGCTTTGCCAATCCAAAATAATCAATACTAATATTTCATATTTTTAAATATTTTTTATTTATAAAATAGCTTAATAATTAACTTAATTAATATTTATATCAAAATATTTATGTATTTTCTCATATTAATGAATTATTTAATTATTCAATTGTAATTTTTATTTATTATTTTATTTGTTTTATTATTAATAATTGAATATTTGATCATTTTAAATTTCTATTATAAAAATTGTTATTTTATTATTTTTATAAAATAATTAATATTTTCATAAAAATATTTATAGTTTTTATATTTGCACTTTTTTCATTTCCATTTCTTGCATTCACACAAAATCTTATTTTCTCATATCATTTTATATCAGTTTCTGTTTCTTATTTTCATTTTCATGTAATCTAGCTTTGCCCTCCTTACTTTCCACCTTCATGCTTCCTGGCTATTTACAATCTACTTTCTCGTATCTCTCCTCTCTTTCTTTTTTGGGATGGCCAACTATTTAGATGTCATTCTACTGAAAAAAGAGAGAGAGAGAGAGAGAGAGAATTACATGACCACTTCCTAAACTATGGAGTTAGCGTACGTTTTACTTCTTGGATTTGAAAATGCAACACCATAGAGTTTAAAGCTCAAAAGTGTAAGGAAACAGTCTTCAAATAGTAATAGTGACATGTTGACCGTTAAAAATTGAGTTGATCGACATGACTTATGATATGACACATCTCTGGCATCTCTAAGAGAACAATATAGTGATCATAATCATTTTTCTCTAATCTAATAATTTCATATTTAAATCTCTATGTAACAAAAAAAACGACACATCTCTTGCAAATTGGGCATCCAACCTGGCAAGTTTTGTTGACGTGATGGTTGCCACATAAGCATGTCCCACAATCTCACCAAACACATCTAAAAGGATGGGTTTGGGACTTGGCACCATGCTTCCCTCCCATTCAAGAATATATGATAGAGAGAGATAGAGAGAGATGGTGGAGAGTGAGAGAGTTAGAGTTACAGTTAGAGAGAGAGAGAAAGAGAGAGTTAACTTAGGATAAAATGAGGTGTTGTTGACTTTTGGATTAGAAAATTAGAGAGTGTGACGGTTAAAATCGAGAGTTAAAGAGATATGTAGTTATGATGTCTTTTGAAGAACTCTTCATTTTCTTCCTTCTTTTCATTTTAGCCTCCTATGACTCCTTTAACTACACTGTATGATTTTTATAGAGTTTCAAATCATGCCAGAACTTTGTACAGGATCTGAAAAATATAAAAGCATGAAAATGGACGTAAAATAGTGGAATCACAAAGAGGGCTAAATTCCTATAAAAATACATGAGATGATTTCCAAACCCACTATCAACTACAACATTTGGCAAGGTAAGCACCACCCTTCGACCCGCACATGCAAGCAAGAAAATATATGGATGTATTCCACTATTCACACACACACACACACACATTGTCAATAATACAATGCAAGGGTAAATCGTGATGCTGAGCAAGTAACATAATTGTAAAAAGGAAATAAAAAGAAATGAATGAATTCATATGTATATACCATTCAGCTCATATCCCCTCCCATACTCTCAATTTATTTGTATGTATATACATTTGGATAGAACCCTATGGATGCATGGGTATTAGGTTGTAGGAAATATTTTCAGAACTCCATAATTTTTTCTATTTGTTTGAGAGGGAAGGGATAGGGTTTTTTTTTTTTTTTTTTTTTTTTTTTTTGTATTTGGGAGGGTATACAAGAGGTTTTTGAGTTTAGGTATATTTGTAAATAAATCTTTGTTATTTGTATCAATTTATTCTCATAACAAAAAAATTAGATCTATTGTATGCACACATAAAAAGTGTCCAATCATATAAAATGATTTTCTGTTTATTATTTATTTGTTTGTTAATCTTTTAATAATCTGTTTTCAAATTTATTACCTAGGAGATGATATACCATATGCGACCAATCTTTGGTGCAAGAGCTGCCACGAGAGGAATGTCACCTTCGTTAAGACAACTTTCTCTGCCATCCAAAGTGAAGTGACTGCACAGACGGATTTGCTGCCTTTTACAATCAAGTTGAGCAAAAGTTTCTCCAATTTTATGGTGACCAATAGTCGAATGAGGGGTTGATAATTTAGTAGGGAATCAATAGTTTACCCCCACGAGAGAGAGAAGACGCGAAATGATTACCATGCAGATGGAGAACTTTGGGTGCTTGTTCAGCTTTTAGAGCATGTGAGCTGTTGGGCTTTTGTTGGAAAGACATCTTTGTTGCCTTCCTTTCACTTTCAAAATAACACTACTAAATTCACCCGCCTAGCCTTATTAGTGGTGTCAGAGTGATACACCATTGCATAATCCTCGAAGGTATTAATACGTATAGAAACATTCGTTAAATCACGTATTTAGTGTTTTTGTAGGGACACATAATTGATAAAAAATTTTTACTCAACGAATAATTAGTAGGTCCAGTGAAAAATACGCTAAATCTTTTAATCGAAACTCAAATTTAAATCTTAAAAATGGAAAGAATCATATTATAAAAGCTTTCTCTATAGAGAGTTCAACTATAACTCTAGTCAAATTAATTGGAATATAATTTCGGATATTAGTTGATCAAGTACAAAAAAATAACTCTTGTTTAAATATCTTCCTTGAGGTCTAGTTTTTAAATTTTTACGACGTGTATATTTTTGTGATTTTCAAAGTTCCAATGTTTAAAAAAAAATCACCTATTTAACAGTTATCATCATATATTACTATCGCTTTAAGAAAAAAATGAATGTGGCCATTATGTGACAATCCAAACCCTTGGTAAACAATACTTAGAGTTGAGAATTACCTAACATGGAAATGGAGTACAATTCAGTAAATGATCCATGAGTGTACAAGCAAGAGTTTTTGTGTTTTGTTAAAGAAACAACTCTCTTTCTTGCTTGTAACTCGGGCAAGGGCTAACCTATAAGGGATGTAATATGGACAAGTGGTCAAATGCACATATGCTTTCTTTTGAGTTTATCAAAATAATTTGATCATACAACATATTTTAAGAATTTTCTTAATTACATTTGTGCTTTAGTGTCCATTTTTTTCGCAAATTTTTTCTTAATCATCATTAACATAAGAATTTTAAAATTTTCATAATCTTTTTTTTATTGATAAAATATGTTTTGATAATGAGCAAATCAGCAAACCAAAGTGAACAAATGATGAGCAAGAGTTAGCAAACTTAAAATAGATGATGGTACTACTCAACCAGGTGAATTTGAAAGGAAATGTAACACTTTAAATGTTAAAATCTCAAGTTTGACCAATCCGCCCAAAACTAAGAATTTGAAAATATGAGTATTTAAAATATCAAAAAATTGAGAATAAAAATAGCGATATTTGTTCCTCATATATCAATTAGTTTAAAACATATTTTTATAAAATTTTATAAATCATTAACCCTTCGAACAAAAATCATTCAAAAATCAAAAGCCGAATTTTGTTCTTTAAAAAGAAAGTTAACTTTTTATTCTTAAGAAAATAATTTTAAAATTATTTTTATTAAATCCAAATAGAGAATATTTACTTATTTATATGTAATATTTTGTATTAAATGTTCTTAAGAACCGAGAGGGTTTCCCTTTCGGTTTGGATTTTAGATAGAGAAAGACAACCAATAAGGTAGTGAGTATTTCAGAACAAAATAGTATAAAGGTTTCACTTGTATATGAGTGGATAGTGAAGATTTCACTTGTACTAGTGAAGCAAGTGGGTTGTACTATTTGATAAAATAGTGAAAAATTCAAGAGATTGTCTATAAGTGAACGTACACCGGATTTGATGAAATTTCTATAAAAATTTCGTGTGTTTTGTTTTCATTTTCATTTACCTTTCACGTTCTATTTTCTTCCTTCCTTCAAATTCTTCATCTAACATTCATTTTCAACATATTGAAAAATCTCAAAATAATCTAACAATTGCTGCACAACACATTCATCCCACTCTAAGTTGTGTTTCGGTTATAAATTATATATATCTGATAGTCACATTGGACTTGACTAAATTTGATTATAATCAAATTAGACACTTGAAGGCAAATCTGTTCAAAATTTTTTTTTTTATCATATATAAAAGTCGAAACTGAGATTTTATGTAAACGTTACCTGTGTCGAGCCGGTCATCCAATCAAAAGTTAACATGAATTTAATGGCAGGAGGCTTCTCTAGATAGTGAGTTATTCCTAGGTCAAGGAGTGCACCCGGAAAAACAAACGCCCAAAAAAATATTAAATAATTCAAAGGTTACTCATTTTACTAAACCATTTACTCAAATCTAATTCTGTCCCCACAATCATATGACATAAAGGTACCAACACCTCTGGATAGTACTTAAATCTCACAGCTATTATAAACAGTAATTTTTACCCAAAATTTAAGAGACTTTTGTTAATAGGACTTTTATTAACACATAAAATGAAATATTATATCAAATTTATGTCAATTCAAGTACTTTGTAGAAACCACCAAAGCATCCTACTAAATGACATGCTTACAATGCACACCTTTCCCCATCTATATAATCAAGATGGGGCTCGTGGACTCCAGCCCTTCGCTAAAATCCATAGCTTTTCAAATCAAAATTAAACATGTAATTCATTCGTTTTATAAGAAATTTGATCACTTTCACTTAAAAAAGGTTCATTTCTCTATCTTATCTTCAACTTTCTCTAGCTCCTTCTACAGGGTAGGGTTTATCTTTTGGTGGGTCATGCGCTGCAATTTTTTCAGGCTTTAGTGATCACGTTGGACATCCAACCAATAAAATGTCTGTATGTTTGTGAACATTAAATTTCTTAGCTTTTCGAGGTTATATCTTATCTAATTGAAATACCCATTGAAAAATTACTAATTGAAGGCGAAAGATGAATCACACAACCATTTGACTTCATATTTATGCAATATCATTCACTTTAACTTCTTTATATGGTAGTCAGAGGACTTCATTGGGTGCAAAATTTTTTTTTCTTTGTTATTTTTTTGGAAAGGCTAAAACATTGGAAAATCCCAAATAAATGAGGACCTGTTTAAATGAAATACTTCTTTACTAGATTTTTTTCTCGGTACCTATAGATTCCACCTGAAGAATAGTTAATAATGAAATTTGAATACTTTCATTTTCCTTTTTAAGAGAAAACAATTTTACAAATACCTTATTTCATTTCAGAATTATTAATACATGGATTAGCAAAACAAAAATAGAGTTGAGGTATGGCATATAGATACCACTAGCTACAGATGATTGCCTTTGTAAAGATAGAAATAATTTGGACCATGAAATGAGAACCATTATTTGATGGGTTATCAGCTCGAAACATCTTCTTGATTCTTGGATAGGACTTGACCTATTCAACTTGTGCAGATTTTTGTCCCATAGAAAATTATTGGAAGAGAAAGGGGTAGTTAAAGGGTTTTTTACACATGAAATGATAGGAGAGAATTAGGGTTTGGTAGGACTGTTTTAATAGGTGGATTGTCCTTTTCTTATCTTTTTATCTCTTGTGAGAAACGGTTACAAAGAAGGCAGTGCATGAGAGAGAGAGAGAGAGAGAGGGTAGGGCTAAGGGTACACACTTTTTCCCCAAAAAGAAAAAAAATAAAGAAAAAACCTTTATTCCACCTCCCTAGTAAAAAGGATAAATTTGTTAATAAAACTAAAAGAATCAGCACTCACTTTTCTTTCTATAAATAGAGAGCTCATTGGTAGCCTCTGATAGGTCATCCACAATTCTCTCTCCCTCTCCCTCCCTCCCTCCCTCCCTCCCTCTCTCTCTCTCTCTCTCTCTCTCTCTCACGCACACATACATAATGGGAAAGTACCTTTCTTTACTTTTAATTTACTAGTTTTCCTTGAAAGCCATGAAAAGCAGGAGAAGACTTATAGATGGGTAAGGGGAGAGGAGGCAGTACTGGTGATTGCTGTTGACAGAAGATAGAGAGCACAGATGATGATTTGCATTGAAGAGTCTGCATCTCAGTCCTTTGTGCTCTCTATGCTTCTGTCATCACCTTCAGCCCCTCCATCCTAAACAATTGTCTTCTACTCTTCTTCTTCTTCTTCTTTCTATGTTTTGCAGTTTCCATTTGCAAAGTTGTGGTCATGTTAGATTCATGCAAAGGTCTAAAGTTCATTGTAAGTAAACCAAAGTGGCCACATCACTTTCTCAAGTTCTTTGTAAGTAAACCAAAGTGGCCACATCACTTTCAAGTTACAGCCTTAAAGGATATTTGTCCATCGCTTCTGTAAATCATGATACTTGATGCAACAGGTACTTTCCGTTCACCAAAAATCTCAATCTTCATCAACAAAATTTTTGCCCACCTTCAAGCTTAATTTTCTTTAGTATGATAGAGGACCATATTATAAATTTTAATTTCTCATTTTGCAATTGCAATGTCATATATCTCTTCTTTGTGATGTAGGAAAAGATTTGGAACCCTCTCAGCTTGGCTCATGCAGCGAAGTGTGTTCGCAATGCCACTTTTTTTTTGGGGGGGGGGGAGGTGGGAGAGAGAGAAAGAAAAGAAAGAAAATTCTGATACCATATGGCTAGGAATCCAAAAATTAAAGTTAATTATTCCTGTAAGAAGGTGGGTACCCTGCACTTGCTTTTGTTGAAGAAAAATTCACGATTCAACTGAGCGGATCTGAAAAGATGTGCAAGGAAGGTTACACAGACGAAGCTTGTGGTAAATATGTCGACCTCTGACTCCATTTTTACATATCTTCTAAATTTGGGAATTTGCGGTGACTCTAAATGTCATTAGAAAGTCAAAGTTCCCATGCACCTAAACCTGCGATGTCAGACATTCAACTCTGCAGGTTTGTACCAACTATGATCTCATCAAATTCTATTAAATCACTAGTGACTTATGAAATCCGTTTTCAAAAATTAAAATATAGCTGTTTTTCTTGTAATTTTTAAAGGACATATGCTAAAATATCTTTAATTAAAATATTCCTTTTTAGGCATTACTTTTATCAAAATTTGTTCAGACAGAAGATTTTTGGGGGAAAAAATGAATATTATAAAAAATTCATAAAGGAATTGTCTATTTGAATTAGTCTCACACTGATTTAATTGACTTGGCAATAGGGGGTAGGTCCAAAGACCAGCATTATGGACTGAAATATGAAGAAGACTCTTCCACTAGCTTGGACGCAGGAAAGAGACGGTGAATTGGGACAACACCACATCTACATTTCAAGGAGCAATAATTTCAGAGATCTGCACAGATGAAAACCAAGAGCAATTACAGGCATTCATATGCATCTTAGTTTTAACATTCCCATTTTCTTTAAAAAAAAAAAAAAGAATGGGTATTTGTCTTAATGCTATCTAGTAGTATGAGAAACTATGTGTATCCTTCATGAGTAGCATGTTGAATCCTTTTGTACCTTGAGACAGGGTGCAACATGAATTACGTGCCAACATCAAATGATAAAATCCTAAACATTGCTGGGTTTGTAATCAAGTTTTATTCCATTTGAGAAAAATGCATAAAGGGGAATTCTCCTCTTTTTTTTTTTTAAATTTAAATTTGGCTTCTTATTTTGTTAAACATAATTACATGAAAAGAGACAATACTACGTAGGTTAAACATCTTAAATCCATCCCTAAACAGTTCAGCCCTCGGAGCCTGCTGCCTGGGGCTCTGCAAACTCTTCACTATGAACATACCCTCTTTTCTATTTTTTATTTTCTATTTTTTTTCTTCAATGAAGGGGAGGGTATAAGAGGATTTCGGATAATCTTCCATTCCCTCTAACTTTTCAAAAAATCATCCCCTCTGATTGGGAGAGTTTAGAGGTAAGAGTTTAGAATTTTGTAAAAATAAAAAACAAGTAA
The DNA here is from genome assembly GCA_033439265.1 of Dillenia suffruticosa. NCBI lineage: Eukaryota > Viridiplantae > Streptophyta > Magnoliopsida > Dilleniales > Dilleniaceae > Dillenia > Dillenia suffruticosa. The sequence continues at coordinate 18,460,778 of JAVTVX010000015.1, read as the reverse complement.
CAAAAAATATATATATCTTAGTTTCTCTCCTGTTCATTGTTCTTATAACATCCAAATACTCATCCTCTCCCGCCCCTTAACTCCTGCTCTTCTCCCTTTATGAACCTCGCCTTTCATCCCCCTCAAGAATGAAAAATCCGAAACAATAGTTTGTTTTTTGAGCAATTGGAGTACAAATTTATACCCCAACAATCTACTATTTCATAAAAATAGAAATCTCATTTTATAAATACTCTATAGATTTCGAGAGTAGGTTTTAATAAATTTCTCAATCTCTTGGCAAACATGAGGTATTTATAATATTTATTGCTTTGATAATTTTGTCAGTTAGGAATGAAGTATCATCCTTCATTTCACTATTAAGTTATTACCAGAGCTTGTCTACACGTTAGACTTCATCATCATGATCAACTAATAATTCACTATGAACCCAAAGATTCATATTAGGAAAATGAAGTACAAATATATGCCAGAGATGGAGGAGGAAAACATTGTAATTTTTTAGAAATACAAAATTTGAAAGGAATTTTTAATTACATTTATGAGATATTTATATACATTTTTTAGATTTATTTCAAAGCTTTTAACATGTAATCGCATTGTGCCACAGATGTGATAATTATTTTATGCTTTAGCATTACCATTATTGGTCATCTCTTAATCTATCAAAGTTTCTATGTAATTTTCACACTAACTTGTAAAATGGATGATGCCCATCATAAATTTGAACTGTAGAAAACATAATAAAGACCTTAATTGTTTAGGCAGAGAAATGGGGGTGATAATAAGCAAATTCAACTAGGATTTTAGAAGTCATTTTTTATGATTGCAAAGGAAATTTGAGAATTGAGCAGCAAAATCCAATTTAGACATATATTTTATGGCAAGGGAATAAGATACCACACATTTGTGCTAATTTGGGGTCTATCATTAGGTTTGATCAAGAAAAGTCTTTTAACATTTGCAAAGTAAAGAAGAATACTATTGTTGAGAAAGAGAGAGAGAGAGAGAGAGAGAAGATGAATATTACTTCACTTAAACTTCGGACATATGCAGCTAGGCATCTCAAATTTGCTTAAAAATAAGATTCTTAATATTTTCGGCTCCTTAGTCATTTGGAGGATCAATATTATTGTTGTTTCTGAATGAAAAGATATTATCAATGTGCTTTCTTCTACTTTTAACTTGCTAAAACATAATCCTAGCACTCATTAAGGAAACCCAAGAACATGACGTTCTAAAACACAACTTTTGTTTATAAAATGTCTGCAAAAGATGTTTCAATGGAAATATGGTAAAAGGATAAAAAAGACTAGACATGTACGAAAGAAAGGTTAAAGGTGAATAAAGTCGGAGAATCAAGGGAAATTGGCTACCGTGACTGTAGTAACTAATTGGGTTTTAGGAGTGACTGCAAATAAAAGGAAAATAAGCTGATGTGTGCACAATGTACATATATATTTAATAGGACAAGTAACTAGGAACGGCATTTTGTCAATTTCAAAAGCTCTTGCGTTAGTTGGCAAAAGGGCAATTGCGGTTTGCCCTACCATAAATCACGCATACTATTGTTTCTAGAATTTTCCTTAATTGTGTCCTTTATTATTCTTATCCCCCAAATATCAAAATTTATTACGTGACAAATGAAAGGTCCAACACTAAGGTAGAATAAGATGAATGTGATGAGTATTTGAGAGATTATTAAGATATTATTAAATATAAATCTTTCATATTATGAGTATTTAAAAGGTTACAAGGTTATTCACCTTTCATGTGGTTACATGATATCTAATTAATTATATTAACCTTTTCATGTGGCTACATGATAGATGTAACTAATTAATGACAAGTACTATATATGGATGGGTCCTCTCTCTACCTAAAAATGTGATAAGAAAGGTTTAATCACGGTTTAGCGACCTAATTTTAGATGACGGAAAATATTTGTCGTTAATATTGGACCAAGGTAAAAAAAAAATTAAAAAAATAAAAAAATTATTAGTAACGGATTAGCGATAGATTTTTTCCGTCACTGATAATGGATGAAGGTAAAAAATAAAAATTAAAGAAAAAAACTATCAATGACAGGTTTTTTAGAGACAGAAAAAATCCGTCGTTGATAATAGACCAAGGTAAAAAAAAAAAAACTATTATCGAAGAATTTTTTAACGACGAAAAATTTCCATCGCTTATAGTATTCAAAGGTAAAAAAAAATTTAGAAAGGAACTATCAGTGAAGGAAATTTTCCGTCGCTGATAGTTCCTTTTTTATTTTATTTTTAATTTAATTTAATTTTTCTTTTCTTTTATTATTTTTTAATTCTTTTACTATTTTTTATTTTATTTTGTCTTTTCTTTCATTATTTTATAATTCTTTTCTTTATTCTTTTTTTTTATTATTTTTTTATATGAGAACGTGATAAATATTATAAAAAAAATGAAAATTAGATAATAATAATAAAAACAAAATATTTCACAAATGACATTATGGTTCAATAATTGTAACATTCAAATTTCGCCGCCTATGCTCAGGTTCGATTCCCAATGAAGACAATTTTCCCAAAAAAAAAAAAGATGGCAACACACGGGGGCGCGAGAGTAGGGGCAAAGGCAGGCGTGTGTGGGAGCGCAGGCCTGTGCGTGCGCAACCAAGCGCCAAAGCGTCAAGAATCAATGACAAAAATTTTCCGTCACTAATAGTTTGGCATATTGACTGCTATCAGTAACAGATTAAAGACGGATTTTTTACGGACGGAATTCTTCCGTCGCTAATCGCTCACTGATAGTTTTACCTATTGTTTGTTATTAGAACAGATTAGCGACGGATTTTTTTACTACGAAAAAATTCTGTCGCTAATCCATCAGTGATAGTTTAGCGACGGATGATTTCTGTCGGTTATATTAGCGAGAAGATTTTCGGTGATAGAATTAACAACGAAAATTTCTGTTGCTGATAGTTTTAATAGTGTATCAATCTTTAAATCTTCTTAAATTTGTTCTAACCTCTTCTGATTAGTCTTTCATGGATCTACGTTACTTTATTCATCATATAACTTAATTTTGCTCACTTTTACTCATCATCAAATCTCAGGAGGCATTTGATTCACACTCAGGAATCAGACTCAGAATAAAAAATTTTAGAAATAGAAATCAAAATCTGATATCACTGATTTGGTTTAAATTCTGGAATTGATATGATTACTATTGTTGACATTTAATTTATATATATTTTGAAATGAAAATTATATAATTATCAATTTTACTCCTGATAAAAAAATGTTTTTATGATTTAAATATTTTTTTATTAAAGACCCAAAACATATTTGATAAAGAATGAGTTTTTAATGATAAAAAATATTTTATAAATGTTTTTTTTTTATTAAAAATTTTGCCCATTTTGAGGGTGTGAACAAACCTCCTCTTTTATTTTTTTTCTCCTTTGCTACAATAATCATAAACTGTCACAAAATCCAAAGCCTAAATCCAAAGTTACAATATCCCTATAGTAACCTTCTTCCTCTTCCTCCTCTTTCTTCTTCTTCTCCATTGCTTCAATCCAAAGCTTCTCTCTCTCCTCCAACTTTAGCTTCCTCTTCTTCCTCCAATTTGATTTGCCACTCAGGATCATTCAATCTTGCTTCTTGTTCTTTTCGCCTCTTCACCACCATCTCTATCTTTAGTTACTTCATGTTCCCCTTCTTAACTACTGTCCTCCTCTCCTCCTTGCTCTTCGACTCCCATTTCATTTTAATCACTTCTTACCCCTCTTCTTATTCTTCAGCTATTGCTTCTACACTACAAAATTAAATCCCTATACTGACGGTAACTTTTATTGACGGAAACCTTTAACAATGGTTTTTTCTTATCTATGTCAATATTTTTTACAAAACCGTAGGAAAATATATACATATTTCAACGGTATAAATTATAACATTAAGAAAAGTTTATAAACTGTGAGTAAAGTTAACACAGTCGTCGGTAAAAATGATATTCAATTTCTGATGGTTATCATTTATCGTTGGTAAATATAAAAGTTTTAGAAACGATCTGAAATTAATCAGGTCTACTGGATCTACTTAACCATTATAATTATGATAACTTGTATTATATTGTTTGTAAATGCTATTTATCTATATATATTTATATAATTTTTAATAACAGTTTAAAATTTTAGAGTTAATGTAGGAGGGAATAATTTATGATAATGTGTGTTATGTGTGTTGTAATACGTTATAACATGTGATATTATAACTTGTGATAAGTAATGGTAGCTGATAAGTGGTGGTAAGATATTATAACATTCTATAACTTGTGATAAGTAGTGGTAATAATTTGCGAGGAGTCTATAAAAGTATAAAAAATTTATAAAAAAATTAGAATTATCTTGAAATGCACAATATACAATTTTTTAATAATACATACATAATATTAGTACTGTATATATTATTATAAATTATAAATTATTGGAAAATATATGTTAGTTAATATTAATTTAAATTCTTTTATATTAATAATTTAAAAAATTTAAATATTTTTGTATAAAAAAAAAGAAAAGTACAAAAAATTGTGGAAGGTTGAGAGAAAAAAAGGAAAAAAAAATAGAGAGATAGAGTCAGACTCCACAATTCAAATCCATTGGCCGCTTTTTTTTCACTATTTTTTGGCTTTTTGGCAATGAACATTTTTATTCTTATGAAAGTGAGAAAGGTAGAGACTAAAAAAAAAAAGAAAAAAGAAAAAAAGGGACACGTGGCAAGTTGTGGCGTTGACATGTCAAGTTTCCAAATGGAAAGAACCGGTTCGTAATAAGTTTATGATATATAGTCGTCGTAAATGATAAATAGTAAGTAGTAACTAGATGGATGGTAAGTAGTAGTAAATTAAGTTTTATTTTAATTTATATTTCAACTATTACATTTTATCATTTTATATTTCTATTAATTTTATTTCATTTAATTTATTTGTATTTGTATTTCTTTTTCTTATTTTGTGCTTTTTATAAAATTTTTATAAACCATTTCAAAAATAATTTATGATAATTTATAGAATTTATAGAATTCTTTTAATTTATGATAAGTTGTGATAAGATGGTTGGTAATTGTGATAATAAGTGGTAAGTAATAATAATTTGAATGAATGATATTATTATGTTAGTATGATAATATAAAATGATGGTTATTAATATTAATTTAAATTATAATATATTAATAATTTTAAAAAATTATATATTTAATTATAAATATTTACCAAAATATAAAAAATTAATAACTTATCATAATCCGTGGCAGAGAATAAAAGGAAAAAAAAAAGTAAAATAAGAGACACTTGGCAAGTTGTGACATAGTGGTTGATATGTCAAGTTTTCAAACACAAGGCAATAGTTTGAATCTTAATAGATTCTTCTTTTGTTGAAAAAAAAAAACCCTTCCGTTTTTTTAACCTTTTTTTGTTTTTTCTTCTTTTTCTTTTCTTTTTTTTTTACTTCAGTTTTTTCTTCATCCTTCACTCTTCTTTTTTTCATTCTTTTTTTTTCCTGTTCCACTATTAAATAGAGAAATATATTAGTGGAGCATGCCAAGAGAAATATATTGATAATAATATATTAATTATCAATATTATATAATTTTATATAAATTCTAAAAATATAATTTATAAATTTAACTTTTTAATATTTAAAAATTGATAACTCCATAATAAAATCTTTATATTCTCCCCAAAATCAATTTTCTAATTTAATCAAATTTCTCTTTTCAAACAAAAAATATTTTGTTTCTTTATTCTAATTTAATTATTTTTTGGCCAAAAATAATTAATTCATTTTAGACAATTCAAAACAATGATTTTTTTTGCGCCACATCACAAATTAACAATTAAATTTGATCAACCACAAAAAAAATTTATCATTTTATTTCAAATTCAAATAACTCAACTCTTACAAAAACTGACGATATAATACATAATAACAAATGGTAACAAATAGTAATAACCGGTAACAAGTGATATGATATATACATTTAATTTGAAAAATATTATTATAGTTATTAAATTAATTAGTGATAATGAAAGTGCAAAAAAGATTATAAAAAATTTAGAATTGTTTTCATATGCAAATGTACTATTTTCTAATAGTATAATAATAACATCCGTAAATTATTACATAATACATACAAATTACTATATATATTACTATAAATTATAAATTATATTATTGTTGAATGGAGAATATATGTTAGTAATAATATAAAATCATGATTATTAATATTAATTTATCAATCGCCCCACATGCCAAAATGATGAAACATATTGGTGGAGCGCGCTTGGAATAAATATATTAGTGGAATTATTAATATTATATAATTTTATAAAAATTTCAAAAAGAAAAATTATTTAATATACGAATTTATCCTTTTAAAATTTTTCAGTAATAACTCCACAAATTCACGCCAAAATCAAAAACAAATCAAACAATGATTTTTGGCACCGCATCACAAATTGGCGGTTAAATTTAATAAAACTTCAAAATATTTTATCATTTTATTTCAAAATCAAGCGGCAAATTTTGTGAAAATTCCAAAAAAGATTTTATCATTTTATTTTAGAATCAATGTATCTGTCAAAAATTTTTTATTTATTTTTAGTTTCGAACGGAAATTTAATTTTGGCACCAATTATATTTCTCTGTTTTTTTTTACTCTTTTTACTTGTTTCTATAAAAACGAAAACAATATAAAATTGCTAAATTAAATTTAACCTACCTATATTTATTAATATTAGCGAAATCAAACCACCTTACCATAATATAAATATAAAATTTATTTTTCATTATAATATGATTATAACATAAAGTGGTTTTGGCAAAATTAATCAAACCACCTTACCATTGAAATGTGCTCCCTTTCAAAAAATTAAGGCGAAAAGTTTGGATTTTTAGATGAAACAAGATTACTTTATGCTACTTTATATTAGCGGGATTAGCATGAAAAACTAAGAGATATTATTCTAATCTTATAAATAATTTTGATATTATTTTCTTACAATCTTTTGACTTGTCACAAGTATAAATTTTAAAATATTTTTTTACGATTTAAAATGCTAAATTTTTTATTTTAGCGTAAAAAATGTAGTTTTATTTACTTATTATTTAATCATTCTACATTTTTATATTTTTTCTCTATTTTATTCGGTGTATCATTGTATAATGTATGGTAACAAGTGGTAACAAATAGTAACAACCGGTAACAAGTGATATTCTTATAACAAGTGATAAGTGGTAACAATTACAGTAACAATTGCAGTAACAATGTTAATAAAAATAAAAATAAAAAAATCAAATACATAAATTAAAAATATAAAAATCCATAGGTCCATAGATTTTAAATGTATGGTAACACATAAATTTTATCGTTTTTTTAAAACTATATTCAATTTTTACTATTAAAACAAACCGTTTATGTAAATTTTATTTATACTAACCTATATATTGTAACGTCTATAAAAAACTAAAATTGTCATTATTTTTGTATCATATTTAAAAATAGTATAGCTGGCAAGTTGAGATAAATTTATGATAGTGGTAATTTAGTAAATAGGTGATAAAGGTACGTAAATAGGTGATAAGTAGGTACGTAAGTTTATATTGTGGTAAATTTGTGATATATAGTTGTAGTAAACGATGGTAAGTGATGGTAAGTGATGGTAAGTAATGATAAGTGATGATAAGTAAGTCATGGTAAGTGATGATAAGTGATGATAAGTGATAGTAAATAATGATAAGTGATGGTAAGTTATATAACCCTATATAACCACATGGATTTTTGCATTTTTTTTTTTTTTTTTTTGCTTCTCCACATGGTTTTTTTGCATTTTTTTATTCTCTAAATAATGCTTTTTTTGAAATTTTTTTCTTTGCATTTTCCATGAATGCCCATTTTCCATGAATATTTTCCATTTTTCAAATCATGATTATTAATATTAATTTAAATTATAATATATTAATAATTCAAAAAATTTATATATTTAATTACAAATATTTACCAAAATATATAATATTAATAAAGATAAAAAAGAAAAGAAAAAAGTGTCATAATTTGCATTTTGCATTTTACATTATATATTTTCAAAAAAAGAAAACAAAAATATTTACCAAAATATATAATATTAAATAAAGATAATTAAAAATCATGAATTTTTGTTTTGCAATTTTTTTTGAAATTTTTTTCTTGTAATTTTTTTTTCATTTTTATTTGTGAAGAAATCTCAAATTGTTTGTTTGGTTCTACTACTTGCCTTTTCTAGAGTTGTGTGATTAAAAAATAGATGATTTGTAAAGACTCTTCTATTCAAAACTCAACTTTCTGCCCAATGACCTAATCTAAAGTTTTCTTCAGAACAACCGGCAATTCAACTTTAGTTGTTGGTCCAGGGTGCCCGTGCGCCAAAATAGGAGGAATATATTGGTGGAGCGCGCCAAAATGGAAGAAATATATTAGCATAATCGTTAAATTTATTTATATTTATATTAGCGAAATCAAATCAGTTTACCAAATATAAATATAAAATTTATTGTCTCATTACAATATAATTACAAGATGATATCGTGGTTTTGACAAAATTAATCAAACCACCTTATCATTGAAAATGTGCTGCCTTTCACAAAATTGAAGTAAAAAGTTTGGATTAATTTAAACTACTTCATATTAGCAGATGAATTAACCAAGGGGTAATAAACCTAAACATGTGACATGGCAACAAGTATATTTTTTAATATTAGTTATTTTAATAATCATTTAATTAGATTAATTTATATATCCAATATATCTATCAAGAATAATGTTAATAATGTTGCACAAAATAATATTAATAATGTTACTAGTGCAACATAAATTTTATCTTGACTCCTAACAACATTAATTTTGTCTTGACGTCTAAGTGTCAATAATTGTAATTGAGCAAGCAGTGATTGCACTATACAACTAATGTAAAAGAGAAGAGAATGATATTGCTAGTTGATAGTGTTACACAATTTGATATTATTCTTTTACATATTATTGTTAATTAATATTGTTTGTAAAGTTTATTGTCTAATTTCGTACATGATATTATTCTCTTATAACTTTTAACTTGTCTCAAGTGAAAACTTTAAAATATTTTTTTACGGATTAAAATCCTAAGTTTTTTATTTTAGCGTAGGAAATGTATTTTTATTTACACATTATCCAATCATTTTATATTTTTATATTTTTTCTTCTATTTTATTTAGTGTATCATTGTATAATATATGGTAATAAGTGGTAACAAATAATAATAATCGATAACAAATGATAGTGTATCATGGTATAATGCATGGTAACAAATGGTAACAAATAGTAACAACCGATAACAAATGATATTCTTATAATAAGTGATACAATTGGTATAAGTGTAGTAACAATATTAACAGAAACGAAAATACAAAGAAAATCAAATATAAAAATTATAAAATAAAATTCATGATATAATAATAAAAAAAAAGGTAAAATAAGATAAAATTAAACTCACAAAAGATAAAGATGCACTATACACTAGTGTGGATAAGTGTATTCATGAAGAGAGTAATAAAAATTCATATGGATCTAATATATCCAACTACGAGATAAATTTTTGAACATGATATGGTTGGCATGCATGATTCATTCACAAAATTATATAATCATTCACAAATTTACATGATTATACATAAACCAACTTCTCATGCATTTAATGTGGATGAAAATAAATTTCATGAATTATTTTTAGAATGCCAAAAAACTGATATATCCAAATTGAAGTGCACTATACTAATTTTAAATAATATTACATGTGAAATATTAGTGGTTGAGATATGGTTGAAGTTAGTGGTGTGTATGTGTGTGTGTGATATGTCGAAATTGTGTATATGGAAATTGTGGAGTGTCTATAAAAGATTAATTTTTTATTCATTGCAGATTATGTTTTTTAATTATAAATTGTGATCGAATTTGAGACTCAATTTCTACCGATACAATAGATGAAAAATTTAGTGTTTTTCATTAATTATACCAATATAATTAATTACACAATTATATATAATTACATTATATTGTCATATTTTCAAATTATACTCAATAAATTTTTAAAACTATAATACTATATTATATAAATTATTAATTTCATATCATTGTATTATTTAAATTAATAATATTAATAAATTTATCATCATCGAATATAGAATAAATATCATTTTTGATAATTAAATAGATATAATATTAATCAATTATAGTAACTAGTTAGTAAATAGTTTGTTAATAAATAGTAAAAATTATAAGTGATTTTTTCAAAACACATATGAAAGACACATGTGAAAAATTAAGAAACGCGGTAATGAAAAAAGATGAGGGAGAAAAAACGTGATAATGAAAAAAGAGGCGGGAGAAAAAGCATGAAGGCGGAGTTTTAAAAATTTGTTTGTAAAAATTGTATATTATAAATCATACGTGGGTGAAAGTTCCACAATCAAAATTTTTCTATCCTTTTTTTGAAAGCTCTTCTTCCCTAACCCATTTAAACCTTTCACTCATACTTTACAAAATTTTATCAAAAGTTAATCACGTTTGGTATTTGACAATTTTGACGAATGACAGATGAGTATTGTATGAAAAATCACAACTATTTCAAGAAAAAATAAGTTCAGTCGAACAAGTTCAAGCATCCAAGATGTTATTCAGATTTTAAAAATAAACATTTTATTTTTATTTTTATTTGAGATTTAATATTAAAATATCATTTTTAATTTTTTATTTTGAACAATTGTGAAAAAATATAAAATCAATGCTATCAAGATGTTTTGGATTTAGAGAAAAGAAATGCTCTTTACGTACTTCTCTAGTAATATTTTCATTTACATTCATTATTTCTAATTTATAAAGATTTCACTATTTTACTATTGGTTTTTAATGAACAGATTGTCACAAAAGATAGTGGATAAAGATACCTTCAAAAATTGTGATCATGGATAAAGATACATTCAGAAACTGTAACGAATATTTTTTATTTAGAACATCTTAGAAGACTTGTAGTTGTGAAATATGTAATCTTTTTTCTATTTTTTTTGTCTGATATGTGTCAATCATTCTAGTTTATATCAATTACAATTCTTATAATATTTATATTATTTTTGTAATTTCTTTATTTTTCAGTATTTTAATTTACCTATCATCTTTAAAAAAAAAAAGAAAAAAACCGTCACTATTGATATTATATGGTAATCATATGGTAACAATGGTAACGAACAGTAATTTAGTGGTAACCAAAATTGTAATTTTTTTAACATTTGTAATAACAGAGAATAAAAATGAATAACATTTCAAACCTAATATGATGATAAAAGAGAGAGAGTAACATTTTCTGATATTTGTGTAACCGACAATACAAAATAGTAACTATAACGATTAATAATCATATGGTAATCAACAGTAACCATGGTAATCGACAGTAACATGTAGTAATTTACAGTAACTTTTTAGTAACCTACAGTAACTTATACTAACATTTTCTAACCGATAAAAATCGTAATTTTTTTTCATTTGTGATAACCGATAATACAAACAATAATTTATACTAACATATGATAACTGAGTGGTAATCGATGATAAAAGATAGTAACATTTCCTAACATATGTGGTAACCGATGATAAATGGCAGTAACATTTCTTAATAGTTATGGTAACTGACGATAAAAGATATTAATATTTCCTAACATATGTGATAATCGACGATAAAAGATAGCAATTTTTACCGATATTTTTGAAACCGATGATAAAAGATAGTATTTTACGAATACTTTTCTAACCATCATTATAAATCAATCACATGCTCCAACAGTCATCAAAACTGTCGAGATAGATCTATCTCGACTGGTGTATAACCCACTGAAAGCGTATCCATTGGAAAAAGTTTTGCGGACGGTTTTAGTATATTTAGTAAATGATTCCGTCTGAATAGTACATTTGTTTTGTAGTGCTATCATATTGAATCGATTGATTTAGGGTTTCCATTGATTGGTGTTCAATCGAAATTGTTTCAATCACTTCCTTCACCACGTCCCCCTCTTCTTCTTCTTCTTCAGCCATTGCTTCTATCATAGAGTTCGTTGCAAATGACGTTGGCATTACCCTTCGACAAAGCCATTTTCTCCCCCAATTTCTAAGGTTTCTCTCACTCTCTAATGAAGCTTGATAACAAGAAAATAAAGACAATTTCAAAATGTAGAGAAAGAGATCCCTATGCAGTAGAAGAAGAGGTTCTCATGGTCTCCACGGCAATAGTAAAACAGTGCTAGCTAATTACCCCACGCTGTTGGAAGAAGAGACTCTCGAATCACCTACACCATCGGCTAAATGAAAGGGTGGAAAGGCAAAAAGTGACAAAATTTTTTTTCTTAGGTTTCATTGATGTGTTTCAGACAAAACCCATCATTTTATTTGGATTTCGCTAAATCCATATTTTTTGGATTTCATTTCCAAACCTTCAGTCCGATTCTATTAACTCAAACAATTTTCATGGGTTTCAATCCCATTGCTATTTCTCATACCTTTTAAACAAACATCACCTTATTTTGCCAACAAATGGATATTAAAGATCAAGCATGACTCCAATGGGATTGTTAAACGATATAAAGTCAGACTTGTTGTCAAAGGTTATACTCAAAAGGATAGTATGGACTACAAATAGACCTTTTCACCTGTCTCTAAGAAATACTCATTGAGGATATATATAGTTTTAGTTACTCATTACGATTTAGAATTATATCAAATGGATGTGAAAACAATCCTTTTTACTAGAAATCTTAAGAAAGAGATATATATAAATTAACCTAAAGGTTTTTCCATTATAAGAAAAGATCATTTAGTGTGTAAACCAAAGAAATCAATTTATGGATTCAAGCGGACTTCTCGACAATCAATATTAAGTTCCACGATACCATTACTCTTTTGGCTTTAAGGAAAATATCATTGATAAGTGTGTCTATCAAAAGATTAATGGGAGCAAATATATCTTTTTAGTTTTATATGTTGATGAGATATTATTTCCTACAAATGATCTAAGCATATTACATGATACAAAAGAATTTCTCTTAAAAAATTTTGAAATGAAAGATATGGGTAAGACAACCTATATGATTGGAATTAATATTGCGAGATAGATCTCAAGGATTATCAAGATTGTCTAAGAAAAGTTATATTGAAAGAATTCTAGAGAAATTTAAAATGGGTAAATGTTCTCGTAGACCTATTCCTATACAGAAAGGGGACAAGTTTAGTCTTGCGCAATGCTCTAAAAATGACGTAGAATGTAACCAAATGCAATGTATTCCATATGCTTCTATTGTTGGTAGTTTGATATACCTGCAAACATGTGTGAGGCCAGATATTAGCTTTGCAGTAGGTACACTAAGCAGATATCAAAGTCGTCATGCCTATGTCCTCAAAATCGAGTACGCGACAACCGCCGTGTTGCGTTGAACTACATGCAACCTTGGGCACGCACTCCGAGACCCCACAAGACTAATTTGTTATCTACCTAAATTTTGTATTCATACAATTCTCCATAATTATAAATCATCAACCATAGGATCTTCTTAAAAATAAAATAAGAAAAGTTTTCATAACTCATATACAAGTGACTAATCAAAATAAAGATATATGTAGACAAAATCACTACAACGAAAATGGCTTATGGAGACGGACGAAAACCGTGAGGAAAAAGTGATAAATTCGTCGATAAAGTATTCTCCGATGGATAAAGGTTTAGTTGGCTAAACACGGGTTGGGATAGACCTATCCTGAAGTTGTAATGACCGTCGGAGCATGTTCAATATCCGGACGGTTAGAAAAGTGTTGATAAAAATCAACATTATATCATCGGTTGTAAAGAGGTAATAAAAATTACTATATTTATCGTCACTTTTGTAAAGGGATTAGTAAAAGTTACTACCTTTATCATCATTTGTAAAGGGTTAGTAAAAATTATAATTTTTATCGTCACTTTGTAAGGGTTAGTAAAAGTTACTATTTTTTTATCAGTTTAAGGGTTAGTAAAAGTTTATACCTTTATCATCACTCAATAACTCAATATAACCGTTATAATTGATATAACTATTTATTGTTATTAGTGAAATAATAGAATATTAGGAAATGTTATAATTTTTATTGTTGATAAATACAAATGTTAGTAAATATTATTACAATACTGTTGGATCTTAAGACATAGGAAATGTGAATTCTTTATTGTCACATGTTTACTGTTGGATTTGTAAATATTACTAATTTTATCGTCGGTCATTGTGTTAGTAAATATTATTATCTTTATTATCACTTATAGAAGTATTTGGTTAATAAATATTACCACCTTTATTGTCACTTATTGGATTAGTAAATATTACTACTTTTATTATTATTATTGCTTACAGAGTTATTGGTCAGTTAATGTTACTATTTTCTTGTCGCTTACAAAATTATGGGTCAGTAAATGTTACTACTTTTAATATCAGTAACAGAAATAATTTATTAGTAAATGTTACTACATTTATTGTTGTTAGATAATAAATATTATTACTTTTTATAGAATTATTGTTGGTGAGTAAATTTTACTTACTTAGCATATGTTATTTGTTACTTAATATTGGTAACCCAATATTACTACTCTTTTGGGTTGGTTATCACAAGGTTGGTAAATTTTAGGATATGTTAATACAAATAATACAAAGAGTTAGGAAATATTATAAATATCGTATCTTAGAAAATGAAGTACCTTTTATATCATCATGAAATATACATAATAATGTTATTGACACATTACAAGAGAAAGAAAAATATGATAATGTTACAAACATATTACAAGAGAAAGAAAAAGATTAAAAACTTCCGATCAGTACATATCTTCATATCTTCTGAAATGAAATGTTCATGCCAAAAATATTGACTTGGAGCACCCAAAAAATTCCAATGTTCGTGGCATCCGGTTCCAGGATCCAGCGTAATGTGTGATATCATTCTATAGTAATGAAATTAATATAATTCTAAGGTATATTATAAAAACTTGTATATTTAAATATTACCTTTCAGGACGAACTGAGAAGGTGGTGATGATGATGAGGGTTGGTTTCGATGTACACTTCCAACATCTTGTATCGGAGGAAGCTAACAATACAAATGCAAATAATGTGGATTATTGTTCAAAAATAAATATAGTTAGATTATAGTAAGAAATAAAGAAATGATATTTGTACTTCAACACTAGCAATGAGCCTAGCTTCATTAACAAAATTCAACAATTCATCTCGTTGTCCACTTCCGGCATGCATAGCAACATGCATAAGAATATTGCTCATCAGATTAGTAAGATTTTGATTTTGTTCCATTAATTGTTCCATCATCATTTTGAGGTTTGCTTGAATGCTACCGTTGTGATAGAGTTGTAACTTGGCCAACACATCGAATTCTTCCCCTGAAATCAGACCCTTTAACTTTGGATATGATATCAGTTCTCCAAGATAAATTTTAACTTTGTGTGTCACTCTTAGTATCCATTTCACTTTTTATCATTTCCTGTGTAAAATGTATTAAACGTGAATGTTCATATACATATTAATTGAGAATACATAAAAACAATCAATCATGCCACAAGTTCTGATACTTATGTAGAAACTAAACTCACATCTGATCGACTTCTACTTGTAATATGAAGTTTAGCTCGACAAGATTTTGTCTCAGATTGTGTTGTCTGATAAAATGATTTAGTTTGTATTATGATCTAATAAAAAATAATTTCAAATAAAATAATATATGAATTGTTTATACCTTCTCATGTATGAGTTTAGCAAATGACTTAAATCCTAAGTAATGAGGATCACTTAACTTTGTACGACATTTTGAATTTCTTCTACTCATTTCCTAAATAGGGAAAAAGTATCAGACTACAATTAAATTTCCCAAAAAATAAGTAGAAGTAGTAAACTTCTATCTTCTTTATCACTCAACCAAAAAACAACAAGATTCTTGTACTATTTCGGATAAACTCTCTCATCCTCCATTCTCTTTATATTTTCATCTATTCCGAGTAAATCATCAAACCATTTTGATTTGAGAAAATTTTTAAAACTCTTCCATTTGTCAGATAAATTTGCAAGAAACCATTTTTTGGTATCATCTCTGAATGGCTTGAAGGTAATTTTTGACTACAATATAAGAACAAAAATTAAATATCTTAATTTTCTTGTATGGCATGATTCGATTGAGTAGTAGAGGTAGATAACTTTACAATTTTTCACATATTCTCTTTATACTCGGTCAGCATATCACGCCAACTTATATAGTTTATTGGAGCAATAGAATATACTCTGACTACGGAACCAAGAAATCTGGTGAAGATCATACCTTCGATTCCTATTGGTTGATTCAAATTGTTCATTTCAACCAGCATATATTTCCTTTTTTCTAAATCCCAGAATCTTGATAGCGGGTTGAACCCCTACATTTTCTCTTGAGAACTAGTGCAAATGAAAAAAAAAATAGATAATATAATAATTACATAAAAATATATTATGAAAATGAAATGATCTATTTTTGAATATAAACATAAATAAAACCAAATCTGGGATATCATTTTCGAATAATTGGACTTCTTTAGAGTCAACTTGTTCTTCGAATAGTTCTAATTCTTTGTTTTCAGCTATAATAGTCATTTTTCGTTTATTTCGTCTCATATTTTTCATTAAAAATTTTTGGTTGAAAATATTTGATAGAATGAAATTTCGTTTGAATTAGAAATTTTGAGAGATGTGAGAGATAAGAGTTTTTGAAGGAAAAGAGAAATTTCAATATTTGTGGAGAGAAGAAAGGTTTGTAGTATATATATTTTGTTTAGCGCCAAATAAATTTTGGTTTGTAGTATATATAATTTGTTTAGCGCGAAATATATTTTTCAATACCCGTCATTTTGCCCCGTTTTTCACATTTTAGTTTTTAAATTTTTTATTATTTATCTCTCTTTTTAGTTTGAGCAATTAGTAGAGAAGTTTTAACATTTATGTATTACTATATGACTCCATGAAATAGTAGTAAATTTTACTACCATATTATTATATCTCGGGCGAAGCCTGAGTGGCACAACTGCTGGCAGAGCTGCCCAAGCAAAAGTGCGTGGAAATGCCTGGAAGACCCAACCACTTGCTGAGCTACCCACGCGCAAATGCCATCACGGCACAACCTGCGGCTCAACTGGGTAGCGTGTATTATTTTAAATAACAAAACATGTATATTATTATATAAAATCTTTAAATTATATTACTAAATTTGTTATATGAAATAATACTAGATCTCGAACGAATGCCTGCGTGGCACAACCACCGACAGAGCCGGCCAGACAAGCACACGCAAATGCCATCATGACACAACCTGCTGCTCAATCGGGCAGCATAATTTAAAATAATAATTGTATTATTTTAAATAACAAAACATATATATTATTATATGAAATCTTTAAATTATATTACTAAATTTGTTATATAAAATTATGAAATTATGTTACTAATTTTGTTATATACAATCATTAAATATTTTAAATTAATAATTTATATTATATAGTGTCATAATACATTTATTATATTTTTTATGAATGCAAAATTTTTAAAAAAATCAAATATTACAAAAAGTCATATATTGTTTATCTTATTATTACTATATTATTTACATAATTTTATATGATCATATTATTTAAAATAATAACATTTGATACTTAATTTATAATTTAAATTTCGCGGATAATGTGGTTTGAATGGATTGCATATGATGTATGAGTATGAATTATTTAAATTAATAATATCAATTAGATATGTTAATGTCTAATTTATATTTTAGATTTTATAATTAAGGAATTTGATAATTATATTTAATATTATTTATTTAGAAAGGTAAGAAATTAAAATCAAAATATGATAGCAAACTTTATGATCCATAATATTATCGAAATTATTTAAATTAGTAATAATTTAATTGAAAATAATAATAAAAAAAACTAAAATAATTAAATAATGGAATGAGATTTTTGGTTGAAAATTTTTTGTTGAAAATATTTGATAGAAAGAGATTTTGTTTTACTTATAAATTTTAAGAGATATGAGAGAGGAGTTTTGAAGGAAATGAGAAGTTTTGATATTTGTGGAGGGAGAAAGGGTTTGTAGTATATATATTTGATTTAGCACCAAATAAATTTTGGTTTATAGTATATATAATTTATTTAGTATCAAATAAATTTTTCAAAACCCGTCATTTTACCTCATTTATCACATTTTAGTTTTTGAATTTTTTGCTATTTACTTCTCTTTTTTATAGTTTGTGTAGTTAATAGAAAACTTTAACTTTGATATATTACTATATAATTTCATGAATTAGTAATAAATATTACTACCATGTTACTACATCGGGCGCATGCCTACGCGGCACAACCGCTGGCAGTGCCGCCCAGGCAAGCGCATCCGCAAATGCCTGCGCGCGACACAACTAACAACTGAGCCACCCCAGGCAAGCGCGCGTAAATGCCTACACCTGGCACAACCGGTGGCTAAGAAGCCCAAACAAGTGCCCGCAAATGCCCTCGCGGCATAACCCGCGGCTTAACGGGTACCTTATTTTAAAATAATAATTTTCTTATTTATTATTATATGAATTTATGAAATATGTTATTAAATTTGTTATATACAATCATTAAATATATTAAATTTATAATTTATATTATATAGTGTCATAATTATTTTATTATATTTTTTATGAATATAAAATTTTAAATAAAATCATATATTACAAAAAGTCATATATTTTTTATGTTATTATTACTACATTAGTTACATAATTTTATATGATTATATTATTTAAAATAATAACATTTCATGTTTAATTTATAATTTAAATTTCGTTATAATTAAGTAATGTGAGTTCGGATTATATATTTTGATGGATTGCATATGATGAATATTATGAGTATGAATATGAGTTATTTAAATTAATAATATTAATTAGATATGCTAATATTTAATTTATATTTTAGATTTTATAATTATGGAATATGATAATTATATTTAATATTATTTATTTAGAAAGGTAAGGAATTGAAATCAAAATGTGATAACAAACTTTACAATAAAAATCCATAATATTATCGAAATTATTTAAATTAGTAATAATTTAATTGAAAATAATAATAATAAAAAGCTAAAATAATTAAATCAAATATGATAAATTAATAATTAAATGAAATATGAAAAAAATTAAGAAAGCTACCATAAAAATATTACGAGTATATATACTAGTACCATTAAATCTATTATATAAAATGTAATCCTACCTTAATAACAATATTTAAATTTTATGATTATTTGATATTAGTAATAGAACATGATTATTGAAATTAGTAAGTAGTATTATTTAGTAATAATAATATTAATAAGTAATTACGTTGTATGGAATAATAATATTAAATTATAGTAATATAATGTTAATCAAATAAATTTGATAATCATAATTATCATAAATTTTTAAATTTATATTATGAAACAATATAATTTATAATTATATTATATTGAGAAATAATATATTTATATTTCAGACTAATAGTTGTATTATACCACCAAACAACATATTAAAATATTGAGAGTTTATGTTTCAAACGAAACTAACGCCAAATGTTGAAAATCTATCCACACACGTTTTTTTCCCTCCTGTACAAATTTATTGTGAGGCATGAATTTTTAATGGATTTTTTAAAATTTTTACCGTTTAATATATGGTTACACTTTGGAATAGAATAGTTATAGTGAATAGTTTTTGAGTAGTTAAAATGATTACCCTTTCCGATATTTATATATTTCATGTGTTATTTTATTCTTAGGTTTGTAATTTTTAACGTTACATATTTTCATTACCATTATTTTTCGCTTCATACAAATTTCATACAGTTTTAAAAAATAATTGTTACCAGAATAAAAATAGTTACTACTATTTGTTACCATTTGTACAAGAGGAAGTAACTATCTACTTGTTACCAATTATTATCATTGTTACGATATTATATTATACAAATTTTATATAATTATTGTCTTACCACTTGTTATATTAGACCAATATCACTTGTTTTCATTTATTATTATTATTACCACAATAAAAATCATTATTACTAGAATTAAAGTAATTGTTATCATTTGTTACCATTTGTACAAAAAGAAAGTAGTAATTCTTATCACTTGTTACCATACGATCCACCTGTTACCAATTGTTACCATTGTTATGATATTTTATTATAAAAATTTATATAATTATTGTTTTACCACTTGTTATATTAGATCAAAATCACTTGTTTCCATTTATTATCATTGTTACCACAATAAAAATCATTGTTAGTAGAATTAAAATAATTGTTATGATATTCTATTATACAAATTTTATATAATTATTGTCTTATCATTTGTTACATTGGATCAAAATCACTTGTTATCACTTATTATCATTGTTATTACAATAAAAATCATTGTTATCAGAATTAAAGTAATTTTTATCATTTGTACGAAGAGAAAATAGTAATTTTTACCATTTGTTACATGCAACCCACTTGTTAAATATGTTAATCTATATTTTATATTTTAGAATTTATAATTAAGAAATATGATAATTAGATAGTCATTATTTGATAATTAAAATGTAACCCTATCTCAATAATATTATTTAAATTTAATAATTATTTGATATTAGTAATAGAACATAATTATTGAAATTAGAAAATAATATTATTTAGTAATATTAATATTGATAATTAATTAAGTTGTATAGCATAATTATATTAAATCATAGTAATATAATGTTAATCAAATAAAATTGATAATCATAATTATAATAAATTTATAAATTTTTATTATGAAATAATATAATCTATAGTTATATTGTATTGACCAAACAATATATTTACGTTTCAACTCAATCGATCACTAATAGTTGTATTATACCGCCAAACAACATATTCAAATATTGAAAGTTTATATTTCAAGTGAAGCCTGGCCCAAATGTTGAAAATCTATCCGCGTCTTTTTCCCTCTTTTACAAAGTATTGGAACACTTTAATTTTTTATGGGCTTTTTAAAATTTTTACCATTTTTTTTAATTGTATAGTTATATTTTGGAATTGAATAGTTATAGTGAATATCTCTTAGAGTAGTTATAGTGAATACCCTCTCCAATATTTATATGTTTTATATATGTTATTTTATAGTTAAGTCGGTGATTTTTAAAAGATGTTATTTTCATTAACATTATTTTTCAATTTATACAAATTTCATACAGTTTTAATAAAAATTTATACAAATTTTATAATATTATTGTCTTACCAGAAATACAGTTGCACTTGTTATTTGATTTAAATCACTTGTGATCACTTCTCACGTCATCACTTCTTAACATGCCATAAACAAATTTTATAAAATTATTATGTTAGTAATTTGTTATCATTTATTATTTATTTATTTATTATATATCTTATTATCACAATAAATTATTGTCATTTGTTAGTTGATATACATTTATTACCATTATTACCATTTCTTACCATTTGTTATTAAAAAACACTTGTTACCACTTGTGACCATGTTATATTACACAAATTTTACATAATTATACGTCCATTTATTCTTTGGTGGTATAATAATAAAGTACACTTCTTATTTGTTATAGATCACTTGTTATCACAATAAAATTTATTACCAGAATAAAAATATTTGTTACCATTTGTATCAAGAGGAAGTAGTTGTTATTATTATTTCTTACCACTTGTTACTATGCCATCCACTTGTTACCAATTGTTACCAAATTATATTATACAAATTTTATATAATTATTGACTTATCAGTTGTTACGTTGGACCCCAATCCTTGTTACCATTTATTCTTTATTCGTTATCACTTGTAGATGGAGAATAAAAGTTATCATGTTACGATATAGATAGAGAATAAAGTAATTCTTACCATTTGTTACTATTTGTAAGAAGAGCAAATAGTTGTTATTACTAATTCTTATCACTTGTTATCATACCACATCACAATACATGATACGAAGAATAAGAATGAAAGTAGAGTGATTAAAAATATAAAAATATATTAATCTCTTATCCATTGCAAAAATAAAATGGAGAAATAAATGAAATATGAGAAGAGAGAACTAGTATTAGTGCCAAACTTTTGGCGCCTCTTTATTTGGTGCCAAGAAATGGCACCAAATACAAAAGAGGAGGAGGAGGAAGTTGGAGGAAGTGTAGTGAAGTAACCGGGCCGGGCCGGGCCGGTTCAAGGACGGGTCAAGGAACCGCGGGCCGGGCCGGCAGCGGTTCCTAGGCCAGACCGGGCCGTACCGGGCCGGTTCCCATTTTTTCCTTGTGGAACCGGCCCGGCCCGCTGAACCGGAACCGGCGGTTCCTGGCCGGGCCGGTTCAGGGCCGGGCCCGGTTCGGTTTTTTTTTTTTTTTTTTTTTTCTCTTTCTATTGCGTTTTTCTAAATTTTTTTCTAACTATATTTTTTAATTCCATTTTAATTTTATAACTCCATTTTTTTTAACTTTGTTTTTTTTTTAATTAACTTTTGATAATTCACTTGTAATTAAAAATTAGAGACACAAGATTTTTAGAGTGGTTCCACCGAATTCGGTGTACGTCCACTACCAAGCTCATCACTTGGATTTTTAAATCCACTATTTTTTTTTTACATTATTTTGATAATTATATCACATTGATTTTTTTTTCTATTTAAAATGACTTGTAAACAAAAGGAAAATATTAATATTATTATTATTATTATTATTCTTCTTCTTCTTCAACTTCTTGTTCATCATCTTCCGAGACTTTGATAATTTCTTGCATTCTTTTTTCTGCATCCTTCCAATCTTTAATGCATATTAAAACTTCTAAAGTATCGTCCGCTAAATTTGTACGTTTTTCGGTTAACACCGACCACCTGCACTAAAAGCACTTTCGGATGGTACTGTAGATACCGGAGGGGTTAGTACATCTTTAGCCACTTGGGCCAAAATTGGATAATATGATGCATTATTTTTCCACCAACCTAATATATCATATAAATCTATATCATCAAAACCTTCTAATCTAGGTGTTTGTTTATATAAAAGTAATTCATTAAATGATGATGAAGAAGTTCTTTGTTTTTTTTCTAACATGTGTAAGGGATTAAATGAAAATGAAGATGATTGAATACTATTACTACTACTACTAGCTATATTATTAGTATTTAAATTATTAATTTCATTTTCATATAATTTAAATATTGATTGTAAAGTATGTGATATTTGTTGTTTTAAAAAATGTGGGTTAATAGACATTTCAGATGGAAAAGCTTGTACAAAACAATCTATTAACATTTCAGCACCTTCAACCTTAACACGTGGATCTAATGCACTTGCAATTAAATATAAAATTGGAATTTCTTCATAATATTTTAAAAATTTTGTTTTCATTGAAAGAACAATTTTACCAAATCTTTATTCATTTTCAAATTGATTAAATACATAAATAATTTTACAAAAATTTGGTAGCATTAAATGAGTAGTTGGATAATAATATCCAGAAAATAATTTTGTACATAAATAAAAAATTTTCAATAATTTTATAAGTGTAGACGCAAATTCAAAAGCGGTATTATCAATAAAACCATATTCGTAATTTGAATTTGCAAATTCAATTAAAATATTTTGAAAAGGAAGAACACCTTGTAACATGTCATATGTTGAATTCCACCTAGTGTCACATTCCATTTTAAATTTTTTATATTTTTTGTTATGTAAAATATATAATTGTCTCATTTCTTGAGTTTTTACAGCAGAATTTCTTATTTGATGAATTAAATCGCGAATAGGTTGTAAAAATAGTTCTCCCATTGCTAAACCATCCTTAACACATAAATTAATTATATGACATGCACATCTAACATGAAAAAAAGCTCAATTTAAAATTGTTTTTAAAAAATTTTTTAAACTATTAACCGCAGTAGTATTAGCCGAAACATTATCAAAAGAAATAGAAAAAATTTTATCACTTATTCCATAATCATAAACAACATTTGAAATTATTCTAGCTATATGTGCACCAGAATGTGGAAATTCCCAACGTTGAAAAGCTAAAATTCTTTTTTGTAAAGACCATGAATTATTTATCCAATGACATGTTACTACAATATAATATTCTTTTTTATACTCAATTTTCCAACTATCCGAAGTTAATGAAAATTTACATTGACTAGTCATAAATTCTGTAAGTATACCATTTTTTAATTCCTGATATCTATCTAATGATCTCCTCCTACCAGATTTTTTACTACTTTTTTTATAATCGGGTTGTAAATATTTTTGGACATATTATTCAAATACAGGACATGCAACTATACTAAGTGGTAATTCTTTTCTTGGTAGCCATTCTATTTGTCCAATTTTTTTTTATCCGAATTATATTTAAATATACCAATTATATTACCTCCCCCCGTAGAAATTTGTATTTGTTTTGTTTGTGGTAATTTATCTGGATGATTATTAATTAAGTATCTCTTAAGTGTGCCTACCTCCCAACCTTTTAAAAATTTATATTTTTGATGACAAATTTTACAAATTGTTTTTTGTTCATCATTTTTTCTTTCAAAAAATGTCCATATATTAAAATCATTTTTTTTAGTTTGTGTTGTGTTAGATTCAGTGTTACTAGGTTCGGTTTCTTCCAAAAAAGTTTCAATATCTATATGATGGGGAATTTCAAAAAATGGAGGAAGAGGAGATTGTTGAGAAGATTGTGAAGAGTGTGTTCCGGCCATTTTATAAAAAAAATTAAGATTAAAATTTTTAAAATAATATATACGATAAAATTTTTTAAAGGAAATTTAAAATTAAATTTTTTAAAAAGATAATACAAATGTAATGCAAATGCAAAAAAATAAATATGCAAAAAATTTAAATATACCGATTCGACGAATACCGTAGTTGTTTTTCGCAAAATCTTGAATGAGCTCCCAACCTTGAAATCTTCTCAAATCTTGATTAATGTAGATAATGGGGTATAAGGTGATGAAATGGTGTAAATTTTGATGGAAATGGTGTAGAATTTAATGGAAATGGTAAAAAAAATGGTGTAGGTAATGTGGTATAAGAGAATAGAAATGGTATAAAAATTGGTGGAAATGTAAATAATTGTGGAAATGTAGATAATGGAGAAAATGAAAATGGTGTATAAGGTGATGAAATTGTGTAAATTTTGATGGAAATGGTGTAAAATTTAATGGAAATGGTAAAAAAAAATGGTGTAGATAATGTGATATAAGAGAATAGAAATTGTGTAAAAATTGGTGGAAATGTAAATAATTGTGGAAATGTAGATAATGGTGTAGATAATAGTGTAGAAAATGATGGAAATGATATAAAAAATGGTAATACAAAGGAAATAATAATAAGAGAATGTAGTAATATTGAGAGAACGTAGATGTGAGAGAGAAAAAGAGATTTTGTTGTGAAGATTTTGGAAATGGGGTATAAGATATTTATAGGAAAATTTTTTGACCCTATGGACCAAAATAACCTCAAAAGTAGCCGTTTTATAGCTGTTGGGAGGGGTAAAATTGGAAAAAAAAAATTTCAAAATTCAAAAAAAAGGGGGAAATTTGAACCGGAACCGGCCGGGCCAGGCCGGGCCGGTTCTGGGCCTGAACCGGCGGTTCCAACCGGTTCAGGTCCGGTTCCGTGCCGGTTCCGGGCCCGGGCCCGGGCCGGTTCGATCCGGGTCTCTTTTCCAAACTAGGCCGGTTCCCGGTTCAATTTTTTTTTGAACCGGCCCGGCCCTCTACAGGAAACGGTTCCGGGCCGGGCCGGGCCGGTTTATTGTAGCCTTGGGACGGTTCCGGTTTCGGGCTTGACCCGGGCCAGTTTTCGGGCCCAACCCGGCCCGGTTTCCAGTCTAAGGAAGTGGGAGGAAGTACTACAAAAAATGCATCATTTACTAGCAGGCCCCTTTACCAACGGGCCCCTTTACTAGCGGTTGGGACAACCGCTCATCTCATACAAATCAACAAAGGAAGACTTGTCTCCATACAAATCGACAAAGGTTTTTTTCTCTTTGGCTCATCTCACAGGTTCGTATTCTCTCTCTCTCTCTTCTCTTCTCTTCTCCATCTTTCTTTTGATTTTTTTTCGCATGCGAAGCATTGATATGATGGTTTCTTCGTCGACTTAGATCTTACTGTGTTTTCTCCTCTTTGATCTGTTATTTGATTATGTTTTGTTACATCTTTTTTCTCTCTCATGTTCGTGACTGTGATTGATCTCAACGGAACAATTTTTTCTTTGTTTTTCGATTGTCCGTTCGGCTTTTTTCATTGGTCTCTCATAAATACACTCTTTCTCCCCGCTTGCGAGTCAACGTTTAGGGCCTTTCAAATGTCAGATCTTTTTTCCTTTTTTTTTTTCTTATATTCACATTTGTTATAAATAAAGCACCATTTTCATTTATATGTTAGCTGCATCATTCATATCTTTTATGATTAACTAATCATTGATCAATTTATTGACTGTCGATCAAATGATTAGTAGTGAATAAGGTAAGAGTATGAATAAACGCACGAAATATATTCAACAAAATGCCTCTGAGAGCAACTTTGGGAGAGTGAATTTTAATAATTAGTCATTACAATTATTTAGGTTTGTGAATTTTAAAATATGATGTGCAACTTCGCAAAATATTTGGAGCTGTTTGCTCATTGGGAGAGGGCAGCTGAGCAAAAGTTGTCCATTATCGTTGCTGCATAGAGAACATGTTGTTTCCTAATTTTGTGGGTCTATTACTTTTTACCTGAAAATAAATAACTACATTTTCTTGGTTTCTGTTTGCAGGGGAGGATTAAGACGGAAACATGAAATTTTATTCGTGGGGTTAAGTCTCCAATATTTAAAGAGAAAACATAATTTCTATTTCAGTTTTTATGTAATAATTGTTGCATGATTTAAAATGAAAATTATCATAGTGATGTTTACTGAAAAGGTTCTGAGTTGTCCCATTTATGGTTGTTAATCAATAGCACTTCCATCCTATAATGAGCCGTCAGCTGTAATATATGTTTTCATTTTTCATTATTTTGTTTGGTGTCATTTATGGAGGAATTATAGAACGATATTTCATTTAACATGAAAAGTATTGCAATATAACTGTTTATGCACTCTTCCTTATACTAAATCTTGAGTTAGTTGTCAATTTCAAGTATTGAAACAACTCTTGTTGTGCTATAGACCGTTCTAGGCATTTATGTTGCTGGTGTGGTAGTAAAGGTGGGCAGCCAAGTGAAGGAACTAAAGGTTGGCAATGAATTCTACAATGATATTAGTAAGAAAGCATTGAAGCATCCCAAGCAATTTGGCTCCTTAGCTGAGTACACTACTGCTGAGGAGAAATTGTTGGCACTTAAACCAAAGAACTTGGACTTTCCTAAAGCTGCGGGGCTTCCTTTGGCCATGTGGCCACTGGCATAGCGCTTTACTAGTACGGGCATAACCAGTGGAATTTTTTGCTGCTATACAAAATCCTGGAGTCTTTACCAATAGATTTTGGGGTCTTTACCAGCAGTCAAAGACCGCTGGTGAATTTTTCTTTTTTTGTAGTAAAGACGATTGATAAAATATATATTTGTATTCATTTGATTTGATGTAAAATTAGTTACTCATAATAAAAGGGATATAAATGACCAATTAATAATTTAATTTAAATACAAATTGTATATAATAAAATTTGTAAAATAATTATATAATTTCATATCATTATATCATATAATATAATAATAATGAAATTATTATTTTGTTTTTTAAATTAATAATGTTATTATTTTAAATTACGGGTGGGGTGGGGCAGACATGAGCCGCCGACACTAGGCATGAGCCGCCTGCACGAGGCATGAACCGCCGGTTTTTATATAGTAGAATAGTAATATAGTAGTAACAAGTTGTGGTATTTATATATCATAATAATATTTACTACTAATACAATGTAGTAATATTTATTAGTACTAAAATAGTAATATAGTGGTAATAAGATATTAATATAGTGGTGCGGCATGAGGCATGAAGCACAAGGCTTGAACCGTCTAATAATATTTACTACTAGTAATATAGTAATAAAGTAGAAATAAGTTGTGATATTTATATATCAATTACTAATATAGTACAATATAGTAATATTTACTGGCAGTGTGGTGCGGTATGAGACATGAACTACCGGTTTTTATATAGTATAATATAAGTAATATAGTAGTATATAGTACAATGAACCGTCGGCATGAGGAATAAACCGTCGGTTTTAATATTAATTTATTTTAATTCACATTTAATTTGACAATATACTATTTTAACATTTCAACGAGAACTTCAGAATAACATTTATTACTAAATTAATCACAATAATCAATTAACAGATAATAACATATAATAATATTTACTATATAATCACAATAAAATATAGTAACATTTACTATAAAATAGTAACATTTACTATTATAATAAATTGTGGTATTTATATATCACAATATAGTAAACTACTAATATAGTATCGAAAGTTTTTATATAATACAATATAGTATAATATAGTAATATTTACTACTAGTAATATAGTAATATAGTAGTATATAGTACAATGAACCGTCGACATGAGACATGAACTGCCCGTTTTAACGTTAATTTATTTTAATTCACATTTAATTTAACAATATACCATTTTAACATTTTAATTTTAACATTTCAATGAGAACTTCATAGTAACATTTACAATTAAACTAATCACAATAGTCAAATTAACAAATAATAAAATATAGTAACATTTACTATATAACTATAAAAAAATATAGCAACATTTACTATTATAATAACGGATATGAAAGATAGTAAATTTATTTATCTCTTGTTATAAAATGATATTAACATTTACTATATAATCACAATAAATATAATAACATTTACTATAAAATAATAATATTTACTTTATAATAACGGATATAAAAGTTAGTAAATTTATTTGTCTCTCATAATAAAAAAATAGTAATATTTACTATTAAACTAACCATAATAGTCGAATTAACAGATAATAACATATAATAACATTTACTATATAACCACAATTAAATATAATAACATTTACTATAAAATAGTAACAATTACTATTATAATAAGTTGTGACATTTATATATCACAATGAAGTAAACTACTAATATAGTACCGCCGGTTTTTATATAATATAATATAATATAATGTAATAATATTTACTACTATAATATAGTAATATAGTAGTATATAGTACAATGAACCGCCGGCATGAGGCATGAACCGCTGATTTTAACATTAATTTATTTTAATTCAAATTTAATTTATCAATATACAATTTTAACATTTCAATTTTAATATTTCAACAAAAATTTTATAGTAACATTTACTAATAAACTAACCACAATAGTCAAATTAACAAATAATAAAATATAGTAACATTTACTATATAACCACAATAAAATATAATAACATTTACTATAAAATAATAACATTTACTGTTATAATAATGGATTTGAAAAATAGTAAATTTATTTGTTTCTTATTATAAAAGAATAATAATATTTACTATTAAGTTAAATACAATAGTTGAATTAATAGATAATAAAATATAGTAATATTTACTATAAAATAGTAATATTTACTATTATAATAACAGATGTGAAAGTTAGTAAATTTGTTTGTCTCTCATGATAAGAAAATAGTAATATTTACTATTAAATTAATCACAATAGTCAAATTAATAGATAATAACATGTAATAATATTTACTATGTAACCACAATAAATTATAGTAACAATTACTATAAAATAGTAACATTTACTATTATAATAACGGATATGAAAGTTAGTAAATTTATTTGTCTCTCATGATAAAATGATAGTAATATTTACTATTAAATTAAGCATAATAGTCGAATTAACAGATAATCAAATATAGTAACATTTACTATGTAATTATAATAAAATATTGTAACATTTATTATAAAATAGTAATATTTACAATTATAATTTCGGATATAAAATATAGTAAATTTATTTATCTCTCATGATGAAAAGATACTATCATTTACTATTAACCTAACCACAATAATCGAATTAACAGATAATAAATATAATAACATTTACTATATAACCACAATAAAATATAATAATATTTACTATAAAATAATAACATTTACTATTATAATAACACATATAAAAGATAGTAAATTTATTTGTCTTTCATCATAAAAATAATAACATTTAATATTAAGTTATGCACACTAGTCAAATTAACAGTTAATAAGTTATAGTAACATTTACTATATAAATACAATAAAATATAGTAACATTTATTATAAAATAGTAATATTTACTACTATAATAACGGATGTGAAAGATAGTAAATTTATTTATTTTTCATGATAAAAAAATAGTAACATTTACTATTAAACTAACCACAATAGTCGAATTAACAGATAATAATATATAATAACGTTTATTATATAACCACAATAAATTATAATAACATTTACTATAAAATAGTAACATTCACTAACATATATATCCGATAAACTGTTTCCAACACTTTTTTAAATATCAATTTACATATTCTATACTTATCATATCTTAAATATCCTATACTTACCATACTTATCGTAACTTATCATATTCTACATATCCTACAGTTAGCTATCTTACATCTCTACACTTTCCATACCTTACATTTCCTACACTTACCGCTATTTGCTATATCTTTTTACATTTACTATTTCTTACTATATTCACCCATCATCATAACCGTTATACATACAACTTTGTCTATACAGACACTTTTCAAAATCGTGACTACAAGAGTTATATTTTGCTATCACAACTTATAGCCATAAGAATAGGGGTATGTAAATTTAGATGTCGTTATATTCGTAAGTATAAAGTCGTGTTTATACAAACGGTTTGCTATCTTTACCTACAGTTCAAATTGTTTTATCAACGACTATTTTAAAACCGTAAAAAAATCTATACTATTTCCGACGGTTTCAATCATAACCGTCTGTATAGATTCAAAAAACCGTTACTAATACTTACCGACAGTAAACGTTACCGTTGGCATAATATTTTTATTTTGTAGTGAGTATTAAATTTTAAACAACTAATCTATAATACAATATAACGCAGCTTCTATTGACATTTCCCATGGATCTATCTACAACTACCTAAGTCCAAAATAAGACTATCTTACGTGAATTATATGATTTCAGCAAAAATAAGTCTAAAAAATTTTCAAAAGAAGACCCTTTATCTGCACTTACTATCTACAAACTTGAAAATATGAGAGAAAGAATGAGATGAGTATAAATATACCCAGTTGTGAGAAGTCTATGTATATGCCAATGAGTGGAAGTGTGATCATATCTTAAAGTCATTAACAACAAAAATCATTACAAAAGTATTCACAAAATCGTAAAACATTCACAAGGCATTAACAATCAAAGTATTCAAGTAAAATATTTCTCTTTGCATCAAATAGGTTGCATTTCATTCAAAACTTTGGGACTGCTGAAAACATACTTTCCAATCAAAGACTTTGGTCGGAGTCAAGGAATGGTCCACCAAGAATTTTTTTTATTCATTCATTTTTCTAAAAGTGTTTCGTCCTTGGTGTTTGCTTGGACATCACCATTGGTGACTCATGGCTGCCCAATCTTAACTTTGGGTAGATTAATGCCTTACATCACACTACCCCAATCCAAAAATTCGGGTCCACTCATACTGCTCTTCCTCCCATCAGTCATGAGTGAGCAATAAACCACAATAGTTGCATAAACAATCGGTCACAAAAAATATTGTTTTAATTTATAAATAAATTCCAAAACCAAGTTGCAACCCATTCACATTTTTGTCTCAATAAACCCCAATCAACAAAGTAAGATAAATCATGTGACAAATATTTCCAATATTATCATTTCAAAAGAATACATTATACTCAAATTGAATTATAAAACCATATTTCATAGTAAGATTTTTCAAAACACATAAAACATTTCTCATTAATAAAATATAAAAGTCTCACTCACTATTTGGGGAGGGTGTGCACTCCTATTAATCCATATTCTCAAGCCTATCCTTGTTTGAAAGACTTTCATCTAGTTGATTGTATAGATCATAACATAGAACTGAAGTTAGACACTTATTCAATACTACTATGAAACTAAATACTCAAATGAAAAAAGGGAAGATATATCTTTTGCCCAAAACATTAAACCATATTTAAAGTTCATTTTTATATTTTCATATTTTAGAAAAATAATTGTATTTTAAATTAGTATTCTTGGATTGCCAAACTTCCCGCTTTTCACTTAAAAACTAGATGTAAAACAGCAATTTTTATGTTTATAGCTTAGATTTATTCCAATTACATAAAGATATATAAATCAATTTTATATTACCTTAACTGCATAATTTTCAATCTGCGCAGTTTTGGGAAAATGGTTGTAACTTTTACTACACGTATTCAAATCATATGATTCTTATCTCAAACTAAAAATAAGACAGATTTAAATATTTCATATTCAGAGTTTAGGTTAATTCAATTTAGAAGATATCTCAAAATCGAACCAAAGTAACAGAGCAGAAATAGGGGATTATTCTATAGAATGCCTCACTTTAAAAAGATTACTAAAAATCCAAATCTTATTAGATTTCAATGAATCATATCTTATTTTTAAGATATGGAAGTCTAGTTTCATATGTAGAAAATCTCACTTGATTTGCTTTTATGCAAAGAAAGTTATAAACAAAATACTACAACATGATCAGAAAATTCTGTTTGCAGAAATTCAAAAATTTTATCTTTGTTCTAACTCATCCATATACTCATATATTCAAATCATCAAACATGCTGTTCACTATCATTTCTATGATAAACAAGAACTTAAAAATCATGGATTTAAAGCTTACCTTTGACTTGGTTCAAGGATTTCTCAAGCAATCAACTAAATACTCCAAGTACTAGTTTCTTTGATTTATTTTGATAACCCTATGCTTATGCTATTTTCAAGCCCAAAGATTTTCTAAAGATTGTTAAAAGCAAGGTAAGAGAACTTAAAAATTAAGTACTTTTGTTGAGAAATGGTTTAGAGGTTCTTGGATGGTTAAAAAAAATGAAGGAAATATGATGTAGGGAAGAAAATACAACTTCTCTCTTTCTCCTTCTCTCTCTCTCTCTACTTTCTCACTCTTTCCTTCTTCTCTCAGCTAAGCACACAAAGACACACACACAAGAGTGTATTCAAGAATGTTCAAGAGTGTGGAAGTGGATATCTCAAGTTTGGCCTTCAATATTAGGTTTTAAGAGTTGGATTTCACTATTAGTGTACAGCAAGCCTAATTTGTTTTTTTTTTTTTTTACCTCACTAAATTTCATTATTCAAATTTATACAAAAATTCATTCTATAGGTTAGAAATTATTCATGCAATTAAATCGAAAATTTTGGATTTTACAAAAGTGATCTCAGTATGGGTCACTTGAAGTTTTTTATTTTTTATTTTTTATTTTTTTATTTTTTTATTTTTTTATTTTTTTTATTTTTTATTTTTTTTTATTTTTTTATTTTTTTATTCTTTTATTTTTTATTTTTTTATTTTTTTATTCAATAATTCTTTTTCTTTTCTTTTTTTTTATTTTGTAGAAAAATAAAAGTATTTTATTTTGTTAAAAATTTTTATTATTTTATTTTAAACTAACAATTTATTAATTTATTATTTTAGAATAAATTATTATTTTATATTATTTTATTATTATTAAAAAATTTATGTGATAAAGATAACAAATAAAAGAAAAAAAGAATATGAATAGATGTATTATTGTAGATGGATGGTTGTGATGTTATTAATGTTTTTACTATGCTACAAAAAGCGATAAATGAGACAATGGGATTGGGAATGAACCCTGAGAATACCATCACAGTAATGGTGTCGTAGCTTCCATTTCAGATGCCTCGTGTCAACTCAAAGTTTCAAAGAGGTCAAACAATCCCTAATTCAAGGTATATGGAACAATATTCTTGTCGATCACTACATAATATGAAAGCTTAGAAACAACATTACTACTCAAAATCTTGAAGTTATCACCCAAAAGCTAATATCACTATGTGATATTGTAGAATATATCTAATCATTATCAAGTTTTCAACAAGTTCAGACTTGAGTTGTAATGAGCCAAAAAAGATGTTTGTTTGGGCTTATTTGGGAGACAAAATAAAGAAAAAGAGGGTAGATTTTTTTGAATGAATGGTGCATCACACTATGCAAAGTTTTGATCTGGACAATTAAGTCATATGGATGGACCCACCCACTTCCAAGCCACACTAGCTAGAAATTTGAACCCCATCCACTGTCTTCAAAGATAGTAATGGGAACACCATAGCCACATGTGAAGATAAGAGTTCAAATGCATGCGTTTGGGATTCCTTTCTTTTCTTTTTTTTTTTTTTTTTTCTGATTTTAATTGACAGATATCCGAGTTGCTCTGACTAATCTGGTCGAGTACCGTAAAACTTATTGTGAGGTTGACACTTTCAATTCTTGTCTTCACATTTCTAAAACTTAAACTCAAAATTTTGATTAAAGGATTTTAGCGTTCTGCCACTACACCAGATTGATGACCTTTGGATTCTTTGCATTATGAGCTAGTGGGGTCAATGAGCACACCTTGAATATATGACTAAAACTTATACTTTAAAGGACCGACCATATTGCTTGGTCTGTTTTGGGGAATACACACTAAAGAAGAAAGATTCCACTTGGCATGTTCGTCAATTTGTCAAAATTCACAAACCTCTCTTTCAATGCTTCCCTCCTTCCCCATCCACCATTTTTGAGATGCCATTTTATTGCCCCAAAAGATTAAGCGTGCTCCAAAAGCTAAGTTTCGCAATGATGGCACATGAACTCATCAAATCTCATAGGCACTTCTTAGATAAGGTTTATTCTACGAAGACAGATGCACCGATCATTTGATGCCTCCTTATCATTATTACCGTCGCCAACGTAAAGAACAATTTTAGCTGCACAATTCAACTGCAAATATCCAGGAAAAAGTTTTACTTGAAGGTTAACCTAATGTGAGTATTTTCAACAGAAGTTAAATTAATTAATTTATAAAATATTAAATTAATTAATTTTTACATAAAAATAATTATATTTTTTTATATTTATATATTTGTTCATATTTAATAAATTATTTATTTAATTATAATTATAATTTTTATATTATTTGTTTTATAATTAATAATTACATATTTGATTATTATAAATTTTTATTATAAAATATGACAATTCTATTATTTTTATAAAATAATTAATATTTTCATAAAAATTTTTATATTTTTTCTATTTATGCGTTTGTCTATGCTTCATTTTTCTTTTTTCCTTTTTTTTGTATTTTTCAAAATATCTGCCCATATCGTTTCATATCCGTTCCGTTCTCATTTTTCATTTTTGTGCAACCTATGTTGACACACCCTTGATCATTTATTCGGTAGGATATTAAAAAGAGGATTAAAAAAAAAACAAATAAAGCAACAATCATATAAGAACCTAGTTCAACGAAGCCACACCACACAAACACAACAAATACACTACTCATGACCACCAAGAACCTAAGAACAACCATACACCAAAGAGCATCCTACCCAAATGACTCCAGTGCGTTGGTAAATGCACATAATACAGTGACACAAGCCCTACGGTTCATGCATTTTCTCTCATACAAATATATGAAATGATATGACCATGAAGTAGTGACACAACCCAGCAAAGTTTCTTCCACTTTCTTATCACCTGTGCAATCATATAGCAGTGACACAGGCCCTACGGTGCATGTATTTTCTCTCATACAAAAATATGATATGACCCAATGGAAGGATCTTATCACAGAAATGGATGCCGACACTGATGTCTAATTCTTATTGGCCTACTCTCTTGTCTCCCTCAAACAACACCCCTCCAAATAGGGAAAAACTAAATAATTGCCTTGGCACCTTTTTGAATAATCTGGTGCCATTCCACCCTTTTTGTAATGTGCTGCTGTTAGATTCTGCTCCAAGTGGCAGAAACCAGCAACAGTTCTTTTAATTTTCTTTTCTTTTTTTTTCAATTTTGTAAGACGAATTTTCTAGTCGATTGCTAAACATGGCAATCAATGCTGATTAAAGATAATAATTAATATAAAAGAAATATATATACAAATTCACATACATACAATAGAAATAGATAGATCCAATTCCTTCTTAATTGGGTAATCTCTTGAACCTATATTATACCTACACTGCAGTGGGTCATGCTGCATTTATTTCTTGCTGCAGGCCTTGCATATCCAAACATGGTAAGGATTTTAGTGTGTGTGAGAGATAGAGAGAGAGAAGGCGGGGGGGGGGGGGGGCAGAGACAGAAATCAGTGAATCATTGTTATATTGAACCGCACTTAAAGAGTATCACATCGCAGTGCACTTACTTGTCTTGTGCTGGGAAGTTATCTGTAGCACGGCGCAATGCATGATGGATATCACAAAACAGAAAAAATCTACACCCTATATAGACTGGCTTGGCACCTTCTGATTCTGACCTTTATCAATAAATTGTAACAGAAAGGAAGTGCCAACTACAAGCAAGATATAGGAAAGTACTCATAAATCAATCGAAACACTACAAATGTATAGGTGGTCCAACCCGTACACCAAATCCATACATCGTCAAACAGCCAATCATTTGTCGTAATCCAATTTCGAATGAAAACAAGATTGGATGCCTTCATTTATTTAGTTTTTTTTTCCCCTTTTTCCTCTATGTATTGTGTGGAAGCACAAGGTGAGGTCCTGGTTGTTTCCCTAACTTTTTCCAAGGGCAGGGCATTTTTCCTGCATAAGCATTTAAAGTCTTGTATCCAAATATGCCTTGTCAATCAAATAGAGTGAACATGTAACATGTTTGGCCCAAAATAAGTCAAATATGTGAATACACTCATCAAAGGACAATGTCACTCTTATGGAAACCAAAAATTGAGAAGAGAGGCCACATGATTTCATGTAACATACTTCCTTTACAGAGATTATCACAATTTACACCTAAAGTTTCATGAAGCAACATGGTGACAGGCACTTCAATAGTGACAATCTCTGAAATTCAAGAAACATTCTTCCCCTTAATGTATAGATGAACTAATTTCCCATTATTCTAGTTTTATGATTTCAAAGGTTAAACAACGATTTTCAGAGGGCTAAAGTTAGTAGAATAAACAAACAGGCATTCCAAATCCAGTGGGATCCAGTGTCCTATTGGCAGATCAAAAGACGGTCAATTCATTTCGGTGGCAAGCATAAGTTACCATAAAGTGAGAAAGTTCCACATCCATAACCAAGTTCATGAAGCTAGTGATGGCCAAATTTTCATATCTCATGCAAATAAATATGAATCAATCTCAAAGGAACTTTATTATGTAACTTAATTATAATCAACTTTGAACCAAAAATACAAAAATATTTTTGAATGGAAAACTTAGGATTAGATGTAAGGCATGAATTTTTCACTATACCTGGACCAAGCATTTACTTCTGGGTCAAGGGCATTAAGGATAATAGTCTTAAAACGATCTACTTTTTATAAGATCCCCCGGCCAGTTTTTATACAATAGGCCTGGCAAGAAGAGAAATAACAGAACACGATGAGAGAACATCAAGCTAGCTGCAATACTGCCAACCATCAAATCAAAGAATAAATCTCCTATTTCATAAATACTCAAAATAATGAGAACAAATGCCAATATACTCTCAGAAGAGGCGTTACATGCTAAAAACAGCAGAGGACTATCCTGGAAGACTATTTTACAGCAACATCTTAAGCTTTAGTGTGCAAAAATGCTAATTCCATAAATATTCACATTTTTAAGTATGATCAACCAACAAAATGTAAAATAAACTGACCCAAAGAAGTGAAGGAATGCATTCTGAGCGTTATCTGCTAAGTTATATAATACATGCGAAGCATTCCTGGAAGCTCCTTCTTCTCATAATGCTTTGGAGTTGAATATCTGTGGAGGAATACAATAGCATGCCAACATCCAGGAACAAAATCATTTCCACTTGTTCTTGAGAGCATTTATGGAGTGCAACTTGTGAGGAAAATCACTGTCAGACCAAGGTATATTTCATCACCTCTAATTCTTCTCAAAGGCGAATTACGCACTAGAAAACATGAATGAGGTAACACTTTCTTTTGGGCGTACGCGACGTTGTCACTTTACAAGCATTTTGTTCCAAGTTTATTCTTATAATAACTTTGGAGTCAAATGTTACATAAAAACCTTTCATGTTCATTTGCAGACAACCTCACAGTGGAAACCTTTTATTTATTCCTAAAATGGGGTTACAAAAAGAAAACCGCAAATCATACATAAGTTTAATTCTATATACATTCCTTCTGCCTCGAACCTTTGAATGTATAACACTAACATTCAAATTGAAGCACTAACCTCACCTGCATTAAATAAACTAGGGTAGTGTCAAGTGTCAGCATTCCCTGATAAATCAAGACTTAGTGCAATAAGGTCTCCTTTACCTCGACCATCGCCTCCCAAGGAAAAATTGCTATTCTTTCTAACCAGCACTTATGCCTAATTGACAGCTGCCCTCAATATCCCTATTCACACTTTCCTCCTTGATTGAATGACTATGTAGAAGCCGTGTGAAACTGGTTGTAGTATCTAAAAAGTAGAGCATAAATGTCATAACACAACAACACACAAACATTGGTATGGGGCCAAAGATCCAGAGAAATAAAGGGAGTGATAGGTAGAATGCCCTTAATCCAAGGGACCAAAAGAAGCTTCCACGATTCAGGTTTCTCGCAACATATTCAATGCATTCTCGTCGTCCTTGAGAAGCAGGTAAAGTAGAGAGAAAACTAACATGGGCATAGTATCTGATGGACTGAACATTGCAGAGGAATGCAATAAGGAAGCAGAGCAAGATCGAAAAGTACTTAATTGACGAGAGCAGGGGAGTCTTGTTTCCATAAACTAATTGAGATGATGTGCGGGCAGTGTTTGATGTGCTGCTCACAAACACACTGATCAGTGAACTGAGAGTGATGGCTGTTGTTGCCAGGACTGTAGAAGCCATTATGTTGTTGCGTAGTGTTTGAACTGACAAAACACCATTCTTTACAGGATCCTGCAAAACAATACATGAAGTTAACATCCTCTGTGAAACAAAAATTTGTCACCTTTGTTTCAAAAAGTACAGCCATCTATTCTTTTAGTAAGGATGTCCTCTTCTCAACCAAAAAGAATCATAAGCCACAGAATATTCAGAAGTTCTCGTAACAACAACAACAACAACAAACCGAGCTTTAATCCCAATAATTTGGGGTCGGCTCTTTGAGAGACAAATTTGTAAATGGTTAAAAAAATAAAAAGAAAAATAAAAAGAAGAATAAATAAATAAATAGATAAAATAAAAAATATATATATCTAAAATATGTTAATTTAATTTGTGTGGATTCTTTTACGCCACTCATACCTATCCAAGGTCATTTTCTCGTCTAAATCATTAACTATCATATCTTTACAAATAATCTGCATTCAAATTTTCAGCGATCTACCTCCACGTTTTACTATATCTCCTATATTTAAGTTCTTGGTTCTCTAAAATGATGCATCCTTAGGTTTTTCTTGCACATGCCCAAACAATCTCAAACGACATTCGCATTTTATCCACAATTAAACTAACTCCCAACATGTTACGAATATCTTCATTTTTAATTTTATTTCTTTTAGTTTTGCCACACATCCACCTAAATATCCTCATTTTTGCTACGATCATTTTTTATTCTTGTTATTGTTTAATAGCCCAACACTCAGTACTATGCAATAGTGCAGGTCTAACCGCAATTCTATAAAACTTTTTCTTCAAATGCATTAGCATCGTGCAATCACAAAGAATTCCAGATACCTTTCTCCATTTCATCCAACCCGCTTGAATCCTATGGTTCACATTCTCATCTATATTGCCATCATTTTAAATAATAGAATCTAAATATCTAAATCGTTCACTTTTGGGTATATCTTGTCCATATAACATAATCGTTTTTTCATCACTCGGATGACTGTTGCTAAACATATATCTCATATATTCAATTTTTTATCTATTCAATCTAAGCCTACACAGAAGTTCTCATGCAACAAAAAAAGAAAAAAAAAAGGAAATGCAAAAAGGATCTTTTGACAGATTTCATTTTAAACAAGTTATGGATTAAATAGCATAGCTAATCCAAGTATTTTTTATGAAGACCTAAAATGAGCAATAAACGTTAACAGATAGCAATCAATACTCAGCACAATGTTATGGACACGAAGAGCAGCAACTTATGTCAGAGGTTAAAAACGAGGACGGCAGTAGGAAGACCTAAATTCTCCAATTGTGTTGCACGACCCATTTTTGGTGTAGTTATAGTTTGGACTCAAGTACCAACTGGAACTCAGGGTTGAAAAAGAAAATGATCAAACAAGTTTACAAGCAGACCCATAAACATGATAATGACATGGAACCAACACACTAAGAATGTGGAAATGAAAATTTCACTCAACTTGGTATCATCAACAGAAACAAAATGTCATGAAATACAGAGGGACGAGGTTATTCACAATTTTGGGTATGCTGGACATGTATTAATGAGGATGTCACTACTACAATATGATTTCTTAAGTGTGACCCCATATTGAACAAGCTTGAAATTGCATTGAACAATTCAACTATTTAATTTTTGTTAAACAGGAAAGAATTATTTTCTTCTCTTGAAGTTTATTCTGATGAGCATAAACATCATGCCATTGCAACAGAGTTAACGCTTCCCCACAAAAAATTAATGAAGTTATTTTCCACAGGTCAGTGAGTTATCTTAAGTCTCTTTGCAAGCATTAATCTTCTTTCAACTCCATTCAATTCAAAAACCTTAAATATCCGGATACACCACTCAATAAAGTTGGCTAAACAAATCCCATGATTTTCCCTTTCAATTCTAGGAAGGCAATACACCGAAAGCCACACGTACTGATAATCATTCTCCTCCTTTTTATTATAAGAATAGGGATGAGGCAAAGTTGTTAGGATTCTCTCCTATTTGGAGAGGCAGACAAGGGTGGCCCAAAAATAAACTTAAAAGGAAAAGAAAATGAAGTTAGGTTCTTTTTCCCCTCTCCTTGGATAGTTGGCAAAGAAGAAAAAAAAAAAAGTGTGTGCGTGTGCGCGTGTGCGCATTCACGAGCCGGGGAAGAGCACGAAAAAAAAGGAAAAAATTGGGGGTTCTTCTCCTGTACAAAAATTGGAGAGATTCATTGTGTTCTCATTCCTTTTTTTTTCATTTTTTTTTTCATTTCCATATTCAATAAAAACCACCATGCAGAGGCACTCACCAGAAAAGTTTATAATTTCCAATAAACGTACTTTTTCATCCATGTTTCTTGATTAATCAATTATCCATTTTCCATCTTTACTCAACCCGTTTTGCATGTTTACCATTTTATTGGATTTTTTGGTCAATCATCATATGGCTTCTATGCAACATCAAAAAAATGTGGAGATAAGCCTTTGTCAACTTGCAGGATGTATACTCAAATAAGGAAGATATGAAATGTGATGAGTAAATGAAAAGATAATTAGAGACAAACAAAAATAGCAACAAAATTTTCTTATAAAAGCAAATCACTTGCACAAAAACAGCCTCTCAAATTTTTGACCAGGAAAGTCAACTCCTAAGATTGAATCATTGTAAGCGCCTTTCCTTTTCAACTATTTACAAGTTTTTCTATCACTAAAAAGAATTCAATGTGGCCAAATCCAGGCCCTTTAGCAATCAACCCACAAAGAAGGAGATGATACGATACTTACAAATTGAAAAGAATTAAAACTAAACCTCAGGTCACCACCCTATATTGGAAGTGGGAAGCATAAGGAAAGGGACAAGTCTCATTTCACTTTGATATAATGCGGGTGAAGGAGAAAGGCTTCAAGGTGTTGATGAGTAGGTAGTGGAATGGTTTCTGTAGTACTAGGCATGCTAATTTCATTCAGGTTTCTGAATTAAAATTCTTTAAGTGAAGTTGACAAAATGGAACAAGGACACCTTTGGCTTTCTGGATGCAAAAGGGAGCTTATCTTAGGTAAATGGTGACTTCAAAAGGCTTGGAGAGCAGGAGAGGGCTGACAAGGAATAAATTGACCTGCGGATAGTGATGAAGCAAGAATACACTCACATATCTTGCTTGGAGATCACTGGTAGCCGAGATCTAGGGTTATGTAGTTCAGAGAAGGGAACAGAAATACCAAATTCTTTCAGGAGATTGCCAACATGTACTCAAGATCAAATTAATAAGTAGGACAGAGATAAATCAGGCAGTGCACGAGGAAGGCCAAGGCTTGAATCGGGCTGTTTGTGACATTTTCCAAAACACGTTTGAGAAGATATGGAATGGAGTTGCCTAGTGGAATTTGAATTATAAACAAAGAGAAAACACCAAATTCTTATAGAAACAGGAATCAACTCACATTTCTTGCTTGGAGATCACGTGGTGGCAGAGATCTAGGGTTATGTAGTTGAGAGAGGGAACAAAAATACCAAATTCTATCAGGAGATTGCCAGCACATACTCCAGATCAAATTACATAAATAGGACAGAGATAAATAAGGCAGTGCATGAGGAAAGTCAAGGCTTGGATCAGGTTTTTTGACATTTTCAAACATGTTTGAGAGGATATGGACCGGAGTCATGTTAGATATTCAATCTGAAGTGGCAAGGAGAAAGGAGAAAAAAAGAAAGAGAGAGAGAGAGAGAGAATGATTTTAGTGAATTGCTCTGAGAATCTCCATTAAAGAAGAAAGGTTCATTACAAGAAGAAGGTTACAGGTCCTCAAGACTCTGTCCACAGCCTAAGCTGACAATTTTATCACTACTCACCCCATATTCCCTCCCCATAACTACTATAGATTCCTCATAGTGATGTGGTTACTTCTTAACAATCTTATGGTATTTTTTGGTTCCTTTTGCGATGATAGACCTTTAGCCTCTTACGCTCCATCTCATCAGCCACTAGCTAGTCATTGCCACCCCATCATCCAGCTGGTCCACTGCTGTTTCCTTCATAACATTGCCCCTGCTGAAAATTCAGCCCTTTCCTCAAGGCTGTAACCAGAAAACTATCCTCTAAAATCTGAAAGATCAATCCATGTTGCATCATCCTGTTGAAAATAGGCATAGCAAGATCTACAATTCATCCTCAAATGAACCAGAATTTCAGCCCATCTCTAGGCCCATTGAAAGGTGACTTCAAGAGTATAAAAAGGAGCTCTAAATCAAGCTATGAGGGACTGCTCAGGAATCCTAAAAGAAGCCCAAAATCTTGGCCATTAGCAACCTGAACTATCTTATGATTAGGGAAGTTTTCAAATCTCTTAATTTTTTCTTTGTCCTTAACCATGTGATAGTCGGTACCCGAGTCCCCAACAGCAAGAAATTTCTAGCCGTTGGAAGCCCTTCTTTGGCCCCCCCTTTTGGGCTATTTTATGCCCAACATAATGGGCTTAAATTCCCTCAATTGATAGCCCTTGAATTGACTTGAAATGGGCTTTGCACATGGCTTCAATTGGGCCATTCTGGACAGCTTTTGATGGCCAACATTTTGGGCTTCTTTAAGGATTCCTGAGCAGTCCCTCATAGCTTGATTTAGAGCTCCTTTTTATACACTTGAAGTCACCTTTCAATGGACCGAGAGATGGGCTGAAATTCTGGTTCATTTGAGGATGAATTGTAGATCTTGCTATGCCTATTTTCGACACTCCCCCTCAAGTTGGGTGCGTAGATGTCAATAGTACCCAACTTGCTCATTATTTCTTGTAGGTGACTAGCAGCTTCTCCTTTAGTGAAGATGTCTACAACTTGCTGTCCTCCATTGATATGAGTGGCAATTAATTTTTCTTCCACTTTTTGACAGCGCTCATGAAACACGGGATTGGTGGTAATATGGATTGCAGATTGATTATCACAGTGGAGCTTAATAGGAGTAGAGACTTTAAACCCTAATTCTTCTACTAGAGCCTTCAACCAAACTATATCGCTAGCGACTGTTGCCATTGCCCTATACTCAGCTTCTGTACTTGATCTAGATACCATGTGCTGTTTTTTGCTTTTCCATGCCACTAAGTTGCCTCATACGAACATACAATATCCGGTCGTGGATTTTCTATCTATAGAGTCGCCTGCCCAATCTGCATTGCAATAACCATCAATTTTCGAGCTCTTATTATTCTTCATCCAAATGCCTAATCAAGGGATCCTTTGATGTAGTGAAGAACTCGCTCCACTACTCTCCAATGTCTCTTTTTTGGAGCATGCATGAAC
This sequence comes from Dillenia suffruticosa, assembly GCA_033439265.1. NCBI lineage: Eukaryota > Viridiplantae > Streptophyta > Magnoliopsida > Dilleniales > Dilleniaceae > Dillenia > Dillenia suffruticosa. The sequence continues at coordinate 18,416,193 of JAVTVX010000015.1, read as the reverse complement.
TAACTTATTTGGCTTACGGCGTAAGCTATGTCTGGTCTTGTGATAGTGAGATAGATTAGTCTTCCTACAAGTCTTTGATATCTCCCAACGTCTAAGAAAGGTTCTTCATCATTCGCTACGGGACCGGAAGTGGAAACAGGATTGCAAGTTGGTTTTGCCCCTAGTTTACCTGTTTCCTGCAATAAATCAAGAGCATATTTTTTTTTGGATAAAACTATCCCATTATGACAATAGGTTGGCTCAATTCCTCAAAAATACTTTAGTTTTTCCAAATCCTTGATTTCAAATCTAGACTTTAGGAAATTTCTAACGATGTCAATTAGATGCATGTCATTTCCTGTGATGATAATGTCATCAACATATACTAATGCAATAACTACTTTATCATTGTTTTTCCTAACAAATAGAGATGAATCATTATTGCATTTAGTAAAACCATTGCTAAGAAGGGTATGACTAAGTTTTGCGTACCATACTCTAGGAGATTGTTTGAGCCCATAGATTGTTTTACGTAGTTTACATACATTCCTTTCTTGATATTGAAGCCCTTGAGGAAGTTGCATATATATTTCTTCTTCCAAATCTCCTTGAAGGAATGTATTAGCCATATCCATTTGGAAAATATTCCAATCATGGTTTGCTGCAAGAGATATCAAAACCCGGACGGTGTTCATCTTTGCAACCGGTGCAAAAGTCTCCTTGTAATCGATTCCATAAGGTTGACTATACCCCTTTGTCACTAGTCTTGCTTTGAATCATTCAATAGAGCCATCACTTTTGTATTTGATTTTGAATACCCATTTGCATCCTACGACCTTCTTTCCCTTTGGTAACGTAGTGATCTCCCATGTACCATTCTTAGATAGAGAACCTAATTCTTGTTCCATTGCTATCCTCCATCTAGGATCCTTTAATGCTTCTTCAAATGACCTAGGCTCTAGCTCCTTATCTATACCACTCAAGAATGCTTGATGACCTAAAGAAACATGTGAGGTAGTGTAATAATCATAAATTAGATATCTACGGTTGATCCATTCTGATGGAGGAAGCCTAAGTCTGATTGTTCTCCTAGGTTGGGGAGGTGGTTCATTTGACTCTTCTAAACTTAGTTCGATGTCCTCATCTTCACTTGTTCTTTGATCTCCCCCTAAATCATGTGGTGATTCTTCATCCATATGGCTTGATCCTTCTTCCTCATTTTGGGGACTTCCTTCAGCTTCTTGAGGATTGATTGGACTTTCAACTCCTTGATCAATATAAGGAGTCACTAGAAAGTCCCAAGTAGTTGGAGGAGTATCTTCCTTTGGAGTCTCTTGTTGCTCTTTTTCTGCAAAAAAGAATTCTTCCTGCACAAATATCACATCTTTGGATGTATATGTTTTGTTAGTAATTACATCATAACATCTATATCCTTTTTCAAACGAGGCATACCCAAGAAATAAACACATTTTCCCTCTATGTTCCAATTTATCTCTCAAGTATGTAGGAATGTGAATATAACATACACACCCAAAGGTTCTAAGGTGAGAAATGTTTGGTTTTCTTCCTAACAGGATCTCTAATGGTGATTGCCCTTTTAGAACTTTAGAGGGCATAAGATTAATGAGGTGTACTGCGGTTTTGACCGCATCACACCAAAATTTCTTTGGCATATTTGCATAAAACATGATGGCTCTAGTGGTTTCTAATATGTGCCTATTTTTCCTTTCGACTATCCCATTTTGTTGAAGTATGTAAACATATGAAATTTGATAAATAATCTCATTGTCCCTTAGAAAGTTCTCAAAGATGAGGCTTGTATATTCATCACCATGATCGGTTCTTAGGACTTTGATGCTTGCAATATATAGTTTGGTTACATATTTTATATAACTCTTGAAAGTATCAAGGGATTGGTCTTTGGTATTTAGAAGGTATATCCAAGTATACCTAGTTTTATGATCAATGAATGTAATAAAGTATTTATAACCTAAATGCGAGACAATAAGAGAAGTCCAAATATCCGAATGAATTAAATCAAAAGCATTCTTATATATAGTTTCGGAATGGGATACATTGTTTGGGTTTCTTTTACCAAAATATAATCTTTACAATGTCTATTCTCATAATTTAAAGTTGGAAATAGACGTTTTAAAGGTCGATCACTAGGATGCTTTAAACGCCTATGCCAAAGAGACGAATCTTCCTTGATATGAGCTACGAGTGCAGGTTGTTCTTGATTCAAAAAATAAAGATCTCTTCTAGAACCCTTACCAATCAATCGATTCGACTTGAGGTCCTAAAAAGAGACAGAGTTTGGGTAAAAAACAACTCTACATTTTTAATCCTTAGTGATCTTACTAACGGACAACAAGTTTGAAGTAACTTTGGGGATATATAAAGCTTTTGTAGGTTTTCAAAAAATATTAATTTTCCCGATTTGACTTACTTTCAAACCTTGGCCATTAGCAACCCGAACTATCTTATGATTAGAAAGGTTTTCAAATCTCTTAATTTTTTCTTTGTCCCTAACCATGTGATAATCGGTACCCGAGTCAATAAGAAAATTTTTTGAATTTAAAGAAGTTGAAGATTGAGTGTTACCACTTGAAGGAGCTATTTGTTGGAGCCGTTTTGTAAGGTCCTCTAAGGTTGATTTTAGGGCGGCAACCTTGGCCATGGTGGTGTTAAGGGCAGCATGCTGAGCTGTGGCTTGGATTCCAAAATTTGAGGGTGCTGGCTGCTCCTTTGATTTGAATGACTTTGGCCTTAATTGAGAATGCAAAAATCACCATCTTTCCTTTGTGTGCCCCTTCTTTTTGCAATATGAGCATATTTCTCCTTTCTTGAAAATTTGTTGGGCTTTGGCGACCACATGCCCCTCTTGGACAGCAACAAATCCGTGAGAATCCAACTTTTGCTTGGAGCTTTTTTCAATTTTCATGCTGATTTCAGCACGTTGGATCATATTTTAGACTTCCCCAAATGAAAAAAATTCCTTCATTCGAAGGATTTCTTGACGAAGATGAGCATAAGAGTCGTCCAAGCCCATTAACACGGAGAAGATCTTGTCTTCTTCCCTTCTTCATTGAATGACTTTGAGATCGGTCCACATATCGGTGAGATCTCCAAAATATTGAGGAAGAGACTTTCCTTCCTTTTTAATATTTGCAATTTGCCTCTTTAGTTGGAAGATCCTTCCTAGATTTGATTCTTGGCCATATAAGGAGAACATTGTGTCCCATACCAATTTGGCATTAGGAGCACAAGTTACCATGGCTTTATGTGTTTCGTCCAAAGAGTTGAGCAAGATGATGAAGAATGATCGTCTCGCTTCTTCCATTCTCTAAAAGATGGATCACTTTCTTCAAGTGGTTGATCAAGAATGTGATTCTCCAAGTTATGAAGAGATTGAGAGCCCTCCTCATAAGACTCACCCATTGATAGTAGTTCCCTCCTCTCAATTGGACAGAAGGTATGCTTTGAATTTGGGTGGAATTTATTGAAGGAAGAGGGTCACCCAATCTTGAGGAGGATGAGATCCAAGTATGCTCTGATACCATGTTGAAATGTGAAAGAAAAAATGCTAATTATGCTGAAAAAATAATTTCAGATTTTTATTGAATTGGAAAAGTAAGAAACATACACATTTTGAAATTTTATTCATGAGTTACGAAGATAACATCCTAAGCTATTTATAGAGGAAAAAAAATGAGACAAGACAAGAGTGTAAGAGGGCTTAACAGCCATTGGCCATCAAAAGCTGTCCAGAATGGCCCAATTGAAGCCATGTTCAAAGCCCATTTCAAGTCAATTCAAGGGCCATCAATTGAGGAAATTTAAGCTCATTATGTTGGGCATAAAATGGCCCAAAAGGGGAGCCAAAGAAGGGCCTCCAACAGCTAGAAAATCTAGCTGTTGGGGGACCCAGCAGCCAGAAATTTCTAGCCATTGGAAGTCCCAACGGCTAGAATTTCTAGCTGTTGGAAAGATGGCTGTTAAGACCTCTTACACTCGTCTTGTCTCATTTTTCTTCCTCTATAAATAGCCTAGGATGTTATCTTTGTAACTCATGAACAAACCTTCAAAATGTGTATGTCTCTTACTCTTTCAATTCAATAAAAATCTGAAATTATTTTTTCAGCATCATTAGCATTTTTTTTTTCACCTTTCAACACATCCTTTGTGCCACCCTTCCATCGGACAAGTAACTGTTTGTAAGCCTGACCCCCTTTTTTGACCACCTTTTCCTCCAATATCTCAGCAGGTTCACAGAGCCTTTTGTCCACCCGAGAGAATGAGGTAGTTCTGGTTCCAGTGCATGGTTTCCAATTGTCTTTTTAAGCTATGACACATGGAAGATAGGGTGTACCTGAGAGCCTTCCGGCAGCTGGATCTTATAAGCCACTTCTCCTATTTTTTGCACAATGGGGAATGGACCATAGTATCTGGCTGCCAGCTTTGCATTGCTCATATTTCAGACTAAAATCTGTTTGTGAGGATGCGGCTTGAGAAAAAACAGATCACCAACATTATACTGCACATGCCTCCTATGAGTATTGGCAAATTTAACCATCTATTGTTGCGCTTTCCTAAGATTGTACTGGAGTTGTTTCAGGATCTCATCTCTATCAGAGAGCTCTTTTGCCACAGTTTCCACTCGTGTTTCACCGGTGAGAAACCTATGCACTGTGGGAGGAGGTCTTCCATACACCGCTTGAAAGGAGTCATCCCAACGGCTGTATGATAATTCGTATTATAACTAAATTCCACCCATGGCAGCCAAGTGAACCACCCCTTTGGCTGATCTGAAGTAAAGCATCGTAGGTATGTCTCGAGACCTTTGTTCAAAATTTCTGTCTACCCAGATGATAGGCATTACTCATTTTCAGTTTCGTGCCTTCCAAACGAAACAATTCAGTCCAAAAATTACTTAGGAAAAGTGGGTCACGGTCACTTACAATGGACCTTGGAACTCCATGTAATCTGACTACTTCTTTAACAAAGACTTCCGCTACCAATTTTGTTGTATAAGGATGTTTCAGCCCAATAAATTGCTCATATTTTGACAATTTATCTATCACCACAAAAATACAATCCCTCCCTTGTGACCGGAGCAGTCTATTGATAAAATCCATTGATATGTCCTCCCAAACATCCATAGGAATGGGTAAAGGCCGCAACAGTCCCGCCGGGCCCTTGCCTCATACTTTTGTTGTTGACACAAAAGGCAAGCTGCCACAAATGCTAGAACTGATTTTATCATTCCTTTCCAATATAAATTTGCGGCCAATCTCTTATAAGTCTTCAAAGCGTTAGCGTGTTCAACCTTGGGAGTTTCATGGAATTCCATCAATAAAGTGGGAATCCACTTTCAATTTTCTAGAAGCACAACTCTTTTTTTATGCAACAATGTCTCATTCACCAAGGTATATGGGGGTTTTCAGTTAGGTTCCCTTTCCAGCCTCTGTTTTAGAGCAGACAGCCTTGGATTTTGAGCAATTTTTCCTCTATTTGCTTCCAATCCTTCCACAGCTGCCATGACACCACTGCACATTCAGTATCCTCCTGCACTCTGGATAGACAGTCAGCCACTCTGTTTGAGCATCCAGGTTTGACCTGAAAATCATAACCCAACAGGCTGGAAACCTAGTTCTGCTGTGCTGGAGTTGTAATTTATTGTTCCAGCAGGAATTTCAAACTTTTTTGGTCTCTTTTTACCACAAATTGTCTCCCACTTAAGTATGGACGCCAGTGTTGGATGGCTAGAACAAGTGCTATCAACTCTTTTTCATAGGCTGCTTTAGATAGAGACCTCTCCAAAAGAGCCTTGCTAAAAAAAGCAATGGGCCTCCTGTTTTGTAAGAGAACAGCCCCCACTCCTCTTCCCGAAACATCACACTCAACTATGAATGGTTGAGTGAAGTCCGGCATGGCCAACACCAGGGCGTGTACCATTGTGGACTGCAATGATTCGAAGGCTCTTTTGGCTTCTGCTGACCAAGTAAACTTATGCTGACCATCTTTCTTTAGTAACTCCGTGAGAAGCCTTGCCAATTTCCCATAATCACGAATGAACCGCCTATAGTAGCCGGTTAAACCCAAAAACACTCGTACTTCCCTTGAGGAGCGAAGGGTTGGCCAATTCAAAATTCAAGCTATTTTTCCTGCATCCATCTTCACCCTTTCCGCAAAAATCACATGACCCAAATAATCAACGTCTTGTCTCCCAAATTGACATTTCTTCTTGTTGGCCAACAAATAATTACTTGCCAAAGTTTGCAAGGCTGTCTCCAAATGTACCAAATGATCATCCCAAGTTCTACTACATATGAGAATGTCATCGAAGAGCACCAAAATAAATCTCCGAAGATAAGGGAAGAACACGTCGTTCATTGTGGCCTAAAAAGTGGCAGTTCCATTCATGAGCCCAAATGGTATCACCATAAATTCATAGTGACCAGAATGCGTCTGAAAGGCTGTTTTAGGGATGTTTCACCCTAATTTGGTGGTACCCGAAACGCAAATCAATTTTGGAAATGTAATGGGCACCACACAATTTATTGAGCAACTCATATACCACCGGAATCGGATACTTATCCAGAATGGTAACTTTGTTCAACTCCCTATAATTGACATAAAAAAGCCAACTTTCATCCTTCTTTCGAACAAGCAACACCGGACTAGAAAATGGGCTAGAACAAGGTCGAATGATGCCAGCACTAAGCATTTCTGTCACCAATTTTTCAATCTTGGCTATACCGATAAGGTCGACTACCAACCGGACCAAAATCAGGCCGTAATGGAATCTGAAGATCTGTGGGTCGGCAAGGTGGTAACCGAGTGTCTTCGCCAAACACCATATCATACTTTGTTAACAATACCTGTAACTCTTCCTGCTGAACATCGGTCAATTCTTTATCAGCCCTGCCTTGCACTTTGACGTTAGTGTTAAACTCCCATAACCATGCACCATATTCTACCTCAGTTAATTTCTTCAAGGCAACAAAGGAAAAGGGAGTCCTAATAAGTGCAGGGTCCCCTCTCAAACAAACAGACTGCCCATTCCACTGAAATTGCATAGTCATCCGTTGCCAATTGACCTTGACCTCTCCTAAGGTTTCCAACCATGAGAACCTCAAAATCACATCAACTCCCCCCAAAGGGAACAGGAAGCAATCAATTGTAATCACATGACAACCCAAATTTAACTGCATTCCTACGCAAATACCAGATGAGACTAGTCATCTCCCATCACCTAAGTGCACCCAAAAAGGGTCTGTGGGTTGTACAAAAAGTCCCAATCGACGGGCAGCATCTTCAGCCACTAAATTGTGGCTCGCCCCACTATCCACCATGACTATTAATTTTTCCCTAACAATGGTTTCATAAGTTTTATAGTTTTAGGTTGAGAAATACCTCCAACAAAAAACAAGGGAAGTTTGAGAGATGCAAGAGAAATGTTTGGGTGGTGTTCCAAGCTTTCCGCCGGTGCCTCCTCATTGCGTCTTCATCCATCGGTGTGGTTTCATCATCTCCGAGTATCAGCGCACGAAGGCTTTTGTTGGGACAGTTGTGATGGGGATGATAAGGCTACTTACATTTGAAACATAGTCCCTTGAATCGCAAATCCATGAATTCTTGGTGAGACATTTGACAAAAAGCTCTGTTGTTGTTGTTCGAACTGGGTTGTGGAGATTTTGGAGGAGAGCTTCGAGTGATGGAATTTGTGGTGTCTTTAATAGGAACTAGGTTAAAAGAAAATTGGGTTCTGGTAAATGGTTTTGGATTAAAACTATTGTCGAACCCCCGATAGGTCGGGTTCGCTCCGCCCCATCTGTGCAACTCAAATGGTATGTGAGTTTCATCTTCTTTACCCGAAATCATCCCAGTCTTAAAGAAACCATTTTCTTACCTGATGTCACATGCTAATTTCATAGTCTGCAGGAGGGAAAAAGCTTCGTGCGAACAGATTCGCACACGAATTTCATCTTTAAGGCCATTGAGAAAAAGACCTAGATGAATTTGAGAACTCAACCCTTTGACGAGTGCTGCTCTGGCCACAAACTCATCGATGTAATCATCAATGGTCCCAGTCTACTTCGTTGATGCAAGGCCTTCAAAGGGATTTGAAGACAATCCACCACTAAAACGATAAAAAATTTCTGAAGTTAAATCTGACCAAGAAAGCGACAGATTCTGAGCGAACAGCGACTGGACCCAGTGAAGGGCTTGTCCATCCATGGAGACCATAGCCATAGCATGGATGCTGAAAAATTGTTCGGCCCGTGTGACCCAGGCAGCCAAATCGTGACCATCGAAACAGGGTAGATCAATTCTTCGCAAAGCTATCTGAAATTCCTCCTGCAAAACAGTTTTGAAGGATGTTTGGGGTTGTGTGTGGGCTCCAAGGATGGGAATGGAGCCAATCTTGAGTGAAGGACTTCCGTGAGATCCATTTAACACTGATGTCGAATACCCAGCCTCGTCGCGGCTTTCATTTCTTTGACGCAGTAATGCAGCTACAAGGTCCTCCAACGAATCCACTTTATCCAACTTTCATCGATGGTGGTTCATTTCTTCTAATAATGTTGTGACGCTCTTCCCAATATCTGCAATGCTTTTCTCCAAGGATTCTATTTTCGAGTCCATTCTAGTCTAAGTCATGAATTTTTTATTTTTATTTTTGGGTATCACTAGGGAAAATCTGAAGTGCGTGAAGGGCAGGTCGGACCAGTTGTTAGATATGCAATCTGAAGTGGCAAGGAGAAAGGAGAGAAAAAGAAAGTGAGAGAGAGAGAGAGAATAATTTTAGTGAATAGCTCTGAGAGTCTCCATTAAAGAAGAAAGGTTCATTACAAGAAGAAGGTTACAAGTCCTAAAGACTCTGTCCACAGCCTAAGCCGACCCTTTTCTTTACAGAAGAAAGTTGCCCCCTCCCATATTATCCCCTCCTATTTTTATCACTACTCACCCCCTATTCCCTTCCCATAACTACTATAGATTCCCCATAGTGAGGTGGTTACTTCTTAACAATCTTCAGGTATCTTTTGGTTCCTTCTGCGATGATAGACCTTTAGCTTTTTAGGCTCCATCTCATCAGCCCCATACTTAGTCATTGCCACCTCATCATCCAGTTGGTCCACTGTTGTTTCCTTCATAACAAGTCACCTAGTGAAATTTGAATTATGAACAAGGAGAAAACATCAAAGGTTTAGACAACCTTCAGAAAAGGAGGTGCAGAAAGTATTGAAGTTCTCGAGGAGAAAACACAAGGCATAGATCAGTTTAGCAGAGTTTGTAAAACAATCAATTGCGAGGCGGTAAGGCATGATGTTATGTTGTTTTTCCATGATTTTCATGAAAATGGTAATTTTACAAATAGCTTGAATAACACATTCCTGGTGATCATTCCAAAGAAGGCATGGATAATAAATATACGAGAGTTTTATCATATTTCTTAACAAGTAGTTTTTACAATGACCAGGACGATGAGAAACATTAGGAGTATGGCGTTTGAATGGTTCCTATCTCTTCAAAGCTGCCAAATTTGTGATGATGCACCAATTGCAAATGAGGTAGCGGATCCCAACTAGAGAAGGCAAGCAAAATCATATCTAAATTAGACATGGAGAGGCCTACGATCGTGTCAATTGAGATAGTCTTTTGCATATTTTGGAGAAAACAGGTTTTGGTGAATGGTGAATGAGGTGGATTAGGAAATGCATTTCAGCCTCTTCCTTTTTTTCTTTTGGTGAAGGAGTCTCTGGTCAGTTTCTTATGCTTTTCTAAAGAACTTAGGCAAAGGGACCTCCGTCTCCTTTTCTTTTTCCTTATATTGACACAGATATTCTAATTACAATGATAAAAAGAACCACAAATTTAGGTTAGGTTTGTGGATCAAGCTGGCGGAGAGGCAGTCCCAGTCTCTCGCCTGTTATTTGTTGATAGCAACATTGTTTTCTTTGTAGAAGGGTTGTACCATCTTGTACTTCAGAAGTGTTCTACTGCATTGTTTTGGCTAATCGGCTAGGTTTTAGGGTGGGTGATTGCTTATATTGTATTTGGGGCTTCTGCAAGGCCCACACATAAAAATAGGGCTATCAGGGCCAACGTAATGGAGTGCTTTCAAAAAAAATGGGCTTCTTAGAAAAGAAAGTGTCTTTCAAAGGGACAGGCTAACCTTGATTAAAAGTTCCTTCTCAAATCTTCAAGTGCAGTACATTTTGATATTCTCCACTCCAGTAGTGGCAAAGAGGTTAGTGAGCATCTAGACATGGTTCTGGTGCGTACTTTAAGGAAAGAAAAGGTTTAGCATAGTAATGTGGGATGCTATCAAAAGACCAACTAGCTAGGGGCTTGGTTTAAGGTCCACTCTGGATTTCAATGAAGCATTCCTTGGGAAATGGCTTTGGAGATTTATAGTGGAAAAGAGGGCTATTTTGGACAGAGGAGATCAAGGCTAAGTATGAAGCAGAGGATCATGGGTGGATGACTAGGGCTGCACTACATACTTGTGGGTCCTAGTGTGGAAAGCATTCAAAATGGTTCAGCTTCTTTCTTGCTTTGAGTGTGTCTTAAGGTTAGAAATGGTGTGAATGCAAAGGATGTTCTCTCTTAGAGTCGTGGTTTGCATCAAAGCTTCTTAAGGACCATTTATCTGACATTGATCCTCATGCTTGCTAAGAAGAAGGATATGGTGTGTGAGGTGGTGACCATTGATGGTTGTAGTAGATAGGAAATCATTGTTCAATGGATGAATGAATCAGAAAAGGGAACACATGGATGTGCTCTTGAAAGGGACTGAGTCTTAGTTTGAGGCTAAAGGCAGTTATGTAGTGTAACATATCGGGTTGTGGCCTTCATTGTGCAGGAAGCAACTTTAGGGCATATTCTTACACAAGAATCTTTGGTTTTTCCCCCCCTTGGGTTTTCGTCCACAAGAATTCTAGGAGAGGGTATTTATCCAGTGAGACAAGAAGATACCCACAGAAAGTTTCTATAGCAAGTTATGAGCTTGGAGTCGGAGGTCATGGGCTGGAAGGATTGAAGGTATGCGATGTGGTTAATCCCTACGCAATTTTTAAGGAGAGGAAAATGGGAATGGGAATTAAGAAAACTCTCTTCCTTTTCTTTTTTTTTATTTTTCGCTTTAGGGCATGTTTGGGGGATCTTCAACTCAAACTGCCATTATAGAGATTTTGCAAAATTTAAGAATAAAAATTATGGCCATGAAGAATAACATAATTCAAAAATAGAAGTAAAAATGGGAATCAACAATGAAATGCAGGGGAAATAGTATTTATTATAGGGGAAACTCTCATTGTTCTATTTGACCATCACTACAGAACACTAGAGAGTGTTGGGTTAATAAAAGTCAATATATACAAAATTGAGTGTTGCGGAGATCAGAATGTTTAGGTAGACAAGTCAAGTAACAAGAAAAGATGGAAATAGGAATAAACATTCAAGGTTAAACCTGGGAATAGGCCTTATTGTAGATGAGATAGGAGAAAATAAATTAAAACGGTTTGGGTGTGCTCAAAGAAAGCCACCTAATGCTCCTGTTAGAAGAAGTGAAAATATACAAGTTAGAAGGTGCACTAAGAACAAGAGAAAGACCTAACGAAACTCCAAGGGAGATGATAAAACATGATATGTAAACTGCGAATTTAACTAATGACATGATCTTTGATAGAGCTAAATGAAAATGATAGACTCATATGGCTGAACCAAGTTGGAACAAAGTTTTAGTTAAGTATCTATATGATTTTATAGGGAAAAGTTAGGGCATTTATTTTTCCTTCTTTCTTTGGTTCAGTTTTATTAATCAATTAGTCCGAAGGCAAAATACACTGTAAAGTATGATAATTTATTTAACCAAATAAAACCATGAATTTCAAGTAACTTTTACATTTTGACAATGTTTGTAGCATAGAGTAGACCAGACACTATCAATAGATTACAACCATATGGGGAGAAAGTATGTAAGAAAAAAGAATCATAAATTGGGCAATTTACCGTATTTCCTCAGGGACGCATCTCTAAGGGATGATAAGCACTTCATTACTTGAAACATCTTTGTTATGCATATTTAAGTTATTCAAACTCCTATATCTTTAGGCTACCTCGAAGTCAATAGTTGCTAAGATGGGTAATTGACCCAAAAAAAAATACTATCTTCCTCACCATTTGTCCATTTCAAATGCCTAGCAACCGTTGCTACAGAGACAACAAACTTATCAGTACTCCTTTTCATACTTCTTTAAATTTATTCCCATATCCATTGGCAGGCCCTTAGAGTGACAAAATTCAAATTGGTCCTTCTAACTTTAATTTTCAATTTCTCCTTCATCATATTTTAAAAATACAATAGACACAACATAGAGAAGTACATCTACAATGGCTAAAACGTAGTAACAAGACCAAGCCAAGAATCTAGTTAACAAGCTACAAGCTACATCAAGGTACATCTAGAATGGCTACTCAAAACATCAACAAACCAAAAGAAACTGTCCTTAGTCATTGAAACACTCCAATCTCTCCCTCTCTCTCTTTCTGCCCCTGGCCCGTTCCCAAAAAAATAAATAAAAATAAAATAAAATAAAATGAGAGAGAAGTCAAAAGGATCAATTTCTCTTAACTAAAGAGACCAAATACCCTGCCAAGTACTGCAAACTCAACTGGCACTCACATCATGGTCCAATGTGCATCAGAAAACATCAATTACCATGATAGTGCAATGTTGTGGTCAGTGCGACTTTTGCTTTTCTACATTCCTTCCGTTCTATCTTGCCCAAAGAATAACCACTTGTGACACCAAAACATAAAATCAAAAATAGAAATTAATCAAAAATCATGAATCAATCGCATCAGAAATATTAGCAAAGCGAAATCTCAACTAATTCTTAAAAATGAAAGAGGGCATCTCTCGCGATGTAAATTTTGACATAATCAAACCTAATTCTTAACCTCCACAAAACCCTAAAACTGAAAATCCTTGAAACAAATTGGAGGGCAAGAAAAAGCAACAGCACATAAGCTTCCAGCATATGAATTGAAGAATGTGAATATGAACGGGACAAGTAAAGTAACAACTCCTAATTGCCAACATAATAAACAAATCATTGATGGAATTATTACTAAAAAAATGAGTGAGAGAGAGAGAGAACTGACAGACATCATGGAAAGGACCCATTGGCGACGGCTCTGAGAATTGATGCCAATGACAGTGCGAATGGGGGAACGGTGAATGGTAAAAAGAAGCCATAGGTGATACGCTATCATAAGTGTAAGCCCCATCGGCACCAGCACATAATCCAACTCCTGCTCCATTGCCTCCTTGCTTTTCTTCCTCTCTTTCTCTCTGAATGCTATAATATAACTGTTTGATAGTGTTTTCTGATGCAATTTGTGGAGTGATACAAGGGAACTCCAACTGACGCTGAGTTTTTCCACAACGGAACGCACCTGCGGCTAGACTTGCAACCGGGCCGGGCCGGGCCGGGCCGGGCCTGTTCAAGGGCGGTTCCGGGAACCACCGGGGGGTGGCTGCGGTTTCTAGGTCAATCTGGGCCAGTTCCAAAAATTTTTTTTGTTGAACCGGCCTGGCCCGCTGAACCGGAACCGGAACCGACGGGCCAGTTCACACCGGGCCGGTTTGAGCCAAAAAGGAGGTGTAAAATTTGGGAAAAAAAAAAAAAGAAGGACAAGGAGTTGTTGGAACCGGCCGGGCCGGGCCGGTTCCGGTTCCGGTTCCAATTCCATGTTCGGGCCAGTTTCCGGTTCCAACATTTGTTGAACCGACTCGACTGCTACAGTATCTAGTTCGGGGCGGGCCAGGTTACTGTAGCTCCGGTCCGGTTCACGGGTTAGGCTTTTTCCGGGCCGGCTGGGCCGGTTTTCGAGGCCAAACCGGCCAAGGCAGATCTCTACCTGCGACACAACTCTCACCGCTTTCTGTTTTTGGAAATGTTTATTGTTAAGATGAAATTACATCTAAATCCAAAAACTTTATATTCAAATTTCAATTAATCCCCTAAACTTACGGTTTTGTTAGGTAACTACAATTAAAGTTTGAAATTAAAAAGAAAAAATAAGTTGAGATTATCGGTGGATTTATCCTTTTATTCAAAGAAGTAAGGTTTGAATAAAGTTAATTAGGGTTTCTACTACTATGATTTGTAGTAAAAAATTAATTAGGGTTTTGTATGATATTATATAGTTCGGGTTTTTACGTTAAGGGCTATGGCTTTGTGGTTGTTTAGTTAAGGTTTTTTAATAATTTGTTTTTTTGTCAATTGTTTACGATGAAGAAAATGGGAGATTTAAAAATTTTTCTTAGTTTTTTCTATTGAGTAAATTACATCTCCGATACTTAAACTTTGCTCCATTTTCACAAATTAGTCCATATAATTAGGAATGCTACTTGTGGTATTTAAATTTTCAAAAGTGTAACAAATTGGTCTTCCGTCAATGACCACGATAGTCTGGCCATTAACTGATGACGTGACATAACGTGACAATAAACCTGCCTACACGGATATTGATCTATCGCTGACTGGTCATCACATTTCAACACATTTATTGACATGTTAGTATTTTGCTGACGTGGCAGTGCCACCCTGTCACTAACATGCGGATTGACAAAAATGCCCCTTTGTGCTGACATGGCAGTGCCATATTAGCAAGAAAACAGGGTGGCACTACAATGTCAGCAAAATGCTAACATGTCAATAAATGTGTTGAAATGTGATAACCCGTCAGCAACAGATCAGCATCCGTGTAGGTAGGTTTATTGCCACGTCATGCCACGTCATCAGTTAATGGCCAGACTATCGCTGTCATTGATGGAAGGACCAATTCGTTACACTTTGGAATTTTAAGTAACTAAGGTAGCATTCCTAACTATAGGGATTAATTTGTGAAATTATAACAAAGTTTAAGAACTGGACATATAATTTACTCTTTTTCTATTTGTTATTGGGTTTTGCCCTTTGTTTTTTATTATTATAAATTTTGGCTTTTATGGTTATTTAGTTAGGGTTTTACATAATTTTGTGTTTTTTCCTATGTTTATTATCAAGAGAAGTTGTGCTTTTGAAAATTCGATTAGGGTTTTTAAACATGGTGAACTCTGTTCTTTGTTTGTAATTTCCACGGACATGGATGAATAGTTCACCCAGATGCTAGATTTGTTGGGAACCCATATAATAAATATAAGGGAGGTGGACAAACTTTTAGGATTAGTTAAAATGCCCATGTAGGGGCAAGGGATCTGAGCGATACTGGGTGATTATCATTATCCCTATTTTCTCCAAATAAATCTCTACATTATCCCATTTTATTTGTGTGTAATTTAACTTCTCAAAAGGGATGTGATTTTGATAATTTTGGATGCTTATTTGAGAGCACATTGCCAAAAAGAGAAGTAGAGAGTGAGATATATTTTCTAGAGTGAGAAAATTATCTCAAGAGTTTGAAAAATTTTCAAGTTGAAAAATTTCTTCCATCATCAGATTCACCGGACTTTTTGCTAAGGTGTTGTGACATTGCGGTGGTGGTTTAATTTTACGGTCACAATTCCGACCGAGCGATCCGTACGAAAGAGTTTGCAGCTCGATTGATTTTTGGAGACCTGCGCACCAAAATATTTACCCAAAAATTTTAAATATTTAATTTCTATGATTTTTTACACTTCTGATACAAACGAATAACACATTAGTATTAGACCCGGTTCTATTTACTAAAAAAAAATTCAGAAGTTTTCGGCTATAAAATGTGTAGGGTATAAAATTTAGGATTCGGATCATGGATGAGTTTCGTGAATTCAAGATACCATGAGAATGCCCATTACCCAAGAATTATGAAAATTATTTTTGTTGAATTTTTTGAGTATGTTTAGATTATGAAAAGTCCGATCGAAATTTACGATCGTACAGATTTCAAAACCTTAGATCTATCACGTTAAAAAATGAATTGATCTATAAAATTGGTTTATATGTTTTAATGATCTGATCTATATTTTGATATATAAATTGTGAGTTTTGGTCACCAGCAACTGAGATTTCCAAAATGGCCGTGAAGGGCTGCGAACAATGTTGTATGAATTGTTGAGATTAAGGCTCAAATTTTCCAACAAAATGTGTTCAGGATGAATTTGGAAGTTAAATTATAATTTTTGGGTGAAATCGATGCTAAAAATTGGCTGAAATAGCATTTTTCGACAGTCGGGTCATGAGGACCCAATTGCAGGCCTGTCAGGCGAAGAAGACCTGACCCAACCCACGGGCGCATGACATGCATGCGTTACGGAGGAGCATCAAGCTCTGGGAAGTTGGCACGAGTGGTTCACAAGCGATGGAGGTGCATGAACCAAATCAGGCCATCCGGGTCAGTTGCGACCTGGATCCTCACACCGACTTGCATCACGACCTGGGATGCGAGTCGCGTGTATGCAGCCGCGTGGCCTACTCGTTGTAGCTGGCGCATGAAGGTGCGTGGCTTGGCGCTATCTGTGAGTGGGACCTTTGGCGGCATGTCAAGTTGTTCCGAATTAGATTTTTTCACTTTTTTTTAGAGTCTAATGCTATTAAATATTACTTTTTGTATGTTTTTGTATGTCGAATCCAAATCCGGATGATAAGATACGATTTTGAATTATGGTGTATGGTGTCCATTGACTCATACGCTAATTTTGGGGTCTATATTCGAATCATTTGGGATTTGTTGATTCGAAAAGTATACAAAATGTGAAAATAAGTATCAATAAGTCAATAAAGTCTCTTTTGCTGCATTGAAGACTATCATATTAGATTTTTGCGAAGAGGATAAATTGAATGCTGACAAATGCAAGATTTTACACCGGAAGATTTAATTTGTTCTCGAGGAGTAAGATCTATGTGTGATTCTGAGGTACGAGATGGTGGGCCTCATAGAGGGTATCGCACCTCAGGTTAGACGAGATAAAGAGATCTCTCATGTATGGAAGAAAAAGGGTGGCCAAGCTAGGGCCTTATTAGTGGCATGCATGATGACATGATATCAATCTATGAGCAATATTCTATGATTATATAGGTTTGGCTTTCCCTAAAAGAGATTTATGGTGCTCTTTTTAGCTCCTAAGGTGAGGATGCTGAAGAAAATGGCTAATTATACAATGATACTACATTTGATGCAAATGTCAAGTATGATCACCGAGTTAAGGAATATGGACAAGCCCATTTTGGATGGGGTTCAAGTACTAAATGTGATCCAATATCTTACCTAGTTCATGGGAGACCATGAAAACCTATCTCAAGCACGTGAGAGTATTTATACTTTTGTTGATGTAAGCAGGTACTGTGAGCTCGAGGAGGAGCGCCTGGAGGTGAGTAGGCCACACTCGGATCGTATTTATACAACGGAGTCGAGTAAGGCTCCTGTGGCACCAAACGAATAGCATAAGCATAAGAAGGAGACTCGAGATCCTGACAAGAACAAACCATCATAAAAATCTGACAACAAGGTACAAAAGCACACGAAGAAGGAGCTGAATAAGACCAACGTGAAGTGCTACATGTATAGTAGATTTGGTTATTTCGCTCGTGAGTGTGATAAGTAGAAGGAATGTCCTACTTCTTTACGTGATTTGAGTTTTCTCTCATCTATTGTGATACTCACTGATTTCTTTCCTTTGTGGATTGTAAATTCATGAGCCACTGACCACATAGCTCGATATAGAATCGTGTAAATGGAGTTCTGCCAAGTGAATCCTCAGGTTATGAGGATTTATGTGAAGAATAAAGCATTTTGTCATCATCAGAGAGATTGGCACTTGCAAGTTGGAGTTGCAAAGTAGTTAGACTCTGTATCTATATGACGTTGTTTATGCTCTGATATTTGACTGAACTTGATTGTAATACTTTGTTTAAAATTACCTAAGCTATGCTTTGTCATATAAAAAATCATATGTTTTTTATTAAATATGACAGCTATTTGATCTATTATGGTTTTATCCATGATAGACTATATGCATTCGATGTTGTTTCTACCAATTGTATTCTTGTTATTCTTCTATTACCTGTATATCTGATTGCATAGATGATGATATAAATGTATGACATAATAGATTTGGACACATAGGGTAAGAGAGGATGAACCGATTATTTGTTGGGCTTGCTAACCATATTCGAGTTACCCGTATGTGAGTTTTTGCCTAACCGATAAAATTACAAGAAAACCATTTGATAATGTAATGAGAGTTGAGAATTTATTGCAGTTGGTCCACTCTGATATCTGTAGCCCTATAAGCATGAGAGCTCAAAATGGAGTTGTGTATTTTATTACATTCATTGACGATTACACGCATTTCGGTTGTGTCACGTACCCCAATTTAGTTGTAAAAAATAACTTATAATTAATAATAATATAATGATATTACCTAAGATATGAGAATTGGATACAAATTCGAACACTTGAAATATTGAAAAACCTAGCTTTAACCAGCTCACCGAAACCTAACACTTTAAAAATGAAGTATCTAAAATATCTAGAAATCAAAAAGGAAAAGTTCTGCTAATTATTTCTTATATATTAAATAAGTTAAAACCTATTTTTTTATATAATTTTTCTAAGTCATTAGTCCTCCAAATAAAAGCCAACAAACTTACCCGTTGCAAGTTTTGTTCTTGGAAGTGAAAGTTGACTTTTTATTCTTAAATAATTAGGTCTTGAAATTATTTTTATTGAATCCAAATGGAAAATATTTCTTTATTTACGTATAATTTTTAAGTAAATAAATTAAAATAACATAAAAACATTTCCTTAAATGATATTATACAAAAATAAATATCCAAAACAATTAACCATAATTGTTGAATACTTATTTAATCTTGACACCACCGGCCATTAAAATACATTTAATCTTAACACCACTGGACATAATAAAAACATGATAGATATGTGTCCAAATAAGTATTTTGCATCAATGATAGGTGTTTTCAAACGACACTGTCATTGAAATTGAGTTTCATGATGCCACATTCCTTGATAATGATTTCCCTAAAAAAGGTGAAATTGATCGAAACTTTATCTTTTATGAGATGGATGAGTCTAGTGATTTAGGTGAGCCCGACGGTGGGATATAAGAACCCATTATGGATTTTGGTCCTAATGGGAGCGATCCATTTAGAGGTTAAGAGATTCTCTCTCCTTATAGAAGTATCGAGAACGCATACTTAAACATCATTTCCTGATTGAGGATGAGACCCTCATTGTGACCCTTAAGGATGATGAGGAATCTAAAGCTGTCCAAAAGACTCTCAAGGGTCCTGCGAAAGACCATTGGTTGAAGGCCATGGATGAAGACAAGGAGTTGATAAGAATCAACGAGGTGTGAAATTTAGTTGATTTGCCTGAGAATAGAAAGGTCATTAAGAATAAGTGGGTTCTCAAGATCAAGAGAAAGACCGATGGATCGGTGGAGAGGTATAAGGTCCGTCTGGTAGCCATGGCTATACTCAAATTAAGGGTGTGTACTACCGGGAAGTCGTAGTCCAATTTATCTCGATCTGTTTACTTTTAATGGTTGTCACGAACAAAGATTTGGGTTACACCAGATAGACATAAAGATCGCCCTCCGTAATGAAAGTTTGGATGAGAAGATATATATGGAACAACCCTTTGGGTTCATTATAGTAAGTCAAGAGGATAAGATCTATCGATCTTGGAAGTCGACATACGGCCTAAAACAGTCATCCGGACAGCGGTATCTAAGATTTCACGAGAAGGTGATATCTTATGATTTTATAATAATTGAGAAGGATCATTGTATTTATCTGATATATTCTGATAACTCTTTTGTGATCATATTCTTATATGTAAATGATATTTTGTTGGTCGGGAACAACAGAAAATATTTGATGATCATTAAAATATGGTTATAGTCGAGTTTTGATATGAATGATATGTGTGAGATTTAGTTCATTTTCGAAATTAGTATCTAAAGGGATCACTCGAGATAAGTGTTGACTCTTTCACAAGAATTCTATATCAGGAAAATTCTTAAACATTTCGAGATTAGAGATTGCAATCTCATAGATACTCTTATCATTAAAGGTAAAGATCTGACTTTTGACATATACTCTAAAACTCAAGAAGAAATAAGGGAGACTAGTAGAATCCCTTATACTAGTATAATATGCAGTCTAGTGTATACGATGAGATATACATGACCAAACATTTATTTTACAATCAATCTGGAGATTATGTTCAATCGAATCCTAAAAGAGATCACTGGAGAGCAGTGAAAAAAATTTTGAGATATTTCAAAAAAATTGCGAATCTCTCTTTGTATTACGGAGGAGGTGATTTATGACTCATTAGATATTCAGATGCCGACTAGGGTGGCGATCTGAATAGATGCAAATCGACATCAATTTTTACTGTTTTGCTTAATTATGGTATCATATCTTGGAGAAACAAAAAGCAAATGTGTGTATCTCTGTGTACGATAGAGGCTGAGCTTGTGGCATGCTCAGCAGCAATTCAAGAGAGTGTTTGGTTTTAGAGATTTTTGGATGATTTAGGAGTTGTGATAGATAGTGGGAGGTTAATGATAATTTATTATGATAATCAAGCCATCATTTTCTACAACCGAAATCTTAAATATCATAATTAGACCAAACACATTATTACTAGATATCACTTTTTGAGCGACATCACCGAGAATGATGTAATGACGATTAAGTATACTTTTTACACATAGCATGGTTACTAATCCCTTCATAAAACCCATTTTGAGAGTTTCTTTTATGAGACATATGGAGTAATTGGGTTTACATATAATTTGATATTTCTCACTATGTGCAGATTTTGATGCTTAATATATATTAACATATGTGCATTATACAATCATGAGTTTATTTCTAGCATTTGTTTATTGTCATACATTCTATAGTATATTATGATAAAAGATATGTCAGGCAGGCATGGTCGGTTTTCTTACACGAGTTACCATCTCCAGCTCTGAGTGAGCGAAATGAGACGGTTTCTAGTCATAAGAGTATTTGTGAGTCACCCTAATAAAACATAAGTCGTTATGATATATGTTTAGAATGAGCTCATATGCGATATGATCGACATGGATATACCGATATCCATGTTGCCTATGAGTAGCCAAATTTGAGATCTCAGATATCACCTGCATCTAATGATATTGTCTCCGAAATACTTTCTCTGAGATTTTTGGGTAAAGTTTTATATGTACACTGAGTTCCACACCTGCAAATTGTTAAAAAAATCTATCATATACCCTTTTGAGAGATGAAGGAATAATACTATGGCATGTGTTTTATATCGAATGTGATAAAACAACCATGAAATAGTGAGAATTATTATTTAAGACAATAGTGTGATCATGATCTCCATTCCCACCGTGTGAGACCCAAGATCCATTAGGTAGGATTTTTTGTATCCATATTATTTTCGGCTATTTCTAGAAGTCTTGATTCAATATTTGCTATTTTAGTCTATTTACCTATAACCCAAAAAATAAGTTAAGGTTTAAGAGACAGGTCTAAAAAAACAATTGAATTGATATTGATAGATTCGAATTTGGTAAAAAGAATACCAATTGACATTATATCATTATGTTGTATTCATAGGTGGATCTGTTATGTTAATTCATGTTGGGATTCAAATATAATAGTGAATACACAGTTGAACAAATGATTAGAGATCATTTTCGATGAGCAAATGACTCGATAGATATAATTGCATTGAATTTGGGAAACAACGAGTTTTTTTTATACTAAATGTGGCTTCTCGATTATCCTAATAGCTGTATCAAGAAGTCTTTGCTAGCAATTGTACTTACCGGGTGCACGACGATCAATTCTATATGAAAGTCCAGTAAAGTGATGTGATAGATCGCATGAATTGTGATATTATGATAGACGTAAAATATTTTCATGTGCAAGTGAGAGATGTTAGTTAAAATAGCCATGTGGGGGCATTTTCTGTAAAGTTGTATTTGTCCATTTTCTACAAACTTGAATACATTGATGATATTGTTAATATATTAGTTATTAATTTTTGGTACACATACATGATTAGTGCAAGATTAGGGAAAGATTAGGACAAAATTAGGGAAATTAATGTTGGATTAGAGGTAAATTAATTTATATTTTGGTAAATTTGGGGCGAAATAAGAAAAATGATGAGATGATTATGTTGAATTATTTGGCTATGCTTAATTTCTATTGTTGGGATGGTTTCTGTTCAATATATGTAATAATATTGATGATTGAACAGTGCATGTCATGTATGTTTATATATTGAGTGATTATATGTGTAATAGTATTGATGATTCTATTGAACAATGTACTCGATTGGGGTCATATAACTCTAATTTTTCTCAATTAGTTATCGCATATATTGTTTCAATTATAATCCTTGAAACCTAATTGTTTCGAGGACTTAAGAATATCGAGTACACAATATATAATTGTTCAATTATACATATTGTCAACTAAATAATGTGTACACAATATTGAGCACATATTGAACAATGTATAATTGTTTAATTATACATATTGAAGATATTAATGATTTATGTTCAATATAAATATTGGACAGTTGTACACAATATTATTGACTAAATAATATATATATCTCTTTAGTTTACATAAGTTCTGATTGAATACATATTGTACATATTGGTTTATATAATTCAATATGTACATATGAATTCAAAAACGGAATTATATATAAATAATGTATTCTTTATATATATAAACAATTGTGATTAAGAATTATACAAATAATGTTGGATGGATTCACATATGTTTACATAAATTTTAATGAGATTTATATATAAACAATGTATTCGACAATTTTGATGATATTGCTTAGTTTCAAGACTAGAACAAATTACAATGAGTATGAGTTATTTATAGGTAATATCAGTTTAAGTAACAAAGTTATATGAATATGAACATATAATAATTCAATTTGTTATTCCATTTGTTCTGTTTGCATTTTTAAAATAAGGTTTAATGTTATATGTATTGATCTTAGAAAAGTATGTTGTATGAGTATAGTTTTCCATGCATTTTTGCTTCTTCCACAAACATGTGGTTAGGGATTAACATACATATGTATAGAAAAGCAATGGTCAAGCTTTACTTGTTAAACCCTAACAACTATACTTAGTCATAGTTTAAAAAAAAAGCAACCTTTTACCATTCAAGCTTGCTTGAAAATCAAGTCCCATTGTAAGAGGCTGTTAGGTTTCACATATACATTTAATTACTTTACTTTATATAGTAATATTGCTTTTTTGGTATGTAATCTTGCAACGATTGAAATGTCTATCATTCATTTCATTCATTATATAGTAAATTCATTATATAAATGCATCAATATTGTTTTTTATTTTCATTCATTTCATTCAATTTATTCATTTTAGTCTATGACTCATCTTTGCTTTGGTCTACTAGTACCTTCATCTTTGGTTTTGTGTATGACTTATTTTAACTCTGATATATTCCTTTTGATAATATTCATATATTTATTATATTTCATATTTGTTTATGTCATACTAACGTGTTTCAAACTTTTAATTCTTGGATTAAAAATAGATGTAAGCATATTCTAGAGAAGAGGGAATCAAAAAGCAACCACAATTGTCGAAATATCCGAAGAAGCACCATGGACACCTATTGATAAGTATCTGAATGAAGAAGGAACCAATAGTTTGCAGGAGGTTACCTTTGGTAATATAGCAATACTCATTATTATTTAAAAATATATTAAGCGAGATCAATTATTAATTTATTAACTCATATTTTACAACTAATGGTTTTTTAAGTACCCATAGAAAAGGGAGAACCACTTTGAAGGATACATGGTGTCACGTCCCGAACCGAGGTCATGAACAGCCGCCCGTTGCCCTGGATGTCGGCTATATTTTTACAAAAAATCGAGCAGAACTTCTCCATATTTCGGAGGTCTCCCATGTACAATTTAACCTGCATAATTCACAACCATCCTGTCAATTTAAATAAATGGCTATCCCGACCTTACAACCCTTAACTAAACCAGAGCAGATAACTAGGACAACACAAGACTATAAAATTTTCTAACAGTTCTAGCCACAGACCTCTACTGTCATGTCTAACTAGGGTAAGAGTAGCCGCCACACCGAGCGGACCTAAATTTTTATACACATGTACAATAGATTCCCAAGTTAACATTTTAAATATATACAAGTGTCTCAATGCAAGTGAACTGAGTCACTATGAGAGTTTCATGAATAAATTTTCATAATTTATACAGTCATCCCATGACATAAATAGATAAATACATTGATCAAACTAAAATTTCCAATATTCGCAGCGGAAGATATGGTAACATCCACACCCAAGTCCGGTGCTATTAAGTTCACGTCGCCAATATACAATCACAATAATTCTTCCTCAGTTCACAACTAATCCTATGGGAAAGAAAGTGAGGGGTGAGTATCTATGGGAGGATACTTAGCAAATGAGGGGATTGACTTCGTGTTATCAATATCGATGGTGAACTTGAAGTGTTAAAGCATGTAACACAATACCAAGTGTGCGAAAATAACGTGCTGTTTCAATAATAACATATCTCAAGGCACACATAAAAAAAATAACATATGCATCCAATATGTAAATCAAGTCATAAAGAGCTGGCCAATCAAACAACCCCAGTAATGGTCTACCTCGATCAAGGACGGGTGTATTGGAGGTTTTTCCAAATACAAGTATCAAATAATGACTCTCTGCCCCAATGTTGGCTAAAGGCTACTCCAACTAGTCCGTAAATAATATTAATAATATATATATATATATATAGTCGGCCGTGTATGGTATCTCGCCTAGTGCTAGACAGAGGTAAACTTATGTCCTTTTCGATGAGGATCAACCTGTGACACCCATACACATGACAATTTGACAGATACCTTCGGCCGAAGCCTATTCGGGCACAATGGGTGCCTCTACCAAATGTCTTTCATAGCTACGGAATGCTATAGGAAGCATATCACAATATCACCAAGTCGGTCGGACACATAGCCCCATGCATCACATCAACACGTCGGCTGGGCATACAGCCCCATGTATCATATCATAACGTCGGCCGGGCGTACATCCCAAATAATACATGTAAATCCGTTCAAAACCATGTGCCAATACAGTGAGAGCATTTAAAACATGTCAATATATCGAAAAGGTGGCACAATATCTAGTTATCAAACTGATGGATGCATATCAAATAAATTAGTAGTTGGGACACTCCAATGGTTACAAAAATATTTTATAAAATATTCAAAACTCTAATGATCATAAATTTGTAGAATCATGTCATTGAAAAGCATCTTTTTTAAACATGGTTTTCAATTAATAGCAGATATTAAATTCCCACTCACAGTATGGGGGCGGGTAGCGTACTCCCCAATAATACCACGAAGTGGAAAAAAGTGCTCCCCTAAATCAAGGTACCCAACTCCTATGAATGTATATATAAATATATATAAAATCTGTAAGTTTTAAACCTACGCAGTTATAGGAAATAGACTATCACTTCTAATACACGTATGCAAATCAGGTAGTTCGAATCCTTTAGAACCCTATCATAATTCCTTATATTTTGTTCATGTATACAACATGTCTACAAGACTCAAGTGTTGGTACTCAACCAATCCCACACAAGGCTCACACCAATCCAATCTCTTGCTCGCACCCAAGGGCCAGCAGGGCCACAGCCCAGTGCTCCTCTGTGCAGCGCGCAGTGCCCATGTGCAGGGCGGGCAGTGCCCATGTGAAAGGTCCATGGGCAAGGTGCACAGCGCCCTTGCGCAGCACCCAGGGCGCGCAGTGCCTGCATGCCAACCATTTCTCCTTATTTCTAAAATTAACCCTAACATTCATTCAAAAAAATCGAATGGGTAAGAAATTTTTCACCTAGGGTTTTCTCAGAGTGCAAACCTTCGTCTAAATGTTTCCTCGATCACTCCAAAATCTACAATGCTCCCTATCAAGACAAGATTTATTAGTTAGGTCATAAACACTTAAATTCGGATCAAAACCCTAAGTCAGTTACCTGCGTAGAGGTTCGTGGACCATTACGGGCTCACTGACCGTTGCGGGCTCATGGGCTATAGTGGGCTCACGGATTCGCGGGCTTGCAGGTCAGTAGGTTAGTGAGTTTGCGGGCCGCAGTGGGCTTCGTAGGCCACAGTGGGCTCGCAGGCTAAGCGGGTTCGTGGGCTGTCGCGGGTTGGCACGCTCACGGGCTGGAGTGTGTGCTCGTGAGCTGGACTGCAGTCGTGCGCTCGCGCTTGCGCTGTGGCGCGTTGGCAGAAGGTCATACGCAGTGGCGTGCTCGTGCGAGGAAGATTGCACTCACACGAGGAGGATCGCGCTGCAGGCTGGCAAGCTCGCGAGCTGAGGCGTGCACTCACCTAAGGAGGATCACGCTCGCGGGGAGGCTGCGCTCGCGGGAGGGAGGAGTAGCGGTAGAGAGAGAGCGGCGGCAGAGGGTAGCGGAGGAGAAGGAGAGCGGCGGTGGAGGGGGAAGAAGGTGAGGTAGCCGCGGGAAGGGGAAGAGGTGGAGCCAAAACGCAACACTCAGCTGTTTTTTTTTATAGTCTTATTATTATTATTATTTATATCTATTTTTATATTCATTTTACACTAAAATTCGTAGATACGACAAAATTTAAAATATATCAAAAATTCAATTTAAATATCCCAAAATCAAAAATCAATAAAATTAAAATCTCTCTATATATATAAACTGAGGAATATTTTATTTAATTTAGGAATGAGAGTACAAAAGTACGGCACCACAATGTCGGTGTTACATTTTCTAATCCCCTAAAAACAAGTTTCGTTCTCGAAACTAAAAGAGGACTAAATATCAAACAAATGGGGGTGCTGTCTCCTCAAAGCCTCCTCGAGCTCCCAGGTCTCCTCATCGACCTGGTCACTCCTCCACAAGACTCTAACCAACGAGACTTCCTTGCTTTGCAGCTTCCTAACCTGCTGATCTAGAATAGCCACGGGCTGAACTGGAACCTCATCGACCTGGTCACTCCTCCACAAGACTCTGACCAACGAGACTTCCTTGCTCCGCAGCTTCCTAACCTGCTGATCTAGAATAGCCACGGGCTGAACTGGAAGACTGAGATCCTCTCGTAACTCAACAGATGGAGGCTCAAGTACATGAGAAGGATCAGCTAGATATTTTCAAAGTACTGAGACATGAAAGATGTCATGAATACGGAATAGTTCATCTGGGAGCTCTAATCTGTATGCTACCCTCCCGACCCTCTCAAGGATACGGAAGGGGTCAATATACCTAGGGCCCAGCTTGCCCCGCTGCCTAAATTGTATAACTCCCTTTAAAGGAGATATTCTCAAGAAAACCACATCTCCCTTGACAAACTCAAGAGGTTACCGTCTACGATCAGCGTATACCTTCTGCCTGTCCTGGGCAGCTCTCATCCGCTCACGGATGACCCTAACTTTATCTTTCGTTTCCTCAATCAACTCAACACTGCTGAGACGTCACTCTCCGACCTCATCCCAGCATATCGGGGTACGACACTTCCTACCATACAGTGCCTCATACGGAGGCATCCCGATACTCGCCTCGTAGCTGTTGTTGTACGCAAACTCACCAATGGAAGGTGTCGATCCCAACTACCATGAAAATCAATGACGCATGCCCGAAGCATATCCTCGAGCGTCTGAATCGTCCTCTCTGACTGGCCGTTTGTCTGAGGATGATATGCTGTACTAAAGTTCAATCTAGTGCCAGTACCTCCTGCAACCTGGGCCAAAACCTAGATATGAATCTGGGGTCCCTATTTGAAACAATCGACACAGGCACCCCGTGAAGCCGAACTATGATATCAATATAAAGACGTGCTAACGCCTCCAAGGAATAGTCATCGTGGATAGGGATAAAATGTACAGATTTGGTGAGTTGATCGACAATCACCCAAATCGCATCATGCCGTGTAGAAGTCGCGACAACCCCATCACGAAGTCCATAGTAATATGCTCCCATTTCTACTCAGGAATGGGAAGAGGTTGTAGTGTGCCCGCTGGATGCTAATGCTCGGCCTTCACCTGCTGGTACACCAAGCATCATGTCACATACTCTACTATCTCCCACTTCATGCCTGACCACCAATAGCTACCTCTGATGGTTCAGTACATTTTCGTACCCCCGGGATGCATAGCATATGCAGAAGAATGTGCTTCCTCAAGAATAGCACGCCAAAGATCACTATCGACCGGGACACACACTCTGTCTCTGAACACCACGAGTCCATCATCAAGGACTCTGAAGTCTCCGCCCTCTCCCTGATGCGATGAAGCAGAATAGGTCGTACCTCAAATCTGGCTAGCAGTGTACCCTGACTATCACTAGCTAAACTGACTCCCAAAGCACGAAGTCCCACCAGGCAAGAAACATACGCTGTATACCACATACTCTTTGCTGCTAGTGGGGAGAGCTAACACTAGTGCCGTCGTCAGTCGTTGTTTGAGCTCCTGAAAACTTGTCTCACAACGATCCTTCCAAAAGAACTTGACGTCCTTTCGCATCAGTCTAGAAAGTGGAGTAGCGATCCGGGAGAATCCTTCCACGAACCGCCGATAATAACCTGCAAGACCAAGGAAACTTCGCACCTCGGTCACTGTCTGTGGCTGCTCCCACCGTTAGGCTAAGGCTGTTTGGTGTGTTGGTCAGCCCAAACGGCATGACCACGAACTCATAGTGTCCATATCGAGTGCGGAATGTGGTTTTGGATACATTTTCAGCCCTGATCCGCAACTGATGATATCCAAATCGAAAATCGATCTTTGAGAAAACCCGCACACCCTGGAACTGATCAAATAAATCCTCAATCCTCGGCAAAGGGTACCGATTCTTGATGGAAACCTTGTTTAGCTGCCTATAGTCCACACACAATCGTAGAGTCTCGTCCTTCTTCTTCACGAATAATACAGGAGCACCCCAAGGCGAAGTACTTAGATGGATAAAACCCTTATCCAGTAACTCCCGCAACTGGACCTTGAGCTCTCTAAACTCAGCTGGCGCCATTCTGTATGGCGGAATAAATATGGGAGTGGTCCCTAGAGTTAGGTCAATCTCGAAATCAAACTCCCGAACTGGGGGTAGTCCGGGTAGCTTCTCGAGAAATACATCTAGAAACTCCTGCACCACTGGGACCTCCTCAAGCTCGGCCCTTTCACTGTGCTGTCAATAACATGAGCCAGGTATGTACACCCTCGGCGTATCAATCTCCTGGCCTTCATCACCGATACAACATAGCGAGATAACACTCGCCTCTCGCCTGGGAACCTCAACAACGGCCCATCGGGTCTCTAAAACTCCACTTCTTTGGTGAAATAATCTACTGAGGCTCTATGCATGCTTAGCCAATCCATCCCTAGGATGGCATCGAAATCCGTCATCTCAAGTGGAATCAGGTCTGCCTCAAGTATCGTATCTCCGATCATGACCTTGCTCCCTCTGTCGATAGAATCTCTAAGTATCTGGTCACCGAGAGGAGTGATGACCAATATCCTTCATCAAGTGGTGACAAGGCTTACCCAACCCGTGGGCAAAAGACGTTCTAACATACGAATAGTTCGACCTGGTGTCAATGAGGACACGAGCGTCGACTCCCCATATGTTCAAAACTTCTATTGTGAGAAAATAAAAAGATCTGTTAATAAATATGGAAAGATATATGCTTACATATATATATATATATATATATATATATCAAAATGTATATACATACTAACATAGTTAAGCCTCTAAGGCATTAACTAATGATGGTGCTCAAAAGAAGGTACATAAAAAAAATATCTCTAAACATGGGGATCAGTGGGAAGAGCACCAATAATCACGTCAGGACTCGCCTGAGCGTCCTCCTGCGTCATTGAGTATACACGGGCCTGTGTCCTCTGCTGCTGTCGGAATGGTCCTGGCACCGTGTTGCTCCGGCTGCTGTCCGTGGAGCGGTGTGACTCGAGTGCACAAGTGCTCCCTGATGTCCTCCCGGGGAACACTCGAGTATCCTGAAGCTATCTGACCTCCCAATCTCAACTCGGGACAAGCGCTTCTGATATGCCCTGCCTTCCCACATTGGAAGCATGTAACAAGCACCCTACACTCTCTAAAAGGGTGGTGTCCACCACATCGGCGGCAAAAGGGGTGCTGCTGATCTAAAGTTTGAGTAGTGGCACTAGGGGCCAGTGCTCTAAACCCTTGAGGTCACAATTCCTGCCCAGTATGTGCCTGTCTCAATTGAGAAGAGCCTCTCTGATATCCTGAAATCCTACCCTTCTTCGAGCCCTGGCGAGCCCTGGTGAGCCTTGGCTCGAAGAAGCCCCAGATCTCTTCTTCTTTTACTCTCTGTACTCACGCTGTCTGGCCTTAGCACAGACGATCTCCTTCGCCTTAAGTGCTGAGTCCACGATCTCCGCAAAGAAGAGATTAGGAGTCACTATCATATACCTCCTGATGTTCAAGTTGAGACCATCCTCAAACTTGAACCATGACTATTTCGACATCGCTAAGTCTGGAATGAAAGCGGCTAGTCGCCTCAACTCCGCCTCATAGTCTGATATTGTCCTGGTTCCCTGCCGCAAGTGTAGAAACTCTGCCCTCTTGCGATCCTGCTAGAACTCAGAGAAATACCTGTGATCGAACTCCCGCAGGAAGTCCTCCCATCGCAGCGGCTTGGTAGCATCATCACAAATCGCCTCCCACCAAGTGAGGGCATCGCTATCCAAGAGTCTCTCTACTATCCGAAGCCGATAGTCCTTGCTCAAACATAGATCAATCAAAATTCTACGGGTACGGTTGATCCAGTGCTTCGCTGTTGTGGAATCACCCGTTCCCTCAAACTCTGTGCAGTCTAACTGCCTCGCCTCCTTCACCAATTGGGTGAGTTCGTGAATATGCCTCAAGGTGGAGGAGGTAGTATCACCAGGTCCTGAAACAATGGAAGGACCAACAACTGGAGGCTGATCTGGTATAACTGAAGGTGGCACAGTCGTAGAAGTCGGCGTGGCCATCGATACTTGTGGAGGTGGCACGGCCGTAGGAGTCGGCACTACCGTCGGTGGTAGTGGGGGTGGCATCTGAACCCCGTGGGAGGTGTATCACTCATATACCTACCTAAACACCTCAAGGAACGGTGGTGGAACCTCGGCAGGAGCAGTTGGCTGGGTAGGCGCTGCAGGGGGCACTCGTGAAGAGGAAGCAGCCTCAGGCACTCCAAGGGTCTCAGGTTCCCTCGAAAGGTCAGGCACTTGAGGAGTCTCGGATAGCCTAAGTCTAGCTTCGTGTCCCGCTCGTCTACCGCGTCTAGGCGGTATAATTCTGCAAACAGAGAATTTTCATTAGATATTACTCTAAAGTTTGGTATGATTTAAAAATTATGGTTAGTTACGTAGTAACTAACCCCTAAAATGAATGAAGTTAGTGCTCTACGACCATGTATAGGACTTTAAATGACTGTATGAAACTCTCTAATGCATTGAGGACTTTTAAATGTACTTGGAAAGACTTTTATTACTATTTTTTCTCTAACTTAGACGCTACGATACCAACTGAACTGTCAAACTCCAAACCGGGGTCATGAACAGCCGCCCATTGTCTAGGATGTCGGCTACATTTTTACAAAAATCAGGCAGAACCTCCACATATTTCGGAGATCTCCTATGTATAATTTAATCTGTATAATTCATAACCATCCTGTCAATTTAAATAAATGGTCATCCCAGCCTCACAACCCTTAACTAAATCACAGCAGACAACCAAGACAACGCAAGACTATAAAATTTTCTAGCAGTTATAGCCACAGACCCCTACTGTCATGCCCAAATAGGGCAAGAGCAGCCGCCACACCGAGCGGACCTAAATTTTCATACACATGTACAATAGATTCCCAAGTTAACATTCTAAATACATACAAGTATCTCAATGCAAGTGAACTGAGTCACTATGAGAGTTTCACGAATAAATATCCATAATTTATACAGTCATCCCATGAAATAAATAGATAAATACATTGATCAAACTAAAATCTCCAATATTCATAGCGGAAGATATGGTAATATCCATACCTAAACTTGGTGTTATCAAGTCCACGTCACCAATATACGATCACAATAATTCTTTCTCAGTCCACAACTAATTCTTTAGGAAAGAAAGTGAACGGTGAACTTGGAATGTTAAAGCATGTAACACAATATCAAGTGTGCGAAAATAACGTGCTGTTTCAAGCATAACGTATCTCAAGGTACACAAAAAAAATAACATATGCATCCAATATGTAAATCAAGTCATAAAGAGTCGGCCAATCAAACAACCCCAGCAATAGTCTACCTCGACCAAGGACGGGCGCATCGGGGGTTTTTCCAAATGCAAGTATTAAATAATGGCTCTCTGCCCCAATATTGGCTATATGCTACTCCAACTAACCCGTAAATAATATTAATAATATATATATATATATATAGTCGGCCGTGTATGATATCCCGCCCAGTGATAGACAGAGGTAAACTCACGTACTCCCCGATAAGGGTCAACTTGGGACACCCATACACATAACAATTTGGTGGATACCTCCGGCCGAAGCGTATCCGGGTACAAGGGGTGCCTCTATCAAAAGTTTTTCGTAGCTATGGAATGCTATAGAAAGCATATCACAATATCACCAAGTCGGCTGGGCACGTAACTCCATGCATCACATCATCACGTCGGCCGGGCATACAGCCCCATGCATCATATCATAACGTCGGCTGGACGTACAGTCCAAATAGTACATGTAAATCTGTTCAAAACCATGTGCCAATACAGTGGAAGCATTTAAAACATGTCAATATATCGAAAAGGTGGCACAATATCTAGTTATCAAACTTATGGATGCATATCAAATAAATTAGTAGTTGGGACACTCCAATGGTCATAAAAATATTTCATAAAGTATTCAAAACTCTAATAATCATACATTTGTAGAATCATATCATTGAAAAATAGCAGACGTCAAATTCCCACTCACAGTATGGGGGAGGGTAGCGCACTCCCTAATAATACCACAAAACGAAGAAAAGTACTCCCTTAAAACAAGGCACCCAACTCCTATGAATGTATATATATATATAAAAAATCAGCAAGTTTCAAACTTACGCAGTTATAGAAAATAGGCTATCACTTCTAATACACGTATGCAAATCATGTAGATCGAATCCTTTAAAACCATACCCTAATTCCTCATATTTTGTTCATGCATACAACATATCTACAAGATTCAAGTGCTGGTATTCAAACAATCCTGTACAGGGCTCACATCAATCCAATCTCTTGCTCGCACCCAAGGGCCAGTAGGGCCACAGTCCAATGCTCCTCTATGCAGCGCGCGCAGTGCCCATGTGATGGGTCCATGTGCAGGGTACGCAGCGCCTATATGCAGGGTCCATATGCAGGGCGCGCAGCGCCCTTGCGCAACACCCAGGGTGTGTAGCGCCTGCACGTCAATCATTTCTCCTCATTTCTAAACTTAACCTTAACATTCATTCAAATAAATCGAATGGGTAAGAAATTGTTCACCTAGGGTTTTCTCGGAGCGCAAACCTTCATCCGAATGTCTTCTCGATCACTCCAAAATCTACAATACTCCCTGTCAATACAAGATTTATTAGTTAGGTTATAAATACTTAGATCAAGATCAAAACCCTATGTTAGTTACCTGCATAGAGATTTGTGGGCTCGTGGGCTCACGGGCCGTCGTGAGTTCGCAGGATATAGTGGGCTCACGAATTCGCTGGCTCGCAGGTCAGCAGGCTTGTGGGCTTGCGGGCCGTAGTGGGCTTCGCAAGCTATAGTGGGCTCGCGGGCTCATGGGCTATCGTGGGCTGGTGGGCTCACGGGCTGGCACGCTTGTGCGCTGGCGTGCTCACGGGTTGGAGCGTGCGCTCGCGAGCTGGATTGCAGTCGTGCTCTCGCGGGTTACGCGCGCTAGTGGGCTGGAGCGCGCTCGTGCATAGTTGCACGCTCATGAGCAGGTGCTTTCCCGAGCAGGCGTGCTCACTCTGTGGTACGCTTAGGCAGTCGCGCGCTCGCGCTTGCGTTGTGGCGTGCTGGCATAAGGTCACACGCTGTGGCATGCTCGCGCGAGGTGGATTGCGCTTGCGGGGAGGCTCTGCTCGCAGGAGGGAGGAGCAGCGATGGAGAGAGAGCGACGGCGGAGGGTGGCGGAGGAGAGGGAGAGCGGCAGCGGAGGGGGAAAAAGGTGAGGCGGCCACGGGAAGGGGAAGAGGTGGAGAGAGAGAGAGAGAAAGAAAGATTATGGCTAAAAGCCCTAATTTGATTTAGATGGGGGGTGCTGCGTTTTGCCTCAAAACGCAGCACTCCACTGTTTTTTTTTTTTACAGTCATATTATTATTATTATTATTTATATCTATTTTATATTTATTTTACACTAAAATTCGCGAATACGGTAAAATTTTAAATATATTAAAAATTCAATTTAAATACCCCAAAATCAAAAATCAATAAAATTAAAATCTCGTTATGTATATAAACTAAGGAATATTTTATTTAATTTAGGAACGGGAGTACAAAAGTATGGCACCACAGTATCGGTGTTACACATGGATCATCAGATCATAGTGTATTATAGTGTCCTTCAATTTTGACTGCAGCTTGTTGGATACAAGGTAATTTTTTGTGGGATTGTGGTTAAGAGTTTGCGATTTTGTCCTTTTAGTTATAGAGATTGGCGCAGTGTCCTTTCGGCTTCAAAGGAACAAATGAAAACCATCATAAAGATATTTTCTAAATTTGCTTCCATGCATAGTTGTCACAACAGTTTCTAATTCATATGTTTTCTTTTACAACAAAAATTTTTATTCGATACAGACAATGGGGTTGATGCTAATCATTTGTTCTCAAATCAATTTCCACCAAATTTAAAGAATATGGTTATACTCGTAAAAAAAATTATGACAAAGACAAGGCAGCTAAAGAGATTTCAACAAATGTCCCAGGTTAGAACTCTCATGAATGGGAAGTCATAGTTTCATACCGGTACTCAAGGCATAAAAAAGATAATAATATATTTAGAGAAATATCATTTTGTTTATTTTTATATCCTTATTATAATAACTTAAAATATTTTGCAAAAAAAAAAATTAGAAATAGGGAAGTTAAGCTGATTGTATCAAACATATACGCACACTTGTGGCTCCAAATCATTTGCGAAAGATAGGCAAGAGAATTGATAATTATTTTATATACTAATTGTGTATTTATTAGTATTTTTTGAGTTGTTAATAATTTAGTTGTAGGAAATTGAACTCTACAAAACTATCTATAAAAAGAAGAATGGTTCAAATGTCAAGTTAGAATTTGCTAGTGTGATGGTAATTTATATAAACTTTTGATATCACTTCATAGTAAGAATTTGTGATGGTGTTTGTTTAAGAGTTTGTACTGATATTTTTATATGCATTTTTGGTGATTGCATCTCAACAAACAATTTCAACATAAAAGTCCATCAATGAAGTTGACGATAGAGTGTTCATCGAACTTATTGACAAAGAATGATCAGGTAGAGTGAAAGGAAAAGAGATGAGATCAACACCTACATCATTATCTTCTCATCCAATGGTTAATTCTAATCCAGAGTTAACCAAGATGAAGCATAAATTGAAGAATCAAATGAAAATTTTAAAATATTCTTTGAAATGGTTACGTTAGCATTACCACTCCCGCAAATACCTCCTGAAATGTTGGAAGAGGTAATAGACTAACTTGTGTTCTTGACTTCTTTATTTTTGGTGTTCAAATGGTGTTTACATTATTTTTGCTCTTGATAGATAGTTGGCGTCATATTATATATGATTTGTGGTTAATAGTTATTGGTTTGGTATTTGAAATGTTATTGATAGATGTTTGGATCATTATGTATGGATGAAGTATGAAGTATAGATGAAGTATATATATTATGACTGATGAATACTTGATAAACAAGTTTTGGAGTAAATTTTTTACAATAAACGTAAACTGACCAAAATTTTAAAAAAATATATATATATAGCTCTTCCCGATATTTCTACTCATAAATATCGCTAAGTGTACATGAATTTGCCGACATTTTAGTTATAAAACATCAGCAAATACTTTAGCTTTAGCTGATATTTTAAGTTTAAATATTTCTCGCATTCCCAATCTTTTACTTGTCAAATATGTTGGCAACTCCCAACAATTTGCTGATGTTTTTGTCAAGTAAATGTCGACAAAGATGTAATTATTTCCTCACGTTTATTTACGAAAGTATGGGAAATCCCCGATATTTTTTCTCAATATTTTTTCTTTCAGTTATAAAATGTCAAAAATGGTAAAAAAAAAAAAACAAAAACAGACAAACAAACAAAAAAAAAGTTGGGAAAAGTTTTTTTTTTTTTTTTATAGTGAATGATGATCATCCATCAAGAGTTCTGTTAAAGTAACGGAGCACCTATCTCCGTAGACTTTAACTTATCAAATGCAGCCTCTATAGACTTTCAAACTTCCAAAGAAGCTTCCATAGACTGTCATGTAACCTGTGACAAAGTGTCCAACATATAAGTCTATTGACGATGACTTGGGTACAATCTCAATATTTATGATTTTTATGATGAGGCAAGTGATCATAGGAGACCTAAATATGTGGAGTTTAAGAGAGGATAAAATACGAAGCACATTGTGTTCAAAGAAAGGCCATTATTTGAAAGTTGAAGCTTTTCAAAGAAATGTTGGCTATTTATGTTGTTTATAATTGAAGGAATCCCAAGTATGTGAACAATGTTTATAATAGAAAGAATCCCAAATATTTGAAAAATGACCTTGGAAGAGTTAAAAGTCAAGCATTTCAATGGCTGTGATTCAATGATATTTTCCCAGAAACTAGATGGACATCATGAAATGGCACTTGTTGCCACCTACAACAATTAGCATTCATGCATAACGAGTTGGGCATGCAGCAGTTAAGTGGTTAGAAAAGAAATGGATAAATAAGATTTGACATGATCCTTGTTACGCCACGAACTAAGGTCATGAACAGCCGCCCATTACCCTGAATGCTGGCTACATTTTTACAGAAAATCAGGCAAAATCTCCCCATATTTCAGAGGTCTCCCATGTACAATTTAACCTGTATAATTCACAACCATCCTGTCAAACTAAATAAATGGTTATCCCGACCTCACAACCCTTAACTAAACCATAGCAGACAACCAGAATAAAGCAAAACTATAAAATTTTCTAACAGTCCTAGCCAATACCTCTACTGTCATGCCCAACTAGGGCATGAGCAGCCGTCACACCGAGCGGATCTAAATTTTTATACACATGTACAATAGATTCCCAAGTGAACATTTTAAATACATACAAGTGTCTCAATGCAAGTGAACTGAGTCACTATGAGAGTTTCACGAATAAATGTTTATAATTTATACAGTCATCCCATAAAATAAATAGATAAATATATTGATCAAACTAAAATCTCTAATATTTGTAGCGGAAGATATGGTAACTTCCATACCCAAGTCCGGTGCTATCAAATTCACGTCGCCAATATACAATCACAAAATTTCTTCCTTAGTTCGCGGCTAATCCTGTAGGAAAGAAAGTGAGGGCTGAGTATCTAAGGGAGGATACTTAGCAAGTGAGGGGATTGACATCGTGCTATCAATATCGAGGGTGAACTTGGCGTATTAAAACACGTAACACAATATTAAGAATGGGCGCATCGGAGGTTTTCACTATGCAAATATTAAATGATAGCTCTCTGTCCCAATGTTGGCTACAGGCTACTCCAACTAGTCCGTAAATAATATTAATAATATTTATATATATATATGTATATAGTCGGCCGTGTATGGTGTCCCGCTCAGTACTAGACAAAGGTAAACTCACGTCCTCCCTGATGAGGGTCAACCTAGGACATCCATACACATGACAATTTGGTGGATACCTCCAGCTGAAACGTATCCGGGCATAAGGGGTGTCTCTACCAAATGTCCTTCGTAACTACGGAATACTATAGGAAACATATCACAATATCACCAAGTCGGCCGGGCACGTAGCTCCATGCATCACATCATCGCGTCGGTCGGGCATACAGCCCCATGCATCGTATCATAACATCGGTCGGGCGTACAACCCAAATAGTACATGTAAATCCGTTTAAAATCATGTGCCAATATAGTGGGAGCATTTAAAACATGTCAATATGTCGAAAAGGTGGCACAATATCTAGTTATCAAAGTCATGGATACATATCAAATAAATCAGTAGTTGGGACACTCCAATAGTCACA
Source organism: Dillenia suffruticosa (assembly GCA_033439265.1). Taxonomy (NCBI): domain Eukaryota; kingdom Viridiplantae; phylum Streptophyta; class Magnoliopsida; order Dilleniales; family Dilleniaceae; genus Dillenia; species Dillenia suffruticosa. The sequence goes on along the minus strand of JAVTVX010000015.1, from coordinate 18,377,809 downwards.
AAAATATTTCATAAAATATTCAAAACTCTAATGATCATACATTTGTATAATCAGGTCATTGAAAAGCATTTTTTTTAAACATGGTTTTCAATTAATAGCAAACGTCAAAATCCCACTCACAGTATTGGAGAGGGTAGTACACTCCCCAATAATGCCACAAAGCGAAGAAAAGTACTCCCGTAAATCAAGGCACCAAACTCCTATGAATGTATATATATATAAAAATCAGCAAATTTCAAACCTACGCAGTTATAGGAAATAGGCTATCACTTCTAATACACGTATGCAAATCAGATAGTTCGAATCCTTTAGAACCCTACCCTAATTCCTCATATTTTGTTCATGCATACAACATGTTTACAAGACTCAAGTGTTGGTACTCAACCAATCCCGCACAAGGCTCACACCAATCCAATCTCTCGCTCGCACCCAAGGGCCAGTAGGGCCACAGCCCAGTGCTCCTCTGCGCAGCGCGTAGCGCCCATGTGCAGGGTCCATGTGCAGGGCGTGCAGCGCCCTTGCGCAGGATCCATGTAAAGGGCACGCAGCGCCCTTACGCAGCACCCAAGGCGCGCTGCGCCTACAGGCCAACCATTTCTCCTCATTTCTAAACTTAACCCTAACATTCATTGAAATAAATCGAATGGATAATAAATTTTTCACCTAGGGTTTTCTCGGAGCGCAGATCTTCGTCCAAATGTCTCCTCAATCACTCTAAAATCTACAATACTCCCTATCAAGATAAGATTTATTAGTTATGTCATAAACACTTACATCAGGATCAAAACCCTAAGTCAGTTACTTGCGTAGAGGTTCGTGGGCTCGCGGGCTCACGGGCCGCGTGGGCTACAGTGGACTTGAGGATTCACGGGTCAACAAACTAGCGGGCTTGTAGGCTTACAGGCCGGAGTGGGCTTCGTAGGCTAGAGCGGGCTCGCAGGCTATGCGGGCTCGTGGGCTGTCGCGGGCTGGTAGGCTCGCTGGCTGGAGCGTGCGCTCGTGAGCTGGACTGTGGTGCACACTCGTAGGTTGCGCGCGCTAGTGGGCTGGAGCACGCTCGTGCACAGGCACGTGCTTGTGCGCAGGTGTGCTCCCGAGCAAGCGCGCTCATGCTGTGGTATGCTCGGGCAGTCGCGCGCTTGCGCTTGCACTGTGGCACGCTAGCAGAAGGTCGCGCACAGTGGCGCGCTCGCGTGAGGAGGATCTCTCTCGTGCGAGGAGGATCGCGCTATAGGCTGGAGAGCTCGCAAGCTGAGGCGCGCGCTCACGTGAGGAGGATCGCGTTCGTAGGGAGGCTGTGCTCATGGAAGGGAGGAGCAGCGGTGGAGAGAGAGCGGTGGCGGAGGGTGGCGGAGGAGAGGGAGAGTGGCGGCGGAGGTGGAAGAAGATGAGGCGGCCGCGGGAAGGGGAAGAGGCGGAGAGAGAGAGAGAGAAAGAAAGAAAGATTAAGGCTAAAAGCCCTAATTTAATTTAGGTGGGGTTTGCTGCGTTTTGCCTCAAAATACAACACTCCACTATTTTTTTTTACAGTCTTATTATTATTATTATTTATATCTATTTTTTATATTCATTTTATACTAAAGTTTGCGGATACGGTAAAATTTAAAATATATCAAAAATTTAATTTAAATACCCCAAAATTAAAAATCAATAAAATTAAAATCTCTCTATGTATATAAACTGAGGAATATTTTATTTAATTTAGGAACGAGAGTACAAAAGTACGGCACTACCGTGTCGGTGTTATAATCCCAACATCAAAGTGCTTGTTTTGCAAAGTAAGGCAACTAAGAAGTTTTTAATTAGCTGCAACAGAGTGCAAGCTTGGAGGGGGCTGAATTAAAACAACAAAGTTTGTGAAGGTTATATGAATGAATAAATTTTTCAGTTGAGGTTGTATTTTGAAGAATTGTTGAGCACAAATAAGGGAAGAAGCGCATACAAAATTGAGACCTTCATGTCTGTGGCTGATAAGGATCCCTTGTGCATCCAATATCAATTCATCCTAATGTCCGAAAGCATCTAAATTTGGTGGATGTACATAAGAAGGGATTCTTGGTGGCATACAGACCTTTGATTAGATTGGATGGTCGCTTCTTGAAAGAAGGCCATAGAAAACAATAATTGGTTGTAGTTGCTAAGGATCCCATGACAAAATATTCCTTATTACCTTTGTTATGGTAGAGCATGAAGAAACTTATTCGTGTAGATGGTTTTAGGACCTGTTGTTGAGAGTTACTGAAGATGACACAGAAGGTGGACATTCAAGTCTGATTTTTGTTAACATAATTGTTTATGCTATGGTTGTAAGATTTGGACAATACTATCAAAGCATTATTTCATAGGTTTTGTGTCATACACCTATGCAACAAGCTTAATAAGAAGTATCCAAACTTCGAGTTGAGAATGTCTTTTATGCTACAAAAGGGCTCGCTATTAGGCTAAGTTCTTAAGAGAAATGGAAGACCTCAATAAAGTGGAAGAAGGAGCTTATAAATGGTTGACAACCAAGCCTGAAGAAGCATGTACAATGTCTTCATTCACTTGTTATTGTAATAATGACTTCCTCTTGAATAATTTGAGTGAATCATTTGTTAGGATTATGCATTAGAGCAATAACTATCTTGTATTGTTGGATTTAAAACTATAGATTATGTCTATTTTATTCATTAAATCAAAGCAAAGTGTGGATAAACTAGATTGAATAAAAACTAATACGTTAAAACATGATTTTCAAAAGTAAATCGCTTTAAAATTAAAACAAAGTTACTCTTTTACGATTTGATTGTCTACCTTTTGAAAGAGATTTGTGCAATCAAGTCTACAATAAATCATTTTCTAGTACATAAACCTATAATACGAAAATTTCAAATTTTGATCTTCACATCTAAACTCTAAACTCAACTCACATATATTATGCAAATATTCTATGCATATATTCTCTGAGTTCGAAGATATTAATAAAAAAATAATCAGAATTCTAGTGTTCTTAGAATACCTTTTTATTCACGCAACTAATATTAAATTTGAAATTAAAAAACTAATCATTATCCCAGAGAGAGAGAGATTAATTAATTAATTAATTATTCAAAACAATTACTTAATTAGGGCATAGTAATTTGAAAAAGTAAAATACATTTGAAACTTTTCAAAAACATAAAGACAATCCCAAATTTTTTTTTTTAATTTTAAACTTTGGAATTTAAAACACATGATAAAATAATTTTAAAATTAAAATTCAAGATAAATAATTTTTTGAAATTTCAAATTTGTCATAATAATTTTCTAAAATTATAAACTCTCTTTCTATATTGTTTTTCATTTTAAATTATCTTAACCCAATATAATTTCATACAAAAAATTAATAAATACAAATTGAGAAGGTATTTAGGAGATATTTATTTTGAATTTAAAATATTGTAATGCAACCCGCTAACATGGCAGGTAATTAAAATTATTTTAAATCTAATTAATTTCACTAAATAATTGAAGTTAGAATTTAAAATAAATATCATATTATTCACAAAATTTAATAAATAAATGTTTATTACTTTTTCGTTCACTTACATGTATTTCTATATGATTCCCCTCATATAATACCCTTAGTTAAGGCTAAGCAATATATATATTTATTATCACATTCTTAATTATTTAATATCTTGAGCCTTTTGCCCAAAATAGATAATATCCAAAATATTTAATTTGTCTTTCATTAGTCAATGAAACTTGACAAATTGTTAAAAATATTTTATAAGATACAAAATTATATCATTGAGTCTAATTTTTGAGTAATCAATTAGGACAACTCAAGAAGGAGATTTCCGACATTGTTGGCATAGATTTTCAATTGTGTATGAATGTCCCAATTAATTAATACCATGTACCCAACATACCAAACTCTTGACCTATAAAAGATTTCACTTGAAATATATCAAAATATGTAGCTGTAGCTTCACAGTTTTATCTATATGATTATTTTCTTCTACCTTTATTTCACTAAGTGAGACCAGTTATATGAATTCTTTTACGATATTATACTCTATTTCATATTATATACTCAATTATATGATTGTTTTCTTTAATGACAATAAGAATTATGTTTTTATCCCACTAAATGAAATTGATAATATGAATACTTTTACACCATCATATTTTATCTTCTATTATATTTTATCTATATTTAGATAATTTATATAATTTTTTATTGTCATTATCTATATCCTTTTAAGTCTCCCTCTCTCTCTTTCTCTCGATTAAATGAGAATCTGTCATTGTTTTCCACCGCCTAAGTGGAGCCTCTATCGATCGCCTATATACATGTTCATACCATGTTAATCATGTTTTCCTTGAATTTTTCTCAATAAGTGCAATCTCAACTTTCTTCCTAATATACTTTTTTCTTATCGTATCCATCCTTATAAGTCCACACATCTACCTTAATATCTTCATCTGCAGCTCTCATTTTCTACTCATTCTTTAGATTCATTGCCTAGCATTTAAATCCATATAACAAAGAAGGTTTAATTGCAATATGGTAAAACTTCCTTTTAAGTAATCGAGATACCTTTCGATCATATAGAATATCTAATACACTTCTCTATTTCAGCCAACATGCTTGTATTTTATGTGACACGTCTCTATCAATCTCTTTGTTTTTTTTATAAAATTGATACTAGGTACTTAAAGTTATCACTTACAGATAATACAGATAATTCATTATCTCCTATCTTAACTATTGTCTCACTAACAATAGTATTGCTAAACTTAAATTCTATATTTTCTATTTTTATCCTACTAAGTTTAAATCCTATCACTTTCAATATTCCCTTCCAAGATTCGAGATTAACATTTACTCCTTCATGTACCTCATTCATTAAGACAACGCCATCTACAAATAACATGCACCATGATACCATGTCCTAGATGAGTCTTGTCAATTCGTCCATGATTGGTGTAAAAGGATGGGGACTTAACAGACCATATCTTATTGGAAATTTTTAGTTAATCTACCTGATGTCCTCATTTTTGTCACCACATCCTTGTATATGTTCTTGATCATTTCAATATAAGTTACTCTTATACCTTTTTTCCCCTAAAATTCTCAACATAATTTTCCTCGAAATTCTATCAAACATCTTTTGTAGATCGATGAACATCATGTGTAATTCCTATTTCTTTTTCCCATACTTCTAGAAAATATCTAAGGAGGTGTATGGCTTCCATCGTTGACCTTTCAGGCATAAATCCAAATTGAATTTTCAATCTCCTTAGTCTCCTTTCGTACTTTCTTTCAATCATTCTTCTCTAAAATTTCATGGTATGACTCGTTAATTTGATATCCTATAATTTGCATAAATTTGTATGTTACCCTTGTTTTAAAATAACAATACTAAATTACTTTCTCTCCAATAATCAAGTATTTTATTCATCTTCAATAACATATTGAATAATATCATAAGCCATCCAATACCTTACTTTTGTAGGCAGTTCCATACCTCTATCGAGATATGAGGACCGAATTCTAACAACCAAAAGGGGGTGAATAGTTTGTTTGACACTTTTTGGTTTTTTTAGAAGTTTAAGAGTTAAGAAGAGAGATGAGAATGTAGAGGGAAGAAGAATCGGTACAAAGTTTTATTGTGGTTTCACCCTTCTTGGTGTATATCCATTTCCAAGCAACAACTCGATTTTCAATCCACTATTTTCTCAAAATAACACACCAACTAGCTTGAATAGATGCTAGTCAAAGCTCACCAAGCATTTTACTCAAACACTCACCAATAGCTTACACATGTGCTAGCAAACCTAACATGTCTTCTTTGAGACACTCTAATCCCAGACCAGAAAGAACCATTCTTTTGGTCTTTTGCAAAGATTAGAGAAGAAAATAGAAAATATAATCTTGAACCTCAAAGTTTAGATGTGATCTTTAAGTTCACTAAAATTACAACACAGAAAATAAAAGCTCACTTGAAGATCTTAGTGCAATAAAGTACAATAGATATTCCAAGAATTGTTTGATTTTCAACTTCTATTGTATTTATAGCTCTTCTTGATGATATAGTCATTGTGGCAACCTACTACTCACTGTACCACCAACAAAAAAAGTGAAATGAAATACAACTTACAGGGGGTGAATAGGTTGAATGACAATTTTACAGTTTTCCAAGAAATTACAAAGTGTTGGAGATTTAAGACTAATGGACGTATGAACAAGTAAGGAAACAAAACAAAGAAGACACCAAGATTAATAATGGTTCCATCCAACACTGGTGTATGTCCACTCCCAGATTTCTCTCTAGATTTTTCACTATTAACTCAATAATTATAAACTTGATTCAAGATTCAAGTTAAATCTCTTACAGTATTTCTACTTAAACACTAAAATCCAACCTTAACATGTTACTATTCTCTCTCCAGACCCAAACGGTGAATCTTTCACCAATTTTAAACACAATCAATGAAAAACAAGGAGTGGTGTTACAAAAAATGAGGCTTAATCCTTAGATACGAACTTTAAGCTTACGATAAATTTACACTCATGTAATGAAATAAAGAACTAAAAAAGTAGTATAGTTTCTAACAACGAACAGAGAGCATTCAATTTATTTAATGATGTTATACAAGAATTCCAAGAGCTCTCTAATTTTCCTTCATACTTGTATTTATAAGAACATTCAAGAGAGCCATTGAATGATTGGTAAAGATGAATGTTGGCCATTAATGCTTGTTTGCCTTCTTTGTTAAATGTTTCAAACTTTAGCTCATGAATGTTTTTTGCGTCTCTGATTGTCCGCCAATGGCTACATTTACTTTACTGTATAAGCTTGATTAGTCTAATAAAACACTTAGGCAATCATTGTCTATTGTGTTAAGTAAGGTTATGTAGTGTTAATCATGTGTGTCTCAACTGTTCGAATGCTTAACTACTTATATTTTAAGTTGTGCTCTTCTCATGTTGATAAGTCAAAAATAAATTGGATTTACTAAATTTTAAATTCTAGTAACCATTTAGACACAAACTATCCTTGCAAATCGACCTCCCTATTTTCTGGGTCGATCCATTAAACTCTTCAAGTTGACCTATCTCTTTTTCAGGATCGACCTATAAGATAATTTTTTACTAACTCTAAGTTTAGGTTGACAGCATATTCAACTTGTCAAGATGATAGATCAATAAAGTTTAGGTATGGGTCGACAGGTTTGATTCTAGGGTCAACTTGTGTTTCTAGTCAGGTTGACATGTTGATCTTCTTAGGTCAACATATGTTATAAAATTTTGCTAATCCACCAATCCCTAAGTCGACTTATATAAATTTATATGTTATTTACTCTTCCTTTCTTCAAGGGTCGACCTGTGTATTGATAATTTGATGATCCAAGGTCTTGGTTGTCTTAAGTGTGCTCTAGTGGTTGACTTGTGAATGTTCTAGGGTCAACATGTCAAATATGGTGGGTCGACCTATATTATAAATTTTAGTTCACCTGAAGCCCAAGTTGCCTTGTCAATTCTATGGATTAATCTATCAAAGTGTTATGATCGATATATTCAAAACAAATGGTCAACCTATGTTATAGTTTTCTCATAACTAAGGTTTTGGTTGACTTGATCATCCTTTGGGTTGACCAATTCATGTTCTAGGATCAACATGTTCAAACTAATGGGTCAATTTATATTAAGTTTCTTACGAACTAAAGTCAAGGTTGACTTGTCATTATTATGGGTCCAATGATCATTTAGGCTTGGTTAAATGATTCAAAGACTTTGGTCGACATGTTTGAAGAATCTTTAATATTGGATCGACCTAACCTTCCTAGTGGGTTGGCCTCAGGTTTGCTAACCGTTGTAAAAATATGTTATTTCTAGCCCGGGTCAACCTTTTCATGTGAATGAGTTGACCTAAGGTTTACTTCCCTTGGTCTAATTATGCAATAGGTTGACCTACTCTTTGCATAGGTCGAATGGAGAACTAAGTCCTGCAGGCATGTTTCATGTTCAAACTATACTTGGGTCGACATGTTTATTCCATGGGTCGACCTGTCTAACTTTAAGGTCGAATGAACTTAACTTTTCTAAGATAACATTTGAGATATTCATTTAGTGGGTTGATTTAGACACTTGTGCTCATTTGCATATGTATTTCCAATGTTTCTATCCTTTATTTTTTTCAAATTGATTCATACAATTATCATCAAAACACTATATATACAACATGAAATATATGTAGAAATGAAAATTAAATCATTATAAAATACATAACATCTGAAAGAATGGTCTTTGCATTGTCATACACCATAAGAAAAACACTGAGGAAAAAGATAGAAAAATTTTAAACTTTTACTTTCACTAAATGTTTTAGAAAATTGAGCAAAGTGCTTTCCTATAAATTGGTTAAATCCAGTCACTCAAAACTATCATGAATAATCTAAACCTGTAAGGTAACACTTCAATATCACAACAATAACTGGTCTCAATGGCCCTCCCAATGCATTCAACAATAGTTTATATGTACAATTAATATTTAATCAGAACCATTTCAACCTCTAATCTTATATGCCACTACTATGATCCAACATGCATAAATATAAAAGTAGCAAAATTTCTCATGCCAAACTTATCAAACCTTAATTTTAACTTATATATTTTTTAAAAATTAAATTTTAATCATTGCTAAAGTAATATAACCCCAACACGACTCAAAACCAATAAAAAACAACATAAAGTTCAGTTGTTATATATATATCAACTAAAATACATTGATTAGGTTAACCAACTCAGTGATACAATACAAAATAAGGTCAATGGCCCTCGAGACTCATCCAATAGCAAATCACAATTAATATTTAATCATAACCATTTCAAACCACTAATCTTATTTGCTATTATCGTGACCCAACATGGATAAACATAAAAAGTAACAAATCTTGCCATTTCAAACACATCAAACTTTAACTTTAACTAATACATCATTTATTATAATAATATATAACTTTAACTAATACATCAAATTTTAATCATCGAAAAGGGCATCTAATCCAACACAACCCAAAACCAATTAAAAGCAATATAAAATTCAATTATTATATACATATCAGTTGAAATAAATTAAGTTAATCAACTCAAAGATACATAATAATAATAATAATTTTATACACTTAAATTATATTATTTCAGACTTTATTTATGAATTTTAAAAATGTTTTTAATCTTATTTTGTGATATTATAATAATTAAATTCGTGGTTATTTATTTAGAAAACACTAGGGTTATTTAAGAAAATTTAAACCGGACGAGTAGCTGTCAATATTTTAGGTTATCTCTTTACTCTGATGTCTGATTGAGTTCATTTTTGAAGCATTGGAAACTAAATTTCAAGACTTACAAATCTTATGAAGAGTTCAAAGGTTAATTCAGACAAGAACATATATGAAAATTAGGAAGAATTTATTGCAATGCTGAAAGCCAAGTCCCCATTAAAAAAGGAAACTAACTACACATGTCTATGGAGTAATTGTTAGAAAGAAGCTGATGTTCACTCTAGGAAATATTCCAAAGTCAAAGGAGGGCTTGCTAATTCGTGAGAATGCAAGAGATCTCTTCCATTACACCAAGATAAAGTTTCAAAATCGAAGAAAAGGGAAACTTTTCTAAAACCTTGCAATTCCTATTTTGCTGAAAATTTGGGATTTTGGTCCTAAATAAAGTTTCTTCCAAGGTGGATGAAAGGAAGCAATTTTTCTACATATATTTTATACTCTTATTTACATTATTGGAGAAGGAAGGCATGAACTTTAGTATCCACCATCAAACGACGCGATTTTCATCTTTTTCTAGTGCAAAAAGGTTGTAATGGCTTTTATTCTTTTCTCGTTTTTCTTTACAATGTCTAAATAATTATTTTTATTTCTATGACTCAATGGATTCTATTTTTTATTAATTACTTGGATTGAATTTATTTATTTCTCTTGAGTTTTGTTAGCATGATTATTGTATAATGAGAATTTATTGTTGAACATAATGCTTTAAAATGTTTATATTTACATTTTGTATGATTTGAGATTGATTGCATACATGACTAATATAATTACATGATATTAGTTCATAACAATAAAATCTACAAGAAATTATGATATCGAAAAAAAATTAATTTCGTATGTAGGAATTTAAGATAAATTCTGAATTACAAATTTTCATAGAATTTAATGTAATTTGAATTAATCAAAATTATATAACCATTGAGTTTTAATTAGTTGAATTAGGGATTTCATTGCATGATCATTGAGTGAATTTTAATTTTAGGGAATCTGCCATTATACATAATAATCCATTAGTCAATAAACTTGCAGGATTTAAAAAATTCAGCTATGTGAAAGATTAACAATAGATGAAGTTGATGTCTTAGCGTCTTTCAATATTTTTGTAATTGTGATTCGATTTATTCAACTTGAATAGACTAATTCGTAATTGGTACTACAAATTATTCTTATGAAAATGGCACTTACTTTCATCATTATACATAATATTTGATTAGGGTATATTTGCCCGAAGTTGTGATATTAAAATTGTATAGAAAGTTTTTTGCGCCATCATTGGGGATATTCTTGTATAACAATCAGAATAATTTTGTTTGAGATTGAATATCATCTTTCTTTTTCTTTTTTCCTCATATTAGATAAATTATATAGTTGCTATTTTATGGTAATTGGATTTGGCCCAAAAATTTTTAAGGTAAACTATTGTCCCGAAAAAAAAAACAATAACAAATTTAGGGTTAAGAGACCACTAGTTTCAAAGGATTTCGGTGTGCTGAGAAAAACCCACTACTTTGCTGTGGGCACCACCTTATCTTGGTTAAATTCCACTATTTTCATAGGTTTTTTTCCTTTGATTTTTCAGTTTTATAATTATTTATTTGTGTCTTTTCAGTATTTTTTTGTTGTTTTTTCATGATTTATACTTTTATATAGGTGATCTAGATTTTTTTAAGTGGTTTTTACAATTTATTTTTAAAATCTAATTTTGTGCTATTTTTGCATCGATACAATGTATGATGCGATCGAAAAGTTTTGACTTAACTAAATGAAGATAGAGAAAACTTTGAAACTCATTCATAAAAAAGCTAAGGAAGTCAAATAATGTGAGAAAGCAATGGCTTAGGAGAATAGAGATATGAGGGAGTTCTCGATACCTAGAGTTTAGGACGTATAGACTAGCATTGCACAACCTACCATGGAAACAAATAATTTTGAACTTAAACCAAGTCTTATTTGCATGGTGCAGGTGGATCAGTTCAAAGAAGAAATTTTTGAAGATCCAAATAGGCAGATAAAAAATTTCCTAGAGATTTGTGATACAATTAGGTTAAACAAAGTCAACTCCGATATGATACGATTACAATTGTTTCACTACTATAAAATAAAGTATCAACGACGGACATTTATATCGCTAAAAGTCACAAATCCATCACTAAAGGGTATTAGTGATGGATTTTTTCTGTCACTAAATCTATTAGCGAAAGATTTTTTCCATCATTAAATCCGTCGCTGGAAATTATCCTGCTAAATTTTACCGATGGAATACTATCCACCGCAGATATCTATGACGGATTAGTAACGGAAAAATCTGTCACAAAAAATATCCATTCATAATCTGTCGTTAATAGAAGAAAATATGTAAAAATATCAACGACGGAATTTTTTCGTCGCTAATAAATCCACCGCTAATCTGTCATTGATAATTCACTATCAGTGATAGATATTTTTCGTCATAAATTCTGGAACCCTCACACGTGCACCTGAGCTCAAATGCGCTCCCCACCTGCACCTCACTCGCCCACGTGCCTACAGGCGCAGACCCACCCATGCCCGGCCCGACTGGCCCAACCCGCACCCCTGTTTTTTATTGCAAAAATGTGTCTTCACCAAGAATCGAACCCGTACAATGGAGATGAAGTATGAGTCGTCCAACTATCATGCCACAGGCTATTATGATATCTATTTTTATTTATTATCTAACTCTTATTTTTTTTAATATCAATCTCACTCTCATTTTTTTTATGTAAAAAAAAAGTGATAACTTAAATTTTTAATATTCTTTTCCTTGGGATAATTTTTTTCATTTAATTTTTCTAACTGATTAAATTTGATATTAATTAAATTTGTGCTCAATAAAGAAATAAAATATTTCTTTGATTAATTAAGATAGAATTGCAAATTATTTTTTTATTTGCCCATTAAATTAAATAATAAAATAAATAAAATAAAATAAATAAAAGTAAAGTAAAAATTATAAAATAATAAAAGAGAAGAAAAAATAAAATAAATAAAATAAATAAAAGAAAAAATAAAAAGAATTAAAAAATAATAAAAGAGAAGAAAAAATAAAATAAATAAAAGAAAAAAGAAAAAGAATTATAAAATAATGAAAGAAAATAAAAAATAAAATAAATAAAAGAAAAAAGAAAAAGAATTATAAAATAATAAAAGAGAAGAAAAAATTAAAAATTAAAAAAATTAAAAAAAATTAAAAAAAATTAAAAAAAACTAAAAAATAAAAAAAAAATCATCCCAAATCCGTTGCTTATCTGTCGTTAAAATTTATGTTATTAATTTGTCGCTAAAATTTCCGTTGCAAATTCGTCACTAATCTATCGCTAAAATTTCTATCAATAATCTATCGCTAAAATTTTCGTCGCTAATTCGTCGCTGATAGCTGTTCATATTTTTTTATGTTTTTTTCTTTCACCAATATATCGATGGATTAGTGACGAAAATTTTCTGTCTGAAAAAATTCTATCGGTAATTCATCGTTAATAGATTTACAAATTTTTTCTTTTTTTTGTTTTTTTTTTACGGTGGACCACTACAGCGACGGATTAGTGATGGAATTTTTTCCGTCGTAAATTTTCATGGCTAATCCGTTGCAAATCTCTTGGTATTCTGTCTGACGTTAATCCATCGTAAATCCATCGCTATTACTGACGGATTTTTTTCCATCGCTGATGGTGTGTTTTCTTGTAGTGTTTCCTTTCTCTTTTAGGGAAAAGGCAAAGGTATAGTTTAATTCATTTCTTGCTAATCACTTTACGAATTGGGAGAATTTATCTCAAGTATTCTTAGTTAAGTATTTCACATATGGTAAAATGGCTAAACTACGTAATAATATTACTAATTTTAGACAATTTGAGAACGAATCTTTGTATAATGTCTGTGAGCTTTTTAAGGATTTGATTAGAAGATATCAACATCATGATATATCTAATTGGTTGATTTTGCAAACTTTTTATTAGTCTTTTACACTCTATTAAAATTACCATCGATACTGCGGTTGGGAATACTTTCATGAGTATCTTATAATAAAGCAAGTGTATTAATTGATAATATGGTCTCTAATCAATATGATTGGTTTAATGAACATGAAACTTCTAAACAAAAAGCTGGTGTGTATGAGGTCGATAGTTTTATATACTTAATCCAAAAATTGACTCCTTAATTAATGCGATGAAAATTAATCAACTTAATGTTATAACTAACTAGGTTTTATTTTGTGATTCGTATGGAGATTCTACTCGTATGATTTTTGAGTGTCCACAGATATAGCAGGCACATTTTGTTTCTAACTTTGGCAGGTCCCAAAATAACCCTTATTCCAACACGTATAATTATAGATGGAGAACTATCCTAACTTTTCATGAAGTCAAGGACCATCAAGAGCAAATAATCTACTAGGCTTTAACTCAGAGAATCCGCAATCAAGGGATAGTAATGCAACTTGAGAGATCGCCATTGAATGTTTGGCAATAGCAACAAATAAAAGGATCTAGAAATTTGAAACTAAAATTGAGCAATTGACTAACACATTTCATTTTTGTGTGTCGTAGACTACAAAGTGATACTGAGAAGAACCCTAGAGAGTATGTCAAGGTGATTTCATTGAAGAATAGGAAGCAATTATAGGAGATGCCAATTTGGTCCAAGGATAAAGAGGATGAACAAGAGGCCGAGAAAAAGATCAAGCAGCCTACAAATGAGAAGTCCAAGACACCGAATTCAAAATAAGTACTTTACTTTTGCATGAATATAAACCTCCCGTCCATTTTCCTAAATATCTTTTACATGCTAATACAAAAAAACAGCTTGAAAAATTTTTAGAAGTTTTTAAAAAATTGCACATTAATATTCCTCTTTTGGATGCCATCAAGTAAAGCCAAGTTATGTGAAATTCTTTAAGGACGTGATCACTATCATGAGGAAGGTAGATGATATTTCAATTGTCAAGTTTATAGAAGAGTGTTTGCGATTTTACAAAATAAGCTATCACAGAAATTTAAGGATTCGAAGAGTTTTTCCATCTCTTGTACTATTGGTTTGACTAATTTTCTGATATTTTATGTGATATGGGTGCTAATGTCAATCTAATGTTGTATTTTACATTCTTAAAATTAGGATTGAGAGAATATAGACCAACTAATATTTCATTATAATTGGCTAATAGGAATATAAAGTAAAAGAGAGGTATTGCTGAGTACATGCTAGTTAAAGTTGATAAATTTATTTTTCCTATCAATTTTGTCATCTTGGATATGGATAATGATAAGGATATCTCCTTGATTTCAGGTTGACCTTTTCTTGCCACTTCATGTGCTTTGATTGACGTTTATGATGGAAAATTGATTTTGAGAATTAATAATAAAAAAAATTGAATTTTATGTCTTATTTTGATAAATAAGAAATCATTAGAGTTGATTGCATTGAAAGAATTGTTGAACATGATTTTAACGTCTTTTACTTTAGTTATCCTATTAAAAATTGTATTGTTAATTCGTTGTATGTAAATCATATGACTTTTTATATAATGAACATATTGATGCAAGTGTTGTTTTGGATATAAATTTAGGTGAATTTCATACTTTTCCTACATGATATGAGAGCTTGTGGAGTCTTTGAATGCTGAGGAAAAAAACGACAATTCACAGCAAACTACTCGACTATCTTCCGTACCTGAACTTAAACCCCTTCCTACTCATTTGAAATATATCTTTTTGGATAGTTTTTCAATGTTTCTAGCGATTATATCTTCTAAATTGATAGGTTTCAAGAAAGAGAAATTGATGTAAGTTTTGCAAGAACACAGGAAAGCAATAGGCTAGATTATCACTGACGTCCACAGCATAGATCCCTTAATTTGTATGTATAAGATCTTGCTAGAAAATGGGTTCAAAGCCATGGGTCAACTACAAAGGACGTAAATGAGCACCTTAAAGTGGAAGTAAAGAAAGATATTATTTAATGGCTTGATACATGTATTATCTTTCCTATATCATATTTTGTTTGGATGAGTTCTTTACAAGTTGTGCCTAAGAAACGCGGGACAACTATGGTCGAGAACAATAAAAATGAGTTAATTACTACACGTATTATTATGAGATGGAGGGTTTGTGTGGATTATAGAAAATTAAATGACGCTACTACAAAAGATCATATTCCCGTCCCCTCCTATTTCTTGATCAACTTATTGAAAAGATAGCTTGTAATGAATTTTATTGCTCTTTAGATGGTTTTTTTAGTTATTTACAAATTGCCATTAATCTTGAAAAACTTTGTTTACATGTCCATATGGTAACTTTACATTTAGATGCATGCCTTTTGGTCTTTATAATGTCTCATCTACTTTTTACAGTTACATAATATCTCTATTTACTGATTTTATTGACAATTTTGTAGAAGTTTTTATGGATGATTCTTCTATATTTCGTTTCTCATTTGATAGTTGTTTGAATAATTTGGAGTCAGTTTTAAAGAAGTGTGATGAAACCAACTTGGTACTTAATTGGAAAAAATATCATTTTATGATAAAAAAAATGTAATTATTTTATGTCATAAAATATCTTATAGGGGAATAGAAGTTGATAGAGAAAAAATTAAATTAATTGAAAAACTCCCTCCCCTTAAATCATTAAAAGATGTTAGAAGATTTCTAGGGCATGCGAGCTTTTATCGTAGATTCATCAAGAATTTTTTAAAAAATTGTCAGAGCTCTAACCAATCTTTTAATGAAAGGTACACATTTTATGATTAATGATTCTTGCTTGAAAGTCTTTAATTGTCTTAAATTGAAATTGATTGAAACTCCAATTGTGCAGTTATCTAGGTAGGATTCGCCTTTTAACATTTTTTGTGATGCGAGTGATGACACTGTAAGTGCAATTTTGGGCCAAAATATGAATAAGAAATTTTATGCTATACATTACGCAAATAGGACTATGAATAAGGTTCAGAAATTATACACCACCACTGACAAAGAGCTACTTGGTGTGATCTTTTCACTTGAGAAATTTCAGTCTTAGTTGTTGCTATCCAAAATTGTTATTCATATCAACAATTCTGCACTTAAATATTTGATATCAAAAAAAGATGCAAAGCCCAAGTTGTTGCATTGGATTCTCTTATTGTAAGAATTTGATATCGAGATAGTGGATATAAAAGAACCATGGTATGCTGACTTATTATTAGATAGACGATATTATAATGGTACAGGGCTTGAGCCGTTCACAACTTATTAGATGGATGATATTATGTAATAAAAGAATAATATTATTATTGACAAGTTATGAGATGACATATATTAAAGTGGGAGAGTGATAAAAATAATTGATAGTAATCACGCAGGTTATCTGAATTCCACATTCTAGGTATGACAGAACCATCTAAGTGGCTGAGACGATATGTTTCGGGATGAACTGTCAAGCACACTCAATAATTTTGCCCTAGTGTTATCTCTATGTAATGTGTGTCTGGATTATTGAATGTCCCCTTTGAGGGTTGCCTTTGTTTGGTAGATATAGCGTGAGTATGCATGACAAGTCTTTTACTTAAAAGTGTAAAAACTCTAGTTATCTTATGGAGAGATCATTAGATTGTCAGAGATTACAGCGACTGTAATAAAAAATTATTAGGAAATTTGGAATTTTACGGAATTAAAGGAAGTTTAAATTATCACTGAGATTTCGTTACTAATCAGGCAAGATTTTAGGAGATTCATTTCTTAGTGATTATGATCTTGATTCAGTTGCTCGGTAGTTACTTGATGGAAGATCATTCGATAGTAATCGAGAATATTCGACCGAGCAATATCCAAGAGGTTTAATTGAGAGTGTTCCACCGAACTCTTGTTCGGTTGTCTCGGGCATTCACCGAGTGGATTGTGGGCTTTGCAATTATGGCTTAGTGGATTCGATAGTTTCTAAACTTTATGGTCATGGACTGTTAGGCCCGGTATTATTAGTTTTCATTTTTTGTGAGGTGTTTTTGAACAAAAGGACAAGATCCAATTGACAAGGCAGATAATATCCCATATGTATTAAAGAGAGAATTCCCAATATCATCAAAAGCACCAGTTATGGCCCCCTTATTTCGCCAGTCCCATGATGGTATATCGAATACTAATCCTGAAAAACTAACTTATAAGAAGAGACGTCTCCCTTTTATCTCACAAGCCTCTAAACAAGCAAACTAGGCAAAATTCGAAAATTAAATGAATAATACCTCGAAACAGTGTCATGTGCTTTCATTTATAAAACAGTGCTTGCTCATGACTTACCCTTGCCACTGGAATCTTCAACCATGGAAGATTCAAGGTTGCTTATGTGTATCCCGAATAAAAGTTCGATTTCTGAAAAAACAAGGGCCATGTTCAGCTCCATAGGTTACAATCTGTAATAGTGCAACCTCCCACTATCGAGATAGGTTCCATAAAAGGTGTCCCATATTAATGATACAGCCTCCATGTAGATTTTGGGAAGGTTCACTAAGAAGGAAGCAATCATGTCTAACATAGGATACATAAACATTTATAACAGGTTCAATGTCCTAGAAAGGCATATGATTTAGCATTCTAAAGAATGTTAAATGTTGTGATCCATCTCTGCCGTCCGGTGGCATTCCACCTGCTAGTCCCCACATACGGCAACAATATTCCATCACTTTATATTCATTAAGGATCAGGATAAGATTCCAAAAGCTTTCGCAAATGACATGCAGAATTTCAATGCATTTGGGGCGTGAGTATTGAAGGTTTGATCATGAAAAGAAGAAGAAGAAGAAGAAGAAGAAGAAACATGCATTTTTGCAAAAGCAACCACGTCCATTTTTCATGTCATTTGAAAAGAACAGCCTAACTTGTTATAAAATGAAGTCAATTAAGACTGTCAACACTATAAAGAAACTGATGACCACAAACATCACCATAAAAGTAAATGTCCTAGAAATGCAGATAGATGTGAAGATGGCAATCTTCTCATGTTAGTTAGCTTGGATGGTCCGACCCCAGGTGGAGTAGAATGCTTATATGAAGCGAGTAAAAATAGGTTCCTCCTTTTTTAAGGTTTTCTTGTGAGTATACATCCTCACGTCCACGTAATACAGTGCAATGACTTGTATCTGTGATTCAGAGCTAGAGATTGCCTCTCTACTCCTTTTTCACATTGTATCAACAATGTCAAGCCTGATTTGTGTGCTTATACGTGAATATATGTACATTCTCCACTACCATATTTATACTAGGCAAGAGTCTTCAAACAAACCCGGGAGATTTGCAAAATTGTTTATGTTACAAAGTTCTACTTTTCTGAAATTTATAGCTTATGGACAAGTTCAACAAAAAATTAAAAGGGCCTAGAAACTCAAAACATCCTATATGAGTCAACGTTGGTCTCCTCATCTCTTGCGCTTGAGCGGCTTCAGATTCTTCATGATGTAGCTAATGATCTCCTTCAGTGTTGCTTTCCTTTTTTCTTTGAAGTTCCAAAGCTCAGGAACTATATATCTCCCACTTGGATTATACTCTTTCAATTCCTTCAAGGCAGTTGTAACTGCTTCGTATATTTCGTCTCCCCATTCATCTTTAAGATTTTTAAGCTTTTCATCTTCATCATTTATTTTTTCCTGCATCACGCATCAACGGTTAAATTTCACTCTCTTCTGGAAGATACTTGCCTTGACTTGGTTCAGGGTGAAAAGGAATATAGATCTTCAGGTAGATAATGTAAAACTGCAGCATCCCGTAAATAAGTATAATATGCTAGAACAGGAACGGAACCAATTATTAGTATATGTACCGAGTGGATAGGAAACCTTCAACAAAAATCAGCAATAACTATAACTAGTCACAAAATGGATGCCAGTATTCGTGTATCATCCCTCCCTACGAATATGCTGGAACCTTTGAAGCATGGGCACTTCAAAATGGAAGTTGTCTGCATCCAACACTCTGTCAGATCAGATATTCTCTTTATTTATAACAAATCTTGCTTATTTGCTAATTCTGCAATAATTCTTATGAACTCTATATGAATTTCAAGAGTTTGTTTGATTATTGTACAGTCATATCCATGTACCATGCTTCATAGACTAGCAGCATTTATGCTTGCAAGCTATGCATCTATATGCAATAAAAGGACACAGATAGCCATCTAACAAGTGCAAACATGAACAGTTGACCACATTCCCGGGGAAGAAGGAAAATATTCAAAGAAACAAACCTCATTAATTCCATTGACAAAGACCTTTCTAAATGGATGCCATTCTGGACACCTCAGATTCTCCTCCCACAAAGAGTAGAGTGTTGATGCCTTTAAATGAACTTCATCAACAGGAAATCTCAATTTGCATGTGTTCACAAAAGGTTTTTGATCGATTTCTCCCATTCTCTTTATGCCAATGCTGGTTTGAGCACCCAACATATCCGACAAACCCTATGCAACAAAAAAGATATCTGTTGTTACCAAACACCGGCAT
The DNA here is from genome assembly GCA_033439265.1 of Dillenia suffruticosa. Taxonomy (NCBI): domain Eukaryota; kingdom Viridiplantae; phylum Streptophyta; class Magnoliopsida; order Dilleniales; family Dilleniaceae; genus Dillenia; species Dillenia suffruticosa. The sequence goes on along the minus strand of JAVTVX010000015.1, from coordinate 18,358,015 downwards.
TCACTGGTGGAGCTAGGGGTGGCCATGGCTCCTACTAGCACCAAAAGTTTTCCTAGAACATTGTACAAAATATTACAAAGGAAATGATTTGTAATCCTACCCCCCCAAAAAAAAACAATTATATAAATTCTTTCAAGACCCAAATCAAACCCAGTAGATGCTCAAAAAAAAAAAAAAAAAAAAAAAAAAAAAGCAAGAAAAAAAAATCATTCATATGTAGATGTGGTTCACGCTTGGCAATTTTTCATTTTTCAGCACTAGAAATGACTAGCTAATTCAAAAACAATAGTCAAATTACTAAAATTTGCATCTGGATATTTTACCATAAAAAGCCACATACAATGCTTTGAATAGAATTCTAATTTCAAAACATCATAAATTATTAGTCTTAATTTATGTCTTTGTTTGTGATATACCTGACTATGACATGGTGATGTATTTCACTTCAATTTTATTATCAACCAAAAAAAAACCGTTGTATCTTAGAGAACATCGAATATTTTAGTTTAAATGCATTTAAATCATGACTAAAATTTAGGAACTCAGTCGCATTCGAATGCAAGAAAAAACATAAAAGATGATATCATCACCTTCTATAAGAAAATTTTATAACACAATCATTTGGGGTAATAGGAGGGAGAGACTTTGTCATTCAACCCCCCGCCCCCCCAAAAAAAAAAAGGAAAAGAAGAAAAACATAAATTTAGCTCCATTATTGCTGACACTAATCTTTGTGCTCTTTAGAGAAAATAAATGATAAAAATAAATAAATAAATAAATAAATAAATAAATCTGGTTAGGGGTTTTAGGGAACTTTTCATTCATCCTGTAATTTGTAATTTATCTATACACCAACAAAACCACAATATGCATTTTTTTATTTGGGCAAGCAAATCAACAGCAGACTTAAACATTACCATTGAGAATATTAATCTTCTTGCCTAAGAGGGAGAAGTTGTGCTTGGGTGTTTGCAAACGTGATTGAGATAGAGAGAGAGAGAGAGCAGCTTTTTCCTTAATAAAAAGACTAATTTTGTCATATATCATAGCCCCCAAAAAATTCGACATGACATATTCTAAAAATTTCCTTTTGCATGACTTACAGAAATTTTCATCTTCGAATACATTACCTATAAGCTAGACTGCTTATACGATCATGTTCAAATGTGATTCTTAGAAATTAATGAATTCTCTTGGAAAAGATCCCAAAGAAGAAGAGAAGAAGAAATACAGCATACCAGGATTAGCACCCTACGAGCATCCTGCAGCTCATCATTACTCCGTCGCTCTTTTGTTGTCAAGGCTTGATTCAATGACTCCAGATCATCCATTTCACTTTTCTTCTCTTCCAATTCTTTGTTCATTTCTTCCATTTTTTTCTTAACAGCTGCATCATCCTCATTGCTGTGATGCTTTATTACCTGCAATTTTCCTTTTAACTCTTCAATTTCCATTTCCAACTTCTGTTTAGCATCTAGCTGTTTCTGTAGTTTTAGTATCTTACAAAGTGCCTCCTCTTTTTCCCTCTGAAATTTCAAGATGCGGTCAAATGAGAACAATGATACAAAGAACATGCTGCATTTGAATCATGACAACACAAGCAACAGTAACCAACTAAAGATGGAAGCCAAGTTGCAAACCTTTTGTTCTTCGACCAGTCTCAAAACATTCACATCAGCCTTTTTCTGCTCCATTGAGGCCATTTGCAGTGATTTGTTTCTCACATCATTCTAATGGGTAAAGGATAAGATTAGCTCCAGCAATAAAGATGTTAACAATTAAAATGGAACATAAGAAATTGCATTCTACTTGATATTCATAATGAACCCGCTATTTGCACATTTGTCGAATAAAAAAAAAAACAGTATTACAAATTGAAAGAGGCAAATAAGTACCATGTTCGCTGTTTTTATGTATCTCTTTCCCATGCAAATTCCAATTTTATAGTACTCGCTTTAACTGGTCTAAAATTTCTCATTTGTGCTCCATAAAAAGGCAAATCAAGTGCTGTTAGTGCTATACTGTAATTTGAAGAAAACCAAAGGCAGCTGGATACATATTAATAGTAGAAATTCTACAACTCTCCAATTTATAAGATTTTAATCGTGGGATAGGGCATATTAGCATGACAGATCACCTGATATTTTCACACTCTGCTCCAATATGTGGAGTCATGTCTACCACATCTACCGTTTTTATGGAAGTGTGAAAATAAAAATCATCAGCTATAAAAATCTATATTGACCCAATAAATCAAAAGGAAGTCAAGTGAAAGAGTGACACTTCATCATGTTACATAATTTTAGGCATCTTGAGGATTCAAAAGGGAACGTAAAGTGCATCCTCATCTCTCCAGACTCCTCCTTAAGGCTTCACAAGCAATCTATCCTCTCAGTGATCAGATTTTCCTTCCCAACCAACATGCTTCCTGTTTATCATCATACTTCCCATGTTCTGTTTAATTAATTTTAACAGTGGTTTTAGTGTTGTTCTCTAATTGGAGGTACAGCAAACTTAGCTCTTCAATTCTCACCTTCCTTCTAGACTATCTTTTATTTCAAGTGAAGGACACATTAACTCATGTTCCACCTTTCTCTGCTCTCCCTACCAATTTATTGAGCAACCACTTCAGCCACTTCATTAATCAGTCCCTCCATTTTACTTGAAATCAACAAGTCAGATTTCCTAGGAAAAATCACAGATGACTGCAAAAATAGCTCTAACCATGTTTTTCAAACTAAAGATATACTTAGATCTCAACAGTGACATTTGATTGTATTTAAAGATGGTGATTGTAGTTTGGGGGGGGGAAGGAAAAAAAGAAGCTACTTTTTTGGATTCTATATCTCACACTTTGCATTATATGTTGATTACATTTCAAATCTATATATTAGACTACTTTGTCTAATTATGAAAATGACAATGTAATATCACATCTAATGCAGGTATGAGGACCAAATAAAGGTTACAATGAATTAAACTACACAATATATCTATGTCTATAATAAGAGACAAAAATTTAGTCCTGTATCATCTTGCTGTGTAATATGTGTAAAAATGAAATTTACCACCATCATGCTAAAATGTCAAACAGAGCAAAATTACCTTTAAAGATTATATAAATAATGTGAATAAATATTATATGAACAACTAATAAATGTGAAAACAATAAATAATGATAATTCAATACAAGTGATGAGGTAAATTAAAATCCATAAAACGTGAAAAAGAAAAAGGAAAAGACACAAGATAAATTATCCAAAACAAATGTAAAATTATGAAGGAAGGATAAATTCTCTCATTTAAAATGATAAAGCTATATATAATAAAACTTTCAAATAATGTTAAATAAGAGATGTTTGGTAAGATATTATATAAAAGATTGAGAAAATTTAATAAAGAAAATTGAGTTTAGTTAAATGATATATCCTTTTTTTTGGGGGGGGGGATGGTAGCATGAGCATAAAAATCAAATCTAGTAATGCAAGAACCTAATATAATACTTTCATTACCAATTGCACTAGAAGAAAATTAATTGGTGTTAAGATTCAAAATCAAAACAAAAAGGTCTTGATATCTTTAATATAACGTTTGACTCTTCTTAATGAACTAAAGGACAAAACAACTTGCATCCCACAGCAAAGGGATAATTAAAGTTACTGTCATAATCTCTTTCCCTTCAGGTACTTTCCGAAAGCAAGTAGAATAACAGATAATCTCTAATTCACATAAACAAAATCTAGCATGATTTGTGTGAATGACAATCTCTTTCCCTTGAATAACAGGAACTCTCTTTCAACTGGTAGATTAACAAGCAATTTCTTTCCCTTGAATGTCTTAAAATACTTTAAACCGAATTACCTTTTTCCTCTCTTCATCAAGCTTTTGCTTCTCAAGCTCAGTCAATGCTTCCTGCTTGCTTAGTTCTTTACAACATCTATCAAGTTCATTTCTCTTCATCTCCAATTCAAAATTCAGCTTCTCTTTTTCATAAAGTATCCTTTCCACATGCTCCTCTGAGAGGCGCCGCATCTTCCTTCTGTCTAAGATAGAAACAAAGAAAACAAATCATACACATGCATGTATGTACTATAAAAAAACCAAGCATGCATGGTAATATGCAGCATGCAGACAAAGTACATGATCAGTTAAGTTGTAAGGCATGAAATCCAAGAAAGCCCATTGTGAGCATCAATGATTTCAATCCAGTAATGATCAGGGTGGCAACAACCATATTGACATTCCTTAATCATGGATTTCAATCAAACAAATCAATGATCAGTTAAGCCGGTGAGCAATTCCTGAATCATAAAAGATGTGATGTATCTTCCGCTTAAGGAAGCTGATTAAATGCAGATGAACAGCCAAGTAAATATATGAATGTGTGAACAGAAAGGAAAAGAAATACCTTCACAGAATGCTTGATGCAGCCTATCTTTCTCTTCTAACATCCTAGTGAGAGACAAGTTCTTCTCATTGTACTTGATATGTAACTCATCTAGATCCTCATTAATCATAGCAATTGTATGGGCCAGGTTTGCTACAATGTGCTCTCTACTCTGTTTTGTTTCTGAGATGGTTCTCAACTCTCCTTTCTCTCGAAGATATTGCCCAATCTGACTATCCAAATGATAATCTTCTGCACATGCAAACCATCCATAAATATTTCTACTAGGGTTTTGCCTCTGTTCATTCCATTCTTTTTTTCCGCAGTGATCGATATCAAATGAATTTTGAAATTCAATAGCATGATTGAAACCCGTCCCACCATTGTTGAACTTCACTACTGCTGCAGCAGTATCGTCACCGTTACTCCTCAAAATGTGAATTTCCACAGGTTTATATTTTGAGAACTTTGTCATCCAATACCCTTCATCAAAGACAGCTTCTCTATTATTTGGATCACCAGCTATGTTAACCACAACTCCTGTCCAAGGCCAGACATATAGAATGTCTTGCTCAGGAGCCTGAGTAACTGGCCGTGCTTCAACTGCCTGAAGGTCTTGATCTGACATGTCTGCCAAATCAGTCTCCAAGTAATGTGCCAAGGCAAGGTGATTTGCCTTTTGTTTTGCACTTCTATTGGCAGAACCTTTGGACACTCGTGTAGCATGTTGAAGAAGGTCTTTGAAATGATAATCCTGCTTCTTTTTCCCTGCACAGAACGGGCATCTCAAGGTACCATTCAAACCCTTGACCTTGTATTTTCCACATTTCAATTCCTTATAAGGTTTATCGTTGTACTCTTCAATCTCAGATTCACTTATGTCTGACTCTTCATTTGAGCTATACTCCATCTAGTACCAAAAAGAAAAAATAAAAATAAAAACAAATGGAACTAAAAACTTAAATATCAAAGTGATGAACACAAATTGGAAAATAATAAGAAAAATAATTGAAAAATTAAGCAAAACTGCATGTTCAATACTTGTATATTTTGGATGTTGAACAATCTTTATGTCATATAGCAATTGTCCATGCCTCGAGAAGCAGCAACAGTAGCTTCTTTGATGAAGTTGAGAAAACACATTAAGTAGAAGGAAGCAAGACCAAGCTTAGCCACTAGTGTAATGATGGAAGCATGGCATATGCCAACCTATGTTGTACCAACATTTCTATCAATGACCATATCCATGTTCAACTAGGATGGAGTCAAAATTGTGTTGGTGAGCCAAAACCAAAATATATGTATTTATAAATTGTCAAGAGAAATATTAAACCTATTTTAGGCAAAACAATAAAAAATCATTTAATTGAAATTTTTGTTCTTTCATCGTACTAAAATTGCATATTATATGTCACTACCAAATATTTTAGTAATTTCCCTCTCAATGTATAAAACTTTAAAGTTTCTAAAAAACAAAAGACGACAACAATAATGGAGAAAAAAAATAATATAAGTCCTTATCAATTATAAACTAATATACATGCTATCAATTTTTCTGAATATTAATAAAAAATTCAACATTCAATTATAAAAATATTTACAGGTTGTGAAGATTAAATAACAAACGTGAAAACTTGAAGTTTCAGAAGTAAGATTCACGACATACGTAGATTTTGCTTTTGATTTTGATTTTAGTAGAAGAAAATAGAAGAGATTGGAAGGGGTAGGGGAAAGAATGAAAATAAAAAGAAAGAGACTCTCTGACAATTAGGCCTTTTCTTAATATTGTAACAGTTAAAAATTAAAAAAAAAAAAATTAGTGAAAAAAATCATATCCCATATCATAAGAAAACAACACGAATCAAGCAAAATTGACGGTCCAAAAGCACTAAAACTGATTACAATGAATACTTGCACAAGAATCTAGTCATAAAAACTGATTAAAGTTGATTACAAAAAGTGTGATTGCACAATTAAGAAATTCATTGAATTGCATTAAGTAGCCCAGACCAAGAAACCTCATAAAGAGTAACCGAATGAACATGAATCCATGAACACTCAAGACTTGATAAAAAGCTCTCAAAAATACACACAAAGACATACATCTAACCATCCATGCAGATATTTATATTTAGAGAGAGAAGGCACGAGAGAGAGACCTAAATGACCAGATGGATTATTGTGAGGTTCAGAGAGAGAGGCAAGGGCTTCTTAATGATAAAGTTGTGAGAGAGAGAGAGAGAGAGAGAGAGAGAGAGATGAAATGAGATGAGATAAGAAAAGAGGAACTGAAATAAAAAGCAAAAAAAAAAAAAAAGAGGAAGAAAACTAAGAAGGGGGCACATTAATTAATCAAGGGGGCCAACAAACTATTAGTAGGGCCTTGCCTGCAACATGCTACTCTAGATTTGGGCAACTGAATCAAGTTATTGACTACATTTGTGTTTGTGGTTCATAGACACCAGTTTCCGATACTTTATTTATCATAAGATTGTGCCACAAACATACCTAAACTGTACATTAATTATTAATAAAAGCCTATGTGAGGCAGTTACCCAAAAGATTAAGCAAATTACAAAGCCATCTTTTTTTCTTTTTTTTCTTTTCTTATACCTTCGCAAGCCCCTGTAAATCCAACATGCTATTATAGATTTGGGCAACTGAATCAAGCTATTAACTACAGAACAATTTGCAAAATATCAATATTTTATTTATAGATTTAACTTATTATTTATAGATTTAAATCTTTTAACAAAAGTCGTTTCATTTTCTCTATAATAGGGTTCTTCATTAACTCTTTGATTTGATAGAGTATTTCACTGCTAATACAGATGTATATAGGATTATCCTCATGTTTGGCTTTGGCTCAACTGGATGTAGGGAGTTGAGTTCCCTTAACCGAGGTTCGACTCCCGCTGGGAATATCGGGCCCTCATGTGTATGGAGCGTTCCCCGTTGGGAGACCTGCCCTCCGAAAAGAAGCCACTGCAGCGATTGGTTCGGATTAGTCGGAGTAAAATCTCGGATATCAGACAGTATCCAGGACATGGTACCAAAAAATAATAATAATAATAATAAAAGGATTATTTACCACGCAGACTTACATTTCTCATCCAAAAATAAATCCAGGCAACAACAAATAAGGGAATGGAGGTGAAGATCAAATAACAAATACAACACGCATGACCTAATCTTCGAATACAATGTCATTTCAAACATTTTACGGTTCTATGATTCACCCTAAATCAAACAAATACATAATCAAATGTCATGACAATGCCTCCTTCATCACAACAAACTCATGATGAAGATGAAACCAAAGAAAAAAATAAAGCAGAAAAGTCAAAGAATCAACCCCTATTGATGAGAATATTTAGAATCGGTAAGTTCGTCAGATCAAAATCCAAACCCTAGAAGATCCTTATGCAGAACGAGAAACACATACGCGGCTCTCTCCAAGAACAAGTGAGGAGGTGTACCTGAGCAAATCGGAGCTCTCTGCAGCGAATTTAACCTCTGCACGCAGAGAGAGAGAGAGAGAGAGAGAGCACGCTTTTGGAAAAGTGAGGAGGTGTAGGATCAAGTTGTAAACGCCAAGGACCGTGAATGGATATCCATAAATAATATTTCACTTTTTGGATTTGGTTTTTTAAACAGCTCTTAATTTTTAAATTATTATCTTTTTATGTTATGATTTTTAGTTTACCACACAAGGTGACTTGTTTTCCTTCAAATGTCTATGTATAGGATTCTTTATAATTTCATTTGACAAAGAAAAATAAAATCTTATTCTCCCTAATCTATCTCCATCTACACTATGCTTAAATTTTTATTTGTATTCGATTTTTGTCTCGTTCTATTTTAGTTTCTATTTTGAGCAAATCAAATTTTAAGTTTTAAAATCAAAATTTTATTACATCTTGAAAATTTTAAAAATTGATTAATTGAAAAATATAAAAAAACCCCAAACTTAAACGTAAATACAAATAAATTTTTAAATTTAAAAAAATATAAAAATCTCTCTTTAACTATTAAAAATTATAAAATCAGTTTTTTCGCCTACATTCTATTTATTTTTAATATATTTTGATATAATTTCTATTTATAACTGTTCTCGATTCTTAATTTGGAAGAATCGAAACCAATCATTAAAAAAGGTGGTTTAGGTCCTAGCTTTAGAATCGTTGGTTCTAGTTTTGAAACTATTTTCAAATGGTTTAATTTTTAATTTCAATCGATTTTGATTTTGCTTAAAAAATCATAATTGTAAAAACTAAAATATAAAAAATAAAAATAAATATCAATTTTTTTCTTTTTAGAAAAAATAAAAAGGAATAAAAAATACAATTGATTAATGACAAAATAAATTTAATTGAAATCTCACCGTGTCTTTTTCGTTGACAAAAATTTTTAGTTGATTAAAATGTTAACAATTGATACTCAATTTATTACTGCCTATAAGAGTTAATTTATTTATATATAATAATTTTTCCTAATAAATATTTATTACACCTATTAAATTTGTAAAATAATTTATTTAAATTATTTTTTCTAATGTAAAATTTATATTCATTTTTATCACTAAATTTTAAAGATTACATTAGATTCAGTATTAATTTTTTAAAAAAATTCTACTTTTGCATTCAAATTAACAAAAATAAGTTTTTTAGTATTTTTAATTTTTAATATAACTTATTTTACAGTTAACAAATTAAAAAATATATATTTAAAAAAATATTGATTTGAATCGATAGTTTGAATTGAAAATCGTCGATTCCCGATTTTTCAAAATAAGGAATCGTAATCGAACATTTAGACAGTTCTGATTTTGCTTCTTGAACCATTGGCCACAATTCCAGTTTAAAGAATCATTGACGGCTCAATTACTTTTGGTTCTATGGTTCAATTTGAACTGTAGTCGTGCCTACTCTCCAACTCCGAGAAGTTATATCTCTCAAATCACATTTTTCTATCGATTAAGTTTATCACCATGTTGAGAATATTAGATTTTGATAATGATAAAAGAATTTGAAACAGGAAAATGGAGTAAGAAAAGAAAGAATATCATGAAACAAAGTTTGCAAAATCCCAAGTCTACAACTTGTGTTGACCTAGTTTAGACTATTGTCGACATATTTGTTAGAACAGTTTTCGTCAACCTATTTCAAAATTCACGTCGACCTATTAACGAAATAACCAAAATTAACTATATGACATGTTGATCTAACAAAGTTTAAAATTATTCATGTCAACCTATTTTTAGGTACTTGTCGACCAATTGAATCAAATCTAAATCACCATAAAATATGTCGACTTGTCCAAATTCCTTGTCGACCTAAATAAAGTTATACTATAATTTTTTAAATACTATTATGTCAATATGCCCGACAATATGTGGATATAAAGTAAGGCTAAGTCAATCTGAACTACCTTTTGTCGACCTGAATAAAAGTTTGTCGACATGACATAAAAAATTTGTCAATCTATCCATAAAATTGGTCAATCTACTTCTCATATCAACCTAATCACTTTAGATGTCGACCTATCCACATCATGTTGAACTATTTAAATTCACAGGTCTACCAATTGAAGTTTTAGGTTGACTCATTATTCCACATATCCACAATGATCCTAACAAAAATATTAAGAAAGTCGACATGCCTAATAAGTTGCCAACCTATCATATTCAATACCATTCTTTCTGTGAGTCACATGGCGACCTGTCTCTAAAATTATGTCAACCCACTATGATATATCAACCAAAATAAATGTGTAAGTCCACCAATTATTCCTAAAACAGAATTGTGTCAACCTAATAGTTTTAGTATGACGACAATCTCTTGAACAAATGAACTTAAAGGGTTAACCCATCATGATTCAATTTGAATAGTGTCAAAAAATTGGTAGACACAGGTACCATAATTTGTCAACTCGTTACTCTAAATTTTTTGAGATACTCGTTTGTATCACTAATTTGATCAACCTGATATATTAATATGTCGACATAACTTTTGGGATTATATTACAAAATTTAAAATTGAGTCGATACTGTCCTTAAACTAGTTGACCTAAGAGAAACACTTTCTAGAACCCAGAAACCAAAATAGTTTGAACATAATGGTAACTCATATTTGATTTAATTGTCGATTTCTCTCTATGTGAAAGACTAACATTGTAGAGCAGCAAAAGAAAAAGGCACTCATGTCATTTGCCAAATAAAATGTGTCGACAATGGGAAGATAAAAGATTAACAGAAAATGAGGAACGACTGGACTACATTTAATAACGGATATTTATGGCCAACATTTGAGCTCAACCATAGAATAGCGGCTCTTTCCTACTCAACAAAATATCCTTTTTTAAACCTTATTAAACAAAATATCATTTTTTAAACCTTATTAAACCTAGCATACTGACAATTTTATATGCCAATTTCGTATCTTCTTGAACTAAACTAAGAACTAGATATTTACAATTTTCTTGTATTTAACATATTAGTTTAATTATAATGTGTATACAACTCATGATGCACTAACGTGTATGTATGGTGCAAGGAAAGAATTTTATACTAAGACAGTTAGAAAATGATAAAACTCTATCACATTTAATTTCTTAATAATATACTTTAATAATGAAATCTATTAAAATTTATAAAAATTAAGTAACATAAAATCAAACCCCTCCATGGTGAAATATGTGCTACAGTACCTCCTGGGTTGACTTTTTAGCTATTAGATTAGATAAGAAAACCCCCATACCTGGCTTATTTATATTGCCATCATAGGAGTCATATTTTCTCTATGGCCAAGAGAGTTACTACTTGCGTGTTAACCTTCTAGAGGTCGAAGGATGGCGCAACCTTTACTGATAAATAAGTTATGGATAAGATAATAAATAAAAAGAAAGTGACTTGGAAAACTAAGAAAGAAATTTATTAGTAAAATAAATTTAGAGCTCTTGGGTGATTCTAGGTTCAATGATATCAATAGTTTGTCACTCTTTCTTGATTTGCTTGTATCAATATTGTATGCGATTATTGAGCGTTACTGTTTTTCCTATACTGTTATTCATGTATCATATTTCATGCATAATAACTGTGTTATGTAATGTGCATATTTCACTTTCTCATTCCCTTTGGGATTATTTGCGAGCCGGTGGTTTGGATGAACCAAATCTTAACATTCCAAGTAAATTGGAAACCAAACGAGGATATTAAGCTAGCAGTAGTAGATTTTGGATCATAAGATACTAAATTCCTTTGTCTGTTTTAGTTTGTGACCCATTTGTGTTAGCTTTTTAAGTTAAATTACATAAATATTGCATAAATTTAAATGTATATGAAATAAACCAAGTTTATGACTTTTTGGTTGAACATCTAGACACATTTGTTAATAATTATTTTTTTTAAAAAGAACTAATATAATTTATGAATAAGATATAAATAATCAGTTTTAGTGTGATATGATTTGCTACCTTCATGTTTATACTTGTTAGATTACATTTATGGCAAGGATGATTTGTGGATGGCATGGTTTTTGTTTAAAAATATTATATTATATATGATCGACTATTGAGATGAGTGAGGTGGGTTATTGATATTTGTTTTTGTTGTGCTTTTGAAATATTATAAGTTTTAGATTGCAATTGACTGCTCTATGTGGCTTGATTTAACTAATTTATAAATGGAAACTTTGTCAATTTTTTTGAAACATTTAGTTAAAGTAAAAATTATAATTTTTCTACCTTTTTCTTTCTATATTTTCACAAATGTGTATAACATACAAAAAATGTTATCTCGTGTGTTCTACATGTTGCAATGACTTAATTTTTCTTTTGCATAGGTTTTATCTCTTTTGCTAAGGGGTATGACACTAAAATAGCGGGTTGTCACATTTGCATTCTTTAGACCCCCAGTCGAAGAGAATATTCGTAATAAAAATATCTTCCTCCATGTACAGATACTTTTGAAGAAATTGGTTATTTCTTATATAACGTGCCACTGAAATATTCAATAATTATGTTCAACAACTAAAGAACACTCAGGATCTCTGTTAATAGTAGGCATGCATGGTGTATTTACTCTTGCGTTCGAAATTAGTGTTCTAATATTCATATTTGCTTAGCATGGATTTGCTTAGCATGGAACTAGGCAATTGAGACGCTCTAAATGTCAAGTCATGCATCAAGTAACTCAATTTTCAGGGTGTAATATATGTTTCTAAAAATTCTCCATATCAACAAGTTTTTAAGATAGGAATCGAATTCTCTTCTAATATGATATTATAACCATATTATAGATCAAATTTGAGATCTAATGATATTTTTTGGCATATGTGTACTTAGGGGATTCTAATTTTTATATGTGATGCGTAGGTAGAGGATATTAAGTTTTACATCAACTAAATATAAATTTGATAAGGGAGGTTAATTTTTTCATCTACTAATTCAATATTTAGAGTGTATATAATATATAAATCTTAGAATTGTCCATAGTTTTATTTGGAAAACATCTACCTTTACAGTTAGTTTTTAATGGTTAGGGTCTAAGGGTTAGAATGTTAGGATATGACATATAAATATGGAAACTTCTAATTTAGAACCTAGTTTTAAATATTAAGAGCCTAAAACTTACTTGTTGTGTGTACTCTAAATTCTTTACGTGTTTGATAATTTATTAAAATATATTTCTCAAAATAAGATTGAATTTGTAATTATATAGAAATCAAGATTTCTCTTAATAATAAATTTTTAAAAGCCTGAGATTTAGAGTACTTTATAAAAACAAGATTTCTCCTAATTGAGCATAGACTTTGAGTATCTTGTTGTGTGCACTCTATATTCTTTGCATATTGAAACTGTAATCTCGTACCATATGATAAGTTCTAAAATGTATTTATAAATATTATGGCATGTATGAATATCTAGAATTTATGTATTTGTTAAATATTAACAATGCATTCTTTTCTATCATAAAGTATACTTATCTCACTAAAACAAATGAATATTTTAATCAAAGTTGGTATATTTAGTTTTATATTTCGTATTTTAACTCTTTGGCTTCATGAGTTCTGTTATTTTATAGATTTAATATAAATCTCAATTTACTTGCAAATTTTCGTAGTGAAGATAATAGCTCAACATTTGATATGGGGAAGAGATTTCTTTGAGGAACCATTGCATGAGGTTCTTCACAATCCAATAAAGGCATTGACTTTCTATGTACTAAATGAATAATCAATGGCTTTGTTGGCTTTTGTGGATTTTGATGGTTCAACTTATGGGTTTGACATATGGGTAGAGGAAGAGATATTAAGTATTAGAGGTATTGTGAATAGCTTTTGTATCAAAACTTAGTTTTGATATATTATTTCTTTTACTTATATTGATACTAGGATTTTTGACAAACGATAAACTTCCTCGATGCAATAAGATTTTTACAACACAAAATGACATTTGCAAAATAAGACTCCATTGCACCTAGTTGTCTTTGTTGTCTATTGAATTTAAAACATCTGGTTGTCTTTGTTTCTCTTATAATTTAAAAGAGACAAATTGGATAAGAAAGCTAAACTTGGAATCTTTATGATCTACAGTACAGTTTCAAAAGCCTACACGATCTATTTTTCACAAAACAACAAAATAATTATCAGTAGAGATATCCACTTCTTTGAGTTCGAAATCTGGAGCTGGAAAGATGATAAGAAGTTTGAATTTTAGGAGGAAAATGATGATGTTGATGAAGAATCTATCAGGAGAACTAAATCACTCCTTGATATTTATCAGAGATGCAATGTTGCTGTGATGGAGCTTGTAGGGTATAAAGAAGATACATGAGACTAAAAATGGATTGCTACAATGATGGAGGAGCTCATGATGATTGACAAAAGTCATACTTGGAAGTTAGTAGATAGATCTACAAATAAAAAGACAATAGGTGTCAAGTGGGTTTACCCAAACTCAAATCCTAATGGTTCAAGACTTGTTGTCAAAGGATATGCTCAGATGTTTGGAGTGGATTTCTCTGAGATTTTTGCCCCGGTTGCCGGATTATATACTATACGAATTCTTCTGTCTTTAACTCCTCAAAAGGGTTGGATTATATACCAAATGGACGTCAAATTAACCTTCCAAAATAGACTCTTGAGGAAGAAATTTTTGTATAGCAATCTAAAGGCTTTGTTATTCAATGACAAGAGGAGAATGTATACTTATTGAAAAAGGCTTTATATGCTCTAAAATAGGCACTGGAGGTTTGGTACAGTAGGATTAATGCTCATTGGCATGACTTAGACTTTACAAAAAGTTTGAGTAAGTTTACTCTATATTACAAAGATATGATGAAACACTTATGGTATCTCTTTATGTTGGTGATCTAGTTGTAATAGGGAGTAATGTGGAGCATATTGAGAAATTTGAAAAAGAAATGAAAAATATTTTTGAGATAACTGATCTTGAGAGAATGACATTTTTTCTTGGCATGAAAATACAACAAAAACAGAATGAGATATTCATATGCTAGTAAAAAAATGCCAATGAAATTAACAAGAAGTTCAATGTAGTGGAATGCAAGCCAACCGCAACTCCTATGTATCAAAAGGAGAAGTTTTGTAAAGGAGAAGTTTGAAAAGCATGATGAAGGACTTTACAACAGTCTAATAGGCCACTTAATGTACTTAACTACAATTAAGCAGATATTATGAATGATGTAAGTCTTCTATCAATATACATGCACTTCGCTAGTGAGATTCATTTTCAAGCAATAAAAAGAATTGTTAGATATGTCAAATGGATGGTTGATTATGGTTTGAAGTTCAGTCAAGTTAAAAATTTTAGTTTCCGTGGTTTTTCTGATAATAATTGCATTGATTGTATTGATGGCATGAAAAATACCTTACATTATTATTTTAGTTTTGGTTTTTGTATTTTCTCATGGTATTCTAAAAAAAGGAAGTCATTGCTCAATCTGTAGCAGAAATAGAATATATAGCTACTGCTACCACTGTGAATCGAGTTTTTTGGATGAGAAAATTAATAGTTGATTTGCATATGGAGCAAGGAGACAGTACACAAATATTTGTGGACAATTTGCAATTTCAATTGTAAAAAATCCAGTGTTACATGACAAAAGTAAATATTTCAAGTTGAAACTCTATTTTCAGAGAGAGGTACAAAAAGAAGGAGAAATATCTATTGCAAAGTAGAAAATCAAAATGCTGACATCTTAACCAAGACACTTCCTAAGGCTAGGTATAAGTTTTTGAGACAAAGGCCTAGAGTATACAGCTCCAGAGCTAAGGAGGAGTGTTGAATACAATACATTAGGAGCTGTTGTTGTATAATTGCTAGTAATGCTGATACATTGTTGATATGGAAGCTAATATGGTTGAAGGTTTGCTAACAACTTATGAAAAATATGATGTGTCACGTCTCGACTTTCAGATTGAGTACGCAACAATTGGCGTGTTACCCCAAAATACGAATAAACCTAACCCGTACACCAGGGAACCACATGACATTTATCGATATCCACCCATTTTCTAAAATAATTTAATCATAAAAATAAATTAGCATGCATTCATCATACAATGAAATGACCAACTTGATCCATTTCTGCTCAAAACAAGTATGCATTAGCCAACCCGTCTGGTCAAATCAAATCTATAGAGTATAAATAAGTCTCTACTCAAGGGATCCATATCAAATTCCACCAAAACAATTCTCAAGCAAAAATTCAAGGAAATAAAAAGGGGTTCTCATTTTGAGTATAGAAACCATTGTCAATTTCAAATCCATATAAATATAGTAGAAAATAAATTTTCAAAATAATTACGTAGTGTGCCTCAATTTGAATCCACTAATATCTCAATTCAAAAGAAAACTGTTATGCGAAAAAGTCCAACAAAATAAGTTTTTACGAGTTTAGCACTATGTGTCCACAAACCCCGAATAGGCATCCTCTATGAAAATAGAAATAGGAGGGGTGAGTATATACTATACGCAATGAGTGATATACAAATTGTACAAAAATATGATTTGTGTGGTGGATATATCAAATATATATATTTCAAACCATCATGTCATTTTCAAATTCATCTAATAAAAAAAATAAACTCAAACTATTGTTTCTAAAATCATCATAATTCACAATTGTTATAATTTAATTTTATATGCATCCAACTATTTCATGTTTTCAAATACGGGACAAACTAAAATCACTATTTCCAACAAAACTCTACCATGGTTTAGGGTGAGACCATTAAGAGTTTTAATAATTTTATGTTAAAAAATAATGATCTCATCCTTGAGATTGTCTATGGGCTCTTGGTGGTGGTGCACCTAACTATCCCACGTTCGTGGGCACTATTTCCGGTCATGAATGTATCATACGTGTTTGGCTACATCTCATAGTTTACCAATCCCACTACGGTGCATCACCACGTGGGGTCGCTCCGTGGACGGAAATGACTAGTCATTTAATAGGGGGTTCAGCCTCTTATCCCAAACCAATCATATGCATCGTTTCACAAAAATCATAAATAAAATCATGTACTATCAATTTTAACAAATTTCTTAATAATAATAACCATATCAGTGGGTCAACATCAATAAATTCATATGGCACATTTATTCATTGAAAATATATATGATGCACTAGATTTCAAAATTCAATTTTTGGGATATCTCATACACACTAAAGCATATAAATCCAAGTTTTAAAAATTATTTAGAAAATTTAATAAAAATATTTTTTTATTTAAGTATAATCATAAAATCACTCATTTATTGGAATGGTAAGTACTTCTAATTCACAATCAATGCACAATGAAATTCACTCAAATAAAAATCCTTCCTTGGGTTCCAACCGCCTTAAACCTAAGTCATTAAATACCAAATTTTATCATTCAATCATTTGTAGGATTATAGTTAATTGGTTTTGCCAAATGTAGTACAATCCCTAATTTCCAAAATCCATGAATCTATATTCTCATTTCATCATTTACACATTCTTTGCATTTATATACCATTTCCATTAACAATTTTCCCAAATCTCAACATTCATAAACTCTAAGTTCATGTTCTCCAAATAATTTCCTCAAATCTCAACAAAAAATTTCAAATCTATCATGAGGAGAGTGAATCCAAGTTTAGAGAGAAGAAATTACTTTATTTCATGGTTGGATTAAGCCTTGAATATCAGGTTTCAAAAACCATAAAATTTTCTCCATTTTTTAGCAAACCCTAGGTTTCTCCAAAAATCACCTTCATTCACATGTTTGTTTGATAGTTTGGAAGGTTTAAGAAGTGGGCTTGGTGAAAGTGAAATTAATTTCAAGAGAGATTGAGAAAGTGTGTTGAGAGGGAGAGTGAGGGGTTAAGTTAAGAGAGGGAGAAAAAAGGGAAAGAGGCAGATATCGATTTGGGGAAGTAAAGGCTTAGTCTAAACCATTTTAACATGTGATGCGAAATTTCCCTCTTACCCCTTATTACTTTTAAGTTTTGTTCAGGTTTGGTTACCCCTTTTTGTCATTTCGCAGCCTTTCATACTCATGAGTAAACTTGCAAACTGTACAAGGCTACTTGTGCGCCTAAGATCTTTAGAGGCCAAGTCAACTTGTTGTCTAACGGTAAACTTGATCTTTTGTTATTAAGATCTCAAGTCGACTCAAAAATTGGTTCAAGTTGACCCAAATTCCTTTCTTTTTAACCTCCAAGTGGACTCGCTTTTTAGTGAGTGGACTTGTTTAATGTGCAGACATGTTTCTCTGAGACTTAAATCTGGTGAGTTGACTCGTGCTGGCCACAAGTAAACTTATAGATACAAAGTCTGGAAATACAAGTCGACTTGTCATTGGGCAAGTCGATTAGCTTATGTGCAAAGTTAAGAATTTTAAGGCCTAATCTCCTCAAGTCATCTTATGACAAGTCGACTTGCATATGTGCAGAGATAAGAAATCTAAGGTCTAATCTCCTCAATTCATCTTAGCACTTGCTCAGGTCATCTTTATAAATTCTATATTTAACCGAAATTCAATTTTTGGGGCTCTAAGTTATCTTATCATGAGGTAAGTTGATTTGTTTTCATTTAATTGACTCCAAATAACTTTTAATTGTTCCAAATTATTACTAAAACCTATTTTTCTCCCGATAAAATTTTATAAGACATTTATTGATAAATTATAATCAATTACAATAGTTTTTTCTGATTTTTTTTTACAAAAAACATTGAAAATTTAATAAAAATTTTTTAATATTGAATATTTCAGTGTTACAACACATAACACCCTAAAAGAAATTTCGTTTTCAAAATTTAAAAGAAAATTATACTTCCAAAAACAAATGTGGGGGTGTTGTTTTTTTTTCACATCAACTCTTTGGCCTCTCACGTTTCTAATGGTGCAAACTAACACCTAGTTTCAACATTCTAAATCCTACTTAATATGAACCTATTACATATAATGTGGCCAAACACATGATCACAATCTCTAACTTTAGTATCACAAATCTCAAAAGTAAGTGACTATAGTTGCCTCAATTTTTCATGCAAGTCCCCATCCAACAATTATTACTGTTAGTGTTTTATCAAATCCATAACCACAGTTTCAACCGCTATTGTCTCTGAGATTATGTCATGGTTAATTTCAGTGACTTCAATACCAATATAGTTGTTTATTCATATGTTCCCAAAATTTGCAAGTTTTCTTTCAACTCCAACAATCCCATTTAGATAAATTTCCCTCATCACCACTAATTTGCTTTTGTATAAACTTCTCCTTAAAATCATTTCCACTAATAAAAGAGCTTTTCCATAAATCAATTTAGAAACTTACTTTCAAACTCAATTAAATAATAAGCAATAATTTTTTCATTAGTGGCCTACCTTCCAATTTTTAATAGTTCCAAAATATCTAAAACTTCAAGAATTTCAGTATGTAGAAATTCAAACTCAATTCGTTAAATCCCCATATGAGTAGATACATGAAAAAATAATCAAATGATCACATTCACAAAATTAAACTAAAGTAGATCTCATTAACTTGATTTGATTCCAAAACAATAAGAAATTGATTTAATGTTATTTTAGGTAAAAATCTTCAATGAGATCAAATAAAATACTCCCACACAATAGAAATCAATTATTTATATGTGATGGTGGTAGCTGCAATCACATAAAACCTATCACCTCTTCGATGTGCCTCGTTCTTTACTTTTCCAAATGCAAGTTCCTAAATTCTTATAGAGAAGACAACTCTCACAATTGCATATACTGTCATCTCAGATTCTTAAGGGAAAACATCTATGTGAACTCTTTTACATCACTTCCCTACTTGCATTTCTAGAAACTATTCTTCTCTCGTAGTCTTTAATATATTTTTGTGGGTTATTCCAACTCCCAAGGAGGTTAAATTTTTAAAAGTGTTATCACCCTTCGTCTCGAAAAACTCTAATCTCTATGGATTTTACATTCCATGAGTCTACTTTTTATGTTTTTTCTTAGCAAGCTCATTGGCGAGAGGAGGAATGCTTGATCAATGAGCTTGCTAAATGTGATCCTCCTACCTTTCAAATTTTTTTAATACTAAAATATATGCCCATTAAAACCCCTCCTAAACCAGATCAATACATTTCTAATAACAAACTGGAAATAATGAAAATGAAGTCTTCTATGCTGGTTTATTCTAAGAGAAATAAGCCCATTCAGAATTTACAAATATCTCAAATCATTAGTTGTGGAAATGGTAAGTCCACTTGAACCAAAAGCTACAAATGATGATGTATTATCTTTTATTACTCTTAGTAAAGGCACTCGGCAGTGCTCATAGCACCTCATCTCAAATTTTATTTCATACCATCTTATATCCAAATTTAAAAACAAATTTGCTCAACATTTCAATAGTCTAACCATATGTGTGTAACACCTATATGATTTTGAGAGAAATTAAATGATAAGTTCAACTAATTTTCAATCAAGGTATGTAGTTACCATTACCACCATAAACTACCATAAGTTATCAAAATCGCATCTCCCAATTTCCTTATCATATGATGTCATCAATATGTGTCCAAATCAAAATCATGCACACAATAACCACAGTATTTGTACCAAAATTTTCTAAATCACCAAATTCAAGTCTAAGGGAATTTACCTGTAATTATATCTGGATTATTTCAGATATCTTTTTTTGTCATTATATAGATTCTTGTTTGAATCCTTGTTTGTGGACGTTGGGTTGGAATAGCCACTATGCTGCTCCTGATTCTTGTCTATGGTGTGACATTAAGGGAGGAAGTAGGGAGGTTGACTTGGCCATCCACGGATCTACTAGGGTGATCTCAGCTTAATTGGCTTCTCCATCCCAACTCTGGGCAAGTGTTGCGGAAATAACTCTCCTTTTTACATTGATAACACCTCCTGAGTGCATGACAGATCTCTAAATGATACTTTCTACAGTATTTGCATTGCACCTTCTTGTTCCTTGCCAATTTACTCCTGGAGATGGTACTAGATGTGGGGACTTAAAATTAGACGATCATTGACCTCATGGGGTGCAAACAGATCTGGAAATGGATATACCACTATAAGAGTCTGTGCTCCTATTCTTCTTAAGACCTTGGCTTGAAGTAAAGTTGAACATTTTCTTTTGCCATACCTTTCTTCAATTTTTTGTCACTCAACCACCATTTTCTCTACCCGTAAAACCAATGGTAACATATCCTTGTATGTACGGGTTTCAGTCACCAACATCTTTTCCCTTGTATTCAGATTCAAGCTTGCTTTAAATTTAGCACACAAGATCTCTTTGGAGTTGAGGAACTCTGGAACATATCTAGAAAATTTCCTAAACTCTGTCTCATATTCAATCACTGTTCTATTTCCTTGTACAATCCTAAAAAATTCCTGTATTTTTTGGTCTCTATGGAAGTGGGAGTGGTACTTCTTATTAGATTCCCTAAGGGACTCAGCCCATTTCGAAGGAGAAGAAGACCTAGAAGAAGAAGCCGATGGTGGAACTAAAGTTTGACATAGTGCTTGTAACTGATCTCCATAAGCATTCCACCATTCTATCACCTGCTAGAGGGCGGCTAAGGGAGGAGTAGGAATCCCGATCGGAAGAGCGAAATGCATTGGTGTTGAAAAAGGCACATGTGAAGAAGATGCGATCTTGGTTGGGAAGGAGTAGCGAGAGAAATCTCATTTGGATTTCTCATTTTTTGTCTAGGAGGTATAACTTTACAAAAAAAATTAAAATTTAATAATTGCAATTGTCACGCCCCAAACCGGAATAGTGAACAGCCGCCCGTTGCCCTTGAATACCGGCTGTATTTTTACAAAAAATCAGACAGAATCTCCCCGTAAAATGGAGGTTTCCCGTAAACAATTAAACCTGTATATTCAAAATCGACCTGTAATTTAAATAAATAGCCATCCCGGCCTCTCCAAAATAAACAAACACCACAGCCAGCATCCAGAACAACGCAAGGCTACAAGTTTCTAGCAGTCCTAGCCACAGACCTCTACTGTCATACCCAACTAGAGCATGAGCAGCCGCTACACCGAGTGGACCTAATTTTATACAATGTATAACACATTTCCCAAGTAGAAAGTTTAAAATGCTTACAGATACCTCAATGCGAGTAAAATGAACCAAAGCGAGAGTCATGCACACAACTGCTCATAAGTTATACAGTCATCCCAAAATATACACGGCCAACTACGGACCTAAATGTCAAAATCTCGCAGGGTCGAAATAAGGTACGAAATTTATATTGCAAATTTAATTTAAATCTCACCGTCATAGATCACCCAAATCCACAAAAATCTTTAAGATCTGAAGCGTCGCTCCAGCACAACAATAATCCTATCTGAGGAGAGAAAATGGAGGGGTGAGTATCATGGGAAGATACCCAATGAGTGAGGGGGATAATATCAAGCATAAATAGTGTGGGTGAACCATTGGAGTGTCAAATAACATCATTCGAAACAAAAATTTACATCTTGCAGCAAAACATAATATGTTTAGCAATTTGAAATCATTTAATCAATCACACGATAACAAGCATGTATGCATCTATTTAAAATCAAGTAATATCAGAGCGAGCAAAAAATGATCCTGGTAAAGGTCAATCGTGACCAAGAACAGACGCAACGGGGGTTTTATTATGTATAGACTTTAAAATGCTCTCTACCCCTACGTTGGCCATGAGTTCGCTGGTGCTAACTCATCAATGTGTATAGGACTCCGCCCGGTGCTAGACGGTGGCGTCACACACATCCTCCCCCTACGTGGGTTCAACCGGCCGTGCCTATAGCCCTTAGAATAAATGACGTTTGCGGATACCTTCTACAGAAGCGTATCCGGGCAACCTGTGCCTCTACAAATACCCTTTGTAGCTATGGAATCATCATAGTATCACAAGGGCACAACGTCCCATAAGTAACATCATATCATCGCATAACTAGTGGGCATCCAACCCACATAGTTCATCAAAACATTTCAAATTTGCGTGCCAATACGTTTCATCGAATCATTTCAAACAGCATATTAATACAACGGTAGAAAAGGAAATTTTAAATTTTCTAATAATGGCACAATTATTGTTTCATTTCAAACCATGGATGTATAGTTATCGTAAATCTAATTCAAGACACTCCAATAATCACAAAACGGTTTTGAAATTCAATATCATACGTCAGATCAATGCATATCAAAAGCATGTTTTATCGAAAATACGGCAGAAAACACGTTTTACTATTTTATGCAAGAGATTAGAGTTCCACTCACTTATTTAGGGAGGGTGGTCACTCGCTATTTTTCAACGAGTCTCCAAAAGACAAACCTAATCAAATCATCAAATTTTATATGAAATAAAACCCTAATAAGGGATTTTATCAATAAAATTTATTCAAACTTTGAAGTAAGTGCGTTTCTCTCACCTAGGGTTTCTCAGGTTTCAGACTTAGCTGTCGTTCGCCCGTCGAGTTGGTTTAAAACCTGTAATATTACTAAATTTTAAATATATTAGCAACAACTAAATTTCTAACACCAAACCCTAGAACTTCAACCAATTATAGTCGTTACCAGTAGTATAGAAGATGCAGGTGAGCTCTCGAAGGGAACAGCTGGTTGTAGGCTCGCGGGCCGTCACGAGCTCGTGCGTCGGTGGGCTGGCGGGCGAGCGGGCTGGCCCGCTGGTGGGCTCGCGGGCTCTTAGCCCTGCTTCCTGGCCGTAGCGGCTTCGCGGGCAGCAATGGGCTCACGGGTCCGTAGTGGGTCACGCTGGACTGGGCTTTGGGCCGCTGGTGGGCTCGCGGCTAGTGGGCTGGCCCGCTCACAAGTTAGGGCTTACGCTCGCGAGCTGGATCGCGAGTTGGAGCATGCTCGCGCTCGTGCTGGGTCATGTGCTGGCTCGCGCGGGGTCGCGCGCTGGACTCGCTGGAGATCGTGAGCTATGGCGCGCTGGCTCGCGCTGGAGCTCGTGCGCAGGCACGTGGTCGTGTGCAGGCGTGGTCCTGAGTAGGCGCACGCTCGCGCTGTGGAGCGCTCGGGCAGAAGATTCAGCGCTGCTCACGCGAGGAAGGAGGCACTGCAGTAGTGGCGATCGCGGGAGGAAGGAGCTGCTCGTGGGAGGGCGTGGCAACGGTGGGCGGCGGAAGGGAGAGGCCGCGGTGGAAAAGAAGGCAGCGGCGGAGGAGAAGAGAAAGAGAGAAAGAGAGAGAGAGAGGGAGGGAGAGAGAGAGAGATAGAGAAGAGGGAAAAAGAGAGATTAGGGCTTTTTAGCCCTAATCCAGATTTTTTTTGTGTTATATTTTCTAACCCCCTAAAATTAAGTTTTTTTCTCGAAACTAAAAGAAGACTAAGCTACAAATAAATGGGGGTACTGTCTCCTCATAGCCTTCTCGGGCTCCCAGGTCTCCTCCTCGACCTGTTCACTCCTCCATAAAACTTTGACCAATGAAATTTCCTTACTCTGCAGCTTTCTGACCTATCGATCTAGAATAGCCACAGGCTGAACTGGAAGACTAAGGTCCTCTTGTAACTCAAGAGGTGGAGGCTCAAGTACATGAGAAGGATCGACCAAGTATTTCCTGAGTACTGAGACATGGAATACGTCGTGAATACGGGATAGTTCATCTGGTAGTTCAAATTTATATGCCACACTTCCGACCCTCTCAAAGATACGGAAGGGCCCAATATATTTGGGACTCAACTTGCCCCGCTGCTTGAATCGTATAACTCCCTTCCAAGGAGATATCCTCAAGAAAACCATATCTCTCACAGCAAACTCAAGAGGTCGCCGCTTACGATCGGCATATGCTTTCTGTCTGTCCTGGGCGGCTTTCATCCGCTCACGGATGACTTTAATTTTGTCTTTTGTTTGTTCAATTAACTCAACACTGCTGAGACGTCGCTCTCCGACCTCATCCCAGCATATCGGGGTGCGG
Source organism: Dillenia suffruticosa (assembly GCA_033439265.1). NCBI lineage: Eukaryota > Viridiplantae > Streptophyta > Magnoliopsida > Dilleniales > Dilleniaceae > Dillenia > Dillenia suffruticosa. The sequence goes on along the minus strand of JAVTVX010000015.1, from coordinate 18,333,185 downwards.
CACTTCCTGCCATACAGTGCCTCATATGGGGGCATCCCTATACTGGCCTGATAACTATTATTATATGCGAACTCGACCAGTGGAAGGTGCTGGTCCCAACTACCCCAGAAATCCATCACACATGCCCTCAGCATGTCTTCAAGGGTTTGAATGATCCTCTAAGACTGGCCGTCCATTTGAGGATGATATGCCATACTGAAGTTCAATCTAGTACCCAATGCCTCCTGCAACTTAGGCCAAAACCTAGATGTGAACCTGGGGTCCCTATCTGAAACAATCGACACGGGTACCCCGTGAAGTCGATCTATGGTATCAATGTAGAGACGTGCCAACGCCTCTAAAGAATAGTCACCGCAGATAGGGATGAAATGTGCAGATTTGGTGAGTCGATCAATAATCACCCAAATCGCATCATGCAGTGCAGAAGTCCGCGACAATCTCATCACGAAGTCCATAGTAATATGCTCCCATTTCTACTCAGTAATGGAAAGAGGCTGCAGTGTACCCGTTGGACGCTGATGCTCGGCCTTCACCTGCTGGCACACCAAGCATCGTGCCACAAACTCTGCTATATCCCTCTTCATGCCTGACCACCAATAGCTACCTCTGATGGTCTGATACATCTTTGTACCCCCGGGATACATAGCATATGCAGAAGAATGTGCTTCCTCAAGGATAGCATGTCGAAGATCACTATCGGCCAGGACACACACTTTGTCTCTAAATACCATGAGTCCATCATCACGGACTCTGAAGTCTCCGCCCTCAGCTCTGTGGACTCTATCCGCAAAACCTTGAATCTCCTTATCTGTAGTTTAGAGCTCTTTGATACGGTCAAACAAAGTCAGCCTGACCTCAAATCTGGCTAGTAAGCCTCCCTGATCATCGTTAGTCAAACTGACTCCCAAGGCTCGGAGTCCCACTAAACAAGAAAGGTAGGCTTTCTCTATCGACTGTGAGGATGATGCTGAATTCTGACTCAAGGCATCTGCTACAACATTCGCCTTGTCCGGATAATAGTCAATAATGAGGTCATAATTTTTGAGGAGTTCTAACCATCTCTTCTGTCTCAAATTCAGCTCCTTTTGGATAAATAGATATTTCAAATTCCTATGATCTGTAAATATCTTGTAGGTCACCCCATAAAGATAATGCCGCCATATCTTCAATGCGAAGACTATGGCTGCCAACTCCAAATCATGTGTCGGGTAATTAACCTCGTGTTTCTTCAGCTGTCGCGAGGCATATGCGATAACCCGACCATCCTGCATTAGAACACAACTCAATCTCTGTCGGCTAGCATCACTGTACTCTGTATACTCCCGACTACTAGTAGTAAGGGCTAAAATAGGAGCGGATGTCAACCGTTGTTTGAGCTCCTAGAAGCTCGCCTCACAATAATCATCCCAAACAAACTTGACCCCCTTCTGGGTTAATCTCGACAACGGAGCAACTATCCGGGAGAATCTCTCTACAAATCTATGATAATACCCGGCCAAACCGAGAAAGTTACGAATCTCGGTAACTGTTTGTGGCTGCTCCCACTTCACTATAGCCTCAACCTTCCGCGGATCAATATAAATACCCTCCGCGGAAACAATGTGCCCCAAGAATCCAATTTGTCTCAGCCAAAACTCACATTTTGAGAATTTGGCATATAGCTGCTTCTCACGGAGTATCTGCAATACCACCCGAAGGTGCTCAACATGATCTTCATCACTCCGTGAATATATCAAGATGTCATCGATGAATACGATGACGAACCAATCCAAGTAGTGAAAAACTCGGTTCATCAAATCCATGAAAACAGCTGGGGCATTAGTCAGCCCAAACGACATGACCAGAAACTCGAAATGGCCGTATCGGGAGCAAAAAGCTGTCTTGGGCACATTTTTGGCCTGAATTCTCAACTGATGATAACCCGAACGGAGATCAATCTTAGAGAAAACCCTGGCTCCTTGCAGCTGATCAAACAAATCATCTATACGTGACAAGGGATATCTGTTTTTGATGGTGACTTTATTCAATTGCCTGTAGTCCACACAAAACCGAAATATACCATCATTTTTCTTTACAAACAGCACCGGAACGCCCCAAGGTGAGGTGCTCGGGCGAATAAACCCTTTGTCCAGAAGTTCCTGTAACTGAGTTTTAAGCTCTTTTAGTTCAGCAGACGTCATTCTGTATGGCGGAATAGAAATAGGATTGGTCCCCGATACTAGATCAATCTCGAATTCGAACTCCCGAACTGGTGGTAATCCGAGAAGCTCCTCAGGAAACACATCTAGAAATTCCTGCACCACAGGGACATCTTCAAGCCTCAGTCCCTCAACGGTGGTGTCGAAAACATAAGCCAGATAAGCTGCACAATCATGACATACCAAACGTCTGTCCTTCATAACAAAGATAATACTGCAGGGCAATACTCGTCTCTCGTCCTGGAATACTAACGGTGGCTGCTTGGACCTCCTAAACTCAACCTCTTTCGTGAAACAATCCACAGAAGCCCAGTGTAAATTCAGCCAATCCATCCCTAAGATGACATCGAAATCCGTGATAGGGAGTGGAATCAGATCTACTTCTAATATCGCCTCCCCAATACCGACCTCACAGCCTCTATAGACTGTATCTCGAATGATATGCTTGTCAAGAGGAGTGACTACCATAATCTTCTCATCAAGTGGAGAGAGAGGTCTAACAGAATGGCGAGCAAACGTGTCGCTTACATAGAAAAAATTCGACCTGGTATCTATGAGAATACTGGCGTCGATACCGAATATTCGTATGGTACCTAAAAGTAAGAAAAAGATCAACATAATTTAAAATGCGAAGAAAAAGTGAACAAATATATATATATAACAAACTAGTTAAGCTTCGAAAGCTTTAACTAGTCAAAACTGTATATCGATATCATGATATACAAAAAATCATGCAGAAAGTACAACAAAAGTACTACACTGAGGGGTCTGCGGGAGGATTACCCATAATAACATCAGGGTTTGCCTGTGCGTCCTCCTGTGTCATCGCAAACACACGAGCTTGGGCCCTAGGCTACTGTCGTGACGATCCTGGCACTGTATTACTCCCGGCTGCAGTCCGGGGAGTGGTAAGAGCTGAGTGCGCAGGTGCCCCCTGCTGGCCTGTGCTAGACGTACCAGTACGACTCTGCAAAGTCGATCCTCCTCGACCTAAATCGGGACAGACACTCCTAACGTGACCTTGCTTCCCACACTGGAAGCAAGTAACTGGTACTCTACAAGCCCCAAAGGCATAGTGGCTACTGCATCTGTGGCAGAAGGGTGGTCTCTGTGTAGTAAACTGTGTAGAGACACTAGGGGCTGGTGCCCCAAAACCCTGTGGTTGAGGTCCCTGTCCCGATACTGCTGGTCTGAAGCTAGAAGAACCTCCGGGATATTCAGAACCTCTATTCCTCTTCAACGACTGTCCACCCTGTGACCCAGTCTTCCTCTTCTGGTCACTCTCCCTCTGTCTAGCCTCTGCTCGAATGATCTCTTCCGCCCGATACGCTGAATCAATCACCTATGATAATGTAAAAGAGGGAGTCACCGTCATATACTTCCTGATGCTCAATTGGAGGCCATCTTCAAACTTGAACCTCATCTGAGCCGATATAGCCATATCGGGGACAAAGGCCGCTAGTCGTCTAAGCTCAGCCTCGTACTCTGAAACTGACCTCGTCCCCTGGTGCAAGTACAGGAACTCCGTCCTCATCCGGTCCTGCTAGAATGGGGTGAAGTACCTGCGGTCGAACTCTCGTAGAAAGTCCTCCCACCACAGGGTCTGTGTAGCACTGTCACGGATAGCCTCCCACCACGAGAGGGCATCTCCGTCGAGGAGTCTCTCAGCAACTCTCAATCTGAGCTCCTCTGACAACCCCAAATCTATAAGGATCCTACGAATCCTGTTGATCCAGTGTTTCGCCGCTACTGCATCACTGGATCTTGAAGAGTCTGTGCATCTGAGTTGTTGAGACTCTTTCACCAACTGCGTGAGCTCGTGGATGCGCCTCAAAGTAACCGACGTCTCATCGGTCGGTGTAGAAACAGAAGGACCGGCCACCGAAGGAGGAACTGGTACCGTAGGAGCAGGTACGGCCGCAGGTGCAGTTGCTGGAGTCTGTTGTGGAGGTGGTGGCATCTGCGCCCCATATCTATTGTACCACTCCTGCCACTGCCTCAAGGCATCGAGTGGTGGTGGAGGAATCTCGGCTGCAACAGTCGGTGGAGGTGCTGGGGGTGGCACTGGTGAGCGTGCTCAAGTAGAGGAAGCATCCTCTGGCACTCGTGGCGCCTCGGGTGCCCTAGGTGCAGCAGGGACTGAAAGACCCTCAAGTGAGGTGAATCTAGCACATCTTCTACCACATCTAGGTGACATAATTCTGTGAAAAGAATACATTGTTATTTGCTCCGTAACTAACCCCCTAAAACAAATGAACTATAATTCAAAGCATTTGAATGCGAAATAACGGGTTAGATGCGTTATGTATCCAACTCCATAACCTAGAAGAACTTATATGCCTATGGCCAAGTATGAGACTTTAAATGACTGTATGAAACTCTCTAATGCATTGAGGACTTTTCATATACTTGGGAAGACTTTTACTCTCATCATTTTCTCTAACCTAGAGGGCTCTGATACCAATAGAAATGTCACGCCTCAAACCTGAATCGTGAACAACCGCCCGTTGCCCCTGGATACCGGCTGTATTTTTATAAAAAATCGGACAGAACCTCCCCATAAAACAGAGGTTCTCTTGTACAATTAAATCTGTATATTCAAAATCGACCTGTAATTTAAACAAATGGCCATCCTGGCCTCTCCAAAATCAACAAACACCACAGCCAGCATCCAGAACAATGCAAGGCTACAAGTTTCTAGCATCTTAGCTATAGACCTCTACTGTCATGCCCAACTAGAGCATGAGCAGCCGCTACACCTAGCGGGCCTAAGTTTATACAATGTATAACACATTTCCCAAGTAGAAAGTTTAAAACGCTTACAGATGTCTCAATGCGAGTAAAATGAACCAAAGCAAGAGTCATGCACACAACTGCTCATAAGTTATATAGTCATCCCATAATATACACAGCCAACTACGGATCTAAATGTCAAGACCTCGCAGGGTCAAAATAAGGTACGAAATTCATATTGCAAATTTAATTTAAATCTCACCGTCGTAGATCACCCAAATCCACCAAAATCTCTAAGATCTGAAGCGTCGCTCCAGTACAATAATAATCCTGTCTGAGGAGAGAAAATGGAGGGATGAGTATCAAGGGAAGATATCCAGTGAGTGAGGGGGATAATATCAAGCATAAATAGTATGGGTGAACCATTGGAGTGTCAAATAACATCATTTGAAACAAAAATTTACATTTTGCAGCAAAACATGATATGTTTAGCAATTTGAATTCATTTAATCAATCACACGATAACAAGCATGTATGCATCCATTTAAAATCAAGTAATATCAGAACGAGCCAAAAATGATCTTGACAAAAGTCAACCGTGATCAAGGATAAACGCAACGGGGGTTTTATTATGCATAGACTTTAAAACGCTCTCTATCCCGACGTTGGCGAAGAGTTCGCTGGGGCTAACTAATCAACGTGTATAGGACCCTGTCTAGTGCTAGACGGTAGCGTCACACACGTCCTCCCCCTACGTGGGTTCAACTGGCTGCGCCTATAGCCCTTAGAATAAATAACGTTTGTGGATATCTCCTGCAGAAGCGTATCCGAGAAACTTGTACCTCTACAAACGCCTTTCGTAACTACAGAATCATCATAGTATCACAAGGGCACAACGTCCCAAGGCACAACGTCCCACAAGTAATATCATATCATCGCATAACTAGTGGGCATCCAACCCACATAGTTCATCAAAACATTTCAAATCTGCGTGCCAATACGTTTCATCGAATCATTTCAAACAGCATATCAATACAACGATAGAAAAGGAAATTTTAAATTTTCAAGTATTGGCACAATTATTGTTTCAGTTCAAACCATAGATGCATAGTTATCGTAAATATAATTCAAGACACTCCAATAATCACAAAACGGTTTTGAAATTCAATGTCATACGTCAGATCAATGCATATCAAAAGCATGTTTTATCGAAAATATGGCAGAAAACACGTTTTACTATTTTATGCAAGAGATTAGAGTTCCACTCACTTATTTAGGAAGGGTGGTCACTCCCTATTTTTCAACGAGTCTCCAAAAGACAAACCTAATCAAATCATCAAATTTTATATGAAATAAAACCCTAATAAGGGATTTTATCAACAAAATTTATTCAAATTTTGAAGTGAGTGCGTTTCTCTCACCTAGGGTTTCTCGGGTTTCAGACTTAGCTTTCGTTCGCTCGTCGGGTTGGTCTAAAACTTGTAATATTTCCAAATTTCAAATATATTAGCAACGACTAAATTTCTAACACCAAACTCTAGAATTTCAACCAATTATAGTCGTTACCTGCAGTACAGAAGATGCAGGTGAGCTCTCGAAGGGAACAGCTGGTCATGGGCTCGTGGGCCGTCGCGGGCTTGCGGGCCCGCGGGCCGGTAGGCTGGCGGGCTAGCGGGCTGGCTGCTAGTGGGCTCACGGGCTCTCAACCCAGCTTGCTAGCCGTAGCGGGCTTCGAGGGTCACAATGGGCTCGCGGGTCAGTAGTGGGTTGCGCTGGACTAGGCCTTGGGCCGCCGGTGGGCTCGCGGCTAGTGGGCTGGCCCGCTCACGGGCTAGGGCTCACGCTCGCAAGCTGGATTGCTCGCTGGAGTGCGCTCGCGCTCGTGCTAGGGTAGCGTGCTGGGTCACACGGGGTCGTGCGGGGTCGCGCAGGGTTCGCTGGAGATCGTGCGCTTGCTCGTGCTGGGGTCGCGCTGGAGCTCGTGTATAGATCGCATAGCTCATGCGCAAGCGCGTGGTCGTGCGCAGGCGCGGTCTCGAGCAGGCGCACGCTCGCGCTATGGAGCGCTCGGGCAGAAGATTCAATGCTGTTGCACGAGGAAGGAGGCGCTGCAACGGTGGCGATAGCGGGAGAAAGGAGCTGCTCGAGGGAGGGCGTGGCAGCGATGGGCGGCGGAAGGGAGAGGCCGCGGCGGAGGAAAAGGCAGCGGCGGAGGAGAAGAGAAAGAGAGAAAGAGAGAAAGAGAGAAAGAGAGAAAGAGAGAGAGAGAGGGAGAGAGAGAGAGAGAGAGAGAGAGAGAGAGGGAAAAAGAGTGATTAGGGCTTTTTAGCCCTAATCTCCATTTTTTTTTTGGTGTTACAGCAATAGAAATTAAACTAGGTGTTTAGCCACCTAAAATAACATTCCTAACTTTCTAGAACCCATAAGAGACTTCTAAAATCATTTGAAATACTTTAAATATCAAAAATTTTAAAATAGTTTGAAAACAATAAAAAAACCTTTATAATACTTGTGAAACTTTTCGAACATTTTAATATAGTCTCAAACCGAAAACTTAGTCTCTGATGTCAATAAAATTGTCATGCCCCGATCTTCGAATCGAGTACGTAACAATCGTCGTGCTATCCCATAATACGGGTAAAACTAACCCGTACACCATAGGACCACAATGCATTCATCAATATCCACCCATTTTCTAAAATAATTTAACCATAAAAATAAACTAGCATGCATTCATCGCATAATCAAAAGATCAGCTCGGTCCATCTCTACTCAAAACATGCATGCATCGGCCAACCCGACCATTTAAATCAAATCTATAGAATATAAACAAGTCCTTATTCAAGAAATCCATATGAAATTCTACAAAAACAATTCTCAATCAAAAATTCAAGGAAATAAAAAGGGGGTCCTCATTTTGAGTATACAAACCATAGTCAATTTCAAATCCATATAAATGTAGTAGAAAATAAGTTTTCAAAATAATTATACAATGTGCCTCCACATGAATCCACTAATACCTCAATTCAAAATAAAACTATTATTAAAAAAAATCCAACAAAACCAGTTTCTACGAATTTAGCACAATGCATCCACAAGTCCTGAATAAACTTCGTCTGTGAAAATGGAAATAGGAGGGGTGGTTATATACTATAACCACTGAGTGATATATAAGTTGTACAAAAATAAGTTTATGTGGTGGATATATCAAATATATATATTTCAAACTATCATGTCATTTTCAAATTCATCTAATAAAAAAATAAACTCAAACTATTGTATCCAAAATTATCATAATTCACAATTGTCATAGTTCAATTTTATATGCATCAAACTATTTTACATTTCAAATATGGGACAAACCAAAATCATTGTTCACAACAAATATCTACCACAACTTAGAGTGAGACTGCTAAAAGTTTTAAGAATTTTACGTTCCAAATAATACCCATATCCTTGACATTGTTTGTGGCTCTTGTTGGTGGTGCACCAAACTATCCCACGTCCGTGGGCACTATATGCAGTCGCGAATATATTACAAGTGCTCTACTATATCCCATAGTTTACCAACCCCACTATATTATCCCGTCGGGTCGCTCCGTAATGAAAAATAACTAGTCATTTAATAGAGATTTAGATTTTCATCCCAAACCAATCATATGTATCGTTTCACAAAAATCATAAATCAAACTCATGTGCCATCAATTCTAACAAATTTCTTAATAGTAATCATCATACCAATGGATTCAATATCAATAAATTCACATGACACATTTGTTCATGCAGAATGTATTAGAATTCAAAATTCAAATTTTGGGATATTCTATATATACTAAAGCATATAAATCTAAGTTTTGAAAATTATTTAGAAAATTCAATAAAAATATTTTTCTTATTTAAAAACAATCATAATCTCTTGGAAGGGTGAATACTCTCAATTCACAATAACATTCAATCAAATAAAAATCCTTCCTTAGGTTCCAACCGCCTTAAACCTAAGTCATTAAATGTCAAATTTTATTATTCAATCATTTATAGGATTAGAGTTAATCAGTTTCCCTAAATATAATACAAATCCTAATTTTCAAAATCCATAAATTTATGTTCTCATTTCAACAATTACATACTCTTTACATTTATATACCATTTCCATTCATAATTTTCCCCAATTCTTAACATTCCTAAACTCTAGATTCATGTTCTCTAAACAATTTTCTCAAATTTCAACAATTAATTTCAAATCTACCATGAGGAGAGTGAATCCAAGTTTAGAGAGAGGAAATTACCTTTATTTTATGGTTAGATCGAGTTTTGAGCATTGGGTTTCAAAAACCCTAGATTTTTTCTCTTTCTAAGCAAACTCTAGTTTCTCCCAAAATCACCTTCATTCACGTGTTTGTTTGACGGTTTGGAAAGTTTAAGGAGTGGGCTTGGTGAAAGTAAAATTGATTTCAAGAGAGATTAAGAAAGAGTGTTGAGAGGGAGAGTGAGGGGGTAAGTTGAGAGAGGGAGAAAAAGGGAGAGAGAGCAGAGATTGATTTGGGGAAGTGAAAGCTTACTCTAAGCCTTTTTGACATGTAATATGAAATTCTCCTCTTATCCCTTTTTATTTTTAAGTTTTGTTCAATTTTGGTTAACCCTTTTTATCATTTTACAACCTTTCATACTCATGAATCGACTTGCAATCCGTACGAATCTAGTTGTGTGCCTAAAGTTTTCAAAAACCAAGTTAACTTGTTGTTTAATAAATAAACTTCATTTTTGTTTATTGGGGTCTCAAGTTGACTAAAAAATTGGTTCAAGTTGACCCAAATTTCTTCATTTGTAACCCCTAAGTAGACTCACTTTTTAGTGTGTGGATTTATTTAATGTGCAGACATGTTTCTCTGAGACTTAAATCTGACGAATTGTCCCATGTTAGCTTGGCACTTGTTCAGATCGACTTGGTGAGTTCTACACTTAATCAAAATTCTATTTTTGAACTCTAAGTCGTCTTATCATGGGGTAAGTTGACTTGTCTTCATTTAATTGACTCCAAATAAGTTTTAATTGTCCTAAATTATCACTAAAACCTGTTTTTCTCCAAACAAAACTTTATAAAATCTTTATTAATAAATTAAAACCAATTACAATGATTTTTTCTGGTATTTTTACAAAGAACATTGAAAATTCAATAAAAATTTTCTAATACCGAATATTTTGGTGTTACATGATGCAAATAAATAAATAAATAAATCAGTTAGAAGATCATGGTGAAAACCTTGTTTCTAGAAATTTATTATTTCATATTTTCCAGAAATTTGTGACTAGCTATTATAATAACAATATTTTCTAATATTTGCTCATTTCAGTTTATATTTTTGTATATAAATTGAAATTTTGATTGAATAAAATAATGCCTTTTGCAATAAAAATCTTCTTGTTATTTTTGCTCTTTTTGTACTTTGTTTCTGTAAAAAAAAAAAAAAAAAAAAAAAAAAAAACAACCCCAATGGTTGGATTTAGCAAATTTACAATGGAGATTTTGCCCTATTTTCTAAAAAAATATAATTAAAGTAAAAGTTTATTTATTTATTTTTTAATGATTTTCTTTTTGTGCTTTCACACACACGAATGCCAATCTAAAAGCAGTTATTTCAGTTATGCATGCCAAATATCTTAGAGATCTTAGGTGCCAGCCATTATTTCTCTATCATGTTAACAAATAATCACATCAACCTTGAGGCTAATTTCCATTTTAAGTAAGAGGATGCCAATAAATGGTCCCTTCTCGTATGATATGGAATTTAACAATACTTCGATTGCATTCAGTTGTTGGAAACTTTATAGAGTAGCAGCAGCTATAAACATATCATCGGTCCAAAGTTGAGTTCTTGGAAATACAAAGCATTAGGGGGTAGTATTATGCCAGGCTATCAGAATGTACTCCTCCACAACTTTAAGATTGTTCGAAAGTAAAACGTTGGTAAGCAAGCCAAAGGTTACACTTATTCCACAATGCATTAGCAAAGCTACAATCATATAAAATACATTGTTGAGTTCCACATAATGACCACGTCTCCCATTCATTGTTGATCAGCATACCCCTACTCATTAAGTTATCTAGGGTTGGTAGAATTTATGCAAGACTTTCAATAGAAAATGCTTCAATTTTGGTGGAATTTGTAATGCAAAATCTTAATCAATATTAGTCTCTCCCTGTTCTTTCGTTCGCTTGACATTAGAATTCGAGCTCGCTGTAAATTTAGTGCCAGATTGTAAGCACATTTTACCTTGTTTAGTGCTTCCCTCTAATCCCACATCAGGTATGACCAAGCAAAGTCTTACTGACTTGGAACAGAGCAATGGACTCCTTGGTTAAGGGTCTTAGACAACTATGGCTGCAAGTAATTTCCCATTTACATTATTTGGTGTGCTGGACATTTTGTGTCAAACTATACTCTATCCATGTTATTTAGAGGTTGAAACTTCGATCAAATGACTGATTTGATTCACATGTATGCTTTTAATGTTATCGTTAGTCAATTGTATACATGATAACAATGATCGAGTTTGCTTTGTATATATTCTCATGCCTTACTAGAGAACTTGTTTATTATCCACATATGGTATGTTAGAATGTCAACATTTGTATAGACACCGTCAGTTAGGCCAAATCATGTGTATATTGGTAATGGTGATTATGCCTGTTGACCATTGATAGTTAGTCCACTATAAAATTTTGCTCTATGCCCTTATTAAATAGACATCAACACCTTTGTACTAGGGCCCATCTATAAGCATGCATTTGGACATCTAGCTCTTGGCCTTTCGCACGAGCATTCAAAAATTTTAGTTTGCATGAGTCAGACTATTACATACACACATGCATAGGAGTGAAATAAGGGACACACATTATCAAGGCTTAGTGTCTATTATAACACACTACAATTATAACAGGACACTCAAGAACACAAACTCAAGTATACTAATCTATACGTAGGCTACAATTCTCACCATTGTTAGATTAGATAAGTCCATATACTCAAAGAAATAGGTTAACCAATCTAAAAATTTCTTGCCCTCCAAATCACCACTAAAAGTAGATAAATCAAGTTTCATGAGGAACTGTTGTTATCAATAATTATACATGCAGTTTTCGATTTGTATGTCTGGATCCACCTCATTTAAAGGGACTCCAAAATCATGCGTCCATACCTACCTCCTCATATGAAGAGCCTCCACAATCAAAGGAGATCTACTGTACATAAGGTTCTTCTTTTTTTGGTTTTTACCAACGATATCTGGATTTTATCCAATTAATTCGATTCGAGCACTGTAGAGTTTATTTTAAGGATTGACTCTCCCAAATCTTTTTTCATCATTTCCAATGCTCAAACTTGAAACTTTTAGTTAAGGGGGTAGAGTGCCTTTCACTACTAGAAAATATGGTATCATCAGCAGATTAGCGACGAAAAAAATTTGTCCTTAATCCGTCGCTGATAGTGAACCAAAGATAAAAATAAAAATTAAAAAAATGAAAACTATTAGCTACGGATTTTTTAGAGATAGAAAAATTCGTCACTAATAGTGAACCAAGAAAAATATAAAAATTAAAAAAAGAAAATTATCAGTTATAGATTTTTTTCGTTACTAAAAAATCTGTCGTTAATCCATCGCTAATAGTGGACCAAGGAAAAAAAATAATAAAATGGAAAACTATTAGCGACGGAAAATTTCCATCGCTAAAAAATCCTTCACTAGTAGTATTCAAAGATAAAAAAAAATATAAAAAATGAACTATCAGTGACGGAAATTTTTTGTCGCTAATCCATCACTGATAGTTTATTTTTTAATTTTAATTTTAATTTAATTATTTAATTATTTTTTCTTCTCTTTTATTATTTTATAATTCTTTTTTTCTTTTATTTATTTTATTTTCTTCTTTTATTCTATTATTTTATTATTCAATTTAATGGGTAAATCAAAATCAAAAAAAAATAATTTACTATTCTATCTTAATTAATCAAATAAATATTTTATTTCTTTATTTAATACAAATTTAATCAATATCAAATTTAAACAGTGAGAAAAATGTAATGAGAATATTCTATGAAAAAAATTATCTCAAGGTAAAGGAAAAAAAAAGAGATAAGAATAAGATAAAAAAAATGTGAGAGGTTAAATATTTAAAAAAATAAGCGAGGGTTGGATAATAAAAAAAAAATATCACAATAGGGATTGTAGCATAGTGGTCGAAGAACTCATCATCCACTCAGGAGGTGCAGGTTTGATTTCTATAAGTAACATTTTTCATAAAATAAATGTAGGGCACAGGCAGGCGGGTGGTTGCGTAGGTGGGTACAGGCATGCATGAGGGTGTGTGCAGTGGGTTGCAGGTAGGCATGAGGGCATTGGTAGGTGTGCGTGAGGGTGAGTTTACGTGAGTGAGACCTTTAAATTTTAGCGACGAAAAAATTCCGTCACTGATACTTTTACATATTGTTTTCTATTAACGATAGATTAGTGACGGAATTTTTAACGACGAAAATATTTTGTAGCTAATCCGTCAGTGATAGTTTAGCGACGGATGAATTTCGTTGGTAATATTTAGCGATATGATTTTCAGCGACAGAATCTTTACTATCAGCGACGAATATTTCTGTCGCTGATACCTCTTTTTCTAGAAGTGCTTGACCACTCAACGTAAAGGAGTTTGGTATTATCCACAGATTCTATCCGTGGATACATCATCTCTTATTCCCCAAATCTGTTACCTTTGCTTCAATCCTGGTCTTTAGAGTTGAAACCTGGTTAACTATTAGCTTGAGAGATCTAACTTCATCGGTGAGGGCTGCTATGGCCACTGTGTAGGTATCCAAGTCTTACGTCATAGTCTACATTCCCTGAATAGTGTAATCGAACATTGATACCTTCTTTCTCACCATCCTCACTGTGGTCTGCCATCGTTATGCTACCAATTGTAGTGGAAGAGTGGTGATGAGTTCATCAGCCCAACGCTAAGACTCTGAAATGCAATCCACCCTAAAGTAAAAGAAATGAGTTCTTTTATTAATATGAAACGGCAAAGTACAAAGAGTTATATAGCGCAGATATTCAAAACTAAAATGAGAAATTAGGGTTCTAATAACCCTAGTGTTGGATGTAAGTTCATCCGGGAAGGGTGTAATAGTATAGGAAGATTAGTTAGATTCTTGCAACCAATATTAGTTAAACAGTTAGATTAGTTGATAGGATGTTACAAAGTTGAATTATATAAAATGCAAAGGAAGAAATGAAAATAACAGACGATAGATTTGTGATCTCTCTCTAGCTTCTCCTGCTCTTTCTCTCTCTACTTCTTCCCTTTATTCTCTTTCTCCCTCTCCCTCTCTGTTTCTCTCCCTCTCCCTCTCCCTCTCCCTCTCCCTCTGTTTCTATCTCTCTCTCTCTCTAACCCCTCTCATTCTCTCTGCTTCTCTCTCTCTCTCTCTCTCTCTCTCTATTTCCTTATTGTGTTCTTATAGAATCCTTGTGTGTTCATTCACTTATCATGTCGAATGCTGCCCATCATGCTCTGTTTTCAATTTCCTTTGAGTCCAACATACTCTATCTTCTGTTCCATCGCATTGCGATAGCTGAATGAGCTCACTTTCCTCTTCTTTGAGCTGGGTTGTTACAAAATGGTATCAGAACCTACGGTTCTCAGCGAAAGAATTCACGAATCATCCAAATGGCGAAAGGCACCCGATTTAAAGCCATTGACAAGCATATCAAGAAAGACAAAGTGAAGATACAAGATTTCCGGGCGGGGGTAGGGCACAAATTCAAAGAACAAAATCAGAAGCTCAAAGCCACCATGGAAACCAAGTTCAATACTCTGACCAAAATGATTAACACACTTTTGGATGAAAGACAAGGATTTAATTTCTGTCCGATTTCCAAACTTTCATCCTTGAGGGCAAGGTTGATTTTGAAGGGGAGGGTATTGTAATAGTATAAGAAAATTAGTTGGATTATTACAATCAATATTAGTTAGACAATTAGGTTAGTTGATAGATTGTTGTAGAGCTGAATTGTATAAAATGTAAACGAAGAAATGAAAATTGCAGGCGATGGATTTGTGAACTCTCTCTTTAGCTTCTCCTACTCTTTCTCTCTCTACTTCTTCCCCTTATTCTCTCTCTCCCTCTCTCCCTCTCTGTTTCTCTCCCTCTACCTCTCCATCTATTTCTATCTTCTTTCTCTCTCTAACCCGTCTCCTTCTCTCCGCTTCTCTCTCTCTCTCTCTCTCTCTCTCTCTTTCCTTATTGTGTTCTTATAGCATCCTTGTGTGTTCATTCACCTATCTTGTCGAATGCAAGCTGTCCATCATGCTCTGTTTTCAATTTCCATTCACCCAAGCATACTCTGTTTTCTGTTCCATTGCATTGTGATAGCTGAAAGATCTCACCTTCCTTTTCTTTGAGCTGGGTTGTTACAAAGGGCAAGTGCATCTATTGGGCATAGGGGTGCTCATGGTGTAAGTGGGCTTGTTAGCCATAGGTGCACCCATGGCAGCCCTCTTCTGCTCATTACATTGATCCTCTGCATTCCTTCTGTGCTTGTAAACTTAATTATTAAACCCTTCCTTAGATAAATGCTTTGCCACTAATTTACCCAAGCCTTATCCTTGCCTTTCCTCTCCATTTAATATATATATATATTAACACCCTTTTTGGTCTTTTCAAATACTATATTTTATAACGTTTATAATAGCTCGACAATAATTACAATTAAAATTACACTATTTAGACTAAAAAGTACACCCAATTATTTTTGTTCTGATAAATTTATTAGATATGCATAATAATCTATAAAGTATGCATACCTAAACAAGCATGTGAATTTTTAACATTGAAGCAATTAGGGGTAACTTAGTCGCAGCTTCAATCTGGGATCGGCAATTTAGTATTTGATTATATTGTTGTGGCATGTGGCTACTTCTTCACAAAACAAGTACACTTGAGTTGTTTATCTAACATATTTTACATCTACTGTTTTATCCAGTTTAGTGCACCAAAAAATGATGGAAAAACTTTAATACTCCAAGATTGGCAAAACTGAGAGAGGAGAGGAAGGTCGAATTCCTAAAACTCAAACAGGTTGGACAGCCATCGTATTTTCGAACTGCTACTCATCATAAATGTTTCAAAACTATTAATCAAGATGTGGTTTTAGTATTGTCTATGCAATCTGTTTATGATTAAAGTATTTTCTTTAAAATGAAACTGTTAGTCTAACCTTTTTAAAATCATTATTCTAAATCTTAGTTTCATGCAAACGTAGCTGAGCAACCCTGTTTGACCAACAGAACAACAAATTCCTATTCGACTTAAGTTTCTCTGAACTGAATAATAATTCCGATTTGATTTAAGTTTCTTTGAACTGAACAACTAATCCCAGACAGTACTCGGTTATGCAAGTCAGAAATGGATCCAGACTTGGTCATTCTTCTCTCCTTCGCAATCAAACCCAACTTCATTTTTATTTTTTTTTTCCTCCTCTGTTCCTTGTGACCCTTGCTACGGTTGTGTGCAAATTAGCAATAAAAGAAAGAAAGAAAGAAAAAAAAAAAAACATTGTTCTACATCCTGTTTTTCTTCTTGATTGTTGGTCTGGCTTAAGTGGCTTCATGGCGTGTGTACTTTTTCTGAAGTTACCAACTTGCTCCCATATATGCCAGGATTGTTATTCTTAAGTAGTTTGCCATGTATATATAGGTTCATGCATTCTCTTACGTGAGGACCCAGTTCAAGGCCTACTTGATGGACTTCATGCCGATGTGAGCTCATGTGATATTCTTGACATTCAAAATGTGAGCAGCTCAGTTTTGATAGCTCATTTTTGTGGTTCATGTTTTCCTGTTATAACTTCTTAACAAATTCACTCCAGATGAATGTAGGTTTAATTAGGATTAGATTTGAGTACAACGAAAAATTCATCCTCAAATGTTGCTGGATGTGGGAACATCATCGATCTTGATAAGTGGCTTCATAAGTCATGAACCCTCATCTTTCTATGCTGGCTAAAGATCTTGGCTATGTAATTAATACCATTGAGGAGCTAAAATTTGTCGAGGAAGTTGTTTTTCCCTTCATTCTTTTAGATCATATCACTAAATGCATCATCAATCACCAATTATTTTCAAAGCCGAATCAAGAGCCAACCAAATAAATTTAGCAAGAACAGATTGGAACCATGTAAAGAAAGATGATAACCATAATGATATCCATTTAACTTTAAATATTAACAAAATTCACTAGAAAACTGCTCCTCATTGACCAACATCCCACCAACTGTACTGTACTGTAGTGTTCTTCAACAAATTGACCAGATCCCTTCCTTCTTCTAAGTCAAAATCTATCACTCCCCTTCCCATAAACACCAAATTGTCTCATAATCTATGAAGCAAAAATATGACACTTAAAACATCCTAAAATGGCTTAACTAGCTCCATAGATCCAAAATGCACCCACAGTTTCAGTGCGACATCATCTTTAAGAAGAGTTGAACATCATGTAATCCATCTTGAACAACCTGTCTTTGAGTGTGAGTCATTTTTTAACACATCTCAATCATTGATTACTGTATTCAAGTATCTGATGGCACTATCATTGTACGTTGAATCATCAATGCTAATTGTCAATACCTTCTCAGGTAACCACTCAAGCATACAATACTAATATATTTCCAATTGTCTCACCCTTGTCATTTGGAACTTGACAAAAATTGATGACTCTTTTGTTTATTTTACAAAGGTGTGCTATGACACTCACATAGTTCAAGTTGTGTGCAGATGTTCATGTATTTGTGGTAAGACAAACCCTTTGGGCTGATCTTTTGAATATTTCCTTCAACTTTGCCTTTTCTATTGCATACAACTTGAGGCAATCTCTCGCAACTATTATAGATGATGGTATGACAAATTGAGGTTGAATTACTTGTGAATAGTGCCTAAGACCTTGGCCCTCCACAAGCTCAAATGTTAGTCCTTCTAACAAAATCATGTAGGTAAGTGCTAGGGTACCAGCCTTTTGTCTACGTGGTGGCGACATGAGTCGTGCCATTTTCTACCCCTTGGTAAAAGGGCTGTCATTTTCTGCCCATTTGATTGGTTAAATCGTTAGGCACTTTTGTTTCTTCTCCACCTCCTTGTAAGGATATTTTTTATACTTATTCAAGTGATGTATGATACTACTTGTTCCATGTGTCCTGGGATCACAACAGTATTGTTGGCCACAATAGTTAGGCAATTGGGTCCCCCGGGCCACTAATTCCATCTTTAGTGAAATGGCCCCCATACAACGGAAACCCTAGCACCTGATTTCTTTTTCTTACAGACCGCGATGGCCAACTTGTGCTATCATTATCTTTCTCCCTTCCATCGTCCAAGGAAATTCTTGTGTTAATCTCCACATCATCCATTCCTTTCCACCGCAAAAAAGAATACTTTACATGATTCTATAAATAAAAATGACTAAAAGTACTTCAAGAGCACTTAAAAGTGAGATTGAAGAAAGGAAAACAAGAATCGGACACACAGCAGAAACAAGGTGTTATCTGGCAAAAACAAATACAATTTGAGAAGATAATGTTATTACAAACCTACTCTTTCATGTACGAGTCGAGTCAGAAATTTAGACAAGAGTAATGCACAACATATATTTGGGGTTATAATTTTTAGGGGCGATGGGCAAGAATTATAATATTTTTGAGACAAATAATATTTGAACATAATATTTTTTTTTTCAAAATTTGATGTTCCTCTCGCTTCCCCATGCTTTCATGGCATTACTTTATAGCATACAAGACTAACTGACAAAAAAAATGAGGAAATGGCCATCATGGTTTTATCTGCATTACTGACCCTTATTAACACAAATATTTCATTTTTTCTTTTCTTTTTTTTTTTCTTTTCATATTGCAGTTAACAAGAAGAGGGTATTGATTAATTATTCAATTGTAACTTAGAAGCTAAATGTCAAGCTCATCAAAAAGCCTACCCCATCCCCATTCCAAACCCACAGCCCAGTCGCTATCGCACATGGTTAAAAAAAATTTCTTGGAAGGATTTTTCTATAATTTCATGTAAAATCAATGGTGGAATTGAAAAATTACAAAGGCACATTACATGGAAAATATAAAGAGGAGATTTACTTGGAGGTTTAGTATTGATGTCCCATCCATGGAAGAAGAAGAAGAAGACGCCATTGAGACTAAAAGTAACTCAACGGAGCTCTTAATCAACCAAGAAATAATTTTTTCTTTCTTGATAAATAAAATAAATATTGTAAACCATTTCTTAATTAAATGATTTACTTTTTTATTATTTAACCAAGAAATATTTTTTAATTTAATAATTTAATAAAATGGCTTGTCGCATTTTGTTTTGCTTCTAAATTACATCAATGTTAAAATCTAAATTCATGCAAATGCAAGTGAGACAAGGGAGATTTTTAACTATTTATGACGAATCAATGGCACCATTAAAGTTTATGTATTTTGTTTAATCATGTGAAATATAGATACGAACATGAAAAGTATAGTGATATGGACACAAATACAGGAGATGTCGAATTTTTAAAAAGTTTAAAAATAAGACAAGAAGATGGTTGTCGATAAAATAATACATAAATTTATAATCAATAATTAGAAAATTTCAAATCTATTAATATTTTTTAATATAATAAATGCTTATAATTTTAATTCTAGAAACAAACGCACCCATATAGTGAATTGGTGTAGCCAGGAAAAGAAAAGATCATAAGCTTTTGCGTTGGAGAACTGTGAGAGAAACAGAAAAAAATTGCACTAAAGCATGCAGGCTATTGAAAGTTTTTAGAACAAGAAAAAATGGAAGTTTTTTGTGTTGAGAAGAGAAAGAACTCCTCTGCTGCAGATAAATAGAAAAAGAGCAGGGAGGATGAGGAAAAAATACAAAGTTGATAAGAAAGAGATGTTCTTATATTTTAGCAATTATACCCTTGCTTTTTTTAAAATCCTTTAAATAATCATGAATCTTATGTCGAAACTTCAATTGAGCCCTTCAAAATTGTAAGATTTATACAACAGCTTATATAATATATATACGACTATTGAGCTCTTCAAAATGCAAAATGTATACAAACCGAGGCAAGAAAAACCCTTAGAAAATGCAATGAAACCAAAGATCTTACGAGAGAATTGTCCTTACAAAAACGTTTGCTCAAAGTTCAATAAGATTACGAGTTTTATCCTTACAAGAGACTCCCAATCACTTGCTGTTGGATTTAAACACACATGCAGAAACGTAAAATAAATAGTTTAAAATTTTTCGGGATAAATATCTCGATAGGGCGGCTTTTAATAATCGATCGTGTCGAGATTTCTCTCAAATGGATCATACGGTCGGATGATGATCACGCAATCGAACCACCACCGTAAATCCACGATGCTTCAACCCAAGTCCGATGAATCCTCTGACGAGGAAGATTTTCCTATGCGAAAATCTCAAATCCTCACGGTGTTTTCTCTCTCTAAAGAAAGTACATTTTCTCTCAAGGAGCCCAAAACTATCATTTCTCATGTTCATTGAGGAAGAAGAAGAAGACCAACATTCACGTGGGCATCTTTTTGGGCTTAATTGGGGAGTTACCAAAATGATGGTTAAAGGGTAATTAATAATAGGAGTTACCCCATTATCTCCCTCTTACCAAAATGCCCCACAATGGGCATAAATAACCAATATCTCCCACTTGCACATGAGGGCATTTCACTTCCGTCAATCATAAGATCACAGTTCATGCGATCTATCACATCACTCTACTGAACTTTCATATAAGATTGGGCGTCGTGCGACCGACGAGTACACCTGCAAGCAAAAACTTCTCGATACACTTATTAGGATGATCGAGGAGTTACCGTTAGTATAAAAATAATTCGCTATACCCCAAACTCAATGCATTTACATCCATCGAGCCACTTTTCTCATCGAAAGTGATCCCCAATCAATTTGCTCAACTATGTATTCACTATTATATTTGAAACCCAATATGGATTAACATAACAGGTTGACCTATGAATATACGATAATAATGTAATGTTTATTGGACTTCCTTTTCCCAAACTCGAATCTATCAGTTTCAATTCAGCTGTTTTCCTAAATCTACTCCTTATACCTCAATTTATCTTCCGGGCCATAGGTAAACAGACTAAAGTAGCAACACTGAACCAAAACTTATAGAGACAGCCGAAAGTAATAAGGGTATAAGAGATCCCACCCAATGGATCTCAAGTCTCACACAGTAGGAACGGGGATCAAGATCAAACTATCGTCTCAAAGAATAGCTCCCACTGTCCCATGGTCGTCTAATCGCACGTGGTATGAAACACGTGCCACAGTGTTATTCTTCCAACTCTCAAGGGCATATGTCAGATTTCTCTAATACTGTTTAGGTATGGGACTCAGTCTATACATAAAATTTTATCCAAAAATCTCAGAGAGAATATCTCAGAGACAATATCACAAATCATAGGTGATATCTAAGATCTTAAACCTGGCTACTTACAGGCAACATGGATGTGGGTATTTCCATACTAGTCATATCGCATATGACCTCTTCCTGAACACATATCAGGGTGACTTATATTCTCGTAGGGCCACTCTCAAAGCCTCTTACAACTATAATCCGTCTCATCTCCACTCATTCAGAGTTGGAGGTGGCCACTCGTGTGTGAGAGTCGACTATGCCTGCCTGACACATCTTTTATCATAAGATCACAATATATGACAATAAATAGTGCATGAAATAAATATGTGACCCAATAATGCATGCATATCATATATTTTAATAAGTATCTAAAACAATACATGATGAGAAATGTTAAAATACACTAAACCCAATGATTCCTTATTTCACAAAGAAATCTCTCACAACGGGTTTTCTGAAGGGATCAGCTATCATACTGTATGTGAAGGTGTACTTAGCTGTCATAATATCTTTCTCGGTAATATCTCTCACAAAGTGGTTTTCGGTATCAATGTGTTTGGCTTTATTATAACACTTAGGGTTTCAGTTGTTGACAATGTCGGTCTGATTATCATAATTATCATCACTGACCTCCCACTATCTATTACGACCCTAAGTTATTCAGAAATGTCTGAAGCAAACCATTCTCATGAACTGAATTGAGCATACTATAAACTCAGTCTCTATCGTAAATAGAGATATACAGATTCTCTTTTTACTCCTCTAAAAAGATAAAACCTAATTTTAATTTGCGTTTATTCAGATTGTTAGTCCCAATCAGTATCTGAATCCCAATGACAAAACACAAATCACCTCATCCGTAACACATGGAGAGGTCCGCAGTTCAAATGAGATATTTTAGAATCATTTTTCATTACTTTACAGTGATCCTTTCTAGGATTCTATTAATACCTACTCACCAGATCGATTGCAAAATAAACATTTGGTCATGTATGCCTCATCGCATACATTAAACTATATATCGCACACATTAAACTATATATCGCACGAGTATACCTCATCGCATACACTAGAAATGTATATTGCACTGAAATAAGGAATTCTACTCATCTCCCTTATTTCTTTATTAAATTTTAGGACACATGTCAAGAATTAGGTTTTTACCTTTAGCGATAGAGTATATATTAGGTTATCATCGCTCATCTCGAAATGCTCAAGAATCTACCTAATATAAAACTCTTGTTAAAGAGTTAACACCATTTTCAAGCGATCACTATGGATCCAAAATCGGAGAGCGAATTAAAACCTCGTAACCACATTACAATAGTCATTGAATACTCTCTGTTGTTTCTAGCCAACAAAATGTCACCTACATATGAGAACATGCTCATAAAGGAGCCATCGGGACGTATCAGATAGATACAATGATCATACACGATCATTACAAAATCATAAGATATCACATTCTCGTAAAATGTCAGGCACCGCTGTCTAGATGATAGCTTAAGGTTGTATGTTGATTTCTAAAATCAACAGACTTTATTCATCTGATCTACTAAAACGAACCCAAAGGGATGCTCCATATAGATCGCCTCATCTAGACTTCCATTATGGAAAGCGGTCTTTACGTCCTTGTGGTGTGACTCAAGATCCATGTTCGTGATAATCGCTTAACGGATCGAGGTAAATATGACTACGATACCTCGGTAGTCCACCCTTCATTCTAAGTGTGACCCTAGGTTACTAGACGAGTTATTTACCTCTTCATCAATCTGTTGACCTTTATCTTGACTTTGAGAACCTACTTGTTCCCAATAGTCCTTCCGCTCTCAGGAAAATCAACTAGGTCTCAGAACCCGTTGATTCTCATCAACTCCTTCTCTTCATTTATGGCCTTCAATAAACGGTCTTTTGCATCTTTTGCAGAACTCTCGAGAGTCTTTTGAACCGTTTTAGATTTCTCATCATCTTCTAGAGTCACAACGAGGGTCTCACTCTCAATCGAGAAGTGACGTTTAAATACGTATCCTCGATACTCTTATGAGAAGAGAAAAATCTTTATCTCTTTATGGATCGCTCCCACTGAGATCAAGATCCGTAGTAGATTCTTGTATCCCGTCACTGGGCTCCCCGAGCCACTGGGCTCCCCGAGCCACTGGGCTCCCCGAGCCACTGGGCTCCATCCATCGCATAAAGGGTATAGTCTAAATTGATTTCACCTCTCTTAGGGAAATCATTCTCAAGTAATATGGTATTACGAGACTCAATCTCGATTATAGTGTCGTCCTTATATTCGCCTAAGAACACGTTTTTTCTCTCGAGCCTAACTCACTGTGTGAATGCGAGAAATCGCGACACAACCCTATAACCTTAAGTGGCTAAGGTCAGGCTGCCTCCCTGTCCAAAGTTCAAATGGTAATTGACTAATAGTCAGTAATCTCGTAATATTCTTCTTAAAACAGAGCTCCATGTGTAGTTTAAACGAATACTTGCGTCCCCGATCGGTTCTGAGAGTCTTTACTCTCAAATCTAACTAATTCTCAATCTTGCTTATGAACCTCCTGAAGCATTCCGATGTCTTAGACTTATGCGAGATCAGATAGATAAACTGAAACGCATGTAAGCATCTATAATTATCTACACAACTCTATTTTCGGCTCTCATGCTCATAAGACCACAAAAAAAAGGAAAGGCATAATGGTCTAACTGCAATGGAGTCCCAACTCTCATTGCATTGCCAAATAGTTTTCTTGTGATTTTGCTGGCAAGGCAAAACTCACATACGAGTAACTTGAATATGGTCAGCGGGTCCAATAAACCTCTCGCTACTAACCGATTCATCATCTCTTACCCCATGTGTCTAAGTATACTATGTCATTCATTTACATCATCATCTACGCAATCAGATGTAAAGGCAATAGGAGAACGACAAGAAACCATTAGAAGGAGCAACACCCAATGCATACAATTCATCATGGATTAGAACCATAACAATTCATAGAATTGTCATATTATTAAATAAAAAGGATGATTTTATGCATATCCTAGTCAATGTTAGACAAGATACTAAATTGAAGATCCGTCAAATGCCTATAATATTAAGAATGTCCTGACAAGTGTCGTTTTCTTTGACAACAACAAATGCTTTGTTCTTGACGTAAATCCTCCAAACTTAAGGATTTACTTGACCGAACTCTATTTACGCACTTTTGTCTCGAGTTATGTGGTCGGTTGCTCCTAATTACAAAGAAGAGAAATCAGCGAGCATTATAGTGAATGAGACAAATCTCAAATCACGTAAAGAAGAAGGATATTTATTTCTGTTTGTCACACTCACGAGCGAAATGACCAAATCTACCTCAAACGTAGCAATTTACATTGGTCTAATCAAATTCCTTCTCCCTATGCTTTTGTACCTCGTTGTCGGT
Organism: Dillenia suffruticosa; assembly: GCA_033439265.1. Taxonomy (NCBI): domain Eukaryota; kingdom Viridiplantae; phylum Streptophyta; class Magnoliopsida; order Dilleniales; family Dilleniaceae; genus Dillenia; species Dillenia suffruticosa. The sequence goes on along the minus strand of JAVTVX010000015.1, from coordinate 18,308,336 downwards.
TTTCTCGGATGGTTTTTATTACCTGAATCTCGAGTCTCGTTCATATGTTTATGCTATTGGCTTAGCATCGGGGAAGTCTTTACTCGACTCCTCACAATACGTATCACGTCAACTAAAGTACGAATACTTTCGTCAAGTGTGAGATAGGATTTCACGGTTTCCCATGAACTATGTAAAAACTAGATCACGTCCAGTACCTAAATTCCATCCGAAATTTGCTCGTCCGTATTTTTTAACTCGGTGATCATACTCGACATTTGTATCATTGTATGATCAACCCTTTTCTTCTACATCCTCACATTAGGAGCCAAAGAGAGTAACACAATGCTCTTATGGGGCAAGTCGAACCGACATGTCCATAGGATATGACTCGTAGAACGAGATTAAGTCATTGTGCATGCCACTGATAAGAATTGCCCTAACTTGTCAATTCTTTTCTACCATGCATGATAGATTTCTTTATCTCGTATATCCTGAGGCGCGGTCCTCACCTTGAGGCCCATAATCTCGTGTCTCAGATTCTCATTAGATAAACTAAATCTACTGATGTGAAATCTCGCAGATCATATCATTCAGTTTACTCTCATTGCAAAAATTTAATACGACAGTTCTTAATGCATTAAGAGAGACATTTGTGACTTAGAGATATTTATTATCACATTTTGTGCACCTACGAATCATCAAGACCAAAATGACTTGAGTATAGACCCCAAAGCGAGCGTATGAGTCAACGGACACCATACACCACAACCCGGAATCGTATCTTATCATTTGGACTTTGATTTGGCACACAAAAACCCACAAAAAATCACATTTATGGATATAGGACCCCCAAAAATTGAAAAAATTCAATTTTAAGCAACCTGACGCGCCATCTGGGGCCCACATGCGCCACCACGCGCCAGCGGTGTGCTCCACGCGCTGGCAGTAGCTTGGCGCACGCGCCAGACACGTGGCGCTCCTTACACGCGCTACCACTCGCCTAGCGTGGCTCGGCTCAGCTTACACATGCCCAATCGCGGCACATGTCTCACGCGCCTTCACGCGCTAAGCCGTGTGTGAGTTGGGTTGGAGCTGGGTCATATCGGGTCGGTCAACGGGTCAGGGTTTGACCTGACCGTCCGGTTAACGGGTCGGGGATTCGACCCGATCGTGTCAGTTAGAGGGTCGGTCCGACCCGAACCCGGACTCACTACTTCACGTGCCTGCGTGGCACGTGAAGTACACGCACCTGCTGGATGTGCCTTAGGGCTCGTGAGACTCACGCGCCCACGGGTCTGGGCCGGGTCTTTTTCGCCCGACGGGTCCTGTAACGGGTTTTTTAACCCGGTTGTTGGAAAACTCAATTCTGGCTACTTTTTCTCGCATTTTTCGACTGGAAAAAATTAGTGGGCATCCTCCAAACATTCTACACTTGATTTTAGAAGCATTCAAGCCCAAAAATGATGGAACTCAACCACCCCAATCGCGGCCCTCCGCGGCCATTCGGAAATCCCGGTTTCTGGCATCTAAAACTCATCAAAAAATACATGAAAAATTAGATCAGAATGCAAGGAACACATATAAACCATTTTCATGTATCGATCCACCCTTTAAAGCTGTAGATCTAAGGATTTAAACTTCGTATGGTTGCAAATTTTGACCGAACTTTTCATGATCTAAATATGTTCGGAAAATTAAACAAAAAATAATGTTGTAATTCCTGGGCCATGGGTATTCCTACGGTATTCTCGAATTCGCGATGAATTGATTCACGAAACTCATCTGTGATTTGGACCCCAAAATCTTATACCCCAAAAATAATTCCGAAAATAATTTGAATTAAATTCAATCTCGCTCTGATACCAATGTTGGATTTAAACGCACATGCGGAAGCGTAAAATAAATAGTTTGGAAATTTTTGGGATAAATATCTCGATTGGACGACCTTCAATACTCGATTGTGTCGCTATTTCCCTCAAACAGATCGCACGGTCGAATGGTGATCACGCAATCGAACCACCACCTCAAATCCACGGCGCCTCAACCCAAGTCCGATGAATCCTCTGACGAGGGAGATTTTCCTACGCAGAAATCTCCAACCCTCACGGTATTTTCTCTCTCTAGAGAAAGTACATTTTCTCTCAAGGAGCCCAAAATCATTATTTCTCATGTTCATTGAGGAAGAAGAAGAAGACCTACATTCACGTGGGCATCTTTTTGGGCTTAATTGGGGAGTTACCAAAATGATGGTTAAAGGGTAATTAATAATGTGAGTTACCCCATTATCTCCCTCTTATCAAAATGCCCCACAATGGGCATAAATAACCAACACTTGCAATGGTCTTTCTTCTCATCTGCACTTTCCCATGAGCAAAACAAATCATATTCTTTTGAAGAAGACCCTGCCTTTCACTTTCAATGCACATAATGCTGCTGGAGAGAGCTAAACCATTTGTTGTCAAATATACAAGGAGAAGTACTGGAATACTACTAATTCTTATGATTGCGGATCAACCAACAAGAGCTCTTTAAACTTGTGAGTGTCTTCAAAGTTCACAACTGAATGCAGAGAACATAACGATTATCAAAAGAAAAGGAAAAACTTCTCTTTCTTTATCGCTCAAAAAGTTGTCCTAATTTTTCTTGAACATTTATTAATGAACTTGTGACATACTTACAATCTTTTGAAAGGAAACTAACTCCTTTCTATTGAGGACTTACATATGACTTCTTAAAGATACTGAGGAATTTGAAATCAAGTTTACCATCAGCCCAACTAAAAGCCCAATCAAAACCTATTGTTTTGCTTTATCTTCCAATTATTCTATCAAATTTTGAATAACTCTAGTCTAGTGCTTTTTATTTTGTTCATGCTTAATCTCTCAAAAAAAAAAAAAAGATCGACTTACACTTGTTGCAATAGTCAAGCAAGCATTGATTCCAAGTTTCCACAAAGGATGATAGTATACCTGACATTACGCCAAGAGTACTCGAAGGCATTATGCCTTGATAGTGGATAGTGTACTTGGTGTTCTGCTAAGGGTACGTGGAGGTGTTGCGCCCTAGTAGTGAATAGTGTGCCTGATATTGCGTCAAGGGTATTCGGAGACATTGTGCCTTGGTGTTGAGTAATGCACTTGGCGTTGTGCCAAGAGTACTCAGGGGCGTTGCACCTTTATGGTGAGTTTATTGCTCATACTTTGCAATAACTATTTGTAATCAACGTGAGTTAGTGCTTTCCGTTATCATAATGTGAAAAATCCAAGACGATGTCATTCAAATATTCATAAAAAGAGAATATCAAAGGAAAATTTCAATGGATGGTATAACACCACTAGCAAAATAATAAAGCAGCATAAAATTTCTGGCAGAGCTTACTAGACAAAAAGAACCGAAGGATCTTGATCACAACTGATCGTTCCAATGCTGAGAGGCGTTTTAAATTTAATTTTCATGTGCCTCGTGCTTGGTAATGCCTCCAGAGCATTCAAGCTTGGGCAGCCCAAGATAATGTTGTACGGTGATGGGAACTTTACCACATTAAAGGTTACAGTAGCAGTGGAGTCGTTCAGTGGCATTCCCAACATTATTGGAAGTGATATAATGCCTTCAAGATATAGCCATTCATAAAAAAGCCCTTTATGGGTCTGACATGAGGTTGTGAGTGCACACAATCATATCCCATCTACCTAAAGGTGTCCCAATAGAGAAGGTCATAGCTTGCTCCTTGATTGATTCGTATTGGCCGATCATGGATATGATGATCAATGGGTCATCACATCCCAGAAGCACTCCTGGGAGGTCATCGTCATCAAATCCGATCATCAATTTTTTTGCTTCTATCCCTTTCCAACACGAGCTGAGAGGACTTCCTTGGAGGCAAACGGTTCGGTCATCTAGAAGATCGGGGCCACTATCATCTCTGTTGATCAGGGGCCCTCATCAATTTGCATTAGTTGATCGAGGAGTGGAATGATTTTCTACAGAGAAATGAGTCATCGAAGATAAGTGTTTGGCCCATATATGAAGGATTAGCTTGTTCATCCGGTCCTCAATAGATCACTGGCCACATTGCTCGTTCGTCTCGTCTCCTTGTTTCTCCCACCGTGGTTCTTAGTGAGAGTCGTCCTTGGAACTATTAGGACTCCTTTTTGGAGGCATGGTTAGTAGAAAGCACAACAGGATAAAGTGTGAAACGAATCTCCTTCTAATCGATTTCCTATGAATGACACAAATCTGTTGGAGGTGGATTTAGGCTCCACAAATAATAGCTCCTTGGGCTTGAGAGTGAGATGAAGTTGGTGCAGTTCTTTGCTCAGTCCAGAGAATGTACCTACAAAAGTCTGCCAGTTGTTAGTCTGATGAAGAAAACTCTGATGCTTAAGTCAGTTAGAGGAGTGAATATAAATAAAGATAAACATGCTAGAGAGAGGGGGTTGCATGCCCACTCTCTATTGATCTTGTGTGCTTTTTGTGTCAAGACTTAGAACATACCTGACTCCTTATAGATGCTGAGAGTTTCACATGCCTCTTGGGGGATGAGAACCCTAGCTTCCTTGAATTTGATAGAGATCCTCTGAGATCATCAGGATTGAAGTCAAAGAGTAAGGAGATTTGAAAAGATTTGAAATCATTTTAACTCGGGGTAGTTCAAAGTTCATTTCCTTTGTGGGAAGGACTTTACCAAGAGTAAGGGAGATTCAAATTCTAAAACATTTCTTTTCTAAGTTACATTTATCATGTAATAGAGGTGCCTATGTGCAACGAGATGAGTTTATTGATGAACTGAATAATGAGATCAAGGGGATTGAAAGAATGGGAGGTTACAAGTTGATCCTTGAATATGTATTCGACTGAGGATCGAAGACAGAAAAAGATGTATTTAGTCTTTTATGAGTCTGGAGCATGCAGACCATTATGGGCTATCAGTCCATATACTATTAGTGTACATGCTTAAAAAATTTACAACTAAGTAGGACCAATATGATAGTTGGTCGAGGAAGGCTATCACTTTGACTGGATCTAGCTAGCGATGGAGTGATTTCTATCTCTATACTTCCTCTGAAAAGAGTAAAAATAAAGGAATGAATATAAAAATAGTTAGTGAGTGGAGTGTAATAGCATAATTGTGTAAGAAAACGAGTAGTGACTGTGGGAGTGTCAAATGATGATTTCAAGATCACACTTCTGATTCAAGAAAAATATCATGTAGTTATCTTAACACTTCTCAATAAATGTCATAATTTTCTTGAAATAAAATAAGCATTCAATATTCATATTTCCAAAACCAAAGGGTTGCCTAAAATTCTCTACACTAAAGGCTTGCTCCAGATCAACGGTGGAACCGCAAGAGGTTTTACCAGTCATAAACATCGGCTCCAACCTTGTTGTTAGCTTGAGACTTTCGAGATGATGCAACCAACTTAGTCTGACAAGGACTTGGGAGGTATCTTTCTACCATACCTACCCCCTCAAGTCTAACTAGAGCTCTAACCATGCTGTCCCATCAAATTGATCATGAAAGCACAGACTAGCCATGACATTTACATAAGTGATCATAGCCGAAGCATGTAGCATTTCACAAAAGGCATATTATGTCTCATAAAAAATCAACAAAATTCCTGATTCGTGAATTTATCAATAATATCTATAAGAAAAATTATCATGGCACAAAATATATTTGTAAGTGCATAGAATAGCTCAAATCAAAATAATTCCAGGGATACTCCACACTTACAAAATATTATATAAATTTAAGTAAAGAAAAATCATTTTAGAAAACTAAGAAAAAACATTTTCTCATTCATAGACGCAACAATCTATCCACTTATAGTGTTAGGGGATAGTCGCTCCCAAATTTCTCCACAACAAAAGTTTTGCCTCAATCAGTTTTACCCAACCCCTTAACTTCGTTTCCAAGGGTTCTTCTGGTTTGGGTTATACCAAACCCCTTGATTCTCCTCATTTTGTGATAACTCTAGATCTTCAATCCCTTCTCCTAATTGATGCCATAATTTAATTTTGGGGAATCGGATCTTCAATTCTCATATTATTATTTTATAATATTTTAATTTAACATTTTATTTTATTATATTATATTCCATTTTTTTTAAAGAATAACATTTTATTTATTTTTTATAATTTTTAATTCATATATTTTATATTTATTATATATTTTATTTATTATATTTTATATTATTATATTTGTTATTTGTTATTTATATTTTATTTTTAATTATTATATTAATAAGATTTCTTGTTATAACATTTTATTTTATTTTTTTAAGAACAATATTAATTTATTTTTTAATTTATTTATTATTTTATTTTAATCTAAAATTTTATTATTTTATAAAAAATTATCATATTTGTTTTAAAAAAATTATCATATTAATGTTAATATATTTTATTTTTATTTTTTCCTAAAGAATAATAATAACATATTTTTTAATTCATTTCTGATTTTATTTTATATTTTTTTAGGAATAATATATTATTTTATATTAGTTTATTATTATTAAAAAAATATTAGTAAAAGATAACAAGTAAAAAAAAAGAATATGATAGTTAATTCTTTGTGGTCCAATGGTTTTGGAACTTCTTACACTTTGATGGTGTGCACGTTCGAGTCCCATGCAAAGCATTGGAAACGGCATTTTTTTCAAAATAAAGGTGGGCAGTGTGCGGGGGCAAGCGTTGGAGCTTGGGCGGGTTCGGTCTGGGCGGGCGAGCGGGGCTGGTCGGTCGGGCCGGATGCATGATCGGGCAGGGGCTGGCGTCTTTGCGGGTCTGGTTAAATAAATAAAAAATATAATAATATTTAATTTAGCGACGGATCCTGGATCTGCACTAAATTCAATATAATTTAAATAAATAAAATTTATTTAAATTTAGTGATAGATTTAAAATCCGTCGCTAAATTAATTATAATTAAATAAAAAATATTAATACAATAATTAAAAATTATATATAATAATTAAAAATTATAATAATATATAATATCATTTAGTGATAGAAATTTCAAAAGTGTATATAGACACTTGAAAGAAATATAAAAAAAGACAATAAATAACATCGTCGTTACATGTGATGATCTAAAAATTACATTATGAAAAGTCATATTCATTAAGTATAATATTTCAAAAGTCAAGAGTCACCTAAAAAACTAAAAACCGATAGTCACATGTTAATAATGTGTATATATATCAATTCAAATCCCTTGGCCTATATAACATAAAGACAAATAAGGCAAAAAGGGAACTTGCAAACGGCTGCCCTAACGGGTCACCTAAAATTGTAAATATAAATTAATTGTATAAGGCTTTTAAGGATTAAGAGAAAATAAAGTATTTAGGCCGCCTAATTATTTTCAATTTTTAATTTTAATTTATATTTTGAATAGAAACTTTTCTATAATGGATTCATAAAAATAAAATATTTATTTCAGATAATTTCATTTTAAAAAATGAGAGGTCAAATTTAAGGAGATTGGTGAGAAAAAGAGAAGGAAAAAAAAAAAGGAAGCGGTACGATTTCGGCATGGCAGTAAATACTTGCAGGTATTTGGATGATATTTTCAAGATGATCGAACCAGTAATGTATAAGTTCTATGGCCTTAGAATTATACTTCTTTTTTAAGGAGGAGGTAAATGTTATTTACTCTTGATCTCTCTCACACTAATACTTATTTATATATGGATACATATATTTCAAAATCTTTTAACACAAGGTTAGAAAAAAATTTGCAATATTTTACAATTTATTCTACTAAATATTTCTAATATTTTACGATCATTTGACAAAATATTAACACGTTCAAAATTTTCTTAGAAGTTATGCGAATTCTACGATATGCATATGTTTTGTTTTTTAATTACTTTATACCTTACTCTTTAGGGAGATGTAGCGAGAATTATCTAAATCATGCCAAAACTTTTCACCTCTCACATACACAGCATATAAAATCTGAATGAATCTCACCAAATCTCACATACCATGTACCAAATGCAATATTAAGATAAATTAATAGTATGGTATCTATAAATGTTATCATTAAATGTTTAATGTGCAAATAAACACTATACTATGATCTAGTGCGCATTGTAAATAATAGTAGAAAATAGAATATCTGAATACAAATTTCATTATTCTTTGTTAAGAAAAATGTGTATTTAGTCTTGTTATATGATAATATATACTAATAATTATATTGTAATATTGACTTTCGGTGTATGCTCATATATCCTATTTTATCTTTATATATGATAATTTTTCATAAATTCGTTTATAAATTTTACTCATAAATTTTTTCCGATAAAATTCCCCCAGAAAATTTTTGTTCAAATTTTTAGGTATAAGTGAATAATTTCGAAATGGGTTGCAAATGGTCCTATAATGATAAGATGTGATTTTGAGAGAGAAAATTTTTAAATTTGATAAATAATTATTTTTAGGGTTAAAACGGCAAAAGTCCAGAAATTTGGTCCGTAAACCCTAATTCGGATCGATTTTAACAAATAGGGGTCGAGACGACCATATTCTCAGTAGCTGAACAAGGTCACTATCAAGAACTGATATCCACTGCCACGGATTGATGACTTGTTTGATCAGCTTTAGGGTGCGAGGGTTTTTTTGAAGATCAATTTTTGATCCGGATATCATCAGTTGCGGATTAGGGCCGAGAATGTGCCCAATACTGCATTTCACACCCGATATAGGCACTATGAGTTCCTGGTCATGTCGTTTGGGCTGACTAATGCACCAACGGCCTTTATGGATATGATGAACCGGGTTTTTCACAACTATTTGGATCGGTTTGTTATCGTATTCATCGATGACATCTTGGTGTACTCGCAGGGTGATGAGGAGCATACGCTGCACCTTAGGGTGATTCTAGAGATTCTCCGCAAACGGCAGTTATATGTCAAGTTCACCAAGTGTGAATTTTGGTTGAGACAAATCATATTTCTTGGACATATTGTCTCTACGGAGAGTATTTATGTTGATTCGCAGAAAGTTGAGACCATACTAAAATGAGAGCAGCCGCAGACAGTGACTGAGGTTCGGAACTTCCTTGGTCTGACTGGGTATTATCGGCGATTCATTGAGGGCTTTTCATGGATCATTGCTCCACTCTCCACGATCGCTGTGAGGCCATTCCTTGGTCTGGTTGGGTATTATCGGCGATTCCTTGGTCTGGCCGGGTATTATCGGTGATTCGGCAAGACTGACGCGGAAGGATATCAAGTTCATTTGGGACGATCGTTGTGAGGTGAGCTTTCAGGAGCTTAAACAGCGACTGACGACAACACCAATCTTAACTCTCCCTACCAGCAACAGAGAGTATGTGGTTTACAGTGATGCCAGCCGGCAAGGGCTAGGCTGTGTATTGATGCAAGATGGACGGGTAATCGCTTATGCTTCGAGACAGTTGAAGAAGCATGAGTTGAACTACCTGACTCATGATTTAGAGCTGACAGTCATAGTCTTCGTATTGAAAATATGACGGCATTATCTTTATGGAGTGACCTCAGAGTTTTCACGGACCACAAGAGCTTGAAGTACCTATTTACTTAGAGAGAGTTGAACCTCAGGCAGAGGCGATGGTTAGAATTGCTAAAAGACTATGATATGATTATTAACTATCATCCGGGCAAGGCGAACGTTGTGGGAGATGCCTTGAGATGGAAGTCATCCTCTTCTTCTGCATCATAGATAGCAGAGAAAGTGTATGTCTCTTGCTTGGTGGGACTTCGTACTTTGGGTGTCAGTTTGGCTAGCGACAGTCAGGGTACACTACTAGCCAGATTTGAGGTGCGACAGTGACCGCATCAGGGAGTTTCAGGGTTCAGACAAAGAGCTCCAGGGCATTCACAACAGGATCTACCGAGGAGAGAGCGGAGATTTCTGAGTCCATGATGATGGACTCGTGGTATTCAGAGAGCGGATTTGTATCCCAACTGTTGATGATCTTAAGCGTACTATCCTCAAGGAGGAGCATTCGTCAGCATATATTATACATCCTGGAGGTACGAAGATGTATCAGACCATCAGAGATAGTTATTGGTGGTCAGGCATGAAGCGGGAGATAGCTGAGTTTGTGGCGCGATGCTTGGTGTGTCAGCAGGTGAAGGCCGAGCATCAGCGACCAGCTGGTATGTTGCAATCTCTTCCCATTCCTGAGTGGAAATGGGAACATATTACTATGGATTTTGTGATGAGGTTGCCGAGGACTTCTGCACGGCATGATGTGATTTGGGTGATTGTTGATCGACTCACCAAATCTGTACATTTATCCCCATCCGTGGCGATTACCCTCTGGAGGCGTTGGCACACCTCTATATTGATACCATAGTTCGGCTTCACGGGGTGCCTGTATCGATTGTTTCAGACAGGGACCCCAAATTCACGTCTAGGTTTTGGCCTACGTTGCAGGAGGCATTGAGCACTAGACTGAACTTTAGTACGGCATATCATCCTTAGACGGATGGACAATCAGAAAGGACGATACAGACGTTAGAGGACATGCTTAGGGCATGCGTGATTGACTTTCATGGTAGCTGGGATCTGTACTTGCCATTTGTGGAGTTTGCATACAATAACAGCTACCACGTGAGCATCGGAATGCCTCCATTCGAGGCATTGTATGGGAGGCGATGCCACATACCTCTGTGTTGGGATGAGGTTGGTGAGAGGCGCCTCAGCAGCATCGAGCTTGTTGAGGAGACAAAGGAGAAGGTGAGGACCATCTGTGAGAGGATGAGGGCAGCCCAGGATTGGCAGAAGATGTATGCAGACCGTAGGTGGAGACCACTTGAGTTTCAGGTTGGAGACATGGTATTTTTTAGGATCTCACCCTGGAAAGGGGTGATCCGTTTCAGGCAGCGGGGTAAACTGAGCCCTAAGTATGTTGGGCCCTTCTATATTCTTGAGAGGATCGGAAGTGTGGCATATAGATTGGAGCTGCCAGAGGAGTTGCCGCGTATTCATGATGTATTCCATGTCTCTGTACTTAGGAAGTATATGCTGGATCCCTCACATGTATCGGAGCATCCACCAATTGAGCTACGAGAGGATTTGAGTTTACCTGTACAACCTGTGGCCATCCTTGACAGACAGATTAGGAGACTGCGGAGCAAGAAAGTCTCGTTAGTTCGTGTTTTGTAACGTAGCGACCAAGTCAAGGAGGAGACTTGGGAGCCTGAGCAAACGATGAGAGGACAGTATCCCATCTATTCATTGAGTAGTTTTCCATTCCCCTGTATGGCTTTTTAGTTTCGAGAATGAAACTTGTTTTAGGGGGTTAGAAAATGTAACACTGACTCTCGGTGTATGCTTATATATTCTATTTTATCTTTATATATGATGATTTTTCATAAATCCATTTTTAAATTTTACTCAGAAAATTTTCTGATAAAATTCTTCCAGAAAATTTTTACTCCAATTTTTAGGCATAAGTGAATAATTTCGAAATGGACCACAAATGGTCCTATGATGATAAGATATGATTTTGAGAGTGAGAAAATTTTTAAATTTGATAAATAATTATTTTTAGGATTAAAACTACAAAAGTCCAGAAATTTGATCCATTAACCCTAATTCGGATCGATTTTGACAAATAGGGTCGAGACGACCATATTAAATTTCAAAATTGGTTCCATTGATCCTAATATGTGATTTTGGGCCTAACGTGTAATTTTGAGAATTTTTGGGGTCAATTTAATATTTTTATAAGTCCAAGGACCAAATTATAATTAACAAGAACCTAGAAGCAATTTCTCAAACGATGAAGACTTCAATGCAATAAGATGGTAGACAACAAATTGGACAAGCATTTAATGCCAAAGCATGGTATTGTATGGAATGAAAAAGCAAGTATTTATTTGAGATATGTTGATGATGTACAAACCTTGACTTTTGGGGAATGAAGCGTATTTGTAATAATTAAAGGATTCCAATCCCTTCATTTGTCGCGCCATGAAGTGGACGTGAGTAAGAGGAAGAAGAAAGAAAAATGTAGAGCATTCTTCATTCCTTCAAGAGCCAAGAGTGAAAATGAGTGAGTCCAATCTAGGAGGAGAAGATGGTGTTAGAAAATTTTTTCAAATCTCTAGACACATTGAAAATAAGTTAAGGCCTTCTTTTGCATCCTAGAATATTATATTTTTGTTTTGAACCAAAAGGGTGACTCTTAACTTGGTGTACATAGGGTGACTAAAGGGTAGGACTAAGTGGAAAGCTTGTTTGAGTTTTGGAAGGCAAAACAATTGAGGTAAATTTTCTATTCTGTCTTGTTTTAGAGTTTATTTCTGTTTGTGAATTTACCTTTGTTTTAAGATATCTTACAACTAGAATTTGAAAATGCTCTAGTTAAGTAAATTGTAGATCCAAGTCTTATCTTTCCAACGAGATAAAAACCACTTTAATCAGATATCTATGCCAAAAGTTATGGCATTTTTCCTGAAACATAATAGAAAGTTGTTCTGTTTTGGACTATAAAATCAGTATATACAAACGAACCATTTCCAACTCTATTTTGGAGAAACTCAAAACATAAAAGTTGTAGCTATCTTTCGTGTCTACTACATATGAAAAGTTTAGCCAAAACGCATGAGGGAATCAAAAGTTATATTTTTTTTTCCTAAAGGTGTGTTGGCAGAAATTTTGTTTCCAACTGAAAACTGTCTGTTCTGATCATGATTTATTTCAACCCCTCTATTGGCATAATTGAGTGAAACTAAAAACATGAAAATTGTAGATCTATGTCTTGGGAATGACATGTTAAAATTTCATTAAGTTTTGATAAGTAGAATAAACGCTATAGCTTCTACACAAAAATTGTACAGAAGCTGAAATTGGAATGCGACTGAAACAAAGTGAGGATTTCTGAGAATTCTGTGATGTGAATTTGAGAAGTGTATAAAATGAAAGTTATAGGTCATGAAGTTATCTACAACATGTCACAATTTCACTTGGAATGGAGTTTTGTGCAAAACGTTATAGTTTATTTCCCATGACTGTGCAGGTTTGAAAATCTGCAGACTGATTTTTTTCATAAGAGTTATTTGATTTGAATGAGGGGAGCACTTGATTTACGCTTCGTGGTAATATTGGGGAGTGCGTTACCCTCCCCCAAATTGTGAGTGGGACTTTAACGTCTGTTACTGATTGGAAAATCCTATTTTATATGCTTTTTATAGCACGATTTCGAATATGTGATAAACTAAACTTTCAGATTTTCATATATACTTTACACATATTTTTGTGACCATTGGAGTGTCCCAATTACTTGACTTGTTTGATATGCATCCATGCACTTTCACAAATGATATTGTGCCACTTTTTCATAACATGTGGTATTTATATGATTTTCATATCTATTGGCACACGGTTTCATGTAATTTGGATTTGAACATATGATTGGGTTAGATGCCCTGTGAAGATTCCACGCTTTGGGCTTGGTGCCCCCATTTCCCCGCTGTATAGCAATGTTCCATAGCTACGAAAGATATTTGACAGAGGCACTCATTGTGCCCGGATACGCTTTGACCAGAGCTATCCCCCAAATGTCGAATCTATGTTGATGATTGTACTTGTGATATTTGCGGGCTTGTTGGATCAGCCTGCGGCCAATATTGGGGCAGAGAGTTATTGTTTTTACATATATGTATTGTGAAAACCTCCGATGCACCCGTCATTAGTCGAGGTAGACACTTACTGGGAATATTTCATTGGCCGACTCTTCATGACATTGATGTAAATATTGGATGCATATCTTGATTTCTGATGTATGCGTATAATATATGGTTTTGAAATGATATGTTCGGTTTGCATACTATGGATATTATTACCTTATATTTTGACACTCCAACTTCACACCGATATTAATAGTACGATGTCAATTCCCTCACTTGCTAAGTACCATCCCCCTTTAGATATTCACTCCTCACATTCTCATCTTACATGTTTAGTCTTGAACTGAGGGTTAGTAGAGTTTTGATTTCGATGGGCATTTCGGAGACATTAGGTTTGGGCACGGTTACCCATTATTCCGCGGTAATCCTTTGAGATTATTGTTATATTTGGATTATTTAATTGATCATTGTATTTATATACCTGGAATGACTGTATTATATTTATATTGACTTGTGAAAATGATAACTGTCATTTTATTTGATATATTGATGCATTGAGGCACATTATGATGTTGGTCCATGATACATTAGATTGGATGTTGTTATTAGCCTTATGGTGTCTCGATATGCGAGACGTTGTGCTCATGTATTGAGATGTTGGGACGGTTGTTGCATGCTCGGTCCGGGGCAGGTCGGGGTGTGACATATATACAATACTTTTACACTCAATTAGTTAACAATTTTTAAAAATCCGTTAATAACCGTTGTTTAATTTAATCTTATTATATAATATATGAAGTTGTTATCATATTTTTTTTATCGATGTTTAATCAATACTCATGAGATAGAGTATTGTAATAATGTCACCTAGCCTAAAACTTTATGGGAACATTTATCAAAATAACTAAGTTGATTTAGATTTATACACATTTAAGACTTTACTCAAATTTTTTAGTTAGATGAGAACAAATTTACTAATAACGTCAAATTTATGAGAACAAATTTCACCTATTTTAAATCTAAAACTTGACGATTCAAACAAAAATGATATTATGTTGAGTTGAAAATAGATCAAGATTTTAGTACAAAAATCTATTAATAATGTTGATAGAGGGTCTTGCTCAATAATGGTTCTGCTCCAAGACATGTAAAAGAAATGGAGGTTGAGAACAAGTTCAGAGAAAGAGGAAGGAGATGAAGAGAGAAACCTCAAGCCCAGAAGAAGCGAGAGCTTTCTTTGTTATGGCGGCTCCTTTTGATCCAACAGCTCATGCCTTTCTGACCTAATGGCTGTCATCCTTTTCTATTATTTAAATCTGATCTAATGGCTGTCAATAATTCACATTTCATTTTGGACGGTTTGGCACCAAACATATGAGCCTGACAAAGCCAAAATTATCTTTATAAATCTGATTTGTACTTTGTTTTCTATTATTTAACTGCACCCATTGAGAAATGATTTAATTTATATAACCTCACCCTAAATTTAGTAAAATTTAATTAGTTCAAAATTTTTAAAAGACCGTTAATAACCGTTAGAAATTATGAATAACTCTTGCTTCGGGACATAAATCTTGTCGATTAAGGCAATGATGGCATCATCGAAGGCATGACAAGACCTTAACCTTTGCAATAATTATTGAGAAATCAATAATTATGACTCAAATCTATTATTAAAATTTTTAGTAATAGTAATAAAAGATTTTACCAACTAAATGGTAATATTGTAGTTATTTTGATCTTTACCTCAGTATTAGACCAGATAAAATGAAAGTCCGTATGATCCAATAACCCAACTCTATGAATAAGCACAAATAAAGCACTCATTCTCTCGTAGAAATCATAGCCCCAGTTCATCATGACTTTGAGAAAGAATCATGAGCAAGAAGAAGAGAAAGAAGAAGACGAGGAGAAGATGGTAAGGGAAAAAAGAATCGGTTCTTCATTTAAAGATCGTATCAGTAATTTATCAGTGATATAATTTTTATCAAATTTTTTTCTTTGATCTTTTATTTAGTTTTATTGTTTGTCAGAGACTTAGTTTCTTCTGATATTGCTCTACAATGCTTTTAGTCCTTTTAAATATTTTTATTTTTCTATCTTCTATGAGTTATAAGATTTACATATTTGAATTTATTGAAGAAAATAATGATATATTCTCCCTATTTTATCTTTAAATTGTTTGTCTTTGTGTTGAAAAAATTGTTTATAAGAGCGGGAAATAAGAATTCTTAAATATTCGTATATAATTGATTAGCAAATGCATATACACATACATATAATATTTGTATATTAGAAACATAGTAATGAACTTTTGATAGAGAATTTAATATTTATATATTAAAAATTTTACTCCATTTTGTTGAATTTCCCTTTATTTGGACCAACATACTTTCTTTTTCTTAAGATATCACTACAAAACAAGTGTGTTATTCTGACGGACTAAAACCGTCTCCTAAATATGATAAAACTGTTGGCAAAAGCTTCTCCGACGGATGGAGTTTTAGTCGGTAATACACCAGTCGGGATAGGTGTATTCCGACACTTTTCATGACCGTTGAAGCATGTCATATATTTATAGTAACGGTCAGAAAGTGTTGGTAAAATTACGCTAAATATGGGTAAAAATTACTATATTTTATTATCAGTTACCATTCGGTTACTACTTGATTACTACTCGGTTACTACTCGGTTACTACTGGGTTACTACTCGGTTACTACTTGATTTTGATTATCACTCGGTTACGACTCGGTTATTATCACTCCGTTAGCACAAGTATTATTTTTGTCGTCGGTTACTACATAACTGTTAAGAAATGTAACTATCATTTAGAAACGGTTATTTATATGTTAGGAAATGTTATAACTTTTATCGTCGGTTACCACTCGATTACTACTCGGTTACCACAATTGTTACCTTTTATTGTCGGTTAGTCATTTATGGTCGGTTAGTATATATGTTCATATGTTATATCGGTTACTGCAGTCATTTATCCGTTAGCAAATGTTACTATTTCGTCAGTTATCACATACTACGATTACTACACAAGCTGACATTTTAGGAAATGTTATAAACTATAAAATAAAGAAATTACTAAAATAATAAAACATCTTGTATTATTATTGAGAATGATTGATACATTAATAGAATAAGAAAAAAAATATTACATATCAAATAACTATATATCTTCTCTTCTCTTCTCTTCAGCATATCTTCTGCCCCAAATATACTTAAGTCACAGCATCAACCTTCATGTCAATCTATTCATAAAAAGGGTTATAAAAAAATATTATCTTTTCTGAATGGAGTATGTCAATCCATTCATAAAAATAAAAATTGTTATAAATAAAAATATTACCTTTTGGATGCAGTCACGTAGAGATAATGATTGTTGATTGGGAGCTAAGAATACAAATAATTTAGATTATTATTAAAAGCAAAAATGAAATTGAAATTAGTAATATTGTGTAAAAACAAAAAAATAACATTCGTACTTAAATCTGAACTAAACCAGATGATTGGTTTCTTCAAAGTCAAGTTGCTCTAGGATGATTGTGATTCTTCAAAAATACTCATCCTTCGTTTAATTCATCCAAAATGAGCACAAGCTGTGAAAATTTAAAATATTTCAAAATATAAATAATCTAATTTTACTTAAAAAAAATATGTGATTACCTGTTTCACGAAGATTTTGGTTGATTCACAAGCAAGAGCTTTGAGCGGAGATGAGAGGTTTTGAGGGGAGGAAGGGAAAGAGGGTTCAGAGGGAATGATTTATAGAACATTTGGTTTATTTCACCGCCTAAACAAATTTTCAAAACCCCGTCAATTTTTCCCACTTTTTTTAACCTTTTTACCGCCTTTAGATCATCAAATTTTTACCGCCTTAGAGTTTAATTTCATCTTAATCTACCGCTCTTTTTTTTATTATATCATCAAAAATTTTGTATTTTCATTTGTATTTTTATTTCTGTTACCAACTATTACTATAACATTACAACATTGTTACTATGTTATTACAACATTGTTACTATGTTATGTTATAATATTATTACTAAATTACATTAAAAACTTTTAATTTTATATTATTACATTATTTAAATTAATAATATTAATTATACCATTATTTTACATAATTCATATTTAAAATTTTTTATATATTAATTATAGCATTATTGATTGAAAGGCCGGTGCTCGTCTCATGACGTATACCTACACGGGTGCCTGCGCAGCATGCATGGTAGTCCATGCAAATGTGTGCGTGGGCGCCCGCATGGCATGAGTGGCATATGCCCTCGTGTAGGGCAACAGCGCATGCAAGCGCCTACGCAAGGCGCCCGCGCGGGCGCCCGGCTATGTCAACACGGGCGCCCGGCTATGCCAACGCGAACGCCCTAGCATGGGGCATGCACACATGGAAGCGCCCGTAAATTAGTATATTATTAAATTAGTAATTTATATATTATTATTTTAAATTATTAATATTATTATTTAAAAATTATAATAATATTTAATCAATCAAACAATTTTCACAAAAATTAGGCAGTAGATTTTGTTAAAATTCCAAAAACATTTTACATTTTGGTATCAGCCGCCAAAAATTTTTATTTGTTTTTTGTTTCAACCGCGAAAAATTTAGTTTTTGCGCCAAATTATCAGGTTACTTACTTACTATATGTCTATTTCTTTTTTTTTCTTTTTTACTTTCTTTGTTTGCTTTTATTTAAACAAAAACAATTTAAAATAATTATTAAATTAAATTGACTTTGTGTTACCATCAAATTCAAATAAAATTCATTAAAATTCATTGTCTCATTATGGTTGGAAGATGATATAATAGCTTTAACAAAATTAATCAAACCATTTGAAAAATAAAATTCATTGTGTATGATGTTTTGCCTTTGACAAAATTGGGGCGAAAATTTTAGATTACTTTATTGTTAAATTTTGTTAAACTACTTGTAAGATTAACACGATGAACTAAGAAGTGTTACATAAATATCAATTGCGTTTTTCTAAAATTGGTTACTTTAATCAATGAACTAAATTAAATCTGGCCTTAAGTATCTATCCAAGAATAATGTTACTAATGTAACATAAATTTTATCTTCGCCCCTAGCAACATTAACTTGGTCTTGGTGCCTAAATGTCAATAATGGTAATTGAGCAATTGAGCAAATATTTGTTCTATCTTATCATATCACTTGTTAGTGGGTGAGATGGATATTGTTAGTGGGTAATACAACTAATAAACACGATATTGTTAGTTGTTGGTGAGTGGTACAACCTTAAATTTATTATTACATAATTTGATATTATTTTTTTAAATATTATTCTTAAAAGAGATAACAAATACTATAAATACATACTATTCAATACATT
Organism: Dillenia suffruticosa; assembly: GCA_033439265.1. Classification (NCBI taxonomy): domain Eukaryota; kingdom Viridiplantae; phylum Streptophyta; class Magnoliopsida; order Dilleniales; family Dilleniaceae; genus Dillenia; species Dillenia suffruticosa. The sequence goes on along the minus strand of JAVTVX010000015.1, from coordinate 18,289,337 downwards.
CTACTCAATAGTGACTCAATTACGTCATATATATATATATTAATATTAAACTCTTTTAAACTCTAATATCCTATATACTGTTTCATATGAAATGAATGTAATATGTTCGAAGAATAAATCAATCATAGTTGAAACTTTATAGTAAATCATAGTAAACACTTTATTATATGGTTTATTCATCATGTAATAAATGGGTACAATGATATTAACAAATGAAAACAGTATAATTGGTATTTTGATATGAAAATTTAAGTAAAAACTAGATTTAATCATTTGTTTAATTAGATTAATCTAGCAAGACAAACCGCGAATACTTTACTACTTATAAGGAGTTGTAAGAGTATAGATATGAAAAAATTAACAAATTCTAAAAATTAATTCTAAAAATTACATTGCATGAGAACTATAGAGAAATGGAGGCAATGAGTATAATAATATAGTGACTAAGAAAAAAAAAAGAGGGTCAAGAAATTGTGAAATGTAGTAATTAGTTAGTAAGTAGTTAGTAAGTACGTCGTAAGTAAGTAATAAAAATCACATGGCGGTATTAATTAAAAGTATAAAAAAAATTGTGAGAAATTAAAAAACACGGTAATGAAAAAAGAGGCGGTAATAAAAAAAGAGGCGCGAGAAAAGGCGCGAAAGCGAAATTTTAAAAATTTGTCTGTGAAAATTATATATTATAAATTCAATTCAGGCGATCCCTTCAAAGTTCTTCTGCCCAAACTCTAACTCAAAAATTTTTCATCCTTCCCTTCAAAGTTTTTCTCCCCAAACTCATTTAAACCTCTCACTCATACTTTACAAAATTTTATCTGGGAAAACTTTTCTTCCCTAACTCATTTAAACCTCTCACTCATATTTTACAAAATTTTATCTGCCATCAAAATTTCTCCATCCTTCCTTGCTCTTCTTCCCTAACTCATTTAAACCTTTCACTCACACTTTATAAAGTTTTATCTTGCATATTTGAAAGAACAACGATGAACATTATCCGAAAAATCACAACTAATCAAACTTCAGTCGAACAAGCTCAATCATCCAACATATTAACCAGGTTTTAAAAAATAAACATATTATTTTTATTTTAATTTGAGATTTAATATTAAAATAGAAAATTTTCAAAAAGTTAGCGCAGAAAAGGAAAAATTTTGTGAAAACTTATTTTCAAAATTTATTTATGAAAATAGAGAGAGATTGTTACAGCGGGTGTAAAAATTTTGTAAAAAATTTGAAAATATTTTGGGAGACAAATAATATAATAAATATATTATTATAAATTATATTATAAATTTACCAATTTAGATCAAATTATCGAGCTAATGTACTTTTTCATAATATAATATTTGTATAATGATCATTTAATTATTATTAATATTATATTATAGAACTTAATTAATTATTTTAGATGTGAAAAAATATTTCAAGCGGTGTCAATATTAATAATTTTAAATCATTAGGTTCGTTAAACTCTAAATAATTTTCTTAATTTTTATTATTATTAATTTAAATAAAATTACTAGTAATTTAAACAATTAAAAAATTGCTTGCCGGCACCGTGTTAGGCTGCTACAGGCGCTTCACCCTGCTCGCACGGGTGCCCGCGTAGGCAGGCGCTGCGCGCATGCGAGCGCCTTTGCGGGCGCCTGCCCCTGCTCGCGCTGGCGCCCGCGAAGGCGGGAACTGCGCGCTGGCAGGCGCGCATGCGAGCGCCTGCCCTTGCTCGCTTTGGTGCCCGCGTAGGCGGGCGCTGCGCCCAGGCAGGCGCACATGCGAGCGCCCGGACTGGCGCCTGCCCATGCTCGAGTGGGCGCCCGCGTGGGCAGGTGCCCCGCGCAAGCAGCGCCCGTGCGGGCGCCTGCCCTTGCTCGCGCTGGCGCCCGCGTTGGCAGGCGCTGCGCGCAGGCAAGCACGCATGCGAGCGCCCGCACTGGCGCCTGCCCATGCTCGAGCGGGCGCCCGCGTGGGCAGGCGCCCCGCGCAAGCAGCGCCCGTGCGGGCGCCTGCCCTTGCTCGCGCTGGCGCCCACGTTGGCAGGCGCTGCGCGCAGGCAGGCACTCATGCGAGCGCCCGTACTGGCGCCTGCCCATGCTCGAGCGGGCGCCCGTGTGGGCGGGCGCCCCGCGCAAGCAGCGCCCGTGCGGGCGCCTGCCCTTGTTCGCGCTGGCGCCCGTGTTGTCGGGCGCTGCGCGTAGGCAGGCACGCTTGCGAGCGCCCGCACTGGCGCCTGCCCATGCTCGAGCGGGCGCCCGCGGGGGCAGGCGCCCCGCACAAGCAGCGCCCGTGCGGGCGCCCGCGGGGGCAGGCGCCCAGCACAAGCAGCGCCCGCTGCTTGCGAGCGCCCGCACTGGCGCCTGCCCATGCTCGAGCGGGCGCCCGCGGGGGCAGGCGCCCGCGGGGGCAGGCGCCCGCTCAAGCAGCGCCCGCGGGGGCAGGCGCCCGCTCAAGCAGCGCCCGTGCGGGCGCCAGCTTGCTCAGCTTCCTTTTATTTATGCAAAAAAGGGTAATGTGTTGCAAGCACCCAGATTCGAACCTATGACCTTTATTGAGCTGAATATTTGGGGTGTTAACCATTAATCCACACCTTTCTTGTGTAAGTTTCTCTCTTTTTTTTTTATTTATTTCTTTCTTCCTACCAATCTCAATCTCACTTTTTTTTACCTACCAATCTCAATCTCACTTTTTTTTACCTCCCTATTTCACTCTCACTTTTTTTTTCCCTATGTCACTCTCACCTCTATTTTTTTCTTTTTCTTGGAGTTTTTTTTTTCGTTTTATATTTTCTTTGAATTATTTTTTTTTCCGATTTTAACATATTCAAAACCAATGATATTTAAATTGAATATTATGAATGAATTATCATTTATTAATTTTAGATATTTTGAAGGGGAAATATTTGTGATTAAATATATATATTTTTTTAAATTATTAATATATTATAATTTAAATTTCATACTTATTAGACAAACAAAAAATTAGAAAAAAAAACAAAAACAATAAAATTAAATGAAATAGAATAATGGATGATATAAAAATTAATTGTTATAAGAAATTTAAAATATATTGTTAAAAATTAAAATATAGAAAATTTTGAAAAATTGATGATATTTTTATAATTTATAAAATCTCGATACTATATAAAATCTAGGGAAATAGTGTTATATAGTTTTTTAAAATTTCATATAATAAAAATAAAAGTTAATATATGTAATTTTGTACTATTTAGAAAAATTTTAAAAATGAAAGTAAATATAATATTTATAAATAAATGATGTGTTTCGTATTTTTAATTTTCAAATTATTAAATCATAAAACTTTTCAAAAATTCTTTATACATTTTAAAATTTTAAAAAATGTATATAAGTTAATATTAAATTAGTATAAATAATTAAAATATTTAATAAAATTATTTAATGTATATAAGTAATGTATGTTAATAAATATTAAATAAATGTATGCTAATAAAAAATATAAATAAATATAATGATAGTAGATTAAATAACGATTATATATCACAAATTTACCACTATATAAAATTATTTATCCACTTACCATCTACTTAATATCTTACCACGACTATATATCACAAACTTATCACAAACTTATCACTAACTTACCACTATATAAACTTAATTACCCAATTACTATCTACTTATCACTAATTTATAACTAACTTACCACTATATAAACTTACTTATCCACTTACCATTTACTTATAATTTACTTACTATCTATTTACCACGACTATATATCACAAACTTATCACTATATAAACTTACTTATCCACTAACTATTTACTTACCACTAACTTACTACTATATAAACTTACTTATTCACTTATCATCTACTTACCACGACTATATATCACAAACTTATCACAAACTTACCACTATATAAACTTACTTACCCACTTACCATCTACTTACCACCTACGTACCTACTACTTCTACTTATCATTATCACAATTGAAATATTGCTTTACAGACGGTTGTGGTAGCTTTACCTACAGTTGATAAATTTTTCTTCACGAACATTTTAGTCAGTTGATAAAAATATATATTTTCCGACGGTTTTGTCATAGTGCGTCTTTATAAACCATAAAAACCGTCACTAAAAATCACCGTCATTAAAAATTACTGTCAGCACAGCGCTTTAATTTTGTAGTGTATATACTTCACACATTGCGAATGAAATGGTTAATGCCAAATGGTTAATGATAATTCTCACCAAAAAATGATAATACATTCAGTTCTCTTGAAACCCCTAAAGCATATCGAAACAGAAAAAGTGATAGAATAAAAGCCGGATCCATTCCTACTTTTTTTTATACCAATGTTGGTGACCAGAGATAACTCTCTTCAACTATTCCTGGCATGGGAGGGAGTAGGTCTTGCTTCATATTTGTTAATTCATTTCTGGTTTACACGACTTCAGTTCGATAAAGCAACTACAAAAGCTATGCCTGTCAATCGAGTAGGTGATTTTGGATCGGCTCCTGGGGTGCTATTGGATTGTTCATTTATTTATTATCCATCTTTCTGTAAAATTTATTACTGCCTTTAAGCTTATGTATCAAAATTATTCCACAAAGACCATGCTCCTTTCACAAATCACCTACACACTCCCAAGAGAAACTCTCAAACTACCGAAATGTCCCTCCTCCCATTATTGTAATTTTCTCTCGTTGTTCTCCCCCTCTCTCTCTCACTCACTCTTTAATGAAGAATTTTTATATGTCTCAACAAAACTCCAATGATGAGAACCAAAACACTCGTATCCATCAACTGCCTCCAACTAGGCAATTATGGAATGATGATGAAGACAAGTTAAGAGAGTTGGTTGCAGAACATGAAAATGCAATTAAAATAGATTGGGTGCATATATCTATGATGATGTGTACTAGGTCTGGAAAGCAATGTCGAAAGAGATGGCTCAATCATCTAATGCCCAGTATTAAGGTAACTAGATTAATCTCATTTTTGTTCTTACCCTTTTTTAATTACTTTTTAACTTTTTTTTTTTTTTAATTATTTCTTTCTTGTATTTAACATGGGACATTGGACCGAGGATGAAGAAGAGATTTTAATGATTGCCCATTTTGCATACAACAATTGCTGGGTAAAGATTGCTGAGCATTTGCCCTGTCGAACCTATAATGACGTCAGAAATCATTGGAATATAATGCAACGAAGAAAGAGTCACACATGATTTTAGGTATTATATGTAACTGATACAATGTTTTCTTTATGTTTGGGTTTTTTCGATTTGTATCCATTTTTTTCTTTAAATAGGGAAAAATATTGCATTACTTGTTGCAAGTCCCTTCAAACACAAATTTATAATAAATATATATTCAATGTTTTCTTTATGTTTTGTTTGCTGATTAATTTATACTATTTAAAGAAAAATATTAAACAAGATACGTAAAATAAAATTTATAATTAATTTAAAATAGATAAAAATAAAGACAATATTGGACAAATGTAACTCTTTTTTTTTCTTTCTTTCTTTCTTTTACTTTTCATCAATCTCCTCAAATTTGGTTCAAGCTTATTGTCAAAATTGTCTCTATAACCTCTTTTTTGTACTTTGTTTTCTATTAGTTAAATGCATCTAACTATTTACAAATAATTTAATTTATGTACCCTCATAGGTGGGAGAGAGTTAGACTACGGAATATTCGACTCAAATTCTATTGTGCTTTGATTTTGGGTTGAATGGCTTTGGTAGAATCCAGTTAATTTTGATAAGAAAGTAATTGTAAATATTAAAAAAAAATGTGAGATTTAGTAAATATTATTTGAATTATGGTAACACTTGTCATTTCACGCATAAAAAATATATAAAATCTCACAGATCTTATCAAATCAAATGTATCAAATGAAATTTTAGAAAAAAATATTTGTATCATGATTTTATAATATTAGATCTAAAACAGAAACACGAATGTAAAATCTCACAGACCTTATCGTGATTTTATGATTTTATAATATTAGATCAGTAATTGTTTGTCATTTCACACTTGACATTTTAGAGGACGACGATCGGGAGGTACATGCTAGGTTGTACGGAAATGAAAACTTGGAAACAAAAACTCATATACGAATTAACGGTACACTACAAAATTAAAACGCTATACTAACAGTAACTTTTTACTGTTACTGACTTTTAGTGACGATTTTTATGGGTTATACAGACGCCTTATGATGAAAGGGTTATAAAATGTATGATTTTTTCAACAGGATAAAATGATCGTCAACAAAAAGTTTGCCAAGTATCAGTAAAGATATCACAACTATTTGTAAAGCATATTCAATTATGATGGTTATGACTTGTGGTCAATAAATATGATAGTTTTTATCACGATTTTAAAATAGTCTCAATATAAATCTTTTTTATTATTGACCGTCCGTTTGCATAAGTTTTAGGGTATGGTAACACGTAAATTCCATCGTCTTTAAAACTATATTCAATTCTGACTGTTATGATCAGTAAACTATGTTTAGCAATGGTTTGAAAACATTTAATCAAACCGTTTTTATAAATTTTACCTATATTAACCTATATATTACTATTCTTATAGTAATGTAGTACTTTAGTGACTATTTGAAAATAACCTAGATGGTGGTAAGTTGTGGTAAATTTATAACAGTGGTAGTCTAGTAAAAAATAGATGTAAATTTAAATAGTGGTGGTCTGATAAAAAATAGTCTAGGTTGTAAGTTGTGGTAAATTTATGATAATGGTAGTCTGATAATATAATAAGTAGTGAAACATAGTGAAACTAAGTAGTGGTAAGTTATGGTAAGTAGGTAAGTAAGTTTGGTAAGTTAGTTATAAATTTGTGATATATAGTGATAACCGTCATCATCACTTACCACAACCACTGTAAAAAGTAAAAAAAAAAAAATAACAGAATTTGACGGTTATCCTTAATAGTTGTAATCCATGGACACGTAGAAGTGATAAAAGTATTTGGAATGATATTTTTACTACTATCAAGCTATCAAACAGTCTTTTTATAATATATATTTGGATTGTTTGTAAATACTATCAATCATTGTGTTGTTTCTAATATATGACAACGCAATTTAACTTTCTCTCAATTCACTTCCTTCACATTGTGCATTCTTCCTTTAGGATACTAATATCGATTCATTCTACTAAATCTAGATCAGCATCTTAAAGGAAGAACACTCAAGGCAAACAAAGTACAGTGAGAGTCTCTTTTAACTTCGTCTTTCCTTTGCTTTCGTATAGTGCTTCCTCTTCCATCTAGAAGTAGATGAAGTCTTCCATGTGATGATGCTGAAGAACAATCAAGGCAAAGAAGAAATAGAAAAAATAGAAACATTGTCGGAAACAGAAATCAGTAACAGTCTCTTAATCCAACTTCCAACTTCCAACTTTTAAAATTATATATAATTTTTATTAATATACATTATTTAATATTTATTAATATACATTTTTTATTTTAGATTAACTTATATACATTTTATATTTTTATAAAATATTTTAATTATATTAAATTAATATCAACTTATATACATTTTTATTATATTTTAAAATCTATAAAATAATTTTATATATATTAATTTTTATTTTTATTTTATAAATTTTTAAAAAACTATATAACATTACTTCCCTAAATTTTATACAGATTTTATAAATTTTAAAAATATTATAAATTTTTAAAAGTTTTCTATATTTTTAATTTTAACAATATATTTCAAATTTCTTATAACAATTAATTTTTAATTTGAAATTTAATTTATTATAACAATATAATTTGAATATCATTTAGCCACATTATTTAACTAAAAGAATGAAACATACCTTGTTGTCATGGCAGTCCTCAATGCTAAATAGTTTTGTTGAAGAAAAAAATTTCTAACATATTCACATAAAAAAATCAACAAAACAATATACAAAAATAAAATAACATGAACGTAACAAAAAAAATTACTTACTACTTCCCCACTTCGAACATATCCTCTTCAATCCTCTGCGAAATTTTATAAGGGTGGAGACCGGAGAGTTAGGCAGCAAAGAAGGAGAGGTTCTTGGCGGCTGAAGGAAGGGAAAAGTTTTGGGTGTAAAAATAGGGTAAAGGTGGGTTTATAAAGCCAAAGCCACATTGACCAATCAACTAGGTGATCGACTAGTCAACTAGGTGGTGAGGACCAAAAGTAGGCCAGGAATCTTTGCTGTAGCAGTAAGGAATCTTGAGGAATCCTTCAACAGCTTTTTCTATTTTTTTTATTTCCCTCATGATAAAAATAAAAAAGTGTAGATAAAGTATAGAGTACTAGTAGTGAAAGATTTGAGATTTGAGAAGAGAGAGACTGGGTTATAGGGTTGTGTTAGTGACATGGTAAGTTGGTATGGTAACTTGATGGTAATTTGCGTCGATTGTTGTCATGTAACTTGTTCTTATCATGTCACTTTATGGTAACATCATTAGGTGACTTCGGTATTGATGGTAACTTCGCTAAACAAAGTTAACTTAGTAAATGATAAAAATAAAGTATAGATAAACTATAGAATAGTAAGGTAAAGTTAAAGATTTGAGGAGAAAGAGATTGAATATGATATGGGTTATCCCATAACTTGGTATGGTAATTTCATTCGTGTCGTTAACAGTTGTTATCATGGTAAGTTCATGTAATTCACTAAACATGCATATGCTAACTCTGCTAAATTCGTTCTTATCATGTAATTTCGTGATAAGTGTTATCATGTATGGTAAATTCGTAAATTATTTTGTAGTAAGTGTTATCATACATGGTAAATGTTATCATGATAAGTTCGCAAATTATTTTTTTTACACTTCAACTCATGCAACTATTACATTTTACCTTTTTTATTTCTGTTTATGTTTTAATTTTTTTCTAATTTTTTGTTTTTCATGAAGAACTTTCATAAATAAATTTAAACCATAAATGTAAAAAATCTAAAAAATCTATATATTTAATACATTTAATACAAAATTAGAAAATCATCTATAAAAATATATATTCATCGAAACAATTACATATGATACTTAAATACCTCAAAAATAACAAAACTTGAATGGAAAAAAAAAGGAAAAAAAATAAGAAAAGTTGAACGGGAAAAAAGATAAGAAAAAAAAGGTGAGAGGTAGCATTTGATAAAAAAAAAAAAAAGGAAAAAAATGGTTGTCTCAAAATAGGAAAGCGGGGCATTCGCAGTGCATGGTAAATTTTAATTTGCATGTGAAAATGTACGGTGCACGGTAATTTTTAATTTGTCTATGATATGATACATCTATTTAATTTGAAAATATTATTGAAGGTATTGGATTAATTATTGGTAATATGTGCAATTGGGTACAATAAAAGCACAAAAAAATTATAAAAAATTTAGAATTATTTTGACATACAAATGCACTATTTTTCAATAATATAATAATATCAATTTTACATTACTATATAATACATACATATTACTATCTATATTATTATATATATTATGATAAAATATATTATTGTTGAACCAAATTTAGCATATCAATATTATTTTAAAATATAATATATTAATAATTTAAAAAATCTATATATTTAATTACAAATATTAACCAAAATATATAATATTAAAACTCATAATTGGTTGAGAGTGAGATAGAAAAAGAAAAAAAAAAGGAGTGAGATAGAGAGGAAGAAAGGGAGAAAAAAAAAACAAAAGAAAAAGATCATGCCTGCGTGCGAAATTGTGTAGTGATTGATATTGTTAAATTTCTGCCACCACATCTAGGTTTGAACCCACCTACACTCAAACTCATTCATTTTTGGCATTAAAAAACAAGGTAATCGCTCGCGTGGCATGCCTGCACGGGCGCCCGCATGAGCGGCTCTACCACGTGTATGCGGCTGTGTAGCGTGGGTACCGGCATACATGGTTCTACCATGCTGCCCGAGCGATAGAGCCGTGCAGGCATGCCCACGCGGTACCTAGCACCACGCATGGCACGCATTCGGGGGCATGCCTGCATGGGCGCCCGCACGGCATGCCGCACGTGCCCGTGCATGCAGGGGCATGCCTATGCAGGTGCCCGCATGCACGGCTCTACGACGCATGCAGTACAGGCACTAGCATGCACCGTTCCACCATGCTGCCAGCGCAAGCACGGGTGGTTCCACCACGCGGGCAAGCGCACAGGCGCAGGTATGCGTGGCTCCACCATCCTGCTAGCGCGGTAGAGCTGTGAGTAGCACCACGCAGGCAAGTACAGGAATGGGGGGTTCCACTACACAGGCAAGCGCGGGCGCTGGTATGCGCGATTCCACCATCCTGCCCACACGATAGAGCCATGCGTAGTAAAGCCGTGCGTAGGCATGCCCCTGTACAAGCAAGCGCTTAATTTAAATTTTTAATATCATTAATTTAATCAATATAATTTATATTATTAATAATATTAATTTAAATAATGAAATGATATCAAATTAGTAATTTATATAATATAGTGTTATAATTTATTTTTTATTATTAAATAATGTAGTATTATAATATGAAATCATTATAATAATGCATTAATTATTAATATTATATAATTTTATATAAATTTTAAAAAAAAGGTTAACAACATTAACTTTACTATTAATTTAATAAATTCATATTTAATTTACAAGTTTACCATTTAACATTTACAATCTGCAATTTTAATATTTCAATGATAACTCCATAATAAAATTTCTAATCTTTACGCCAAAAACAAATTTTCTATCCTCATCCAATTTAATCAAATTTTGAGCCAAAAACAATTTTTCAAGTCAAATTCAATTTAATCAAAATTTTCTTTTTTGTGCCAATTTTTTAGTTTAGTTCCAATTTAATCAAATTTTTCGTGTCAAAACACCGAAAACAATTTCTCTTTCGTTTTGCTTTGTATGTTTATTTCAATGTAAACTTGTGCAAAACATCTTATTTGTATTTAATATAATGGAGAAGTCATAGTATTCTAATAATATATTGGTAGGTTAATGCAGTAAGATTTTTGTATTAAATTAAATATTTCAACACATGGGTTTTTAATTGCTTGTTACTTTCAATGTGGATATATCATCAAGCAAGATAATCTTTTTGATCGTAATATGTTTCGTTCACATATTTATATGATTCATGATCAATCCAACGTAGGGTGTTTCTCATGATGAAGAATTACGCCATCCTAAATCATATATAGTCATAAAAATATTGAAAATGTTTGATATATAGATTTAAGGTATTAAAAATGAATGATATATAGTTTTTCGGATGGTTGCATGTGATAAGTTGCAATAGGGATATGTGAGTGCATGTAGGTATAATATGATAATAGGTAATAGGTGGTAAGTTGTGGTAATTTTGAGTATTGTGATAATAACAGTGTGATAAATAAATTAAGGTAATTTTGAGAGTAATAAGAGATGATAAGTTTTGTGAGAGTGTAGTAAGTTGATGTCGAGTGTTTGTCATAGGGTAGTGGTTAGTAATTAAGTTGTGGTAAATGATAACTTAAACAATTAATAAAAGTTTGGTGGATGAAAATATTATTATTACAGTATACTAAATTGCTAAGAAAAGTGATAAAGTGAGATTGGAATCTATAATGTGCGGGCGCATGCGGGCGGGACTATGCACCATGTGCAGTGCATGCCCGCACAGCTATACCACTCACGCCGCGCGATGGAACCATACGCAATGTGCATGCCGGGTTGCGGGCATGCCCTCACAGACCGCGTGCACGGTGCATGTGTTGGGAACGGAGGCCTGCATAGCATGCACGGTGCATGACGCGCGGCTCTACCACACAGGCCACGCTGTGGAACCGCGTGCATCGCTAATGCACGGGGCGTAGGCATGCTCGCTCGGACCACTCGCATCGCGCATGTGAAGGGCATGGGTTGGCACGCACGGCATGCGCTGTTCCACCACATAGGCATGCGCGGTGCTTGCCCAAGCAACTCTATCGCGCATGCTGCACGGTGGAACCATTCGCACAGCATATGTGCGGGCCGCGGGAATCCCCGTACAGTGGAACTGCGGCACCGCTCATGCATGGGGGGCTGGCTTGCACACATGGTGAGGCATTGGCATGTGCGATGGTGGGCAAGCCCACACGGCATGTGCGGTTCCATAGGCGCAAGCTTGCCCGCGCGGCAAGTAGTGCACGCATGCCTTGCTATTAGCACGGTCCCGCACCACGCAGGCTACCTTCATTACTATATTATTAATTTAAATTATTAATATTAATAATTTAAATAATGTAATGATGAGAAATTCTTAATTTAAATTATTTAATACCAGATAAACCAATTTTAGGAATTACTTGAAAATGCAATAAAAAAAACATACATTTTGTTTGCAACTATTGTATACTTATACCATTTATATTTCTTGTGTGACAAAATTACAGGTCAAGTGCATCCTATCTCACACAAAAATTAGATTTTAATTAGGTTTTGATAATGAAAACTTAAGTGAATACTAAATTTGAAAATAATCAATTGCAAACAAGGTAATAAGTGGTAACAGTAAGATAACAAGATAACAAGGTAACAAGGTAACAAGTCATAAATTGCGTAAGTGATTAACGTAAATAATACATACGGCAAAGATATGGGAATGACACATTACGAGTATTAAGTAAGTACGAAAAATATGAGGAATTAAGAATAATGCGCGTATAATGAAAAAAGAAGCGGAAAAAGAGTAAACTATGGAAAAATATGAAAAAATGTGTATAATGAAAAAAATGCGCTAAAGCGGATTTTGAAAATTTGTTTGTCAAAATGGTAGGTTAATGATATTATCTGATTAAATTGATTGGTGATATCCCACAATATGCAAAAAATTTACAAAAAATTTTGGGATTGGTTTCATGCCATTGGCATTGCCGTTGAGTTTGCATCGTTTTCTAATAATATAATAATATCTATCTTACATTACTATATAATACATTACTATTACTATATATATTACTATAAATTAGATTATCGTAGTGGGGCATTGTAATTCACCCTTCAACTATTGAATTCGCGTTATCAATATTAATTTAAATAATATAATTATCATTACATAACTTAATTAATTATCTGGCAATTTAAATAATGTTGAGAAATGTTATATTAGAGGATTATTAATAATTTTAAATAATATTAGATGTGAAAAATTAGTTGTTGATGTGGAGTTGAAGGTGATATCAATAAATGGTAATGATATATGTGTGAAAGTTGTGTGGAGTGTGAAAATGTAAGAGTTTGAATTCTTTATTCAACGCCTTTGTGATTCATTGTGATATAAATACGAAGGAGATTCAGTATTATCTAGAAATATATGCGTTTTGAACCATAAAACTGTGCTGATACAACAGATACAAATGCTCTTCATTAATTATATTAACATAATTAATTACACAATTGTTATAATTTCAAATCATAACACTATATTATCTAATAATTGGTCAATGAATTTTTAAAACTATAATATTATATTAGATAAATTACTAATTTCATATCATTATATTATTTAAATTAATAATTTTATACTATTTAAATTAATAATTTTAATAACTTTACACCAAATTGTCATGGAATACATGTTACTTTTGATTAATCAGATGGACATAATTAGCACATGGCTCATAGTAGGGACTGTGCAGGCATGCAATATGTAGTAATAGTAAGGTAATAAGTAGTAAAAAATAAGTAAATGATTTTTTTAACTGGAAAGACACGTGATGGTATTGATTAAAAGTATAAAAAAAAGTGAAAAATTAAAAACAATGTGGGTAATAAAAAAATAAAAAAATAAAAAAGAGGTAGAAAGAAAAGCGGAAAAAATGGATAGGTTTTGAAACAGTTTTGAAAATTTATTTATAAACATGATATATTATATAAATCATACGCCGGAAAAACTTCACCATCAAAATTTCTCCTTCCCTCGAAATCTCTCCTTCCTTAACCCATCTAAACCTAACATTCACTAGCATTTAGATGCTGGGAATGCAAATAAAATCCAACTATCATCATCACTACCATTGACTCTACACACTCACTCACTACCATCTAGATCACTACCATTCAGATGCTGGGAATGCACATAAAACCCAACCATCATCATCACTACCTAACTACAAAAAGTAATATTTTTATTTACAACCATTTTTCACAATGTCATTATATTAATTTCACTATTTCACTACTGGTTTTATGAATAGATTGACACGAAAGATTGTTCATAAAGATATCCTCCAATTGTGATGGTAACATCTTAGAAGACATGCAATTGTAGGATTGGCAAACTTTTCTCTTTTCCTTTTTCTATTTTCTTTTTGGTTCTCCTATGTATCTGTCATTTTGCTTAGAAATCAATGTATTAACATTCTCGGTTTATATTATTTTTATAATTTCTTTATTTTCTAGTGTTTTTACTTATAACAATTCAAATTTATATCATCTTAAAAAAAAAAAACCATATCATGTGGTAACATTAAATTTTTCTGTAACATTTCCTAATATAATAAAAGGGAGTACATTTCCTAAGAGAGTGTAGTAATCGATGATATATGACAGTAACTTAGACTAACACACATATGGTAACTAATGATAACCGATGATAAAAGACTACAATAAAATGATAGTAACTGATAATAAAAGATAGTAACATTTTTTAACACTTGTATAACCGATGATATAAATAGTAACTTATACTAACTTTTACTAACATTTGGTAACTAACGATGAAATGGCAATTTCTAACAGTTGTAGAAACCGATGATACATGACAGTAAGTTATATTAACACATGTGGTAACTAATGATAACCAACATAAATGAGTACAACAAAATGATGGTAACCAATAATAAAAGCTAATAACATTTCCTAACACTTATAACATCGATGATACAAGTAATAACTTATACTAATATGTGGTAACCAACAATAAATGGGTAGCTCCTAACACTTGTAATAACTGATGATACATGACAGTAACTTATATTAACACATGTGGTAACTAGTGATAATTGACAATAAATGACTACAATAAAATGATGGTATCCGACAATAAAACGTAGTAATATTTCTAACACTTATACTAACCGATGATAGAAGATAATAATATTTTAATATATGTGATAATCGACGATAAATGACAGTAACATTTCCTAACATATGTGGTAATCAAGTAGTAACCGACGATAAATGACAATCATATTTCCTAACATATGTGTAATCAATGATAAATGACAGAAACATTTCTTAACATTTGTGATAACTGATGATAAAAATAGTAACATTTCATAACATATATGGTAATCGATGATAAATAGCAGTAACATTTCCTAACATATATAGTAACCAATGATAAATGACAATAACATTTCTTAACAGTTATGATAACTGATGATAAAGGTAATAACATTTCCTAATATACGTGGTAATCGCGATAAAAGGTAGTAATTTTATCAATATTTTGAAACCGATAATAAAAGTCAGTAATTTTACTAACACTTTTTTAGTCGTCACTATAAATCCAAAACATACTCTAACGGTGATCAAAACTGTCGAGATAGATCAATCCCGACTGGTGTATAGCCAACTGAAGATCCATCCGTTGGAGAAAGTTCTGCCAACGATTTTAGTGGGTTTAGCAGACGATTTTCGTCCATCTGCATAAGATATTTGTTTTGTAGTGACATAGAAAAATGACACTTTGTAAGAATATATCAAACGGAAATATAAAAAACACATGAATATAAAAAATATAAGGGTCTTTGTATAAATTTTAATCATTTTATGAAAATAATAGAATAGTTATATTTTATAATAAAAATCTAAAATAATCAAATAGGTAATTATTAATTATAAAACAAATAATATGAAAAATAAAAATTATAATTAAATAAGTAAATAATTCATTAAATATGAAAATATGAAAATATAGAAATATAAGAATTTTTTGTATAAATATTAATTAATTTAATTAGTGTATTGAGACATTTCAAAAATAGAAAATATTTTGAAATCGAGAAACGTTAGTGTTCAAAAGTTTATGTGCATGAGAGGGTGGAGAAGAAAGAACCAACTCTTCATTTAGAGAATAGAATATCAATTTACCAATCGTGGGATTTTTTTTCAAACTTTTCTTTCCTTATTTGATTTTTTATTTTATTTTATTATTTTGAAAAAAAGCTTAGTTTCTTCTAATATTATTCTACTAATGATTCTAGTATTTTTAAATATTCCTATTTTTTATTTTCTTCAAGTTTTTAAGGTCTAAATGAATCAACCATTTGAGGGTTGATGGCTCATTCATTTGAAGCAGTTATCCTACCACCTTTGGTGCACAAAAAATTAACACTAGCATTCTTATTTTCAAAATGTCTTAATAAGCTAAATTAATTAATATTTACATAAAAATATTAATATTTTTTATATTTAAATATTTTTCTATATTTAATGAATTATTTACTTATTTAATTATAATTTTTATTTTTATATTATTTACCTAATGATTAATATTTATATATTTAAGTATTTTCTATTCTTATTATAAAAAATGACTATTCCAATATTTCCATAAAATATAAGAATTAAATAACTAATATTAACATAAAATTCTTATATTTTTATATATTTACACGTTTTCTCATATCCGTTTTCATTTTCCATTTTTTGTGCAATCTAGACTCTTTATCTATTCCATTATCTTTACCAATTCCCACCTACCTTAATTATTTTAACATAGCTTTGCTTAATTCCATTTAACCTTCCTATTTTCCTTTTTATAAAGCCACATATTTTAGTTTTGATCATTCACTATAATTTTCTTATAATTTTTACTATTCTCCGACACTCTACATCTCCAATCCACCATTGGTGCATTATCCATCTCTTCTTTGAGACACAAGGCAAAAGATCACTTTGATTTTAAATTTAAGAGGCAATATTACTCAAATACCGACACACTCTCATGAAGTGATTTTTTATACAAAATCAGGTTGTATTGTTCTAAACTTTAACTATTCTTCACTGTAGTACTGAAAACAAACCAAAAACAAAACAAAAAAAAAAAAAGAACAAAAGAAAAAAAGAATAAAAGGGGAGAAAGGTCAACCCTAACCCTGCTTATTCTCTTTCCCCTACCTTCTCATCTCACTTTTCTCTCTTCGAAACACTCTCCCTCTTTTCTTCTCCTCTCATCCACTCTCTCGCCCTCCCTTACTCTCCCTCTCATTTCTTATCTCTCCCTCTCACTCTCATAGCTCTAACCCACTCCCTTCACCATCATCCATGGAGTCGGATGCTATGACCATTCTTGCTGGCCACTAGAGCGACCCTCACCTAAGATCCTTACTATTGAGTTGCTGGGGAGAGTTCTCTCTCCCCTCCTTTTGAAGGTAAGTGGGGTTTTCTTAAAATTTCTTCAATTTCTTCAATTCATTCACGTTTTTCTTTTAGACCCAACTAATTTCTACAATCAATGATATTTTTAAATGCTTTTCCATACATCAATTTCATCGAATGAAACAAGGGCTCTATCCTCCCATTTTTCTTAGCCGAGACAACCCAGGTAAGTGGACATTTTAATCCCTTGTGTAATCTTTTGTCTTCTCTATGTTTTTGAGACCTTGAGGGATGGTAGAAATAGTGTGCATTATTGTTATTAAGTTTAGACTAGTTCCATGAGATTTTGGTATATTAAAGTGTGTTCATCTTTTTAGTTTTGAATGAACATCAGAGAAATTGTTGGTAGTATGCTTTTCTAGTGTTGAGGGGAGTAATCCTTTCATAACTCATTGTGGCGGTGTAGCTTTGTGTAGATTAAGTCAAGAAAATTCCAATTTTGGATGCAATGTATTTAAACTTTTAAAATTTCTTTATAATTGAATGTTTGCATAATGTACTCTTCCCAATTATTGTTTGTTTGTTTGACATTATAATTTGTAAAACAAAAAAAGAATTTTTAGCATTGAAAGATTCATGTATATATCTTCGAGAAGATACATATTTTGTGTTGAGCAACCTACTTTTGCATAATTTAAGTTGCATAGATTTTAGTCCTAATAACAATAAGATGTGTCTCATATGCATATTGATAGAGTCTTGATTACATTTGTGGAATGAAAGGGAGTGGGAATTTAAGAGTTGTTGTGGAAAGTGGTTACAAGTGGGATTGGTGCTCAATGTCTTAGGTTAAACCATTCGGAATCAAAAGGAGATTGGATTTTATTTGGTTTAAAATTGGAAATGACTACCCTCCCAAGAGGTGAGTCGACGGATTGTTATACCTTTAAATGAGAAAATGGTTTTTAAATTATTTTATAATGATTTCGAATGATTTTCTTTTAAGATGGATTTTTATATGTGTTTTGTGATTGTGGGATGTTTCGATATGGGAGTTTAAAGCATGTACACATCCAATATATTTATAAAAGAATTTGAGTCATATTTTGTTGGAAATTGTATTCATGAATATTATGATATTGTTTAATAACCTATTTATTCAAATCATGGTATATTGAATGAGATTGAGATATTTGTGAAATGATGGTGTATATGATGTAAATGGTTATAAGTCATTCTCTCTACGAAGTGACCCAACAGGGTTATTGGCAAAGGATGATAGATGCGATCTCCTGTGCTCCCGTCATACTAACTAATTGCACCACCAGTGAGGTACGAGTCAATACCAAGGAAGGGGGAAAGCAGTGTTATGAAACAAATGGATCGAAAATCGTTTGGCGGGTTTCCACCCAGATTCGGACAAATTTGGGGTAGAAGTGTTTTCATTAGGGAGATCCAGTGATTTTTAGAAAATATAAAAACTTGTGGATACATCTAACTTTTAAATTTTCTGGGTTATTTGAAACTACTTACAAATTGATGAATTGCTTGAAATTATAATTTTAATATTGCTACACTCACCCCTCATTTACTGTCACAACTGTGTTATTGCACTCCACTCACTGAGCATTTTTTTTATACTCATCCTTCTTTTTTTCATTTTTTAGAGGAAGTTTAAGTTTGGAGATTTAGTTGATCCTAGTACCGGATTTTGCTAAGCCCAAGTTAGTTCTTTTAGGAGCATCTTACTTCCGATACTAGATCTTATTTTGGTTGAGATTTTAAGGAAATTAGTTGAACCCATGAAGAAGTTAGATATATTTATATATGTTTTTTTTTTTTTGGAATTATAATTAAAACTCCATTTTGTCAATCCTTTTGGATTACAAGATTTAAATTTATACTCGAACGTTTTATATTTTCTTTCATTGGATTTTCTTTGAATTTGTGAAAATTTTATTGGATTTAGAATGGTCAAATTAATCTTATGCATGTCTTTTGAGACAGTGATGTACCGAGTGGGTTCTTTGGATTTTGTTGAGCTGTTTTGTTAATTTATAGATATCGATGAATATTTTATGTTATCCCGGTATATGGGTAGATTTTACCCATATTTTGGGGTGACGCGATGGTTGTTGCATGTCCAATTTGAGAGTCGGGGCATGACATTTACTTTATATATTGATTTGTTTAATTAAAACTGTTTATTTTTTGTTTGTAATTTTGAAGAATTTAATTATCACAACTAGAAAATATGAACTTTTATAATATAGTCATAATTGTATAATTTTTTTATAGGAAAAATAATAAAAAAAGAGATTGAACCGTGAAATTATATATATACAATATAAAAATATATATATATATATATATATATATTCTTTTACTTGAAAAAATAAAAAGTGTTTGGTTTAAGTTTGGCTTAAACCCCCTCCCCCCAAAAATCATTGAGTTGCCCCTTATATAACACACTTAGCACCACCACGTCCATCTAACAAAGACAAAAATGTGTTGATAGCTAGCAAAGGAATAATTAATGAAACGGGGGTTTAATCTTTCTCATCGAAAACCTTTAAAAATCCATTCAACACATATATCAATTGAAATTTAAATTCATTTCATTCATAATATTTGTAGTCTCGCATAGGGATAAGATAAATATTGGTTTTATATTTATCATGGTGAAATAACTTTTGATTATTTTTGTCCCGTTCCTTCTTATACACACTCACACAGTTGAATACATATCGACCATGATGTGATAAGATGAAAGATGACAATTTATTATTTTAGACTAAATACAATTGCCTAATTCAAAATACTCAAACTTTTGGACGGTCATAATTCATTAAAACTATTAATTATTGCAAATCCGTTCAAACCTAAATTTGTTAAAAGGATTAAACCATATAAAAGAGAATCGATTCCATTGATTTAAGTATATGGGACTACCTACCTACCACAGTTTTATTTGAAAAATATCTTTTTCATTATGTTTGGGAGTTTTGGAGAGAAAAGAAAAGATTAGTTTGGAGAGAAAAGATAAGAAGAAAAAAGTTATAATTTTCACTTCATATTGTTTGGGAATTTTATAAAACAAAAAAAAAAAAGAAATCAGATTCATTGTGAATAAAAAATTTTGCTTTCAGTTTTTAAAAGATATTTTTGAAATATAAAAAATATTTAATTTTAATATTTTCTCTTTTCTCCATTTCTTTTTACTTTTGAGAGAGAGAAAATTTAAGATTTGGAAAGATTTCAAATCCATCCAAATTCCTTATTTTCTCTCGTATTTAAATTTCTAAAGGAAAGAAAAGTCATAACTTTCACTCATAATTCTTTCTTTTCTCTTCTAATCTTCCCATCCAAATGAGCCGTTAAAAAAATGGTCAAAATCAAACAAATCTAATAAGTAAGATTGACAAATTACCTTTTGAACACACTTCTATATTTATACTTGAAGGTTTTTTTAAACAAACCAACAAACAATTTTTATACTTGCAAACTTATCTCTTTCCGACTGTTTGGTATTTTAAGCCGAGAGAATGTCATAAAATCGGATCACTATTTATATTCCACAATCCAAATGCCTTTCTGTGAAGAATGATCGATATTTTTCAAACCCTCACTTTATTTCTCTTTCGATTCAATGTGGAAAATTTTTCTCTCTTTTCATGCACAATGCATTCTCACCACTGCATGAGAATTTCTTCCATCCCTTTTCCTTTTTTGTTTTTTATTCACGTCACTCTATTTCACATACTTAGGGATGAGATCTCTTTTTGGAACTTTTTGAAGAGAGAAGTTGGGGATTGAGGGGTAGTTACCAAAAAACCACCCCCACCCTCAATTTAATTTAAATTCAAAAATAGGAAGGGATTAGAGTCTACCCATATGGGCGGATCCGTCCCATTTTCAACATCTCTTACTCGCACATCAGGGATAGACTCGTATAGAGCATGATCATTACAATCAAATATCACCAATTTTATATAGACAAGTGGATCGTGTGACCCGCGAGAATATCAAGAGCTTCAAGATTATACACCGGTTAAGGATATATAACAGTTCACTTTCGATATGGTGATGAGGACGTCGTTTCTTCCTATACAGACCCCTGTTATTCGATACAGTCAACGTATTTCTCATCCCTAAAAAAGAATATAAGATCATACTTGACTCAACTCCAATCATATATTCATAATTACATCTCTAAATACTAAGTTAAAGACATAATTAATTGATCTATAAATACAAAGCAATGTGTCGGTCAATGACAATTTTCCTTTCATACTATTAATTTTCAATCTTATATTAGCTACTTTCCTAGATATGTATTGCCAAACTGAATCAACCATAGTTAATTGATGACATGCTAAAATAGCAATACTAAAATAAAATCTCAAGAGATAGATGAAAATTCTAAGGGTATAAATTGAGATTAAATATGAACTTCCGAGTCTCACACAATGAAATGAAGAGGGATGTACCATCTCATTACCCATATAGTCACATAAGCACACGTAGTATAAAACACATACTACGCTATTTTTTCTTCCCATCTGGAAGCATATATCTTCTTTTCTAAAATTAATGCATCGTACATGTCTTAATCTTAATGTACACAACACTTGATCTGAATTTTCCTTCTTACAAGTCCTAAAAAAATCTCATAATATCAAGAAAAAAATTCATACCTGGCTACTAGACAATCTCAATGAATTGTAGGGAATCTATTTCAATTAGCATATATATATGAATACAATTGATAATCATATCTTAGCACTTAACTAAGGTGACATATAGATATTAGAGGCAATTGCTCGTGTGATAGAGTCAATCTCAAAACTTGTCTGACATACCTTCAATCGCAGACATAAGAATTTTGGACATAAAAAACAAAATTCAAATGTCAATAAATATTAGCATTACATCGTATATGCTTTGTATATGATTACAATTACAATCATAGTTTCAATTACTGTCACGACCTACACAACTCAAGTATTCTAAAATGTCTCAAAAACATGTTTTTAGATATTGGTTTCATAAGATGACCAACCACCATCAAATTTATAGGCATATAATTCAATATCATTTCCCTCATTTCAATCATGTCTTTGATAAAATTGAACTTTGTGTTTATATATTTTGTTTTGCCATCATATTTGGAGTTTCTAGCGTAAACAATAGCTGACTGATTGTCAAAAAGTCATGACTCCCACTAAATTGCTTACTACTCCCAAATGTTGCAAAAAATCTACATAACCAAATTTTCCCTAAACTACGGAAATATAGGCCACAAAGTCTACTTCTATTGTAGAAAAAGATACATAGGTTTGTTTTTTACTACTCCATAAAATAATGTTATCATTGAGAAAACAAATACAACTAAAAATATATTTTCTCTTATCTAAATCACCTATCAAATCACTATCTGTGTACCACTTCAATACTAGATCATTTCCTTCATAAAGAAGGAAATAATTTGTAGTTCAATTCAGGTATCTCAATTTCTATTCACATCAATCCAATCACTCTTCTCTAGATTGGACAGATACCTATTGACCAAACTCACAATATGACAAATGTTTTAAGGAGTACACATCATAATATATTTCAATCTCCGAACTATGCTAGTATGCTGTGCTCTAAACATTTCATCTAGTCATCAGAAGTTAGGGCATTTTGCATTGCTTGAACTATCGCCTTTATCAACAGGAGTATTAATGGCTTTGCAGTATTTAAATTTGTATCGTTTTAGAACCTTTATAATATGAGACTCTTGAGATAATTTCAACAATCTCTTGGAATGATTTTTATGAGTTTTAATTCCCAATCTACCTCAACCCAAATCCTTCATCTCAAAATTGGAAGACAATTATTTCAAAATTTGAAAGGCATACTCCTTATCATTCGCTGTTAACAGTATGTTCTCGACATATAGGAATAGAATTTCAAACTTGTCATCAAATTTCTCAACATAGATACAATGGTTTTCGTCCATTATAACGAAATCGTAAAAGATCACACCTCTGTGAAATCTTAAATACCATTGTCCAAAAGACTGCTTAAGGCTATAAATCGATTTATTTAATTTACATACTCTGTCTTCCTAGCCTTTAATGACAAAACCCTCTAGTTGTGCCATATAAAATTCTTTTTCAAATTTCCACTAAGAAAGACAGTCTTCACATCCAAATGACGTAATTCTAAATCCAAATAGCCACTATTGGTAACAATAGGCGAAATGAGATAAATCTCACTACTGGGAAAAGATTTCCTCATAATCAACACTCTTTTAGAGAGTATAATCTTTTACTACCAGTTGAGTATTATACCTCTTAGTAGTTCCATCTGCCCTACGTTTTGTTTTGAGAACACAATTGTTCTCAATAACCTTGCGCTCTAGCAGAGTTTCAATCAATTCTAATAGTATGGTTGAAACTCATTGACTTTAATTCTTCTTCCATTGCCTTTTCTATTCATCCTTGATAGGATTAGATAGAGCCTCATCTATGTTTTAGGCTCTTCTTATATGAAAAAACAATAATTACATACCCTTTAATTTCAAAAATAACATTTGGGCATATTTTTCTTAATACTTTTCTAAGTTTGTGACTCAGGTGGATCACTAAAATTTAAATCTCTCCTACTGGGATCAATATCATTCCAATGATTCATCATAAATAGAGCCAACTTTTAAATTAACTAATTCAAATAAAAACTCTATGTCCTTCATGTCACTTATATTAGAAAATTCATTCTCTAGAAATGTGGCATCCATGATCCAATCTCTGCTACAGTACCATCTTTTAGTTCATCAACGAACACTTAACTTTTAGACTGGTCGGAGTATACTATAAAGATACTCCTACTTTAATGGAAGCCTATTTTTCCAAACTTATTAAAAATCTTAAATGCAGACGACCGATCCCCAAGATCTGAAGTTATTCAGACTCTGTTTTGTACCGATCCAAAATTCATATAATATTAATGGTACTAATTTTGAAGACACTTTGCTCAAAATATAATCTATAGTTAACCAGACATCTCCCAAAAGGAAATCGATAAGTTAATCTGTATCATCATGGATCTTGTCATATCCAATAATGTCATATTCTTTCTTAGTATGACACAACTTTACTAAGGTGTATAAGGAATGGTCAAATATCGAATCATGTCTCTTTCATTACACAGACATTAATTCGATCTGATAGATATTCACATCATTTATTCATTCGATTCCCTAACTCGCTCATATAACGTCTAAGACACTCGAGTGTTTTAAACTTGCGAGAAATCAAATAGATATGATCAAATCGCTTGAAATCATCTGTGAACGTATTAAAACACAAAATTTTCATGTTTTCTTGTCTTCATACTCATTAACCCACAAATGTCTGAATGAACTAATAGCAATAGAATTTAGCATAAATGGCATTTCCGAATGGTTTTCTCATCATTTTGCAGTCATGACAATATTCAACTTAATAGTTAAACATTCATCCATTACATTACAAAATTATAAAACCATTTACAAACTGTACAAAACCAACACATGTCGTTCAAATGCAAATTCAACTTGTTTGTTTGAAAGTTCAAAAAATATAGTCAAATTTCAAAAGATCAAGAATAGATATTAAATTTTGTCGAATTTCTAATACGTGGAGAACATCATGTACAATGAGAGTTTGCCACTTTGTAATTTCAATTTATAAATGCCAACTTCTCTAACCTTCATCTTTGTATTGTTTCCCACATAGCTCAATCTCCTACCAAATGGTACTCGACGAAAAATTAACAAATGTCTCTTAGTCTATTCTCATATCTAGGGTTGTTCTTTTGTGATCCATCTTCATTCTAGAGTTGTTCTTTTATGATCCATCTTCATTCTCCTTTCCTTTCTTGCTTTCGTTCTAGTCTTTTTCATACTTGAAGTCTGAAACTCTCCTTAGAACTAGACTTAGTAACAAAAGTATCAGTTGTGGATCTTGCAGCACCAAACCACTTATCCTAAACTCAACGTGGCGAGCAACATCTGAGAAAGTCTTGACACTGTCATTGTGAGTCAAACTAACTTTCAGTTGCTCCTATTTAGCAGGAAGGGATCAAATTCAGGCTTGAACTTTCTATTTATCATAAAGATATGACCAGTTGACTACCATCTCTCTAATCATGATAGACATGACCCTTAATTACTGTTTGATACTATGATCATTTTGCTTTAATTCAGTATCAAACTTTATAGTCATTTGTCTAAGATGAGTCACTGGTAGTTCCATGTTTTACCCTGAGGTACACTTTGATGTCATGAGCAGTCACATATTGCTCATATTCAAGAATCATACAATCAATCATAGAGCTAACTAAGATCACACGAATAGTGGAATCTATCATTTTTCACGCCTGGTAAGTATCTTGTTCTCTCATCTATTGAACAGCATTGCTCACACTAAGTCCTACATGACATATTTGATACCTTCCAAGATATATTATTCTTTCAATACATATCATATGTTATGGCGTCATATTTCATAATCGTCGCCA
This sequence comes from Dillenia suffruticosa, assembly GCA_033439265.1. NCBI lineage: Eukaryota > Viridiplantae > Streptophyta > Magnoliopsida > Dilleniales > Dilleniaceae > Dillenia > Dillenia suffruticosa. The sequence continues at coordinate 18,263,439 of JAVTVX010000015.1, read as the reverse complement.
TTCAATTTGTCATTAGTATTCAAATCCACAATAGGGGACTTTGATACTAGGGTGGACACTAATACTAATACTCATATCATATACATAATTTTGTACTTCAAAATTAACTTTCATGACAGGTTAATATTAAATATAGAATCAAAAATTCACTGATTCCCAATCATCATCTATGAATCTAATGCATCACCATCATAAATTTAATTTGAAATTACAAAATCCAATAAGTTTTAGGTGAGAATTACTCAAATTCTTTCAACCAAAAACCTCCAACTTAAATTCACAAAGTATTTAAATAATATTATAATTTTGGATGAGAATTACTCAAATTCTACCAATCAAAAACTTTCATTTAAATACGCAAAGTATTTAAATATTATAGTTTTCTTTTGCATGCATGATCATATGAAAAGCAACAAATATCTTCAATCATATTCTCAATAGAAAGCTTATAAAAAAAAAAAAAATCTCAAAAGTTTCTAATATATGATCACTTTTCAAATAAAGAACTATAATGCGTAAAAGAAAACATACAAATTTATTATTTCAATTTACAATATATCCATTCGAGTAATCACATTCACCATCCCTTTGAATTGTATATCCCTAAGAGAAAAATCTCCTTATAGCACGTGGGTTAATACTATTTATACTATGGGATAACTTTTCCTTCATTTGGATCTCTAGATTCTTGACTCTCCACATTTCTATTAATATGGATATCACATTGTCAAGAATCATACTTATTCTCTTGGCATTCATTCTTCCAAAAATGATGACCTAATTTAAGAAATTCCAAATGAGTAAATATGAGATGTGTCCATCTTATAAATAAATATTGGACCCAATATCATCACACGCTTTCGAACTTCTTTATACTCTAACTTTAACCTAGAGAATTCTAACCTTCCGTTCAAACATCATCATTACTCTTGAAAATAGGAACAATACTAGATTAAAAACACAGTCATCCATAATATTATAATAAATCTCAAAATATTTATTTTAAAAATATTTTCTCAAATTTCAAATAATTATATGTTAAAAAAATTAATTTTTGAACATAACTAAACGAGCAAAAATTCAAATCAAATGATGAGTGAAAAATATTTCTTCACCCAGGTAGCCAAAATTAAGAAAATATTTTTCTCAAGACATAAAAATTTTCAAAATTTTTTGTGCACCAAATATAATTTTTCTGTAATTTTAAACAATTTCTATATTTAAAAATTAATAAAAATTATTTTTCGATTCTAAAAAATAAATTAAAAATTACAAAAAAAAAATCTGAAGGGAAGAAAAATTGTTTTGGTGAAAATTACAACCATAACGAGGCCTTCACGAGCCCCTACACGTCGCCAGAATGCGTTGTCCATAATGGACATGTGCCCACTCTCTTTGGGTGGCGCGTGTGTCTCACGTATTCCTAGTGACAGATGGCTTTGAAATTTTGACTACCCCCCATTGTTAATATCTCTGACTTCAACAGTATCTCAGATTTTCAATTGGAGGTCCCTAGCCTTGGGGTGGATTTCAATCGCGGCAACCGAGAGTGAAAATGGCCTTTTGGAACTATTCATCTTCTTCCATAAAATCTGGTTTTTAACCCAAATTTCAAATAGTCTTATCTCTCTCAATTCTTAATCATTTTTTGTGTTCTTCATATGGTTGGAAAGCTCAAGAGAAATCTATCCGTATAAATTTTATATTATGAAATATATTATTTTTATAGATTCGAGTACATTAAATTTCGGCTAAAGTTTTCAATATCTCATGATGCACTCATCAGATGCCTGCCAAATTATGCAAATAAAATCTTCATGCAACAAGCATCTTACTGTGTAAAATTAAGAGCATTTCGTGATGCCTATATCAAGTTACCATAAATGCACCATAAAAAAATTATGGTATTTTGCATTTTTTTAATACCCAAAATTAGACAGGAAACACCCTAAATGGCTCTGATACCAATGAAGGTTTTTAAAACAAACCAACAAATAATTTTTTGCATGCGAAAATTCCCGAATCTCAATTGGGTTAGAAGCAGAGATTTACAAAATAGCAGATATATTTACAAAACCTTTGGATAGGAAGAGATTTTATAATTTAAAAAGAGAATTAGACATGATAGAATAAATCTTAATATCTAAAATACTTAAAATCAATCAAAATATGTGTTTGAAGTGTTTATATGGCATATGTTTGAAATTTTGAATGAATTTTTGAAATCGACAAGTGTCAAGTTGACTTGCCCAATGAGGAAGTAGACATATGGTTATTACAAGCCGACTCCTTCTTGAGTTAATTATGAACATGAGTCAACTTACAATTCTTGTAAGTTGTCGTATATGTATGAATGAATTGACTTATGGGGATTGTCTATACAAGACAAGTCAACTTATCCTTACTATAAGTCGACCTATGATTACATAGCCACAGAAATCTATTTCTGATAAGCAATGAGTCGACTTACAATTTAATAAGTCAACCTATGTGAGTGCAAGACAACTTCTGAGAAACATAAGTCATCCTATAAATGAAGTCTCAAAAAAAAAAGTCAACTTATCACCAGTATATGTCGACTTATATCTACACAGTCACAGAAAACAATTTCTAGCAATATATAAGTCAACTTGTTCATTAAACAAGTAGACCTGCTGTTAGTCAAAATAGGGTTTCATCAAACAAGTTGACCTGTAATCAATACAAAAGTCAACATGTGATAATAATAAGTCAACCTATAACTCCCACAAGTCAATCTAAGTAGCTCATATCAAATTAAAACCTTAGAATCCAACCCAAAAATCCATTTTCTCTCACATGTTGGCCCAGATTTGACCTAAACACTAAAAGACAACTCAATTGAAACCCCCTCAAAGTCAACTTCTCTCATTTTATTAACCCCTAAGCCTCATGGCAAAAATTCTCTATCTCGAGAAAAATCCTAAAACCTAAATCTCCCTTACAATCTTTATCTCTTGTCACAATGACTCCTAACACAAATATTATGACCAAATTCGATCTTCATGAATTTCCCTCGCTTGCCAAAAGAAAATCTTTCTCCCAAATTTTTTCTAAGGGGAAGTTGAACCTAGGGAGATTAATAGATTGGAATTGTTTAAAGAAAATAGTGTTTCACCCAAATTGGTTGATTAATCCAAATGAGGTGGTATATGAGAACATGGTGTGATTATTCTACAATAACCTAGAGATGATTGATGATGTAGGTAACAATATTTTTGAAACTCATTACACATTTAATAGAAGCCCCGTATCATGCACTTTTAAAACATATGTTAAAGAGAAAGAGATCATTATCTCACCAGAGATCATGTGCCAATTGAATCGAAGGAATTGGGTGCTCCAAAGTGAGTATCAAAAAAATATGGAGATGGAGTATTTAGAACATGCACAAATAATGTTTCATAACCCAAGGTTTAAGAATGTGAGCACTAATGCTAATACATTAGGTGTACATGAGAGGTTTTGCACTTCCTGATCACACATATATTGAGCCCTAGGGGAGGAAATCACACTAACATAATAAGGAAAGATTTTTGGATTATGGTTTGTATTTTGTAAGAAAAGAATCTGGGGTTGCATTTCGTAGTTTCTTTCTCAATGATTGGAGTATCAAAATCCACGATATGCAATATACCATACTGCTCAATCATTACTAACATTTTGACAGCAAATAGAATAGAATTAAGAAAAGAAGTGGGAAATAAGCTACTAGTAAAATGGAATTGGGGAATCCTCTCTCACCAAGACTAAATGGCTATGTTGGGAAGGAGTATGGATAAGGAAGAGTGAAAGAGAAGCAAGGCCGGCAGTGGTAGAGGAAAAAAGAGAAAAAGATGGAGTAGGGCCAAGTGAGCAAAGAGACGATCAAAGGGAAGAAGCTCTTCAAATCATCCTTGCTAGTAGTGTATCCTTTTTTTACTTTTGGAGTAACATTAGAGATGATGTGGAACACTTTAATCTAAATGCAAGAACAATTGAATAGGGTTGTGGATCAAAACTCACAAACACAAGGCCATCTTTAGCAACTAGAGGTTCATAATGCCGAGATGAGAGAGCATATGATGAGGATTGAAGCCCTAGTTAGAGGAAGAAATCCTACCTAGCCCAAACCATGTGGCACATTTTAAGCACCCTCCTGTAGTGCCATCCTGAGCTACTAAAACTATAGCTTTTCCATATTCAAATTTGGTGTTTGTTTTATTATTTTTGACTTCTTTGATGTAATCATGTGACTTGGATATTTTTCTTAAATAGATGAGTGTTTTTTATTGATTGTCTAATTTGCCTTGAAGTTCTATGTGCATGTCTATAGTATGAAGTTCTATTACCATTGACATGTATAGCATGAATGATTTATTAGGGGAGCACAATAGTTTAGCTCTACCCCTATTTGGTTGATAACAAAAAGGGAAAGAAATAATAGTAATAATTATGAAGAACATAATAGCATGAATTGTATGCAAATGAGGAAGAACAGTAAATGAGGAAGAACATAAAGTGGGAGAAATAATAGTAATAATAAGGAAATAATAATAATATGACAATGGTATTGTCTATGTCTTAGACAAAATTGATGTCTTTGGTAAAAAGGGAAAATTCTAGGCAGCTTAAGAGTAAATATAGACACAAAGGGAGTGTTCCAAATTCTAAGTAGGAAACTCTAAGTGGGTTTTGTCTTCATAAAAAAAGGGAGAGATTATTAACTAAAATGCATTTTGAATGATATTCAAATGTTTGTAGGAAATATTATATTTAATTAAACAAGAATTTAGAAAATCAAAAAATTATCAAAACCAATTTTGATCAAAACAAGTCAACCTACATAGGATAAAAGTTGACCTGCACTAAAGACTTGCCTTAGACCTAAGACAAGAAATCAACCTATTTATAGCACAAGTTAACTCAACAAGACTTCAAGTTGTACAAACTTTAAGATCAAGTCAACCTAGATTGAATAAATTTAAAAATATTCTAAATATAGAACTAAACAAGTTAACTCATACAGTGTGACAAGTTAACCTGGTGCAATCAGGTCTTACAAAATGGTTTATGTAATTTCACATGATCCTACAAAGGAGAACAAGTTGACTTGAGGAATATGAGTTTTAGAAATTAAATTCTATAAAAATATAAGTCAACCTATGAGAATGCCAGGTTGACTTAACCATAGTTTAGACATGTACTTAATTGATTCAGGAGAAGAACAAATCGACCTACATCATAAAAAGGCCTAAGCCAAGTCAACCCATATACATTACATTTAAGTAGTCAACATGAGATTATAGTAAGTTAACTTGACCAAACTTCAAAAATTCAAAATTTGAAACATACTAGGTCGATCTTAGAAGACATCAGCAAAAAAGCCTAAGCCAAGTCAACCCATATACATTGTATTTAAGAAGTCAACATGAGATTGTAGTAAGTTAACTTGACCAAACTTCAAAAATTCAAAATCTGAAACATACTAGGTCAATTTTAGACGAAATTAAGTCGACCCGGTAAGATTTGTAAATCAAACTAGAAGAATAGCAAGTTGACTTACCAAGCATGCTCTCAGAAATATTAGTTTTGAAATATATGGAGAAAAGTTAATATGAGAACAAGTCAACGAAGTAACATTCACAACGACCTAAAGAAAGGATAAATCGACCTAACAAATATGCTCTTTGAAATTCAAAACCTCAAACATTGAATCAACCTAGGAAGAGGATAAGTTAACTCAATAACATTTATAAGTCAACCTAGTATAAAGACACATCAATCCACAGAGAATTCTCAAGTAAGAAATGTCAACTTAATAAACATCCAAAGGCGACCAAAGGCGACCTATTAAAGAGTAAGTTGACCAAGGCTTAACAAAAATCCATCGAGATAAATAAAATTAATGTTCAAGTTAATCGAAGTAGCAAGAGTAATCGACCTAGAAGTGAAATGAGATGAACAAGTCATCTTATGAATGATACCAAGTTGGCCTGCACAAACCAAAATTCAAAAATCAGTTAACTTGTACAAAGAAGAAGTCAACCCATTGAGAGAAACGGATAATTGTTCATGTAACATCGACACGCGATATACTGTATATTGTACTTCTCATTACTCCATATATGATATATCTTCTTATTCACATAGAAAATCACTCAAAAATTTTTTCGAGCCAAAATGCCTTAAAAGAATTTTGGGTATGGCCCCCGGGGGCTAAAAAGGGACTTTTCGGGGCCATCTTGAAATTTACGCATGCAATTTCGAGTCCAATGGAATTACAAGTGCAAAATACTATAGAAAGTTAACAAAACTTGAATTTGGGTAAACCATATCGTTTGCTTGGGAGTGCTCTGTGACTACTTGTTGGGGGCGAGAAATGAGCTCTTACCGAGCCAAATCAAAATCTACCCGTGTGAAATTGGTGAAATTTTGCCAAAAAACCAAATTTAGGCTAACTAAGGATTTTCATAAGTCAAAATGAGATTTTGAAAAATTTGTCAAAACTCGCCCGGTAGAATGGGAATTTACCCTACCGAGCCCAAATGAAATCCATGCGTGCAAAATTGACGTTGTGTGGTTTATACATGCTAAATTCACTTTAAAAGTGAATGCCTAAGACAAAAAATTGAAATTTAACCCGTAGCATAAAAGTGCTCAATACCTTAGATTTTTACCCGATAAACCCTAAATTTGTGGGCCAAATCAAAATTTGACCGAGCAAACGGTCTCGTTTCCACTCAAAACCTATATTTTTGGAATCTACATGTAAAATGGAGTCCATAGTGAGAATCCGCGCGTTTGAAAGTCAAGATCAAATTTTGACCAATCGCAAATTTCGTTTACTCCGAAAGACGTTTGGCTGACCAAACGATCTCAGATTTACACGAAACCAATGGCATTGGACTAAGTATGAAAACCTGGGTCCTGTGTGTGATTTTAAAAATTTTTTAGATGAATAGTAACTTTGACCGGTCTTGGATCACGAGTCAATGAGTGGATAAGCACAAAGGACAAGCATTAAATGCTCTTGAAGTGTATGTACTCACTTTATTGGAATGTATGAATCCACTTTATTGGACTTTGTATGGTTTTGACAAGTGACATCATAATATTAGAAGTAACTAACCTTAGTTGATTTACTATGGTTAAATTTAATTAGGGTATGGTTAATTAAACCTAATTAGGGTTAGAACATAACTAAACCTTGGTTGAACAATTAACAAAAACCTTTTATTCCCTTCCCAACAACCATGATTTTTCCTCACAACCTTCCAATATTTTTACATGGTTTTGCTCTACCTTAGACCTAGTATCACATATCCAAAAACCATCTCAAAAGAAGCACCACACATGGAGATCTAGGGAGGGACGAAAATTCAAGGAATTGAACAAATGTGAAAGTCCAAAGCTTCAATCAGCCTGCTATTCATAAGGTAAACACCCACCACCCTCTATTATAACATATCCAAAATTTAGGCAAAAAGGAGAAAGTTTGCTCAGAAAATTATGGTAGACGAATTTGAAGTCATGACAGAATTTCTGGGTTTCCGGAAGTCTGAATAGGTTGTAATATTTAAGCTATAGCATTTTCTGTGCATAGGCAAGTTGAGTGACATTTTTACACATGCAACTAGACATTCAAAGTGTTAAAATGAGATAAGAACCGTTGCATTCTGAGTAGAGATGGGTTTGATATGATTTTTCAAAGTTAAGTGTTCTGCACTAATTTCCTGTTCAGTCCTGCATTTTTGCCCTGATTTCGGCAGCAATGTTAACCTACGTTTTCAAGCCCCTTCCTGATAGATTTAGATCTTGTGCTAGTTGAAAGAATTGTAGATCCATGTCTTAGCTTTCCAACAAGGTAAGGATCACCTCAATCCGATCCCTATGTCAAAGGTTATAGCCATTCTTTTGAAACTCATTAGAGGATCCTCCATTTTCCAATACTAAAAATAGTAGCATTGCACGACCCCCTTCCAGCCCTTCTTTGCAAAAACACAAAGCCGAAACATTGTAGATCTCCCTTGTATCCACCTACTGTGAAGATCTTAACCAATTCGGCCAAGCGAATCAAGAGTTATACAAAATCTCCCAAACATGTGCAGAAACGATTCTGTTTCTCGGCCAAAACAGAACAAAGATATTGGTAGTCAATTTTAGACCCCTTCTAGACATAATTGGAAGAAACCTAAAACATGAAAAATGTAAGGTTATGTGTCTTCTAGGTACTATAACAATTTCAGGTAATTTGGAGTTATGTGTTAAACGTTGTGATGGTTGTGCTAAAAATTGATAAGAATAGACTTCGAAAATGTAATGTGGGAAAAATGTTGCTATTTCAGGCCTTTGTACTAGAAATCTGAGAAAGAGCCCAACTAAGAAGTTGTAGCCTTGTGTCCTAACGCCAACATACTCAAAAATCAAAGTCTTTGCAAGAATAGATTGTGAGATAGGGGAAATTACTAAAACAGGATAGAATAGAGAGTGAGATTTAGATTGGTTTGAAAATGTGGACTTTAAGAAATCTTCCACCGTGATTTTGGAGATAAGTTCAACACGAAAAGTGTGAGTTTTTATGTGAGTCAGCTATAAAAATTGAAATTTCCCAATTCCGACCCCGGTTGAGGAACTTATGGTCAATTCTCTAAAATGGCACAAGAATAGAATTTGAAAACCCTAAATTTGTCTATAACTAGGGTTGCATCACATTTATATTATTATATACGCATCATATGATCTCTTGAGTGACATATATTCTACATTGTGTTTATTGAGTTTTGTTGGTGATATTGAGGGGAGTATTTTTTTGTGTGTGCCTCGAGATTCGTGTCGGGAGTGACGTACCCTCCCGCATACAGTGAGTGAGATTTATTATATTATGTGTTCAATGCATAACAACATGTTCTAAAACACTTTTCAATGCAAACATGAATTATGATCGTGTGCTATGATTTTTGGAATAGATTTGTGAAATGTTTTGTGAATTATTTGAGTGTCCACAACATGATTTTATTGTGAAATATGCAACCAAATGATTTACAAAATGAAAAACGTGCCGTTGCATCAATATGCATATGATTTTATAAAATCAATTATGAGAAGTGTTTGATATTGTATGATAAATGTTGACATGGCACGTACATTATGATGATATTATGTTATCAGCCGAGGGCCTTCATGCATACCATGATAATATGATTTATGAGATACGCCCATGAGTTAGGTATGTCGTAGCTATGAAGGGCGTTTGTAGAGGCAGACATTGTGCCCGGATACGCTTCTGCAGGAAGTATCCCCAAACCTCGTATCTGATATTGGGACTCGATACGGTACTAGTTTGGTTGAACCTGAAAGGGGAAGGACTAGATAACGCTCTGGTCTAGCACCTTATGGGCCCGTCACCAACGTTGGGGTAAAGAGCATTTTTTAACTTTGCATATAAAAACCCCTGATGCGCCTGCCATTAGTCGTGGTCGACCTTTGCCAGGAACTTATTTTGGCATACTCTATACTTCTGTGATTCGATTAACATGGATGCATATGTATATGAAATGTATGAAAAAGAATGATTTATGATGAATTATTCATTATGCACTGTTTTCATACATTATGCGAACTTGTAGATTTATTGAATCATTTTGACACTCCATTTTTCACCAACATATTGAACACACTTATATATACCCTCTCACTCACTGAGTATTCCTCATAATACTCACCCCTCACTTTCTGTTTTACAGAGATAGCTATAGTGGGACGTGTTGCGAGATAGCAGCGCATGAGGTTTTGTCGAAGACATCGGACCTGGGTATGGTGCTAACCATTCTTCCGCAGGATTGTGTTTAAAGATATGGGATAATATATATATATATATTTGTATATTTTGGATTGTAGATAGACCATTGTATATGTATATAAAAGCGATGACTGTATGTAAAGAATTGTACATATTATTGTAACTCCCATTTTATTGTATTGCATTAAGGCATGATTGTACTATTGTGTTCAATCACTTTGGGAAACATGTCATGTCTAGAATTATCTATTAGATTCGCTCGGTGCCACCTCTAAATCACAAGATGGGTGACTAGCGACTGTTCATGCCTTTAATGGGAGCATGGCAGTAGAGGTCTATGGATAGAACTGGATTAGCTTTACATTATTTTGGATGTTGACAGGGATGTGGATTGGTTGGTTGTATTGATGATTTGCCAGGTTGGCCTTTATACATTGATATGTTATTGATTGACGGGATTTTGATATAGGATGAATCTCTGATTTATGGGGAAGTTCTGTCCGTTTGTTTATTTATAGTTGGGAATTTAACGTCAGCATCCGGGATAGCATGGCGGCTGCTCATTCCTTGGATCGAGGACCGGGGCGTGATAGTTCAGAAAAGTTATTCGAGCATCAAATGGAAGCTCAACCACCTTCAATAGATACTGATAAAACATTCAATGATATTAAATAAAACTCAACAGCTTTTTTGCCTTCAACATCCTTAAATACAACACATGAAGAGAATAAGCAATAGATTTCAATTTGAAACTATTAAAGGTTGTATACAATCATAAATTCATTTCTATGTACTTTGTTATATTTTTGGGGTTTAATGATTATATCAGAAGTTAAAACTTCACACTTGTATTTATTATTTCAATTCTAAACTCTGTAAAAGATCAAAAGAAAAGGGTTTTTTGATTTGGGCTTAAAGATTGGAGTATGAAACACTTGCGAGATTTGTTTGTTTTTGTGAAAAACAAATGGTGAGTATTATATGGTCTATCTAGCTCCTAAGCAAGCTAGTTATCTACTTTTTGTGAAAAATAGTAAAAATCCAATTGAAATCTAAGAGTAGATGTACACCGGGGAAGGTAAAACCACTATAAATTCTTGGTATTCTAATCTTTTTTCTCTATCTTCCAAAATTTTTCACAAAACCCAGAAAATTAGAAAAATTGTCAAAACAATTTATTTACCCTCTCTATGTTGTTTTTTCACTGCAAAACAAGTCAACCTGAAGTGTATAATGAGCCGACTTACATGACCAATAAAATAAAAATACTCAAAAGAATGGAATACAATTTGACCTGACATGTATAGAAGTCGACCTACACAAGCCTAGACTTTATAAGAATAAAAAAATCAGTCGGCTTGAAGGAAGAAGAAATTGACTTAATATGAGTAACGGTTTGTACGTGCAAAATAGCTATTGAACAATAAATGAAACCCAATATCCTTTGATGGCTATGTTTGGTGCATTTAATAAAAACCAACCATTCTTTTGTTATCACCTTTTTAAATACAACACTTCAAAACAAGAAAGACAACTTTTGGAATATTATTGAGCTATAATTATCTGAAAGTAAATTTTAAGCTAAATTTTCTTTCTATTCTTCTTCCTATGCTTTAATGATTTATCTAAAATTAAAGTTTCATACTTGTATATTTGTTTCACTTACAAATGTAAATGACCAGAAGATAAGGTTTTTTTGATCTAGTCATTTAGTGTTTGAGTGAAACACATGAGGTTTACTGTCATTTATAGAAAGCTAGTAGGTAGTGTTTTAAGAAAACACTGTAAGGTTCGACTAACACCTATACAAACTAATTGGTTGTACTATTTTTTGGTAAATAATAGCATTGAAAATCTAGGTGAAATCTAGAAATGGACCTAAACCAGAGAGTGTGGTACTACTATAAATCGAGAGTCTTTATATGTTCTCTTTCTCTCACAATCTTTCCTAAAATGTAAAAAAATCTAAAAGTATCGAAAATAATCTATTTACCCCATCTAAGTTATTCACAACTATTTCTTCAAAATTGTACAAACTTCTATCACTAAAACATAGAAAAATAAGGTATGGCAAGAAAATTTATCACTTTTACATATACAATGCAAATCAAGACTAAGAAAGAACTTTTTATCCAATTTTGATCATAATTTGGTAGCTATAATCTATGAAAAAACATTACTAAAACCTTTTTAAACAATCAAAATATTGGAGAGGATAAAAGTCAACATCAGAAAGGCTTTTGAAGATCCCAAAATCATATTGACATAATCAAAAACTTGGTTAAAACAAGGTATTGATTCAACACATAAAAGTCACTCAAGTTCTTTTAAAAACATAATTTTTGGTATCAAAATAATACTCTAACATTTCATAAATGAGTTTTAGAGATGCAGACTACACCAAATCTTGTTGAAAAATGAAAAAAGAAAAGGAAAATAGTAGAAATTCATTACTAGACACACACTATTGAATTCACAAGCAAATTTGCATGTTCAATCACAAGGACCTTTGAAAAACATAGAGATGAGCTTGTGCATTATTGATAAATAGGGGGCTTCTAATTGAAGTTTTAATTTACAAAATTTCAATTATTTTTCTTCCATGAGGGATTTAAGTTAACATCTTTTTATAATTGTTTTTGGTAGGAGGCATTGCAGAAAGAAAACAACAACCAAATACAACTATTGTATCTCAAGTAGATAATGCTGGTTCGTCTCAAGTGTTCCAATATCAAGTACTATATCAAGTACTGGACCAAACTAATGGCAAGTGCATTCTGACACATCTGAAGTCCAACCTAGCTCATCTCAAGCATAGCAAACCTCCTCGCAAGTCCATAGAATTGAACTCACATGCTTATTATTAATGTGTGTGTTTTTTGTTAGAAACTAATGTTAGCTGAATATGATGAGTTTAGAACTGAAGATGAAAACCACTTTCTTACTTTGGTTTTAACTACAGTTTTAAAAATCGAAGTTAAAAACTTATTTTTCAGTTTTGGTTCATGTCAAGCACATGAATTTCTAGTTATACGATGGAAAGTTTGTAATAGATAAATACTCATATAATATTTGTTATTGTGTTTTGTTATTTATTGTAGTTTGTTGATGGTTATATGAACATTAATTTTTGTAAGGGCTATCATATATTTTTGTAAAGATGATTGTAATTCTACATTGGTGTCAAACTGTCGACCCAAAAATTTAAAATTAAGACTCAGTTTTGTTTTACCATATTTGTTGTTCATTCATATAAAACATATGACACAATTTTAATAACTTAAACTTATTTATCTATTTATTATACATGAATCACTTTTACAACAATTCTTCCTATTACCTTCCATTAACACTAGATAACATGGTGCCAATTTTAGAGAAAAAGTTCTAATGTGAGATTTCGTAAGCTTACGAATCATGTCAAATAATATAATAGTGAATGAGTATCATCCCCATAGAAATTGCTCTTTAATTATCAAATTATATATCTATTTGTAATCTTTAGAAGAGAAAATTAATGAAAAAATATTTTTAACTAAAGTCAACTAAATCTAATTATGATATGTAAATTAATATATATAAAACCAATATGAATAAATATGATTAGGAACTCCCCCAGTAAAGGAGCAGGGTTATGTTAGGTAGTCACACAGCGTATAATTAGGACAAAAATTTATGTATGGATCCTTCAATATTATGCTAATGCTAGATTGTTTCCCTATAAGAACACGTTGTTGGGTCTAACTATAACGTCTTAGCAAGGACTACTAATCTCCATGAAAACTCAAGTATAGTGTTAAATATGCAATAATTCTTACTTCTATAGGTTCCAACTATGATGTTTAGACAAGGATTACCATATTTCTATGGGTACTCGAATATGATGTTAAATATGCAAGAGTTCTCATGTCTTAAGTTGGATAAGAAAAGATAGTATAGAACTGTGGATGGTATTAGATTTGGATCTTGAAACCTAGGAGTCTTCATTGGCAAAGCCATGGAGGTAGCAAATATAATGATTAGGAGAATTATTAATATTTTGTGCTTATAAGAGATGAAATGGGTAGACGAGAAGGCAAAAATGTTAAAGAATTTAGATTTTAAGCTATGGTACACTAGAAACACCAAAAAAATTGAGATGGGATTATCATAAATAGTTTGTTAAGGGATGAAGTAGTAAGAGTAGTTAGAAAATAAGATAGAATTATAACTCGTAAGATAGTGATAGTAAAAGAAACTATTAATATACTTATTGTATATGCACCTCAAATAGGATTAGATGAAGTTGCTAAACAAAGATTTTAGAAAGATCTAAATGAGGTAATATGACAAATTTTACAAAGTTAGAGGATTTTAATAGGAGAGGATCTAAATGGGTGTGTAAGAAAGAGAGAACAGTATATGGAAGAGAACATGGGGTCATGGTCTTAGAGAAAAACCTGAAAAGGGAAAATGTATTTTGGATTTTGCAACTACAAATGAACTTATAATAACCAACATGTTTTTCCAAAAAAAAAAAAAAAACAAAGAGAGAAAAACATTTGGTTACTTTTAAAAATGAGAACAATAAGTTACAAATTGATTTTCTTATGGTTAGGAAAAAAGATTTAAAAAAAAAAACTTGTAAAGGTTGCAAGGTCATTCGGGAGGAGAGTTTAACCTCCAACATGGGTTAATGGCATTGGATATGCATATCTAACATAATATTCATAAAATGAAAGCATGCATAAATCTTAGAATAAAGTGATGGAATTTAAAGGATAAGAAATGAAACAATTTCAAGAAGAGTAGGAGAACAAATTTTAAGAGAAATATATAATGACTCTAATATGACATGGGAGAAGATGACTTCATGTAAAAACAGTGGCTAATAGTTTACTTGGTGAGTCAAAAGGACGTGTACCTCTAAATAAAGAATTTGGAGGTGAAAAAGGAAATAATAGAGAAAGTAAAGGTGAAAAGAACTATATATAAATTACTCTACATTAGTAAAAACAAGAAAATTTTAGAGAAATATGCAGTAGCCAGACAAGAGATGAAGAGAGTAGTGAATGAAGCCAATAATGAAGTTTTCAATAACTTTCATCAATGACTTGATACAAAAGAAGGGGAAAATGACATTTATAAAAAAGTTAAAGCAAGAGAGATGAAAATAAGAGATCTTACACAAATAAAATATATCAAAGATGACTCAAATAGGGTGTTGGTGAATGATAAAGAAATAAAAAAGTGATGAAAAGTTATTTTTACCAACTGCTCAATGAAGGTCAAGATGATCAAGTTAGCTGAAGTAAACTAAATAGGTCAGAGGAGTATAGAATTATAAACTTTTATCAGAGAATTCAACCCTCATAAGTTGAAGAGGTTTTAGAAGGGATAAAAAATGGAAAAGTGATTGATCCAATGATATCCCAATGAAAGTATGGAAATACCTAGAGAAGTAAGGTATTGGATTGCTTATGAAGTTATTCAACATGATGTTGAGATGAAGAAAATGTTTGATTAATGGAAAGAAAGTATTTTAGTACCTTTACTTAAAAACAAAAGCGACGTACAAAATTGTGCAAATTGTAGGGAATTAAACTAATGAGCCATACCATAAAATTTTAAAAAAAAAGTAATTACAAGAAACTATGGAAGGAAACCAAAGTTATTGAAAATCAATTTGGATTTATATCTGCAAGGTCAACGATAGAAGATAGACACCTCCTTAAACAATCAATTAAGAAGTATCGAGAAAAGAAGTAGAATTTACACATGGTATTCTTCAACCTAAAGTATGTTGAGGAAATTATGTAGAGGGTTTTAAAAAATAAGGGTGTAAGAGTAGCATATATTGAAGCGATCAAGGACATATACAAGGATGTGGTGACAAAAGTGAGGACACTAGATGGATTAACCAACGAGTTTCCAATAAAGATGGAGTTACAACAAATGTTAATGTCAATTCTCTATCTTTTTAAACTAATTATGAATGAACTTACCAAATACATTTAGAACATGGTACCATGGTGCATATTATTTGCAATTGACATTGTTTTGGTGGATTAGACAAGTAAAGGAGTAAATGATAAACTCGAATCTTGAAGGGAAATATTAGAAGTAAAATAATTTAAACTTAGTAGGATAGAGACAATATATAAAATATAAATTTAGCAATACTAGTATTAATGGGGCAATGGTTAAAAAACAAGATATTAAATTATCTGTAAGTGAAAATTTTAAAGATCTAGAATCAACGTTACAAAAAGACGAAAGAATTGATAGATATGTATTATGTAAAATATAAGTAGAATGGTCGAAATGGAGAAGTAAATCATGTGTCCTATGTGATCGAAAGGTATCATGAGAACTTAAAAGGAAAGTTTTACAGGATAACAATTAAATCTTTTTGTTGTATGGATCTGAATGTTGAGCACCAAAAACACGAGAGAATATGAGAGTTGTAGAGATGAGAATATTAAGGTAGATGTACAGACACACAAGGATAGACAAGACAAGAAATAAATGTGATAGGGAGAAAGTTGGGGTTAAGCTTATTGAGGAAAAATTAGAGATATCATAATTAATATGGTATGCACAAATACATAGGTAACTAATAGAAGCTCCAATTAAATGATGTGAAATTATAACAATTACTCATATTAACCTAGGGAGAGAGAGAACTGAGAAAAGTTAGATAACGATAATAAAATATGACATAAATTATCTAAATATAAATAAAAATATGATACAAAATAGATTATAATGTTGTGAAAGTATCTATATTGCTGATCCCACTTAGTGGGATAAAAGTACGATTATTGTTGTCATATTAAAAAAACAATCATATAAGAGAACATGCGATATAAAATAAAATATAATAGTATAAAATAATCTATATAACTAATTTCACTTAGTAGGATAAAAGCCTATTTGTTGTTATTGTTGTTGTATGAGTAAATATGATTAAGACAGCTAATTGTACTTATTATGTGGTTTATTTTCAAAAAATTAAGAGCTAAGTAATTTTTATCCAAATCGGGATTTAAAAATCCTAACTTATCTAACTAACTTTCTCAAGTTAAACTAAAATTTTCATTTTATAATAATTCATCTATTTTTAGTATGAATTTAATTATTAAACAATACAATAAGAACAAATTTTGTAAGATCAGAACCCAATATTTATTTGTATTAATGTATTATACCCTATAGGGTGAACATTGATAATATAAATTTAAACCATGAAATTGAAAAAGTTAACGATTGAAATTGGCTATTAGTATGAATGAATAATGAAGTTCAAAATTTTGGAATCCAATTCCATAAACACATTTAGGAGCCCAAAACTTGAGTTTTGATTCTCATTTTCTTTTGTTTTCTTCCTTTCTTTAGGAAATAAGTGCTAGAAAAGTCAAAAAGAGTATTAAAGAGGGCATGTTACTTTTCCATGTGATGAGTCATATTTAAAGAAATATAAAAAAAAGGGTTAGTGCATTTGTGTGTGCATTAACCAAGAGAGGGAGAGATAAATTCTTGAACCTTCTATAATATCTATATGTGTATGCGATCAAAAAAGAAAAAGAAAGAAAAAGAGTGTGAGATAAATCACAAACTTAAATTGAAATCTATAAGATCTCTTCTTCCCAAACCCTAGCCACGAGTTTCATTTCCTTCCCCCACAAAACCACCTCAAACTTAATCAAAATCAAAATTTAAACCTGAAATAAGCTATTCCATCTATATATACCTTATGCACAACCTCTGGGAAGCATAAAATGGTGTGAAATGTCTTTAAACCAAGCTAAGAACATTGAGAGAACAAAGAGGCTAATGAAGCAAAATGACAAGTGAACTTCAGAGTTTAGGAAGCTAAATCCAAGGTAAACTTAAATTGATGGTTTTAGCTTTTGATTTATCATTGAAATCATGGTGGCTAGCATGTTTAATGATCTGAATTTAGAAGTGTATTGAAAGATTAGAACAAAGATGGAACCCTTGATTTTCTGCAAACAATATAGTTTAACCTTGCTATGATCTTTCAATCATAAATTCTTCTGCACATAGGCAAATTAGTGAGATTTCCTACTTTGAAACTAGACTTCCAGATCTTGAAAATGACATATAATCCCTGGATTCTAATGAAAATTAGATTTTTAATAATTTTTCAAAGTGATGCATTTTGCAAAGGAATACTCTCTTTCTGCCTTGTTTCGATTGAGTATGTTACTTCAACTTTGAGATGCCTTGTAAGCTGAATTAGGCTAAACTCTGAATATAAAAGTTATATATCTAAATCTTATCATTAATTTGAGACTTGAATCAAGCAAACTGGATATATAGAGCAAAAGTTATAACCATTTTCCTGTGACTACGCATATTAGAGTTATGCAGTGAGGGCAAACACATGATAAACTTAAATGTTTTTGTATGATTGGATTGGATCTAGGTTATAAACATAAAAATTGTTGTTTCATGTCTACTCTTCAAGTAAAAATTGGAATCCAAACATTTTAGTTTGAAATATGATCATTCCTATGAAACATGTAGAAGTTGAAAACTTGTAATATTGATTGTAATTGTAGAATTCAAAATAAAAATGCATGCTAAGTAGAATTAAGGGATGCCAAAGTAATAGAAATACATTTTTCATTTACACCATCAGTATTGAATAAATGTCTAATCTTAATTCTATATTGTGATTTATATAACATTTAGGCGAAACTCTTTCAACCAAAAATAAAGTTGAAGATTTGGACTAGTGGGAGAGCATACCCTCCCCAAACAGTGAGTGGGATTTTTATGTCTTGTTTTAATGAAAAATGATTTTATGTATTTTGAAAAGCAGTTTTATAATCAGTTTCAGTGTGGTATGTTCTCTTAAAACAGTAATATTGGAAATATGAAATTGGCATGTTAATGCCACATGATTTATATTATCTGGTTGAATGATTTTCTTTGAGACAATAGTTTTGGAATTTAATTGTGAATGAAAAATTTGTTTGATGGTAACTGATTGTTCACATAACTGTTATTATTTATTATTCACTCATGATCGGCCGAAGTAAGAGTGATATGAGTAAAGCCAGATATTAAATTGGAGTAGTATGATGTGGGAGGTTCACCTACCTAAGTTTACAGTTGGGTAACCAAGAGTCACCAATAGTGATGTTCAAGCCGAGACCAAGGACGAGACATTTTCATATAATTGAATAGATAAAAACCCTTAGTGGATCTAATCCTTGGCCTCAGCCAAGGTCTTGGATTAGAAAATATATTTTCGGTATTCCCATGATTTTGAATGAAATGCAACCCATTTTGATGTAAAAAGAAATGTTTTTAATTTGAATGCATTGATTATCAATACTTTGCGGTTACCTTTGTAAATTTGTGAATAATTTTAAAATAATAGAAATAGAATTTGTTGATAATAGATTTAGAACATAATCATACTTTCACTCATTGGCTTGTACATAGAATTTTCACTCACTGAGTATGATTATACTCATCCTATTTTTTTCTCTCATATTTTCAAGTTTGTAACTAGTAAGTGCAATTAGAGAAACTTCTTTTGCTATTGTGATATCTACCACAGTCTTTGTGCGAGATAGTTCCGTTTTGACTTATTTAGTTGTAAATAGATCCATGGGAAAGGTTAACAGAAGCTGAACTTCGTTGTCTTGTGGATTACTTGTAGAAGTTTTATTATTTTTGTATATGTACATTCTTATTTTGATTGGTCACTTATGTTAAAAATTGAACTTTATTTATCTCATTTTGAAAGATATCTTATAGATAATGATTTATGATTATAGAGAATTGGTTGAGAATTGAGATTATATTGATGATAGATCAGCCTTATAGGATATCAAAGTGTATGCCCAATGTTGCACGTAGTTCGAGGTAACATGGTGGTTGTCACATACTCGGGTTCGAGGATCGGGACTTTGACAATTTTACTGGTATTAGAGATTAGGTTGGTGACGATTTTATTAAAGTGTTTTTAAACTTCCCATGGATCCTAAGATAGGCAAGTCTCATGTAGGAGATATAAATAGGTTAATTCGTTTCCATGAACTAAATCTTGTCTTCTTTTGTAGTTGATAGCACCTAAGAGACGCGCGAGAAGAGTTACTTCCCTCCCTTCTGAGAACAAAGTTACCTTTTCTTCTCATAATCCGATGCCATCTGAACCATCGGAGATTCCTCTTCTTCCCATGGCAGCCTTCCCAGAATGTATAAAGTGGTCGAGTAAATATCGAGTTAGGTCCCACCAGCAAAATCAACCCAAAACCCAAGCACCACCTCCACAGCACCAAACCCTACAAACCCTACTACACCTCTGGCGATGACTACACCTTTTATGCTGGTTGTCATATCCTTTATTCCTCCCATTACTACCTTATCCAAACTGATCGAGAAAACTTGACAGTTAGGTTGTGAAACCTTTACAAGGGTAAGCGATGTTACAGTTTCTAAGGATTGGATAAATCAGGTCATAGAAACTATGCAGGATATGGGTTTGGATAATAAAGATAAACTAAATGTGGTTGTTAAATTGCTTGATAAATGAGGATGGACTTGGTAGGAAAACCTAAAGAAACATTCCTCTATTCCCATTACTTGGAGGGAATTTCTAGGGGAATTCAATGAAAAATACTCTACTCGTTTTTACAAAGATCAGAAGCAGAAAGAGCTCTTTCACCTCAAGCATGGAAATAAGTCTATGTGTCGGAAATGGTGGCTATGGAAGAGTATCTTTGTTCTAAGTTTGAGGAAGGGCTAAAACTTAACATTTGAGTGCAAATGACAGTCACTGAAGCCATAACTTCAAAGATGTGCTATAGTTGGCTTTGAGAGCCAAGAAAATGATTGAGGTGTCGAATCAGAGAAAACATTAGAAAGAAAAAAAAGTTTGGAAAAATCCCAGCCAATAATCGAAGAGGAGTCATACTATAATTTCCCAAGGCAGTGCTTCAGTTGCCGGCTCAGTTGCTTCACCAATGAGCCAGTCTTATCCAAAAGTGGGTGTTTTCACTATCAATGCCACTTTTGGTGCGAGATCTTTCTGAGGTAATCGTGAACAATGTCGAAATGGTAAGAAGGTGCATACCGAGGCTTGTCCTGAGCCTTAAAAATGTTTCCATTGTGGAAAGATTGATCATTTTAAACGGAATTGTCCCAAGTTAGGTGCCGAAAGACAAGGGAGTTAAACTTTGCAAGTTGGGATGGGTGCTTCCAAGGGAAATCATAAGAATGTTCCTGCTCCTTCCTCCCTTACCGCTCACAAGACCAAGACAAGGAGCAATATTGTAATCCAAAATCCTTCTCATCCTCAGACATATACACAAATTAGGATATATGCAATGACTAAGGAGGATGTTTATACCAACCCCAATATTATCATAGGTAATGGGTTTAAAGTTTAAATCTTTATAGTTAATATTATCAAAAAGTATGCATAAAATCTTAGGAGATAGTAAATATGGTGATTGTACACATAAATGATTGACATATGCTTAGAACCTAAATTTCTTTAATAATGACACCAAATATTTTGTATGATAATGTTTATATGTTTTGCACCTTTGAGACTACATATAGGGAAATTGATGAATCATTATATTATTTTAAGTCTACATGGGGAATAAAGTCTAGTTCTACAAATAGGGAGTTTCCAACATTAGATAGGGTAGTAATTGGTGTCAAAGTATTTTGGAAAGAGTATAGAGTTACAGTAGCAGAAACATTTTGTGAAAATAATTTTAGAGTGTTTAAGAGAAAAATATGAAGGATTGGAAATTGATGAATATTAATCTAACCATGTTAAGATTGAGAAACTAACCTTGGAGAAATTTCTTGTGAATAGTTATGATGACTCTCCTTAATCAAAATGCATATGTATTGATTGATACTGGTGCTAATAGATCTTTTGTTAGTACTATATTTTCACGGCATGCCGATAGAGAATTGTCTCCTCTTGAAGATGAATTGCTTATACGGACTCCTTTGGGTGAACAGGTAGTAAGAAGTTTAGTGTATAAGGGTTGTGAAGTTAAGGTTAGAGAAATAGTATTGGAGATACACTTGATTCCTATTGAGATGCATGAATTCGATATAATATTAGAAATGGATTGGTTATCTTGGTATAGAGCCATGGTGGACTATTTTGTAAAAATGGTTGAGTTTAGAAGATCAAATGCCTTAATATGGTGTTTATTGGGGAATGCCAAGTATTACTAACTTGTATGGTCTCAGTTTTGAAAGCTCGAAAGATGATTAAGAAAGGATGCCAGGCTTATTTAGCTCATGTAGTCCAAACTTACAAGATATGCCGATGATAAAAGAATTTCTGGATGTCTTTTCTGAGACATTGTCAGGGTTAACCCCAGATCAAAAATTTGATTTTACCAATGACTTACTCACAGGAATAGCACCAATCTATGTCCCTCCTTATAGGATGGCTCCTGCATAATTAAAGGAGTTAAAGGTATAGTTGCAAGAATTAATTGATAAGGGATCTTTTAGGCCGAATTCATTGCCGTGGGGAGCAACAATTTAGTTTGTTAAAAGGAATGATGGCACCTTAAGGTTTTGCATTGATTATAAACAGTTAAATGGGTGACAATTAAGAACAAATACGCCCTTCCTAGGATCGATAATCTTTTCGATCAGTTGCAATGAATATAAGTATTTTCAAATATTGATCTTCGATCCGGATATAATCAACTTAGAATCAAGGAAACCAATATTTCTAAGACTTCACACTAGGTATGCTCATTACAAGTTCTTAGTGATGCCTTTTGGTTTAACAAATATCTCAACTGCTTTTATGGATCTTATGAACCGAGTCTTCGACCAGTATTTGAAAATGTTTGTGATTGTTTTCATAAATGATATTTTGGTGTATTGTAAGAATGATAAAGGAATTGCAAGGATCTTTAGATTGTACTTCAGATACTTCGAGAGAAGCAGTTATACGCAAAGCTCTCCAATGTGAGTTTAAGCTGAGAGAGGTTGGTTTTCTTGGCCACATTTTACCTGGAGAAGGAATTTTTTATAGATCCTAAAAATATAGAAGCAATCCTTAAGTGGGAGCAACCTAGGAATATTACTGAAATTCAAAGTTTCCTAGGGCTAGCAGGGTACTATCGGAGCTTTGTTGAAGGGTTCTCTTTGATAGCAGCTCCATTGTTGAGATTAACCTAGAAAGGTGTCAAGTTTGAATGGGATAACTAGTGTGAGGCTAGTTTCCAAGAGTTTAAGAAAAAATTGATTTCTGCTCCCATTCTCCTACTCCTTATGAGTAGTAGCAGATTTGTTGTGTACAATGATACTAGCAAGCAAGGGTTCGGGTGTGTATTAATGCAAAGAGACAAAGTGATAATCTATGCCTCTAGGCAACTAAAGAAACATGAGGTAAATTAAACCCACTATTTGGAGTTAGCTACAGTAGTGTTTGGTTTGAAGATATGGAGACATTACTTATATGATGAGACATGCCGAATCTATACTGATCATAAAAGGCTGAAGTATTTATTCACTCAGAAGGAGATAAATCTGAGACAATAAAGGTGGTTGGAACTTATTAAGGATTGTGATTTTATTATTGATTATCATCTGGGCAAAGCAATTGTGGTGTGGCAGATACTTTGAGTAGAAAGTCATCAACAAGTTTGGTAAGTATTAGAAGTAGTTATCTCCCCCATCTTAATAGCATTAGTTCCCTTGGAGGAAGGCCAGCTAGTAATAGACATGGTGCCCTCGAGATTTGAGGTAAGGCCGATCTTGATAGATAGAATCCGAGAACTATAAATATCCGATGGGGAGTTAAAATTAGAACTTGAAAAAATTCAAAGGGAGGAAGGAACTGAATTCAAAATGAGAGATGATGGTATAATGGTGTTTAAAGATAGAATTTTGTTCTGAATAAGAGTGATCTTTAAAAGGCCAAACTAGAGGAAGCTCATAATTCAGTTTATGTTCTGTATTCAGGGAGTATGAAAACGTATTGGAGACAGCTATTGGTAGCCAGAACAAAAAGGGACATAGCTAAATATGTAGCTAAATGCTTAATATGCTAGCAAGCGAAGGCGAAACATCAAAGACCAGCTGGAGTTCTCCAACCCCTATCAATTCCCGAGTAAAAGTAGAAGCACATAATGATGGACCTTGTCACTAGATTTCCAAGATCTCAGGCTGGACATGATGCCATATGGGTAATTGTGGATAAGCTTACTAAGTCTGCTCATTTCCTTCCTATTCGAACTACATATTCATTAGAGAAGCAATCCAAAATATACATTGATGAGATTGTGAGATTGGATAAGGTGCCAATATCTATTGTGTTGGATAAAGATCCACGGTTTACTTCTCAATTTTGGTCGAAACTACAAAAGTTTTTAGGGACTAAGTTAAAGTTCAGTACAGCGTTCCATCCTCAGACTGATGGCCAGTCTGAGAGGATGATCCAAATTTTGAAAAATGTGCTTTAAGCTTGTGTTCTTGACTTCTCTGGTAGTTAAGATAAACATCTCCCTTTAGTGAAATTTGTTTATAATAATAGTTATCAATCTAGTATTTGGATGCCATCGTATGAAGTATTATATGTGAGAAAATGTCGAATTCTATTATGTTGGGATGAAGGCAAAGAAAAAAAGATCGAAAGCGTGGAGTTTATTCATATTGCAGTTGAAAATTTTAAAATAATTTGACAAATGATGAAAGTGGCACAAAATCGTCCAAAAAACTACGCTGATAGAAGAAGAAAGCCATTAGAATTTGGGATAGGTGATATGGTATTCTTGAAAGTATCACCTTGGAAAAGGGTGATCTATTTCTGGAGTCGAGGAAAACTAAACCCTTGATACATCATTGAGATAATTGGAAATGTAATACATAGATTTGAGTTACATCTAGAGTTAGAGAAAATCTATGACGTGTTTCATGTGTCCATGCTCAAGAAGTACATACCGGACCTGTCGCATGTTCTTGAAAAGCCTCCAATTAAGTTGAAAGAGAATTTGAGTTTTGAAACTAAATTGATTGCAATTTTAGATCATCAAGTTAAAATATTGAGAAATAATGAGGTAACTATAGTTAAAGTTTTGTAGAGAAACGATCGAGTAAAAAAGATGATATAGGAACCAGAGGATCAGATGAAAAGATAATATCCCTACTTGTTTAAAGGTAAGAGATAGTGAATTTTGAGAACGAAATTCTTTTATGGGGATAGAACTTGTAAGACGAGAATCTAATGTTTATTTGTATTAATATATTGTACCCTATAGGGTGAATCTTGACAGTATAAATTTAAATCATGAAATTGAAAGAATTAACAATTGAAATTGGGCATTGGTGTGAATAAATATGAAATCCAAAATTTTGGAATTCAATTTCTTGAGCCCATTCAGGAGCTCAAAACTTGAGTTTTGATTCTCATTTTCTTTTTTCTCTTCCTTTCTTTAGGAAACAAGAGCTAGAAATGTCAAAAAGGTATTAAATAGGGCATTTAATGTTATTTTTCCTTGTGATGAGTCATATTGGAAGAAATATATAAAAAAAAAGTGGGGTTAAAATATTTATGTGTGTATTAACCCAAAGAGAGAGAGATGAATTTTTGAACCTTCTATAAGATTTTTATGTGCGTCGACCAAGAAAGAGAAAGAAAGAAAAAGAGTGAGAGAGAGAGAGAGATAGAAGAGCATTTCTCTTCTTCCCATACCCTAACCACGAGTTTCATTTCCTTCCCCCTCAAAACCACCTCAAATTTCATCAAAATCAAATTTTAAACTTGAAATAAGTTATCACCATCTATGTATACCTTATACACAGTCTCTAGGAAGTGTAAAATGGTGTGAAAAGTGTTTAGACCATGCTAAAAACATTGAGAGAATAAGAAGGTCGAGGAAGCAAAATAACAAGTGAATTTTGGAGTTTAGGAAGCTAAGTCCAAGGTAAACTTAAATTTATGGTTTTAGATTTTAATTATCATTGAAATCATGCTAAATAGTATATTTAATAATCTAAAGTTAGAAGTGTGTTGAAAGGTTAGAACAAAAATGGAACCCATAATTTTCTACAAACAGAAAAATTTAACCTTGATGTGATCATTCAGTCATAACATATTCTGCACATAGGCAAATTAAGTGAGTTTTCCTTATTATGAAACAGACTTCCAGATCTTAAAAATGACATATGATTTGCTGGATTCTGATGAGAATTGGATTTTTAATGATTTTTCAAATTGATGCACTTTGCAGAGGAATAATCTGTTTCTGTCCTATTTCGACTGTGTAACTTACTTCAACTTTGAGATGTCTTATAGGCTAAATTAGACTAAACTCTGAATATAAAAGTTATAGATTTGAGTCTTATCATTAATTTGAGATTTGAATAAAGTAAATTGAATATATGTAGTGAAAGTTATAGCCATTTTTCTATGACTATGCATATTAGAGTTATACAGTTAGTGCAAATACATGATAAATTTAAATGTATTTGTGTGATTGGAATAACTCTCGGTTATAAACATTAAAAATGTTGTTTCATGTATGGTCTTCAAGTAAAAATTAGAATCCGAAAATTTTAGTCTGAGATATGATCATTCCTCTAAGACATATGGAAGTTGGGTACATGTAATATTGGTTGGAATTGTAAAATTTGGAACGGAATTAGGTATTCGGTAGAGTTAATGAATACCAAAATAATAGAGACACATTTTTCATTTGCACCATCATGTATTTAATTTCATGTTGTATTGAATAAATGTCGAATCTTAATTTTAAATTGTGATTTATATAACATTTAGGCAAAAATCTTTCAACCAAGGATAGAGTTGAGGATTTGGACTATTACGAGTGCACACCCTTTCCAAATAGTGAATGGGATTTTTATATCTTATTTTAATAAGAAATGATTTTTATTTGTTTTGAAAATCTTATTTTGAAAAGCGGTTTTATAATTCAATTTGAGTGTGGTATGTTCTCTTAAAACAGTGATGCTGGAAATGTGAAATTGAGATGTTAATACCACATGATTTACATTGTTTGATTGATTAATATTCATTGAGACAAAAATGAATATGGGTTGCAAAATGGTTTTAGAATTTAATTGCGAATGAAAATTTGTTTTATAATAACTGATTTTTTATGTAGATACCATAATTTATTACTCACTCATGACTGACTAGAGTCAGAGCGGAATGAGTGGAGTCAGAGACTGAATTGGAGTGGTGTGATATAGGGGTTTACCTACCTAAATTTGCAGTTGAGCAGCCATGAGTCACTAAGGATGATGTCCAAGCCAACTCCAAGAATGGGACATTTTCATATAATTAAATGAATAAAAACCTTTGATAGATCCAACTTTTGATCCTGGCTAAGGTTTTGGATTGAAAAGTACATTTTCGGTAATCTCATGATTTTAAATAAAATGCAACCCATTTTGATGTAAAGAAAAATATTTTTAATTTGAATGCATTGGTTATCAATATTTTATGAATACTTTTGTAAACTTATGAATCTTTTACAATGATAAAAATGAAATTTGTTGATAATGAATTTAGAAAATAATCATGGTCCCACTCATTGGCATGTACATAGATTTTTCATTCACAGAATACGATTGTACTGATCCTATTTTTTTCTCTCATATTTTGAAGTTTGTAGTTAGTAAGTGCAGTTAAAGGATTTTCTTTTGCGATTGTGACATCTTTCTCGGTCGGAACCATATACTTTATATGAGATAATCCTATTTTGGCTTACTTAGTTGTAGATGGATCTATGGGGAAGGTTAATGGAGGCTGAACTTTGTTGTGCTATGGATTATTTATAGAAACTTTATTACTTTTATATATGTACATTCTTATTTTGATGAGTCACTTGTGTTAAAATTATTGAAACTTTATTTCTCTCATTTTGAAAGAAATCTTACGGATAATGATTCATGATTATAAAGAATTGATTGAGAATTGAGATTATATTGATGATAGATTAGTCTTGTGGGGGTCTCAGAGAATGTGCCCAGGGTTGCACGTAGTTTAAGACAACACAACAGTTGTTGCATGCTCGGGTCCGAGAACCGAAGTGTGACAAATTTTCTATATGCATTATATACCAAATTTCTTTTATGTACTAAGCGTAGATATTTATCAATAAAACTAATTCAAAATACTTTTTTTCGATCCTATTATAATGTCAGAACAATCTAAAAGATAATAAATCAATTAGAAACAATTAAGAACAATGGCAAACCAGACAATTTTTTGAACAGAATTTCAATAATTAATACATTAAACACTCTAACCTTCATAGGTTAAAATGGAGTTATATTGACAAAGAAACTTGACCATTCATAGAACAGTGTACAACCAATAAAAATAAAAACATTAACGAGAAAGAAAAGAGAAAACTATGTTGAGGCTTCTCCTTCTCTCCCTTAATGTCTACCCTCCTTTGACTTTTCCAAGGATGCATCCTCTAGCCTCCTCTTGCATATCTTGTATCCTCACCCTTTAAACTATGCTAGATTTAGATGTTAAATCCTATATTGCAAACCAAATACAATAGTGAAAAAAATAATTCGAGAAAGAGGATTGAATGTACCTCCAGCCATTCTCGATTCCGAAGATCTTTGACAATGGTAATAGCACCAAGGTGACTTTGGAACGTCCACGGATTCCGATAATCTCCGACAATTGCAATAACACCAAATAACATGCACAAGCCTTTGAAGCTCTCTATTTCTCTCAATTTCTCTCAATAGATGGTATGGAGAGTTGAAATTGGATTTAGAGACCCAATACACTAGAAGGGGTTTATATAGGCTCTCAACCATCAAAGAGACTTTAAAACCCCATAATTGTCACCCTGGAATATTGTTGATCATAATGAGGATTTAATCAAATATTCATAATCGAAAACAAGATTAATTGTGTGGAGGTTTGAATGGGACACCTAAATGTGGCCAAATGCATCCCAATTCAAATCTCTTCCATTCTTCATCACATTTAATTCTTTTTCGGTTATGTTTTCCCCATTAACTTTATTTTGAATGCATTAACTCTCATTCATGGGATTTGAATTTTAAAATTCCTAACATTCTCCCACTTGGTCCAGCAAACTGACTTGAAATCAAAATCAAGTCAACTCTGTATGAAAATATAGTACATGAGTCATGGCAACAAGTCCTTTAAAAGCGAGTACTGTCTTTTGTGTACTACGATGCATTCAATTTTCTAACCTTATGGTGACATTTACTTTATGAATAAACCTTACATTTACTCAGGATCCAAACTTGATAAATTTATCTCAAGACAATAATATGTGTACAATTTTATTAAGAAAATTCAACTCTGAGTTTCATTTAAATAAGACAATAAACCCATATTTACAACATGATCCCTAAATCTACTTGGTGGCATACCTGTGGTTAAGGGATTGGCCAACATACAATCAATACTAATGTGTTGGATTACAACTTTATTTTCCAACACTCTTTCCCGTCAATGTGCTTACTTCGACTACCACTCTTATTATTCTTAGCAAAAAATACAACAGCTGAATTATCACAAAATATATATAATGGTTTAAGTATAAAATCTAAAACCCTAAACCTGGATATGAAACTCTTGAGCCACACCGCGTATAACGTAGCCTCAAAACACGCCATGAACTCAGCTTCCATAGTAGAGGTTGCAGTCAATGTCTGCATAGCACTCCTCCACAATCAACTCCACCGGCCATCATAAAGATGTACCGGACATTGATTTCTAGGAATCAACACAGCCGGCAAAGTCCGAATCTGAGTAACCAACTACTTCCAGATTGTCGATTCTTCTATATGTAAGCACATGTTTCTTGGTGCCTTGTAGGTATCTCAACACCTTCTTTGCAACCTTCCAATATTCCAAACCTTGGTTACTTTAATAACCACCTAACATCCCCACAGCATGCGTTACATCAGGTCTTGTGCAACCTGTGCATACATGAGATTTCCAACAACGGAAGCATATGGGATGTTAACCATCTATTCCCTTTCCAAATCTATCTTAGGGCATTGGTCCAAATTGAAATTATCCCCTTTAACAATCGGAGCTATACTTGATGAACAGTTCTCTATCCTATATCTCTTAAAAACTTTATTGATGTAAGTCTCTTTAGATAGTTCCAAAATTTTATGGAATCTATCTCAATATATCTTTATGCCGATGACATAAAATGCATCGCCTAAATCTTTCATCTCAAAGTTCTTAGAGAGGAACTATTTCACTTCATATAGCATCCCTTTAGCATTAGTGGCAAGTAATATATCATTCACATAAAGGACAAGGAAACAGAATATATTCCTACTGATGTTGAGATATATGTATTGATCTACAATATTCTCTTCAAAACCGAATGAACTGACTACATTATGGAATTTCAAATACCACTGACAGAAGGTTTATTTCAACCCATATATGGATTTCTTGAGTTTGCACACCAAATGCTCACTACCACTAGAGGAGAATCCTTCAGGTTGACATATGTAAATCTCTTCCTCTAGTTCCCCATTAAGAAAAGTCATTTTCACATCCATTTGTTGTAATTCTAGATAGAAATATGCAATAAGTGCCAGAATGATGCGGAAAGAATCTTTCTTGGATACCGGAGAAAATGTCTCCGAGTAATCAATTCCCTCCCTTTAGGTGAACCCTTTAGTAACAAGCTGGTCTTGTATTTCTCGATATTGCCCAATGAGTCTGTCTTAGTTTTGAAGACTCATTTATATCCGATGGGTTTTACCCTATTTGACAATTCTACAAGATCCCAGACTCTATTGCTTCTCATGGAGTCCTACTCATGGCTTGTGAAAACGTTTTTGGATCCTTTACGACTTCGACGTTATAGTCAAACTCTTGAAGATATACCACATAGTCATCAAATATAGTTGACCTTCTCTCTTAAATAGATCTCCTTAATGTACATTTAACATTCTCCGTAAGAGAAGGTTGACCAACTTGATCTTGGTCAGCTATTTGTGGAATTTTTTAGTTATCACTCATACTCTAATTTGTATCTGTAGGCACTTGAGAGTCATTTTGGACGACAACCAACTTGGAACTTGAACTTGATAGGTCCCTTTCAGGAGTTAACTCTCGAAAGTTATCCGTCTCACTGACCAAATCATTCTCTAGAAATCTAGTATTCCTAGATTCCACAAATCTAGTGTGGTAGTATGGACAATAAAACCAGAATCCTTTAGACCTTTTGGCATAGCCGACAAAGTATCCACTTACGATCCTTGGATCCAGTTTCTTTTCTCGTGGATTGTAAACCCTTATCTCTGCAGGACAACCCCAAATGCGTACATGTCTTAAACTAGGTTTCTAACTTTTAAATAACTTGAAATGAGTTTGGATATTGTTTTAGTTGGAACCCTATTTAAAATGTACGCTGCCGTCTAAGAGCTTCTGTACATAAGAATTTAGGCAATTTGGATCTAGTCATCATGCTCCTAACCATATCAAGTAAGGTCATGTTCTTTCTTTCAGCTACCACATTCTGGTCAGGTGAACCAGGTATGGTATATTGGGTAACAATCCCATTTTCTTGAAGGACCTTTGCAAATGGATCTTGTGCTTATCCATTCTCTGTATACCTTTCATAGTATTCTCCACCTGTATCTGACCTTACGATTTTTATTTGTTTATTGTATTGTTTCTATACTTCTGCCTTAAAAATTTTAAATTTTAAAGGCATCCAATATTTTATCCTTATGGCGAAAGATGTAGAGATACATATATAGTGAATAGTCATTTATAAATGAAATGAAATAACTATGACAATACGAGTTTGTATCTGGAGTGCAAATGTTCGTATGTATGATCTCTAGCAATTCTGAGCTCTTCTTAGCACCCCTTTGACTCTTGTTGGTCTACTTTCCCTTAATGCAGTTTACACAAATCTCAAAATCAGTAAAGTCTAAAGTATCAAGTACCCCATCCTTTACCAATTTTTCTATTCTTTTTATGAAGATGTGTCCTAATCTCCGGTACCATAACATAGAAGAATTTTCCTCAATAACACTTCTTTTAACCCCTTTATGTGTTACATTTATGCAAGTATTATCTTGTAAAGTAATAGTATATAATCCATCCAATAATAGACTATAACCAACAACATTTGAACTATAAAATAATATCATTTTATTACTAAAATGGAAAAAGTAATTGAATTGTACAAGTTTTGAAACGGAACTTAACTTCCTAGAAAACTTAAGTACATAAAATACTCTCTCCAATTTCAAGACATGTCCGCTTACTAATATGAGCTCACAATCACCAATGGGCTTTACTCGGGAGCCCATCTTGTTGCCTGAATAGATGAGTTGTTCACGATCCACCGGCTTCCTTAGCTTTTGCAAGTCATGCAACACATTCGTAATGTGGATGGTACAATCAGAGTCAACCACTATGTGTCATGAGAAATCTCAGTCATGCAAGGTTCATAACAAACTAGTGAGATTTCCATACCTTTATTTACAAGCCACCGCTTGTACTAGACACAATTCTACTTCATGTGTCCCTTCTTTTTACAGAATAAATGCTTGGACTCTTTCTTTATGTCCGCCTTTAATTTCGTGCCCTTGGGGTTTGGCTTGGTTTTACCTTTCTTCTTTTCTTGTACTACCACATGTGCACTAACATAACATTGCTTCATCTCCATCAATAGCCTTCCTTCCTCCTGTACACACATGGCTATTAATTCATTGATAAATCATTTCTCCTTATGTATGTTATAGGAGATCTTAAAAGGACCGTAGGGTTGAGGGAGAGAGTTCAAAATAAAGTGCACAAGGAAGAACTCGGACATCTCAACCTCAAAATTCTTTAGTTGAGCCACAATGTCCCGCATCAGTATGATGTAATCACGCACACCGTGAACATTAATGAGCCTCATGGAAGAGAATTGCATAATGAGGGTATTAGCCTAACATTTCTCCGATGCCGCAAATTGCTCATCTATAGCCTTAAGAAGAGCACGGATATTGGTATGCTGATTAACTGAGTCACGGATACCAGTCAAAATTTTGCTCTTTATGAACATGATATTTAGACGATTATATCGCTCCCATTTTTCATAAAGAGTCTTTTCATCTATAGAACTGGTATCGGTCACCGGAGGTGGCTCGTCCTTCCGTATAGCATAGTTAATATCCAAGCAGCCTAAATGGAGAAGTACAATTTCCCTCCATTTCTTATAATTCTCTCCGTTCAAATCAAGAAAATCAAATTTCAAATCTATAGTTTGGAATACTGCAAAATAAATAAACATGGTTACTAATTATATATGAGGCATTTAATATATGTCTACCAATGTAAATATACAAAAATAAATCTATGATATAGAAATTGTCTATGGACTAAATTTTTAATTCTATTAGATTTACTTAACCTTATGATAAGGTTTATCAAAAATAGATCATTCCTCGATATATGTGGGTTAATTGAAAAACTACCAATAGCTAGTCTTTTCTTAATGATTATCATTTTCTACTTAGTCCTACAAGACATTTTTTTTAGTGCATTAGGTAGGTTCCCAAATAGGTGGTGAGTCACTTGGAACCGTTTAAAAACTAGACAACTTTAGACTTATCCCCATCTTTTTGACAGAACCAGTCTAGAAATGCATTAAATTAACCGCACTTATAGTATTACATAGAAAAGGGATCTCACATAAGTAAACTACTATTGAAATAACTATTTTGATATCTTATTTTTCATTTTATTATTTTCATACAACAAAAATTTATGTGGGATAAAATTCATTACATAAAAATAATTTTCATATCAAATTTATCTTTTTCTTAATATGATCATGCATTTATATATAATTTTCTATTTAATTGTAGTTGTTATGACTAAACCCTAATTAATTTTAAAAATTATATTGATCATAAGAATAATAATATTAATCAATTTTGTCATACTAAGGTGTATAAAATAAAATTACAATTAAATTACCTAATACATTTTATTAATTTTGTACCTTCCCTTATGTACAAAATATTTTAAAAATTAATTTTATATACAATATTTTAATATAAAGATCTAATGTGAAATAATTGAAACTTTATTAGACCTTTGAAAATATATCGTAGGGATTTGATTAAAAAATGAATGACCCCTTTAAAGATTATTTAATACAAAGTATAAATGATTTTCCAAAAAGAAAAAAATTGACCATGTGGTCATTCATTGAATAAATGAATATTTAAAATATTGTAATTTTTTCCAATTGTCCTTTATGGCCCATTTATTTCATTTTATGTACTTTTAATATTGTCATCTTCTACTTGATGGACCTCAAGGGTCCCAATCCGGAATCAATGGCTTTTGGCGAGTCCATATGCCAGAATCACCGAAAAGTGCAGAAATATTTTAAAATAATTTTAAAACATAGTTTTAGTTATAATGATATAAGTATTTCAATCGAGTTCAACTTTTAAAAAAATCAAGATTTTTTTGTCACTAATTCAAAATCCGAAAATCATAATTTTTTGAAAACATTTTGAAATTCATCATAATTTTGAAGATAGAGAACAAAATGCTCTGATACCAAATGTTAAATCCTATATTGCAAACCAAATACAATAGTGAAAAAAATAATTCGAGAAAAATGATCGAATATACCTCCGGTCATTCTCGATTCCAATGATTTTTGACAATTGTGATAGTACCAAGGTGATTTTGGAACGTCCACAGATTCCAACAATCTCCGACAATTGCGATAACACCAAATAGCATGCACAAACCTTCTAAACCCTCAATTTCTCTCAATAGATAGTGTGGAGACTTGAAATTGAACTTAGGGATCCAACGCACTAGGAGGGTGTTTATATAGGCTCTCAACTATCAAAAAACTTTTAAAACCTCATAATTGTCATCCTAAAATATTGCTGGTCATAATAAGGATTTAATCAAATATTTATAACAGAAAACAAAATTAATTGTGTGGAGATTTGAATGGGACACCTAAATGTAGCTAAATGCATCTCAATTCAAATCTCTTCTATTCTTCATCACATTTAATTCTTTTTCGGTTATGTTTTTCCCATTAACTTTATTTTAAATGTATTAACTCTCATTCATGGAATTTGAAATTCCTAACATTGGAATCTAAACTCATCCAACAAAACTATGAAATCACATTCAAGAGTGAAAGTTCCATCTTGTCCTTAATGATAACCAAGAGAAAAAATGTGCTATAAATTCTGCTTGGGTGCATGTGTGGTTAAATATTGTAGTTGTACTGATAGTTGATAGGGTGGGATCGCGTGTTATATCTCTTAATCAAATTTTAAATTTAAAATTTAGGAATAAAAAAAAATTATATGAGAATTATTTCTCTAAATAGTGCCTCCGTAGATACTGAACCGCATTGGTAGTTGCACTCAAATATGAAAGTCTGGGTTCTGAGGAGTATTTGGCTTAATATGGTGTAGCTACGCTCATTGATAAGGTGCGATAAGATGGTGCATGTGCGCCAATGTTAAAAAATTTTGTGCCATTGTTGTTATATATGATGCTTATATGGGCATTCTATGGTCACTTTCTTTCTAGTTTACTTTCCACGTATAACTGGTGATTTTCCATGGTACAGTTACTCCAGCGAGTGATGTTCTAGCTGCACCAGCTGTGCTTGGGAGAAAAAGAACTTCTTTGTTCTTGCAGATGCCAGTGTGCCGCGAGTGAAATTTGTGTTTCTGGAAACAGTAAAAAGGAGAATATTACTAATTACTTGCGAGTGGAAGGCATCTATTTCTCGAATTTGCAATCTCATATTTACATATGTTAAAATTTCTCATTTATGTGATATTATTTTTGTTATTTTAAATGTTTACTCCTAGTGGATATGGCGAATAAGCAAGAAGTTTCAATCATGGAGGGAGCATGCAATATTGGAGCTTGTCTATTTCTTGAAAAGCCTCTCCACCTCAGCACATTTGGATTTGTAAAGAAAAAGAACGGAAATTACAACAGAAGGTGGGCTCTTCTGGAGCTGCACTGACAGTTGAGAAAATTAGAAAGCCAAGTCCAAGCAACAGTCCCCATTTTAAAAGACAAAGGCGAATCTAATACTAGGGGCAGTGCAGTTAATACATTCACAAACAGAGAACATGAAATGTCTGCAGGCATTGGTAATACCTCTGGTTTTACTCAACAGCCTCAAAAGAAAGACATCCTTATTTCTTGTTCAGGCATGGATCGATCTGCTGGCAACATACATTTTGAGCCAGAAAGCGACTGACTCATCAAAGAAAAGAAGACTTGCATGGCACAAGGAGAAAATGAAAGTCATCCATTGGTATATCTGTCCTTGCATTTCTCTCTCCTTTCCTCCATCCCTTTTCTCTCAGTTCGATTTTCTCTGTCTTTGTCGATAGTCATTCATGACCACATAGCATTTTCCTTCTCCTTATTGATAGTCATTTGCGATGAAATCAAAGATAAAGATATTTGGGCCCCTCTCTGGTGTCTTCATTCTCTCAATTAAATAAACAAGATAGCTAGTAGAGACGACAAATACAAGAAAGAAAATTTGAGCAATTGAGCAAGAGAGAAAAGTGAAGAGAGAAAAAAGAACAGGGAGAGTAGCAACGACAGGCAACCATCAGTAATGATAAGAGAGAGTAGAGAAATCAATCATATCAGAGGAGAGTGCAATTGTGGTCAGAGAAAGTGGAAAAGAGAAAACTGACCCTGAAGAGAAAAATGACGAGAGAAAAGAGAAGAGAGAGTGGCTGTAGGCCACCAAAGGAGAGCTAGAAACAAAGATCATTCAACAATCGATCGAGATAGATAAAAAAGGGAGAGAGATCAAAGAGCGGGGAGAGAGAGTTGACACGGAAAGAAAGTTATATTTACCGACGGATAGTTGACTTAGCAAAATGTGATGCTAAATTCCTTAACCAAGTTTCCGACTTCGACTCGCAACTTGAATATAGAAAAAACTACGTTAAGAGAATAAGCTCTTTAAATGAGTCACTAAAGTCCCGAACCGAATTAGTTGGAACATAACTCCAGATACCAGTTAGTATAATACCCAAAAAAAAAAAAGGAAAGAAAGTTTTTTTAGTTTTTTCGCAATATTTCTTCTGGTGGCATATTCATGGTTTTTATCCCAAAACCAAAACTGATTCAAAATGGCTTAGAATAGGTCATGAATTCTAGTTGTGCTCATGGTACAGAATTTTCCCCAAAAAAATAAAAAAAAAATAAATAAATAAAATAGTCTCAGAAAATGGTCATTTTGCCGAGCATTTTTAAGACGTTTAAGGGAAAGAAGGGGACGATCCAATTCCACCTTTTTGAAAAACTCTACAAAACACAACTAGAAGAGACATCGCTAAAGACATTGTTAAGCCAAACGCATTGTTAAGGACATTGTTCTTGGTCGTTTAAATCAAACGGTCTGAAAAAACTGCCAAAGTAAAATGGATGATCTCAAATCATTAAAACTATAAACAATGGCTAAAGTTTGTTTATAATGCAAACCTTAAAGATAAAACAAATTGGCATGCAAGACCTTGTTCTAAAGGCAGCAGCCCTGTGTCTATATGAACTGTTAGAATCACAATCAAGATTAACAAGAAGTATATGAACCCTCTGCCTTTGTAATAATAATGCCAACATAAAACCTCAGATAGCAAAACCCGTCAAAATCACCTGAATAAACCCATTGAACAGGAGAAAAAGAAAGCACCCAAATTTAAAATGCCACGGCAATAATGAAATCAATCAAACCAACCAATTCAAGATTTCTAGCTATATGTATATGCTTAGTAGCAAAATTAAGTTCTGAATATGTAAGTGTAATACTAAGATTGGTGTTTATGTTATCTTGTAAAAAAACTTATTAAACAACTACTGGTATTTGGAAATTTATAACAATTTTTTTTCATGTACAAGATGGTTACAAATTAATTATTAAATATATTTTACTTGCTATTACAGAAAAAGAAAAGGAAAAATAAAGGGAGAATCAACTTTTATGGATACAAGGGTTGAACAACCCTGAGCCGAATATGAT
Organism: Dillenia suffruticosa; assembly: GCA_033439265.1. NCBI lineage: Eukaryota > Viridiplantae > Streptophyta > Magnoliopsida > Dilleniales > Dilleniaceae > Dillenia > Dillenia suffruticosa. The sequence goes on along the minus strand of JAVTVX010000015.1, from coordinate 18,225,582 downwards.
CCATGACATACCACCTTTTATGTGCTTTTTACCCGTTGCTTTTGGCCAAAGAGGTAAAGTTTAACCTGTTTAGAAAAGAATGGGACAAAAAAAAATAAAGATAAAAAGATAAAAAAACAGAAATACTTAACACATGATAGCTGTAATTAAAATCATCTTAAACAGCAAATATATTTGCACACCAGATGAAAGATTGGAAAATGAAAAGATCAAGGCCTCACAAATCCAAATTGAAAATCAATTACCTAAAGATTGGAAAATCAAAAGATCAAGGCCTCACAAATCCAAATTGAAGATCAATTACCTAATAAGTGGCTTGCGCTGCGGTGTTGATGTAGAAGTGTTCCCACTTGATGCTGGTGGCATCAGCTCAGCAGCCTTCATCATATGGACAATTGAAAACATAGAAGAAAATAATCTGTATAACTCACTGAAGCAAAAAGTTCCTAGACTAATTTCACACTAAAATAAACAGAATGGTATTTGACCTCATTTCCAGAGTAATACAAATCTGGAACCCATACCACCAGGGAAAAAATAAAGTGACATTTCAATTCCAGGACATAAATCACAAAACAATGGCCGCTGGAAAATTTTCTACCTAATGTAGTGGAAGGGGATTGGAAGTGAACAAGTTCATTAACCAAACTAATCAAGCACTATAATTGCATAACCAACCAAATGTATAGCATTCAAGGAGAAAAATAAAAATGTCAAATTAGGTTCACTCAAAAATGTTAATCATAACATCATCAATTTGATCATTTACAACAGGTGGATTTGACAATAAGACCTTCGAGATGTAAAGTGCCTGCCTGGTGACATTTGCGCCACAAATAAGCAGCATAAGTATTCACCTCTTTGTTCATCACAAAGATAAAACATTCATTTAAAAGAGGCTTCAACAAGTTACTGGCAAAATGTGGATGATTTCTTTCTCATTGAATCAAAGGTGCTCTTTTTTATTATTATTATTATTGGTTTTTTTTGGGGGGGGGGGGGGGGAAAGGTATGCTAGATTCTTAAATCAACTCATCTTAAATCATTTTTCAAGCTTCTTTCCCCGTTTTGCAATCACCTCTTCAAAGGATTGGACAAAGATGATGTTAAAAGGATTGGAAATTGCTCCTTTTTAGCTTTAGATTTATTTTAACTTAGTTTGCTTTAACCCTTGGGAGCATATCCTCCTCATAAATTCTTTTTCTTTTATCAGTATCCTCCTCGTAAATTCTTTACCCATAGGATCTCTTTGTTCTAGCATGCGAGTGTGTTACAAGGGAGGAAAATGAATTAAACAAAAATGAAAGAATTTAAGAACTGTGAAGTAATACCTCAAGCTCATCCATGCCCCAAGGTTGATTCATACCAATGTTAGCCCCAACTCCTTTCTCTGTTGAGGTCATAGTCAGTGATACAGCCCTTTTCGCTGTAGAAGATTCCATGGAGCTGCCATCAGTGTTATTGTTCCCTCCTACACTTATGACTTGGTTCTTATAGAAGTCATCTACAAGTTCATCAGGTTCTTCCGGAAACACTTGATGGGCATTGTATGGACCAGACAGTATTTTCTCAATTGCTAGTTTCTCTGCCTCTTTAGAACTATTTGAAGCAGCAGAGGCAGTAGAGGAAGGTCTGAATGGTGGAGTGGATATTACATGTCTATCAAGTTCACCATTCTGTAATGAGTTCTTCTGAAAACTATTTGTGTTGTCATGACCATAATTTTTAACTCTTTTCCTGGTTTCACCAGATGCATTCCCTTCATCTCCTACAGCAGACATGGTGTCACCGCTGACAGAAGGGCAGCTCTCAAGAGGCACCCCGGAGGAGAAAGGTGCAGTAGGGGAACTTCTGGTATTGCTAGCTCCCAGATCACCATTCTCACGCTTTCTTTTCTTTTCATTTTCTGCTGTATCCATGACTGTTTTCGTCTCACATGGCTTATCCACTTCAAAAGAGCCAGAAACCTTCTGCTCAGGACTCCGCTTACTCTCCCATACTATTTTAGGGCGGGAAGGTCGAACGCCACCAGGAAAGGCAAAGTTGGGTACATTCCTTCTTTTAATGTGTGTCACAGTAATCTCCATGCCAGGCTTCCATAGAGAATACAAGCCAACAGAACGCTTAAATTCCTCAACTGTCAACCTTATGTCAAATTGTTCACCTTCATTAACTGGAACACCTTGCTTTCGTTGCAAACCCATGAAATAACAGCAATGAAAAGGTCTGGATTTGTCCGAGTAGTCACGAGGATGAGGGTGGCATTGAAGCATCTTATAAGTATGTCTCTCAATCTGAATATGAACACGAACAGATGAAATTAAGCCAAAAACATCAAAAGCAGGCAACACATACACCAGAAAGCAGAATGCATAACCTTCAGTGTAAGCTGACGGAGACGAGACTCCACCCATCCTTTCCAATTCATCAAGTCATCAGCATTTGCTGCTGTGATGTCTATCTGCAGATAGTTTTTGTATGAATCAAAAAAGGGATAAGATTCAAAAAGAGTGTTCCAGTCTGCCTTGTTCATCTCCATAGCCTGCGGGAATGAGAAGACACTGTATTCAATAGAAGAAAAATGAAGGAATTATAGATCCAAAAAATGGAAACAAAAAGGTAGCAACAAAAACATGAATAAAATAAGGAGACCTAACTCGGCAACAAAAATCTGCGTTCTTTCAGCTAACTAGATTATTCAATAATGTCCTCGACAAGGTTGAAAGGAACAATATCTTCACTTACAACTCCATATACCATCATTTGAGTTCATCTTTTACCTAAATCAGCACCTAGAGCATCAAGACGATCAATTTTCCTAACCAGTCTAGAAGTTGCCCCAAAAAAAATGATGAAACCACATTCTTTAATTACCCTTTTATATTAGAAGTGCATGTCCAGGCAATGACATCTCTTTTATAATCTTTTAATATATTTTTTTTCCAGATTTTGATATTACTTTGAGAAGGCAGTTGATTGTTGATCTTTCCCTACTTACCATGGAAAATCCCATTGGAAGTAGCTAACTCATATTAAGCTCAGTATTTTAACTTTAGATCGAGACCAAACCCCCCAAGCACCCCAAACAGCCCAACTACCACCACTACCCCTGCATAAGCAAACTCTCTATAGAATTATCAGCCATTGACAAGTTTTCTTTGAAGCTCCATTATCAATCTAGCATTTCCCTATCTTGTTCATTGGCTACTTAAATATCTTCCATAAAAGGAAAACATTCAAAAGACACGAAGATGGAACAGAACAAATTCCAACTAGAATTACAAAATAAGAGGATCACAACCATAGTAAAGCTAAGGATTCCAAAAAATAAGGACGTTACTCAACATAAACCTTCTGCATAATTTCCTCCAAACCAGCCAAAACAATGCCCAGAAATATCAAAAGTAAATTAGCATCTCCATCTGGAAAAATATGAGAACCTTCTACCAGACCGAGAGACTGATTCGAAGCAACAAGCTAATACCCGAAATAGGCTGAGAAGAGACAAAAGAAACCTGTTCTAATCTTCTAGACCATGGACAGAAAAGGATCCAGGGGCCAACCACTTGCAACTGGGATTTACCAAGATCACATCCAATTATATAGGACCACTGCCTTTCTACAAAGATGGAATTGGAGATGAATCCTTTCCCAGGTAGCCTTCCAGGCAAAGAAACAACCTTAAGGACGCAATATAGATTTCAAAGTCACTATCTACAAGCACCTCTCTAACCTTCAAGGAAATTCTAAGGAAATTCAATAAGACCCACCACAACCTAGTAGTTGACAATTTCCAAGCATGTTCACTTCATTTACGTATGTTGACTGCACAAGCCGCATTCAAACAAGAAGTCCAATACATGGTTAGAAAATAAATGCAGGATACTATTGCTCTGCGCACAAATTAAAAACAGGCAATGCCTACCCACATGGATAAGTTCCACATAATTCATGAGAAAATAGGCACAAATATGTAAATCATAATCATCATACCTCACAAATTTCATTGGCCCTCTGAAACTCATCTGTCATAATTTGCAGAGTACTTGATGAAACATTGTAGCTAGAGTTCATGCAAGGATAAGCAGGAGTGATAATAGGCATCAGATGAAACCTATCTTTGGGGTTCCTTCTAGGATCCCAAACAGGAAGCCCCAGAGACCCTTCTTCAATGGCACAGAGCATGACCGGATTTGGCCAACGCCATTGGGTATAGACCCTGAAGAACCGAGAAACTAACATATTAGGCAGTGCATTTGGATACAGCTGACATATACGAGCAACAAGCAAGGCCCAATTTATACCACCAAGAAAACCTGCAACCTGTTCATTTTTAGAAGTTTAATGTAAGAAAGGAAACAGTGGTAAAAAAGACAGTATAAAATACTGCCAATTAGAATGAGACCTCCATACATTTGAATAAACACCACGTCGCTTTGCCCAAAATCTCATACATCTTAATGTTGTACGAAAACTCTGCACCATGAAAGATGAACACTTATATATTAATGAAGTAGGTAATAATAAAGTTGGGTGTGTTTGTTGATAGGAAAAACTCCTTTTTACATTTTCCTTCCAATTCTTTGGTGGGACTCTACATTACACATTCTGGAGTTTGTTGACCATAATGATGTGTAATTTTTTGAAAGAGTAACACCCTAGTGCTATTTCTGAATAATATTCTCCAAAAGGCGATAAATCAAGGTAAACACCTGAATATTTGGAACCAAACGCAAAATTTGATCAGTTACCCTGCAACCATTCAGACTACGAACTGTCTGCTCATCTGCATTCTGTAAAATAGAGTCTTGAGAGATATCCAAGTCCTGCACCAACATGAACTCTTAATAATGTTAAACCAGAAGCAAACTTGACATAAATATTCTGCTGAACCATGGAAGCATAGTAAGACAATAGACAATGTCATGTTCAATAAGGAATTGCCAATGCCAATAGATGAATTTCAACATCTCTAATACAGCAAAATTTGGAGCAAACATGGAGATAACACAGTAATGAATAATAAAAAATAAATAAAAAATAAAACTTAAATGCAGAACTGTGCAGATGCAGTTGCAACTACTAAAATATCGTGGATAGAAGATGCTATGACTCCAAATGAAGGGAGAGACGCCAAACAAAAAAGCATCCAATGAGATGAGAAGAAGCATCATATATCTGAAATCTGGGCCTTCAATTTAACCTGAAAGAAATCTATAGGAAACACAAACTCCACTCAGCTACGCCATATGTCCCAGACTAGTTGGGATCTGCCACTATAATCAAGCTATACAAGTGGACAGATTAAATAGTAGCATGTCTGGTCCCACAACCTCCTCTAGAGTATACTTAGGTCTACCTCAAGTCCTTGCACTCCATCAAGGATGAAACTATAATTGGACATGCAGTTCAGGCACTGAGGGCCAAAATTGTGTCATTTATGGCATCCAAGTGCCTTCCTAAATCCACCATCCAAAAGCCATTTGAATTCCTTAAGCAACCCCTTGGCAAAACACAATTTCATCCTTTTCATAATTTTCACGGTGTCAATGTTACCAAGACACAGAACAATATCCTAGATCTCATAATATTTTCCATTTTTCTATGTTGACATTTAAGAGAAAGCCAATCCATAATCAAGCCTGTAAAACAGATATGCATAAAGAAATGAAAAGGGATATTTACAAGAAAGCATGATAAAATTAAACAACTGATTCATGGAACTGGCCACTTACTTCAGGAATGACCCAAAGTGACAATTTAGCATAAAGAAGATCTATAGAAACACCATTGAATTTGAATTTCATGACTGGCACATAAGCATCAGGTACTGGGTGTAACTCTGTTACTTCGGGCATCTCTGCCAGCATCCTTTGCAGTTCACCAAAGAAATCTTCCTGCAACAATAGAATAAAGCAATGTTACTTAAATTAGGAAGCAAAATTTTGCAAACAGATGTTAGCCAAGAGATATCACACCTCTCTTGTTGCATGTCTTGGTCCAACACAAAGCGTGTCTATATCTGCACCAGGACCATGCACCTATTTATGGAAACAAAAAGTGACCGACAAAAACTCAGAGCATTTGATAACTGGTACTAGAACGCAAGCCACAAAGCAAATGCAAGAAGAAGGCCACCATTCTCTTTTGGTTAGAATTTAGCATCTTTCTGGAATTGCTTAGAGCCAGTAATAAAAATCTTAAACCATAAAGTAGTTAGTGAAAAATCTTATTTAACAAACAAATATCTACTACTTAAAATGGTATTGAAAGGTTATAAACAACATATGGCATGTCCAACAAGTGCCTTGCAAGTTTCAGGTGACTGTTGTATCCAATGCTATGCTGAACATGTGCATGACTTTTGTTTTGAATGTTTCTTGCTTCAGTTAATACAATATACCTCACAAATCCACCGAACCCAAAACCACCCTTAATCTTATATATATCCCTTTTCCATTACATTGAGGGGTATCAAGCCTTAGATGTATTATGCATAGGAATCAGCATGGAAATACCAACCAAGAGAAGGTAGAGTGGTCCATCCAAATTAAATGTTTGCCCACAAAAATATCTACTCATATAGATAAACTCTTATTTAAGAGAAATTGAGAAGTAGCCTAATCTCAGCTTTCTTTAAACCAGTTACTCAAGAGACATGTCACATTTGCAGCTTCTTAGTCAACATTCCTGAACATCTTCCATCATCCTCCAGATGCAATTGACTAGTTAATGAATTGAACCAATCATGCAAGCAAATGTACTTTAGTCCCCTCCAAACTGTAGTTACAAATAGATACAACTTACTACTATAATTTTCTCCTTTTGATAAGCAAAAGAGAACAGCAAAAAGAACCAAGGGGCACAATGCATGCAAAAACAAAGAAGGGAGATAATAAGAATTATTAGAGTCTTCAAAAGCCCATACATCAAATGTTTCCATTGCAGAATAGACACTCCTAGTTCTTCACCTTGCCACAAAACCTATAATGAATGCATACCACTTATATTCACTGAGCCACTATTACGTTTATCGCTTTCTAAGATTTACCTCATCATTACTTGACCTAAATTCATGTTGTCCTCCTTTCACACTACACCCACCAATTTAGGAAATTCGAACAAGCACTTATGTGAAGAAAAAGTGCACCAATTCTGCCAGACTGAAAGTCCCAGCGCAGCAGAATCTCCGACCATGGCCCACTCTTTTCCTCATATTATTATTCAACCATTAGACATTCTATCGCAATGCAAGTTTTTCTTGCTGGGGAATCAAAGGCAAATAAGATATGGATATGGACGTAAATCAAGTTTTTCCATCCGCAAACCCATGCACTGAACAAAAACAGATGCAAAATAATAAGTCCAAGTTGATATGAAGATTTTCATACCCCTAATCGGTAAGATCCAGAGGTGAAAATCTTAGCATTTGCCTCCTGAACAAGCTGCTCATTTAAACCTTTGGCGCGACTAGTAGTCTTGATCCATATCTTTACAATCTGCTAAATTCCAAAGAAACCAATTCAAAGTAAACCACAAGAAGCCAAATCCACAATAAAAACCTTAGGAAGCCAACATCACGAAAAAGCAAACAAACCTGGTCCAATCTACCCAGCACTTCCTCCCTACTCACAGCCTCTTCCTGGCTTTCGTACAATCCGGCATCTGCCAAATACTGAACACCCACAACAGTAATAACAAAAACAATCTCATTCTCAACAGCAATTCAAGCACAAGTGAATCAAATTGTGAATAACACACAACAAATGAGACCTTTTCTAGTTCCCGGGTCTTGATCACATCATATTCCGATGGTCCGCCCAATGAAATCGGCTCAGTAATGCCAAGCCGTTGCCCAGTATTCCGATTGCTAAATCCAACAGGGGCCATTCAATTAATTTTTTGGTTCTTGGTATACCAAATATATGTCTATCTGGTCAAAACAGAATATTTTGACTATTTTTTTTCTTTTTTTGCAGATTTTCCCAAACAAAGAAGGGACAATTATTCAAAAATCCACCAGAATGAAATCATTGAACAATATAGAACCTCATACTAACAACAAAAAGCGAAAAAAAAAATGTATTCTGCTAATAATTCAGACAATCCATTCATAAGAGAGCCCACAACTACAAATAATTCAGGGACAACAATTAGAGAAAAAGTAACACCCAAATTGTTTACCTCCTTTCTTCCTCTTCTTCTTTTGTTTTTCCTTTTTTTTTTTTTTTTTTTTTGAAATTCAACTGAGTACAAGGCTCCTATAAACAAACCCTAGCCTAACCCAAACCCTATCCGTAACCTTAACCGTAGGTGAAGAAACACGAACTGTGAAGCCAACGATCATCAGAAATTGGGAGAGACGATCTCTTTCCGTGTTTCTAATTTTTCTGTTCAGCTTCTTCGATGAAGCAATCGTATCTGAAGAGGGAGATTACACCCTAGAACGAGAAAAATCAAGGAGAGACAATAGAATTGCTAGTGAGAGAAACAAAAGGAGGTAGAGAGAGACAGAGAGCACTTACAAAGAGTCCGATGAGGCTAGAAAGGACGATTCATATACAAAGAGTTTGCCACGGTGGATGTATTACGAAAGTTGGTGCGTCCACCTCACCAAGGACCTTTTTGGGCGGCTTTTTTGCATTATGCCTTACCTATTGCCCGGAATTCTATGGGAATGAAATTCAGTTCAATTAAAAATAAATTTTGTAATAGAGTTTCTTCATCAACTCCCCGTTTCACTGAACTTTTTGTCCTAATAAACAAATTTTTTTCTCTTTAAAAATAATCCTTTTATAAAAAAATAAAATAATTAATTTAAAGAAAAATCTCTTCGGATGTGTTTTTTATTCTCTCTTTTTTTAATACTTCAATTTTTTCAAAATACGAAACTTCAATATGTTCATATTTTAAATATGTTCATAAATATTATAATTTGTATGGATTTAAATATTTTTTTATAAATTCTAAAAATATTTATAGATTTCAAATATGTTCATAAATATTTTTTATTTTATTTATATGATTTAGGTATTCATAAATATATGACTTATCTTATTTACGAGATTCTTAATTCTTTATATTATATAAAAATAATTTTATATTTATAAGTGTTTGACTTTAATTGTTTAGATAAATAATTTATTTTATTTTATTTTAATTATTAGTTTTTATCCCTTTTATTTTTAAAATATAGATATATGAATTTTTACCGATCGATGGTAAGGAGAAAAAATTATAATTTATGTGTTACTATTAAAAATAGTATTCATAAAAAAAATATTTTATCAAACAATTTATTTATAAAAAAATAGAAGATTTTAAAAGTAAAAATATTAAATAATTTTGAACTTTATTTCAAAAGTAATTAATTTCCGATTCCCTCTTAAAAGAAAAAAAAAATCTCTACCAAATATATTTTAAATAAACTTTGTTGTTCAGAAAATATTAATAAAATTGTAAAATTAATTTCAACTTTGTATTTAAAAAGATTTAGATTTTAAGAAAATATCCTATGACATGATGTTAGGTTATATCACGATTTCGAACAAATATATCATAATCGTGTGTTGTTTGTAATGCGAATAAATATCATTCCCACAGTAATATTTTGTATTACTAAATATGAATTAAACTATCTAAATTGGACCAATTAAATTAAGATTATAAAAATATTAAAAAATAAAATAAAATAAAATCAATCGATAAAATTATGGTATCGTGCCCTATGTTTGTCCTTTTCTTATAAATTCACGCATTTTTATATATCTCGTATCGCCCTTCCTCCAACTCATCTAACCGCAACTTCATTTCTTTACCTACATCAAGCGCCATTTTTTGTTGAAATTCACTTAAATTCGCATCCAAAACAACATGTGTATTAACATGAAATTATGATTCATATGCAATGAATTAGCAATACAATTTTCAATAAAATCATTAGAATAAAATATATTAAAATCATTTTCAGCAATTCTATCGATTCTATCAATGTAATCAACTCTTTAAACTTTTTTATTATCAAAATTTTTAATGACATGAAAGATATTGAACTCAATTTTTCATCATTAATTTGTAAAATCAAATTCTCTTTATAAATATTTATCAAAGCTCGTGCAGTAGTAAGAAAAGGTCAACCTAAAATAAAAAAAAAAAAAAAAAAAACCTTCATCATCATCCATATCCAAAACGATAAAATTAATAGGAAAAATAAATTTATCAGTTTTAACAAGTATATTTTTAACAATATCACGTGGATACCTTACACTCATATCAGCTAATTGTAAAGAAATTTTAGTTAGTTTATATTCCTTTAATCCTAACTTCAAAAATGTAAATTGTGGAGTCACATTAACACTAGTATCAAGATCACATAAAATGTTAGAAAAATCAGTAGAACCAATGGTGCAAGAGATAGAAAGACTCCCATGATTCTTGAATTTCAGCAATAGTTTCTTTTGTAGAATTGTAAAACATTCCTCTATAAACTTAACCGTTGAAATCTCATTTAGGTTCACCTTGTTAGTAATCACATTCTTGAAAAATTTTCCATAACTTGACATCTATTTGATAGCATCCAAAATAGGAATGTTAATTTGCAATTTTTTTAAAATTTCTAAAAATTTTCCAAACTAGTTTTTTACATTGACTCATGGTAGACATTTAGGAAAAGGAACATAGAGTTTATATTTACTCAAACATCAAGTAATTCCCTATTTTGAATCCGATGCTTTGGACTTCACGCTTTATAGGTTGTTTGCTCTTTTCCTCAATCTCTTGTTTGTCCTCTTCGTCCTTGGACCGAATTCCCATCTTTTATAATTCATTTCCACAACTCAAAGAAATTACCTTGGCTTATCTAGAATTCTTCTCAATATCACTCAACAGTCTATGTCACACACAAGAATGAAAGGCATTAGTCAATTGATCAATTTTATTTTCAAGTTTTTCAATTTTTTCATTTGTTGCTATTGTCAAACGCTCAATTGAGATCTCCCATGATGTCTTGCTCTCCCTTGATTATGGATTTTCTAAGGTAAAGCATAATGGATTATTTGGTCTTGGTGCTCATTGTTTCCATGAAAAGTTAGGATGATTTCTCCACCTAGAATTGTATGCATTGGAGTAAAGGTTATTTTAGAGTCAACCAAAGTTTAAAAAGAAATTTGCTTGTTGTACCTACGAACACAAAAATCATATGAGTAAAATCTTCACATGATTCACAAGAATAAATCTAATTAGTTACAACATTGATTTGATTAACTTTCATAATATTAATCAATGAGTCAATTTTTGTATTAAGCATGATGAAACTATCAAACTTATACATACCAGCTCTTTGTCTAGGAATTTTATATTCATTAGACCAATCATATTGATTAGAGATCATATCGTCAAGTAATGCACATACTTTATTATAAAATTTACTCATAAATACACCACCAGCCGTAATATCAATAGTAATTTTAATAGAATTTAAAAGACATTCATAAAAAGTTTGCAAAATCAATTAATTAGGTATACCATGATGTAGATATCTCTTAATCAAATCCTTAAAATGCTCTCAAGTATTATATAAAGATTTACTCTTAAATTACCTAAAACTAATAATATCATTACATAGTTTAACCATTTTATTATGTGGGAAATATTTAGTTATGAATGTTTGAGATAAATTCTCCAAATTTGTAAAGCGATTAATAGGAAATGAATTAAGTCATATTTTGTATTTCCCCTAAGAGAAAAAAGAAAATAACCTTAACCTTATTACATCAAGCTTAATTCCATTCAACTTGATTGTATCAAATATTTTTAAAAAGTTTTTCAAATGGTTATTTGGTTTTTCAAAGGTTTCTCCTCCGACTGATCCCTGCACCATGGCAATGAGACTCATTTTAAATTCAAAGTTGTTTACTTCTACAACAGGTCGTGCAATGCTTGTTTGAATATCCTGAAGTCTAGTCGTTGAATACGCCCTCATAACTCTATTATCTTAAACTATTACTTCTTCCTTGAATTTCCTAGCATGTTTAAGAATGGTTCTCAAAGTTTTCTCTATCTTAGAATCAAATTCAACTATGTTAAGACTCTTCAATCTCATCATGTATCGTATTGATACAAAAAATAACATAAAATTAGATTTTCAAAAAAGTATGCAAAAACCACTCAAAAAATCTAGATTACCTATATAAACGTATAAATCATAAAAAAACAGTAAAATAATGCACGAAGACATCTAAGTAGACAATTGAAAAACCTTAAAAATCAAAGAAAAATCAAAAAGATATGAAAACAATGAAATTTGGCCAAAATAGGGTGGTGTCTGTGATCAGCACACCGAAATCCTTTGAAAAAAAAATGGTCGTAGAACCCCAAATCCTAAGTCAATTTTCAGATAGCATTTTACCTTATAAATTTAAGGATCGAATCCAATTACCCTAAAAGACTGTATTACCTAAAAGACTATATACTAAAAAAATGAAAAAGAAAGTAACAAAAAATATAAAAGAAAGTGTCCAATTTCAAACAAAATTATTCTGATTAACATACAAGGATATTCCCAACAACGGAGCCAAAAACTTGATATGCAATTTTTATATCACGATTTCGGACAAATATATCATTTTCAAGTATTTGTATGATGTGAGCAAGTGTTGTTCCTATAAGAATATTTTGTATTATCAAATATGAATTAATTTATTTAAGTTAGACCAATCAAATCAAGATTACAAAAATATTTTTAAAAAAATTAAAATTAATTTATAAAACCATAATTGATAAAAACTCTAGAATATCGATTTAATCTGTCATGCCCCGACTCTTGAGTCGAACACGCAACAACCGCCGTATTATCTCAGTATACGGGCAGCTTCTCCCCATATATCGGGACAACGCAAAGCATTCGTCCTCACCTGTTAAAACCTGTTTTTCCTCAAATAACATTTCCCAAGTAAAATAAAAATTTTAAATACAATATTTTGCCTCAATGCATGAATATACAACAAATTTGAGAGTTTCAATTTACATTTACAATAACATATTTACAGTCATCCCATAAAATATACAATGATTACTCTATGGACCTCAAATATATATACAATGTCCAACTTCATCACGAAAGAATGGTTGGTACTATACTCAACACTCGTCATCTCCAAAGGGATGTCAAGTGTGTCGAAAATCTCTCGACACATCTCTCTACAAAAACTATATCTGTTATCATGAAAAAGTGAGAGGTGAGTATTATGGGAAAATATTCAGTGAGTGAGGGGATCGACATTATATTCTTAATAGCATGTGTGAGCATAGAGTGTCAAAGCACGTTTTAAATATAATGATATCAAATCAAACATGATATTTCCATAAATTAAATGACCATATATCATATATCATCATATCAACAATACATCCATTTATATTTCCAAATTATTTAAGATTGCCAATAAAATATTCCCAATAAAGGTCTACCACGATCAATGACGGGTGCATTGGGGGTTTTTCATATGCAAGTATAAACATATTTAGCTCTCTACCCCAATATTCGCCACGGGTCTCACAAAGTTCTAAACAGTGGCGTCACACATGTCCTCCCCTTACGGTTCAACTGGTTAGCCCGTGTTTATGCGCATATATATAATCAACCATGTATAGAATCTCACCCAGTGCTAGACAGTGGCGTCACACATGTCCTCCTCGATTTGATTCAATTGGCCACAACTATACATATAACGTTTGAGTATATCTCCTGCAGAAGCGTATTCAGACACAATGGGTGCCTCTACAAACGCCCTTCGTAACTACGGTAGTCCATTAAGGACATCATCACATCAAGTCCACCAAGAATATCATCACATCATCATATCATAAGTAGGCATCCGACCCACATATTTCAATTAAACAATTTCAAATTTGTGTACCAATACAATGGAAGCATATAAATCCTATCATGTTTATCAAAAAGTGGCACGATGTCATTTCAACGAAATTCATGAATACATATCATCTAAACAAATCATTTGAGAAACTCATATGATCACAAAAAAAAAAAACCATTATAAAATATAAGTCAAATATCATGATTTTACATATGTCATTAAATATGTCATTTGAAAAGCTATAAAATATGGATTTTTGTTCAATAAAAAATACAGTGTCAAAATCTCACTCACACATATGGGGAGGGTACATCACTCCCCTATTAATCTCGAGTTCCACCAAGTCGCCCCTCGTGTGTACAATAATAGTCTACCCCTAAATCAACAATATACACATGTATAAATTCTTTATTGTTTTACAAGACTTTCACAATTTTGATTGGTTTTAGATATTTTTGGGCCATATCTCTTATTATGGGCCTTGGATTGTTGGACTTTAAAGTTCTAAATGGATTTGGGTCCAATATTAAGATTTTGGACCCAATATAAATTTGCCTTAGTGGTTCAAGTCCAAACATTCATAAATTTTCTAACTCCAAATATTTGTATTTGCGCAGTCTTAGGAAAAATGCTATAACGTTTTCTATATAGCTCGGAATTGAGTGATTCAAATTGCTACTTAAAACTAAGACATTTACCAACATTTTTCATGTTTAACTCATCTTCCGATTCTCACTGTATGAATTTATAAAATTTTATCTTTGATTTGGTTTGGATTTTTATAACTTAATTTGCACAGTTTCGGTAGTTTCCTCATATCTCCTAACATATAACTCCAAATTGATTAATTCTTGTCCCATATGAAAGATACGAGATAGTACTATAACGTTCATTTTGAGCATTTCCTCTGATTCTAAACACAAAATTTCATAAATTCAAAACTTTGTCTCAATTTTGTTCTAAAGTCATGCTCTGTTCTATTTCAGTGAAAGTGCTATAACGTTTAGCATACTATTTTAATTTAAGCGAAATTTGGATATATTAAAGATGCTACAGAGATCTACAACTTTGGTTCATGGAGTTTTTCTTAATTATGTCTAGAAGAGGATAAAAATTGATCACTAAAAATTCTGCTAATATATGGTCGAAAACAGAGGAACACTCTGTATAGTCTCGGAAGAATTACCATAATGTTTGGTACAGAAATTGGATTTAGGTGATTCTTATCTTGTTAGAAAGATAAGACCTATAGCTACAATGGTTGTGTTTAGCATTTGGTCAGATTCTATCGGGACGATATCTCAAATCTTAGGGGAATTCTTTGCCAAAAACAGGACAGAATGGAGTTCTTTCTCCTCCTATGGTCATTCTAACTCTCAACCTCCTCATTGTTCACTAAGTTAGGCCTCTCCTTTTGGCTCCAAATTTAGATATGTTATACTAGGGTTAGAGTGAAATGAATTTATATCAAAATTTTAAAGAGTTGTTTGAAGAAATCATACATTTCTTCAATAGTGATGCTCAAAGCTCTCTTGAATCTTCACCATGCAAAACTCCTCATTTTTATTCAATTTATGGATATGTTGTAGTTGGGTTTGTGAGGTTTGATCTATATAAAAATATTTGGATGTTGTTGTAGAAAAAAAATGGATCTCTCACCTTGAAGCTCACGGTTTTGAAGGAAGAATGGAGAGAAAATGGAAAGCTTTCTTCCTTGCGTTGGATGTGTCTCACGGTTTTGGGAAGGAGAAAGGCATAAGTGTTTGCTTTATTTGGTTGCTCTATCCAATCCTAACCATCCAACCTTTTCAAGATCAACTCCTAGCCTTTGGATTATTTTGGTCACAACAAGTCTCTCCCTCTCTCTCTCATGGTTTGTACTTCTCCTTCACACAAAACACACTTTCTCACACTACAAGGTTACTTTCATTAATTGCATGTCTCCCAACCACCAAGATCCAATGGCTCACAAATTTTGATCTAATTCGAAACCAATCCTCACTATTGGTTTGTTTTCAAGAAAGTTTATGCATTTAACTCAATGAATAGTATCTTGTCTTCTACTAACTCAATTCAATGGTCCAAATTAATTCATCTAATTTCAATTCAATCTCCACCCTTGGATTTAATTTCTCAAAAACCCAAAAATCTCTTCTCTCTCTCTCTCTACACCTTAGTTGTTCATAGTTTTGGGGAGGAGGAATTCATTTGCCAAATATTTCTATTTTTGTTAATTGCAAATAGGTCCTTTGACTTATGAAAATTACATTTTGACCCTAATAATTTTCAAAATTTCAAGTTAGACCCAAAATCTTGTATTAGGCCTAATTTAATTTATCCCGCGTTAAAACATGATCATTTAGCCTTTCCAAGATACATTCGACCAGGCTGGGGTTTTACTGGTGATTTTCTGAAAAATTTACAATTCAACTCTACGGCATAAGATCTACCCAATTTGAGGTTCCTATACACCCTAAAGTCATCCTCATCATTATTGGACAATCGGTAGTCATTTTGAAAATTTTGAATTTTCGACGATTTGGGCGAAATTTTCGGAATCGGTTTTAACGGAAAAATTTCTTTATGAATTTTCTATATTGAAATATGAACAATGGTATATATACAATGAAGATAAGTACAATAGTGAGTACACCAAAGTGTCGGTGTTACATAATCTATTTTCAATCTTGTATATAATCGGATCTTTTTAAATCGCTTAAATTTACTAACTAATGAATTATTTTTTGTGGTGATAGATTTTCCAAAACTAGATTTCACCTAGTGGTCATAGAATGAAATCCTTAATTCGATTAATCAAAATCTAATGATCATGCAATTTTGATTAAATTAGATTGTATTAAGTTCTATGGAAAAACTATAATCTATGGTTTCCCCTAAATCTCCACATACGAAATTAATTTTCTGTCGATATCATAATTTCATATGAATTTTATTATATTGGACTAATCTCCTGTAATTATATTAGTCATGCATGCATTTAATCTCAAATCATACAAAACGTAGATATTTATACATTCGAACCATTAAAATCAACAATAAAATCTCATCACATAATAATTATGTCAATAAATTTAAGGGAAATAAATAAATTCAGTCCATGCAATTAATTGAAAAATAGAATCCATTGAATTTTAGAAATAATAAAATTAGCTAAACATGTTAAAAAAATAAGAAAAACAAATAAAAGAGTTATGTGCGGAGAAAGTTGTTCCTTCTACCCTGAAGGTGCCTCTTATTTATAAGACTAAAATCTTAAGTCAAAAATTTATGAATTCTTTGAAACTTGGTTTTGTCATGATAGACATTATCTTTTATTTTCCCAAAACTTAAATTTTATTTTTATCCTTAATTTTGAAGACTCCTAGTGTTTTAAGCAACTTTATCCTAAAAATCATTTATTAGATAAACTTAATTGTTTTCCCTATTCGACAAGGACTTGACTTTAAGCATTGCAACAACTTCTTTCTAATTTTTGGATATCTTTTGGTCTGAATTAATCTCTAAACTTTTCATAAGATTTATAAGTCTTGAAGTCTAGTTTTAATATATCAAGAATCAGCTCAATCAGATATTAAAATAGAGAGATAAGTCTAAAATACTAACAACTATTTATCCAATCCGAATCTCCTTAAATAAAGCCAATATTTTATAAATCAAAATTCACAAATTTATTCAGTAAAATATTACAAAATAAGGTTCATAACAGTGCTAAAATTCATAAACAAGAACTAAAATAATATAATTCAAATATATAAAATTATTATGATTAATATCTGATCGTGACCATACACAAGTCAGTAAAATAAAAAATCATATCCGATTCTATTTTTTTTTTTAAAAAAAGAAAAATGAACTGAATTGAATCTATGTGTTTTTAACTATCGACCCGAGATTGTACTCTTTTGTCTTTTCTTGTTCCTTAAATTCACATGCTCTTTTTCTTTTTCCCGCCAAAGAAACTTTCCTTCCACCCAACCAAATTAGCTCTTATAGGATCAACCTAAAATCAAGCAGCTTAAGGTTTATAAAAGCATGATTGTATCATCAGTCTCAAAAATTCAGAATATATCTTATTATAGGTTTTGCTAATGAAAATATTCACGACTATCATCTATTGTCCTTTACTTCATATAGTAAATAATTTCAAAAATCAAAACCACTTATCCTATATCTCTCTTTAATTCTCTCTAAAAATCGACTTCATCTTTCTAGGATTTTCAAAATCTGACCAAAATCGATGAAGGAGAAAGGTCTGACTAAACTAAAATCAAAGGGAGGGAGAAGAGAAATGGTTACGAGTGGGGAGGAGGATGGAGGTAGAGCAGAGGGGAGGCAACACAAGTTAATTAGAGTTAAGGATGAGATTGTTTCAAATTATTTTGGGGGAAAGAAATTATTAAATCTTAATTTTATTTTATTAAAACTTTATTTTTGAGTGTCAGATTAGCGTCGAATTAGATTTTTCAGAGTTAAATATGTATCTAAACCGACTCAATTCGAAAAAAAAAAAAGAAAAAATCTACCCCTAATCAATTTGATCCGTCGGGTAAGATTAATTAGGTATCCATCGGGTCAGATCGGATATTGTCATTCCTATGTAATGCAATAAAACTATGTTGATTTTATGATGTAATGATGCTAGGATTTTATGCTATTAAGATAATATGTCATGATTCTAAGATGATTACCTGCTATGGTGCTACAATGCTATAAAGATGACACCATGCAATATTGTTATCTTGCTATGAAGATGTTATGATGCTATGTAACAATGATAGTGCTATGAGATTAGTTTGAAATGCCTAAACTACAAAATAGATAAGATATGTTGAAGTGATACAATATTATTCATGAATTATGTTACATGAATCTCCTCGATAATGTCATTATATTGTATGTTTTGTATGGTTCTTTTCATATGATCATTTAAATAAGTGATTCGACTAATTTTTCTCTCTCTTTTTTTCATGTTTAAGCAATACAATGTAGAAAATTTTGATGATATATAAGTTTATATTGTGCCATAGTGGATTGGTGTATATATTCTTCTCCTAGCTCTCTGGCATGTTAAGTTATTAGTTTAATGCTCATATTTTCCTATACTTAAGAAGATAACATCTTGATCGATCAATTGACTTAGGCAGTGGATGAGCTCTGGTTGACTCAAATATACAAATAACATATTTTTCCCTTGTCCAAACCCAACCGACTCGTATACCCATTCTTATGGGCCCTCTTTGTTGTCTAATCCTCTCCGGCTACATAATTTTATTCTACAGGTTTGTCTATATGGGTCTTGAACATTATTAATAAATATTGATATATTTATAAAAATTAATAAACTAAAATTTAATATTCTAACACTACAAAAAAACAGGATTTTTAACGATGAATTTTGCGACGAAAATTTAGGAAAAATTCGTCGCTAAATAAATTTGCGACAAATTTTTCGATAAAAAATAATTGGTCGCTAATAACTCGTCGCAAATCTTTGTGACAAAAAATATCATATTTGTCGCAAATTAGTGACGGATATTATTTTGTCACAAAATTCGTCGCAAAAATTAGCAACCAAAACTTTTTTGTTGCAACTTTCCGACACATTTTACGACGAAAAATATATGTTGCAAATCTATTCGTCACAAAATTCGTCTCAAAAATTAGCAACAAAAACTTTTTTGTTGCAATTTTCCGACAAATTTTGCAACAAAAAAGATCTATTCTATTGCAAATGTATGCATCGCAAAATTCGTCGGAAAAATTAGTATCGAAAATATTTTTGTTGCAATTTTGCGATCAATTTTGCGACGAATATTATCTGTCACAAATTAACGACGAAAAATTATTTGTCGTAAAATTGATGACGAATTTTTTCGTTGCAAATTTTCAACAAAAATTTTTTTGTTGCTAATATTTGCAACAAATTTTGCGACGAAAAATAATTTCGTCAGAATTTGCGACTAATTATATTCGTCGCAGAAGTGCAACGAATATTTATTTGTCGCTAATCTGCGACAAAATCAGCGACGAATTTTGCGACGAAGTGTGAAAAATTTAGCAACAAATTTTACGACGAATATTAGAATCAGCGATTGAATTTTGCGACGAATCTGGAAAATTTGCGACAAAAAAAATTGATTTGTTTTTTTTTGCACCAATTTTCCCTATATATTATATTCCTCCCTGATAGTCTCAGTCAACCAGTTTATGAACTATGCCGCCAACATCATCATCAACAAACCATCCAGGGTAGCATCCAACAGCCAATAATATACAATTTATCCAGTCTCTACTTATTCAAACAACTAACCATCTAATAATATCAATCAAAAAATAATTATAAAAGCACTACTATCGTCATGAAATAATAAAAACAGTAATAAATAAATAATAGAATATCAAATATTTAGCAGTATGAATCAAGTAATAATAACAAGTCTAATTAAATATAAGTATGAAATAAAAACTGTTTCAAGAAACATTATCACCGTCACCGTCACCGTCACCGTCATCATCACCAAATATGTTATAATCATCATCACCATCATTTGGAGGATATTGAAAAGGGGGAATCGAACTTGAAGTGGAGACTAACTGAAGATATTGTATTATAAGCATCTGTTGTGCGTGAAACTCTTCAAATTCATTGTCTCTTCACCCGAGTTTTACGCACATGGCTTGAAGTTCATTGTCTTTTTGTGTTAACTGCTCCTTTATGTGGCTGAACTCTCGGGTCAATTGCATTAATTTTGTTTTTACTGGTGTCTAGGTGGAAGAAGATATACCATTGATTCTGCAAGTCCTGCTCAACGAGCCCATCCCAAGTACTCTTCCCTGCTTCGCTCCACCAGTAGCCTCAAGCCATAAAGCCATATTATTAACAGATGGCTCAGACGTAACAGTATCATCACTACCACAGGAATTTTTCAGTACAAACTGATCATATTTCTTTTGCATTATCATAAGAGAAATTAGAAGAAAATTAAAATAACAATATAATAAAATATCCAACAAAGAAAATCAAAATACAAAATTGTATTCCTCATTAAGCGATTGACAGTAAACAATAAGACACAAAAATTAATATGTGAATCAAATATTACAAATTTAATAGACTTATGGAATTAAAATTAAACATACTTATATTTATGTATTTAGTTGCTTAATCCATTAAAATGATATTTAGATAATGAGGAGTGTTGTAATTGAAATTAAAATTCAACTACTATTAGGAGTCTGAAACTATAATAGATGGAATAAAGGAAAAAATTATACTAGTACGTAATATAATGAACCAACCATTTAGAAATGACGTAACAAAATTGATATTATATATTCTCTAATTTTAATTAATAATGATATATATATATATATATATATATTAGAAATGAAAAATTCAATTTAAATAGTGAAAAAAATTTTGGAATAGACAAATCTAATAAATTCTTCTTCTAACGTTGTTATGACAGATTCAGCATAATATGTTAAAATCTTTGTTGCAAAGTGTCTATAAAACAATTTTAAAATTTGAAATTATATACCATAATCGCTCTAACTCTCTCCCCACTCTAGGTTTTGTCTTTTTTCTTAAAAGTCCGTGTGAAAGTCTCTATAAATGATGGCGGGGATCCCATTTCCTTGATCTAAAAAAAACACCGTTAGATGAAATAATGAAAAAATAAATGATTTAAATTAAAAAATAGTAATTTAACGAAATTACCATTCTATTTCTATACTCATCAATATTGATTGAGCCTCCCGCATAAGTAGCAGATGATTCCCCATAATTATAAAATCAATTTTTTTTATTCTGCTTACTCCTTTGTCGGCTCTCATCAGAATCCCAGAAGTTTAAAATCCTGAGCCAATTTTCTTCAGTGATACAGTGTGGCTTCTGTTAGTTCATCTTTGCATGATTTAGTACGTATCGGATGTGATGACTGTATTTTTTCTTAAAAATTCTTCTTATTTCAAGCTCCTCGGTCTCATCCCAATTGAACTTTCACTGCAATAAATAAAAATACAATTAGTTATATTTAAATTATACACTTATTTTTATATTTAAATTTAGAGGCCTAATTTATCTTGAATTCTCTCCACCATAACTCTTTGATATCATCTGGAGTACTTGTGTAAGATATCGATGCTCCTTCCCAATGGTTGTTAATGATTCTATTCAACTCATGAATAACAAATACAGAATTTGTGAATCTATTATAAAATTAGAAACAAAAAAATGGTTAGTAAAAAAAATAGTTAAATAAACTCATCAGGTATATAAATAAAAAAACTATTGTGATAATATTTCAAAATTTACTACTTACGAATTTTTGCAAGGGGATATCACCTCTCGCGTATCTTCCCCCTTAACGTGTAAATCTTGCATTGAAGGTACAACCGAAGGTGCAACTAAAGGAGATGGTGAAGGTGCATCAGTACAAGGCAAAGGGGCATGGGAAGGTGCAGCTGAAGCGGACGGTGACGCTGAAGAGTTTGGTCTTGCATTAGAAAATCGTCTATGCCCTCCACGTCGATACTATCACAAGAGTTTGGCCTTGCAAGCAATGAAAATTGTATGTTTATAAAAAATATAATAGAGCATATAAAGAAACATACCATATTTAAATTGTCGTTCGAATGATCTATACAAAAAAATACAACGTATTAGCAAATAATATTTCGAAAATGAAATCTGAGGCACTAAATATAACACACAAATTGAGAAACGAAATATGCAAATCTAAATATATTTTCACATTCAAACAGTTAAATAAAATTTAATCTAATATTAAACAATTATAATAAATCTTAAAAAAACAACACTTACCGACGATAAAAAATCAAAATCATCATTGTCATCATTATCCTCATTATCAGATTTTTCAACATCAAATTCATCCACATCTTCATCATCTGTCTCAAAATCATATTCTTCATCGCCAGCATCATGAATTTAGTTTGATCCACATCTATCACTACTTCACATGGATCTCGTAATGTTGGAATAATATATTCTTTAGTCTGAAACGTGTTGGCAACTTTCTCTTGTTGATATGCTATGTCTTCCCAACGTTCCTCAATTTTTTTTCGTGCTTTCGTTTTATAAACAGCCCACCAATCAATTTTGTCACGTTTCAAACTAGGATATGATGTATAATACACTTGAATTGCTTGTTGTGCCAATACGAATGGTTCATATCTTTTATAAAATTTTTTATGATTTATTTCGACCAAATTAAACTTTGGATGCACATCCATCCCTTTTATGGGGTCAAACCATCGGCACATAAATAAAACGACCCGCAACTCTACTCCAAGGTACTCTACCTCAGTAATTTCATCCAATAAACCATAAAAATCATCTTTTACACCTCCATCGTTGGATGACTGAACGCAAATACCACTATTCATTGTAGCTTTTCCGGTTTCATATTCTTGAGTGTGAAAATTATACCCATTTATAAAATATGATGGCCAAGTTCTTACCGTTGAGTTTGGACCCCATGATAGATGAATTAACAATTTTTGTTCAACTTGATCTTGATTACATTGAATCTGAAGTAAAATAAATACATTATTTTTTATTAATCAAATATTTATAAAATTTCAAAAAATTTCAAAACTAACATATGTTTTGAACCATGCTGCAGATTCTTCATCGCACACACGATTGAACTCATTCATCGATAATTCAGACCGTGAATGTTGAAAAATCCTACGATTGAAGAAGACGATTTATGTCAAAAATTTTAACAAAACAAAGAATACATTTATTTGGAAAAAAAATACTTACTCGAGTATGGCGTAACTTCTGGACAGTTCAATAAAATATATGTATGGGCTGCCCGCCATTCTTTAGCAGTTAAATATCTAACCTTACATGACCCACTTAGTCGATGAGATAGTTGAAAATAGAGAATGAATTTAAATTAGGATCAACAGGACTCTCATCATTTATGCCCGCTCTCCGTCTCTTACATTAGACATGAGACTCGAAATAATATGAAGCAAAAGTTATCACTTCCTCCGCAATATATGCATTAACAATAGAGGTTTCAATCCGTGTCTTATTTTTCACGTTTCTCTTCAAATGATATAAAAATCTAATTGTAATTAAATAAAGTGTATCAGAAAATAATATATAATGAATTTAGTAAAATGTCAAGAACTCTAAATGTTGTTATGCAGAGAAGGTACAAAATTTACCTTTCAAATGGATACATCTATCGATATTAGACGAGACCTGCAACTCTGGCCTCATAAGGCAAGCGAACTAAAAGGTGTTCCATGGAATCAAAAAATAATGGAGAAAATATCCTTTCTAGATTACATAAAATGATAGGGATATCTCTCTCTAATTTCGCCATATGTGATTCTTTTAATACTATCAAGCAAATATCATGTAGGAAAATATTTAACTTTGTAATGACGCCCCATACAAAATCTGGTAAAGTTCCTTAAAAGCAATTGGAATCAATTTTTCCATAAATATGTGATAATCATGACTTTTCAAACCAATCAATTTGTATTCTTTCATATTGACACATCTCCCAAGATTTGAGGCATAATCATCAGGAAATCTCAGCGATTTCAACCATTCACAAACTTTTCGTCTCTGATCCTTATTTATTGTATAAATTGTCTTTGGTTTTGGTCCCTTACTGCTTCCATCCACATCAAGTGTAGGCCGATTACAATGAAGCCACATATCTTTTCTCGCATTCAAGTTATCTTTCGTTTTTCCAGAGACATCCATCAATGTATTAATCACATTTTCAAAAACAATTTTCTCGATATGCATCAAATCGAAATTATAATGAATCAGATGGGTCTTCCAATATGGTAAATCCCAAAATATACTCCGTTTGGTCCATTTATGCACACTTCCATATCCATACGTTGTACCATGTGGGTCTTCAATAACAGATGGAAAATGAGACATTCGTTCCCAAATTTGTTGACCGGTTAATCTCAATGGAGGAGGTGTTTTTTCAACTTTATTATTCGAAAACTCTTCTTTATTTTTTCTAAATTTATGATTTTGTGGCACAAATTGTCTATGACAATCAAAATAACTCACCTTTTTACCATATTTTAATCTGAACGATTTAGATCTCTCCATACATATTGGACATCCTAAAACCCCAGCAGTTCTCCATCCTAATAACATACCATAAGCTGGAAAGTCATTTATTGTCCAAAGAAGAGTTGCCTTCATTACAAACATCTTATCAGTGTTAACATCATATGTAAAAATACCGTCATCCCATAATTGTTTTAACTCCGCAATCAATGGTTACATATAAACATCTATCAACTTCTTCGGATTTTGCGGGCCAGGTATCACCAGTGTCAAAAACATATAAGGTGTCTTCATACACATACCCAAAGGAATATTATATGGAATTAAGATCACTGGCCAACATGAATAAGTTTTTCCTAATTTTCCAAATGGAACAAATCCATCAGCACAAAAACCTAACCTAATATTTCGAGTCTCTCTTGCAAATTCAGGATATGTCATATCAAAATTTTTCTAGACCTCTGCATCCGAAAGATGACACATTAACCCTTCTTTTGTTTGATGATTTGCATGCCAAGTCATATATTCAGCGGTAGCTTTCGATGCATAAAGTCTTTGCAATCTAGGAGTCAATGGCAAATAAAACATTTGTTTGAATAGTTTAGGTCGCTGATTACGACCTGATCTCCTAGTATTCTTGTACCAACTTTGGTTACAGAATTTATAAAATTCTACATTTTCATCAGCTCCCCAAAATAACATGCAACCATCTCTACATACATCAATTCTTTCTACCGGAAGATCCAAGTCATTCACCAACTTTTTCATACTATAAAAGTCATTCGACATTATATGATCACGAGACAATACTTTTCCCATTACTTGAACAATATCATTGAAATAATTCTCAGACAAATTATGCTTTGCCTTAACATTTAACATTCTAGCCGTTAATGACAACTTAGTGTGAGCGTCACAATCAGCCCATAAAGGTTCATCTGCAGCTCTCAACATTTCTTGAAATTGGTTAGACAAATAATCTTCATCTTGCACATTCTCATCAACACATGTTGCTTCTACCCCCTCCAATGGTAATGCATAACTTGTAGGTACATCTTCATTTGTTGGTGCAAAACTAGAACTTGCATAGTTTGATTAGGATACAAAATTTTGACCCGCTGCATCAAATACCATCTGTTGATATGGATTTAACTTATCATAATAATTGTTATCCCCTCTAACTGAAAAATACATATTTTGCACATACTCTTCATCAGATATAAACGGTTTACCATGACAAGTCCAATTGTAGTAATTTAGAGTAAAACCAACTCTACAAAAATATTCCATAACTTTATCACATACATGAAATTTCCCATTACCACACTTTCTACACGGACACCTTAACTTATTCTCATCCATAAACTCAATCTTACTAGTAGCGAAATTCAAAAATTGTTCCACCCCAGAAATAAACTCATCAGTTAAACTACGATGATCAGGTAAATTTTTATTATACATACAATTTCTTTCGTTTTGCATTGTCGCTGTTTACAAAAATAAAATTTATAAAATATTAATAAATAAAAGTATTAACAAAACTATAGATTATATTGAAAAAAACATTAATAAGAAATAATTAACATCTAATAACAAATCATTTAAAAAATATTAACATATATTCAGATAATTTAACAAATATAAAAACGTTAATAGAAATTATTAAGAAATACTATTTACGCAAAATAATAAAAACAAAATATAATCTTTTTTACATTGAGTCGCAAAAAATATGAAAATAATTTATAATTATTTCATTTCACGAAAATACAACATACATACATGCACACTAAGAACAAGGGATAAAAAACAAAGAAAATAAAAGAATAAATGCGAAGAAAAATATATACTTCAACCGCTTCAATATCTACTTTTCTCCCCTCTACTTGAACAACACGTCCAATCAGAGCAAACACATCTACAATACAAAACCATTAATGTTATTTATAATTAATCTAATGTTAAAATATATTATATAACATTAACAATATATATTAACTATATATAGTATTATATGTATTATAAATTTTTAAATATGTAGAGAACATTATCCATTTAAAATTCTGTATTATATATATATTATATATTATTACATATATATCATAAAACATTATATAAAATTATATAATTATAATTATGTTATAATTACCATAATTATAATATATATTATATATAATAAGTTAAAATATATATAATACATAAAATTATAATATTATAATATATAATATGTTATAATATATGTTATAATGTTAAAATTATAATATATAATATATTATAATATATAATATATAATATATTATAATATATATAACATATAGAATTATATATGAAAACTATAAATTAACATATATGTTATAATGTTTAAACTATAATATATAATACATTATAATATACACAATATATTAAATTATATATGTTAAAATTATAATATATAATGTTATAATATTATTAAAATTATAACATACAATATATTATAATAAATAATATATAAATTTAATTATATAATATATAATTTCTAATAAAAAAATAAATATATATAAAAAAGGGGACGGGGGAGACGCTCCCCTACCTAGATCCGGTGGCAACACCGCCGGATCGGGCGAGGGGGAGGACCTTCCCCCGTGGGCCTCGGCGAGGTCCTTCGCCAAGGCCCGTGGGGGAGGGAGCCTCCCCCACCCAGATCCAGCGGCGCTGCCCCCAGATCGGGGGAAAAGGGGATCCCCCCTTCATTGCCTCGGTAACCAAAGGGGAGGGTCGTCCCCTCCCCAAATCTGGTCACTTGCTGCCGGATCGGGGAGGGGAAACCGGCCCCTCCCCAGATCCGGCTGCTACGGCCGGATCTTGGAGGGGGGAGGCGCTTCTCTGTTCAAACAAAGTTGGGGGAGGGGCAGCACCCCTCCCCCGCCAAGATTCGGCGGCATTGCAACCAGATCTAGAGAGAGAGAGAGAGAGAGTACCTCCTTTCGCCTTGAACCCGTGAGAGAGATGGAGAGGCACTGTGGGGAAGAGAGGGAGAGGCGTGGGGAACATTGTGCACAGAAGAAAGAATTTTGTTTTAAAAAATTCAACGATGAATTCAGCGACAAATAAACTTTTGTTGCTAAAATTAGCGACAAATTTCAGTTTTGTTGCTGAATTCAGCGACAAATTTAGTATTTATCGCTAAATCAGCGACAAATTTGGTATTTGTCGCTGAAATAAGCGACAAAATTTTTTTTGTCGCAACATTGAACAGAACGAAGAATATGTTTTGAAAAATTCAGCGACGAAATCGGCGAAAAAGAGACTTTCATCGCTCATATCAACGACGAATTTTATATTCGTTGCTGAAATCCGTGACAAATTTTGCTTTTGTCACTGAAATCCGCGACAAAATTTGTTTTTATCGCTAAATCAATGACAAATTGGGTATTTGTTGCTGAAATCAGCGACAAAGTTTTTTTTTGTCGCTAAAATTGCACAGAATACAATTTGTTTTAAAAATTCAGTGACAAATTTTATTTTTGTCACTGAAATCAGCGACAAATAGGGTATTTGTCGCTGAAATCAGTGACAAAATTTTTTTTGTCGCTAAAATTACAAAACGAAGAATTGGTTTTAAAAATTCAGCGACAAAGTCAGCAACAAATAGACTTTCGTCACTAAAATCAGCGACAAATTAGGTTTTTGTCGCTAAAATCAGTGACAAAATTCGTTTTTGTCACTGAAATCAGTGACAAATGTTTTTTTTTGTCGCTAAAATCAGCGACAAATTTAATTTCATCGCTAAAATCTGCGACAAAAATTTTTTGATCGCTAAAATTGCACAGATTGAAAAAATTTGTTTTAAAATTCAACGACAAAGTTTATTTTCGTTACTGAAATCAGCGACGATATCTTAGTTGGTTGCAGAAATCAGCGACGAACCCTTGGTTCATCGCAAAAATCCACGATGAACTAGGGTTTAGTTGCTGAAATCAGCAACCAATCCTAGTTGATTGCTAATTTCTGCGATGAACCCCGTTTTGTCGCAAATGTCATCGACGAAACAAATGTTCGTTGCTAAAATCCGTGACCAATTTTTGGTTTGTCACTGAATTCAGCGACGAACTATGAATTTGTCGCTGAAATCAGCGACGAATAATCTTTCGTCATTGATATTAACGACGAACTAGTTATTCGTCGCTAAAATCCGTGACGAATTCGTGATTCGTCACTAATTTCTGCGATGAATTATTCATTTATCGTCGATTCCACCATGGACTCTAATTTCTGTAGTCAATTTTTGCGACAAACTCGTTTCTCGTCGTAAAATTTAGCGACGAACTTGATTATTGGTCGCAAATGTATGAGAAATATTGTTTTTGGTCGCAAAATTGGCGACGATAAATTTTGGTTGGTCGGTAATTCAGCGACGAAAAAGTATTTTTGTTGGAAATCTGTGACAATGTTTGCGACGAAATTTTAAATTTTCCACGGATTTAACTGAAACACTTTAATTTCCTCTATTAAACTGCTAAATGAGATACAAATAATTAATTACTAAATTAATAACATTAAATAACAAAATTATAAACATAAATATTTTTATTTTGTTAATTATGCTTAACATTCTTTACAAATTGATAAATGTATAATGCTTTCAATGTCGGTCATTATTAAATTCATTTGTTTATATCGATAAAATTTAATACCGTAAACAATGGTACTTAATTACAATTTTTTATATAAAATGACAAATAAATAAGCATTATTATTATGAAAAGTTATTATGACAGGATAATACTCATTCATTCTGTATCGAAAATCGATTTCATTATTTTAAAAATGTTAAAAATTTGGAACAATTTGAAAAAGTTACATAAGTAAGTGAAGGAGCAATTGATTTATAACAGGAAGAAGAGAATTAACTATAGTAGCGACGAATTTAGTAACAAATAACTGGATTGTGGCCGATCAACAACAAATTCAGCGACAACTTTTACAAATTTTGCAACGGGAAGTGTATTTGTTGCTATTTAGCGACAAATATGCCGATCATTTTCTTTCATCGCACTATGAGCAACGAATTCTAATTTTTGTTACACATTTAGCGATAAAGAAATTTTTTTTGTTGCAAATTAATGACAAATTTTGTCACAAAATCATATTGTTGCTAATTTAGCATCGAATTAATTTTTGGTCGCAAATTTAGCGACGAAATTATGTTTTGTCGCTAAATTAGCGACAAACTTTCTTTTTTGTTGCAGATTTAGCGACAAATTTGGAATTCGTCGCAAAATTAGTGATGAATTTCGAAATTCGTCGCAAATTAGTGATGAATTTCGAAATTCGTCACAAAATTAGCGACAAATTTTCAGTCGTCGCTAAATTAGCTACGACTATTTTTTCATCGCAAATTTCATTGCAAATAGCGATGAAAAAAGTTTTCGTCACTAAATTCGTTGTAAAATAGCAACAAAAAAAATTTGTCACTAAATTTTGTCACAAAAACCGTATTTTTTGTAGTGTAAATCCAAGTAAGATGATATTAAAGTTTAAAAAACATGAAAAATTAGTTGACAAAATGAAATTGAACTCGCTTATACAAAATTAAAATGTAAAACAAGAATAATTCATAACCAATCAGCAAACTCCACAATTTCATTAACATCATTAGCCTCATCATTATTATAACTAGAATATATGAGTTCAATTACTAATTAACAATATAAATCATATAATAAAAATAATAACAATAATTACCGGTGGAAAAATATTTTGCACGCATCCAATCATCAAAGAAAAAAATTACTTGAATTATTTTTGACTTTAATGAACTCCTACAAAGATTTATAATTTTTTTTCCATGTTGAAAATGAATTCTAAAGTAACAATTGAAATTGGAATTGACAAGAGATCAGGAGTTAAAAATGTAAGTGTAGGTACCGGATTGCACTCTTTACTCCAATAATATAAAACATTAATTGCACTATTTAAATCAGAGTTCATTTGCTCTTTCAAATAAAGTTCTAGCTTTGATTTCTCTAAACTTTGTTTTGATTTACTCAAAAATAAATAAAAATGTTCGGTTTTTCTTCAATTGAAGGGTCAATAGCATCACTTGAAATAAAAGAGCCAACAAAATTAGCATTAGAGTTTTTCATAAAAGAGGCATTGCAATTCATGCTCTTTTGCATTTGAGCATACTCATCATAAAAGATTTCTAATAGCATACACAACAGAATTGATATTCTCTTGACCACCATCATTGTGGAGTTTGCTATAGCAAAACTATAAATACTTTAGCTTGTACCTAGGATCCAATATAGCAGCACATGACAAAATCAAGATAGAATTCAACAAATATTTATCAAACTTCCTTGTTATCTCCTTAATCGTGCTAGTCCGAAACGTTTTTGAACTATTCATGGTACCAAGTAAATGAGAATCAATCTTCCAAAACCCTAAAGTAAATATTTGAAGTCGGATACTTAAAAGGAAAAAAATATAGTTATAAACTCATTAAAAACTTTCAAAAACTAATGTAGCACAGGAACTTTACTCGGCTCTTCTTCAAATAATACAAAGAACCAAAAATTCCTATCGTGTTGCGTCTATAAACCAATACATTCTCAAAATAAAGGGTAGAATCAAGTATTGTGTACACAAAATTCTACATTCCTACGATATCTTCTTTCGATTTCCTTGGACCATTCAATAGGAAAATTTTTTGAGCAATTTCATAAAACTTCTTCTTACAAGAACCACACTTTTTAATACACTTTATTCCATTTTGAATTTTAATAACAATATCATCAATAAGATCCAAATTATTTTGAACAATGGGATTAATAATATGCCCATAACATCGAATTTGGAAATAAGTACCATTAGTTACAACAATCTTATTTACTGGAAAACAACTCTTAAGAGCACTACCCATAACATTATTATAGGAAGCATTACCTAAAGTGATATTGAAACTTTTTTTATCGATCTTCCATTGAGAAAAACACAAAATAATATCATCTGCTATGTTTAAACCATCATATGGTGGAGTCAAGGCACAAAAGCGAATTATTCTCTTTTGAATTTTCAAATTACTATCAATCCATATTCAAATATATTTATCACTAGTAAACTCAGCTTTCCAATTACCAGAAGTCAAAAGTACTTGGCCAAGTGTAATCTCCAATTCTTTATAACAATATCCCTCTTCTTAGTATAGTAATACAATGCATCCCAATTAGATATATGCTAACCAATATTTTTCTAATGAGGATCAAAATGCTTAGTATATATCTAAACCGAAACTCTTCAACTATTCTAGAAGCATGCTTACCACATATAAGAAAAATATTAACTAATTTATGAGATTAATTTATATCAAATTTATAATTTCTTATTGTCGAAACTCTTTCATTATTTGTTCCAGCTTGTATCATGAATTGCTTAATGTCCCTATTTTTCTTTTTGTTGCAATTTTCACATGTTTCAATAAATGAAAAGTACCATTAGAAGATTTGTTAAATATATATATATATAGCCTTACAGTGATTGCATTAAGTCTGTGCGTTTGAGAGCCTAGTCATGTTATCCCTTTCTTGGGTGCTTAGAAGCATTGTAATTTGTATGGTTATCTTCAATTTCAATTGATGTGTTTGTACTTGACATTGAAAATGCTATATCATCAAAACAATGGAAAAAAAAATCATTAGATTTGTTGAAAAATCGAAATAGACAACAAATTCTGATGATTGAAATAGAGAAAGTATAAAAGTGAAAATTTACTCACTCGAGGATAGCTATGTGGAGTTATAATTTTGAATTTCTGATGAAAAAGACCAAAGAAGGTTTTGACTTTAGAGTTTAGATTTTATCGGAGATAGTAAAGATTCAATATTGAACTTTTGGAAGAGTTAAGATAGATTAGAAAAAAGTTGAGAGAGAGACAGAGAGAGAGAACAGGAAAGAGGTGGAAACTATTGTGGGATGAAAGAATCCTAATTTTCTCTTAAATCATTTTTTTTTGTTGATGGCTAAAATCATTTGCTTAGATCATATTGAGCTATGTGTGTGGCTTAGATCATTTGTTTATAAATGGTTCTTTTATGTTACTTATGTGTGTGGCTAACAACAATTAGGAATAGAAAGTTTTATCTTATTTTCATTTTTTTATGTTTTAGAAATACAACATTAATAAAGCTTTTTTAGAAAAAAAATGTTAATAAAACTAAATATTTTCTTTAATTAACTACCAAATAAATAAAATATATATTCATGGGCGGGTCGGGTCGGGCTGAGCTTTTAAAGGTATTATCCTAGCCCAACCCTGTAAAATTACAGACCTAATTTTTTTTTCTTGGTCTAAGTCTACCTAAATTTTACAAAGAAGTTGACCAAAACCATATTTTTTTATGGCAAACTTATGGGCCTATCCTAGTGCCTAGATCTAATTGATCATGCTATAGTTATGCTTAAAAGATCAAGAAAGCAATTATATAATCATGCATAAAGAAGTTCCTTACTAAGTTTATAGTGGCCTTATTATGCGTTAATGTTAAATTTGAGTTTTGTCCACATCACTTTATTATGTTAAGTATAATGTTTTTATTGATGTTGATGTTGGTTGCTAAGTGGGTATGCCGGTTTAATGATGTTGTATGAGTGTTTTCTTATTTTACAAGTTTTCTTTTTAATCTTGAGTAATATGGATAGTCATTTTTCAAAGGAGATTACTTATTTTTCTAGAAAATGTAGAGAAAGTAATTGTGTGTTTAGTTGTGGAAAATATTCTCTAGTTTTCAAATATTTTTCATATTTTTTTATCTTAAAAGGTGGAAAATTTAGAAAATATGATAAAAAACTACATACTTTTCCAAGTCATAAAATTAGAAAACATGTTTAAATATAATCAATTTCATAATAGTTTTCTGAAATAAGAAATAGAAAATGCATTCAAATAGAATCAGTTCAATGATTTTTTCCTAAAAACAAAATATATGTTATATTATCTATAAAAAGATTATTTATAAAAATTTGCAAATGTATGTGTTATTTATTTTAAAGTTAATTTAAAATGAATACAAATATAAAGATATGGATTTAAACCAATTCATACATAAGTTTTTCATAATAAATATTACAAGTTAATAATATAAACTAATATTTAATTAGTAATATAAAATATTATATAAATTTACTTTAATTACATATTACCTATGACTTTGATTCTCATAATTGTTTCATAAACTATTAGCAATAGATTTTATAATTTGAAACATTTTACTGTTATTAGTCATATTTATCGAATAATTTAGTATATGTTTTAATATATGAAATTTGGCTACAAGTATACCAAATGAGTACTCTAGACATTACAGGTGTCACGCCCTGACCCTTAGATCAAGCACGTGATAACCGTCGCGATATCTCGATATACGGGCAGCACCTTCCTATATATCTAGACACCGTAAGACTATCAAATCAACATGACAACCTGTTTAAAAGCTGTTTTTCCTCAAATAACATTTCCCAAGTAAAATAAAAATTTAAAATGTAAAATTTTGTCTAAATGCATGAATAAACAACAACTTGAGAGTTTCAAATTATATATATGACATAAATACAGTTATCCCAAATAAATGTACAATGCTTATTCTATAGATCTCAAATAAATACATCATCAAGTCCATCGCGGAAGAATGGTTATCCATACCCAAAAGTTCAATGTCTCCAAGAGTATATCAAGTGTGTCAAAATGTACCTCAACACGTCTCCCTACCAATCTATATCTGGAATCATGGAAAATGAGGTATGAGTATTTATAGGGAAATACTCAGTGAATGAGGGGATCGACAATATGTTATCAATTATTGAGCACGGAGTGTCAAAGCACAATTTAAAATACGATGACATTATAAACAACCATAAAAATTTCACAAATCATGAATCATATATCATATATCATATATCATAGTATCAACATAGACATCCGTCAACGTTTCAAAATCATATAGAGCTGGCCAATAAAATATTCCCGGCGATGGTTTACCACGACCAATGACGGGCGCATTGGGGGTTTTTGTGCATGTATAAAACAAATCAAACTCTATTCCCCAATATTGGCCACGGGCCTCAATAGTATTAAGTACAACAATATCATGTATAAAATCTGTTCGGAGCTAAACAGTGGCGTACACACGTTCTCTCCTAAATGGTTTATCCGGCCGCAACAATACATATGACGTTTGGGGGATACCTCCTGCAGAAGAGTATCCTGACAC
The DNA here is from genome assembly GCA_033439265.1 of Dillenia suffruticosa. Lineage (NCBI taxonomy): Eukaryota > Viridiplantae > Streptophyta > Magnoliopsida > Dilleniales > Dilleniaceae > Dillenia > Dillenia suffruticosa. Next base: position 18,190,357 of record JAVTVX010000015.1, on the reverse strand, counting down.
AATGGGTGCCACTGCCAAAGCCCTTCGTAGCTACGGAAATCTATCATGGATATCATCACATCATCATATAACAAGTGGGCATCCGACCCATGAATCACAAGTAAGCAAATTTGGCCCATATCAATTTATCAAAACCAAGTCAGTCAATGTCCTAATGTAAATGGAATCATATAAATCATGTCAATGTTCTCAAAAGTGGCACAAAGTCATTTTAACACAAATTTCACGGATGCATGTCATTTAAACAAACCATTGAGACATTCCAATGATCACAAAAGAATATTTATAAAAATATATCAATCTCATTTTTTAATACACATCATAAACCCTGTAATTTGAAAAACTATACAAACATGGATTTGTTAAATCAACGGGAGGGTATGACACTCCCTAAAAACACCACAACGTATTCAAAATGTGCTCCCCTCGATCGATCATCAGTGTATCACTACAATAGCAATGCTCATACATACTCTTTATATTCCAAATCACTTACCCAACTAGGACACAAATTTGTCACCATGCCTAGTACACCCATACTAACTATAAAACTTCAATTCTTTTCATTTCTAGTTTAAGTCTAACTCAATTATACAAAGACATAAAAATTTATTCTAAGTGAACTTGACTGCGAAATTTCAAATTTGCGCAGTCATGGAAAATAGACTGTAACTTCCACTACACATATCCAAATCGTTTGATTCTTATATCAAATTAAAGATAAAACATAGATCTACATATTTCATAACTAGGGCTCAGATTGATTCAGACCAAAAGACACCTCAAAATTTAGAAAACTCCACAGCCAGAATAGGACAGAACATGATATTTCTCTGCAGAACATCTAATTTTGCAAAATCACTAAAAATCCAATCCTCTTCAGAATTAAACGAATCATATCTCATTTTAAAGCTACGACAGTCTAGTTTTATATAGAAAATCTCACTCAATTTGCATTTGTGAAGAAAAATTTATTATAGAAAGACTACAATCTGGTCAATTTATCTTGTTTTGCAGAAATTTGAAGTTTCAATGTTTACATCAAATCTTTTATTCCTCTTTCAATTTCAGATCACCAAACCTCATGTTCATAATACTTCATTCAAAATTCAGCACACAATAAATCTTACAACAATATAGGAAAATTTCAGTACAATAATGCACCTTTCTCTTCTCCAAATTCTTAACCAAACACAATCAAATTACATACTCATTTCTCACATCAATTTAAATCCACAACCTCACACAATTTTCATCACTTTGGTATAAAAATTCAGCACACAAATTGTGCATCAACGCAGGAAAATTTCAGCACACCACAGTACATTTTTCCTTCACATTTTCGGCTACACAAAAACACATTCAACTCACCAAATTTTCAGCCAACAATATTCATTACATACCCGTAATTCTCATTCAAATTTCTGCACACAAGGTCACTACAATGAAGGACAAATTCTGCACACAAAATCACTACAATGGAGGACAAATCCCTGCACACAAAAATTCTGCACACTTTCCTCATGCTTCATTGGGTTCCACCTAGGCTCTAGGTTATAAATCAAGCTAAAAACACCACATTAAATCATTCATACACGTCCTCAAAAATTCCAGCAAGTGTAGAATTTTTCTTACCTCAAGATTTGATGTTTCAAACCCAATCAAGGTTCCTCTTCACAAGATCTTTCTTTCTTTCTTGTTCCTTGCTCACGGCCAACCCAAGTTCACCAAGACAGACATATCCTTTTGACTCCAAATTTAAATATGTTATGTTAGGGTTGGAGTGAAATGAAACTACACCAAAATTTCAAAGAAAAGTTTGAAGAAATCCTACCTTCCTTCAATGGATTTGCTCTTGGTTCCCTTGAATCTCCACTATGTAAAACTCATCATTTTGCTCCAATTTTTGGATATATTGTAAATGGGCTTGAGAGGAATTGATTTATGTAAAAATATTTGAGTAGTTTAGAAGAAAAATTTGGACTTCCCTCACCTTGAACTCACGGCCATGGAGGAGAATGGTGAGAGCTTGTCTTGCTTCCTTGCCTTGCACACTCACGTTTTGAGAGGAAGAAAGCCTAAGTGTTTGGTTTTATTTCCTTGCTCCAACATATCCTAGCCATCCACATTTTGCAAGATTAATTCCTAACCCTAGGATTACTTGGTTGCAAAGGTCACTTTCTCTTTCTACAAGTCACACTTTCTCACACTACCTCTCTACTCTTCATTTATTGCATGTCTCCAACCAAGATCCAAAGGACCTAAATTAATTCATTTTACCCCAAACTAATCTCCACCCTTGGATTTACTTTTCAAATGCGCCAAAAGTCTCTTCTCTTCTCTCTCTCTCTCTCACATTCGGCCAACACCAAATCCACACAATTCTCTCCCTTGTTGGTCACAGCTTTGGAAGGAATGAATTTGCCAACTCTAATTTTTGTTAATTACAAATAAGTCTCTTAACTTATAAAATTTTTATTTTGACCCTAAAAATTTTTATAATTTGAAATTAGATCCAAAACCTCGTATTAGGCCTAATTTAATTTATTTAGTATCAAAACGTGGTCATTTAGCCTTTCCGAGATACACTCGACTCGACTAGGGTTTTACCGGTCATTTTTCAGAAAATTTATGATTTGACTCTACGAAATAAGATCTACTCCAATTTGAGATTTTTATACACTCAAGAGTCATCCTCATTATTATTAGACCATCAGTGATCATTTTGGAAATTTTGAATTTTCGACGATTTAAGCAGAAATTTTCGGGACCGGTTTTAATGAGAAAATTTTTTAGTGGATTTTCTACATAAAAATGCGAGTAATATCACATATAAAATGGAGAGGAGTACAATAGTATGGACGCCGAGGTGTCGGTGTTACAACAAGCATATGAGTGCACATATTTGAATAATTCTCCTTTTCCTATGATTCTTTGATCATGTTTAAAATCTCTACAATAGTATCAATCATCATGATAAGAAACTAAAAACCCTTTAAGATTTGGATAATCACTATCAACAACATAGAGATAATCTATACAAATAAACAACAAAAAAATTCATAATTAGAAGTATAAATAAAATTATTTTATATCATTAAAAAAGTTACAAATCTTTATGAGTATATCAAATTTTTACGAATCTTTATATGTATATAAAATCTTATATTATAAAACACATGAGTGTCATTAATCATTCCATCCCAACCAGTGTACACAAATATAAACATCATATCATGTGAGCAAATAGCTAAGATATTTTGAGTCACAAATACAGCTTTCCTACAAGAAAAGTCTTCTATTTTGATGCTGGCACCCAAGTTGCAACATGAGTATTATCTATAGCACCAATACAATTTTACATATAAACATTAAAGTTTAATATATAATAAAGTATTGCCCAAACTATATGAAAAGTTTAAAAAATAATATACCTTAAAGTATGGGCACCGCCTTGGATATTCTTGAATTTCTGGTTGCATTTCACCTCTATTCACATATTTAACCACAATAAGGGTGAAAGCCTTTAATGCTCTTAAGACCCACTTAAACCAAGTATGAATAGTACCAAGTAAATGTTGAAAGCAATCATATATTACTCTTTGTCTTAAGCCATGACATAAAATTCACAAGCCCATTGTCAAACCTTTCTTTACACTAACTTTCCTAGAATCGTGCAATAAATCTAACTATTTTAATTGTTCACACAAATTACAAACACATGTGATTTATCTGAAATGATTTATAACACTGGATAGAATGTATATATAACACTTCTCAAATATATTTCTTTCCACTAAGCACATATGCCTCACAAGTAGCTCTATCAATGAATATATTGGTGTATTCCATAAAAAAACATGATTATAAACATGTCCAAATCATGATCCTCACTCTGGACTAGAACTACCACTTGATAAATTTGACACAGTATCCATATTCATATCTACATAGTAATAAAATATCACAAAAGAAAACATATTTATTAACTAATAAAACTAATAATTATCATATAGAATTTCATACATAATAACAAGGATATTGAAAAGCAAAACACATCACATTGTTCAGTCTATCAAGAGTAGAATATAACATATTAACAGCCAGTTACTATAAAACATAAAATGTTACCCTAATCAATCATAGTTCCCTCCATTAGTCACTTACTTCCAATTTTAAAGCCAACCGTTCCACCTCTCTTGAGACGTAAGTAGAAAAATTTTTCTCTAATTAATGTCAACAAAGAATCCAATTACTTTGTTATAAGAGATATTACTAATATTATCCATGGTATTCAATGTAGTCAAACAGTCTTTAATATAGTATTTTTCAGTTATAGAGCATGCAGCATCACTTGATTGTGCTTCTACTTTTTATTTTTGAAATTTTATTAAATACTTTTTCTTCTTAGAATTTAGTAATTCAGAAAACACATTTAAAAAATATCATACTTTACAAATTTCTTTCTCACCCTTCTATTACCAGGAAGACCTTTCAAATCCTCTTTCTAAATTACACTTGCCTTTTCCACTATGATCACCATCACCATGATACCATTGCTCAATTATTTGTTTTTCTTCTGAAGTTTGAAGTCTTGTGGGTGAAGGATTATGAAATGTGCCAGAAGAGAAATAGTAAGGCTATCCCCAATAATGAATAGAGCTTGCAACCATATTTCTTGAAAGTTTTAAAAATTTTATGTCACAACAATTATAAATCAATATAAGTTAATTTATATTATAAGCCAAATACATTCACCCATAGATCAAGGCTAAATAGTCATGTACCTTAAAATAATCTACCCATACTGTATAGGGGCGAACATAAACAGAATTTGCATCCCATGTGACTCTAGTGCTGTCGGTCACCATTGTCCATATTAGATTAAACTTTTCCTTCAACCTGTCCATTCCATATTACAATGCAGTCTTCACCAATAAGGGATCATCAATTTCTATCCAATCTGCCACCTTTAAATTGGTACATCATTTGGATCTCTCCTAACCCTTTTAGCTAAAATATCTAAAATTACATTTTTCACTTCTTTAGGCTACTCCATAGAATCCTCCAAATTCTCATTTTTTCCACCCATCGATATAACATCCCAATTTTAAACTAATTGTTGAGAAAACTAGGTTTTGATGATGATAAAAGAAATAAATCGAAGAAAAATGGATTTAAGTGTATCGGAAATCAGAACTGAAAATCACTAAATTTGCAGATCTTGTCGTCCCGCTATTAACACATGTCGACCTACTCATCTAGATCTATCAATTTTTAGAGCTATGTTGACCAATTTTAATAATACAATGAACATATCAACCTATCAATAATTCTTATCGACCTGAATTATTCAAACAACACTATTTGTATAAGTAAGATTTTGTCAACAACCCCGAAAATATGTCAACCCAACATAATCACTCACACACCTTGTCAACCGGAGTGAAATCTTATTGTTAGAATCTAAATTTAGAAATTGGTATGAACACAATGGTCATCTCATTTCTAATTTATCTGGTCATTTCCATTTCCATCAAAGACGAACATTTAAATACTATAAGATCATCTCTCAATTGGTAAAAAGAAAAGTAGCGCAGGTAGGAAAATGAAGTTTCAACATGAAACAAGGAACAGTTGTAAAATATTAATTGGCGAACATTAATGAGCAATGTTCAACTTCAACAACTATACAATGGCTCTTTTCAACACTGCAATAAATACCCAAGAAATGAGAAATGAAGAAGTTAATGCTTTATTGAAGATCAGAACCATTACGAACTTATTGCATTACTATTCTGTTTTAATATTCATACATTTTGCTTTTATATTAATTTTATTCTTCTTGAGTATAATTACCAGCAAAATCTAGTTCTGTCTAATCTGAGAATTTAAGCTTCACATCCTAGACCTCTCCTTCTTAATTGTACTAAGTTTTCAAAAGATCAATAAGTGTGTCACGATCTTGGGTTTGGAAAGAGAGAGAACCAATTTGTGTAGCGTTGAGAAATTAGTATTTGAGAAAAATATTATAAAGGTCCAACTTGAATCTGTAATCAAGTTTGTATCAGTAAATTGATAGTGAAAAATCTGGAGGAACCTGAGAGTAGTCGTACACCAAATTTGATGGAACCACTATAAAAAATTTTGTGTGTTTCTTAATTTTCTTTTTTTTTTTAAACCACCAAACACTACTTTTGTTATTTTCATTTTAAAATAACCAAATAGCCAAAAATTTTCAAAAACACGTCTATTCAACTTTCACCTCCTCTAGTGGAATAATACTAATATATAATATCAAACCAAATATTTAAATAAATATAGTAGAAAATGACTATTTTGTAGTAACAATTCTCTAACAATGGAATTTTGACATTAGAATTAAGAACCCATTTTGTTCAATATATCCAAATAATATATAAAACCAATTCTAGCATACACATGTTTCCAATCACTTATATCCATATACAAACCAAAGTTAAATTAGGCATGCAAAACTAGACTAGTTAGAAGTGAGAAATCGATTTATATAATAATAAAATAGAGTATAATGCTAAAATAAACTATTAATTTGTATAATACTAAAAATTAGAAACTTTACAAGAGAAAATTTGATACTAGAGATTAATATGGACAATTTCCATTCAAAAGGAACAAAAATTTTAAAACTAGCAAATAAATTAATTTCACGATAGTATAACAGAATACACACTTGACAGTTAGTTGCCATCAGATAGTACTTCAAAACACATTCTATTAAACTAACATATATAATCAAATCCATTTATATATTTGCAACAAAAGTGATTGACAAAAATTTAGAAAGCAACAATTCAGAACTTACAACCATGTTTAATATAGTTAAAAAAAATAGTCATGTTATATAAATTGTATTCAAATTGCCAGTTTAATATTAATTCCAATCATATTTAATATCTTTTTCTCTATTTTCTGATTTTTTTTTTAATTTTTCTTAAATACTCTCCACTTCTCTTTTCCCTTTTCCCGAACTTTTGAAATTGTCAAATTGGAGTCGAGTGTACCTCACTATTGTTAGTATTTGATCTAATACTCAATTTCTAGAATATTATTTCATTTCAATGCGATAAAAATTTGTTTGATTTGATTTTCTGATATTTTCTTTAAAATAAATGAGTTTTTAATATTCTTTTTGGGTGTTTCTTATTGCCTACATCTACTACCCATTTACTATAGTTTATTTTTTTCAACAAAGATTTTGGTATGAAAAAAATTTGAAACCATTATTGCAAATTTCAATTGAGAGAGAGGGAGATAGAACAAAATAGGGTGCACGAGGTAATTTTTTGTGGTAAACAATGTTAATTTTAAGTTCCAAATTAGCAATTAATCCTAATTTAATGCTAAAATTGAAAACAAGGGTTCATAAAAATCAAAACCATAATTCCAAAAAAATGAAAAGTTTTAAGAAAAATGGAAAGGAGCCTGTTTTGAGAGTATCCAACTTTCCTAAATTTCTCTTCTCGTCTTCAACATATGAATTTTCAAATGAAAGATAGAGATTGAGATGACAAAGAAAAAGAAATTAAGAGAAAGAATGTGGAGATTGGGATATAGGATGCAGAGAAAATAAAGAGGAGAGAGAGAGATCAAACCATACCTAAAGTTTGAAGATAGAGAAGAAATGTGTATCTTTCTCCTCCAAATGAAATAAAAACATATTTTTATATCTAACCATTTCCAATTTAATGAGTCCACTAACCCCTCTATGTTTTCCAATTCTCCAAAGTTGGAGAATTTTAAAAAAAAATATGGGTTTTATTTATAATAGAACATTATAGAAAACAACCCAAAGTTGTTTTATATTTCTCTTTTATAAATTGAAAAACCCTATTTTTCTATTTTTCATTTTCTAAAAATTGAAAATTGGAGTATTTGAATACAATTCATTTTCTTAAAAAAAATTTTCACAAAAACACTCTTATTTTTCACAACTAAATATACTCTAAAAGTTTCAAAACTTTTACACATTTTTTCTTTTGTGATGTCACAATCGTGGATGGTGATACTTAAATTGATATCTCTAGTGTTACATGTTTTGTATGTTTAAGTTACTTTTCCTTTAGTAAGTTTATTATCTTTGCTGTATTGGGTTAACACATTTTATATTTGATGACATGATCACCTCATCCTTCCAAAATTAGATTTTAGAGCTATAGCTTCAATGGAGGCTGCAGCATTACAGCTTTTTGCATGCTAGCATAGTCTTTTTGAAATGCCAAAAATAAGTTGTTGCTCTAACACAAAATGGGGATACTTTCAAATTTCCCGAAATACCATATTTTTCTGGTAAGATTATGTATTTGAAAATGGGCAAAACCAAAAGTATCCAAGCTAAAAAAAAGCTGTGCAACTATAAACTACATCTTATCCTCGTTATTTAAAAGTAAATATAGATGTTGTACTAAAGGATGGAAAAAAGAGTCTCTGTATAATCATTCATAATGAGAATTCTCTTTTGGAAATATTTTGAATTATTCTGTCGAGGTCGATATATTTGAGTCTCAGTTGCTTAATGGTAATTTAGCATGCTCTATGAATGAATGTGAGAACACAAGTTTATAAAACCCTAAAATATCCTTTTTCATTCATTTCATTTCATGTTCATGTTTTAAAATTCATATTTTGTATGGATTGGATTTATCTATGTATGTGTGTGTACGATAATGTAACGTGCATGTTAGGTTTAGCCATGCCCTTGAGGTTTTGATATAGACCTATGGTTAGCTAGTGGAGTTAACTTACAGAGGAAATTAAGAAAACTAGTAAAAGAGGAGGTAAGAGAAGGATTGTTTAAATAAAGAAAAGTAGTTGAGATTCAAGAGAAGTCATGACAATTAGAATGGTTAAAGTTTGTGACAAAAAAGATTAAAAAATCTCTTGAAAATATATGTATGAAAAATCCACTCAGATTGCATAAAATACCCTTTTATTAGTATTTGTCCATATCAAATGTTTGTGAATGTCCATATTTACCTAAGACTTTGTAATATCATGACTTTATGTAATATTTACTTCCCTTATTTATGTAATATAACCAAAAGGTTATGTAACTTATATGAAAGTGTTGAGAATGGTAGATTTTGATGATAATAAAAGAAATAAATTGGAAGAAAATAGACTTAAATGTATTAGAAATCAAAACCGAAAATTACTAAATCTACAAACCTTGTCGACTGTTGTTGACACACATCAACTTGCTCCTCCAGATCTACCAATTTTTAAAAGCATGTCGACCAATTTTAACAGTACCTTTAACATGTCGATATATTAATGATCATTGTTGACCTAAATGAATCAAACATCATTAATGTCCAAGTAAGATTGTGTTGACAATCTCAAAAATATGTTGACCTGACTTAAACACTCACATATCTTATCAACTTAAATGAAATCTTGTCAACCTATCTTACATGTTGACTTGAATTCAACTACATATCGACCTCAGGTGGACAAATTTAATATGTCAAATCCACCAATTTGAATGATGTATTATTAACCTACTATTATACATGTCGACAAATATCAAGCAAAAATTATTAAGAAGGGTCGACATATCCAACAACTTGTCGACCTGCTTTATCTTTTCCTTAGGAACCACACAACGGCCTATATTTCAATTTTGTCGACATCTCAAATACATTGACCAATTTAAATTATCAGGTCCACTAATTGAATTTAGGAATAGGACAGTGTCAATGTGAATATTGAATATATCGACACATCTCTATATGTCGACCAATTAAAATATACCTTATCCACCAATTTATTTCAAAACAGATTCATGTCGACCTGAAATCACTGACATATCGACAAAGCCTATTGGTTCCTAACTTAGGCATGTCGATGTCTAATTAAAACATGTCGACACACAAGAACATGTTGATAAATTTGAGTTTTCGTGTTCATCAATTTAAATTAAAACATAACCTTTTGACCCAAGTTCTCACCATGTCGACCTGATCAAGAAAATCCACAATACAAAATTTTGAATTCTAGTCGATGTGTTTATTTAAGTTGTCGATATGAAATTATCAGAAACTAAAAATTCGAAACTGGTTTGAACATAATGGTCTTCTCCTTTCTGATCTTTCTATTCATTACAATTTCTATCAAAATCTAACGCTTAAATGCAACAAAATCATCTCTCAATTGGTAAAAAAGAAAGTGACGCCAATAAAAAAATAAAATTTCAGTGCGAAATAAGAAACTATTGCAAAACATTAATTGACAAACATTTATAAACAATGTTCGAGTCCAACAACTGCACAACAGATCATTTCAACATCATAATAAATACCAGAGAGATGAGATATGAAGGTGTTAATGCTATATTCAAGATCTGAACGACTACGAACTCACTGTATTTATTACTCTGTTTTAAATTCATACACTATGTTTTTCACTTTAATTTTCTTCTTGAGTGTAACCACTTGTAAAAGTTAAGTCTGTCTAATTCGAGAATTTAAATTTTATATCTTAGACCTTTTCCTCTGACCTATATTAAGAATTTAAAAGATCAAAGAGTATGTCACTATTTTGCGTTCAGAGAGAGAACCAATCTGTGTAGGGTTAGGAAAGTAGTATTTGAGAAGAAATACTGTAAAGGTCCAACTTGAACATACAATCAACTTTATATCAGAAAATTGATAGTGAAAAATCTAGAGGGAGCCTGAAAGTAGACATACACCAGATTTGATGGAACCACTATAAAAATTTTTGTGTGTTTCCTATTTTTTTATTTAAACAACTAAACACCACTTTCATTTTCTTTTTAAAAAACCTAAATAGTTAATTTTTAAAAATATCTCCATTCAACTATTCACCCCCTCTACGTGAAAAATAATTAGTATCAGAGTGAGTGTGTTGGTAAAAAGCCTAACAGCTTCAACATCAAAGATCCAAATGGCCATAAATAGAGATAATGTGCTAGTTAAAGCATACTCAACAAATTGTACATCCTACTTCAATGGAAGCAACTTCAACTATTGGAAATAAAGGATACGTAATTTCATCATTGCACAAGATCTAAATTCCTAGGAAATAATTGAAGAAAATGTTGAATTTCTAATCGAAGGGTTGATGGTGTACGTGTACTAGTTAAGTTGAAGAATATGACAACTGAGAAGAAGAATGCCTATCAAGCAAATTACAAAATCATAAATCTCCTTCATCTTGCCCTGAACGTCAATGAATATAATCAAATATCTTCATGTATTATAGCAAAAGAAATCTGGGGAAAACTTGAAATGACTTACGAAGTCACTAATCAAGTTTGCAAAAGCAAGATTAGATTGTTGCAACAAGAATACGAAGCCTTCAAGATGAAAGAAGGAGAATCTATCAATGATGATATGATTTAACAAAGTGGCAAATGAATTGAGAATGTTTGGAAAAGGAATTTCATAAGAAAATATGGTAGATAAGATTCTCGAAAATCTACTAAAATCTTGGGAACCTAAAGTCACTGCAATAGAAAATCGAAAAATCTTAAAATCTTAACCATTGATGAACTAGTGGGCTCACTGACGACTCATGAATGAAGTTAAATGTGAAGGAGCCAAAAAAAGAAGAAAAGGGAAAAGGAGTAGCTCTCAAAGCCGACATTGATGAGAGTTCATCAAACTTTGAAGAGGAAGATGATATAGAAGATGAAACATTGCTGGCCAGAAGGTTCAAGAGATTTATGATACGAAAGATAAACAAAAGCAAATTAAATTTTAAAAGACCAGAAAAAAAGAGGAAATCAGATGTTACGAATGCAAAAAATTGGGACACATAAAAGCTGATTGTCCTCAACTGAACACAGATGATAAGAAAAACAAGAGACAAAAAAAATAAGAAGAAAAAGAAGAAAACTCTTGCTACCTGAAGTGATAAAGACTTTGATTCAAGTAAAGAAGAACCAACAGAAAAACAAGCCAATCTATTATTCATGGCTAATGAAGAATTCTCCGACAATGAGATAGACTCTATTTCCTAGTCTTCCTATTCTATTTCTGATGAAAGTAATTTCTCTACTGCTAAACTACATGAAATATTATTAGAATCACTTAAAGAATCAAAAATGTTAAAATTAAAAAATAATTTATTGAAGAAAAATATGACTGAAACTGTAAAAGAATTAGAATTAAGAATACTAAATTAGAATTAAGAATCACTGAACTTAAAAATGAGTTAGAGAATGAAAAGAGTAAATGTCTGCATCTTGCAAATGAAATAGAAGATGTCAAAATTGAAAACAATCAAATTGATGAAAATGAAATTTTGGGAAAAGAACTAACTAAATAAAAAGAGAAAAATATTAGACAAAATAGCCTTTTAATGAAATTCATACAAGTCAAGAAAAACTAAATGTCATCCTAGAAGTACAGAGAGCAGTTTTTGATAAAACTAGATTATGATTTAATCCTACTTAAACTCTTTCACACCTAGTTTAGAAGCTGATAAACAATAGAGATGCCACACATGCATGAAATTTGGGCACAAGTCAGACAACTATAAAGTAAGGAATAATACTCTAGTCACTGCAAAGAACATAAGGATTAATAATCTCAAGTGTACCTACTATCAAAAAATTGGATACTCAGTTAATGTTTGCTAACTTAAAAACTCCTCAGCAATGAACTTGAAATGGATACCTAAAAATCGAGTCAGAGTTAACTCAGCCGGGCCCAATAAAATATGGGTACCAAAGATAAAAGTGTGATTGAATCTTATTTTAAGTATATATAAAATCAAGGGAATCTCTTGGAAAGTCAATCTGGTATATTGATAGTAGCTGCTCAATGTATATGACTGGAGATATTATTAAATTCTTATCACTCGAGAAGAAGAAAGGAGGAAAGGTAGTCTTTGGAGACAACTCCAAAGGAAAAGTCATCGGAATAGACAACACTGAAGGTAAATCCACTGACACTCAAATTCAAAATATTTTTCTTGTTTCTGGACTTAAATTCAGTTTGTTGTGTGATAAAGGTTTTAAAGTCATATTTGACTCAGATATTTATTCTATCATTAATAAAACTCTGGCTATATCAAATTCACTGTCTTAGAAGAGAAAATATTTATGTAATTGATATAGAACAGTTAGAAACTCAAAATAAATCATGATTAGTTGAGTAAGCAAGAACAATTCATAGATGTAGCACAGAAGATTAGGATACGTAAGTATGGACACTATATCAAAGTTAGTTAGGAAAGATATTATGAAAGGTCTTCCAAAATTAAAATTCGAGAAAGATAGATTGTGTGATGCATGTATGAACGGAAAACAAACCAAAAATTCTTTTAAATCCAAAAATCGTGTATCTACTAGCCGTCTTTAGGAACTTTTACACATAGATTTATTTGGACCAACTAGAACTCAAAATTTAGGAGGAAAATATTATGGATTTGTGATCATCGAGAACTTCTCTAGATACATTTTGGTGTTATTCCTAGCAAAGGGCCAATGAGATTTGCATTAAACTATGCAAAAAAATACAAACGAAAAATGAGTTTCAGTTAAGAGTATCATAAGTGATCGTGGTAAAAAATTTAAAAATAAAACTATGGAAGAATTTGTGACAATTAAGGTATTGATCACAACTTTTCAGCCTCTAGGACATTTCAACAAAATGAGGTGGAAGAAAGAAAAACAGAACGTTACAAAAAATGACTAGAACTATACTCTGAGAACATAATTACCAAAGTTCTTCTGGACAGAATCAATGAACACTGTCTACTACATCTTAAATAGGGTTTTAATTAGATTTATACTAAAGAAAACTCCTTATGAACTCTACAAAAGAAGAAAACCCAACATAGTATATTTTAAAATTTTCGAATACAAATGATATATTCTAAACAATAGAAGAGAAATCTTAGGAAAATTTAATGCCAAAAGTGATAAGAGAATATTTTTAAGATATTCTATATTAAGTAAAACTTATAGAGTCTATAACAAAAAAACAATGACAGTCGAAAAATCAATACATGTAAAATTTGATAAAGAAAATGACACTGATAAAAGAAGATTTGATGGAGAATTAACAAAAAACCTTAATGAATTGGAACTTGCAGAAAATTTAAATTCTCAAAAAGAAGAAACCAATGAAATGACTGAACAAGAAGAAAAAGAAAAAATTCAACAAAAGCAAGAAATTAAATACTCTCAAATTAGAAAAGATGTCAACATAGAAAACATAATAGGTGATATAAGATCTAATGTTAGGACTTGATCAGCCCTGTAGAATCAATGTGAATATATGGCGTTCATCTCTCAAAAAGAGTCTAAAAATGTAGATGAGGTATTAGGAGATAAGAATTGGATAATGATCATGTAAGATGAACTGAACTAATTTAAAAGAAATAAAGTATGGAATCTCGTTTCTAGACCAAAAAATAAATCCATAATTAGAACTAAATGGATTTTTAAAAATAAACTTGATGAATATGGAACAATCACAAGAAACAAAGCAAAATTAGTAGCCAAAGGATATAGCCAGAGGAAGAAATTGACTATAATGAAACATATACTCTAGTGATTATATTAAAAACTATTAAAATACTTCTAACCTTCTTTTGTTATATAAATTTCAAATTGTATCAAATAGATATTAAAATTATCTTTCTGAATAGTTATTTATATGAAACTATGTATGTAAAACAATCCCTTGACTTTGAAGATTTTAAATATCCATAACATGATTTCAAACTAACCAAAGCTTGTACGGATTAAAATAAGCTCCTAGAGTTTGGTATGAAAAATTTATCAACATTTTAGTTGAAAACAAATTTGAGAGAGAAAAGATTGATACAACTCTCTTTATCAAAAGAAGAGAAGATAATTTTCTAATAATTCAAATATATGTAGATGATATAATTTTTGGAGGAACAATTATAAAATTTGTGAAAATTTTGTAGAAAGAATGCAATGAGAGTTTGAATTGAGTATGATGAGAAAGTTAAACTATTTCATAATATTTCAAATTAAACAATCTGAAAATAGAATATTTATCAATCAATCAAAAAACATCAATGATCTCATTAAAAAATTTGGGTTTAGTGAATACAAAGGAAATGTCACACCTATGAGCACAAACCTAAAATTAGATAATGATGAAAATGACAAATCAGTATATAAAAAATTATGTAGAAATATGA
Source organism: Dillenia suffruticosa (assembly GCA_033439265.1). Taxonomy (NCBI): domain Eukaryota; kingdom Viridiplantae; phylum Streptophyta; class Magnoliopsida; order Dilleniales; family Dilleniaceae; genus Dillenia; species Dillenia suffruticosa. Next base: position 18,175,171 of record JAVTVX010000015.1, on the reverse strand, counting down.
TTAGATCACTTTTGTATATCACTGTTTCAAGACCAAACATACAATTCAATATATGTATTTGTACAAGATTCCAATCGGATTCAATAAATCCCATTTGGTAACAGTTAAAAGAATTTTTAGATATTTTAAGAACACCATACATCTAAACTTTTGATATGATAGAAACTCAAGTTTTCAATTACATGAATTCTTTGATATAGATTTTGCAGAATGTAAATTGGATAGAAAAAATATCAGTGGTATTTGTTAATTATTTGAAAGTATGTTAGCATCCTGATCTTTCAAGAAATAAAGTAGATAATATTGTCAACAACCGAAACTGAGTATGTCTCTACTGGACAATGTGCTACACAAATTTTGTAGATTAAGTATCAAATAAAGGATCTTGGCATAAATTTTGATTGTATTCTTATAAAATGTAACAACACAATGTCATAAATTTAATTAAAAGTTTAGTGTATCATTCTCGAACCAAATACACATTCTCGAACCAAATACATTGAAGTGAGATATCATTTTATCAGAAACCATATATTGAAAAATGAAATTGTTCTTGAATATATAGAGACTCAAAAACAGATTGTTGATATTCTTACCAAACCACTGAATAATAATAGATTTTGTGAACTAAGGAGAGAGATAGACATGACTGAAATGGAGAAGTAAGAAAGAAATCTGAAAAACAGAGTATGCGAAAATCTAGAAAATGAATTTTAGGTCGCCCTATTTTACAAGGGTGTTGACAAATTGAAAAGTATATAGTCTTGTTGACCTACTAACCATTGTCTTAGAAATCATGTCGACTTAATACTGAAAAACTAAAATCACGCATGGCCTTGTCGACCTATATGTTAATATGTCAACACACATAACAGTCAAAATCAAGTCGATGTCTTTAAAAATCTGTTAACACGCTAGATTTGGAACCTTTTCAAAACATGTCGACATGCACGAAAACATGTCGACGTTTATGTAAAAAAAGAAATATGAACGGTTAACATATTGACATGTCTCTCTCTCTATTTCTAAATTCAAATTTCCCTATTTCTTTCTTAGCGAATTGTACTCCTTTGAAACCCTAGGCAAGTTGTATCCGTGAAACCCCAACCTACGACGGCTCTTAAACAAAAACTGTCTATCTCTAAAAAATCAATATCATCTAAACCTACTACAAAACCTGCAACTAAGCCATCATCGTTAAAAGCTCTCATCTGCGAAACCTACTTTTTCGAAACCTCCTTCACTAGCTCAACTGAATGAAGCCATTCCTCAATTCAAAACTCATGTGTTTCAATCACTCGAACAGAGCGAACTATATGAGAAACTATTCTCACGAAGGAAAATCAATCAAGGGAGATTAATTGATTGGTTGTTCCTAAAATGGGGTCAACTTAAAGTATGAAGAGCATTTGAATGAGGTATACCCTAATTGACTTATGATTCATAATAAGTTTATTCATGAAAAGGTAATCAAGTTGTTCTATAATAATATTGAAATAATCTCTGGTAGGGTTGAGAATGAGACACATTACTCTGGATGATCATTCTGTTTCGTGTGCTTTTAGAACATTTGTGAATGGGAAGGTGATTAAAGTTACTTTTAAGATTATTTACAGAGAAAATTCTCTGGCATGGGTAATATATGACAAATGTGAACCTTACATAAAATCAAATTATTTAGAAAATACTAGAAAAGTGTTCAATGATAATTACTTGATTATTGTGAACACAAATGCTATGGAATTAGGGTTCCATGAAAAAATTCTTCATTTGATTGTTGTTCATATACATAGACCTAGAGAAGGAAACTATATGATTATATGTAGAGAAGATTTTTGGTTGATGGCATGTATTATGAGTGGGAAGAATCGTGAATTGCATTTTATTATTTCATATTTTATGACTACTGTACATAGATCAGAAAATTCTCTCCTACTATATGCAAGTATTATTCTGAGATTTTATCATTCAATTGTGTGAAATTGGATAAAAATATGGTGATAGATCAATGCATCTTCCATGCTTAGAGCATGATGGATGCGCAATAGTGAGACAGAATGGGTTAGAAAGGATGCTATAACAGGTAAGAGGCAAATAGAAGAAGTAGGAGAGGAAAATGAAGAAGCAACAGAGATTGAGCAAAAGGAAGGCACAAAAGAACATGATGGACAGCCATCCAGTTTGCAACCCATTACTCTTCAAATGATCAGAAAAAAGTTGGGAAAGATTGAAAAGAGACAAATTCTATAAGGTCAAATGAATTATGTCTTGAAAATGGAATTTTAAAGTGTTAACAACAGATTGGACACCATAGCAAAGGAAAAAGACAATCATCTCATAATCCTAAGCCTTCCCACTCCTATTGATTGGTTGCTGTTATTTTATATTTTGATTTATGTTATGGTTGCTGATTATTTTGGTTGTTGCTATAGTTTTCTGCTATTCTATGTCATCTAGTACTTTATGTTATTTAAATCTTGATTACAATGATGCTCTTCTTTTCCAGATTTGACTCTTTTGATTTCAGAAATGTACTAGTGACTATTATCTTGTGATTTTTAAATTTTCATTCCTTAAACTAAGTCTGCACTTTATTCACTATATTGCTAAGTTCAAAAGTTACTTACTACTATTGCTGATTAATGCCCTTGTCTGCTTATACGTTAAGACTAGTGTATTTTAAGTTTATAGCACTTGGTTATAGTTGTTGTGTTTGTTGGATTTATTCTGAAAATCCAACTGTTAGTTGTTGGCTCTTTGATTGGATTGATGAAGAGATATTGATTCTTAGTACTAGTCATTAATTGAGGGGGAGCAAAACACTATGCATTCTAAGTATATGTATGCTCAACTGCCTTATTTTGAATAGGGTGTTATCTAATAGTAAAAAGAATCATAATCTTATTAATCAGTAGTAAACTTGATCTTAGAATTGTTATGCACTTGTTTGCTCTAGTTTTTCTCAAAAATAGGTTTAGTTGACCTTATTTTTAGGCCTTTTTTTTGCTCATGAGGTTTAAACCGGAGCCATTTTTATTGATGACAAAAAGGGAGACAATGAGAAGAATAAAGAATCAATGGTAGATTTTTTTCTTTTATTGGTTATTGTTTTGTATTAGGATTAGTTAGTAAGAGGCTGGGTTGAGGTGTGATTAGTTGATTTGAAGAGATTTGCTGATATCAAATGGTAACACGGGAGTGTTAGGAAATAGACAATGATTCTGTGGTGATGACACTAGTGTAGACTAGAGTTAGAAATGGTTTTACTAGAATGGTTCTGAAATTGACAAGTTAAAATTTTCAAAACTAAGAATGACTTAAAAACTTTAGATAAGTATGTCGAAATTTTGTCATCATCAAAATGGGGGAGATTATTGAGAATGTTAGATTTTGATGATAATAAAAAAAATAAATTGGAGGAAAATAAATTTAAGTGTATAAGAAAGTAAAACTGAAAATTACTAAGTTTACACATCTTGTCGACCTATTCTTGACACACGTCGATCTACTCTTCTAGGTCCACCAATTTTTAGAACCATGTCGACCAATTTTAGTAATACTTTGAACATGTTGACATATTAATGATCATTGTCAACCTGAATGAATCAAACATCATTAATGTCCAGATAAGATTGTGTTGACAATCTTGAAAATATGTCGACCTGACTTAAACACTCACACACCTTGTCAACCTGCCTTACATGTCGACCTGGATTGAACTACACATCGATCTATTGACCTCAAATGGACAAATTTAATATATTAGATCCACCAATTTCAATGATGTGTCAACCCATTATTACATATGTCTACAAGTATCAAGCAAAAATTATTAAGAATGGTCAACATGCCCGACAACTTGTCGACCTATTTTATCTTTTCCTTAGAAGCCACACGATGACCTACATTTCAATTATGTCGACACCTCAAGCACATCGACCAATTTAAATTATCAGGTCCATCAATTGAATTTAGGAATAGGATTGTGTCGATGTGAATATTGAATATATCGACCCATCTCTATATGTCAACCAATTAATATGCATTGTCCACCAATTTATTTCAAAACAGATTCATGTCGACCTGAAATCACCGACATGTCCACAAAGCCTATTGATTCCGAACTTGGGCATGTCGATGCCTAATTAAAATATGTTGACATACCAGAACATGTTGATCAATTTGAGCTTACATGTCCACCAATTTAAGTTAAAACATAATCTTGTCGACCCAAATTCTCACCATGTCGACCTGACCAAGAAAATCCATAATACAAAATTTTGAATTCAGGTCGATGTATCCATCTAAGTTGTCGACATGAAATTGTCAGAAACTAAAAATTCAAAACTGGTTTGAACACAGCAGTTTTCTCCTTTCTGATCTTTTTGTTCATTTCCATTTCTATCAAAGTCTAATATTTAAATACAGTAAAATCATCTCTCAATTGGTCAAAAAGAAAATGGCTCCAGTAAGAAAATGAAACTTTAGCGCGAAATGAGGAATTGTTGCATAACATTAAATAACGAACATTTATGAATAACGTTCGGGTTCAACAACCGTACAACGGATCTTTTCAGCATCATAATAAATAACAGAGAGATGAGATATGAAGGTGTTAATACTCTATTCAAGATTTGAACAACTACGAACTCACGGCATTTACTACTCTTTTTTAAATTCATACGCTCTATTTTTTATTTTAATCTTTTTCTTGAGTGTAACCACTTGTAAAAGTTAAGTCTGTCTAATCCGAGAATTTAAGTCTCATGTCTTAGACCTTTCCCTCTCACCTGTATAGAGAATTCAAAATATCAGAGAGTGTGACACTATTTTGGGTTTAAAGAGAGAACCAATCTGTGTAATATTGGGAAAGTAGTGTTTGAGAAGAAATACTGTAAAGGTTCAAATTAAATCTGTAATCAAATTTGTATCAGCAAATTGATAGTGAAAATTTTAGGGGAGTTTGGGAGTGGACATATACCAAATTTAATGGAATCACTATAAAAACTTTTATATATTCCCTATTTTTCTATTTAAACAACCAAATACAACTGTCATTATTTTTTTAAAATATCTGAATAGATAAAAATTTTTAAAAATATCTCTATTCAACTATTTACCTCATAGTTGAATAACAGAAAGTTAAAAAAATGTATTTCAAAAATTTTTACGAGACACTAAATTTTGGGGGGGGATTACATTTTGAACAATTTTGGGAAGGAAAGTAAATTTACTTATACATACTCAATAATTGGGGTAGTTATATAATCTTTATTAGGAATTTCGAGTAGTCCACGAAGTCATCAACATGGCATCAAGGTCGCAACTGTATTTCAACTTACATTCTTTCATAATCCTTGTTCCAAAGATAGCAAAAAGTTCGAGTTTTGAAATATTAAAAGAGATAAGGTGAGGGAGACGAGAGCACTTGGCTCTTGCTAGAAATAGGCTGCGTTTACCTTTCTCTATCTCACTCCTCTTTAACTCTCTCTCCCTCGCAAATATAGGAACACTCTATTGATATTTCATTGACTCACTATTTCTTTTATTGTGTTTTTATTTCCTTTTATCTTACTCTAATAGTAGAGGAAAAAAAATGGCACCGAATGTGATATGATGATAAGTAGATTTATATGCTGACGTGGTATATACCACGCCATTACTTTGATGACATGACAATTAGGTTGTGAAACTAATCAAACATGCCACGTTGTCTTGTTACTCCACCTATGATGTCATCTTAGGAGGCACTTGGTTCGTATTAGGGAATCGGAATTGAATTTAGAATCAAAAATTTTGAAAATGAGTTTCAGAAACCCCACAATTTGGAGGTTTCATTTCTAAATTACATTTTTATTCTATTAATCCAAACAAATCATATGGGTTTCAATCCGATTTTTGATTCTGAATCATTTTAACCAAGTATCCCTTTAATATACAGGAATTTAGCTCATATGATATGTGTCACCAACTCAACACCTAAAGGCCATGCTAGTTTAGTGAGTGATGGACGGATTTGACCGTAACACATTTGGAAGTTCGAGTTCCCTTATTGAGGGAAATTTAAGTTCAAGAACCCAATTGTTATTTCAATGTAAAGTTCACGAATGGACATATAATTTACTCTTTTGACATCTAGGCTATCAATCTTAAAATGCTAGTCTTCCTTTATAATCTTTCTCCCTAACTCAACCCAATAAGAAAATGGCCGAACATTGATCCACTTCAAAATACGCCATCTGCTAATTGTCACCTTGTACCTTGGATGTCATTCACTTTGCACATCGACCGCTTATTCTTAACCCGGGTTTAGCCAACTCTTTTAGCCTAAAAACATGGAATTTGAGCCTTACCTCAATCTGGTTACTTGACTACGCTCATTTTATGCCAATTTACAAACTTTTTGTGGACAATAAGGGCAACAACTTTTTATTCTTTCATGAAATCGCTCAATTTGGAGATTTTCTTTCTTTCTTTTCTTTTAAATAGTGAGAATAAATTTATTGAGTATAAACAATGATTTATAAATCATATATATTAAGTAAACTTATTAAGTAAACTCTTTGCAAATTTTTAAGTTTTGATTTAAAGAGGGTTGTGTTCTATTTATTTATTTATTTTTTTGGCACAGGTGCCCCTCCATTAATGAACTAGACATGAGTTCGGGCCGGCTGACCTGAAAAAAGCCCAGCCCGAACCGGTTACTGTAGCGGGCCGAGTCTGTTCAAGGGATTTTGGAACCGTGAATCGGCCTGGAACCGGCCCGGAACCGGAACCGGCCCAGCCCGGCCGGTTCCAACGGCTATATCTCCCTCTTTTTTTATTTTTTTAAATTTTTTTCTAATTTTACCACTCCTAATAGTTATAAAACGGATAGTTTTGAGGTTATTTTAGTCCACAAGGTCAAAAAATTTCCCTATAAATACCTTACACCCAATTTCCAAAATCTTTATAATAAAATATCTCTCTATCTCACATCTACATTCTCTCAATATTACTACATTCTCTCAATATTACTACATTCTCTCAATTTTTATTACTATTTCTATTATCATTTCCTTTTTACTATTTTTTAAATTCTCTATACCATTTTTTATACCATTTCCACCAATTTTTACACCATTTCCATTATCATTTCCACCATTATCTTTATTAAACACATTATCATTTCCTTTTCACCATTGTTTAAATTTTCTATATCATTTTCTATACCATTTCTATCAATTCTACACAATTTCTATTATCATTTCCACTATTATCATTTTCATTATCCTTTTCACCATTTTTGTATTTTAAAATTTTGTAAAATCCATTGACTCAGTATGCAACAGTATAGCATATCTAGGAAAGTTCTGTCTGGAGGCAACTAATTGTCGAAGAAAAGAGATAATTAATCGAGGACAAATGAGCTCCACTCTTATATGGGACTTTCCTGGTGCTCTTGCTACAGAATGGTCTGGGTGGAGAATGGAGGATTACAAATTTTCCACGACCTTCAACATTGATCAAGATTTGGCAAGCTTTCAAGGTTGGGAGCTAAAATTTAAGATTTTGTGAAAAACAACTACAATATCTATCAAGTTGGTATATTTAATTTTTTTGCATTTTTATTTTCTTGCATTTGTATTACATTTGCATTACTTTTTTTTTTTAAAAAAAGATTAAATCTTAAAAGTTTTTTTTTTTAAATTTAATCTTAAATTTTATTTTAAAAATTTAATCGCATATTTTATTTTAAAAATTTATTCTTAATTTTTTAATAAAATGACCGGAATATACTCTTCACACTCTTCACAATCTTCTCAACAATCTCCTCTTCCTTCATTTTTTTTTCAAAATGAAATTCCCAATAATATAGATATTGAAACTCTTTTCGAAAAAACTGAATCTAGTAATATAGAATTTAATACAATACGGACTAAAAAAATGATATTAATATAGGGACATTTTTTGAGAAAAAACATGAAGAACAAAAATCAATTTGTAAAATTTGTCATAAAAAATATAAAATTTTGAAAGGTTGAGGGTAGGCACACTTAGGAGACACTTAGTTAATAATCATCTAGATAAATTACCACAAACAAGACAAGCACAAATTGCTACAGGGGAAGGTAATATAATTGGTACATTTAAATATAATTTGGATAAAGAAAAAATTGGACAAATAGAATGACTAGCAAAAAAAGAATTACCACTTAGCATAGTTACATGTCCCGTATTTGAAGAATATGTACAAAAATATTTACAATCCGGTTATAAAAAAAGTAGTAAAAGATCCGGTAGGAGAAGATCATTAAATAGATATCAAGAATTAAAAAATGATATAATTACACAATTTATGACTAATAATTGTAAATTTTCATTAATTTCGGATAGTTGGAAAAATAAACATAAAAAAGAATATTAAATTGTAATAACATGTCATTGGATAAATAATTCATGGTTTTTAGAAAAAAAAATTTAATTTTTCAACATTGCGAATTTTCACATTCCGGTGCACATATAGGTAAAATAATTTCAAATATTATTTATGACTATGGAATAAGTGATAGAATTTTTTCTATTTCATTGATAATATTTCGGCTAATACTACTACGGTTAATAGTTTAAAAAATTCTTTAAATACAATTTTAAATGGAACTTTTTTTCATGTTAGATGTACATGCCATATAATTAATTTATGTGTTAAGGATGGTTTAACAATGAGAGAACTATTTTTAAAATCTATTCGCGATTTAATTTATCAAATAAGAAATTTTTTTACAAAAATCTAAAAAATTAGACAATTATGTTTGTTACATAATAAAAAATATAAAAAATTTAAAATGGAATATGACACTAGGTGGAATTCAAAATATGACATGTTACAAGGTATACTTTTTTTTCAAAATATTTTAATTGAATTTGTAAATTCAAATTACGAATATGGTTTTATTGATAATAACGTTTTCGATTTTGCATCTACACTTACTAAATTATTGAAAATTTTTTATTTATGTACAAATTTATTTTCCGGATATTATTATCCAACTACTCATTTAATGTTACCAAATCTTTGTAAAATTATTTATATATTAATGAATTTGAAAATAAAGAAAAATTTGGTGAAATTGTTTTTTTTATGAAAACAAAAATTTTTAAATATTATGAAGAAATTTTAATTTTATATTTAATTGCAAGTGTATTATATCCACGTGTTAAAATTGAAGGTGCCGAAATGTTAATTGATTGTTTTGCACAAGTTTTTTCATCAGAAGTGTCTATTAACCCACATTTTTTAAAATAACAAATATTTAATACTTTACAATCAATATTTGAACTATATGAAAAGAAAAAAAAATTTAAATACTAATAATATAAGTAGTAGTAATAACATTCAAAATAATGTATCGTATTAGGAAAAAAATAATTTAAATACTAATAATATAAGTAGTAGTAGTAGTAGTAATAACATTCAATCATTTTCATTTTCATTTAATCCCTTACACATGTTAGTAAAAAAATAAAAAACTTCATCATCATTTAATGAATTATTTTTATATAAACAAACACTTAGAGTAGAAGGTTTTGATGATATTGATTTATATGATAATTAGATTGGTGGAAAAATAATGTATCGTATTATCCAATTTTGGCTCAAGTGGCTAAAGATGTACTAACCCCTCCGTTATTCACAGTACCATCGAAAAGTGCTTTTAGTGTAGGCGGTCGAATGTTAATCGAAAAACGTATAAATTTAGCGGACGATACTTTAGAAGCCTTAATTTGTATTAAAGATTGGAATGATGCAGGAAAAAAGAATGCAAAAAATCATGAAAGTCTCGGAAGATGATGAACAAAAAGTAGAAGAAAAAGAAAAAGAAGAATAATAATGTAACAAAAAAAATCATACTGATGTAAAAATCAAAATAATGTAACAAAAAAAAATTAGTGGATTTAAAATTCAAGTGATGGAGTTGGTAGTGGACGTACACCGAATTCGGTAGAACCACTCTAAAAATTTTATGTCTCTAATTTTTAATTTATTTTTTTAAAAAATATGAATTAAAAAAAATAAAATGAATAAATAAATCATTATAAGAAAATAAAAAACAAAACAACAACTAAGTTAAAAAAAATAGAGTTACAAAAATAAAATAGATTTAAAAAATAGAGTTACAAAAAAAAAAGAGTTAAAAAAGGACAAAAAAAAGGGCCGAACCGGGCCCGGCCCGGTGTGAACCGGCCCGATGGTTCCGGTTCAGCGGGCCGGGCCGGTTCAACTTTAAAAAAATTTTAAAACCGGCCCGGACTGGCCTAGGAACCGCAGCCATCCCGGCCCGCGGTTCCGGGAACCTCCCTTGAATAGGACCGAAACCGGCCCGGTTTCAACACTAGATGAAACTTTGATTTAGATGGCGTCCAGTGGGTGTGGCTATAAACAGGCCCAGTCCTTAAGTCTCCAATAAACGGGGCGGAAAGCGCACTGATCCTATCCGGTTCAATCTCAGAAGTCAGAACCCATTGAAATTGAATTGAATTCGGACCGCGAGAGAGAGAGAGAGAGAGAGAGAGAGAGAGAAGAGGATGAGTGAAAACTCGAACGCAGTAAATGTTTCAAAGGAGGAATCTCAACGTAAACGGGAAGGGGAAGGCGAGGAAGAGTCTGATGTGGTAGCAAAGAAGAAGGCTCGAACAACTCAAATTCATTCAGGGATCGAAGCAGATGTGGCGGAAGACAAGGGCTCCCGTCACGCAATGGAGGATGCTTGGGTTTTGCTTCCTGATGCCTCCTTGGGTTCTCCTGGAATTTTGAGGTCTTCTTTTTCTCTTTTGCACTTTCATTCTTCATTGATTTTGATGATTCCACCATCTTTGGGGCTTGAATTTTTTATGAACTAGGATGCAATTTGGTTTAGAGAGAGAGAGAGAGAGAGAGAGAGAGAGAGAGAGAGAGAGAGAGAGAGAGAGAGAGGGAGAGGGAGTGTGTGTATAGTTGTATTGCTTCAAATTTTATGAAGTAAAAGATGCCCATTGTATGAAGAGAAACTGATCTTCACTTCTAATAAACACAAATATTGGAGGAATATCTGAATGTTCTGTCCTAGGTCAAACATAGTAATTGAAGTCTCATTTCTATTATAGATTGGAAAATTTGTCATTTAGAATAAGAAAACAATGATTTGATTTTATTCTGGTTGAAAGGATGTACTAGGATTATGTAATGCAATGGCAACCGATTGTAGAATCTAGCTGAGGAAGGAGTGTAACTTTGTTTTGCAAACAGCATTTTTGCAATCTGTGTTGTAATGTGATCAAACTAGTTAGGTCGCTGTTGAACTAACGTAGAATGGTTCCGCAAAACCCACATTCCCTGAAGAGTACCCTGCCACATGTTGGTTTGCTGTTACCTTGTTCCTGGCTAAAGGTCTCGAGAAGCGCAATGCAAATGATAATGTGGGATGGTCACTTAATTTGGGAATATGCGATTCATTTGACTGACTGACAGTTAAGAACTTTCACTAAGTTCATGTCAATAGAAGGAATCAGGAAGGACTGGAAATTTTGCCTTCTGAAAACTTCTCTTGACCTGCACTATCCGACTTGTTCATAGATGCTTGGAATAGCACCAATTTGATGAAACTGTTAGCTTTCTTTTTGAAGGATATGTGGCAATGCTAAATGCTGGTTTTCAACTGTTGAATTTTCCATATCATCTGCACATTGAACCCGTTGTTTACAATAGTATTAAAGAAGATTGCACTTTCAACCAATCAATTATCCCAAAACATGATCATGTTGTTGGCATCAAAATAGGGTTTGAAGGTGCATAATACTTGTCTGCAATTCAATTTCAGAAGCTCATAGTGCTGAGTTTTATATGATACATGGCCTAATTTTTGCAAGATTGTTCAATTTTTGTGGCAACATTCAGAATTTTAGGACTTCTTTTATTTGTTGGTTCAGTATAAATGCTTTTTAGTGAGGTGAAATAATATTTGCACTTTGTTTCTCTAAAATTCTGGTGGTATTATTTGGGTTGCTAAGTTTGGTTCCTATTCCTTAGGTGTTCTCATTTTGCTATATATGATGGACATGGAGGTCGATTAGCTGCCGAGTATGCCCAGAAACATTTACATGAAAATGTTCTTTCAGCAGGATTACCACGTGAGTTGGTGTGTTTACTTGGTCTTATTATGATGCATTTATTGTTCTTGTAAGCAAGTTTTGCATCTACATGACCTAATGTGAAAAGTGTATGGGTGTGATAATGTATAATTTTGACTGATTTGGTTGCTAGATAAGACAAAAATCTTTATTAATCTTTTTTTCAGGCGAATTCGGAAACATGGGTTAACTAATGCTACCAACTTTTAATCTTTTATTTTCTGAATGGGGGACAGAAAGTAATGTAATTAGCTTGAAAGTAATAAGACATATTTTTTCTTTTCTTTTCAAAATTTCTCCACATTTAAAGAAATCTACAAATTTACAAAGAGAAAAAACGAGTTCACTAATTTAAGCTTTCTCCCTTTAGTTTTTTATTGGTACTCCTTATTTAATTATTTTCTTATCAATAGATATAAGATTTTATTTTGAAGAAAATATTGTTAAGGGTAAAATTGAAATGAGTATAAGAGGAAAATATATTCTGCAACCAAAAAAAAAAAAAAGAGGAAATTTGTAAAGGAAAGAGAAGTACCTAAAAACATCATCAGAAAAGTAAAGCTTTTCAACTCTTGTTTACTATGTGTAAAGGCACAATTTTAAAGATCCTGGCACCAGAGGTCTGCAAGGAAGCTGGAAGAGCAAACATTTCCAATGGGTGGGAAAAGGCATATAACAACAAAGGCATATAGCAAACTCACTGCTTATCTGAAGATGTTAAACAATTCTTAGTCATGCTGCAATCTTGAATGTAAGGAACACTAACCATTGAGAAGTGTAGACCCCAACGGAAGCAGGAAAATAGGTCATTCAAAGGAATCTCATCCCATTAGATCAGTGTTTGGATCCTCTTCTAGAAAGTGCGCATAGCTAATTTTGTCTTCGATGTCTATCCATGAGAGTAACACCAAATAAGGATGGTCCTGGGCCTGCTAGTATGGGACCATTACCACCAATAGATGTTTTTGTCTTTCCCTATTTCTTTTCTTATTTCTTTTCTATTTCTTTTCCTAGTTGGAATTGGTTACAACCAATTTCGGTTTTGGGGTTAGGATGAGATTCTCTCAAACGAATTGGCTCCTGTATTTAATCTAATTGTATCGTTCAATGAAGACAGACATTTCTTATCCAATTGGCTCTGTATTATTGCTTATTACCATCCTACTGGCTTCTTCTATTTCTTGTCCACCATAGCTTGACCAACCAAAGGCCAAGGCCGTGGCCAACTTGGTGTAGATCCTACCATTTTGGTACCAGAGCTAGCACCAATGGTTGACGATCTATGGGTGCAGTGCCTGGAACAATAAGTTGAGTCTTTGAGCTGTGGTCAAGAGAGGATGTTGAAGCAGTTGGTTGAAATGTTCCAACTGTTGCAAGCAAGGGAAGGGTCCACCACCAACATAGGGGAAAACACACCGGAAAGATCTCCCTTGCGGGTAAGACCACAATCAATCACCCTAGGCTTGCGAAGCATGATTTTCCATGCTTTGATGGATCGGATGATCCCACCATTTGGATGTGCCGTGCGGAGCAATTCTTCGATTTTCAAGGAAACTAGCCATAGGATCAAGTAAGACTGGCCGCTTTCCACTTGGAAGGTGATGCTTAGGTGTGGTTTTAGAGGAAGAGAAACACACGGCAAGACCTCCACCGGGAAGAGTTCAAATCGGAGCTAGGAGATCGATTTGGAGTTACAACTTATGCAGATGCCTTTAGGGACCTGAGCAAGCTCTCACAGACAGGAACAATTAGAGAGTTCCAATCTCAATTTGAGAGATTGTTGGGGGTGGGCCAGGCAACTCTCGGAGGAGCAAGAGGCCTCTATCTGTGAGTGGCCTCAAAGATCACATAAGGGCCGATGTGTGGCCCAACTCCCTCTCAGCTACAATTGGGCGAGCCCGAATCTATGAAGAGAAGCATTTGAAAGTAGGAATCAAAAACAAGGGGCTTTTAGGGCTCAAAAGGAATATACACTCCAACTATAACAATTCTTCCCCTTCCAAGGTATGATTGGGAGACAAACCCACAACCGTGAGACGTTTCACGCTAGTGGAACTCCATCAACGGAGGGAGCAAGGGTTATGCTATCATTGCGATGAGAAGTATCATCCCCGACATTAGTGCAAGAAGTTATTTTTATTTGAAATGGAAGACGAAGTAACCAGACTTCAAGAGCACTGGAGCAAGAGGAGATTATGGAGCTTCCAGAGATTTCGATTCATGCTCTAACGGGGGTTTCTACACCTCAAACTATGAGAATAACAAGACATGTGGGGAAAGTATCTCTGATGGTCTTGGTGGATTCGGGATCCACTAATAATTTCATCAATAAAGAAATAGTAAAGGTGGCTGGGCTCAAGATGGAAGTCGATACACAGCTCAGAGTTGTCGTGGCCAATTGGGAGCGCATCACAAGCAATGGATTCTACGAAGAGGTAACAATCTCACTTCTGAATACTCCAATCACAATTGATTTCTTTGTTATTAACTTAGAAGGATGTGATGCGGTGTTGGGGATTCAGTGGTTACGAATATTGGGTTCAATACTCTGGGATTTTAGTAAAATGAAAATGAGGTTTTGGTGTAAGGGAGTCACAGTAGAACTCAATGGAATGGAGGGAATTAAATCTAGGTCCGTGAGGGAGAAGGCCCTGGCAAAGGCTTTAGATCGTAATAAGGGACAAGGAACCCTATTACATATTCGGGCTTTGGAAGAAGAGGAGAAGCAAGGAGATAGTTGGGAAGAATGGGAAGCTGAGTTTCCAGAGGTGTTTAGAGAAACTCTAGGACTGCCATCGAGAAGAGAGCAAGACCATAAGATCATCTTACGACCAGGAAGTGAGCCAGTTTGCCTGAAACCATATAGGTATCTACATTTCCAGAAGTGGGAGATTGAAAGGTTGGTCGAAGAAATGATTCAGCAGGGGATTGTTCAAAGTAGTAAAAGTTCATACTCATCTCTTGTGCTGATGGTAAAGAAGTGTGATGAGACTTGGCGTTTTGCTTGATTATAGGGCTCTTAACCAACTAACAGTGAAGGATAAATATCCAATTCCAGTAATTGAAGAGTTGCTGGATGAGTTGTATGGAGCCTGGGTGTTCACCAAGCTGGATTTAAAATAAGGTTATCACCAAATCCGGATGGATGTGAGGGATGTGGAAAAGACAGCATTCCGCACTCATCATGGACATTTCGAATTCCTAGTAATGCCTTTCGTATTGACTATCGCACCTGCAACTTTTCAAAGTTTAATGAACGATGTCTTCAAACCTTATTTGAGGAAATTCATTTTAGTATTTTGCAATGACATTCTTATATACAGTAAGAGTCGGGACGACCACAGACTGCACCTCAGAATGATTCTGTCCGTTTTAAGAGACAATGGACTGGTTGTTAAAAAAGAGAAATGTGCACGGGGATCGGAAGAAGTTAAGTATTTAGGGCACATCATCAGCACGGAGGGAGTGCATGCTGACCCGTCCAAAATAGAAGCAATGAAGGAATGGCCAAGACCAAAGAATCTAAGGGAACAAAGGGGATTTCTTGGGCTGATTGGGTACTACCGAAGATTCATAGCTCATTATGGGGTAATAGCAAGACCATTGATTGAATTGCTAAAGAAAGAGAATTTGATTTGGGGAGAAGAAGCTGAGAAGACATTAAGGAACTGAAAACATTGATGACCACTTCCCTTATCTTGGCACTACCAAATTTTGATAAAGTATTTGTTGTGGAGTGTGATGCATCCGGGGAAGGCATTGCAGCAGTCCTTATGCAAACTGGTTGGCCCATTGCTTATTTTAGCTCTGCGCTCAGGGGAAAGAATCTCTCTCTCTCTACCTATGACAAGGAACTCCTCGCTTTGGTTCTCGCTATCAAACATTGGCCACCATATCTCTTAGGAAGGAGGTTCATTGTGAGAACAGATCATCGCAGCTTGAAGTTTCTTTGGGAACAACATATAACAACAGATGCTCAGCAGAAGTGGTTAGTCAAACTAATTGGGTATGGAGAAATATCACCTTGGAAATTGAAGATGAGTTTGTGGAGAAATACCTAACTTTTTCCATCCTTGAGGACAAGGATGTTGTCGGGTAGGGAGGAGTTGATGTCGACCCATGAGAGTAACACCAAATAAGGATGGACCTGGGCCTGCTAGTATGGGACCATTTCCACCAATAGGTGTTTTTGTCTTTCCTTATTTCTTTTCTATTTCTTTTCCTAGTTGGAATTGGTTACAACCAATTTTGGTTATGGGGTTAGGATGAGATTCTCTCAAATGAATTGGCTTCCGTATTTAACCTAATTGCATCGTTCCATGGAGACAGACATTTCTTATCCAATTGGCTCTGTATTATTGTTTATAACCATCATACTGGCTTCTTCTATTTCTTGTCCACCATAGCTCGACCAATCAAAGGCCAAGGTTGAGGCCGACCTCGTGTAGATCCTACTGGTCTAATTGAAATGGTAGGATTGCCCTTTAAAGCAAAACATTTTTGTATATAGTTTTTCATTGCAACTTAAGTTTTCTTAGACAAACATTATAAAATTGTCATTAGTTTAAACCCATTTTGGCTAGAAAGTTAAGAATTTAAACTCAAAAAGTCTATATGCACTTATTATAAGTGCATCCAAACTCCTATTAAATATCACACAAAAAGCATAGAAATCCATGCCTTTTGTCTCAAATCAAATGCTCTGAACTCTTGCCACCACTATTAAACACTGGGAGGTACTTAACATTGTAGCCCTCATATCCTAGCCGAATCCTTGCCATGCTCCAAAGTTAGAATTTGTTTTTATTCTCTAAAAAGCACACTGCTCCACAATTGAATACCCAATCTGTTGGCCATTGACTGTTGTGTGAGAAATGACATTTTATTAATAGCGTTTGTTAGTTGGACCACTTTGGCTCCTTCAGAGAGATGGTTGATTTTCCATTTCACGAGCCTCTTCTTGAGTTTCTTACTGAGGTTTGGCCATGCTACTACATCCTTAGCTTTAGCATGAAGTATAACCAAAACGAGCATCTGATAGAGTTCCATCCCTACAAACTGGTAGCCAATATAGCCCTGACCACACTTTCCCCAATATGGATTATTGTATTTATACTGAAATATATTAGAACAGATCTCAGATAAATAATGTCATCAAACATCATGATCGGAAAATTTGCATCATTGCAAACTAAAGATATGGAATAGTCATACTGTTATGCTCTCTATCCCCCCTTTGGGACAGTTTTATTAGATGTATTTAACTATGTTGAGTCATATGAAGCACACTCAAAGATTTTTAGTTTAGGAGGGTCTAGGCATAAAAATGTTCTTATAATGCTGCCAAGGAGAAGCAGTTGCAATGTACTTTTCAAGTTTTGTTAGCTTTTTGGCCACATATCTTGGTTGCAATGCAGTTTTTCTGGATGTTTGGAGGATATATATATCGATTTAATACTTTGTTTTTATCTTCAATGATAATCACAGTTGGATATCAAGGGTGCAAAAAAGGCAATACTTGAGGGTATGATACGATCACTTGTTCTTTTGCCGGTGATCTTTTATGGCTTGCTGTATTTTGTTTATATATATATGTATATATACATTATACATTATACATTATCTACGTTAATGTGATCTTTCTCTCTTAGGGTTTCGGAAAACTGATGAGTCTCTTCTTCAAGAAAGTACTACAGGTACTATTATGTCTTCGTTATGTAATTGCATTCAGTGGCTTCTAGCCAGATTTCACTTGCTTGAAAATGACACCAGTTTCCATTGAATTTGTACAAAAGACTATGCATAGTCCAAATAAATGCATTGTTGACTTGCCACTTGACTTGATTGAGTTTTGAATCTAATGATTGCTCTGTAAAAGCTTATGCATATGATTGACAGGACTTGTTCATAACAGAATTGTGTTCTTGCCTGTAAATTTGTGCAAAAGGCAATGCAAAATTGGCATAACTTGGTTCTAAGAACTTCTGTCTAGCAAACAAATAGGAAGCAGACAAACCAAAAAAGAAAGAACAAAAGAAAGAAAGAGAACGACCATTATCTCAATGCATATTCAAGTTCTTTTATTTTAAAATGAAAGCATAATTTTTCTAATGCTTTGCTCAGAAACAATTCTACAATACTCCTAGTTACATTTTTTTTCATATGGTTGTGAATGAAGATAATGTCTGCATGTTAAGGTGCATTGCGTCAAACTGCTCGCATCTTTCTGCTTACGAGTTAACTGAAAAACCTAGAGGACCTTGAGATAGGCTTGAAGTCTTATTGCCCATTAGGGATTACTTGGCTTGAATCTTGTCCACTTATCTTTGTATTTTCTTATTAGGGGGATGGCAGGATGGTGCTACTGCTGTGTGTGTTTGGATTATTGGACAAACAGTAAGTTTTCAACTGAACACTTATTCTAATTTGTGGATTATGATATTGTGTAGGGCTATTTAGCAGTTCGGAGATCTTTTTCTGCTAGATATCTTAGCTGTTCATTATTTTGAATCTAATTTTATATTTGCTATTGCCTCTTTCATGTTTGAAATTCCATCAAAATGTTTGGCCTAGCAAAGATGAACCACTAGGGTTAATGATTTCATTGCTTCAGGCCTCTTATTGTACCAGGAATACGATTGACTTTTCTAGACTTTGGACAAGTTAAGTGATAACTTTATTTTATAAGTGAATGTCAAGTAAATGCAGGTTTGTCCACTTGGTATAAATGTTTGTACTGAATTTTAGGCATAATCTTATTGACTTGACTTGAACTTTCATGTTGCTTCATGAGAAACCTTATAGAGTATACCTTTTGATTATCCTCTCCCTTTGCATTAGGTGGTGGATTCTCAATAAATAATTGTTAACCAAAACTTCCGTGTTAGTGGACGGGAGATTGAATGTAAAGCTACAAGCATTTCTAGGAATCACTTTAAGTGAAAAAAGATAGATATTTTGATGAAATTCATAGGTAGATATTTTGATGAAATTCATAGGCTTAGGTTTCTATTATTTACTAAATGTTTTGTGCTATCAACTATTGGTCAAAATTAAATAACAAAATGCACATATTGTAAGTCATTGTGTTTCGTGATCTATCTGTCGCTTTTTCTCAAAGCAGCTTCTTAATGTCATAGTCAAGTCTAGATTTAATAATAAGTATACCTCTCATCATTCTTATTATGGAAAGGAAGGAATGTACTGCTGTTAGGTGGACATCTTCAAGAGTTGTTTGATTTTGACACAAACCCATGTGTTTGCATGTAGGTCTTCTCATTTGTGAAGTCTATGCAATCAAACAAAGCAATCAAACAAAGGCATTATGATCTTCTACCCCTTTGAGGGGGGTGGGGTTGAGCCCACAAGTGATTTTTTCCTTTGCATGTTTTTCCAAGGAACTCCTTTGCTTCCTGAAAACTTATTCAGACTGACCTATTTCAAATTATCATAGTTTGAATGCCCAGGATACAGTGGCAAAAACATACGTGGAGAATAAAAAATAAAAATTCTGAACCCACCCTGATATTCGAGCAAGATGATGCATTTTGAGGTTTCATTCTAAGGAAACAAGCTGAGCACAATAATGTAGTTCAAGCCAAGATAAGCATGTTTTTGGCTCGGTAGGGTGCTTTGTTAGGTTATTCTTGTCAAGAAGGATTGGAGGTCCGTTCTATTTTAATTTCTTTTTTTCTCCTGTTTCCATGGAGAATGACTCATCCTCTTTCGGAATCTTTTTATGCTCTTTTAAATCAATAATAGTTCTTTCTTTTGCTTTAAAAAATTTTTAGTGTCTAGGTACAGCCTAGTTGAGCTTAGATTGTCCTCTTTTTCTGCTCATCCTCAATTTTTGCCTCCTATATATGTAATCAGAACAGTCCATAGGATGAATCTAAGTTGTGTATGAATAGCCAGCACACAGTTTCTTTTTGGGGTTCATTCAATGTTGATGAAGGCATTAGGTAAGCCCCTATTGCTTGAGAAACTTACTGACTGAAATGTTTATTCAAAAAGAATTAAAGATAAATTTTAAAGGCATAAATCGTTAACAAACCAAGATAGTCACTTTAAATCCCCCCTGCCCCCAGCAAAACATACAATGACAACAACTTGATCTGCAGTCCAGATGGCAACATAATGGCTTGTTAGCTTTTGTACAAAAATAATGAACTATAAGATCATGTCTCAGATTTGCCAAATCTCAAGCATGCAAGAAGACTAAGATGAAACATAAGAAACTCTCAATGTAAGGAGAAGATAGAGGGAGAAAGAGAGATGAAGAGAAGAAAAGGTGACAAAAATAAAAAAAACAGAATAAACAATATACACAAACCAAAAGCAGGAGGAGAAGGGAGAAAAGGAACAAAATCTTAAAAACATGAAATTATTGAATTTTGGCTTGCCTTCATGAGGGTGCCTTGCACAATTGCCCCGAGCCTCTTTGACAACACTGGTTTATTTGATTATAACATTATTAGTTGATGCCCCTTTGAATGATCAAATACTCCAAACTATCATTGCGAGATGTTTGTGGACTAAAATAAATGCAGGAAACAAGATTTTGAAGCAATCAATGAATTTTTATTTATTTTTTTTTTGGGATGCCTAGTATCTTCCATGTCTGCTAAGAAACGAAGACCCTTTTTATGTAGGTTTTTGTGGCTAATATTGGAGATGCAAAAGCAGTGGTTGCCCGTTCAGTAACTGGTGATGTAGTGCAGGAAGGCTCAAGTCAATTAAAGGCCATTGTTCTAACAAGGGAACACAAAGCTATATATCCACAGGAGCGAGCTCGAATTCAGAAGGTATAAACATATTTTATTTAAATTGTTTCTGTATTCACTTTTGGTAGGCTTCTCCTTTATTACACTCCCCTCCCTAAATCTAGAAAGAAAACTTTTTTTGGCTTGACTAGAGCCAAATGTTGTCCAGAGCCAATATGTTGTTTCTGTATTCAGTTTTGGACAATGTTCTATGTTGTTAGTGTTACTTTAAAATAACAAAATTGTTATTCAATTAGAGGGGGGGTGAATAGTTGAATATGGATTTTTGTGGCTTTTAAAAATTTTAAACAAAATGGCAGGGAATGAAAATTTTAAAGATAGAGGACACAAGAAGTTTTTATACTGATTCCATCAAACTCGGTGTACGTCCACTCTCAAACTCCCCCTGGATTTTCTACTAATAGTTTATATTACAAAGCTGATTACAGGTTCAAATTCAACCTTTTACATTGTTCCTACAGAACACTTCTATTCAATCTCATACAGATTGAAGTTTTGACTTTCTGGACTTAAGGCTGTGATACCCACTCCTTAATCTTTGACACTCGTATTAAAATGAAAAATAAATATCAAGAGTTGAGACTCTTTTTCCTCAGATTTAATAGTATAAGAACGGGCAGTAAAACTTAGAACAATCGGAGGAAATTTTAAAGTACACAGTAGAGATTTAATAGAATATTCAATAGGGTATTCAATTCTTGTAACACTTCTCAACTTCAGCTCCTTAATATTTATTGAGGTATTGAATAGATTCGTTGAGAGTTGGTGGTAGTTGTTGTATCCGAACGTTAAGCATTTAATTTCCGCCATTAAAGCTTTGCAACAACTCATTCCTTCGTGCTGAAACTTCACTCTTTTTCTGGCGCCTCTTTTTATTTAGCCCAATCAGAACATGCTTAAGTTGTATTTGAACGTTAGATTTGATACAAAAGGAAACATTTCAGAAATCGAAGAAACGAGTTGTCCGTTAAGTTCAAATTTGTTTCACAGTTCTGATTTTTGACATACGTAGGTCGACAACTTTAATGTGGATATCAAGCCGAATTCAAAAATTTTATAGTGTATTTCTGTTAAATCAGGTCGACTAGATGCTATTTTAGGTCGACAAGAAACTGTTCCAAATAAAATAGGTAGACACATGATTATGAATTGGTCGATGTACGTATGTATGTCGACAAGATTACAGCCATGTCGATGTGTAATATCAAAGAGTTAATGAATGCCAGGTTGACAAGTTAGTTTAATGCATCGATATGTTCCTATTCTGGTAGAAAATTGGTCGACGTGTGTTACTAAATTGGTTGTTGTGTGTATGTTTGGTCGACTGAAAGAGTGCAAGTCGATGTATGATTCAATGAATAATCAAACATCAGGTCAACAGATCTTTCAGTAGACATCGACATACTACTGTGCAAGCAAGAATTGATGGACCTGGTACAGAGATTGGTCGATGTGATTTTTATGGGTCGACAAGAATTATGATGGGTCAATGTGTGTATTTCAGAAACAAGAATTGATAGGTCGACATGTGCTCTTCATGGTTGATGTCACTATTCATTAATAAAATTGGTTGACCTGATAAAATAAATTGGTCGATGTGTTTCTTTAGGTTGACAAGAATTTTGATGTGTCGATATGTATATTTCATAAACAAATAACAATAGGTTGATGTGTCACTATTTATTAGTTAAATTGGTGGAACTGATGAGATGAATTGGTTGATGTATTTTGGTTAGATCGACAAGTATAATGATAGGTTGATGTGTGTGCTTCAGAATCAAGGACTAACAGGTTGATATGCTATCCATACGGGTTGATATATTGCTATTCATAAGTAAAATTGGATGATATGTTAAAGTGAATTTGTTGATGTGTCATTGTTCATGGATAATGTGATTGTTTTATGTCGACACAGTAGAGACATCGATGTCCTAATGTAATTTTTACTATGTGTGTCGATATTTAATTTGTGTAGGTCGATGTTCATTGGTCGATGTGTAATTTAAATTGGTTCACCTGTGATTGTTCATGTCAATGTGATTGTTCATGTCAATATGATTGTGTGTCGATGTTTCTTTAGAGGTTCTATACCTCAAGTCGAAACAAGCATCTATTCAGGTCGATGTGTGTGTGGATATCATGAATTGGTCGACACAGGTCTTACAATTGGTGGACCTGCAATGCAGGTCGATATGTTCCCTAGTCAGGTCGACATGAGTTGCAGACTTATAAATTTTCTTACTGTTTTTGTGATTTTCTTGAACTTCCTTTCTTTCACTTTATAATTATCAAAACTCTATTAGGTTAACAAAACTCTATTAGGTTAACAAAGATAGTCTATAGATATTTGTTGAGGAGCAACATAGTATCTGAGGAGCAGAATCTTCTTCTAAATCTGTTGTGGAACAATATGGGTTTGTAGTAGTTGAGGCCTTATGGGACAATTACAAGGGGTTGAAGGGATCTCTTGGCCTTGAGATGAACTGCGTCTTTCTTCTTGTGGCATTATTGTTTTCTTTCCTTTTTCTTGCAGGATGCCTTATGCTCCCTTGTAGTTCCTTTTCCTTTGTGTTCTAAATAATTGTTTTCTATCAAAGAAAATTCTTGGTAGTATTTGAATATTTTTTCTTGGACTTTGAAAACGTTATGTTTCCCACAAAATAATAATTGCTGCTTATCTAGTTATCTTAGTCTTTTATTCTTTTATTTTTTTAATTGGATCCAACACTTGGATTTGGCTTTCCTGACTTTGGTGGCACCTCTTAATGCACTTCAGTGAAGCTGCTTCTGCTAATTTTAGGGGGAAAAATAGTAAATTAAGTGATATCAAACGTGGCAACTTTCTATTCATCTACTATTTGATCTCATCATATACTTTTTTAGATGGCTTTACACTCATATTTTGATCAGGTTTTTATTAAAAATAAAAGAGAGGGATTGGTTGATAAACACTGCCTATCAATTATTATTTCCTTGTGCTTTGTGGTCAAGGAGGATTATAAAGCATATTTATACAATGTTGCCCATACATTGGGGCTTTGGCGAGTCGGGTTATTTTAATGGTTTGGAGGGGTATGAGGTGGCATACATCAAATGCGGAAAGCGATCAAGCTATTTTTTGCCTCATGGGGCTGGGGGGGATGAAGAACTTATTCTCACTTGGTCTGACTTAGGCAGGGGATGCTGGAATCCTTTTTTCTTTTTCATCATACTTAGTCTCTCTTTTCACTTTCTTGGTCAACTGCGTGCTACTTCATGGACAAGCTGATCCCATAGGGGTTCTTAATAGCATGAGATAAATCAGTGGGTTGAATAGAAATGAGATAGTAGAAGTTCTGTTCCCTGCTTGTTATGTATGTTGTCTTAAAATTACTTTTTTACTCATGAACATGTAATGTATTTCAGGCAGGTGGGTCTGTGGGTACAAATGGCCGATTGCAGGGGCGGCTTGAAGTATCTAGAGCTTTTGGAGACCGCCAGTTCAAGAAGGTAGAATCTCTATGCAATTCATGAGTGTTTTCAGTTAATGTAAAGCTTTTCCCTTTTTTCTCAACTGTTGCTGTAGATTAAATAAGTTACTATCTGGTTACAAATCTTCCTTCTCTAAATATATATGTACACTTAAGTTTATTCTATATGTTTTGTTTTCTCTGGAAACTGTGGAAATACGTCACAATCTTATCTGCTCTTATGTCTTTCCAATATTGCATTTTACCATTCGACTGGGCCCTTAGTGCTTGTAAATTGGTCTAAACATGATCCTTTTCCCATAATCGAATGATTGTCGATGCTGCTGCATTTGCCTTTCTCTATAGCTTCTGAGACGGTGCTTCCCTAAATTAATGTTGACACAAATACTTGGAAGAAAGTGGGAAAGCCAAATGCTTGGGAAAATTTATAGTTCTTGGGCTATTGTCAGGTTGATTGCATGCTTGATTCAGGTACTTGGGACTACTCAATGGGGATTGTTGACCGGTTAAAACACTCTTTAGGTCAAAAACGAAAATCCCCTTAAATGCTCAACCAGTTAAACACTTTGTAGGTCAAAAACGAAAATCCCCTTAAATATCCACTTTGCAGGTTAAGCTCGTAAAATAAATGCTGTTGAATGCTAAATATTTATTCATTTTCAACTAGAGTAGCGTAGTTCTCCTCTTAACTGGTGACTTAGTTTTCATGCATGTTTCTGGCAGATGGTCATGTGTGCACTTGCATTTCTTCCCTTTTCTTTTTCCCTCTTTTTGGCAATGACAGTGGAATCTTAGCTACTACTCTTTAGGTGTGCACCAGCAAGCCAATCGGGTAGAGGTAATAACCCACGAGCCACATGCATGACGCAAGCTCATTGGATGGACTCAAAACTTTTCTAGTGTAATAACCTAGGTTTAAATCTTGGATGTTGTTTGGAGAGAGATCCATCGCCTATGAGCTTGTCTGGGTTATGGATGTGCACTGCATCAATAATCACTTAGAACATTGCATGGCAACTTTGAGCCGGAGAGAGTAGGCAGTAAGACATACCATATTTGTTAGTAAATGAAGGTGGACATTTGATATTGTCTTCTACAAGTGTATTGTCAATGCTAATCATTGCAAGAAATCTTATGATTACCAACTTGAGATGCATGTCAAAACCTCCAAATCTTTATACAAATTTAGAGTTCTTTTCTCATGTAGAAGTCTTGGCATGTTCTCTCTCTCTCTCTCTCTCTCTCAAATGTACACATATTTGTTGTAGTTTTCAAATCTTTGCAAGTGTAGAGGTAGTGGTTTAGGAATTGTCAGAAAACTAACAGGGTAACAAAATCAAGGTGTTATGAGCCTCCACCTCAGGAAATTGAAATCACTTTCATGTCTAGAATGTGATCACGATTTGGGGGCCTGCTCAAGCATTCCAAGCTGCCATATGGAGGGCTTGAGAGTCTCATCAACAACCTGAGCTTGAACATCTTTGTCACTGGCCATTATCTGTGAAAATTGTCTTTACTCTCTCTTCAAAGCATGCCTATGTTGACCATCTTACCTTGACTAAGAAGAGTATGCATATATATGTTTGACAGGTGTATGAATGGCCTTGGTGGCCTAATGATACCTTTACCCCACCCCCTTATACCTGGACTTGGTTCAAGTTTCCCTCACCCAAAATCTACCAAGCAAAATTTATGTACCTAGATACACACAAATATATAATGCCTAGATACCATCAAGATGTTCAGAAGTCTGCATTAATAGTTTTGTATAAAGAACACCATGGTTGTTCTCCTTGGTCCTATTAGATGGCTTTCCCTTGTTAATTTTCTGTTTTGATTTTTGATGCTACTGCATTACTGAGGATATATCTAGTTACATGATTAGACAGATGTCTTCAAGGTCCTCCCGTTAATATGCAAGTAGCTATGATAAACTGCTATATGCCTTTTCTCTGTCCTTTGAAAACTACTTTTTCCCTTGCTGTGCCATTAATGTTAGTTTGAGTTTTGTTTTCTTCATATTGGATATTTTCTTCAAATTTTCAGTCTTCCTCTTGCAGGTTGGTGTAATTGCAACGCCAGATGTTCAATCCTTCGATCTTTCAGAAAGAGAACACTTCCTTATTCTTGGTTGTGATGGTCTATGGGGGGTACGCCTTCTTTTAGTTACCTTTATAGTCTGTTCCAACTATCTCTTGTCAGGGAGCTATGTTTTTGTTTTACGTTAAGATTGATTTTGTAACACTAATGTGCCAGGTCTTTGGACCAAGTGATGCTGTTGAATTTGTTCAGAAATTGTTGAAGGTAATTGCCTTTCCTTTTATATGTGGTGCATTGGAGTGGTGGAATGTGTAGATCACTGAGCATGAATAAATTGTTTCCTTGGTTGAATAAGTATTCTATTCTTTTTACTCTCGTAAACTTTATAACAGGGGAAAATTCGAGAATTTAAGATTTCATTCTTCCCAAAAATGTGACCATACTGTAATTTTATATAAGCTTTGCTATTTTTACTATGTTCAAGCGATGTGAAATAATTAAGGTTAACCCCATCCTTGGAGTTCAGCTTTTGGTATAAATTAGTGTTTTGCTCATTGTAATGATATATCTATTTCTGTAAGATAAGCTTTGTCTCTGAAGGACAATTAGCCGGTGTCTCCTAACATAATGATATTACTTTGCATAAGGTTTTGGCATCTATAATTTTCATGGGGATGGGTTTGATAATGCTTTGAATTGGCATTTTTAGTTGCGTTATTTTCTTCTGCTATGCCTGTTTGTTCACATTTCTCATGTGGGTTACGGTTATCACTTCTATAACTATTTCAAGAATAGAAACAGTAAAATGGTTGAGACACTGTGACTTCTTTCTCTATAGGAGGGCCTAACTGTATCAGCTGTGACCCGTCGTTTGGTAAAAGAGGCAGTCCGCGAGCGCCACTGCAAGGATAACTGCACTGCCATGGTGATTGCCTTCCAGCATAACAAGATATAAAGTGTAAATTTTTTGAAAAGAAAAAATGGAATTTTTTCAAGGGTGGTTATGCATCTCTGAAGATATATTCTGCTTTGAGCTCAGTTTCATTCGCCGGTTTGCCCAATTGAGCTTCTCAGCTTGTGAGATGAAGACATCAAGTCTGGTTCCCTGTAACATATGTAACCTTGTGGAAAGTCAATTATTTGGTTCTTCTGCAGTGCCATATTATCAACCCCACATCCCTAAGAACTGGGATCTGTTTTGGAGATTCTCTATATCTGACCTCATTCCCCCCGGGGGGGGGGATTTTGGACTTGATTTTCCTGTGTCAAAATGTTTCTTTTGAGCTTTATGATGCACACGTACCATGGATTGTTAAGCAATTAAGAGGACCTATTACAAAGATGTTTGGTTTCGTTGGAACAATTTCATCAACTGATTTTTTGACAGGTAACTGTAGTTTGGCAGTGTTTGGGAAGCAATGCTTGTCTACCATTCCGAAGGCCTGGAAAAATGTCTTCAGGTGAGACGATTGGAAGAGAATTTCACTTTTGCTGCCTCAAATTTCTTCCTGCGCTCTACAATGCTTCAATTGCTTTGAAGATGCGAAATCTAAAACATAAGAAACAAAATAAACATTCTTCCAGAAAAAGAAACTGAGGTCTTTCTCTGCTGGAACAGGATCCATTTTCCAGACGTGAGTCTTTAACTTGGGTGATGGATTTTGCTTATGGTCTCGTTGATATGTATGCATTGGATATAAGGTAACGTGTCTTGGTTCCTTTCCTTTCCTTTCATCTATGTTCATACGGTATAGAGGAATCAAAATCTACATAGCGTACTTACTTTTTTACCCTCTTATCTCAATGGGTTAATGGCATACCTTCATCAATTTTTATTTTATTTTTTTATTTTTTAAAGAAGAATTGTTGGTTCCGATTTTTCAAAATAAGAATCAGAACCGGATTTATACACATGGTTCGGTTTCGGTTCTAGAATTGTGAACCAGTGAATGAACTTTTGAATCGCTGACCAGTGTTCGGACTCGTCCGATTTTATGGTGCAGTCCAAATTGTGGCCATGTCTTGATCGAACTTACATGGCTTGGCGTTTTAGGGAAATTTTCCAATTTTCATAACTATCAATATTTATAATAAAGATAGACTTTTAGGGATCATTTTATTATCATTATTTTTTTTTTGTTTTTTGGTGGTAAAGTTTGAATTTTGAGCGATAACATTAGGTTTTTGACTGATGATTTTAGTTCTTCCTTTGATAATGTCTGGCTTTCAAGTGATATCTTTAGACCTAATCGAAATAATATTATGTTTTTGAGTCAAATTAGACCTTAATGTGGTAATGTTCGGTGATCTCACGAGTATCGATATTAGTGAGGATTCTGGAATGAGCTCTTGATTTAGATCTAGAGGTATCGACGTGGGTTGACTCGACTGGATGTGGAATTGAGTATCTTTAAGTATGACCGAGATTCGACTCCCGTCGGGAGTAACAAACCCTCATGTGTATGGAGCGTTTCCTGTTGGGAGACCCGCCCTCCGAAAGGAGCCACTGCAGCGATTGGTTTGGATTAGTCGGGGTGAATCCCTCAGATACGGGGTGGTGTCCAAGACATGGTACCAAAAAAAATATTTTAGTCTAGAGTTCAAAATTTATATTCGCTTTTGAAATTGAATTTTTAGCCGAATTCAAGAAGGCAACTATACTTACATATTATGAATCACTCTCTCTTTAAACCCCTCATTCTTCAACTTCAACACAATATAATACCCTGTTCACTATTGTGGAAACATCATCAATATTTTACCCTCTTTTATTCAAGAAAATTGAGTATAGTGTCTCCTAAAACATGGTTATTCAGACGACTCAAAATATCTCATAAACGTGATAGAACAAATATAGCATTTCTGTAACATCATCAACCTTCCTAACTCGCCGAGCAACAACATTAGATAATAATGGCATCCAACAAACATGTAAGAAAAATCGACCATAAAATAACTAACGTGTGTTGGTTCAACTGGATGTGGAGTTGAATACTTTAAATATGATCGAAGTTTGACTCCCGCTGGGAGTATCGGGTCCTTATGTGTATGGAGCGTTCTTCGTTAGGAGACCTATTTTCTGAAAGAAACCATTGTAGTGGTCGGTCGGATTAGTTGAGACGAAACCCTCAATACCGGAAGGTGTTCAAGATATGGTACAAAAAAAAAACAACCATAAATAACAACATAAACTAAACATATGGGCTATCCTGACTCCAACTGATCAATACATAAATATATATCTATATATATATATATATATATATATATATTACTTTTTAAACAGGCAAATGACATTTAATTTGATTGAGCTCATACTCATTAATACCATCACGAATTTTTTAGGCATATTATGAACACTTCCGTTGCAAAAATTATTAATTAGGCACAAAATTAGTCACGAAAAAGTAAAGAAAATTTATCGCAAAAAAAATTGCGACGACAAAAATCGATGGCTAATACGATGTCATAAAAGTTAGCGATGAAAAATTTCACATTTTGTCACAAATTTGCAATGAAAATCTTAATGTTGCAAACTTCGTTGCAAATTAGCGACAAATTAATTAGTCGCAAAAAAGTGTTACTATTTTGCAATAACAGGATTGGTTTGTAATTAGCAACGAAATTAACGATAAATAGGATTGGTTGGTAATTAATGACGAAATTGGTGAAAAATAGTTTGCGATGACTTTAGTGATAAAAATGCTTATTTGAGATGTGTACACAATTGGCGACGAATTTAGAGATAACTTTAGCGATGAAATTTTGACAACGAATTTTGCAATGATTCTTTAGTGACGAATCTTTTATGTTATATATATATATAAAAAATTGAAATACTGAATTTAATCATCATGCTTTAAACAAAATCCTCATCCAAACTTAAAACTAAAGTTAATCATTCAGACGGAAGTTTTAAACAAAAAATACATTAATATGAATAAATATTTATCAATAAAAGTTGAAACTACAAAACATAAAAGAATATTCAAAATACATAAATATCTATGGTCAAAAGTTTTCAAATCCAGAATAAATATTTGGTCAAGAAACATATATCAATAAATCAAATCGTCATCAATAATCTAATCACTATTGTGTTGCTCATCATCCGGAAGGTCATCATTGGGCCCATCACTTGGTTGATTAGTAGGAGGTGGGAAAAGAGACCAACGTCTGATGGCTCAGTTGGTTCGGGAACTGACGTCCCTTAACCATGGTCGGGAGTTCAATTCCCCATGGGAACGAAAAAATCAGTGTTGGGAGACCTGCTCCCTCAATCAGACCCTGTAAACGGTCGATCCAGATTAATCGGAAAGAAACCCGAAATACTGGTTGATGGCCCAGCAAAAAAAAAGAGAAAAGAGGAACTTGATTGTGAGGTTGAATCTGCAATCAAGTTTCAAACAAGTTACAAACACAGTTGGATATCTCATTCCGTGACATCAATGCATATACGTGCAGTGTTGCCCCTGCTAAGTTTTCTTTTGTTCTTTATTTTATTTTATTTTTTATTTTATTATTTTTTTTAAGATAGAAGTGTTGCCTCTGCAGAGCAATACTTATAAATTCGCCACTGCGCTTTTTTGCCACATTTCTTCCTTTTAACTACATTCACTTGTATAAAAACAGAATTCGAATTTTGTATGATATTAAGTTGATTGTTGAAGAATGATACTTGTTCTCTGTGAGATAATAGGCACAAACACAGATACTGGTGCCTGCATCAGCACATATCTGTGCCGTGTTGTCCCCACCAGAGAAATCAATGAATTCACCACTAAGCTTTTCTGTTTTCATGATTTATGTATCAGGGAACAGCATTCCTTAAATATAACAGCAAGAACTAAAAATTTAAGAGAATAATGGGCTCAAATTTAAGCGGTTATCATTATAAATACATATCCATAACCATGTTAGCAATTGTTTCACATTGTATTGCCTCTAGTGAGGCAACTAGCGGAGACATGAGAGGCATGCTAACCCTTTCAAGAGGAAGAGTTTGTCCAATTTCTCTTATAAAATAATCAAAAACCAAAAATCTGTGTGGCTTCTTTTTCACTGTAACTGAGCATTACCAAAACACTAAGAGAAGAAGAATGTGTATATAAGGAGAACCCTTTTTTTCACTCATTTTTTTGATTAAACTCATAACATCACTTCTAAGGATAAAAGATAAATCATTTTGTTGGATCAATGTGGAGCAATTAACCTATTGACGGTTTGTCCAATATGCACATAACACTTACCATGAATTATGCGAGACAATAGATCTTGGGGTAAGGCACCTTTCC
Source organism: Dillenia suffruticosa (assembly GCA_033439265.1). Taxonomy (NCBI): domain Eukaryota; kingdom Viridiplantae; phylum Streptophyta; class Magnoliopsida; order Dilleniales; family Dilleniaceae; genus Dillenia; species Dillenia suffruticosa. Next base: position 18,143,437 of record JAVTVX010000015.1, on the reverse strand, counting down.
ACTGGTGGCAATTATAGTGGACGAAAATAAAGAAGTTGAGAATGGCATGAAAAAGAGACAAGGACCATGAATAATGGGAGAAGCACAATTGAACAAAACAGACTACTTCAAGTTCTAGAAAATCATAGTCATTCATAAGACATAACTTTTTGAAGCTATATAAGAAAAAGGCAAACTGCACAACACTTGCATGCTTACAACCTTAGCTACATTAAGACATGTAAATTAGGGAATTTGTTATGCACTTTACATAGGAATTTCCAAAAGAAACCCATTTGTTTCTTCATTACCCATAACCAACAATCATGGATTTCACTATAAGCTGTACCAGAAGCCCCACTTGAAGAGGTTTCACTGATGTAGAACCTTTCCTTTAAATACAAAAATTCCCAAAAAATAAAAACCAAAACAAAACCCATAACTTGTCAAGGGAAGTAGTTCCAGAATGCAAGCAAAAAATGAGTGAAAAAAAGGGTTCTCCTTGTACACATTTCAAGAGGCATGTTGCTAGAATCCATAAATCTATGATGAATATAACACATCCTTTATGTTGGTACACAATGATACCAAAAAACTATGATCTTCGACCAGGCCCGACAAAGGTAACAGGGAAGGGGAAGGAGACAGGGAAGGCGAAGGGGATGGGGATTGGGGCTGACCTTCCTCGCGAAATTCCACCATGACTGTCACCTCCATGTTTATAGAAGATGAATTAAGAAATAATTATCAAATCAACCACAAATACCATTAAAACAAGCTCCTAAAAAATAATGAGAGAGAGAGAAAAAAAAAAAAAAAGGATTTCTGGTCAACCCAGAGCTGGTAAAATATCTCGGAGAAGAAATGAAGACTTGGTCCACAGAAAATAAGTGAAGAACAAAAAGACAGAAAAGGATCAGAACGACAAATGTAATTTTGCCACAAGAAACACTTAAAAATATATTTCTCTCCATTAAAATCAAAGTGGGAATAGTTTCTGAGGGCATATGCCATCCTATTTACCACAGAAATCAACACCATGCGAAGCTCTCATGCATAAAACGACAAATACAACTCACAGAAACAGTACAGAGCATCCACCAACTGAAAATTAATTAGAACAAAAAAGTCCAAACAGATAAAATAACAATAAAAATAAAAATAAAAAATAGCTCACCTCGGATAGGATTATGTTGAGAAGATTGTTCCTGATTTGGAATCACAGAGCTCTAATTGACAACAGTAAGCAGAAAAAATCCCCAAAAAACATAAAGTAAATAATTTTGCGGAGCAAGTTGAAGCACAAAAAAGGCATAGATCCGGTGGAAAATTACCTGAAATACCATCAAACATGTCTGAGATGATCGTTAATGGTGCCGTTTAGGAAATTAACGCGTTTGGTTTACGGCAAATGATAGAATCTCTCCGATCGGTGATGGAGAAAGAGATGTTTTCCTTAATGGCGCAATGATTCATCTTCTAATCACGCAAGGAAGAGGTGTTTCTGGGTCTTGGATTTTGATGTGAGAGGTAGAGAGATGGATTAAAAGAGGAGCTTTGTACGGAAATGACACTAATTTTATAAAAAATTTTTAAAACAATATCGTTTAAAAAATATTTACAAAACTAATCCATCTATGTCGTGATTTGAAATCACGACATGCTCATTCTAGAGCCATGTCGTGAGTTGAACTCACGACATGACTATATCGTGAGTTTAACTCACGACATGCTCGAACTAAGACGCCCGATCCCTTTTTCTTTTCTCCCTTGTCTTTTTTCTTTCTTTCTTCCCCATTCTGCTTCTCCCCCTGCTCCGCCGCGGACGAAACCCTTCTCCGCATCTGCGCGCATGAACTGCAACAGCAAAGGACATTTGCAACCTGGGGGATTGACCGCGATCCACTGTTTTTGAAAGTTCCACACGTGAAAATTGACAAAGGTAAATTGTTGTTTGTGTTTCTTGAAATTTAAAATTTTATATGTTAAAATTGATAAAATTTTGTTGTACATTATTCAATTGATATATTATTTGTTGATTTAACTATATTTTGAAAAGATATAATTAGATATTAATATTTTAGAGTTTAGATTTTTGTTGGAAACGAATGACAAATTAGGGATTAGGGTTTTTTTAATTTGGGATAAAATTAGGTTTTAGGGTTTTTTTGATAAATGTATTAAAAGTAAAATTAGTTAGATTTATTAATTGTAGTTAAATAAAAATAGAATGTTTTTTGACAAATTTTTTTTATTGTTTGTTATTTTGTTGTAAATTTAATTATAGGGTTTTAAATGAAAATTATATTAAATTTATTACTTATAGTTAAATTTATTATTTATAGTTAAATTTTGTTTATTGTACGGTTCGTAGGAACGATACTTGTATTTTCTGAAAATGTTTATTTGAAATGTATATTAATAAAATATTTTTTGATTTTAAGTAGAAATGACGGATATGGTGAGATTGTTATGTTACACAAATGGTAAAATTGTGAAGGGTGAAAATGGAGTGGGCTATGACCGTGAACTTTCGAAGTTGATTCGGGTGAAAAAAAATGTATCTTTTAATGAGTTGGTAACCATAGTCTGCAAGAGACTTGAAATCAATTCGACATGACAACACGTAGAGATATTTCATCGTTGCCCTATGTCGCACATGCAAGGGGGAATGTAAGGTACGTATTGGTACCGATCAATGATGATGATGACGTTCTGAACTTGATAGAGTTTGCGGTGGCTATGGGAATGGGTACAAGTCATGAGTTGTATATAAAGGCATACAATAGTCGGACGTTTGTCCCTATACAACAAGATTGCGATTATGAAGAAGAATATCCACATATCAAATCTCGAGTGGATGTTGCAATAGTAGACATGGATAATGATGTGGATGAAGAAGAATTGGCCGAAGAGGAGGTGGAACAAGATGCGGAAGAAGAGGATGATAATGAAGAAGAAGATGGTAGAGAAGCTGGTCGTACTAGTGGTCGTAGTTATGGAAACCAGACGATATTTGGGTCATCTTCACAGCCTTTACCCATTCATGGTAGTATGAGATATCTCTATAACGGAGTTGATGAGTCGATTCCTTTCATGCGAACTACACCGAGAGGAGATGGTTATGTCACTTTTGAGGAAGATTGTCGATTGATAATCGATAGTGGGAGTTTTAATAATGAAGTGAAGAAAAGTATGAGGTTTGAGTCGAAAGATGAACTTATTCATTTTATAAAAATGTATCATGTGAAGAATCACTATCAATTTCGTGTTGGGAGATCAACCCCTACACTTTGGACAGCGGTATGTATTCAAAGGGACGAAGGTTGTGGGTGGAGGTTGCGTGCACGTAAAATAAGACTACTTGATGCCTTTGTGATAACTGTTGTGGAGGGACCGCATACATGTGTCAATGCTAGGTTGACACAGGATCATAAGCAGTTGGATTCAAATATGATGGCCCGACAGTTTGTTAACTATGTAAGGGAAGACCCAAGTATCAAAGTCTCTTTCCTACGAACCGTTATGACGGAGAGAACCACGTATGCAGTTTCTCGAATACGAGTTTGGGCCGTAAAAAGAAGGGCGATTGAGATGGTATACAGGAATTGGGATGAATCATACAATGAGCTGTCTAGTGTTTTGGATGCAATTATGCAAAAGAATCCATGATCACAAGTGTCATGGAGTTCGGTCTGGTCCGAGCGAATGGTGAAATGGTGTTTGAAGTTGTATTTTGGGCATTTGGTAATAATATCATGGCATTTAGAAGTTGTCGGCCATTAATAAGTATAGATGGGACTCACTTGTATGGGAAATACAAGCACAAGTTGTTGATTGCATGCAGTATGGACGGAGCGAATTACATAGTGCCGTTGGCATTCGGATCGGTGGATGTGGAGTCACTAGCGTCGTGGTCATGGTTTTTAATGTGCGTGCGAGACTATGTTGTGTTAGATAGGGAGGGACCAATATGCTTGATTTCAGATCGACATGAAGGGATAAGAGCTACTGTTGCTCGTCCAGAGTTTGGATGGTCGCCTCCGCATGCCGTTTGGCATTTTTGCATGAGGCATGTCGCTAGTAACTTTAACACGCATCATAAAAGTTAAGCTTGTAAGAGAGTCGCCGTAATTGTGTATTACAACCACAACGCAAGAAATTTGATCTACATATGGCAAGAATGAAGGAGATAAAAATTGATGCCCCCGATTATTTCGCAAACATTTGCCCTGAACAGTGGACTCTCTCTCACGATGGTGGCTTTCGTTATGGCTATATGACGACCAATATCAGTGAAAGTTATAATGTTGTGCTAAAAGGTGCAAGGAATCTCTCCGTTTCTGCTTTGGTACTGAAGACATTTTATAGTACGGTTAACTATTTTGAAAGTAGAATCACTGAGGCGAAAGCGGGGATTACAAGAGGAGATCGGCATACGAAGTATGCAAATGCCATGTTAGGAAGGTGGATGAACACTGCTAACCTTCATACGATTGTCTCTTTTAGTAGGGAGAATGAGATTTTTTTAGATAGAAACAGGTCATAAACAAACACGGTATGGCCACAAGGGAGGAAATAAACAGATCGTCGACGTCAATAATGAACATTGCACATGTGGGAAATGGCAAACGTATAGAATACCTTGCTCACATGCAATCACTACACTATCACGTACCATGATGGATGTTCATATGATTGTCGGAAAATGGTATACATGGCAACATCAACTTAAAGTGTACGAGTTATATTTTTCACCGGTAGGAGATAGATCTGGATGGCCAATCGGATCGTACCCAACTATCATTTCGGACGTATCACTAAAATGTGAGAAAGGGAGACGAAAGTCATCTTGATATCATAACGAGATGGATATTCGAGAATCATCTTCGCGGGTATCGTGCGGTAGTTGTAGTGTCGAGGGTCATAATCGGAGAAGATGCACGACACAAATGAAATGTGGTATTTGTGGGAGACAAGGTCACAACCGAAGAAATTGCCCAACCATATCGTGTTGAAAATTATGTATTTCTTATTACAACGGACGTAATATATTTGTTTTTCGTATATTTGACTTTTGGTATTTTCAGTTATAATGTGTTATGACATTCATGTATGCTAAATGTGTATTTCTATTTATTTAAATGATTACTTGTAATTTAAATAATTAAGCATTCGAAATGTAATTTGTTTTTTGCATTACGTATTTGTAATCTAATGTGTTATTTTTTCTTTCTTTATTTTGCAGATGGATCTAGGCCCTTCTGATCCGAGTGTGCTCCGGTTACAGCGACGACACCGTTCTTCTTGCCTTTGGGAGGGAGTCGGCACGATGGTTACGCTCACTTGCCGTCGATGCGTGGCCGTGTTACGCCATTGGGACCACCGTCACATCGACGAGAGAGACCTTCCTCTTTTGGAGCACTCCGGATTTTTGGGTATTGCTCGACTTCGCTTCATTCAGTTCAATTGGCATTTTATCACTGCTCTGGTTGAGCGATGGAGGCCAGAGACGCATACTTTTCACCTCCCCATGGTGAGATCACTATTACCCTTCAGGATATTGAGGTTTTGTTAGGTTTACCTGTGGATGGCCATCCCCTCGTTTGTAGGATGACGGAAGTGGCATGGGATGATGTATGTGAGAGACTTTTAGGTGTTAGACCACCATGGTCTGCCGTTAGAGGATACACTTTGAGCATGCCATGGTTGTCTGAGGTTTTTGATGATTTGCCCGCTGGTGTTGATGATATAGCAATTTTACGGTAGACACGGGCTTATATTTTACTTTTGATAGGGGGTGTCCTATTTTCTGATAAAACAAAAACTTTTGTACATTTATAGTTTTTATTATTTTTAGAGGATTTAGAGTTGTCAGGTAAATTTAGTTGGGGATCTGCGTGTTTGGCATATCTATACAGACAACTTTGTATAGCCACGTATGCACATGCACATGAGATTGGGGGGCGCTAGTTTTGTTACAGATTTGGGGGTGGGAGCGATTTCCGTATATGGCTCATATTCGACGAGGTTTACACGTAGATGGGGATGGACCACTCGGTTTGCGGTGGCACTCTCAGTTTGATGTCACTATGTTCCTTACACACGTAGTTTCCATTTATATGGAGGCACTCGATAGGCAGACGGTCGATCAGGTCATTTGGTTCCCGTACTCGGATGATGTATTGTCATCCCTCCCGCTAGTTTTGTTACAAATTTGGGGGTGGGAGCGATTTCCGTATATGGCTCCTATTCGACGAGGTTTACACGTAGATGGGGATGGACCACTCGGTTTGCGGTGGCACTCTCAGTTTGATGTCACTATGTTCCCTACACACGTAGTTTCCATTTATATGGAGGCACTCGATAGGCAGACGGTCGATCAGGTCATTTGGATCCCGTACTCGGATGATGTATTGTCATCCCTCCCCGCCTACTGTCACAAGGGGAGGGATATTTGGCATGCACGGGTCCCTTTGATTTATTTTAGTCTCGTGGAGTGGCACTTTCCAAATAGGGTGTTACGACAGTTTGGAGGCTTGTAGTATATTCCGGGTGAGTGTGACATCGAGGACAGACTCCACGATACGAGCACGTGGGGTACTATAGAGGTTGATTGGTCGGCAACGCATGCAGTATACATAGATCTTTGGAATTACCGACACGACCATGTAGTTCCGCTAGATACCTCCTTCGGACCTGCGCTCGATCCTGACTATTCGGTCTGGTTTCACTCCATCTTCTGCAGATTTGTCGGTCGTCGGGGAGCTTCTTTGGCTTACGTGGTAATGTTTTCCTCTACTACCTTCTTTTCATTCTCAATCAAAGAATTTAATTTATTGTTTTAATTATTTTTCACATTATTGTTTGTAGTGGGACACTTTGCACGAGATACAAGACAATCCTGGTGCCGACGTTCGTGGCCTTGCTGAGTCGGCCATCTCAGTTCTGGCAGATGATATGACACGTCTTTTTAGTGATCACCCCGAGACAGATGGCTCAGACGGTGGTGATGCAGGCCGAGCACGTGGACAACGACGAGGGAGAGGACAACGTACGAGACCTCAACGCTTGTCCGAACATGCGTCACCGCCACCGTCACAGCAGGCCGAGAATGTTGTAGGACCTTCTACTACGTTCGGTGAGTCTTCAGATTTCTACACGCCTGTGTTTGATGACATCTCTCAAGTTTTCACTCTGGGGGCTTTTCAGAGGGGAGTTCGTCCCGATAGCTTTATGGATGATGGACTGACACAGGGTGTGAGAGTACACCACTAGTGTATCATGTGTCCCCGCTTGTTTTCTCTGATCCCCACCAACAGGATGTAGGCCCCTCCCAGATCACACAGATAGATGATATGGGATTAGTATCTCGTGATGACTCTATAGGCAGTACAGTAGCTTTAGGTCTTAGACAGTACACTAGAAGAAGACGATGACATTGATTTTTTATTTTTGTAATTTGTAACTTCTATTAAAATTAATAAAATTAAATTTATTTATTTATTCTGTTCATTGTACTTTTTTTAGTACTTTTTGGTTTTTGAGATTTGTTGCTGATCAATTATGATATTTGGATAGAATTGCATATGAAATATGGTTATGATGTCGAAAATTGGTTGATTTGGCCACTATTGGAGTTTGTGGTGTTTGTGTTGTGTTTTAGTATTTGTATTCTGATATAAATTTAGATAGTAGAATGGTTGATTTGGTCACTATCGGAGTTTGTGGTATTTCTGTTGCGTTGTAAATTTGGATAGCAGAATGGTTGATTAGGCTACTATCAGAGTTTGTAGTGTTTTTAGTTGTGTTGTAAATTTGGACAGCATATAATATGAAAATTGTATTTGGGCAGTTCACACAAGCATGTCGTGAGTTGAACTCATGACATGACACTATGTCGTGACTTGAAGTCACGACATGCCATATGTCGTGACTTCAAGTCACGACATACAATCTTTTAAACCTATGTTGTGACTTGAAGTCACGACATACCGCGTTTTAAATATATGTCGTGACTTGAAGTCACGACATGCATGAACAGTGCATGTCGTGATTTTAAATCACATCATAGGTGGGTTAGTTTTGTAAATATTTTTTAAACGGTATTGTTTTAAAATTTTTTTATAAAATTAGTGTCATTTCCGTACAAAGCTCTTAAAAGAGAGACTATAGTTTTGAGATGGATTAAGAGATAGAGAGAGAGATAGATTAAGAGAGTGGATTAAGAGAGATTGGGAGGCGGAGCAAGCGGTTAGGGTAACGGGCGGCTAGGGCAACGAGAGTTGTGAAGAGAATGAAAACAAAATGAAACGCAAACAAGCCAAATATCCTCCTTAGCGATGGATGATGCAATTCGTCACTGAATTCAGTCACAAATTTCATATTTGTCACCAACATCAGCAACGAAAGCTCCTATCCGTTGCTGAAATCAGTTCGTCATTGATTAGCTATGAAAGCTCCTGACCGTCACTGAGCGACGGATGGCCTATCCATTAGCGATGAAATCTCCTATCCATCGCTGAAATCAGTGATAGAAGGGCTATTTGTCGCTGACATCAGTGATAGATGGGCTATTTGTCGTTGAATTCAACGAAAGCTTGTGTTCATTGCTAAATTTAACAACAAAAACGTTTATCCATGACTAAATTAATGACTCGTTACTAAATTAACGAGGAAATTTGAAACGAAAATTATTTTTTATCCTCCACTCTTTGCAATAAATTTATCAACGAATTACTTATTTATAATGAAATTAACGATGAAAAAGTAGTATTCCTAAATTTAGAATAAAATGAGAGACGAAAAATATATTTTTAATGTTGTTTATTGATAAAAGGAATTTTCTTTTCATACTTACATAATAACTAGATTATTTAAATAAATTTGTAACCTCTCTTGAGATTATGATCGATAATATTTAAAATAATTACAAATTCCTTTGCCTAATTTCTAAAAAAATTGTTTGATATCCAATGTAGTCTTATACTTAGCCAAAAGATAAGCAATATGTTTATACAAGAAAAATCCTATTACTGTACATGGTAATATATTCAACATGATTTTGTTACTCAGAAAGGATAAAAAAGAGAGACATAGTTGAAAATGTTTCACGAGACAGTACAAAAAGAATTTAGCCACGAAATTAATCATAGAGAATTGTTGCTAATAAGCAATGAACTTAACTACAAACAACTTTGTGTGGCTAATTAGCGATAAATTTAGCCATTACCACATAATTCATTGTTAAATTTTGCAACAAAAATATTTTTGTGATTAATTAGTGACGAATTTAAACATGAGCGGTAGAATTTGTTGCTAATTACCGATAAATTTTGCTACGAAAAGTTTCCTTACTAAATTTAGCGATGAATATTATATTTGTGACAAATTTAGCTATAAAATTGTTATTCGTCGCAAAATTTACGACGAACTGATTGTTTCATAGCTAACTTTGTGATGAATATTTTTTATGACTAATTAGCCATAAATTTAGCGATGAAAATTTTTCGTGACCAATTAACCATGCATTTAAGTCACGGATACCTTATTCATTGCTAATTTTGCCACCACTAAGCTTTCGTCATTAATTTCATAGCGAAATAACGATGAAATCTATTTTCATCTCTAATTTCGTCACAAAATATTGACGAATTTATTTTGTCGCTAAATTTTGTTGCTAAAATCGTGTTTTTTAAAAAATAGTAGATTAGCAATATTACATGAGTCATGATCTTTTAAGGTCATCAAAGAAAGAAGAATAATCATATGTTAATACAATTCTAAATTTCAAAACATATTGATGGAAGGGTCTAAATAAAAGAGGAAACTAATATCCTTTAGCTCTATACTTCTACCTTATATTTCGATGCTCTATGCTTGACAACTTGAAAGAAATGGGAGAAGAGTCAATGAAAGAATCAGGTTGGGCAAGCATCTGTAAAGAATCAAACAAAATATTATATAGCAGGACCTCAATACAATGGATGGAATGGAATTCATGAATGTCAATTATCAAGCCAGCTATAGAAGTTATAGGACATATAAACTACAGTCTAAGACGATTGAACATGTAGAGGTAGGTACTCTTCTATATGAACATTATACGTGCATATACACAAGCACCTTAAGGTCATGTATGTGCATGGTGCATGGATTGGGAGAACAAGTATAACCAGAACCTAAGAGATATCATTGCACTTATTAAATTTGATAAGGAAGGAATAAAATAAAGAGGGTGACATATCTATATATATAATTTAAGTAAAGACGGTGAAGGAAGATCCCAAAGGTGCTTTTTTTTTTCCATTTTTTTGAGTTACACGAGATTTGAATCCCAGATCACGGGGTTAGAAAGGGGAGTTGTGATCACCAGATTGTCCTCTTGAGGACAAAAGATCCAAAAGGTGTTGCGGTTTCGGGTTAAGCTCCCAGGGTCTAGGTTTTAGCTAAAAGGTCAGATACCTCAATCACTTAGTTATTCCCTCCTCCATCCCTTGAGAGAGAAGAGAGTGTTGTTGTTGCTTTTACCATCTTCCATTTTTTGTTTCATTTATCAATCAATTTTACTTACTTAACTACACCAATTCAGCTCCATGGGGTTTAGCTCGTATTGTTATCTTCATCGTAGCATCTCAAGATCATGTTAAAATTGTATTGAGTCCATTGGTGTTTGATTGAATCTAAATGAGTAAATGTTGCACTCTCTGATCATGGAATATTAATTGCTTAGTTCACCAAGTACTTCAAGTAAGTAATTATTTATTAAGCCAAATATGCTATTATTCACATACACATTACCAAACAATATCATAATTTGAGGTCCCAAAGGGAGAAGACATCACTTCTATGTTGAACCTTGAAATGGTTAGTCACAAGTGTACACTAGCATAAAGCAAATGAAAACATCTTATATGTATATATATATGTATAAGACATGAAACTTATGCTTATGGAACTAGGAAAATTGGCATGAGAGCCTTATCAAATACATGTGTTGGTAAAATATGCCCACGAGGGGCTTTTTACCACAAGTTAAAACAATTTAAATTTATTTAAATTTTGATTTAAGGATAATGGGTGGTTAAGCTATTATCATCAGCTCCCAATAACTCCTCTAAAAATTTCTCCCTCTCTTTTAATGTGGTTGATGATTCAATAGCTTTTAGTACGAACAATTCTTGGGTGTGTACAATTGCCTGAGAAAGATAGATTGAGAGAAACACAATTTTCAGAGAGATACATGTAGGAAATTTTCTCTAGTCGTTTGTTATTCACCAGATTATGGGTTGAGATATCATAGAACTGTGGTGGTGGCTCGATCTTCGTGATCATCATCCCGACCATGTGATTTGTTCAAGAAGGTTCATGGTTCAAGTTTTTTTTTAGAGACCTAAACATTGAGATGCGATCCCAAAATTCCAATCTATTTATTTTTGTGAAATATTTATTTTTCCACGCTTCTGCAATGCAGAATAAATTAAACATTGGAATCATGGCATAGGTTAGATTTATTTACAATTTTTTTTGGAAATTTTGGGATAAAAATGTGTAAGGTAAAATTTAGAATTCAGATCACGAATGCATTTCACGAATCCTGATATTCAACTAGAGAGAGGTGAATAGTTGAATCTAGAATTTGTGTGTGTGCTTTTTTTTTTTTTTAATTTAGAAACTTGTAACAAAGGAAATGAATAATGAAAGCAGAGAATATCAAAACTTTTTACAGTGGTTCCACCAAACTTGGTGTATGTCTATTCCTAGACTTCCCCTGGATTTTCCACTATTAACTTAAGGATACAAACTTAATTGCAAGTTCAAATTCAACCTTTACAGTGTTTCTATCCAAGACTATATTTCAATCCCCTCACAGATTGATTTTAGGCTCTCAAGACCTAAAGCAGTGATTCACACTCTTTATTTGATCGAATTGAAAAATGAATATGAGGAGAAGAGGCTTCTGATCCTCAGATGTGACAAATTATGAATAGATTTTAAAAATTTTGAAAACAGATGTGCAAATTTAAGAATTCAAATAAATACAGCAAATATAAATGAGGATTTTTCAGAACATTCAATCAAGCATTCAATTCATCTTTTATCTTCTTCGCTTCAGCTCTCTAATATTTATTGATGCATTGAAGAGATTCGTTGGAGGTTGATGAGGGTTGTTGTGTTTAAACGTTGAACAATTAATTTCCGTCATTAATGTTCTGTAATAGTACCCATTTTTCTCACTGAACCTCCATTCTTTTACTGACGCCACTTTTGTTTTAGCCAATCAAAGCAAGTTTGTGCTGCATTCGAACATTAGTTTTGATAAAAATAGAAATATTTCAGAAAATCAGGAAACAAAGTAGCCATTTAGTTCAACTCTGTTTTCCAGATTTGTTTTCTGACAATCTCGGGTCGACATGTTTAAGAGAGATATCGAATTGAATTCAAAAATTTGTAGTACATTTTTGAAAAAATAGGTCGACAAGATTTTATTCAGGTCGAGAAGGTCATGTACTAAATAAAATAGGTGGATACATAGATAAATTGGTCGATGTGTGTGTGCATGTTTGCAAGAGTAGGGACGGGTTGATGTGTGATTTCAAAAAGTCAATAAATATCAAATCGACAAGTCTATTGTATACATCAACATGTTACTATATAGATAATAAATTGGTGGATCTATGCAAATGAATTGGTTGATGTGTGTATTTGTGTCGACAAGTGGTCGGGTTGTCGAATCCATCAAATTAATACTGATTCCCCCAATGCAACAAATTGTAGCAATAGTGGTTACCAGATCGAATCCCAAGGGAACTATGTTAACTTAACTCCTTAGTAAATGCCAAAATAAAATAGGGGAGTTTACAAAATAAATTCCTAAATCAAAATTAAATAACTAAAATTAAAAGACAAATCAAATATGCAAAAATACTAAAATTTAAAGAAGAAATTCAATTCACCAATCTCCGATCCAAGGGTTTATATATTCGATTGTCTTATTGATCATTGGTTGAAAATATTATTCTTGCAATTCAAGCATTTAACCTTAAATCTATTAGGATAGCTATAATAAATCTTGTGTTTTCCTAAAATAATTGACCAAACCCACCATCCAATCAAAACTTATCATTAATCGACTGGGCACGATAGCGTTCCATATCAAATAATGACAGCATTAAGTTCTGTGAAAACAGTTAAACCAAAATACAAATAACCAGGATAGCCGTACAATTATTCGATTTTGTTTCATCGATTCCTTAGATTAAAATGAATATCGGCAAACGACCTATAAACATATATAACTTATTTGCTACTCGTACCATTCATTCATGACAATTATGGATCACTGAAATTCTGGATGCAGTAGAAAAATTGATATTGAGTTAAATTGTCAGATTAACCAATACCAATCTTTCATAAAAATAAACAAAAAATCGACGAATACTTGAATTAAAAATATAAGAAATTAAATAAAATACATAACCTCACAATGAAAAACAATCGATTAAAATTCCCCTTGAATCAGAATAAAGAAACTAGCCACTCATGGTGGTAAGTGTCAACAAAAAAATTAAAGAAAACTAAATGTTTCTAAGAAAGAAATAAAAACCTAATGGAGAATGACTTCTCTCTCTTCCAGAAATTTGCAGTAGCCCTCCATTTTCTTGTGTAGAGAGTATTATGTTGTGTCTTTGAGTGCAGCCCCTTTTGTATTTAAATAAGCAAGGTAGCCGGCCCCTTTTTGTGAAAATAGGAAATTTTCCTTCCTTCTAGTCTTCCAATTTGATTAGGACTCTTCCTCTTCATAGAAAATAGGAAAGAAGACATTTTCTCCTAAAGAATAATGCAACTTTCCTTCATTCTAGTCTTCTAATTTAATTAGGACTCTTCCTATTGAGAAAATTAGAAACTCTACTAGAATGCTGAAATTAAAATTCAAACTCCTCTTCTTCAAAGTCCAATAAGATGTCTTGACCCAATTAGTTCCAAAATTGCCTTATTAAGCCCAATTTGCTCCAAATCTTCAATTTCAATCTCCTAAAAATAAAATTCAATAAAACCAACCATTAGTCCATTAAACAATTCAAATTCAAACCATGATAACAATAATAAATTCAATAAATTGCATGTTATAAACAAGGTTCAGAACAGGTCGATGTGTGAACTTAATGAGTTAATAAGCATTTGGTCGACAACTTCTTCTGTATATATCGACATATTACTATATAAGCAAAAATTGGTGGACCTGGATATACAAATTGGTCAATATGTTTTGAGGTCGACACGTCTGCATGCGGGTCGATGTGTGATGTTTGAGAAACAAAAGCTATCAGGTCGACATGAGTTCTTTAGACATCGACATGTCACTGTTCAATTTTAAAATAGGTGGACATGTCTTATATAATTGGTTGATGTGTTGCTTTCATGTCGATAAGGTTAACAACACGTTGATCTATAATACTTAGAAAGCAAGTAAAACGGGTCGACAAGTTATCGGACACGTCGATATCCTAGTGTTTTTGCCTAATATATGTCGTATCAAGGATACGTCGATGTGTTTTTAAAATTTGTTGACATATGACTCTAAATTTGTCTATCAGTGACTGTTCAAGTCGATATGTGTTGATTTTAGGTCGATGTTGAGAAATGGGTTGATGTGTTTGTAGGTGTGTTGACGTGTTTTTACTTTTCTATTTCTATAGTATTCCTATAACTCAGGTCGACAAGGTATGCTCATTAGGTTGATGTGTTTAGGGTTGAGTTGAAATTGATCGACAAAATGCTTAAATTGGAGGACTTGTGATGCATGTTGATTGTTCTAAGATTAGGTCGACAAGATGTGCAGACTTCTGATTTCTTATTTTTTTATGATTTTCTTTGAACTTATTTTCTTTCTTTCTCTCATTATAAAAACTTTTTCTATAACACCAACACTGCGGTGTTTGTAATATTGTACCATTTTCGAAATATATATATATAAATAAGATATTTTTCAATTTAATTATATAGAGAGAAATTTTATTTATTTAAATTGATTTTTGATTTTGGGGTATTTAAATTAAAATTTTGGTATATTTTAATTTGCCGATTCTGCGAATCGAAATAAACTCTGTTTTTACAAAAAATTTAAATTAGTGAAGTGTGGGTGTGAAGATATATATATATATATATATATATATATATATATAAGAGAGAGAGAGAGAGGAGATGCTGCGTTTTGGAGTGAAACACAGCACCTTCCCCTCTTTTCCCAATTAGGGTTGGAAACCTTAAGTTTATTTCTTTCTCCTCTCTCTTCCTCTTTGTCTCTCTCCCCAACTCTTCACCTTCCCGCGGCTGCCTTCTTCCTCCGCTGGGATCGGTCGCTCACCCCGCTACCTCTCTCCATCGCGAGCAACCGCACCACCACCACCATCTTCTTCTTCTTCTTTCCCTCTCGGATTCTCTCTCTCACTGTTTCTCTCTCTCTCCGCTGCTCATCCTCTCGCTATCTCTCGCAATCTCCCTCCCTCTCGTTTGCACTCCGACGCGAGCTTCCACGCACGCCATTACCACGAGCGCACCACAACCGCTGCAGCTCCTCCCTCCAGCGAGTGTGCCGTAGCGCGATCCTCCCTGCACGAGTGTGCCACAGCGTGCGCTTCCCCTCGCGAGCGCGCCACAGCGTAAGAGCGAGCACGCCACTGCGCGAGCATACCACAGCGTGAGCACGCCTGCTCAGGAGTGCACCTGTGCACGAGCGCGCTCTAGCCCACTAGCGTGTGCAACTTGCAAGCGCGTGACTGCAGTTAAGCTCGCAAGTGCACGTGCCAGCACACGACAGCCAACGAGCCCGGAAGCCCACTGGGGCCGCGAAGTCCACATCGGCCCACAGCTTGCGATAGCCCGTGACAGCCCGCGAGTCTCTGCGTAGGTAACTGATTTAGGGTTTTGATTTTATTCTAAGTGTTTATGAGCTAACTAATAAATCTTGTCTTGATAGGGAGCATTGTAGATTTTGGAGTGATCGAGGAGATATTCGGAAGAAGGTCTGCGCTCCGAGAAAGCCCTAGGTGAAAAAAAAATTCTTACCCATTCGATTTATTTGAATGAATATTAGGGCTGTTTAGAAATGAGGAGAAATGATTGGCATGCAGGCGCTGCGTGCCCTGGGTGCTGCGCAAGGGCGCTGCGCGCCCTGTAAATGGGCGCTGCGCGCCCTGCACATGGGCCTTGCACGCCTTGCACATGGACCCTACGCTCTTTGCACATGGACCCTGCACATGGGCACTGCGCGCCCTACACATGGGCGCTGCGCACCCTACACATGGGCGCTGCGCGCTACACAGAGGAGCGCTGGGCTGTGGCCCTGTTGGCCCTTGGATACGAGCGAGAGATTTGATTATTGTGAACCCTGTGCGGGATTGGTTGAGTACCAACACTTGAGTCTTGTAGATATGTTGTATGTATGAACAAAATATGAGGAATTAGGTAGGGTTCTAAAGGATTCGAACTACCTGATTTGCATACGTGTATTAGAAGTGATAGCCTATTTCCTACAATTACATAGGTTTGAAACTTGTTAATTTTTTTATATATATATATACATTCATAGGTGTTGGGTGCCTTGATCTAGGGGAACATTTTTCTTCGTTTCGTGGTTTTATTGGGGAGTGCGTTACCCTCCTCCATACTGTGAGTGAAATTGATTTTAATACTTTTGTTTAATATGTAAATCCTGTTTTATAATATTTTGACAAATGAGCATGATTTGTCGTGTGCTTGAAATGTTTTGATTGGTTTTAGAACTGACTTTTTGTGAACCGTTGAAGTGTCCAAAAATTGGGTTGAATTATGAAATTATGTATCCATGTGGTTGAAATGTATAATGTGCCATTTTACGCTATATATTGCATTTGGTTTGTGAACCTGATTTAGGCACATTCTTGATACGAGATTGATTTTGGCCTTGAGGCCTTTGGTATGTATTGTTCCGTAACTACGAAGGACACTGTGAGAGGCGCTTAGGTGGCATCCGGATATGCCTAGGTCTGGGGTATCCCTTGAGTTGTCTTGATTTTATTGACAACACGGTGCTAGCCAGGTTAAATCCGAAAAGGGGGAGGATTTGGATACTCTCTCCAAGTCTAGCACCTGGATGAGGTCCGTTGTCAACGCCGGGGTAGAGAGCACTTTAAATAAATTTGCATATAACACCCCCGGTGCGCTTATCATAGGTCGAGGTAGACCTTTGCCAGGACACTTTCAGCTGGTAGCTCTTTGATTTTAATGACAGTGCTTTCGATGCATATTTGACTTGATAATGCATGCAAATGATATATTGTTGAAATGAAAAGCATGATAATTTGAAGTATGATTTGTATACTTCGCTTTGACACTTTTGTTTCACAATTCTTATTAGACGATTACATTGACCCATTCACTCACTAAGTATTCTTTCCCTGAGTACTCACCCCTTATTTCCCTTCTTGTTTCGGAGATAGTATTTGGCAAGGAGCGTTGCTTTTAGGACGCTTCGTATCATTGAGAGATCTGGTCTGGACTTGAGGAGTTATTGTATATTTTTGTTACAATTTCGTGAGGTAAAAATTGTATTGATATTGTATATGTATTTTGAGGTCTATAGATGACCATTGTATAATTCTGGGATGACTATACAAATATGAATATTTAAATTGTGAAACTCTCATGTCATTGCATAACACTTGCATTGAGGCAATTTCTATTCATTGTGTATGTTACTTGGGAATGTGTCATGTCCTAGAAGTGTACTTTAGGACAGCTTGGTGCCACCTCTAAATCACAGGAGGGGCGACTGGTGGCTATTCATGCCTTTGACGGGGGCATGGCAGTAGAGGTCTGTGATTAGGATTGTGAAAATTCGTTTTGTTAGCCTTGCGTTGTCCTAGATTATGTAGTATGGATGTGTTGGTCTGATATTGAGATTTGATTTATGTATTGTGAGGTCGGGTTGGCCCTATTATACAGGTAGCAGGTTGATTGCTATATGGGAGACCTCCGATATGCGGGGAGGTTCTATCCGATTTTCTGTAAAATACAGCCGGCATTCAAGACAACGAGCGATTGCTCACGATCTCGGTTCGGGGCGTGACATTTTCTATCTCAACAATCCCCCCTTTTTTGATGATAACAAAACTCCCAAAACTTTACCTATAATTATTGATCCATTATGATTTGTCTTAGATGACATTTGCTTCACTTATCATTGCATTTGGAAGTCTGCACTTAGACTAGCATCTCCAATTATGACTTAGTCTATATTTCTGCACTTAGTCCCATGCACACCTCTATATTTAGTTGCCTGCACATTTTGGATTACATTTCTCATACTTAATCTCACCTTCTTACATTATCTCACATTTTCACATTTTCACACTCTGCATATTTAGTTGCCTGCACATTTTCGCATTACATTATCTCACTTCTCTGCACTACTTAGACTAGCATTCATATTCTTACACTTCATACTTAGTCTATACATTTCTCTTTTCTCACATTTTTTCTCCCCCTTTTTGTCATCAACAAAAAGAGTCACACATACAGTAACCCTAATACTCAGACAACACCAATATACTCAACAAACTGCTTGCATCTACACATTTGCATATATTGCATATTTGTACATATGACACTTCACTTCAATGCATACATCTACACACTTCAGCATATCAGCTTACGTTTCCTTCAATCATTAGTACATGTGCTCCCCCTTAATCAATACACACACACTTCATCAAATAGTACCATCCCTTTCTACTATTTTAGAACAGCAAAATCCCTTTCAATTCATGATCACACATTTAAATAGTATTGCTTCATTAAGGAGAATAAAAAGTATAATAGATTATCAATGCATTTCTAATAGATGGACAAATATATATAATAAGCGATAAAATTGCATCCAAAAAAGGGTTACATATTTCATGAAGAAAAATCTGAGAGCATAAAAAGTAAAGATAAGACAAGTAAGAGGATAACAAGTACACATTCGAAATCTAACCTATAGTCCTTCATTTGGTGCTTGATCCAAAGGATTTGTGCAGCATATTATCCAGCTGAAATATATTCCATTTCTATTGTTGATAATACTACACTACTTTGTTTCTTGGAAGACCATGATATCAACATGCTTCCAAGGAATTGACAAGTACTACCGATACTTTTCATATCTATTTTGCATTCGGCAAAATCAGTATCACAGAATTCGTTTGAGGTTTTGTCATACCAAAGACCTAAATGTGTGGTTTTTTTTAGGTATCTAAAGATTATTTTGACTACTACTAGGTGAGAATCTTTTGGATCTGATTGGAATCTAGCACAAAAACATATACTGAATTGTGTGTCTGGTCTTGAAGCAGTGAGATACAATAGAGATCCAATCATACTTTTATATAGTTTTTGGCAAATTGATTGGCCATTTTCATCTTTATCTTATTTTATATTTGTACTCATTGCAGTATAATTTTCCTTGCAATCACTGAATCCAAATATTTTAATAAGGTCATTTATGTATTTTGATTGATTAATGAAAATTCTATTATTTGATTGTTTAATTTGAAGTCCAAAAAAATAATTTAATTATTCCATCATATTCATTTTAAATTCTCAATATATTTTAGTTACAATTTTTCACATATTTTTACATTAGCTCCTCCAAAAATTATGTCATACACATATATTTGGATTATCAGAAAGTTATCTTCATTTCTTTTGATGAAGGGGATTGTATCTATCATTCCTCTTTCAAAGTTGTTATTGAGTCTTTCATACTAAGCTCTAGGAGCTTGTTTCAGACCTGGTCAATTTTTAAACATGTTCAGGATATTTTGGATTTTCAAAACCAGACAGACGATTTCATTCAAATATCCATTTAGAAAGGTACTCTTAATATCCATTTGATATAATTTAAAGTTCATGTAATAAGAGAATACTGGAAGTATTCTGATTGCTTCTAATCTGGCTATTAGAGCATATGTTTCATCATAGTCAATTTCTCCTCTTAACTATAACCTTTGACTACTAATCTTGCTTTATTTCTTGTGATTGTTTCATACTCATCAAGTTTGTTTTTGAAAACCCATTTGGTTCCAATCACAAACTGATCCATGGGTTTAGGGACAAGATTCCATACTTCTTCTTTTTCTTTTTGACGGTTCATGTTCTCAATGAGTTTTAATTCATTTAGCATTTTTGTAACATCTTCATCCTCCATTCTTCTCTGACTGGATTCATTCTCTTCATCAATTTTACATGAATTGTTCTTCTACTGTTATTATTATTTTTTGTTATAACTCTATATGTCTTACTTGTTATAGAATATCCTAATAAGATTGTTTCGTCACTTTTGGTATCAAAATTTTCTAATACTTCTTTCCCATTGTTTAGAACAAAGCATTTGCATTCAAAGATTTAAAATATGTTATGTTTGGCTTTCTTCTTTTGTAGAGTTCATAGGGAGTTTTCTTTAGGATTTGTCTTATTAGTGCTGTATTCAGTATGTAGCAAACAGTATTTACTACTTCTGCCCAAAAGAATTTTCATAAATTTTGCTCACAAAGTATGGTCCTAGCCATTTCTTGCAGAGTTCTATTCTTTCTCTCTACCACCCCATTTTGTTGAGGTATTTTAGGTGTTGAGAAATTATATTTAATGCCATGATAACTACAGAATTCTTCTATGGTTCTATTTTCAAACTTCTTGCCATGATCACTTCTAATACATTTTATTGACATTCCCTTTTCATTTTGAATTTTCTTGTATAATTTGATGAAAACTTTACTAGCTTCCTCATTTTTGACAAGAAATAGAACCCAGTGTACCTAGAGGAATCATCAATGATTACAAAACCATACTGTTTTCTACCTGAACTTTGAGTTCTAGTTGGTCCAAATAAATCAATGTGAAGAAATTCTAATAGGTTGCTAGTTGATACACAATTTTTTGGTTTGAAGGAGGTTTTGGTTTATTTTCCTTTCATGCAAATATCACATAATTTATCTTTTTCGAATTTCAATTTTGATAGGCCTTTCACTATATCTTTCCTAACTAGTTTGGAGATTGTGTTTATACTCGCATGTCTTAATTTTCTGTACCATAGCCATGATGTGTTTTTACTCACAACTATTAAACATGATTCATTTGGAGTTTCTAAGTGTTCTAAATCTATCACATATATGTTTTCTCTTTTGTGACCGGTGAATTTGATAGTACTAGATGATTTGTCAATAATGGAACATACATTAGATTCAAACATGACTGAATAACTTTTGTCACATAATTGACTGACACTCAACAGACTAAATTTAAGTCCAAAAACATGAAGAACATTTTGAATTTGAGAGTTAGTGGACTTACCTCCAATTTTGAATTTGAGTTGTCACCAAAAACAACTTTTCCTCCTTTCTTGCTCTCAAAATATGAGAATTTTGAGATATCCCCAATCATGTGTCTTGAACAACCACTATCTATGCACCACACTGACTTCCCGGGGACTTTCTTGATTTGAAACATACGTACAATAAGAATCAATTACACATTTGCCTTTGGTACCCACTTCTTGGGTCCGGTTGAGTAAGTTTAAAATTGATTTTTAGGAATCCGCTTGGAGTTCATTCTTGATGAGTTCAGAAACTTAATGGTGTGAATAGAGTGTCTAATGTCTTTGCGGTATGCACAATGGTTGTTATTCACTCTTATGTTCTTAATGCTGTCAGAAAATTTCTTCCCAAGATTACAGTTCTCTGACTTATGCCCGGTCTTCATACATGTATGATATCTTTGTAATTTGATATTTTCAGAACTTGACACAAAGAATTTATATAGCTTTTTTGAGTTTGAGTTGGATTATATTCTAATCCTGTCTTATCAAATATGACTCTTTGTGCTCCTAATATGGCATCTGGTTTTTCTTAACCTTGAATGAATTTCATCAATATAATGTTTTGTTTGATGTTTTTCTCCTTTTGTTTAGATAATTCTTTTTTAAGAGCCATATTTTCATTTATTTGATTCTCACTAGTCTTTTCTACTTTTTGTTCAACTCATTTTCGATTTGAACAATTTTTAATTCTAATCTAGCATTTTCATTGCTTAATTCATTGACTTCTGATTTTGACATTTCTAACATTTTAATAGTCTTCGTTAACTCCTTTTTCAACAAGTTATTTTCACTTTTAGTCTTTTTAGTTCTTTAAGTGATTTTAGTAGTGCCTCATGCAATTCGGTGATAGTGAAGTTATTTTCATTAGAATCAGAACAAGAGGAATAAGAAGTAACATTTATCTCACTGTTCGAAGATTCCTCATTAGCCATGAAACATATATTGGCTTGTTTCTTAGCTTGTTCATCTTCACTTGATCTAGAATCTTTATCACTCCAAACTGCAAGTGCCTTCTTCTTTTTCTTCTCTTTTCTTTCTTTCTTATATTTCTTTTCATCCCTTTTTAGAGAAGGGCAATAAGCTTTTATGTGTCCTAGCTTCTTCACTCAAAGCACTTGATTTCCTCCTTCTTCCCTGGCTTTTTGAAAAATGATTTGTTCTTGTTTCTTCTTTTCATCATGAATTTCTTGAATCTTCTAGCCATGAGAGTTTTATCTTCTTCATCATTTTCTTCTTAACTGGCAGCTTTTAGAGTCACTTCTTTGCCTCTTTCATCTTTTGCTAGCTCATTCACATTCAGCTTCATTTCATGGGTTATTAAAGACCCCATGAGTTCATCTATTGTCAGAGTCTCAAGATTCTTAGATTCTTCAATTGTAATAACTTTGGACTCCCATGATTTTGGCAGACTTCTCAAGATTTTGTCCCCCATATTTTTCTGGGGGATTCCCTTTCCAAGCAATTAGTTCATTTGTTACCATATTGAATCTTGTTATCGTTTCACTGATTGTTTCTTCTTCCTTCATTTTGAAGACTTTGTACTCTTGCTTTAACAGTCTGATTTTGCTTTTCCAAACTTGATTAGTGCCTTCGTAAGTAGTTTCGAGTCTTTTCCAAATTTCCTTTGTTGTGATGTATGATGAGTCTCGATTATATTTGTTGCCGCTCAAGTAAGGTGAAGGAGATTTATGGCTTTGTAGTTGGCTTGATAAGCTTTCTTATGCTCCATTATCATGTTTTTCAGTTTGACTAGCACACGCACATCATGAATTTCCCCATCATGAATTTCTTCTGTGGGAAATTCAACTCATTTTCGATTATTTCTCATGCATTTAGATTCTATGCAATTATGAAATTGTACATTCTTTGCTTTTAATAACTAAAGTTGCTTCCGTTGAATAAAGGAGCATGATTTGTTGAGTAGGCTTCTACTAGAACATTATCTTCAATGATGACCATTTGGATCTTGCGTGTCAAGTTGTTAGGTTTTTTATCAACATACCCGCTTTGATATCAGTTGATTTTTAACTAGAAGGGGTGAATAGTTGAATCTAGAATTTTTGTGTAACACTGACACTTCGGTATCTTTCATATTGTGCTCTCCTCGATGTATATATAATATATCATGTTTTTATGGCCCAAAATTCATTAAGAAATTTTTTGGTTTTGAAAATCGTTCGAAAAATTGTACGGCTAAATCACTGAGAGTGAAAATTTTTGTTACTAAGTCAAAATGAAAACCACACGTGCAAATTTGATGCCATGAGATATATACATACTAAATTCACTTAAAAAGTGAAAGGTCAATGAGCGAAAGTGAAATTTAAGCCGTAACGTAAAAATGCTTGGTACTTTAAAATTTTCACCCAAGAAATCCTAATTTTTTTGTAGAATTGAAATTTGTCTGAGCAAACGGTCTCCTTTTCACCTAAGACCTATATTTTTGAAATCTACACATAAAATGGAGTCTGTAGTGAGATTTCACGCATTTCAAGGTCGAAGTCAAATTTTGACTGATCGAGAATTCAATTCACTCTGAAAGACGTTTGGTTTATCAAACGACCTCAAATTAACGTGAAACCAACGGCATTGGACTCAGCACAAAAACCTGGGTCCAGTGTGAGATTTTAGATTTTCGAGGTGAATAGTGACTTTGACCGACCTCGGATTGCGTGTTAAGGAGTAGATAGGTATAAAGGACAAGCAATTAATGCTCTTGAAGTGTGTGAATTTACTTCATTGGATTTTGTGTGGTCTTGACAAGTGGCACTACATGATTGGAGGAAACTAACCCTAGTTAATTAACAATGGTTAAATCCAACTAGAGTTAAGTTAATGAAACTTAGCTAGGGTTAGAAATTGACTTAATAATGGACTTTGCTTGTGTGGCCAAATAATCCTAGGGTTAGGAATTAAACTCACAAATATTGGATGGCTAGGATTCATTGGGGAAAAATCTTGACAAAGCTAAAAACACTTAACTTTTCCTTCTCCTTCCAAACACTTCAACGTCCATGCAAAAAGGCAAGAATACAAATGCTCTCCAGTCTTCCTCCATGGCCACGAGTTTATGGTGAGAGATCTAAAAATTTTTCTACAATACCATCCAAATATTTTTACATAAATCAAACCCTCACAAACCCTAGAACAACATATCCAAAAACCAAGGCCAACGGAGAAGGATTTCTTAGTGAAGAACAAAAGGATAGCCAAGAGTTCAAGAGGAGAGATCCAAGTTTTGCTTCAAGCCCAGCTGTCCAACTTTAGGTATGAGACCCTCCATACTCCATAGTATAACATATCTTAATTTGGGGTCAAAATGAGGAGGTTTGTGTAGTAAACTAGGGTTGGCCGAAATTTGAAGTCAAGGAGGAACCAGAAATTCTGAAATCTGAACATTCTGAACTGGTTGTAGTTTTTTAGCTATAACATTTTCTGCACAAGGGAAAATTTAGTGAAATTTTTCCATATGAAACTAGACATTCAGAGCTTTAAAATGAGATAAGAACAGTTACATTCTGAGTAGAGATGAATTTTATATGATTTTTCAAAGTTAGATGTTTTGCACTCATTCCCTGTTCAGTCCTGCATTTTGCCCTGATTTCGGCAGCAATACTAACCTAAGTTTTCAAGCCTCGTCCTGATAGATTCAGATCTTGTGCTAGTTGAAAGAATTGTATACCCTTGTATTTGCTTTCCAACGAGGTAAGGATCACCACAATCAGATCCCTGTGTCAAACGTTATAGCCATTCTTTTGAAACTCATTAGAGGGTCCTCCATTTTCCAACACTAAACACATTAGCATTACACGACCCCCTTCCCGCCCTTTTTTGCGAAACCTCAAAGAAGAAATATTGTAGATCTCCCTCTTATCCACTTACTGTGAATGTCGCAGTCAATATTCCTGAGGGAATCAAGAGTTATACAAAATCACCCAAAACTATGCAGAAAAGATTCTGCTTCTCAGCAAAAAATGAACAGAGATTTGGGTGGTCAATTTCCGACCCCTTCTAGGCATAATTGGAAGAAACCCAAAACATGAAAAATGTAAGGTTATGTGTCTTATAGGTACTGTAAAAAGTTTAGGTAATTTGGAGTTGTTTGTTAAAAGTTGTGATGGTTGTGCTAAAACTTGGTCAGAACAGACCTCTAAAATGTAATGTGGGCAAAATGGTGCTATTTCAGGGACTTGCACTAGGAATCTGAGAAAGTGCCCAACTAAGAAGTTGTAGCCTTGTGTCTAACGCCAACATAGTCAAAAATCAGAGTCATTGCATGAATATATTGTGAGAAATGGGAAATTTGCTAAAATATGATAGAATAGAAAGTAAGAGTTGGATTGGTTTGAAAATATGGACTTTAATAAATCTTCCATCGAGATTTTGGAGATAAATTTAACAGGAAAAGTGTGAGTTTTTATGTGAGCAAACCATAGAAATTGGAATTTCCCAATTCCGACCCCGATTGAGGAACTTGTGATCAATTCCCTAAAATGGCGCAAGAATAGAACTTGAAAACCCTAGGTTTGTCTATAACCAGGGTTGTATCACATTTACGTTATTATATATGCATCATATGATCTCCTAAGTGACTCATATTCTATATTATGTTTATAGAGCCTCGTTGGTGATATTGAGGGGAGCATATTTTTGTATGTGCCTCGAGATTCGTGTTGGGAGTGGCGTACCCTCCTGCATACTATAGTGAGATTTATTATATTATGTATCTGATGCACAATATCATGTTTTAAAATGTTTTCTGATGCAAGCATGATTTAATGAATATGTGATGTGAAATTTTCAATGAATTATGAAATATTTTTGTGAATTCATAGAGTTTCCACAAACATGTTTATACGTGTTATATATGCATCCAAATGAGTTTTTAAATACGAAACCGTGCCATTGCATTTAAGTTATACATGTTTTATGAAATCATCCTTGTGAAAATGATTGACATTGCTTGGGAAATGTAGCATGGCACGTGATTGATTTGATGATGATATTTTACATGGGTCGAGGCCTTTAGCATGTGATAGTGATAACTTTGTGATGGGTAAATCCCATTCCGTAGCTACGAATGATGCATGTGTAGGATGATCCATATTTACACCCGATGCGCTTCTACGAAAGGTATGCTACATGATATCAGAAAATGGTAAATGTATTGTGATTCAACACGGTACTAGTTAGGTTGAACCCATAAGGGGGAGGGCTATGGTGTGCCGTAGTATTGCACCTGATGATGTCCATCACCGGTGTCGGGATAGAGAGCTTTTCTAACCTATTGCATACAAAACCCTCGATACGCCTGTCATTGGTCACAGTCGACCCTTGCCGGGACTGACTTTGGCACGCTCTATTCTAACATGATTTGATGACATGGATGCATATATGTTTGTAATGTATGTAAAAAGAATGATTTATGATAAATTGAGTATTATACACGATTTCTTCAATATGTGAAATTATTGAGAACTTTGATACTCCATTTTTTATTGACACATTAAATACATGATATATACCCTCTCACTCACTGGGTATCTTCCTTGATACTCACCCCTCATTTCCCGTTGTGTACATAGATAGCTATAGTGGGATGCGTTGAGACTTACCAGCGCATAAGGCTTTTGTTGGAGATCGAGATTGTTGATTAGGTACTCGATATGATATTCAGAAGGATTTGTCAAATGAAATTGTATATTTGTGTATTGGGATTGTAGATAGACCATTGTGTATAAAAAGGGATGGCTGTATGTAAATTTATGTGTATCTTATTGAAATCTCAATTCTATTCTATGCATTGAGGCATGATCTGTACTCATGTCATGTTCTAGAAGTGTCCTATAGATTCGCTCGGTGCCACCTTTAAATTACAGGAGGGGTAACTGGCGACTGTTCATGCCTTTGATGGGAGCATGACAGTAGAGGTCTGTGGTTATGATAGCTAGTAGTTGTGATAGCCTTGCATTGTCCTGGTTTACACGGTACGGATTGATTGGTATGATATGAATGTGGTTGAATGTCGTAAGGCCTGCTTGGCCTATTTATTCATGTGGCAGGATGATCATTCAATATACATGTTGATTTGTATATGGGAGACCTTCGAAATATGGGGAGATTCTGTCCGATTTTCTAGAAAATTAAGCTGACATCTAGGGCAACGGGCGGCTGCTCATAACCCTGGCTCGGGGTGTGACATTTTATGTTTTTTTTTTAATTTAAAAACTTGTAACAAAGGAAATGAATAATGAAGAGCAGAGAACACGAAAACATTTGATAGTGGTTCCACCAAACTCGATATATGTCCACTCCCAGATTCCCTCTGGATTTTCCACTGACACTTAAGGATACAAACTTGATTGTAGGTTCAAGTTCAATCTTTATAGTGTTTCTACCCAACCCTATATTTCAATCCCTCACAAATTGACTTTACGCTCTCAAGACCTAAAGCAGTGATTCACACTTTTTAGTCTTTTGATACTTGTTCGAATTGAAAATGAATGTTAGGAGTAGAGGCTTTCGATTCTCAGATGTGACAAATTATGAACAGATTTTAAAAATTTTGAAAATAGATGCGCAAATTTACGAACTCAAATAATATAGCAAAAGTAAATGAGGATTTTTCATAACATTCAATTGAGCATTCAACTCGTCTCTTATCTTCTTCGTTTTAGCTCTCTTATATTTATTGATGCGTTGAAGAGATCCGTTGGAGGTTGATGAAGGTTGTTGTATTTGAACATTGAGCAATTAATTTCTGCCATTAATGCTTTGCAACAGTACCCATTTTTCATGCTGAACCTCCATTCTTTCAGTGCGCCACTTTTGTTTTAGCCAATCAAAGCAAGTTTGCACTACATTTGAACGTTAACTTTGATAGAAATGGAAATGTTTCAGAAAGTCAAGAAACAAAGTGGTCATTTAGTTCAAATCTACTTCCCAGATTTGTTTTTTATCTCGTGTCAACATGTTTAAGAGAGACATTGACATGATTTCAAAAATTTGTAGTGCATTTTTGGACAAACAGGTCGACAAGGTCATGTACTAAATAAAATAGGTGGACACAAATTTAAATTGGTCAATGTGTGTGTACATGTCAGCAAGAGTAGGGATAGGTCGATGTGTGATTTCAAGAAGTCAATAAACATCAGGTCGACAAGTCTATTGTATACATCGACATGTTACCATGCAGATAATAAATTGGTGGATCTATACAAATGTTGGTCGATGTGTATATGTGTGTCGACAAGGTTCAGAATAGGTCGATGTGTGAACTTAATGAGTTAATAGCATTAGGTCGATAGGTTCTTCTGTATACATCGACATATTACTATGTAAGCAAAAAATCGGTGGACTTGGATATATAAATTGGTCGATGTGTCTTTGAGGTCGACATGTCTACATGCAGGTCGATGTGTGATGTTTGAGAAATAAAATCTATCAGGTCGACATGAGTTCTTTAGACATCGACATGTCACTGTTCAATTTTAAAATTTGTAGACATGTCTTATATAATTGATCGATATGTTGCTTTCATGTTAACAAGGTTAACAACACGTCGATGTGTAATACTTAGAAAGCAAGTGAAACGGGTTGACAAGTTATTAGGCACGTCGATATCCAAGTATTTGTGCCTAGTGTGTGTCAATGTGTATCAAGGATACGTCGATGTGCATTTAAAATTTGTCGACATATGACTCTAAATTTGTCCACCTGTGACTGTTCAGGTCGATGTGTGCTGATTTTAGGTTGATGTTGAGAAATGGGTCGATGTGTTTGTAAGTGTGTCGATTTGTTTTTACTTAACTATTTCTATAGTATTCCTATAATTCAGGTCGACAAGGTATGCTCATCAGGTCAATATGTTTAGGGTTGAGTTGAAATTGGTTGATATAAAGCTTAAATTGGTGGACCTCAATGTAGGTCGATGTGTTCTAAGATCAGGTCAACAAGATGTGCAGACTTCTAATTTCTTATTTCTTTTATGATTTTCTTTGAATTTATTTTATTTCTTTCTCTCATCATCAAAACTTTTTCTATCTCAACAAATTCGATGATACCACGGCCCAAAAATCACAAATATATTTTTGTTTAATTTTTTGTGAATGTTTAGACCATGAAAAGTTCGATTGAAAATTTCAGCCATGAACAGTGACCATGACCTTAGTACCTTGCATTAATCGAGTTTAAGGACAAATTGATATGTGAAAATGGTTTAAATGTGTTCTTGATAATCTGATCTGCATATTTGATGTATTGATTGTGAGTTTTAGTCATCGGAAAAGTATTTTCCTTGTTGGCCGAAAATCATGTTAAGGATGAATGGGAGGTTTAGTATCAATTTCTGGTCAAAATCTGTGTCAAAAATAGGCTGAAAATGGGTTTTTCGGCATCCGGTTGTGGACCCATCGTTGAAGAAGACTTGACTTGGATTCACGAGCGCGTGCAAGGACTTGACTTGGATTCATGAGCGCTTGCACGTCACGCACGCTAAGTAGCATGATCGTCCTCTATGCTAGTGTGTGAATATCACACGCATCAAGGTGCATGATGAGTAGAGGTTAGGTTTGGGTCAGATTTAACCCAGATCCATTTCTCGACCCGGGATGTGACTTGGGACACAGGTCACGTGTGTGTAGGTGCATGCTAGATGTGTTGCATGTCTGGCGCGTACACCAGCACGTTGCTGGTGCGTGGGACCTCTGATGTCACGTCAGGCTATTTCGGATAGAATATTTTTACTTTTTGAGGTTCCCATGTCATTAAATGTGGCTTTTTATGAGTTTTTTTGTGTATTGAATCCAAATACGGTTGGTAAAATGTAACTTAGGGTTGTGGTGGATGTGTCCGTTGATCCATTTATTTGGTTTGGGATTTACATTTGAACTATTTCATATTTGTTGATTCAGAGGGTATATAAAATATGTGAATAAGTATCAATAGGTCACTAATGTCTCCCTTTTTGTGTACCAAAGGCTATGGCTACATCGAAGACTATTGTGCTAGATCTTTGCAAGGAGGATAAATTGAATGATGACAATTACGACATTTGGTACCGAAATATTTAGTTTATCCTCGAGGAGTAGGATTTTTCTGAGATTCTAAGGCCTGAGATGGTGGACCTCGAGGAGGGTACCACGCCTCAGCCAAGCTAGGATTAAGAGGGCTATTGTGCATGGAGAAAGAAGGATAGTTAGGCTAGGGCGATCCTAATTAGTAGTATGCACGATAATATGATTTTAGTTTATGAGCAATATTTTATGGCTATGTCAGTTTAACTCGCTCAAAAAGAGCATTATGATGCTCTCTTAGCTCGTAAGGTAAGGATGTTGACTTATAAGTTTATTACTTATATGAAAAGGGCCGATCATATGATGAAATGACATTTGATGTGAATGTCGAGTATGATCACTAGGCTAAAGAACACGTACGAACCCATTTCGGATGAGATTCAAGTATTGGATGTGATCCAATCATTACTTGATTTATGGGAGACCATGAAAATCCATCTCATGCACGATGAGAGTATTCGTACTTTTGTTAATGTGAGCAGACGATGTGAGCTCAAAAAGGAGCGCTTGGAGGCGAGTAGACCACATCCAGTAATGCTTATGCAGTGAAGTCGAGTAAGGGTTCCTGTGATGCCAAACGTAAATGGCAAAAGCATAAGAAAAGACCCAAGGCCCAGGCAAAAAAATGTCATCCGAGAAATCCGACAATAAAGTACAAAAGTATAGGAAGAAGGAGCTTGATAAGGCCAAAGTGAAGTGATACGTATGTGCCAAATATGGTCATTTTGCTCGGAGATTGACAGGCAGAAGATATGTCCTTCTTCTTTAGATGGTTTGAGCTTTGTCTTCTTTACCGTGATGTTTACTGATTTTTCTCCTTTGTGAATTATAGATTTATGAGCTACCAACTATGTAGCGTGAGATAGGAGTACATACGTGAAATTTTGCCAAATAAGTCCTCAGGCAAGGAGGATTTATGTGGGAAATAGAGCGGATTGGCACTTGCAAACTGAAGCTGTGAAGTGGTTAGACTCTATATCTGCATGATGTTCTTTATGCTCTGGATATTCGATGGGATCTTGTTTCTGTACTTTTTTTAGATCATTTAGAATATAATTTGTCTTTTGGGAACTCTTCTGTTTCTATTTTCTATAACAGTTCTTTAATTTGTTCTAGTTTTGTCCATGATTGGTTATATACACAGATGTTTCGTTTAATGGTAATTCTTGTTTTTCTTCTATTGCTCTTATATCTAATTGTGTTGATGATGATGCAAATGTATGACATAGTAGACTTGGACATATAGGGTAAGAAAAGATGAGCCAGTTAGTAACAAGTAGTCTGTTAAGCCCGTTAACCAGGGCCGAGTTGTCTTTATGTGAATTTGGCCTAACTGGCAAAGTTATAAGAAAACCATTTGACAAAGTAATAAGAATTGAGACTCTATTGTAGTTAGTCCACTATGATATCTGTGGCTCTATAACTGTGAGAGCTCAAAATAGAGTTGTGTATTTTATTATGTTCACAGACAATTATACACATTTCAGTTACGTCTATCTTTTCTCACACAAGTCTAAGGTATTATAATGCTTCAGGAAGTTTATTAGTGAGATTGAAAATCAGTTAGACTTGAGAGTTAAAAACTCTCAAAATCAATTAGGGTGCGAGTATTTGTTTAAACAATTCAAAGAGTTCTGTTTCGAGAAGGGTCTTATGAGACAATTGATTATTGTTACTACTCCTCAATAGAATAGAGTAGCTGAGAGGACGAATAGAACTTTGTTGGAGATGGTGAGGTCTATGATGGTACATGCCAATTTGCCTATATCCCATTGGAGAGATGATTTATTGACTATAGTCTACGTCCTCAATCATATCCCATCAAAATCCTTAGTCAATACCCCATACGAGTTTTGGACAGAGAGGCAGCTTGACCTCAGCTACTTGAGAGCATGGCGATGTGCCATGTATATTCATGATTCCTTGCTTCCACATAGCAAGTTAGGCCTATGAAAAACGAAGTGTATTTTTTATAAAATACTCAGAACACTCCAAGGGGAACATGTTCTTAGGTGAGCATACAAACAGTACTATCATTGAGATTAAGTCTCATGATGCCACGTTCCTAGAGAATGATTTCCCTAAGAGAGGTGAAATCGATCGGAACTTTACATTTTATGAGATGCATGAGCCTAGTAGCTCGGCTGAGCTTAGCGGCAGGATTCAAGAACCTGTTATAGATATTGGTCCTAATGGGAGTGATCCATCTAAAGGTGAAAAAGTTCTCCCTCCTCGTAAGAGCAATCGAGGATGCGTACCTAAATGTAGTTATCCGATTGAATGTGACGCTCATTGTGACTCCTGAGGATGATTAGGAGTCCAAAAAAGTTCAGGAGGCTTTTGAGGGTTCTGCAAAGGACCATTGGTTGAAGGCAATGGAAGAGGAGTTGGAGTCTATGAAATTAACGGGGTCTGAGACCTAGTTGATTTGGTTGAGGGTAGAAAGGTCGTTGGGAATAAGTAGGTTATCATCATCAAGAAAAAGATTGACAGATCGATGGAGAGGTATAAGCCCCATATGGTAGTCAAGAATTACACTCAGACGAAGGGCATGGACTTTGAGAAGACTTTCTCCCCTGTAGTCAAATTTACCTTGATCTGTTTATTTTTAACAATTATTACAGATATGGCTCTGGAGTGACACCTTATGGACGTTAAGACTACCTTTCTTAATGGAAGTTTGGATGAGGAGATTTACATGGAGCATCCATTTGGCTTTGTTCCTGTAGGTTAGGAGGATAAGGTCTGTTGAATTCGAAAATCGATATATGGCCTTAAGCAATCATCTAGGTAGTAGTACCTAAAATTTCATGAGGAGCTGATACTTTATGATTTCGTGATGATTGAGGAAGATCATTGCGTGTATCTAATATATTTTACTAACTCTTTCGTGAACATATATTTATATATGGATGACATTCCGTTGGCAAGAAACAACAAAGAGTATATGATGATCATCAAAATATGGTTATCATCAAGTTTTGATATGAAAGACATGGATGAGACTAAGTTTATTCTTGAAGCTAGGATCGAGAGAGATCGCTCGAGATATGTGTTGACTCTTTCACAAGAGTCTTACATCAAGAAGACTCTTGAGCACTTCGAGATAAGTGATTACAACCCTATAGATACTCCTATCGTTAAAGGTGAAGGTCTGAATTTGGACATGTATCCTAAAACTTAGGAAAAAATAAGAAAGATGAGTAAAATCCCTTGTGCTAGTATAATGGGCAGTTTGATGTACGTGATGTTGTGTAGACCAGACATTTGTTTTGTAGTTGGTTTAGTGAGTAAGTATCAATCTAATCCTGAAAGGGGTCACTGAAAGTAGTGAAAAGGATTATGAGATATCTCAAGAGAACTATGGATCTCTCCATGTGTTATGGAACCATTAGCCTAAATCACAATCGACAAGGTACAGCTTTCATGTGTACATCTATCATCACTAGATTTGACTTACCTTATGTCCTTATCATAGATAATGGTAAGCAGTTCGATAATAAAAACTTTTGAGAATTTTGCAACAAACTTGAGATACAACATCATCCAAGCTATGTCGCCTACCTGCAAGTCAACAGTCTCATCGAGGTCACCAACTGAACAATACTTCAAGGGCTCAAAATTGTACTAAAGGAAGCAAAAGGCCTATGGGTAAATGAACTCTACAGTATTTTTTGGGCCTACTGGACCATGCCCGGCAAGGCCACTGGGGTGACTCCATTCAGCCTTACTTATGGATGTGAAGCCGTCATTTCAGTTAAAATCGGAATCCACTCATTGCATGTAGATTAATACTAGCCAAAATTAAATGAGCCGGCACTATAAGAACAACTAGATCTCCTCCCAGAACTGCAGGACATTGAATCTGCTCGTATAATAGTCTACCAGTAGCAAATGACCTGATACTATAATAGGAGAGTCAAAGCTAGAATGACTGGGAGACTTGGTTCTCTAAAGAGTGGAAGCCACATGATAGCCTCAGCCGGGGGGCAAACTTGCACTGAACTGGAATCCAGTCCACTTGGTAGTTCACCCAAGAACATATCGTCTTAATCACTTAGACCGCTTTGTTGTGCCCTGAACATGGAATGCAGAGAACCTATGCATTTGCTATCAGTAATCTTTATCACTTTCACTAGTACTGATAATTATCTTCTTTTAACCTATCAAATCACAACATGATTCCGTTTATATGCTACTCTTTTATCTAATGCAATAATAAGCAACTTGGGCCCTTGCCCTCATAAGCTCCTAGTCTATCACTTCTCTTTTGTAGACTTAGACTCTTGGGACTCTATGCCTCTAAGCACGTTGTCAATACAAGAAATAACACTCAATTGAGCAAACACAACCTACTCTCTCGATGCAATGCCACTAAAATCTCTCTTGGTGCAATGCCAACGAACACTCTCTTGGCGCAATGCTACTGAAATCTCATTTGGCGCAATGCCAACAAGCACTCTCTCAATGCAAGGCCACTAAAAGCTAATGAGCACTCTCTCGATGCAATGCTTGTAAAATATCTCTAGGTGCAACACCTACGAGGCCAATGGGCACTGTTGTCACAATGAAACAAAGGGTCCTATACCCTCATCTTCTCGGTTCCGTATCTCAATTGGGTTCTGCACCCTTTCTCGCACTCTCTTGGCTATGCATGATGAAAGGGTTCCGTACTTTCGCTCCCAGTCCAATGCTTTATGCCAACCATAGCAAGTCGTCACTCTAGCCTCTCCACACACAGATATGATTGCTTAAACGACTCAATAAATGGTTTCAACATGCCATGGAAACTCGATTACGATGAAGTTCATACAAAAAGAAATCATGAAGTTGGACGTTGGAGTCTACCCATAGAATAGAGCATTGTAAACATCAAGTACTAGAAAACAACATTTTTATTTATCCATAAGATCCTTATAGACTAAATTAAGATTCATACAAGTGAAAGTAGAAATAACATGATGTTTATATATTAAAAGTATAGAAGTTGGGAAGTGGGAAATACAGAAGGAACAAAATATGCAGGGCATAAACTATGGAGAAAGAGAAGGCACTCATCCTTATGTTCCTTCTTTGTCTTGAATCATAGCCTTAACACCTAAGTTGATTCTCCAACTCCACCTTTGCATATCTAGTTCCTCCATTCTCTTTACTTCTTACCCTAGGAAACACAGACACGAAGCCACCAATGTGCCTAATGCCCGCTGTCTCCATACGACCTTGCAAGGGAGAAATGCCTCCACCTTCTGAAGGACTTGTGAAAGGAAGGGGAAGTGTCTCACCCAATGCAAGGTCGCTTGAAACATCAATGTGGTTCCTCACGGTATTAGGTTTTTGAATGTCATGATGGAATCTAGCATCGGCAGTTTCCCTATTGATGGAAACCTATATCAACAGTCTATACACTCCCTTTGCATATACACAATTTTTCCCCACAAAGAACTCTTTGAAATATCCTGTTGACTGTGGGATGAAAAAGAATTGCATTACAAAACACTTGAACTACCTTTATTCTTCAAAACCCAGATATAACTTCATCCCACATCATGAATTAGTGAAACTCTACTACTGTCCTCTACTATTTATAACAACAACCAGCATCTTGAATATAACTCCTGATAAACAAAGTGGCCCGCTTCAAAACTCAAACAGTCGGTTCCCCATTTAATGCCATTAACACACAATCATCCCACTTCCGTGCTCTTTCTATTTCATTAACAAACACTTCCTTTCTGCTCCACAACTTTTCAAAACCTTTATATCCACTACATTTAATGCTCCACTTTCGTACCCATTCTATTTATGCAAAAAACTAATTTCTCTCATATCCTTTCAAATTACTCAAGTTTTATCATCTTAACTCCACTCTTAATGCCACCTCTTCTAGCTAGCATTTGGAGTGGGGGCAAATGATGGAACATGGTCCATCCGTCCATTACTACAAGATCAGAACTACTCGAGCCCATTAGGTTATAAAGCCCATGAACCATTGAATACGCTTTCGGTCTCTCGATTGGGTGCTCTCTCAATCGAGCAGTCTAGTATATGCCTTTCGACCCTCTTTGATTTACTCTCTTGAGAAGCTGTTACTCCTTGATCTCTCGGTTATCCAAACTCTCAAGCCCCGAGTGTCACTCCCCGGTCCTCGATCCAAGGCGTGAGTAGCCGCCACACTATCCTGGATGTTGACATTAAATTCCCAATTATCAATAGATAAATGGACAGAACGTTTCCATAAATCAGAGATCCATCCTATATCAAAATCCCGTTAATCTATAACATATCAATGTATAAAGACCAACATAGCAAATTATCAACACAACCAACCAATCTACATCCCTATTAACATCCAAAATAATGTAAGGTTAATCCAATCCTATCAACAGACCTCTATAGCCATGCCCCCATTAAAGGCATGAACAGTCGCCAGTCACCCCTCTTGTGATTTAGAGGTGGCACCGAGTAAACCTAATAGACAATCCTAGACAAGACATGTTTCCCAAAGTTATTAAATATAATAGTACAATCATGCCTCAATGTAATACAATGAAATAAGAGTTACAATAATATGTTCAACTCTTTACATACAGTCATCCCTTTTATATACATGTACAATAGTCTATCTATAATCCCAAATATATAAATATATATATATATATCATCCCATATCTTTAAACACAATCCTGCGAAAGAATGGTTAACACCATACCCAGGTTCGATATCTCCAACAAAACCTCGTGTGCTACTATGTCGCAATGCGTCCCATTATAGCTATCTCTATGAAACAGAAAATGAAGGGTGAGTATTATGGGGAATACTCAGTGAGTGAGATGGTACATATAAGTGTGTTTAGTGTGTTGGTGAAAAATGGAGTGTCAAAATGATTCAATAAATCCACAAGTACGCATAATGTATGAAAATAGTACATAATAAACAATTCATCATAAATCATTCTTTTTCATACGTTTCAAATACATATGCATCCATATCAAACGAATCATATAAGTATAAAGCATGCCAAAATCAGTTCCTGGCAAAGGTCGACCACGACCAATGGCAGGCACATTAGGGGTTTTTATATGCAAAGTAAAAAAATGCTCTCTATCCCGACATTGGAGACGGATCTCATCAGGTGCTAGACTAGGGCGTTACCTAGTCCTCCCCCTTTCGGGTTCAACGCAACTAGTACCATGTCGAGTCCCAATATCATATGCAACGTTTAGGGATACCTCCAGCATAAGCATATCCGGACACAGTTGGTGACTTTGCAAACGCCCTTCGTAGCTACGGCATACCTAACTCATGGGCGTATCTCGTAAATCATATCATCATGGCATGCATAAAAGCCCTCGACCGATAACATAATATCATCATAATGTACGTACCATGCCAACATTTATCAAACCATATCAAACACTTCTAATAATTGATTTCATAAAATCATATGCATATCGATGCAATCGTACGTTTTTCATTTCGCAAATCATTTGGATGCAT
Source organism: Dillenia suffruticosa (assembly GCA_033439265.1). NCBI lineage: Eukaryota > Viridiplantae > Streptophyta > Magnoliopsida > Dilleniales > Dilleniaceae > Dillenia > Dillenia suffruticosa. The sequence goes on along the minus strand of JAVTVX010000015.1, from coordinate 18,105,490 downwards.
ATTTCACAATAAAATTATGTTGTGGACACTCCAACGATTCACAAAACATTTCACAAATCCATTCCAAAAATCATAGCACACAATCATAATTCATGCTTGCATTGACAAGCATTTTAAAACATGTTGTTATGCATTGAATACATAATATAATAAATCCCACTGACAATATGCGGGAGGGTACGTCACTCCCGGCACAAATCTCGAGACACACAAAAAAATACTCCCCTCAATATCACCGACAAAGCTCTATAAAAACAACATAGAATATGTGTCACTTAAGAGATCAAATGATACGTATATAATAATGTAAATGTGATGCAACCCTAGTTATAGACAAACCTAGGGTTTTCAAGTTTTATTCTTGCGCCATTTTAGGAAATTGACCATAAGTTTCTCAACCGGGGTCGGAATTAGGAAATTTCAATTTCCATAGTTGACTCACATAAAAGCTCACATTTCGTGTTGAACTTATCTCCAAAATCTCGGTGGAAGATTTCTTAAAGTCCACATTTTCAAACCAATCTAAATCTTACTTTCCATTCTGTCATGTTTTAGCAAATTTCCCTTATCTCACAATCTATTCATGCAAAGACTCTGATTTTTTACTATATTGTAGTCAAGACACAAGGCTGCAACGTCTTAGTTGGGTACTTTCTCAGATTCTTAGTGCAATTCCCTGAAATAGCAACATTTTGCCCACATTACATTTTAGAAGTCTGTTTTGACCAATTTTTAGCACAACATCACAACGTTTAACAAATAACTCCAAATTACCTAAAATTGTTACAGTACCTAGAAGACACATAACCTTACATTTTGCATGTTTTGGGTTTCTTCCAATTATGCCTACAAGGGGTTTGAAATTGACCACCAAAATCTCTATTCAGTTTTGGCCGAGAAACCAACTCGTTTTTGCATAGTTTTGAGAGATTTTGTATAACTCTTGATTCCCTTAGCCGTATTGGCTGCAATATTCACAGTAGGTGGATACAAGGGAGATCTACAACTTTGCTTCTTTGTGTTTTTGCAAACAAGGGCTGGAAGGAGGTCGTGTAATGCTACTATTTTTAGTGTTAGAAAATGGAGGACCCTCTGATAAGTTTCAAAAGAATGGCTGTAACATTTGACATAGGGGTCGGATTGAGGTGATCCTTACCTCGTTGGAAAGATAAGACATGGATCTACAATTCTTTCAGCTAGCACAAGATCTGAATCTATCAGGAAACCTAGGTTCATGTTGCTACCGAAATCAGGGTAAAAATACAGGACTGAACAGGGAATTAGTGCAGAACACTTAACTTTGAAAACTCATAAAATTCATCGTTACGCAGAATGAATCGGTTCTTATCTCATTTTAAAACTTTGAATGTCTAGTTTCTTGTGTAAACATTTCACTTAACTTGCCTATGCACAGAAACTGCTATAGCCTAAAGATTACAACCTGTTTAGACTTCCAAAAACCCAAAAATTCTGTCATGACTTCAAATTCGTCTACCCTAGTTTTCTGAGCAAACGTTTTCCTTTTTGCCTCAATTTGGGATATGTTATACTAGAAGGTGGTGGGCATTTACCTTATGAATGGCAGGCTGATTGAAGCTTTGGACTTTCACATTTGCTCCATTTCTTGAATTTTCATCCCTCCCTAGATCTCCATGTGTGGTGCTTCTTTTGAGCTGGTTTTTGGATATGTGATACTAGGTCTAGGGTAGAGCAAAACCATGTAAAAATGTTGGGAGGTTGTGAGGAAAAATCATGGTTGTTTTTCAATGGGGTTTACGGCTAAGGAGAAAGGAAGAAGAAGAGAAGGAATGTTCTTTGCCTTATGCTCTCTCACGGTTTTGTTGGGAAGGGAATAAAAGGTTTGTGTTAATTGTTCAACTAAGGTTTAGTTATGTTCGAATTCTAGTTAGGTTTAATTAACCCTACCCAAATTAAATTTAACCATAGTAAATCAACTATGGTTAATTCCTTCCAATATTGTGTGTCACTTGTCAAAGCCACACAAAGTCCAATAAAGTGGATTCACACATTCCAATAAAGTAAGTGCACACACTTCAAGAGTATTAAATGTTTGTCCTTTATACTTATCCACTTGTTGACCCACGATCCAAGACCGGTCAAAATTACTATTCATCTCAAAAATTTTTTAAATCACACATGGGACCCAGGTTTCTGTACTGAGTCCAATGCCGCTATTTTCATATAAATTTGAGATCGTTTGGTTACCCAATCGTCTTTCAGAGTGATCGAAATCCGTGATCGGTCAAAATTTGACCTCAACCTCAAAACACGCGGAATCTCACTATGGACTCCGTTTTACATGTAAATTCCAAAAACATAGGTATTGAGTAGAAACGAGACCATTTGCTCGGTCAAATTTTGATTTGGCTCACAAATTTAGGGTTTATTGGGTGAAAATTTAGGGTACCGAGCACTTTTATGCTACGGCTTAAATTTTGATTTTTCATCTTAGGCATTCAATTTAGCACGTATAAACTACACGGCGTCAATTTTGCACGTGTGGGTTTCATTTTGGCTCGGTAGGGTAAATTCCCATCCTATCGGGCGAATTTTGACAAATTTCTCAAAATCTCATTTTGACTTGTGAAAATCATTAGTTATCCTAAATTTGGCTTCTTAGAAAAAGTTCAACAATTTCACACGGGTAGATTTTGATTTGGCTCGGTAGGAGCTCATTTCTCACCCCCCGGCGAGTAATCATCGAGCACTCCCGAGCAAACGATGTGGCTTTACCCAAATTCAAGTTTTATTAACTTTCTAGAGTGATTTTTTACATGTAATTTCATTGGACTCGAAATCCCACGTGTAGATTTCAAGATGGCCCGAAAGGGTCCCTTTATAGCCCCCGGGGCCATGCCCAAAATTCTTTTGAGGCATTTTGGCTCGAAAAAATTTCTGAGTGATTTTCTATATAAATAAGATGTATCATATTTGAAGTAATGAGAAGTACAATATACAGTACACCGCGTGTCGGTATTATATTTTCTGACCCCCTAAAAATAGTTTCATCCTCGAGACTAAAGTGGACTATATATTAAACAAATGGGGGTACTGTCTCCTCATAGTCTCTTCAGGCTCCCAGGTCTCCTCTTTGACCTGGTCACTCCTCCACAAAATACGGACTAAAGAAACCTCCTTACTCTGTAGCTTTCTAGTCTGCCAATCAAAGATGGCTACTGGCTGTACAGGTAGACTCAGGTCCTCTCGCAACTTAACTGGCAGAGACTCTAGAAAATGTGAAGAGTCAGGCATGTAGAGACGTGCCAACACTTCCAAAGAGAAATCGACACGAATAACAATGAAGTACGCAGACTTCATAAGTCTATCTACAATCACCCATACGGCGTCATGCCGTGCTAAAGTCTGAGGCAGTCCCATCACAAATTCCATCGTGATATGTTCTCACTTCTACTCAGGAATGGGGATGGGCTGCAAAGTACCTGCGGGTCGTTGATGCTCAGCCTTCACTTGCTGGCAAACTAAGCATCGAGCAACAAACTCTGCGTTCTCCCTTTTTATCCCGGGCCACCAATAATTATCTCAGATAGTCCGATACATTTTCGTGCCACTCGGATGCAAAGCATAAGTAGAGGAATGAGTCTCCTCAAGAATAGGCCTACGGAGATCGCTGTCGGCGGGAATACAAACCTGCTCTCTGTATACAACTTGTCCGTCATCGCAGACTCAGAAGTCTCCACCCTCGCCTCTGCTGATCTTCTCAAGAATACTCTGGACCTTCTCATCTAACCCCTGAAGCTTTTTAATGCGATTAAGCAAAATCGGCCTTACCTCAAATCGAGTTAGTAGTGCTCCTTGATCATCACTAGTTAAACTGATTCTGAGTGTACGGAGTCCCATCAAACAAGAGAGGTAAGCACTCTCTGTCGTAGTAGAGGGAGAAGAGGAGGATGATGACTTTCGACTCAATGCATCTGCCACCACATTTGCCTTTCTCGGATGATAATCAATGATAAGGTCGTAGTCTTTCAATAACTCAAACTATCTCCTCTATCTGAGGTTCAACTCCCGTTGAGTGAACAAGTACTTTAGACTTTTGTGATCCGTGAATACCCTACAAGTCACCTCATATAAGTAATGTCATCATATCTTCAAGGCAAAGACTATGGCAGCCAACTCAAGATCGTGCGTCGGGTAGTTCAACTCATGCTTCTTCAACTACAGAGAAACATATGTAATGACCCGACCATCTTGCATTAGTACACAACCCAATCCGTATCGGCTGACATCACTGTACACTATATACTCCCGACTACTAGTGGGAAGGGTTAAGATCGGTACGGATGTCAATTGTTGTTTGAGCTCCTGAAAACTCGCCTCACAACGATCATTCCATAGGAATTTGGCATCCTTTCATGTCAACCTAGATAGTGGGACAGCAATCCGGGAGAATCCTTCTACAAACCGCCGATAATATCCTGTAAGGCCAAGGAAACTCTGGATTTCAGTCACCGTCTATGGCTACTCCCACCTCAGTATGGCTTCAACCTTCTGCGGATCGACAAAGATACCTTCCGTAGAAACTATGTGCCCTAAAAAACTAATCTTCCGTAGTCAAAATTCACACTTGGTGAATTTGACATACAATTGTCTATCGCGAAGGATCTGCAAAATAACCCGAAGGTGCTAAGCATGCTCCTTATCACTCCGCAAATAGACTAGAATGTCATCAATGAATACGATGACGAATCGATCTAGATAATCATGGAAAACCCAATTCATCAAATCCATAAAGGCGGTTGGTGCATTGGTCAGCCCAAACGGCATAACCAAGAACTCAAAGTGTCTATATTGGGTGCAGAAAGTAGTCTTTGACACATCCTCAGCTCTAATCCTCAATTGGTGGTAATCTGATTGGAGATCTATCTTTGAGAAAATCCTAGCACCTAGAGTTGATCAAACAAATCATCGATACGAGGTAATGGATATCGGTTCTTGATAGTGACTTTGTTCAACTGCCGATAATCCACACAAAGTCGGAGGATACCATCCTTCTTTTTCACAAATAGTACTGGTGTACCCCAAGGTGAAGTGCTCGGATGGATAAACCCTTTATCCAACAATTCCTACAACTGAATTTTGAGCTCTTTCAGCTCAGTTGGTGCCATTCTGTATGGTGGGATAGAGATAGGAGTGGTTCCCGAAGCCAAATCAATCTCAAAATCGAACTCCCGGATTGGTGGTAATCCGGGTAGCTCCTTGGGGAATACGTCGGGAAACTCCTGTACCACCGAAACCTCATCAAGTCTCGGTCCTTCTATGGTGGTATCAATCACATGAGATAGGTATGCCGTACATCCTCGACGTATCATTCGTCGGGCTTCTATCACTGATACCATACAGCAAGGTAGTACCCGTCTCTTACCCACAAATGTCAACTGTGGCCCTTCAGACCTCCGAAACTCTACTTCCTTGGTGAAACAATTCATGGAAGCCCTATGAGTACTCAACCAATCCATCCCTAGGATGGTAACAAAATCTGTCATGTCGAGAGGAATCAAGTCTGCTTCTAACACTATCCCCTCGATCATGACATCGCTCCCTCTATATACAAAATCTCTAATCAGCTGCTCATCAAGAGGAGTGATAACCAATAGCTCATCTTCTAAGGGCGATAACAGCCTACCCGACCATTGAGCGAAGGGAGCTCTCACGTAAGAAAAGTTCGACCCGGTGTCTATAAGAACATGGGCATTAGCTCCAAATATTTTCATAGTACTTGGATGTGAGAGATTTAAAACAATCAATCGAAAGTACTCAAAAGATGGATATATACATATCAAAATAGTTAAGCCTCTAGGGCTTTAACTAGTCGTGTCCATACATGTCACTATGATTATAGCACTCATGGTCTAGAAACCAAGCATTATTGGAAGTTGTTGTGTTATCATGTAGGACATGAATAGCCTAATCTCTTTTTCCTCTTATTCTGCATAACTTACTTGTTTTTTCCTCTTCTAGCATATAGTTTCATATGACCAAACTACTTGCAATAGTTGGATTGGACACCACTTCTATTTCCTTGTTTTTGGGTTGGTTGTGTTTGATTAGCGTGCTTATCACCTCATCATCTTCCATGACCACTTACATGAAGTCCTCCTCTACCATGTCCACCTGCTGCTTCCTTTTTCTGAATTTTCTGGTTAGACCCCCCACTTTTTCACATGAAAGTTTTTTTCTTCATTGTTCGAATCCACTTTGTTTAACGTTACCTCATGAGATTGCAAGCATCTCATCATTATGTTGCTAAGTCCTTGGACTCCTCAATAGCTTCAATTATATGATCAAACGTTTGTGGCAAATTGCTCAACACTTTTGCCATTATAGTATGGTAAGTAACTTATTCTCCATAGGACTTCATTTGATTAATAATTGTAGACACTCGAGATGGAAAATCTTGGACTCATTCTCCACCTTTTGATATTCATGGTTTCAAATTCACAATGGAAAGACTAAGGTTTCACTATAATTTCCTTCCAAAAGCCTTGGAATGCTGTTTGCAAAGTTATCCAAGCTTCTTTTGAAGTATTTGCCACTGCAACTTTTGAGAAAATTAACTTGTGAACAACTTGTTGAATGAAGAATAATGCATTCGAGTCCTTTTTGTTGTCCCTCAACTTGGCCTTCTCTTCCGGATCACGATACTTGTTCTCAACCAAATCTTATGAATATTGAGACATAAATAAAGTTTTCATTTTGGTACTCTAGGATTCAAAGTATTCACCTTTGAAGATAAGATTGCTCGTTGAGAAATACTCGTTACATTATCATTACTTGCCATAGACTTTTACGCCCAATTACAAAAGAATCGAGCTTCGAAACCAAAGTATTGGGAAGAGTTGATATAAGATATCAATAGATATGAGAAAAAAGAAAGAATAGAAAATTGACATACAAAAGAGCAAAAAAAAAGAAAAAAGAAAAAAAGTAGGATTGTGAATTGAAAACTTTAGAAGACTGATTGATATTTCATTGAAGTACTAAACACACTTTTAAACAGGCATTACATAGTAACAAATTGACTGAACAAAAGTTAAGATTACTGACAATAACAAAAATTATCTGAACCATAAAAAAGAAAATCAAGGAGCTAAAAAAATTGACTAAAAATTCAAATCATTTTGAACAGTTTATAAATTTCATAGAGAATTTTCCAGGAGATGCGGATTTTCTATTCAATGACATTGGACAGAAGGAAAAGATAGGGTTGGTAAAGGACTCACAAGGACTACTTTGTGTGCCACTGTGTAGGAAATACCCCACTTAAGACCTCTATTGATAGTAAACCATAGAGAAACAGAACATCATTAATGTTGTACATCAATATCATGATGAATGCCTAACATTCATGAATGTGTGCATACAAATATCATCACAATATGGATGCCTAGAATGGCATGTTACAGGATTTGCATACCACCATAATCATGAACTCTTAGACCAAACCATGTCTGCTTCCTCCTAACATACCACAACATTTTATGTCTCTAACAAGAATTGAATCAGCCTTCTGTGAGGCTTTTGGAACTTGAGAAATGGGTGGAGCCACGATACTTGCCATTCATTGAGTTGTAAGAAAGTGGATGAAGAAGAAGAGAGCATGGACTTGTAAGAATGTGTAGAAATATAAATGATAAAGATGCCAACTTCATATTTGAATATACAATTAACCTAAACAATAGGTTAGTGTTGAATACAATACCTCAAGAGCTGCTATTACAAAACTGTTAGTGATGTTGATATGTTGCTAAGAAGAATGTTGATATGGCTATAGGTTTGTTGGCAGCTTATGAAAAATATGCTACAAATAAATAAATAAATCAGCTAGAAGATCACGGTGAAGACATGGTTTCCAAGAGTTTGTTATTTAAGATTTCTCAGCTATTTTGTGACTAGTTGTTATCATCTTAATAATATTCTCAATATATATATATATATATATATATATATTACAATTGAAGGCGTGGTTACAAGATATTATTCTAAAAAATTCTCAAAATATTATTCTAAAAATATTATTTTTCAATACCTCAAGATCATGGTGTAGACATGGTTACAAGGCATAGAATGTATACGTTTTGCAATTGAAAAACTTTTTGTTATTTTTGCTCTTTTTTTCTGTTAAAAAAAACAACAAATTGGTATCAGAGCCATTAAATCTTGAGGGATCTGTGAGATTGAGAGAGATTAAACACTTATCCTTAGTTTACGGAAAACACTAAAATAGATTCAGAAGCTTCATTTACTCCAATTGCACTTTTGGTGTTTTATATAACAAATTATCAAATGTGGTTTGTCAGAATGAAGCACATCTTCATGGAAGTGATTTGTGGGAAGCTGTTGAAGATGAATTTGAAGTTCTTTCTCATCCAAATAATCCAACTACCAAATTCATAAGGAGAGGAAACAAAAGAAATCTAAAGCTAGAGCCAGCCTAATTGCAACTATTTCATCTACAGTCTTCACTAGAATCATGATGATAATGAAATCTGGAACTTCCTGAAGTAGGAGTATGAGGGAAATGAAAATGTTAGAGGCATGTAAGTTTGGAACTTCTTGAAGTAGGAGTATGAGGTAAATGAAAAGGTCAGAGGCATGTACGTTCTGAATTTAATCAGCAAGTTCGAAATTCAAGGATAACAAAAGGATAACAAGAGGATAAAAATCCGAGGGTTAATTGGTACATAGTCAAAATCTAACCCATAGTCCTTCATTTGGTGCTTGATCCAAAGGATCTGTGTAGCACATTGTCTAGCTAAAATATATTCTGCTTCTATTGTTGACAATAGTACACTACTTTGTTTCTTGGAAGACCATGATATTAGCATGCTTCCAAGGAATTGACAAATACTACCGATACTTTTCATATCTATTTTGCATTAGGCAAAATCAGTATCACAGAATTCGTTTGAGGTTTTGTCATACCAAAGACCTAAATGTGTGGTTTCTTTTAGGTATCTAAAGATTCTTTTGACTACTACTAGGTGAGATTCTTTTGGATCTGATTGGAATTTAGCATAAAAACATATATTGAATTGTATGTCTAGTCTTGAAGCAGTGAGACACAATAGAGATTCAATCATGCTTCTATATAGTTTATGGCAGGCTGATTGGCCATTTTCATCTTTATTTTATTTTATATTTGTACTCATTGGAGTAAAATTTCCCTTGCAATCACTGAATCTAAATATTTTAATAAGGTCATTTGTGTATTTTGATTGATTAATGAAAATTCTATTATTTGATTGTTTAATTTGAAGTCTAAAGAAATAATTTAATACTCCCATCATACTCATTTTAAATTCTCCATGCATTTTAGTTGCAATTTTTTCACACATTTTTACACTAGTTCCTCTAAAATTTATGTCGTACATATATATTTGGATTATCAGAAAGTTATCTTCATTTCTTTTGATGAAGGGGATTGTATCTATTTTTCCTCTTTCAAAGTTGTTTTCAAGTATGAAGTTACTGAGTCTTTCGTATCAAGCTCTAGGAGCTTGTTTCAGACCATACAAGGTTTTGGTCAATTTTTAAACATGTTCAGGACATTGTGGATCTTCAAAACCAGGTAGTTGTTCAACATATACGATTTCATTCAAATATCCATTTAGAAAGGCACTCTTAACATCCATTTGATATAATTTAAAGTTCATGTAGTAAGAGAATGCTAGAAGTATTCTGATTGATTCTAATCTGACCACTAAAGCATATGTTTCATCATAGTCAACTTCTCCTCTTGACTATAACCTTTGACTATTAATCTTGCTTTATTTCTTGTGAAAAAGCTTGAGTCAATTTACTCTGTATATCAGAAAGACGTATGATGAAATACTTGTGACATCTCTTTATGTCGATGATCTGCTTATGATAGGGAGAATGTGGAGCACATTGAGAAGTTTTAAAAAAAAATAAAAAAATGTTTTTGATATGACTGATCTTGGGAGAATGACATTTTTTCTTGGCATGGAAATACAACAAAAATAGAATGAGATATTCATATGCTAGTAGAACTATGCCAAGAAAATTCTCAAGAAGTTCAACATGGTAGAATGCAAGCCAATTGCAACTCTAATGAATCAGAAGGAGAAGTTTTGTAAAGAAGATGTAGCTAAAAAGGTTGATGAAGAACTTTACAGAAGCCTAATAGACTCCTTAATGTACTTGACTATAACAAGGCCATATATTTTGAATGTTGCAAGTCTTCTTTCAAGATACTTGCACTGTGCAAAAAAAATTGTTAGATATTTCAAAGAGACGATTGATTATGGTTTTAAGTTCAATCAAACTAAAAATTTCAGTCTCCATGGTTTTTCTGATAGTGATTGGGTTGGTTGTGTTGATGACATGAGAAGTAGCTCAGATTATTGTTTTAGTTTTGATTATGGTATTTTCTCATGGTGTTCTAAGAAGTAGGAAATCATTGCTCAAGCCACAGTAGAAACAAATATATAGCGGCTGCTATTGGTGTGAATCAAGCTTTTGGATCAAGAAATTAATGGCTGATTTGCATATGGAGCAAGGAGAAAGTACACAAATATTTGTGGACAATCAAGCTGCAATTTCAATTGCAAAAAAAAAAAAAATCCGGTGATCCACAGAAAAATAGTACATTTCAAATTGAAACTCTATTTTGTAAGTGAGGTAAAAAAAAAAGAAAAAGAAAAAGAGAAATACAATGGATCTATTGCAAAAAAAAAAATCAGAATGCTAACATTTTAACCAAGGCCCCTTCCTAAGGCTAGGTATGAGTTTTTGAGACAAAGGCCTAGAGTTTGTAGTTTGAAAGCTAAGGAGAAGTGTTAAATACAATACCTCAGGAGCTATAGCAGCAGAACTGCTAATGATGATGATATGTTGCTGACAAGGATGTTGAGATGGCTAAAGGTTTGCTAGCAGCTTATATAAAATAAGTTGCAAATAAATAAATAAATAAATAAATAAATTAGTTAGAAGATCATGGTGAAGACCAGGTTTCCAAGAATCTGTTATTTCAGATTTTCTAACTATTTGTGACTATTGTTATGATCTTAACAATATTCTTCAATTTATCCTCGTTTTGGTTTACATTTTTGTGCGTAAATTGAGATTTATGATCTTACAAAATATATACCTTTTGTAATCGAAAATTTTTTTGTTATTTTTGCTTTTTTTTTGCACTTTGTTTCTGTTAAAAAAAAATAAAAAATAAAAAATAGTTTGAGAACATTGCTTGGTTATACACCTCATCAGTTAAGTCATATGAGATATTTGGTGATGCCGTAGTTGTTGATACAACTCACTGCCTAACTCCTTTTGACATGCCACTAGGGATATGGGATGGGATGAATAATCATGGTATGCCTTTCCTCTTCAGCTGTGTGCTTTTGTAGTAGGAAAGTTTGAGATCATTTTCATGGGATTTGAAGGTAAAGAACAAGGCAAATCAATTGTCTCCAACCCTTTTGTTCAATTCATCTTGATAACAATGTCATGGTCTAAATTACTCTCTTGAGAAGGGGGATTCGTTTGTGTGTGTGGGTGGGGTCCATGTTAGGGAAAACTATAAGAACTAGTAGCCGATTGCGTTTCATGCTTTAGAAATTTAATAGGCTTTCTTACCACCAAATCCAATGCATTGCCATTGCCATAATTTTTCAAAAAGAATGTCTCAACTCGATCTTCTCAAGCAAGAGGTTGTTTCTAGAATGCCATATAATGTACTAGGCAGAAAAAATATGCTATATAGTGTGACAAACTGTTAAAGTTCTAAAGGAGACATATAGCATCACTGGATTCTCATCTAAAAATCAAGGGCTTGAGCATGCATATACTTGTATGTTTTAATAATAGCACGAATCCACATTTCAACAAATCTATAATTTTTCATGCACACACTACACTTTTCAGCTTGCTGGAAAAATAAACATGTAACCAAATTTGGCTTGAGCATGTTAGGCATCAATTGTATCTAAGATATTATGTGGGTATATACATAATATTTGCATGTAGATTTATTAAACATCCTTTTTTTCTGGAATTTGACTGGTTCACTGATAAGCTATTCTCTTTACATTTTGTATTGATTATTCAAGTGAACTCCAACAAACACTAAACAGTTTATGTCAAATTATGTGGCTTGATTAGGAAAGTCATATGATTGTGTGACTTTTTGACTCTTCACTACAAAAAAACACGGTTTTAATGACGGATTTAGCGACGAAAATTTTAGAAAAATTCGTTGCTAAAAACATTAGCGATGGATTTAGTGATGAAAAATTTTTCGTCACTAATGACGCGTCGCAAAAATTTAGCGACGAAAAATAGAAATCCATAGCTAAAATAGCGACAAATTTAATGACAAAAAATTTTCATCGCTAAATTTAGCGACGGATACAAAAAATCCGTCGCTAATTTTAGTTATGAAAATTCAAAATCCGTCGCTAAATTATATGATATATAATTATTTATTTATTTATTATATATATTTTATTTAATTATTATATTAATATTTTATTTTATTTAATTAGCGACGGATCCATGAATCTATCGCTAAATTATATTATATATAATTATATTTTTTATTTATTTTATACATTTTATTTAATTATTATATTAATATTTTATTTTTATTTAATTAGCGACGAATGCTATTCGTTGCTAAGCCCCTGGATCCCGTTCACGAGCCTTATTGCTCCAACTCACGAGCCCACCCGGCCCACCTTGGGCCCCACCCGCGTACGAGCCTGACCGCCCGCCCGCATCACCAGCCTCTGCCCCTGCCCTGCACACGTTTGCTCGCCCCTGCTTGCTCGCCCCAGCTCGCCCCTGCAGCCTGCCCTGCCTGCTCGCCCCAGCCCCTGTTGCCTTGCAAAAAATCCTTGAAAAATCTTCAAAATGCCTACAGCCCTGTTCGGACACCTGCGCAAGAGTAAAATGTTAGAATACCCAACCACCAAACCACATCTTACCTTTAATCATACTTCTATTTTATTTTTACTTATTATCTAATTCTAAATATTAATTAAAGAAATAAAAGTTTATATCAAATAATAAAATGCTAATTAAAATAAACTAATAAATTAATTAAAAAATAAAAAATATTATTCTTTAAAAAGATTTAAAAAATAAAATAAGAAAATATTTAAAAAATAAAAAAATATTATTCTGTAAAAAATAAAAAGAAAAAAGAAAAAAAATAAAATGCTAATTGAAAATATTAAAAAATAATAAATATGATCATTTAATATAAATTAATAAAATAACAAAATAACAAAATAAAATAAAATATTAAATGTTAAATTTAAAAAATTAAGTTTAGCGACGAATTTTAAAATCCGTCGATTATTTAATATACTTCTATTTTATTTTTACTTATAATCTAATTCTAAATATTAATTAAAGAAATAAAAGTTTATATCAAATAATAAAATGCTAATTAAAATAAACTAATAAATTAATTAAAAAATAAAAAATATTATTCTTTAAAAAGATTTAAAAAATAAAATAAGAAAATATTTAAAAAATAAAAAAATATTATTCTGTAAAAAATAAAAATAAAAAAGAAAAAAAATAAAATGCTACTTTAAAATATTACAAAAATAATAAATATGATTATTTAATATAAATTAATAAAATAACAAAAGAAAATAAAATATTAAATGTTAATTTTAAAAAAATTAAGTTTAGCGACGGATCGTTGAATTCGTCGCTAAATCAGCGACGGATCGTTGAATCCGTCGTTAAATCAGCGATAAATTTTTAGATCCGTCGCTAAATAAGAAAATATTAAAAAAAATTAATTTTAGTCTTTAAAAAATAAAAATATAAAATAATAAAATTAAATGCTTATTTAAGATATTATAAAATATTAAATATGATTAGTTAATATAAATTAATAAAATAAAAGAATAATAAAATAAAATAAATGGGTTACTGTTTATCAGTAGTTATCCGTCTCACTGTCGCCATCCTCTGAAAAATATGTTTGATCTACTTGCCAGACGAGATAGATCGTCGGAAGTGAATGTATTATATATTGTGTTTCTTACTGATGACAATAACGAATGAATATGAACAACTGAGATTTCACAAACAATTGAACTATATAAGAGAATCGAATGGATGTAGAAGACAAAAACACGAATGGTGAAATCGATAGCTGCGACTAATTGAAAATTATTTGTTATAGATTGGTTGAATTATTTATTGTTAAAATTATCAAATTGATGAGAATTGTAATATTTAATATGTATTTAATTCGATTTCGTTATTTAGAATATATTAAAAAGAGAGATACGATTAAAAAAATTTCATAATAGAGTATAGAAGAAATTTTGTTCAGAAATTATTCATGAATTTTGAAATTCCGATAATAAATTAGCGACGAATTTAGTTACGAATATTTTATTTGTGGCTAATTAGTGACGAATTTTGCCACGAATATTTTTTTGTGGCTAATTAGTGACGAAATTAGCAACGAATTTTGGAGTTTGTTGCTAAATTTTGTGACAAATATTTTTACCGTGACTAATTAGCGACGAATTTAGCGATGAAAAATTTTTGTAACTAATTAGTTATGAAATTTGTGACGAAATATTTTTATCGCTAAATTTAGTGACGAATAAGAGTATCCATGACAAAATTTAGCCATGAAAATATTATTCGTCACTAAGTAGCGACGAATTTTGTAACGAAAAATTTTTCATCGCCAATTAGCGATGGATTTAGCGACAAAAATTTTTTTGTCCCCAATTAGTAACAAATTTAGTCACGAATAATCTATCCGTCAGAAATTTAGCCACAAATAATTTTTCGTCGCTAATTTCGTTGCAAATTAATGATAAAAAAATTTTTCGTCGCTAAATCCATTGCAAAATAGCAACAAAATTTTTCCGTCGCTAAAACCGTGTTTTTTTGTAGTGCTTGAATTATGGGATTAATATAGGATTGACTCTAGGGATTGATATAAGATTGACTTCTTGAATTATGAAATTGATATATGATTGACTTTGAATAGTTTCATGTTTTGTAGTATTTGATTAGATTGTTTTTTGTTTTGTAACCTAGAATAGTTTTCTATTTTTGTATGATTTAACTAGAGAGTTTAATAATTCTTGTAATCTAGAATAGTTTATAAATTGTCATGTACAATTTCATTTAATTAATGAGATACACAAAAAAATTATTTATCGTTGTTTTGAGTCATAGCATCAGAGTCAAGTCCAAATATTTCTTCACAATCATGCCCATCTATCTTTATATATTCAAAATTTTTTAACTTGGTATCAGAACTCTACACTACAAAAAAACACGGTTTTAGCCACGGATTTTCGCGACGGAAAAAATTCGTCGCTATTTTGCGACGAATTAAGCGACAAAAACTTTTTCGTCGCTAATTTGTCACAAAATTTGCAACGAAAAGCAAGTCGTGGCTAAATTAGCGACGGACACATCATTTGTACTAAAATTCGTCGCTAATTAGTGACGAAAAAATTTTCATGGCTAAATTCGTCGCTAATTAGTGACGAAAAAATTTTCGTGACTAAATTCGTCGCTAATTGGCGACAAAAAAATTTTTCGTTGCAAATTTCGTCGTAAAATTAGTTTTTTATATATAATTAAATAAAATATAATATTAATATAATATTTAAATTAAAAAATTAATTTAACAACCACGGTTTAACGACGGATTTCTAAATCCGTGGCTGATTCAGCGACGGATTCGAAATCCGTCGCTAAATAGGTTTTTTTATATATAACTAAATAAAATATAATATTAATATAATATTTAAATTAAAAAATTAATTTAACAACCGAATTTAATTTAGCTACGGATTTTTAAATCCGTGGCTAATTCAGCGACGGATTCCAAATCCGTCGCTGAATAATTACAATTTTGTTTTATTTTTATTTTATTTTAATAATTTCAGCGACAGATTCCAAATCCGTTGCTGAATTTTATCTTCTTTTAATTATAATTTTATTTTATTTTTATTTTATTTTATTATTTTATATTAACAAATCATATTATTATTTTATAATATTTTAATTTACATTTTATTTTATTATATTATATTTCTTAATTCTTAAAAAAAACCATATATTTTATTTTATTTAAATTATATATATATTTTAATTAATTTATTAATTTTTTTGTCTTTTTTGATTTAATATTTTTTATTATTGTATAGGTAATTTTATTTTATTTTTATTATTTTATTTAATAATATAAATTTTTTAATTAAATATTCGCGGGCGCCGGCCCATGCACGCACGGGCGCTTGCCTGCCCGCGCCCTGCGTGCGCCTGCCTGGGCGCCCGCGCGTGCTGGGGCGTGCTTGCCTGGGCGCCCAGGCAGGCGCCCAGGTAGGCGCCCGCGCGGGCAGGCACGGGAGCCCGCGCGCCTGCTGGGGCGCGCCTGCCTGGGCGCCCAGGCAGGCAGGCGAGCCACAAAAATAATGTAATTGAAGGGATTCAAATCTTGGACTTGGAACTCGACCTCGAAGACATGTTACCACTGCACCATGAGTGTTGTTGAGTAACTTTCTTCCTCCTCTTTGTTTTCTATTCTCACTTTTTTTCCTTATCTCTATTTTTGGGTTTTTTTTTCTTTCTACTCTCATTTCTTATATATAATAATTTTATTATAATATATAATAATTTTATTATAACGAATAAAAATATTTTGTAATTAAATATATAGATTTTTTAAATTATTAATATATTATAATTTATTGATAATTATAATTTTATAGTTTTGAGATATTGTAATCCATTTTTAAATTATGGATTAAAAAATAAAATAAAAATGAAAAAAATAATAAGATAATAAGATAAAAGAAAAAAGAAGAAATCAAAATATAATATAAACATATTTTTTAATTAATTAATTATTTTATTTTAAATTAGTATTTTATTATTTTTTATTTTATTAAAAATTATCATATTTATTATTTTTAATTAATATTATTTTAGGTGGGTGGTATAAATAAAAAAAAGTATTATATTTATTATTTTAAATTATTATTATATGTTATTTTATTATTATTAGAAAAATGTGAAATAAAGATAATAAATAATAAAAAAGAAATTTATATCATAATAATATCTTTGGCTCGGTGGTTTACAGGTTGCATCCAGGAGTGCGGTGTTCAGAGTTCGAACCACGGTGGAGGCAGAAGACATTTTCCAGCAATTAAGAGTGCCTGTGCGGGGTGTGGGGTGCTGGCTCAAGTGGTACGCGCTCGGGCGGGCGGGCGGGCTGGCTCGGGTGGGTAAGGGTGGCGCTCGGGTGACACGTGCCCTGAACATTTCATTTGACGGAATTTGAAATCAGTGACGGATATGAATCCGTCGCTGAATTTAGTGACGGACTTTTGCGACAGATTCCAAATCCGTCGCTGAATTTAGCGATGGAGTTTTTTTATTATTACAGATTTTTTCCCTAAATTAGTGACGGATTTTAGCGACAAAAATTATCTGTCGCTAAATTTAGCGACGAATTTTAGATTTTCGTCGCTAAATTTAGCAACGGATTTTTTTATGTCGCTAATTTAGCGACGGATAATCTTTCGTCGCTAAAGTTTGTGATGAATTTTAGCGACGAAAAATTATTTGTCGCTAAATTTAGCGACGGATTTCAATTTTCGTCGCTAAATTTAGCGACGGATTTCTAATTTTCGTCGCTAAATTTTTGCGACGCGTTATTAGTGACGAAAAATTTTTCGTCACTAAATCCGTCACTAATGTTTTTAGCGACAAATTTTTTTAAAATTTTCGTCGCTAAATTTGTGGCTAAAAGACTATTTTTTTGTAGTGTCTAGATTTTCTTCTAGGTCATCAAACTACAGTTTTTTTTGTCTCTATTTCTTTTTATATTTTTTGCTCTATTTTTTAGTTCACAAACAAAGTATATTTCACTATATTTGTATAGCCTTCATTGTTGTTCTCTGCTATATTCTTCTTTTTCTCTTCCTTTGAATTCCTCTCTTGTTGAGATTCCCAGTTTTTTAACTGAATACTTTATTCTCTATTTCACCCTTCTTTTCACCCTTCACCCTTCTTAGGTTTTTTTTTTTTTAACCCAAATTCCTTTCTATTGCACCCTTTGAAATCACTATGTCTTAGTCAATCGAAACAACCCTGTTCAAGTTCTTGCCATCAAGAGTTTTGATTTAGTCTCAACAGGAGAATTATTGAATATACAGACTGCATATCGATTGAATGGAAAGAACTACTTAAAGTGGTCACAGTTGGTCCGTACATTTTTGAAGGGAAGATGCAAATTGAACCTATTGGGCACGCCTAAAAAAGGGGATCCTAAATTTGATGTATGGGATAAACAAGATTCCATGTGAAGTCATGGTTGTGGAATTCTATACTTTTGAAAATTAGCTGTACATGTATGTTTCTTTGAACTGCGAAGGAGATTTGGGATACTATCCAACAAACATACTCAAAGGTTCATTATTATGCCCAGATTTATGAAATTAAGACAAAAATTTAATAACCAAACAAGAAAGTTAAATTATCACAAAATATTCGAGTTTCTTGCAAGGCTTGTGGCAGAAGATGGACCATTACCAATGTATTTAAATGTATTGTAGTGAGGATGCCGCAACACTGAAGCGATTCATGGAGAAGGTTTTCATTTATATAGGCGATTCTCTCATATTAAGAAATGTCCTACATGTTCCAAAACTCATTGTAAATCTTGTTTCCATTCAAAAGCTTACCCGTGATTCCAATTGCAGTGTAACCTTTTTTTCCTCCATACTCTATATTTCAGGAGTGGGGCATGAGGAGGATGATTAGACGTGCTAGTGAAAGAGATAATCTTTACTACCTGGAAGATCAATGTGGAATAACTGTAGTTAAGAATTCACTATTTGTATTACTTTTATCTGAATCTCTCATGTCAAATAAAGATAAAGTATGGCATTATCATCGCCATTTAGGTCATCCATCATTTAATATTGTTAAACTGATGCTTCCGTCATCATTTAAAGTATCTACTCTAGAGTCTATTTGTAACACCGACCCTCGGTATATCCTATGGTGTAGTCCAGTTCATGTATATATATATATATATATATATATATATATACAATGTTTCCACGACTACGTTCATGAATTTTCAATAATAAATTTTTCGATAAAACGACCCAAGAAATTTACCGGTAAAAATGTAAACTTGGGTCAGTTTGACTCAAAGAGATTCAATAACCTTAGTTTCACATTTAATAAATTTAATTAGACCTAACATGAAATTTTGGGTCTAATGTGTAATTATAAAAATTTTTAGGGGCCAAATTTAAATTTTTATAATTTAAAGGACTTGTTAGCAATTTTTGGTCTAATGTGTAATTTTTGAAACTTGATCCAAGGGGTAGGAAATTGCTTGAAGTTGCATGCAAATGTAAACCCTTGGATTAAGATAGTGGATGATAAGACCTTTCCAATGATTAAAGTGTGGAAGTAAATCAAGGGTAGGGATTTTGCATGGAGAAGTTCAAGACTTGTGGACCTTATATCATGGTTGAGTGCAATTAGGATTTAATGACCAACAAGTGCCTTGTTGCTTCCTTGTCCAAACCGTGGGAGGAGGAAGCTCCATTTTCTCCACAAAAGCCTACTCATATTCTTTCATAAATCCCACCTATTCTCATCCTAGAACAACATACTACAAGGCTAGGACCAAAAGAGAACACTTGTTAGTGAGAACAAGAGCAAAACCAAGAGCCTCAAAGAGAGGAAATCTGGAATTTCAGCAACCCTTCTTCAAGCTTCCTTAGGTAAGAACATGTTCTTTCTTCATTTTCTTTAGCACATGTTGATTTAAGCCAAGCTAAGCCTTCTCTCATGATTTTAAGGAAGGCCGAATCAAGTTGCAAAGAAGGAAGAAAGGGCCTTGAGGTGAAGATTGGTGGACTTAAAATTCTAAGCTTAACGTAAAGAGATTTCTGTCGTGTTTTAAATTCTGTTCTTAGTTCTGTCCGTGACTTTACCTTTTTTTTGATGCATCTTACAGTCTAAATTAGCGAATGCTCTAGTTAAGTAAATTTTAGATCTAGGTCTTATCTTTCCAACAAGATAAGAACCACCTTAATCTGATACTTGTGCCAAAAGTTATGACACTTTTCCTGAAACGCGACAGTTGTTTTGTTTCGGAACATAAACATAGTATGCAAAAATGACCCTTTTTCAGTCCTATTTTAGAGAAACTAAAAACATAAAAGTTGTAGGTATCACCCTTGCCTACAACATGTAAAAATTTTAGCCAATCTGCACAACGGAATCAAAAGTTATACCATTTTTCCTAAAGGAGTTTTGACAGAAACATTGTTTCCAATTGAAACTTGACAGTTCTGATCATGATTTATTTCAACCTCTTTCTTGGCATAATTGAATAAAACTCAAAACATGAAAGTTGTAGATTTATGTCTTAGGTATAATATGTTTAAATGTCATAAGTTTGGATGAGTAAGGGAAAGTTATAGTTTCTGCACAAAAATATGACAGAATCTGAATATAGAACGCGACAGAAACAAAATGAGTATTTTCGGAAATTCTGTGATGAGATTTTGAGAAAATGTATAACATTGAAGTTATAGGGCTTAACATTTCCTACAACATATCAAAATTTGGCTTAATTTGGAGCTGTGTGCAAAGAGCTAAGTCATTTAAACCATGCAGGGACATAGGCTTTGTGTGCATGGACGCCGGGCAATGGGCCGACATGGGCGCGGCATGAGCATGATGTCTGTGCAGTGATTTTGACCGGACCAAACTTTGAAAAATTTGATATTTTTGTACAAATACACTTAGGGATTTATTTAAAATGCCCTAGAACTTGGTCCTAGACTAAGAAATTGTTAAGTGCAACTTATTACACATATTTTCCTATAATGACATATGTGTGCATATATGATATTTGTAGTGACGCGATTGGTGATCGATTTGAGGGAGTTCCATTTGCTATTATAGTGGTATTGAGGGAGTGATCTACCCTCCCCTATACTATGAGTGGGACTTTGACATCTACTATTGATTGACAAATCATGTTTTACCGATTTTCAAATGACATTATTTCTATACGTGTGAAAACTGAATTTTTGAATTTTGATAAATATATATATATATTTTTGTGACCATTGGAGCGTCCCAACTACTAATTTTATTGATATGCATCCATGAGTTTGATAACAGGATACTGTGCCACTTTGTTTTTGACATATTGACATGTTTTAATGCTTCCATTGTATTGGCACATGGTTTTGAATGGATTTACATGTACTGTACTATTTGGGCTATACGCTTGGCCGATGTTATGATACGATGCATGGGGCTGTATGCCCCGCCGACGTGATGATGTGATGCATGGGGCTACGTACCCGGCCGACTTGATGATATGGTGATATACTTCCTATAGCATTCTGTAGCTACGAAGGACATTTGAAAGAGGCACCCCTTGTGCCCGGATATGCTTCGGTCGGAGGTATCCGCCAAATTGTCATTTGTATGGTTGTCCCAGGTTGACCCTCATCGGGGACGACGTGAGTTTACCTCTGTCAGCACTGAACGGGGCATCATACATAGCTGACCATTTATAGATATATATATATATATTGTTATTATTATTTATAGGCTAGTTGGAGTAGCCTGTGGTCAACATTGGGATAGAGAGCCATTATTTAATATTTGTATTGTGAAACCCCAATGCACCCATCCTTGGTTGAGGTAGACTATTGCTGGGGTTGTTTGTTCGGCCGACTCTACATATGTGACTTGATAAATGGATGGATGCATAGGTTATTTTTCGATGTGTGCCTTGAGCTATGTTAAAACTGCACGTTATTTTTCGCACACTTGATATTGTA
Source organism: Dillenia suffruticosa (assembly GCA_033439265.1). Taxonomy (NCBI): domain Eukaryota; kingdom Viridiplantae; phylum Streptophyta; class Magnoliopsida; order Dilleniales; family Dilleniaceae; genus Dillenia; species Dillenia suffruticosa. The sequence goes on along the minus strand of JAVTVX010000015.1, from coordinate 18,083,591 downwards.
TTACATGCCTTGACACTCTAAGTTCACACTTGATATTGATAGTACGATGTCAATCCCTTCATTTACTGAGTATCCTCCCATAGATACTCACCCCTCACTTTTCCTTTCACAGGTATAGTCTTGGATCGAGAGAATGGTAGAGACTTGATTTCGTTAGACTTATATTAGAGACTGGGCTGGGGTATGGTTACCCGTTTCTTCCGCTATATTCAATTTGAGGTTATCATATTATTTTGGAGTATTTAGTTTGACCATTGTACTTATTTGCTTGGCGATGACTGTATATTACTATTGGCGCATGTAAATGGTAACTCTCATCTTGGGTTTACATATTTATGCATTTGAGGCACATTGAGATATTTTACTTTTATTACTTTGGAACTCTTGTGACTTTGTAAACTGATTTGGACATATGTGTTTTTAGCCTTACGATGTCACAATGTCTCAAAGGGTTGTGCCCATGCATTGAGGTGTCATGGTGGTTGCTCACGTGTTCGGCCCGGGGTTGGGTCAGGGCGTGACAACTCGGTTGGTATCAGAGCTCCTGGTTTAGAGCTATGCCTTATGAAATGATTTTTAAAATATTCCCAAGTAACTTGGTTTTGAAAGTCCTCAATGCATGTGAGAGTTACGATACAGTCATGAAGTCCCAATACATGGTCACAGGCAGATGAGTTTATCCATTTTTAGGGGGTTAGATACGGGTTGTATCTAACCTAGTACATCTTTTCCATTGGTTCCTAAACCAGATGATTCCTTTATTTTAGGGGGTCAGTTAACCCTAAAACTTACCATTTTATCTAATGAACCTTATTTCCTCGTAGAAGTATGAGGACTAGGCGAGGTATACATTTTGCACTTACCGAACCTACTGGAGCACCAGGGGATGTGACTTCTTCACAAGCACCTCCTCGAGTACCTATTCCACCGGCTACTACAGCCGCAGCTCCACCACCACAACCACTGGATGCCTATAGACAGGTGTCTGAATGGTACATTGCATATGGTGTTCAGATGCCACCACCACTGATGGCAGCGCCAACCCCACGACCGTACCACCTCCAGTTGTATCGGAGCCTCCACCGGTAGTTGGTCCATCCATTGTTTCAGGACCTAGTAACACTACCTCCTCCGCCTTGAGGCTTATTCATGAGCTCACCCAGTTGGTAAAGGAGGCGAGGTAGTTAGGATGCACGGAGTTTGAGGGAGCCAGTGATCCCACAGCAACGAAGCACTGGATCAACTGCACCCACAAAATTTTAACTGATCTGGGATTGTACAAGGACTATCGGCTTTGGATAGCAGTGAGACTCTTGGATGGTGACACCCTCACTTGGTGGGAGGCGATTTGTGATGATGTTACCGAGCCCCTATGATGGGAGGATTTCCTGCGGGAGTTTGATCACACGTATTTTTCTAAGTACCAGCAAGACCGCAAGAGGGTAGAATTTTTGTACTTGTGGCAGGGTGAGAGGTAGGTCACAGAGTACAAGGCCGAGTTACGGAGGCTAGCTGCTTTTGTTCCAGACCTGGCGACGTCAAAGCAGCTACGGTTCAAATTTGAGGACGATCTCATCTTGAACATCAGGAGGTACATGACAGTGACTTCTAGTCTCTGCTTTGTGGAGATAGTGGACTCGGCACGCCGAGCAGAGGAGATTGTCCGTGCCGAGGGCAAACAGTAGGAGAGCAGGGAGCAGAGGAAGAAGAGGCATGGGTTTTCTATGGACCAAGGCTCGAAGAAAGGCAAGATTTCAGGATATCAGGGAGACCCTTCTCAGACGAGACATGCATATTCTGGGCAGGGATCACGATCTTAGGGGTTCAGAGCACCAGCCTCTAGTGCCACTACTTAGACTTCAACTCAGCGGCACCCCTTTTGCCACCGATGTAGTAGACACCACCCTTTTGGAGAGTGTAGGGTACCTGTTACATGCTTCCGGTGTGGGAAACCAGGGCACATCAGGAGTGCCTACCCTGAGTTGGGATTGGAGGTCAGACAGCTTCAGGACACTCGAGTATTCCCCGAGGAGGATAGCAGGGAGTGCCTGTGTACTCGAGTCACACCGCTCCATGGACAGCAGCCGGGAGCAACACGGTACCAGAACCATCCCGATAGTAGCAGAGAATACAGGTCCGTATATACGCGATGACACAGGAGGACGCTCAAGCGAATCTTGACGCGATTATTGGTACTCTTCTCACTGATCCCCATGTTTAGAGATTTTCTATGTACTTTCTTTTGAGAACCATCACTAGTTGAAGCCTTAGAGGCTTAACTATGTTGGTTTATACATACATTTTGATATGTATATATATGTGGGCATGTATTTTCTTTCAATTTATCAACTGATCTTTTTATTTTCTCACATTAGGAGTTTTGAAAATATGAGGAGTAGACGCTTAGGTTCTTATTGATACCGGGTCGAACTATTCTTATGTGAGAGTGTCTTTTGCCCACTAGTTAGGTAGGCCTTTGTCGCCACTTGATGAGGAGATATTGGTCATCACTCATCTCAGTGAGCAGATACTTAGAGATTTTGTCTACAGAAGGAGCGAGGTCATGGTCAGAGATGTAGCACTTGAGGCAGACTTGATTACACTCGAGATGACGGACTTTGATGCCATCTTGGGGATGGATTGGCTGAGTACGCATAGAGCTTCAGTGGATTGCTTTACCAAAGAAATAAAGTTTCGGAGACCTGAGGGGCCGTTGTTGAGGTTCCCAGGCGAGAGGCGAGCGTTACCTCATTGTGTTGTATCGGTGATGAAAGCCAGGCGATTGATACGCCGAGGGTGCACAGCATACCTGGCTCATGTTCTTGACACCATTGTAGAGGAGCCGAGGCTTGAGGAGGTCCCAATGGTGCAGGAGTTCCCAGATGTATTTCCCGAGGAGCTACCCAGACTTCTACCAGTTCGGGAGTTTGATTTCAAGATTGATCTAGTTCCAGGGACTACTCCCATATCTATTCCACTATACAGAATGGCGCCAGCTGAGCTTAGAGAGCTCAAGGTCCAGTTATAGGAGTTACTGGACAAGGGTTTTATCCATCCGAGCACTTCACCTTGGGGTGCTCCGGTGTTGTTTGTGAAAAAGAAGGACGGGACCCTACGGTTGTGCATAGATTACCAGTAACTAAACAAGGTTACCGTCAAGAATCGATATCCACTGCCGCGTATTGATGACCTATTTGATCAGCTTCAAAAAGCGAAGGTTTTCTCGAAGATCGACCTTCGATCTGGTTATCATCAGTTGCGAATCAGGGCTGAGGAAGTGCCCAAGACCACATTCCATGCCCGCTATGGACACTACGAGTTCTTGGTTATGCCATTTGGGCTAACCAACGCACCAGCTGCCTTTATGGATTTGATGAATCAGGTCTTCCACGACTTTCTGGATCGGTTTGTCATTGTATTTATTGACGACGTCCTTGTATACTCGCAGAGCGATGAGGAGCATGCGTAGCACCTTAGGGCAGTTTTGCAAATTCTCCATGAGCGACAGTTGTATGCCAAATTTACTAAGTGTGAATTTTGGCTAAGGTAGATTGGTTTTCTTGGCCATATTATTTTTGCGGAGGGTATTTATATTGATCCGTAGAAGATTGAGGCCATACTAAGATGGGAGCAGCCGCAGACAGTGACCGAGGTTTGGAGCTTCCTTGGTCTAGCAGGGTATTACCGGCGGTTCGTAGAAGAATTCTCATGGATCGTTGCTCTACTTTCTAGATTGACGCGGAAGGACATCAAGTTCATTTGGGACGATCACTATGAGGCGAGCTTTTAGGAACTCAAACAATGACTGACATCGGCATCAATTTTAGCTCCCCCCACTAGCAGCCGAGAGTACGTTGTGTACAGCGATGCCAGCAGTCAGGGATTAGGCTACGTTTTGATGCAGGATGGTCGGGTGATTGCTTATGCTTCCCGACAGTTGAAGAAGCATGAGTTGAACTACCTTACTCATGATTTGGAGTTGGCAACCATAGTTTTCGCATTAAAGATATGGCGTCATTATCTGTATGGAGTAATCTGTAGGGTTTTCACTGATCACAAGAGCTTGAAATACTTGTTCTCTCAGAGGGAGTTGAACCTTAGGCAGAGGCGATGGTTAGAGTTACTGAAGGACTATGATTTGATTATTGATTATCACTCGGGCAAGGGAAACATTGTGAAGATGCCTTGAGCCGGAAGTCATCTTCAGCTCCTTCTTCTCAGACAGCAGAGAGTATGTATGTCTCTTACTTGGTGGGACTTCGTGCTTTAGGAGTCAGTTTGGCTAGCGACAGTCAAGGAGCACTGCTAGCCAGGTTTGAGGTGCGGCCAACGTTACTTGATCACATTAGGGAGTTTCAGGGATCTGATGAGGAACTCCAAGGTATTCACGACAGGATCTGCAGTGGAGAGGGCGGAGACTTCCGAGTCCGTGATGATGGACTCGTGATATTTCGAGACAGGATGTGCATCCCAACAAATACTGATCTTCGGCGAGCTATACTTGAGGAGGCTCATTCCTCAGCATATGTTATGCTTCCCGGTGCTCAAAGATGTACCAGACCATCAGAGGTAGCTATTGGTGGTCGGGTATGAAGCGGGAGATAACAGAGTTTGTAACTCGATGCTTGGTATGTCAGCAGGTGAAGGCCAAGCATCAGAGACCCACAAGGAAGTTACAGCCTCTTCCCATTCCTGAGCGGAAATGGGAGCATATTACTATGGACTTCGTGATGGGATTGCCGCGGACTTCTGCACAGCACGATGTGATTTGGGTGATTGTCGATCGACTCACCAAATCTGCACATTTTATCCCCATCTGCAGAGATCATTCATTGGAGGCGTTGGCACGCCTCTACATTGACACCATTGTCCGATTGCACGGGGTGTTGGGCAATAGACTGAACTTCAGTACAGCTTATCATCCTCAGACTGATGAACAATCGGAGAGGACCATACAGACGCTCGAAGATATGTTGAGAGCCTGCGTGATAGATTTTCATGGTAGCTGGGATCGATATTTGCCATTAGTAGAGTTTGCTTATAACAATAGCTACCAGGCGAGCATTGGGATGCCGCCGTATGAGGCTTTGTATGGGAGGAGATGCAGGACTCCTTTGTGTTGGGACGAGATAGGTGAGAGGCAACTCGGTAGCGTTAAGCTTGTTGAGGAGACTAAGGAGAAGATGAGGATCATCAGCGAGAAGAAGAAAGCTGCCCAGGATCGGCAGAAGATGTATGTGGATCGGAGGCGGAGACCTCTTGAGTTGGAGGTTGGAGATATGGTATTTTTGCGGATCTCGCCCTGGAAAGGGGTAATTCAGTTTAGGCAGCGGGACAAGTTGAGTCCCAGGTATATTGGGTCATTCCGTATCCTTGAGAGGATCGGAGGTGTGGCGTATAGATTGGAGCTGGCCGAGGAGTTATCACGCATATATGATATCTTCCATGTCTTAGTACTTAGGAAGTATACGACGGATCCCTCACATGTGCTAGAGCCCCACCAGTTGAGCTGCGGGAGGATTTGTGTAACATCGATACTGCTGTGTCTGTAATTTAATTATATAGAGAGAAATTTTATTTATTTAAATTGATTTTTGATTTTGGGGTATTTAAATTAAATTTTTGGTATATTTTAATTTGCCGAATCTGTGAATCAAAATAAACCCCGTTTTTACAAAAAATTTAAATTTTAGTGAAGTGTTGGTGTGATCGGTATTTAAATTAAATTTTTGATATATTTTAATTTGTCGCGATCGGTCGCTTGCCCCTCCACCTCTCTCCACCGCGAGCAACCGCACCACCACCGCCATCTTCTTCTTCTCTCTCTCTACTTCACTCACGGTCCCTCTCTCATTGTTTCTCTCTCTCTCCGCTGCTCACTCTCTCTTTGTCTCTTGTGATCTCCCTCCCTCTCGATCGTGCTCCGCTGCGAGCCTGCACGCACGCCACCACCACGAGCGTACCACAGCTGCTGCGGCTCCTCCTTCCCGCGAGCGCGCCGCAGCATGATCCTCCCTGCAAGAGCGCGAGCTCGCCACAGCACAAGCGCGAGCACAAGACCGTGCCATAGCATGAGCGCGCCTGCTCGGGAGTGCACCTGCGCACGAGCGCGAGCCTGCGCACGAGCGCGCGCCTGCACACGAGCCAGCGCCTGCGCACGAGCCCGGACCTGCGCACGAGCGGGCTCCAGCCTACTAGCGCGCAACCCACGAGCGCGCAACTGTAGTCCAGCTCGTGGGCGCACGTGCCAGCCCGCGAGCCCACTATGGCCGTGAAGCCCACTACGGCCCGCGGCCCGCGATAGCTCATGATAGCCCGCAAGTCTCTACGTAGGTAACTGACTCAGGGTTCTGATTTTGTTTTAAGTGTTTATGACCTAACTAATAACTCTTGTCTTAATAGGGAGCATTGTAGATTTATTTGAATGAATGATAGGGTTAAGTTAGAATGAGGAGAAATGGTTGGCGTATAGACGCTGCGCAAGGGCACTGCATGCCCTGCACATGGACCCTGCACATGGGTACTGCACGCCCTACACATGGACCCTGCACATACGCACTGCGCGCCTTGCAAATGGGCATTGCGCGCTGCACAGAGGAGCATTGGGCCGTGGTCCTGTTGGCCCTTGGGTGCGAGCGAGAGATTTGATTAGTGTGAGCCCTATTCGGGATTGGTTGAGTACCAACACTTGAGTCTTGTAGACATGTTGTATGCATGAACAAAATATGAGGAATTATGGTAGGGTTCTATAGGATTCAAACTACCTGATTTGCATACGTGTATTAGAAGTGATAGCCTATTCCCTATAATTGCGTAGGTTTGAAACTTGTTGATTTTTTAAATATATACATTCATAGGTGTTGGGTGTCTTGATTTACGGGAACACTTTTCTTCGCTTCATGGTATTATTGGGGAGTGCGTTATCCTCCCTCATATGGTGAGTGAGATTTATTTCAATGCTTTTGTTTAAAATATAACCCTATTTTATAACATTTTGATAAATGAGTATGATTTGTCGTGTGCTTGAAATGCTTTGATTGGTTTTGAAACTGACTTTTGGTGAACCGTTGGAGTGTCCAAAAATTGGGTTCAATTATGAAATTATGCATCCATGTGGTTGAAATGTATAAAGTATCATTTTATGTTGTATATTGCATTTGGTTTGTGAACCTAATTTCAGTACATTCTTGATACGAGATTGATTTTGGCCTTAAGGACTTTGGTATGTATTGTTCCGTAGCTACGAAGGACACCGTGAGAGCCGCTTAGTAGAGTCTGGATATGCCTAGGCCTGGGGTATTCCACGAGTTATCTTGATTTTATTAATGACACTGCACTAGCCAGGTTGAACCCGAAAAGGGGGAGGATTTGGATACTCTCTCCAAGTGTAGCACATGGACGAGGTCCGTCGCCAACGCCGGGGTAGAGAGCACTTTAAATAAATTTGCATATAACACTCCCGGTGCGTCCGTCATAGGTCGAGGTAAACCTCTTCCAGGACACTTTCGGCTGACAGCTCTATGATTTTTAATGACAGTGCTTTGGATGCATATTTGACTTGATAATGCATGCAAATGATATATTGTTGAAATGAAAAGCATGATGTTTTGAAGTATGATTTGTATACTTACGCTTTGACACTCCAGTTTTACAATTCTTATGAGACGATTGCATTGACCCACTCACTCACTGAGTATTCTTTTTCTGAGTACTCACCCCTCATTTCCCTTCTTGTTTCAGAGATAGTATTTGGCAAGGAGCGTTGCTTTTAGGATGCTTAGTATCATTGGGAGATCTGGTCTAGACTTGAGGAGTCATTGTATATTTTCGCTACAATTTCGTGAGTTAAAAATTGTATTGATGATGTATATGTATTTTGAGATCTATAGATGACCATTGTATAATTCTAGGATGACTGTACAAATATGGGTATTTAAATTGTGGAACTCTCATGTCATTGCATAACACTTACATTGAGGCAATTTCTATTCATTGTGTATGTTACTTGGGAATGTGTTATATCCTAGAAGTGTATTTTAGGACTACTCGGTGCCACCTCTAAATCACAAGAGGGGTGACTGGCGGCTGTTCATGCCTTTGACGGGGGCATGGTAGTAGAGGTCTATGGTTAGGGCTGTAAAAATTCATTTTGTTAGCCTTGCGTTGTCCTGGATTGTGCGGTATGGATGTGTTGGTCTGATGTTGAGATTTGATTTATGTATTGTGAGGCCGGGTTGACCCTATTGTACAGGTAACAGGTTAATTGCTATATGGGAAACCTCCGATATGCGGGGAGATTTTGTCCGATTTTCTGTAAAAATATAGTAAGTATTCAGGACAACGGGCAGCTACTCACGATCTCGGTTCGGGGTGTGATAGTTGACTTGGTTTCAAAGCCTAGGTTGAGAGCTATGTAGGTAGAGAGTCTTGAAAACATTCCCGAGTGTGTTTGTGTTTAAAGTCCTCAATGCATGAGAGTTTTATATAGTTATGAAGTTCGAGTAACCGTTTTGCCCCACCAGAGTCTTGTTTTTTTTTTTAGGATTTCAATCTTTGTGAGGGTAGTCAAGATGTGACTAGTCCAAATTTCTTGAATGATGCCTATTCTTTGAACGATACCTATAAGGATTCTTCTCTTGCAGAAGTATGACGACCCGACAGAGCACTCGTTTTACCCCACCAGAGGAATTAGAAGAGCCGGAGGACCGTTCCTCGACTCGTGTGCCACCACCGGCACCTACTCAGTTAGCTGCTCAGGATGAGACTCCCGTACCCACACTCGACGCCTTTTGGTAGGTGTACGAGTGGTACGCTTCTCATGGAGTCCAGATTCCGCCCCTACCACCTCCTACAGCGGTGCCTGCACCTGCCGCAGCGCTAGTTCCTTCGGCACTGGTTCCACCACCGGTGGCCAGTCCTTCTATCTTGTCAGAGCCGAGTGAGACCACATCGGCTACTCTTAGACGGGTATATGAGTTGACTCAGTTGGTTAAGGAGGCCCGTCAGCTGGGGTGCACTGATTTCATAGTGCTTGGTGATATTGCGGCAGCCAAGCATTGGATCAACCGCACCTGTAGGATTTTGACCGATCTAGGGAATGGAGAGGAGCTCTGCCTGAAAGTGGCATAGCGATTATTAGAAGGAGAGGCCCTCTTATGGTGGGAGGCCCTCACTGATGAGGTGACAGAGCCGCTGCGGTGGGACGACTTCCTTCGGGAGTTTGACCGCAGATTCTTCCCACTCTACCAACAGGACCGGATGAGGTCAGAGCTGGGATGGCTTACACAAGGGTCCAGATCTGTCTCAGAGTATGAGGCAGACATGCGGAGTCTTGCCGCATTTGTACGGATCTGGCCACACCTCAGTATTTGCACTTCAAATTCGAAGACAGTCTTAGCCTCAGCATAAAGAAGTATATGACTGTTATTCCACAGTTTACACTAGCCGAGGTGATAGACTCTGCTCACAGCATGGAGGCTTTGGTCCGTGCCGTGACTAGGCAGAGAAAGAATAGAGAGCTAAAGAGAAAGAAAGAGAAGTCTTATTCTGCGCAAAACTCCAAGTAGGGCAGGGGATCCAGCTCGCACAAAGACGGATTTGGATCTAGATCTTCTAACCTGGGATGGGACAGTACTCCCAATGGTTCAGACACCCGGCATCGACTCACCCTACACAGTATACTACTCAATGGCATCCTTATTGCCGCAGGTGCAATAAGTCCCATTCGATAGGAGCTTGTTCAGTGTCAGTCACTTGCTTCCACTGTGGGAAGTCGAGCATATCAGGAGTTCCTACCCTGAGTTAGGACGCAGGGGACAGAGTTCACAGAGCCGCACTAGTACTCTTCATATGGGTCAGCATGGGCAGCCAACTCGACCAGCATCTTCTATTCCCAGGGTGACCACCGGGAGTAACACAGTGCAGACCCAAGCACGACAGCAGCCTAGGGCTCAGGCCCAGGTTTATGCCATGACGCAGGAGGATGCCCAGGCAAACCTCGACATCATCATGGGTATTCCTCCTTCTGATCCTGTAGAATAAGATCTTTATTCGTATTTCTACTTCTTTTGGGGATGTCAGTATTGTATCATGATAGTTGTATAGGTATTTTATGTTGTGTACCCTTTTGTCGACATGATACTACTCTGACATCTTTGTACACTGAAGTTGTAAAATCCTTAGAGATTCAACTATTTTGATATATATATATAATATATATATATATATCAAATTTGAAATTATTCTAAATCTATATGCATTTTGTTCAATGATAGGTACTCTACCTATCTTCGGAATAGATGCTTATATCCTTATTGACTTGGGTCTGAGTGTTCAATTCTCCCGACATTCTGACAGGCCGCTCTCACCTTTGGACGAGGAGATATTGGTCATCACTCCTCTGGGTGAGCATATTGTGCGCGGCACAGTGTATAAAGAATGTGAGATCAAAGTTGGGGATACAGTGCTAAAGGCCGATCTAATGCCTCTCGCCATGACTGATTTTGATACCATCTTGGGGATGGATTGGCTACATATGCATCGGGCTTCAGTTGACTACATTAAGAAGCAGGTGGTGTTTCGAAGACCCGATCAGCCAAAGTTGATTTTTGACGACGAGAGATAGGTTTTACCCCACTATGTCAGTTCAGTTTTGGAGGCCTAACGCATGATTCACCGTAGGTGTGCGGCATATCTAGCTCACATCATAGACACCACTGCTCAGGGACCGAGACTTGAGGATGTTCCAGTGGTATAGGAGTTTACTGATGTTTTCCCCGAGAAGCTACTCGGATTACCACCGGTTTGGAAGTTTGACTTTGAGATCGATTTAGCTCTAGGGACTACCCTTATCTCTATGCCGCCATACAAGATAGCACTGGCTGAGCTGAGAGAGCTCAAGGTCCAGCTGCAGGAGTTGCTAGATAAGGGGTTTATCTGTCCTAGCACGTCACCTAGGGTGCTCCAGTGCTGTTTGTAAAGAAAAAGGACGGCTCACTGAGATTGTGTGTGGATTACAGGTAGCTTAATTGGGTGACTGTGAAGAACAGATATCTACTGCCTCGTATAGATGATTTGTTTGATCAATTGCAAGGTGCCCGAGCTTTCTTGAAAATTAATCTTCGATCGGGATATCAGTTGTAGATTAGGACTCCAAATGTGCCAAAGACAGCTTTCCATACTCGATACGGGCACTATGAATTCCTTGTCATGCCGTTTGGGCTGACTAATGCCCCAGCTGCGTTCATGGACTTGATGAATAGAGTTTTTCACGACTATCTGGACTAGTTTGTCATAGTCTTCATAGACGATATACTGATGTATTCGCGGAGTGACAAAGATCATGTTCAACATCTTCGTACTGTTTTACAAAATGTGAATTTTGGTTAAGACAGGTTGGATTTTTGAGACATTTCGTTTCTGTAGAGGGGATTTTTGTCGACCTGCAGAAGGTCAATGCTATTATGAGATGGGAGCAGCTACAGATAGTGACTGAGATCAGGAGTTTTTTTGGTCTGACAGGGTATTACCGCAGATTTGTTGAGGGGTTTTCCCGGATAGCTGCACCATTGTCTAGATTGATGCGAAAGGGTGTCAAGTTTGTATGGGATAACCGTTGTGAGGCAAGTTTTCAGGAGCTCAAACAACGGTTAACTATAGCTCCGATTTTGGCACTTCCTACCAGCAGTCAGGAGTACACAGTGTACAGTGATGCTAGCCGACAAGGGTTGGCTTGTGTTTTGATGCAAAATGGTCGGGTGATCACCTACGCTTCTAGACAATTGAAGAAACATGAGGTGAATTATCTGACACACGATCTGGAGCTTGCGGTCATAGTCTTCGCATTGAAGATATGGCATCATTACTTGTACGGGGTGACTCGCCGGGTGTATACAAATCATAAAAGTCTGAAATAGTTATTCACCCAGCGTGAACTTAACCTGAGACAGAGGAAATGGTTGGAACTTCTCAAATATTATATCTTGTCATTGATTATCATTCGGGCAAGGCCAATATGGTTGCTGATGCCTTGAGCCGGAAATCAGCTTCATCGTCTCAGGAGAACGATATGGCATACCTCACTTGTTTGATGGGACTCCAGGATTTGGGAGTCAGATTAGCTAGTGATGATCAAGGTACTCTACTAGCCAGGTTTGAGGTTAGGCCGACGCTATTGGACCGTATCAGGGAGCTTCAGGGCACTGATACCGAACTCCAGGCTCTTACTGAGAGAGCCTGCAGAGGTGATATAGATAATTTTAGAGTCCATAGTGATGGATTTCTGACTTATCGAGATAGAGTGGCTATACCCGCCGTTGAGAATCTCTACAGGTCCATATTAGAGGAGGCACACTCCTCGGCCTATGCCTTGCACCCGGGTAGTACAAAGATGTATCGAACTATTCGGGGCAGCTATTGGTGGCCAGGTATGAAGAGGGACATTGCGGAGTTTGTAACTAGATATTTAGTTTGTCAGCAGGTGAAGGCTGAGCATCAGAGGCCAGCGGATTTACTACAGCCTCTTCCCATTCCCGTATGGAAGTGGGAACATGTGACTATGGACTTAGTTATGGGATTGTCACGAACTCAGGCCAGATATGATTGCCATTTGGGTGGTAGTCGATTGACTCACCAAGTCCACTCATTTTATCTCGATGTGCAGCGACTCTCCATTGGAGACATTGGCACGTCTGTATATTGACAAAATAGTCAGACGGAATGGAGTTTTCATGTCCACAGTCTCAGATAGAGATCCGAGGTTTACTTCTCGATTTTGGCCCAAGCTATAGGAAGCTTTGGGTACGCGGCTCAGTTTTAGTATAGCATATCACATACAGACAGATGGTCAGTCGGAGAGAACCATTCAGACGCTTGAAGATTTGCTTCGGGTTTGTGTCATGGATTTTTGGGGTAGTTGGAACATGCATTTACCGCTGGTGGAGTTTGCATATAATAATAACTATCAAGCTAGCATAGGTATGTCACTCTATGAGGCACTCTACGGTAGGAAGTGTCGTACCCCGTTGTACTGCGATGAGGTAGGCGAGAGACACCTTACCAATGTTGAGTTAGTTGAGGAAACTAAGGAAAAGGTCATGGTGATCCGTGAGCGGTTGAAAGCTGCCCAAGACAGATAAAGGGCATATGCGGATCAGAGACGCCGGCCTTTAGAGTTTGAGGTGGGTGATATGGTGTTTTTGAGGATTTCTCCCTTGAGGGGACTCATTCGACCTAGGCAGCGGGGCAAATTGAGCCCCAAGTATATTGGCCCGTTCTGTATCCTCCGTAAGGTTAGGAGCGTGGCATACAAACTAGAGTTGCCAGACGAGTTATCTCGGATCCATGATGTCTTCCATGTATCAGTGTTGAGGAAGTACATCCTAGATCCTTCGCATATTTTAGAGCCTCCACCAGTTGAGTTACGAGAGAACCTTAGTCTTCCAGTTCAGCCCATGGCTATTCTAGATCAGCAGGTGAGGAAGCTACGGAGCAAGGAAGTCTCGTTGGTCAGAGTCTTGTGGAGGAGTGACCAGGTCGAGGAGGAGACCTGGGAGCCCGAGGAGGCTATGAGGAGACAACACCCCCATTTGTTTGTTATTTAGTCCTCTTTTAGTTTCGAGAAAGAAACTTGTTTTTAGGGGTTAGAAAATGTAACACCAACACTGCGGTGTCTGTAATTTAATTATATAGAGAGAAATTTTATTTATTTAAATTGACTTTTGATTTTGGGGTATTTAAATTAAATTTTTTGTATATTTTAATTTGTCGAATTTGCGAATTGAAGTAAACCCCGTTTTTATAAAAAATTGAAATTTTAGTGAAGTGTGGGTGTGAAAACATATATATATATATATATATATATAAATATATATAAATACAAAAAAAGGAGAGAGAGGAGATGCTGTGTTTTGGAGTGAAATGCAACCCCTCCCCCTTTTCCCAATTAGGGTTGGAAACCCTAATTTTAATTTTTTTTTCTCTCTCACTCTTCCTCTTTCTCTCTCTTCCAGACTCTTCACCTCCCATGGCTGCCTTCTTCCTCCGCCGCGATCGGTCGCTCGCCCCGCCACCTCGAGCAACCATACCACCACCACCATCTTCTTCTTCTCTCTCTCTACTTCGCTCACGGTCTCTCTCTCTCCGCTGCTTACTCTCTCTCTATGTCTCGTGATCTCCCTCCCTCTCGATTGCACTCCACTGCGAGCCTCCACGTACGCCACCACCACGAGAGCACCACAGCCGCTGCGGCTCCTCCCTCCCACGAGCGTGCCGTAATGTAATCCTCCCTGTACGAGCGCGTCGCAGCACAAGCTTGAGCGTATGACCATACCACAGCGTGAGCGCACTTACGTACGGGCGCGCACCTACCTACTAGCGCGCAACCCGCAAGTGTGCGACTGCAGTTCAGCTCTCGGGCGCACGTGCCAGCCTACGAGCCTACCAGCCCACGACAGCCCACAAGCCCACGCAGCCTATGAGCCCACTGCGGCCTGCAGCCCGCGAGTCTCAGCGTAGGTAACTGACTTAGGGTTTTGATTTTGTTCTAAGTTTTTATGACTTAACTAATAAATCTTGTCTTGATAGAGAGTATTGTAGATTTTACAGTATGCGAGGAAACATTCGGACGAAAGTCTACTCTCCGAGAAAACCTTAGGTGAAAAAAATTTCTTACCCATTCGATTTATTTGAATGAATGTTAGGGTTAAGTTAGAATGAGGAGAAATGGTTGGCGTGCAGGCGCTACGTGCCCTGAGTCCTGCTCAAGGGCGTTGTGCACCCTGCACATGGGCACTGCGCGCCCTGCACATGGACCCTGTACATGGGCACTATGTGCCTTGCACATGGACCCTGCACATGGGCATTGCATGCCTTGCACATGGGCGCTACGCATTGCACAGTGGAGTGCTGGGCTGTGGCCCCTGCTGGCCCTTGGGTGCGAGCGAGAGATTTGATTGGTGTGAACCCTGTGCGGGATTGGTTGAGTACCAACACTTGAGTCTTGTAGACATGTTGTATGCATGAACAAAATATAAGGAATTAGGGTAGGGTTCTAAAGGATTCGAATTACTTGATTTGCATACGTGTATTAGAAGTGATAGCCTATTTCTTATAACTGCGTAGGTTTGAAACTTGTTGATTTTTTATATATATACATTGATAGGGGAACACTTTTCTTCGCTTCGTGGTATTATTGGGGAGTGCGTTACCCTCCCTCATATGGTGAGTGTGATTTATTTCAATACTTTTGTTTAATATGTAAACCCTATTTTATAACATTTTGATAAATGAGCATGATTTGTCGTGTGCTTGAAATGCTTTGATTGGTTTTGGAATGACTTTTTGTGAACCGTTGAAGTATCCAAAAATTGGGTTGAATTATGAAATTATGCATCGATGTGGTTGAAATGTATATTGTGCCATTTTACGCTGTGTATTGTATTTGGTTTGTAAACCTGATTTCGGCACATTCTTGATACGAGATTGATTTTGGCCTTGAGGACTTTGGTATTCATTGTTCCGTAGCTACGAAGGACACCGTGAGAAGTGCTTAGGTAGCGTCCGGATATGCCTAGGCCTGGGGTATCCCACGAGTGGTCTTGATTTTATTAACCACACGGTACTAGCTAGGTTGAACCCGAAAAGGGAGAGGATTTGGATACTCTCTCCAAGTTTAGCACCCAGACGAGGTCCGTTGCCAATGCCGGGATAGAGAGCACTTTAAATAAATTTGCATATAACACCCCCAGTGTGCTTGTCAGAGGTCGAGGTAGACCTCTGCCAAGACACTTTCGGCTGGTAACTCTATAATTTTTAATAATAGTGCTTTGGATGCATATTTGACTTGATAATGTGTGCAAATGATATATTGTTGAAATG
This sequence comes from Dillenia suffruticosa, assembly GCA_033439265.1. NCBI lineage: Eukaryota > Viridiplantae > Streptophyta > Magnoliopsida > Dilleniales > Dilleniaceae > Dillenia > Dillenia suffruticosa. The sequence continues at coordinate 18,067,715 of JAVTVX010000015.1, read as the reverse complement.
AAAAGTATGATGATTTGAAGTATGATTTGTATACTTACGCTTTAACACTCCAGTTTTACAATTCTTATTAGACGATTGCATTGACCCACTCACTCACTGAGTATTCTTTCCCTGAATACTCACCCATCATTTCCCTTATTGTTTTAGAGAGTATTTGGTAGGGAGCATTGCTTTTAGGATGCTTAGTATCATTGGGAGATCTGGTCTGAACTTGATGAGTCCTTATAAATTTTCGTTACAATTTCGTGAGTTAAAAATTGTATTGATGATGTCTATGTATTTTGAAGTCTATAGATGACCATTGTATAATTCTGGGATGACTGTACAAATATAGATATTTAAATTGTGGAACTCTCATGTCATTGCATAACACTTGCATTGAGGCAATTTCTATTCATTGTGCATGTTACTTGGGAATGTGTCATATCCTAGAAGTGTGTTTTAGGACTGCTCGGTGCCACCTCTAAATCATAGGAGGGGCGACTGGCGACTGTTCATACTTTTGACGGGGGCAGGACAGTAGAGGTCTATGGTTAGGACTGTGGAAATTCATTTTGTTAGCCTTGCGTTGTCCTGAATTATACAGTATGGATGTGTTGGTCTGATGTTGAGATTTGATTTATATATTGTGAGGCCTGGTTGGCCCTATTGTATAGGTAGCAGGTTGATTGCTATATGAAAAATTTCCGATATGCGGGGAGGTTATACCTGATTTTCTATAAAAATATATCCGACATTCAGGATAACGGGCGGCTGCTCACGATCCCGGTTCAAGGCGTGACAATTTGAGCTTACCTGTTCAGCCCGTGGTCATCCTTGACCTCTAGATTAGGAGACTGTGGAGCAAGGAAGTCCCGTTAGTTCATGTTTTGTGGCGGAGCGACCAGGTCGAGGAGGAGACCTAGGAGCCGGAGGAGACTGTGAGGGGATAGTACCCTCAGTTGTTCACTGTATAGTTTTCCTTTCCTTGTATGGTTTCCTTTTAATTTCGGGGACGAAACTTGTTTTTAAGGGGTTAGGAAAATGTAACACCGACCCTTGATATATCCTATGGTGTATTCCAGTTTATGTATGTATATATATATATATATATATATATATATAATGTTTCCACGACTACGTTCATAAATTTTCAATAAGAAATTTTTTGATAAAACGACCCAATAAATTTACCGGTAAAAATGTAAACTTGGGTCAGTTTGACTCAAAGAGACTCAATAATCTTAGTTTCACATTTAATAAATTTAATTAGGCCTAACATGAAATTTTGGGTTTAATATGTAATTATAAAAATTTTTAGGGGCCAAATTTAATTTTTTATAATTTAAAGGACTTGTTAGCAATTTTGGGTCTAATGTGTAATTTTTGAAACTTGATCCAAGGGTAAGAAATTGCTTGAAGTTGCATGCAAATATAAGCTCTTGGATTGAGATAGTGGATGATAAGACCTTTCCAATGATTAAAGTGTGGAAGCAAATCAAGGGTAGAGATTTTGCATGGAGAAGTTCAAGACTTGTGGACCTTAGATCATAGTTGAGTGCAATTAGGATTTAATGACCAACAAGTATCTTGTTGCTTCCTTGTCCAAACCGTGGGAGGAGAAAGCTCCATTTTCTCCACAAAAGCACACTCATATTCTTACATAAATCCCACCTATTCTCATCCTAGAACAACATACTACAAGGCTAGGACCAAAAGAGAACATTTTTTAGTGAGAACGAGAGCAAAACCAAGAGCCTCAAAGAGAGGAAATCTGAAATTTCAGCAACCCTTCTTCAAGCTTCCTTAGGTTAGAACATGTTCTTTCTTCATTTTCTTTAGCACATGTCGATTTAAGCAAAGCTAAGCCTTGTCTCATGATTTTAAGGAAGGCCAAATCAAGTTGCAATGAAGGAAGAAAGGGCCTTGAGGTGAAGAAAGGGCCTGGAGTTGAAGATTGGTGGACTTAAAATTCCAAGCTTTAGGTAAAGAGATTTCTGTCCTATTTTAAATTCTGTTCTTAGTTCTGTCTGTGACTTTACCTTTGTTTTGATGTATCTTACAGTCTAAATTAGCAAATGCTAGGTCTTATCTTTCCAACAAGATAAGAACCACCTTAATCTGATACTTATGCCAAAAGTTATGACACTTTTCCTGAAACGCAACAGAAAGTTGTTCTGTTTCGGAATATAAAAACAGTGTGTAATAACGACCCTTTTCCAGTCCTATTTTAGAGAAATCTAAAACATAAAAGTTGTAGATATCACCCTTGCCTACAACATGTAAAATTATCAGCCAATCCGCACAAGGGAATCAAAAGTTATACCCTTTTTCCTAAAAACGTTTTGACAGAAACGTTGTTTCCCATTGAAACCTGACAGTTCTGATCATGAATTATTTCAACCCCTTTCTCGGCATAATTGAGTAAAACTCAAAACATGAAAGTTGTAGATTTATGTCTTAGGTATAACATGTTTAAATGTCATTAAGTTTGGATACGTAGGGTGAAAGTTACAGTTTCTGCACAAAAATAAGACAGAATCTGAATAAAGAATGCGACAGAAACAAAATGAGTATTTTCGGAAATTCTGTGATGAGATTTTGAGAAAATGTATAAATGAAAATTATAGGGCCCAACATTTCCTACAACATATCAAAATTTCCCTTAATTTGGAGCTGTGTGCAAAGAGCTAAGTCATTTATACCATTGTCCGTGCAGCGATTTTGACCAGACCAAACTTTGAAAATTTTGATATTTTTGTACAAATACACTTAGGGATTTATTTAAAATGCCCTAAAACTTGGCCCTAGACTAAGAAATTGCTAAGTGCAATTTATTACATATATTTTCCTATAATGACATATGTGTGCATATATAATCATTGTAGTGACGTGATTGGTGATCGATTCGAGGGAGTTCCATTTGCTGTTATAGTGGTATTGAGGGGAGTGATTTACCCTCCCTCATACTGTGAGTGAGACTTTGATATCTACTATTGATTGACAAATCATGTTTTGTCGATTTTCAAACGACATGATTTCTATACGTGTGAAAACTGAATTTTTGGATTTTGATAAGTATATATACATATTTTTGTGATTATTGGAGTGTCCCAACTGCTAATTTTATTGATATGCATCCATGAATTTGATAACAGGATATTATGCCACTTTTTTTTGACATATTGACATGTTTTAATGCTTTCACTGTATTAGCACATGGTTTTGATACGATGCATGGGGCTGCCGATGTGATGAAGTGATGCATGGGGTTACGTGCCCGGCCGACTTGATGATATGGTGATATGCTTCCTATAGCATTTTGTAACTACGAAGGACATTTGGTAGAGGCACCTCTTGTGCCCGGATATGATTCGGCTGGAGGTATCCACCAAATTGTCATGTGTATGGTTGTCCCAAGTTGACCCTCATCGATGAGGACGTGAGTTTACCTCTGTCTAGCACTGGGCGGGGCATCATACACGGCCGACTATTATATATATATATATATATATATATATATATATATATATATATATATATATATATATATATATATATATTGTTATTATTATTTATAGGTTAGTTAGAGTAGTTTGTGGCCAACATTAGGATAGAGAGTCATTATTTGATATTTGCATTGTGAAAACCCCCAATGCGCCCGTCTTTGGTCGAGGTAGACTATTACCGGGATTGTTTGTTCGGCTGGCTCTACATATATGACTTGATACATGGATGGATGCATAGGTTATTTTTCGATGTGTGCCTTGAGCTATGTTAATACTGCACGTTGTTTTTCGCACACTTGATATTGTATTACATGCCTAGACACTCCAAGTTCACATTTGATATTTATAGCACGATGTCAATCCCCTCACTTGCTGAGTATCCTTCCATAGATACTCACCCCTCACTTTCCCTTTCACAGGTATAATCTTAGATCGAGGGAATGGTAGAGATTTGATTTCGTTGGACTTATATTGGAGACTGAGCTGGGGTATGGTTACCCGTTTCTTCCGTTATATTCAATTTGAGGTTATCATATTATTTTGGAGTATTTAGTTTGACCATTGTACTTATTTGCTTGGGGATGACTGCATATTACTATTGGTGCATGTAAATGGTAACTCTCATCTTGGATTTACATATTTATGCATTTGAGGCACATTGAGTTATTTTACTTTTATTACTTGGGAACTCATGTGATTTTATAAACTGATTTGGCATATGTGTTTTTAGCCTTACGATGCCTTGATGTCTCGGAGGGTTGTGCCTGTGCATTGAGATGTCGCGGCGGTTGCTCACGTGCTCAACCCGAGGGTGGGTCGGGGCGTGACACTTTTTGTTGTGATGATTGCGAATTTGCCAAGCACAAATGTGCCGATAAGCAATACAAAAACTCTTAATCCTTTTTCACTTATTCATAGTTATATTTGGGGACCCTCTACAAGTTTGAAAATTTCATGTGCAAAGTGGTTTGTTTCATTTATTGATAACTGTACACGAGTAATGTGGATCTATTTTTTGAAAAATAAATATGATGTTGGCATTGTTTTTCCCAATTTTTACAACATGACAAAATGCAGTTTGATGTGAGAATTAAGTGATTTTGTTATGATAATGTCAGATACTATTTCAATCAATTTTCTCTCTCTCTGTCTCTCTCTCTTTTTCTTTTTAAAAGGAAGGGATCATTCACGAGTCTTCTTATATTATGACTTCACAACAAAATGAATTCGCCGAGCATAAAAATGGTTATCTTCTAGATGTCACAAGAGTTTTATTATTTCATAGAAATATACCTAAACAATATTGGAGAGAATCCATTTTAACTGCTACACATCTTATTAATAGACTTCCAACTCGGGTCCTTGACTTCAAAAGTCCAATTGAGTTTCTCACAATGTTTTTTTTCCCAACTTGATTAGCTTATTTTCATTGGGCATTCTTCCACACAAAATGGTTATAAGTGTTTCCACCCTATACTAGAAATTTTTTTGTCTCTGCTGATGTTACATTTATTGAAAATAAGTCCTTTTTTTTGTCCAACATTCCTATCTTCATGGGGGAGAACATGAGTGAAGATAAAACAAAGGACTTGTTTCTTCTTGATTTTTCTTGGTTAGCTTGTTGAATCTTTGTCTCCATTTAAACTCATTTCAAAGTCATTTGTTGAGTCATTCATTTAACCTACTATTGAGTCACCCAAGTCATGTGAAGTGATGAAAGATAAGGGGAAACTAGACAATACTCAACCATTGCATGTCTATTATGAGAAGAAAATTCTAGTTTATCAATCAGTACAAGTACAATCTCCTATTTGTGCTACTGTCCAAATACTCAAAACTATTTCAACACCAGAACCTATACTAAACATCTATTGTACCCATTCTTGACCTACCAAAATCTTTCTCAAAGCCATAAAGCCCTCTCAAGCAACCTTTACCTAATTCCCATTCTGAGAAATCTATCTGAGGTATTAGGGAGCAAGAAGTCAAAGAATGCGATGAAAGTAAAGATGGAAGCTCTCAAAAAGAATGACATAAAGGTTGGTCGAACTACTGAGAGGAAAGAAATTGATGGGTTGTAGATAGATTTTCATTGTGAAGTATAAGTTAGATAACTTACTAGAAAGATACAAAGTAAGGTTAGTTGTCAAAGGGTATACTATCATTGATTATATTGAGACATTTGCTCCGGTTGTAAAGATGAATAAAGTATGGGTCCTTTCGTCATTGGTCACCAATTTTGGGTGGAATTTACAACAATTTGATGTTAAGAATACATTTCTCCACAGTGAGGAAGAGATCAATATGGAAGTTCCTCTAAGCTTTGAATCTAAAGAGGGAATGGTGTGTAAGTTGAAGAAAGCTCTCTATGGCCACAAACAATCACCAAGAGAGTGGTTTGGAAGATTCACCAAGATGATGACTACCTTGAGATATAAATAGAGTCAAGGCAACTATTCTTTGTTTGTGAGACACTCAAATTCAAGGAAAGTGACAACCTTGTTGGTGTATGTTGATGGGGAAATGATGTAACACCGATACTCGGTGTATTACATATTGTACTCCTCATTATCTCATATATGATATATTTTCATTTTCATATAGAGAAAAATCTCTCAGAATTTTTTTTTTCGATTTATAATACTCTTAAAAAATTTTGACGAAATTACCGAAAGCTAAAAAAAAAAAATTTCCCCTCCATGCCATTTTAAAATCTACACGTGCAATCTCGACCCCGATGAAATTTCATGTGCTAAATTAACTTAAAAAGTTAAGAGAACTCGAATTCGGGCAACTCTCTATTGTTTGAGAAGAAACACCCGATACTTAATCGCCGGAGATGAAAATTTATCCTAACCGAGCTAAATTTAATTCTACCCGTGCAAAACTGCTAAAATTTCACCAGAAAGTCTAAATTAGGCTAAATTAACATTTTATCAAGTTAAAATGCAATTTCGAGAAATTTACCAAAATTCGCCCTAAATGAAAGGAAATTGACACTACGTGCTAAAATGAAATCCACAAGTGCAAATTTGATGCCGTCAGATTTACATATGTAAAATTCACTCTAGAAGTCAAGGGTCAAGGAATTTTGGCAAAACGCAAGGCGGAAAATAAAAATCGCCCTAAAAACCCTAATGCTTTTAAGGACGATTTGGAAGGTCAAATGACTTCATTTGTGTGCGAGACCAACTCTATTGGATTCAGTGCGAAAAACTAAATCAAATGGGTAAATTTGAATTTCTTGGATTTCGGGTCAAATATTGACCCCGCAGTGCGTTACGCGAAAATCGAGATAGAAATTTTCACGTAAATTTAAAAAGGGTCCTCATATGCAATTTAGAAAAAGGTGGGAAACAAGGTACTATTCAAGCATAGGGGTGCTTGACTTATTGTAATTAAATCAATTGTGAAAGTTGGATAGAGAAAAGGTAGAAAATCTTGAGCCATTGGATTAGGTGGTTGGGAGACAAGGCTTTAATGAAGCAATTAATGAAGCTTGACTTGTAGGACTTGAGAAAGAGAGTATAGTGAGAGAACAAGAACCAAACAATTCTTCTTCATCCTCAAAACCGTGAGGCACCCAAGGAAGAACCAAGAAACTCCATCTTTTTCTTCTTCTACCTCCATGACCAAGAGCTTGTCTTGAAGGGGGATTTGATTTCTCCAAACAGCAAACCAATGTTTTTACATAAATTCATTGCTCACAAACCCTAGTATAACATATCCAAAAATTGAGAGGAAAGGAGAAGCCTAACCATGTGGATCTAGAGAGAGACTAAAAGCTTCAAGGAGGTAAGAAATTCTGCATTTGCTGAATTCTTTTCTAGGGCTTCGTTTGAATGCTTGAATGTGATGTTTTGAGTATGATTCTATAACCTAGAGCCTAAGTGGAACCCATTAGAACATGAGGAATGAGTGCAGAAAAAATCTGAACCTTGCTTGGCCAAGAAATTAAATGAAAACTTTGAAAATTTCTACAAATAGGACATTCTGACCATATTGTGATGTTTTGGTGGTAACATTTCCCACACAAAGGAAAACTAAGCTAGGTTAATTTCAAGTGAAACTAGACTCACAGAGCTTTAAAATGATTCATTGCATTCTGATGAGAATTGGATTTATTATGATTTTTCAAAGTTTAGTATTCTGTACAAAAATTTTTGTTTTGTCCTGCTTTGGCTTTGTTTCTGTCAGTGACTTAGCCTCTATTTTGAGAAATCTTATGGTCTGAATTATCAAATGTTCCAGTTATGTAATTTGTAGATCTTGGTCTTTCCAACGAGATAAGAATCACCTTAATCCGATTCTTGTGTCAAAAGTTATGGCAATTTTCCTAAAAACTCAACAGAAGGTTGTCCTATTTCAAACCCTAAGAACAATGTATAAAAACGACCCTCTTCCAGTCCTCTTTTGGGGAAGCGCAAAGAATAAAGGTTGTAGATATCCATCTCAGCTACAATACATTAAACTTTCAGCCAATTCAGACAAGGGAATAAAATGTTATACCCATTTTACTAATGCGGTGTTGACAGAAATTCTGTTTTCCAACTAAAACCTGCCTATTCTGATCATGATCCATTTCAACCTCCCTTCTAGGCACAACTGAGAGAAACTCAAAACATGAAAGTGGTAGGCCTCTGTCTTGGGTATGATATGTTAAAATTCCATTAAGTTTGGATAGGTATAGTGAAAGTTATGGCTTTTGCACTAAAATGGGACAGAATCTGAATTTAGAATGCAACTGAAACAAAATAAGGATTTCTGGGAATTTTGTGATGTGATTTTGAGAAAGTGTATAACATGAAAGTTGTAGGTCGTAAAGTTACCTACAACATATCAAACCTTTGCCTGATTTGGACTTATATATAAAACGTTATGCAAATTTTTGTAGGACTGCGCAAAGTGGCACCAAAGTGGAGAACTATAAGTGAACTTGTTAGGTGACTTTTGCCCAAGCCGTTAAAGAAAGCTCATTATATCACAATTGTGGTTCATTTGGGAGTGCTATACTCTCCCTACAGTGAGTGGGACTCTAATCTCATGCATAAAAAGTGAAACTTGATTTTTGTCGTGTTTTCAACAAAACATGCTTTTGATATGTATGACTTGTCGTGTGCCACTAGATTTCGAATTTGTTGTAACTATTGGAGTATCGTGAAATCAGGTTTTCTATGAATATGCATCCATAAATTTTATTCAACTAAAATGGTGTCATGTTTTATGATTCATATGACCCAATATAGCACATTTATTAAGACTATAGTTTCTATATCACTGATTTAGGGTCGTGTGACCATGGGATGACTGTTATGATATGATTTCATCCCGAGAGGACGACCGTAGCTATAGGGGACGTTTGTTATGGCGTTGTGTATGCGTCTGGGTACATTTTGCGCAGAGGTACCCGCAAACGTCTGGTATATGGGTATAGGCGCGACCGGTTGAACCCGTAAGGGGGAAGACATGTGTGACGCCACTATTTAGCACCGGGTGGGGTCCTATACGTGATTTGATCTATGTATGAGCTAGCCTCAGTGAAGCTTATGGCTAACGTCGGGGTAGAGAGCAACTTTTGAACATTTATGTATAATAAAACCCCCGATGCGCCTGTCATTAGTCATGGTTGACCTTTACCAGGATTATATTCGGCTTGCTTTAAAAATACTTGATTTTGAATGGATGAATATATATATGATACCGTGTGATAGACTAGATGATTTCATTTTACTAAACATACCATGTTTTACTATGAGATATGAATTATTGTTTACGAATAATCATGTTTGATACTCCAATGGTTCACACACACACTATTTATACTTGATATTGATCCCCTCACTCACTGGATATCTCCTTTGATACTCACCCCTCTCATTTCCTTTCTTAGACAAGGTTATTGTGATAGAGCGATGCGTCGGGCTCTAGACGTCTTTTGTCGTGTATTTGTAGATTTACGTATTCACTACGGTAAGATCTAAATTTCATTTGAAATATGAGATCGGTGTTGTATATCAACCCTGCGAGGTCTTGATATTGAGGTCCGTAAATGGATATGTACATTTTATGGGATGACTATATAAATTGTTGATATTTATTTATGAAACTCTCATATTGACTCATTACACCTGCATTGAGGCACTTGAAAGCATTTAACCTCTTAACTTAGGAATTTGTTGTACACATGCATAAAATTTTAGGCACATTCGGTGTGGAGGTTGCTCATGCTCTAGTTGGGCATGACAATAGAGGTTTGTAGTTTGGACTGCTAGTGTTCATGATAGCATTGCATTGTCCTGTTTTGTACGCTATGGATTGATTGGTATTATACGAATGTGGTTGATTTGTTGTGAGGTCGGGTTGACCCATTCATTTAGGTTATAGGATGATCATTCAATATACCGGTTGCTTTGTACATGGGAGACCTCCGAAATATTGAGAGGTTTTGCCCAATTTTCTATAGAATGTAGCTAGCATCAAGGACAACGGATGGTTGTTCACGACCCCAGTTTAGAGCATGACAAATGATGCAAGAGAGATGGATAATTTAAAATGATGTCTTTTGAAAGAATTTGATATTAAGGAACTTGGAAAAATGAAATAATTCTTAGGTTTTGAAGTAACACGTTTGAAACAATAGATCTTTATTTCTCAACATAAGTATATACTTGATTTGCTAAAGGAAATGGGGAAGTTGGGTTGTAAGTTGATTGACACACCCATTGAGTTCAATCATGGATATGTGATGCTTTAGATGATCTGTGGTTGATAGAGGCTCGTACCCGAGGTTTGTTAGGAGGCTGATCTATTTAACACATATGAGACTAGATATTGTATTTGCAGTGAGTGTTGTTTGTAGATTTATGCATATCATAAAGAAATGCATCTTAAAGCAGTTCGTAGAATCTTGCAATATTTAAAGGGTAACCCTAGATGAGGTATTTTGTTCAAGAAAGGGAGAAGCATGATGCTAGAGACCTATACCAATGTTGATTATGCTAGGTTATGGGATAATAGGAGGTCAACTTTAAGGTATTGTACTTTCTTATAATATGGACGAGTAAGAAACAAAAGGTGGTTACAAGATCAAGTGTAGAGTCTAAATTTAGGTCAATGGCATTGGAAATATGTGAACTAATCTAGCTAATGATAATTCTTCACGATCTGAAGATAAAATGAGAAGGGTCAATGAGGTTGTATTGTGACAACAAATCTACCATTAGCTTTGCTCATAATCCCATACAACATGATCAAACAAAATACATAGAAGTTGATAGACATTTATCAAGGAGAAGCTTGATAGCAGCTTAATATGTATGCCATTCATTTCAACAAAGGGTCAATTAGCAGACGTACTCACCAAGAGGCTACCAAGCACTCTGTTTCAAGACATTGTTAGAGAGCTCTGAATGGAGAATATCCATTCACCAACTTCAGGGAGAATGTGGCCTTCTTAGGAAAGTTGTGATTGTGTGGCTTTTTGAGTCCTTGAATTATAAGATTGACTCTAGGGATTGATTCCTTGAATTATGGGATCAATATAGAATTGATCTTGGGTAATTTTCTATTTTGTAGGATTTGATTAGATTATTTCCTATTTTTGTAATTTAGAATAGTTTTTATTTTTTCATGATTTGACCATATAGTTTCATAATTCTTATAATTTAGAATATTTTATAAATTGTCATGTACAATTTCATTCAGTTAATGAGAAATACAGAGTCCACATTTTGTGTCTACTGTACAAATGATGTTTTGATGTTGATCACACAAGATATTTTGAAGAAACTAACGATGAACAATCTAGAAATAGACAAACAATTGAGCACTAAGTATCTAGGTCGAGTGCACAGGTTGACCCATCAAGGTTTACGCCTTAGGAAAGGAAGCTTATTAGACTTACCATGTAACACCGACACCTCGGTGTACTCACTATTGTACTTCTCTTCGTTCTATACATACTATTACTCATATTTTATATAGAAAATCCACTAACAAAATTTTTCCACTAAAACCGCTTACGAAAAATTTCGGCTCAAATTGTCAGGAATTCAAAATTTTCCAAAGTGACCACCGACAGTCCAATAATAATGAAAATGACTCTAGAATGTATAGAAATCTCAAATTTGGGTAGCTCTTGTTTCGTAGAGTTAAATCGCAAATTTTTCATAAAATCTCCGGTAAAACCCCAGCCGGGTCAAATGTGTCTTGGAAAGGCTAAACGATCACGTTTTGACATGGGATAAATTAAATTAGGCCTAATACAAGATTTTGGGTCTAACTTAAAGTTATACAAATTTTTGGGGACAAAATGTAATTTTTATAAGTTAATAGACTTATTTGATATTAACAAAAATTAGAAATATTTGGCAAATGATTTCCCCCTCCAAAACCATGACCCAACAAGAAGAAAAAAGAGGGAGAAGGTGAGGTGGCGGATATGTGTGAGGAGAGAAGAAAAGTTGGTGGGAGACATCCAATTAATGAAAACTATTCATTGAGTAAAAGTGCGGACTTCCTTGAAAACAAACCAATGGTAAAGATTTAATTTAGAATGGGATCAAAATCATGGGCCTTTGGATCTTGGTAGTTAGGAGACTTGCAATTAATGAATGAGTAGAGTGGTAGAGTGAGAAAATGGGTTTGTTGTGTGAGAATAAGAGAGAAAATTGTGGGAGAGAGAAAGAGAGTGCACATTGTTGTGACCAAACAAATCCTAGAGCTTAAAGTTGATCTTGGAAATGTTTAATGGCTAGGATTAATTGGGGCAAAATATAATAAACCTCAACATTTACCTTTCCTTCCAAAACCGTGAAGTGTCCAAGCAAAGAAGCAAGAAAGGCTCTCCATTTTTCCTCTCCAAACCGTGAAGTTGGATAATGTATATATTTGAGATCTATAGAATGACCAATATACATTTTATGGGATAACTGTAATTATGTTATTGTAAATGTAAATTGAAACTCTCAAAATTCGATGTATATTCATGCATTGAGGCACATGTTGCATTTTAAATTTCTTTTACTTGGAAAATTATATTTTGAAAAAAATAAGTTTTAAATAGGTGAAAATATTAGTCTTGCATTGTCTCGGTATGTGTGTCACGTGATGGGCAGTATACGGGATAACGGGCTGCTGTTCACGGCCTTCGATGGAGGATCGGGGCATGGCAGTTGGGTTGGTATCAGAGCTCTAGGTTGAGAGCTATGTTTTATGAAAAGAGTTTTGAAAATATTCCCAAGTACATTTTCAAAAACCCTCGATGTTTATCAGAGTTTTTTTACAGTCATGAGATCCTAGTACATAGTCTTAGGCATATGAGTTCCTTTATTTTTAGGGGGTTGATACAGTTCGTATCTAATCTAGCTCATTTTCATCAGTTCCTAAACCGATAACTTCATTCATTTTAGGGGGTTAGTTACTTCATAACTAACCATAATTCTTAAATTATGTTTGATGAAAATTATTCCTTTACAGAGCTATGACGACTAGATGGGGCACTAGATTTGCGCTCCCTGAGCCATCTAGAGTGTCCGAGGATACATCCTCATCACGTGCACCCCCTCCGGTACCTTCTCAGCCGGCTACTATAGCCGTAGTTCCACCACTACCACTCGATGCATGGAGACAGGTGTATGAGTGGTACAACACACACGGGGTTCAGATACCACCCCCACCACTACCGATGGTCGCGTCGACTCCCACAATGGTGCCTGCTCCTATAGCAGTACCTACTCCTACGGCATCAGCTCCTCCACTGGTGGCCAGTCCTTCTTCAGTATCTAGTCTGAGTGATACCACATCATCCACACTTGGGCGCATCCATGAGTTGACTCAGCTAGTCAAGGAAGCTCAGCAGTTGGGATACATAGACTTTGCGGGACTCGGTGATGCCACGCGGCTGAGCACTGGATCAACCAGACCCATCGGATCTTGATGGACTTGGAGTTGAGTGAGGAGTATAGGGTGTGGGTAGCGGAGAGATTGTTAGATGGGGATGCCCTCATTTGGTAGGAGGCAATCTGTGATGACGCTGTCGAGCCTTTGTGGTGGGAGGACTTCTTGAGGGAGTTTGACAACAGGTACGTCTCAGAGTTTCAGCAAGACCATAAGAGGGCAGAGTTCCTCCACTTGCGGCAGGGGATTAGGACAGTTGCAGAGTACAAGGTAGCATTGAGGAGATTAGCTGCTTTTGTCCTTGACTTAACAACACCGAAATAGTTGAGGTTCAAGTTTGAGAACGGCCTCAGCTTGAATATTAGAAGGTATATGACTATCACACCTAGCTTCTCCCTCGCAGAGATAGTTGATTCATCCTATCGTGCGGAGGAGATTGTCCGTTCTGAGAGTAGGCAGAGGGAGAGTAGAGATCAGAGGAAGAAAAGGGTTGGGACCCATGCGAGTCGGAGCTCAAAAAGGGGTAGGACTTCTGGTTTTCATGGAGGCCCCTCTCACTTTAGGCCAGCATACTTTGAGCAGGGACCACATCCCTAGGGGTTTGGAGCACCAGCCCCTAGTGCCACGAGTCAAACCATAGTTCAGCGGCACCCTCCTTGCCATAGATATAGCAGGCACCATCCTCTGGGAGCTTGCAGGGTACCTATCACATGCTTCCAGTGTGGGAAGCTGGGATATATCAAGAGTTCGTGCCCTGATTTAGGACTTGGAGGTCAGGTGACTTCGAGTCATCCGAGAGGTCTGTGGGTAGGACAGCAGGGAGCACCTATGCATACGAGTCATATTACCCCATGGATGGCAGCCAGGAGCAACACTATTCCTGGTCCTTCACCACAATAGCCAAGGGCACAGGCCCACGTGTATGCTATGATGCAGGAGGACCCTTATGCTAACCCAGATGTGATCATGGGTAATCCTCCCACAAATCCCCCTATTTAGGAGTTTTTATGTATTCTTTTTGAAATCACATATATTACAATGATTATGTATAGTCAGGATTAGTTAAAGCCCTAGAGGCTTAACTATTCTGATATATATGTATCTTTTGCGCACCCTAATTTAATTCATCTTTCAATTTTTCGCATCTAGGTACCATGAAAATATTCAGAGTCAACGCCCGTGTTCTTGTAGACACCGGGTCAAATTATTCTTATGTGAGAGCTTCTTTCTCTCAACAATCAGGTAGGCCATTATCACCACTAGATGATGAGCTAATGGTTATCACTCCTCTTGGTGAGTAGTTGATCAGGGATTCTGTATATAGAGTGAGCGATGTCATGATTGGGGAGACAGTCTTAGAAGTAGATCTGGTTCCACTCGACTTGACAGACTTTGATGCCATCCTAGGGATGGATTGACTAAGTACTCACAGGGCTTCCATGGACTATTTCACTAAGGAAATAAAGTTTCGGAGGTCTGAAGGGTCACCACTGATGTTTACGAGTGAGAGACAGGTGTTACCCCGTTGTGTAGTGATAATGATGAAGGCCAAAAGAATGATACGTCGGGGATGCACGGCATATCTGGCCACGTAGTAGATACCACCGTAGAGGGTCTGAGGCTTGATGAGGTCCCGGTAGTATAGGAGTTTCCCGACGTATTTCCCGAGGAACTACCTGATTACCACCAGTTCGGGGATTTGATTTCGAGATCGATTTGACTTTGGGGACTACTCTTATCTCTATTCCACCATATAGGATATCACCAGCCGAGCTGAGAGAGCTCAATATTCAGCTGTAGGAATTGCTAAATAAGAGATTTATTCATTCGAGCACTTCACCTTGGGGTGCTTCGGTGTTATTTGTGAAAAGGAAAGACAGTACCCTTCAACTTTGTGTGGATTATCGGCAATTGAACAAAGTTACTATCAAGAATTGATATCCGTTGCCCTGCATTAATGATCTGTTTGATCAGCTTCAGGGTGCTATGGTTTTCTTGAAGATAGATCTTCGATCGGGTTATCACTAGTTGCGGATTAAGGCCAAGGAAGATCGCATTCCGCACCCGATACAAACATTTTAAGTTATTGGTCATCCCATTTGGGCTAACCAATGCACCAGCCGCATTCATGGACCTGATGAATCGGGTCTTCCATGATTTCCTGGATCGGTTCGTCATCGTGTTTATTGATGATATCTTAGTATACTCGTGGAGTGATGAGGAGTATGCTCAGCACCTTTGGGTTGTTTTATAGATCCTTTGCAAGAGACAGTTATATGCCAAATTCACAAAGTGTGAATTTTGGCTGCGGCATATTGGTTTTCTAGGGCACATAGTCTCTACGGAAGGTATTTTCGTTGATTTGTAGAAAGTTGAAGATATTTAAGATGGGAGCAGCCACAAACCATGACTGAGATCCGGAGTTTCCTTGGTCTTGCAAGTTATTATTGGCTGTTTGTAAAGGGATTCTCTCGAATCGCTGCTCCACTATCTAAGTTGACGAGGAAGGATATCAAAATCCATTGGGATGATTGTTATGAGGTGAGCCTTCAGGAGCTCAAACAACGATTGACATCTGCACTGATATCGGCCATTCCCACAGTAGTCAGGAGTATATGGTATACGGTGATGCCAGCCGACAGGGATTGGGTTGTGTACTGATGCAGAATGGTTGGGTTATATGGGGTAACCTATAGGGTATTCATAGATCATGAGTGGAACTACCCAACACACGACCTCGAGTTGGCCGCCATAGTTTTTGCTTTGAAGATATGACGACATTACTTATATGGGGTAACTTATAGGGTATTCACAGATCATAAGAGTCTAAAGTATTTGTTCACCCAATGGGAATTGAACCTCAGACAGGTGAGATGGTTGGAGTTATTGAAAGACTATAACCTTATCATTGATTATCATTGGGAAAGATTAATATTGTGCAGATGCCTTGAGCCGGAAGTTATCATCTTCTCCTCCGACGACAAAGAATGCTTATCTCTCTTATTTGGTGGGACTTCGTGCATTAGTAGCTGTATACCAAATTCACAAAATGTGAATTTTGGTTAAGATAGGTTGGATTTTTGGGCATGTCGTTTCTGCAAAAGGGATTTTTGTCGATCCGTAGAAGGTTTATGTCATTATGAGATGGGAGCAGCCACAGACAGTGATTGAGATTAGGAGTTTTCTTGGTCTGGCCGGTTATTACCGCAGATTTGTTGAGGGGTTTTTCCAGATAGCTGCACCATTATCTAGATTGACACGAAAGGGTGTCAAGTTTATATGGGATAACCGTTGTGAGATGAGTTTTCAGAAGCTCAAACAACGGTTGACTACAACTCCGATTTTGGCGCTTCCCACCAGCAGTCGGGAGTACACAGTGTACAGTGATGCTAGCCGACAAGGGTTGGGTTGCGTTTTGATGCAAAATGGTCGGGTGATTGCCTATGCTTCTAGATGGTTGAAGAAACATGAGGTGAATTATCCGACACACAATCTGGAGCTTGGAGCCATAGTCTTCGCATTGAAGATATGGCGCCATTACTTGTACGAGATAACTTGCCGGGTGTATACGGATCATAAAAGTCTGAAGTATTTATTCATCCAGCGAAAACTTAATCTAAGACAAAGGAGATGGTTGGAACTTCTCAAAGATTATGATCTTGTCATTGATTATCATCCGGGCAAGGCCAATGTGGTTGTTGATGCGTTGAGCCGGAAATCAGCTTCATCATCTCAGGAGAACGATACGGCATACCTCACTTGTTTGACGGGACTCCGGGATTTGGAAGTCAGATTGGTTAGCGATGGTCAGGGCACTCTGCTAGCCAAGTTTGAGGTCAGAACGACGCTGTTGGACTGTATTAGGGAGCTCCAGGGCACTGATACCGAGCTCCAAGCTCTTAGTGAGAGAGTCCGCAGAGGTGATATAGATGATTTCAGAGTCCGTAGTAATGGACTTCTGACTTATCGAGATAGAGTGGCTATACCTGCAGATGAGAATCTCTATAGGTCCATATTAGAGGAGGTACACTCCTCGACCTATGCCTTGCACCCGGGTAGTACAAAGATGTATCGATCTATTCGGAGTAGCTATTGGTGGCCAGGTATGAAGAGGGACATTGCAGAGTTTGTAGCTAGATGTTTAGTCTATCAGCAGGTGAAGGCTGAGCATCAGAGGCCAGCCGGTTTACTACAACCTCTTCCCATTCCCGTATGGAAGTGGGAACATGTGACTATGGACTTTGTTATAGGATTGTCGCGGACTCAGGCCAGATATGATACCATTTGGGTGGTAGTCGATATTCTCACCAAGTCCGTCCATTTCATCCCAATGCGCAAGACTCTCTATTGGAGACATTGGCACGTCTGTATATTGACGAAATAGTCAGACTACATGAAGTTCCCATATCCATAGTCTCAGATAGAGATCCGAGGTTTACTTCTTGATTTTGGCCTAAGCTGCAGGAAGCTTTGGGTACGCGGCTCAGTTTTAGCACAGCATATCACCCACAGACAGATGGTCAGTCGAAGAGGATCATTCAGACGCTCGAAGATTTTCTTTGGGCTTGTGTCATGGATTTTCAGGGTAGTTTGGATAGGCATTTACCACCGGTGGAGTTTGCATATAATAATAGCTATCAGACCAGCATCGGTATATCACCCTATGAGGCACTCTACACCAGGAAGTGTCGTACCCCGTTGTGCTGGGATAAGGTAGGCGAGAGACACCTTACCAATGTTGAGTTAGTCGAGGAAACTAAGGAAAAGGTCAGGTTGATCCGCGAGCAGTTGAAAGCCACCCAAGACAGACAGAGGGCATATGCAGATCAGAGACGCCAGCCTTTAGAGTTTCAGGTGGGTGATATGGTGTTTTTGAGGATTTCTCCCTTGAGGGGACTCATTCGACATCGGCAGCGGGGCAAATTGAGCCCCAAGTGCATTGGCTTGTTCCGTATCCTCAATAAGGTTGGGAGCGTGGCATACAGACTAGAGCTGCCAGACTAGTTATCTCGGAACCATGATATCTTCCATGTATCAGTGTTGAGGAAGTATATCCCAGATCCTTTACATATTTTAGAGCCTCCACCTGTTGAGTTACGAGAGGATCTCAGTCTTTCAGTTCAGCCCGTGGCTATTCTAGATCAGCAGGTCAGGAAGCTGCGGAGAAAGGAAGTCTCGTTGGTCAGAGTCTTGTGGAGGAGTGACCAGGTTGAGGAGGAGACCTGGGAGCCCGAGGAGGCTATGAGAAGATAGCACCCCCATTGGTTTGCTGGTTAGCCCTCTTTTAGTTTCGAGAACAAAACTTGTTTTTAGGGGGTTAGAAAATGTAAAACCGACACTGCGGTGTCTGTAATTTAATTATATAGAGAGAAATTTATTTATTTAAATTAATTTTTGATTTTGGGGTATTTAAATTAAATTTTTTGTATATTTTAATTTGCCGAATCTGCGAATTGAAGTAAATCCTGTTTTTATAAAAAAAAAATTTAAATTTTAGTGAAGTGTGAGTGTGAAGACATATATATATATATATATAAATACAAAAAAAAAACAGAGAGAGGAGATGCTGCGTTTATGAGTGAAACGTAGCACCTCCCCCTTTCCCAATTAGGGTTGGAAACCCTAAATTACTTCTCTCTCTCTCTCTTTCTCTCTCTCTCTCTCTCTCTCTCTCTCTCTTCCTCTTTCTCTCTCTCCCCGACTCTTCATTTCCCGCGGCTGTTCTTCCTCCACCGCGATCGGCCGCTCACCCCGCCACCTCTCTCCACCGCGAGCAACCACCACCACCATCACCATCTCCTTCTCTTTCTCTCTACTTCACTCACGGTCTCTCTCTCACTGTTTCTCTCTCTCTCCACTGCTCACTCTCTCTCTATCTCTCGCGATCTCCTTCCCTCTCGATCGCCCTCGACCGCGAATCGACCACCCTCCACCGCAATCCGCCGCCACCACCACGAGCGCACCCTAGCCGCTGTAGCTCCTCCCTCCCGCGAGAGCACCACAACGCGATCCTCCCTGCACGATCAGGAGCGTGCCACAATGCACGCTTCCCCATGCGAGCATGCCTGTTCGGGAGCGCACCTGCGCATGAGCGCGGGCCTGCGCCATAGGGTACTCCAGCCCACTAGCGCGCAACCCACGAGCGCAAGACTGCAGTCCAGCTCGCGAACGCGCGTGCTAGCCCACAAGCCCTCCAGCCCACAAGCCCGCGAGCCCGCGAGCTCGCGAGCCCACCAGCCCGCGAGAGCCCACATAGCCCGCGAGCTCACTGCGGCCGCAAAACCCACTCCAGCCCGCAGCATGCGATAGCCTATGACAGCCCGCGAGTCTCTGCGGAGCATTGTAGATTTTGGAGCGATCGAGGAAACATTCGAAAGAAGGTCTGCACTTCGAGAAAACCCTAGGTGAGAAAATTTTCTTACCCATTTGATTTATTTGAACGAATGTTAGGATTAAGTTGAGAAATTAGGAGAAATAGTTGGCGTACAGGCGCTGCGTGCCCTGGGTGCTGCGCACTGCACATGGACGTTGTGCACTCTACACATGGGCGCTGCGCACCCTGCACACAGGCCCCGTACATGGGCGCTACGCGCCCCGCACACAGGCGCTGCGCGCCCTGCACACCTGCGCTGCACGCCCTGCACACCCGTGCTGCGCGCCTTGCACATAGACCCTGTACATAGGCATTGCGTGTTCTGCACATGGGCGCTGCACGATGCACAAAGGAGCATTGGGCTGTGGCCCTGTTGGCCCTTGGGTGCAAGCGAGAGATTGGATTAGTGTGAGCCCTGTGCGAGATTGGTCGAGTACCAACACTTGAGTCTTGTAGACATGTTGTATGCATGAACAAAATATGAGGAATTAGGGTAGGGTTCTAAAGGATTCGAACTACCTGATTTGCATACGTCTATGAAAAGTGATAGCCTATTTCCTATAACTGCGTAGGTTTGAAACTCGTTGATTTATATATATATATATATATATATATATATATATATACATTCATAGGTATTGGGTACCTTGCGTTAGGGGAGCGTTTTTCTTCGCTTCATGGTATTATTGGGGAGTGCGCTATCCTCCCCCATACGGTGAGTAGGATTTATGTCAATACCTTTGTTTAATATGTAAACTCTATTTTACAATATTTTGATAACTGAGCATGATTTATCGTGTGTTTAAAATGTTTTGATTGGTTTTGGAACTGACTTTTTGTTAACCATTGGAGTGTCCAAAAATTGGGTTGAATTATGAAATTATGCATTCATGTGGTTGAAATGTATAATGTGTCATTTTACGCTATATATTGCATTTGGTTTGTGAACCTGATTACGGCACATTATTGATATGATATTGATTTTGGCCTTGAGGGCTTTGGTATGTATTGTTCCGTAGCTACGAAGGACACCGTGAGAGGTACTTAGGTGGCATCCGGATATGCCTAGGCCTGGGGTATCCCATGAGTTGTCGTGATTTGATTAACAACACAGTATTAGCCAAGTTGAATCCGAAAAGGGGGAGGATTTGGATACTCTCTCCAAGTCTAGCACCTGGACGAGGTCCGTCACCAACGCCGAGGTAGAGAGCACTTTAAATAAATTTGCATATAACACCCTCGGTGCGCCTGTCATAGGTCAAGGTAGACCTCTGCCCGGACACTTTTGGCTGGCAGCTCTATGATTTTAATGATAGTACTTTGGATGCATATTTGACTTGATAATGCGTGGAAATGATATATTGTTGAAATGAAAAGTATGATGATTTGAAGTATGATTTGTATACTTACGCTTTGACACTCCAGTTTCACAATTCTTATTAGACGATTGCATTGACCTACTCACTCACTGAGTATTCTTTCCCTAAGTACTCACCCCTCATTTCCCTTTTTGTTTCAGAGATAGTATTTGGCAAGGAGCGTTGCTTTTTGGATGCTTAGTATCATTTGGAGGTCTGGTCTGGATTTGAGGAGTCATTGTATATTTTCGCTACAATTTCGTAAGTTAAAATTTTATTGATGATGTATATGTATTTTAAGGTCTATAGATGACCATTGTATAATTATGGGATGACTATACAAATATGGATATTTAAATTATGGAACTCTTATGTCATTGCATAACACTTGTATTGAGGCAATTTCTATTTATTGTGTATGTAACTGGGAATGTGTCATATCCTAAAAGTGTATTTTAGGACCGCTCGGTGCCACCTCTAAATCACAGGAGGGGCAACTGGCGGCGGTTCATTCCTTTGACGGGGGCATGGCAGTAGAGGTCTGTGGTTAGGACTGTGGAAATTCGTTTTGTTAGCCTTGCGTTATCCTGGATTGTGTGGTATGGATGTGTTGGTCTGATGTTGAGATTGGATTTATGTATTTTGAGGTCGGGTTGGCCCTATTGTACAGGTAGCAGGTTGATTGCTATATGGGAAACCTCCGATATGCGGGGAGGTTCTGCCTGATTTTCTATAAAAATACAGCCAGCATTCAGGACAACGGGCGACTACTCACGATCCCGGTTCGGGGCATGACAATAAGAGCATTTCCCAGCTCAGAGTCTAGTAGACCTAGGACTAAATGTCTTATTTGTATGAAATTACGTCATAAAGCAAAGCACTGCAAACTCAAGAGGCAAAATATTGTAAGTAAGGATAAAAGATCATCAAAATTTCAAAAAAGCACATACTGCTACAAGAATGAACATAATTCATATGCATGCTAGTTTAAGATCAAAACTTATAAGAAAACTAAATTGTAGTGGGTGCTAAAGGTAGCTAGGACTATTATTTCGACTAACTCAACCGAACCCAAAAAAGTTTAGATACCAAAGGCATAGACTTGATTGAATTTCCTCTCAAGTATGTTTGAAGTATAAACAGGCTCTCGATTCATCATCCTGATGCATTGACAGTAGATGTTCAACACATATGACAGAAGATGTATCAAAGTTCTCAAGTTTAGAAAAGAGAAAAGGTGGCTTTTGGAGACTATTCCGTAGGCAAAATTGTTAGAATTGACAGTATAGGTAAGTCCTCTTCCTCAACTAAAATTTATAATTTATTGCTGGTTGATGGTCTAAAATTTAACTTACTTAGTATTAGCCAATTATGCTATAGAGGCTATAGGATTGTGTTTAAATCTGATATTTGTTTCATTATCAATAATGAATCAAAATAAACACACTAGCTATAGAAGAGGAAATAATATGTGATAGATTTAGAAAAATTAGAAAACAAAAATGAATCATGTTTAGTGGCATTGAATCAAAACAACTCATGGCTATGGCATAGAGGTTAGGACACGTTAACATGGACCTAATCTCTAGGCTAGTTAGAAAAGACATTGTAAAATGACTTCCAAATATTAGGTTTGCGAGAGATATATTGTGTGATGCGAGTATGAAAGGCAAGCACACTCGAACATCATTCAAATCCAAGAATATAGTATCAACTAGTAGACCTCTAGAGCTACTTCACATAGATTTATTTGAATCTACTAGAACTCAAAACTTAGGAGGGAAGCATTATAGTTTTGTAATCATTGATGATTTCTCAAGATTCACTTGGATGTTATTCTTAGCCAAGAAAGATGAGGCAAATGAAACCTTCATTAAACTATGTAGAAAGATTTAGAATGAGAAGGGTATTCAATTAGGAGCATTAGAAATAATCACAACAAAAAATTTGAAAATAGAATAATAAAGGAATTCTATGGAAAATATGGAATAGATCACAACTTCTTAGCTTCTAAGACATCTCAACAAAATGAAGTTATGAGAAAAAGAACAAAACACTAGAAGAGAAGGCATGAACAATGCTCTTGAGCATAATTTGCCTAAATGTATTTAGGTACAGGCTGTGAATACATATTGCTACATCTTGAATAGAGCCCTAATTAGACCAATATTAAAGAAGACTCCTTATGAGATCTACAAAAGAAGGAAACCTAACATGACCTATTTCCGTGTGTTTGGATGCAAGTGTCATGTTCTAAACAATGACAAAAAGTCTCTAGGTAAATTTGATGTTAAAAGTGATGAAGGAATCTTTCTATAATACTCAATTTCTAGCAAAACATATAGAGTATACAATAAGAAAACTATGATGAATGAGAAATCAATTCACATAGAGTTTGATAAGAATGATTTTCTAAACAAAAAGAATTATGATAAAGACATAACCGATCTCACTAAGGAACTAGAATCAATGAAAATTGAAAATGCTGAAAAGGAAGATGATGTGATTTGTTAAGAACAAGAGATTAGATATCTTATAGTTAGAAAAGGAGCTAGTGCTAATAATATTATAGGAAATGCAAATTCAGGAGTCAGAACAAGATCAATACTTCAAAATCAATATAAATTTGCGGCATTCATATCTCAGATAGAGCCTACAAATGAATGTCGATGAACTCTTAAGAGATGAGAACTAGATTATGACAATGCTGGAGAAATTGAATCAAATTGAAAGAAATAAAGTATGAAACTTAGTCCCTAGAACAAATGATCAATGCTATAAGATCTAACTTGGGGTTTAGGAACGAGCATGATAAACATAGCACAATTACAAGGAATAAAGTAAGATTAGTAGCAAAAGGATATAACTATGAGGAATGAAATAATTATTATGAAACATATACTCCAGTAACTAAATTAGAAGCAATTAGAATGGTTATGGCATTTTGTTGCTTTATAAACTTCAAACTATTCAAAATGGATGTTAAAAGTGTTTTTCTCAATGGATTCATCAATGAAAGTGTTTGTTGAACAACCTCTGGACTTCAAAGATCTTAAATATCTAGACTATGTCTTCAAGTTAACTAAAGCATAGTATGGAGTTAAACAAGCTCCTAGAGCTTGGTATAAGAGATTAAACAGCTTTCTGATAGAAAATGAGTTTGAAAAAGGGCAAGTAGACACTACACTATTTATAAATGAAAAAGGACAATGATCTAATTGATAATTCAAATATATGTTGACGATATAATTTTCAGAGGAACTAGCGTGAGCATGTGTCAAGGATTTGTGGAAAGAATGCAAACTAAATTTAGAATAAGTATGATAGGAGAGTTAAATTATTTTCTATACTTACAAATTAAACAATCTAAAAAAGGAATTTTCATAAATCAATCTAAGTTCACTAGAGAATAAATCAAAAAAATTGGCTTTGGAGATTCTAAGGGAAATGTCACACCAATGAGAACAAGTCTTAAGCTTGATAAGGATTAGAAAGGGAAGTCCGTGTGTTAAAAAATGTATAGAATTATGATAGGATCTCTTATTTGTCTCATCACCTCTAGACCAGGTATACAATATAATATATATCTCTATGCTAGGTTCCGATCCGAAACAAAAGAATCCCATTTAATTATAGTCAAAAGGAGTTTTAGATATCTCATAGACACAATGGATTTAGGACTATGGTATGACAAAGGTTCAAACTTTCAACTACATGTTTTCCCAGATACAGACTTTACATGCTGTAAATTGGATAGAAAAATACTAATGGTATTTGTCAATTCTTTGGAACAATGTTAGTATCATCATCTTCTAAGAAACAAAATAGTATAGCAATCTCAATTACAAACGCTGAATATATTGTAGCCTGGCAATATGTAGCTCAAGTTCTATTGATTAAATATTAGATGAAGGATTATGGCATAGATTTTGAATGCATTCCAATAAAATGTGATAATGCAAGTGTAATATAACCATGTGCATCACTCATGAATGAAGCACATTGAAGTTAGACATCACTTCATCAAAGACCACGTTATGAGAAACGACATAATTCTTGATTATGTGGAGACTCAAAACCAAATTGCAGATATATTCACAAAGACTTTATATAGATATAGGTTTTATGAGTTTAGGAGAGAGTTAGGAATGATGGAGCTCGAGAAATAATCAAAAGTTTAGAAAATAGAACATGGCAATATCTTCATCTTGTATAAGACAAGTCAACCTAACTGAAGTATAGGTTGACCTAACCGGTGTATGAATAAGGTAAATTACCTATTGATAGCAATAGGTTGACCAACATGCATAAAATGAGTGAATGTCGACCTGGTTTTCACTTAAGTTGATCAATTTTAAGGAAACTGACCAATTCAATGGTTTAGTCGACCTGAATGTTATAAAGTTCAAATTCTTGATGCGTTAGGTCAACCCACATGCAAAAGATGTCGACCTACATAGTATAAAATTCAAAGTCTATATGTCACAAGTCGACCCGTGTGTGAGAGATGTCGACCTACTAAGGACTTTCTAATAATCTAAGAATCTAGGTCTATCGAGGAAGGAAGCTGGCTGACCTACGGTCGAACAGTGAGTCAACTTATCTATGAACAGGTTGACACGTGAAGGACAAGTAGGAACATATCATAGGTCAACTGAGAGGTAGATAAACAGGGATAGATAGTCGACATGCGCTTGAACAGGTTGACCTGGTTTTTTTTTTTGTAACCTCTAAAAGTATTCCAACTGTCTCTCTCTCTGTCATTCTTAAGTTTCCTCTCTTGGTTCCCAATTCCATCTCTCAATTCCATCTCTTGATTGCTTTAAATCTCTCGATTAGGCCAACTTCTAGGTCACTTCAAATCGTCCAGTGATTCAATCACTTACATAATCATGGCTTATTAGTTCTCTCATGGCTCTTAGGACTAGACTACTTGCTTCAAAGCAAACAGCGATGAAAAAACCTATTTCTTCAAAACCCCCATTGTCAAGCCATTGTCAAGCCAATAATTGAAATCCCCACATTCAACATGAAACATTTCCCATATGCCCAACAAAGTAAGTTATACAAAAAATTCTTCTCTAATAGGAAAATTTATCTTGGGAAATTGATAGATTGAGATTTTCTGAAACAAGTAAATTTCAAGTATGAGGAGTTTTTAAGTCAAGTGTTTCCAAATTGACTAATTGTTCCTAACAAATACATTCATGAAAGAGTAATTAAGATCTTCTATAACAATATAGAGAGTGTGAGTGACAAGGAGGAAGATAAGATGAGTGATAACCATATAATGATAGGTGAGCATTCTATTGCTTGTGGATTCAAAATGTATTATAATGGGAAGGTAATAGAAGTTAACCCAAGATTCATATAAAAGGAGAATGCATTGGATTGAGTCTCTTATAGTGAATGTGAACCATATATGCAATCAGATCTTGTGAGCAATACTAGGATAGTGTTTGAGGATCCTAAGATGGTGGTAATGAACACTAATGCCACAGATCTAGGATTACATTAGAGGATCTTGCATTTGCTAGTCGTGCATGCTTTAGGGCCAAGGGATGGAAATCATACTACAATTACATATGAAGATTTTTCTTTAATGGCCTATGTGATGAGGAAGAAGAATCTAAAGATGCATTTTCTAATTCCACCTTTCATGAGGGAAGCCCACAAAGCAAAGAATGCCAATCTTCCTTATGCTAGTATGATCACTCACATTCTTAGGGTATATAGAATAGATTTGAGGCAAGGAAATAAGATTGAGTTGAATATAAAAAATGGAATGAATGCATCTTCCTTACTCAAGCAAAGTGGGTCTACAAAGACAATGGAGAATGGGTTAGAAAGGATGCAAAAGAAAATAAGAGCAAAAGGAAGAGACCTATTAAGGAATATGTTGTATAAGAAGATTAGGGATTAGAGCAAGGTAGAGTCTTGGAGATTGGTGCAGTAGGTGATTCATCTAGTTCTGGGCCAATTACTCTTGAAAGGATATGGGAAAAGTTGGAGGAGATCGAAGAAACCATTGGTAGACTCAATCTAAGGCAAGTCAAATTGGGGCAACACAATATCATATTAACCCTGGAACTCAAGAGATTGGTGAACAACATGGCATCCCTCGCTAAAGGCAAATCCTCCATGATTCAAGACCTACCCATTGACTCTAAAGATTATCCTTTCTCTCTCTCCCCCCTGCTTTGTGTGAATTTTAGTATGTTTTGATGATGTTCTAGGATGTTCTTTGATGTTTTCATTAAACCTTGTGTGCACTGTAACCATTATGTTTTTTAAAACTTGACAATGTTACTTTCAGACTTATTTTGTGGTTAATGCCTATATTGCTTGTTATTGTTGGCTTACCTATCATTGCCTAAGCAAACGTCACATTTACTTAAGCACTTGAGCACATTTTCAGGAGGAGTTTTGTTACTTGAAACTAGGTCAATCACTTTAAACCCAAGCCATTTTTTTAACCTTATTGTTTGATTAAAGCCAACCCTTTTATGTTGATGACAAAAAGGAGGAGAAATAAAACAAAAATAAACAAGAAATAAGGGAGAAATAGAGATTAAAATGATAGGTTTGTAAGCTACAAAGCATGATGGCACAAGGCTGTTTAAGGCATAAAAATGTAGGCTTAGATCTATGTATTTTCAGACCCTAGGAGTTTTGTCACCACCAAAAGGAGGGAGATTATTATACAAATGATGTTTTGATAATGATCACACAAGACCTTTTGAAGAAACAAAGACTAAACAATTTAGAAATACACCGACAATTGAGCACTAGGTGTCCAGATCAACCTAGTAAGTGTGCAGGTCGACCCTTCAAGATTTATACCTTAGGAAAGTAAGCTCATTCAACCTACCAAACCATTTAGGTCGACCTACACAAACCAACAGGTTGACCTATAGATGAGACCGGTCGACCAAAGCCAAAATAATCCTGGTTCCTAATGCAAACTTGTTGACTTATAGGATTAACATGTCAACCTAGGGATATACACAAGTCAACCTAAGTATTACTTAGTCTCTAAACATACCTTCAACATATAAAAGCCAACCTCTATTCGACCAAAGGGCATGAGTCAACCTTTAGAACACCATATGTCAACCAATTCAAAGAGGTGATCGACCAATTGGAATAGTATGTCAACCTGAAATGACTTAGAACATCTTTATATGTTTGAAATAACACAGGTCGACCCACTCCCATGACTAAACACGAGGAGAATAGGTCAACCAATGCAAATAAAAAGTCAACCCAGGCAAGCATATCTCTCAAGTTAAGGCTAAATGACCCTAACTCGTGCCATAAAATAAATCATGTCAACCCAAGCTTTGAATTAACACAAATAAATGGCTAAGTTTCAAATAGGTCGACCCTAACCTATACCAAGTCGACTTACTTTAGTTAGATTCACATAATGTGTTGACCAATAGACAAACATGTCGACTTAAGAACATAAGCAAACCTATTAAAATTTATATGTCAACCAATTAAACCTAGGAACATAAGTAGACCTATTGAAGTTTATATATGTCGACCAATTGAAGAACTATGTCGACCTAAGATCACTTAGTATAAATATGTTGATTCACCACAGGTTGACCTATACAAAAAGGGGGTCGACCTATTTATGGCCAAAATAAAATGATAAGCCGACCTTCATTTTCGCATGTTGACCTACCATGAGTTAAAACCAAGTAACCATTCGACCTAGCAACACACCTATCAACCTAGGATATTTAATGAGTCACCCAACTTCGAATGATTCGACCCTTCATATTGAAATTGTATTGAACTATCGACCTAATCAATGGTAAGTCGAATGATCCTTATAAATTGGTCAACACTAGGAGTTAAATAGGTCGATCTACAATTATAAGTCAATATGAGAACAAGTATGTCGATCCGAATCTTTGAAAAATGATGTTTACATTTACATAGTTCGTCCCTTGACGGAATAAAGGTCCACCAAGCCTATGATAAATCAAATTCACATTACCTAGATCAACCCTAGGAATGCATAGGTTAACCTACGCCTACGCTAATTAGTTTTTAAAACTACATAGGTCAACCAAGGAGATATATATGTCAACTTAAGCCTTTGTTATTTTGTTTTCTCAGAACCGACCAAACTCATTCACAAGTCTATAAGCTCCTTAATACGTCAACCTAAGAAATTGACAAGTTGACCTATGCTTATATTTTGTGTCTTAACGGACAAAAGCTTTTCATAATGAGTCGACTTAGGCACTTGATCATGTTGACCTAAAGAAACTGCACATTTGTTTTCGAAAGAGTTAAGCTTTTGAACAATCAACATATGAGCATATAACACTAATTAACGAAGCTTAATGATAGCAATAATTTTATACCCTTGAATTATATTATTTCAGCCTTTATTTATGGATTTTATAACTGTTTTAAATTTTATTTTTTGATATTTCACTGATTAAATTCGTGGGGTATTGATTTAAGAAATATTGTATTTATTTAAGAAAATTCGGATGGGACAAATAGCTATCAGCATTTTGGACTTTCCTCTTCACTTTGATGTCTAGTTAAGTTGATTCTTATTGGTTGGAAACTGGAATTCAAGGCTTACAAATACTATGAAGAGTCCAGAGGCTAATTCTGGCAAGAGCATATTCGAAAATTAGGTAGATATTACTACAGTGCTGAAAGTCGATTCCCTGTTGAATGAGGAAAATAATTGAGCATATCAATAAGAGATCTTTAGGATCAAGTTGTTGATAACTATAGGAATTTTTAAAATCAAGGATAAAGAGGAAGTTTTCAAATCTTGGGAAAGCTAGAGATCTTTATTATCACAACAAAAACAAGTTTCTAAGTCAAAAAGAAAAACTAAGTTTTCTAAAGGCTCATGACTCTTGTTGATTTGAGGTTTTAGTTCTATAAATAAGAGATATCCTAGAGCAGAAAAGATATGACACTTTCACACATAACTTTTTCTTTTTACACTCCCTTTTAGATTATTAGCGGACGAAGGCATGAACCCTATTAGGCACCATCAGAGGACATGATTTCCACATTCTTCTTGTGCAAAAGGGTTATAATGTTTTCTTTTCTTTTATCCTTTTCTTTAGAATGTCTAGTTAATTATTTTAATTCCTAGGACTCAATCTATTCAATTTTTAATTAATTACATGGTTTGATTTATTTCTTTCTCTTAAATTTTATTGGCACGATTATTGTTGATAAAATTTTATTGTTGATCGTAATGTTTGAAAATGTTTAGATCTAATTAGTCCATAAAAATAAAATTCACATGAATTTATGATATCAACAAAAAATTAATTTTGTGTGTGGGATTTTAGAGTAAACCCTAGATTAAGTTTTTCATAGAATTTAATGCAATCCGAATTAATCAAAATTGTATGACCATTAGGTTTTAATTAGTCGAATTATGGATTTCATTATATGACCATCGGGTGAAATCTAATTTTAGGAAATCTGCCATCATCTATAATAATTTATTCATCAATAAACTTAGGAGGTTTGAAAAGATTCGACTATGTGAAAAATTAAAAAATATATGAAATAGATATTCCAGGGTTTTCTATCTATTGACTTTAATCCTTTAATATTATTTTCATAATTGTGACTTGATTTATCCAACTTAAATAGACTAATTCATATTTAGTACAACAAAATATTCTTGTGGAAATGATACTTGATCTCATTATTATACACAACATTCGATTAAGGTATATTTGGCCAAATTCGTGATATTAAAATCATGTATCACTTATCATAACATATAGTGTCTGACTAAGTGCTTGTTTAGTCTAACTATCTTGTGCAGCAAAAGCAAGTTAGTTGATTGGTTAGCAGGTCTAAAGGAAGCAAAGGCAATAAAAATCAACGGAGCAGAGAAACAAGCAAATTTATTTAATGAGGCTGGCAAAGAATATTATTAAAAAACATTCAAATTCACCTACCTCTACAACAACTCTCATCAATTCATCAATAAATGCCAAAGTGAAGAAGAAGCAAAGGTTAATGACCTGTTGATGAAAAGTTGATGAATGAATTGAATGCAATAACCATCTAATGACTTGAGTGCTCTGTTCTTGAAAATATACGCTCTATTTTCATTCTCTCATCTTTTCCTGAGTGTAATTTCTTGTAAGCTCAAATTTCGTTACTTCTGATGATTGTATCCTCACTCTCTATAATATTCTACTTCTCTTGTATTGAAAATTTCAAAGGTCGTTGAGGGATTCACGATCTGGGATTTAGAGAGAGTCAACCTCTGCAAGGTTGGGAATTTAGTGTTTGTGGAAAAATACTATACAAGATTTAAGTTGAACCGGCAATCAAGTTTGTACTATTTAGGAAAATAGTGAAAAATCCAAGAAAGTGTCTAGGAGTAAATGTACATCGGGTTTGGTAGAACTATTATAAAAACTCTTGTGTGTTGTTTATACTTTATTTCCATTGTTAATCACCAACAATCATCTCAAATCTTTGTCAGTCTGTAAATTCTTAGAAAAACTTAAAAATTGTCATTCAACTTATTTACTACCTATAAATTATATTTAAGTGTCAGTTTTACTAACTTTATGTTTGTCTTTTATGTTATGGGGAATCTGTATTCTTGAAGTTCATGAATCACAAACCAAATTAACTGACCAAAATATGTGTCACGAAGAAGCAATAGCAATGGAAATGTCAAATAGTAAACTTGCACTTTGTATTGGGCTGATTATGGAAAAATTTTCATCTTGGTTTAATGTTGTTTTGGAATAGCATTACAATGAGTAGAAGGCTGAGTTCCATGGCTATATAATCTGAAGGCCAGTGCTCGAGGACTTCAAACTTAGTTGGAGGATATTGGAGATAGTTTTACTCTACAGATAATTGCTCTACCAACCTGAGTGGGGAACTGGTGCTATTGAACATTCTAGGCCTTCGTAGATGATGAGACCTGCAAATACTCACCAGAGGTGGTTTCGATTGAGAAAGTTCTAATACTCAAGTCAAAAAGAGAAGTAATAGAGAAAGAGAACAGACTAAATAAAGCCATAGAATATTTCTATGCAGCCTTTGCATGATAAGTATAGAGTTATTGAATGTGCCTAGTGGATTGCTTGTACTTAGTATATATAACATGTGTGTACATGGTTAGTTTCTTGCTTGAGGTTGTAAAAACCTTAGTTTCCTTATGGAGAGATCGCTAGGGATATTTCAAGATTACAAAACTATAGTCAATGACCTTTAAGAGATATAAAATCCTATAGATTGACAGAAGTCCAAATTGTCACGCAGATTCCCTACCTTATCGGAAGAGATTACTAAGATTTCTTTCCTTTTTAGGAAAGATTATTTTTGGGATTAGGGAAGGTTCAAATCTTGAACGATCATGATCTTGATTTGCCAAGCAGGAGCATTATTTGTCGGGAGGCTAGTAATAGCCAAGAGAACGTTTGATCGAAAGGTAAGCAAGTGGCCTATTCGAGAGGGTTAAACCGAGGTGGTTGAGAGGCCTAAACAAGAATGTTTGATCAAGAGGTCATTTTCTTGAGAGAGCACTCAACCGAGAGTAGAGTGTCCTCATTCATTTGAGGTGTTTACAAAGAGATCCTCTTGGTGGTACATGGACTTTATGATTATAGCACCAATGTGCTTGGTAGTCTCTAGACTTTATGATAATGGACTGTTAGACCATGTACCATAATTTGCCTACATTCCTAATTTCATTTTGAAAAAGTGACATTAAGAGTAGTTCTGAATTGACAGGAGTTGAAGAGTGGTAGGAATGGAGTTATTGTGGTAAGACTTTGGGAAGTCACGAAAGTAAGGCATACTGGGAATTTGGAAGAGACACAAAGTGGAGCATTAAATGAGAGACATGCCAGTCTAATTGTGAAGCATGCCGCTTTTATCACTGAGAATTGTATTCAACACACTTCCTATCGTTATAAATAGTAAATGTTATTTGGTGGAGTCTCGTCACTTTATTTAGTGATATAGAGATGGTAAAGGGTTTTGAGTCACTGACATTGGGTAACTACAAGAATCAGTTATCCAAAGAGTATAAAAGTTGGGAATATGAGAATAGAGATTATTTAAAAAAATTGTGGTAGAATTGTCGATATAAAGGTCTATAAGTAGGCAAACTATCAAACTATCATGGTATTGAAAAATCCAATGTCATGATGGTTCAATATCAGTGTTTATTTCAGGGGACTTACATTAGGTGGAGGCATCCACACTCTATTTTTGGAAAGTCCTTTGGAAGGCGGGGGTGTTTCCCCTATTATCCGCAAATGTTTAGGCTATAATATCAGAAGTATAAAGCCTGACAACAAGAGACTGATAATTCTCTTGTCAAGTTTTTCAAGTGTCTCTTGGGTCGAGGGTTTGTACAAGCTATGTATTAAGAGCTCAATCCACTTTCCACACCCATTACACCAACTTTAAGGAGTGGGGAAAGGAAATATGGGCCATGGGTGAGATGAGTTGGGAGATGAAATATACGACGATAGGATTTGGAAGACGAACTTATTCGACGAGGTGAAAAATACCAGCATTGAGTTTCGTATTATTTTCTAGCTATAGGATAGTCTTTCGTTTTCCTCATCAATGTGTTTTACAGTCCATGTATCTTGTGTTTCCCTCCTTTTATTGATGTACTATATTCCGACTTGAATGAAATTTGTTCCCTTTACATGTGTAATATTTGAAATTTTGAATCAATTTATTGAAATGAAATTCCCTTGTTATTATTGTTCCTCTGCTTTTGTTTGTATAGATCCTAAGCCATTGTATAGAGATTTTGATAAGTGAATATAGAGCTTGCTTTCCTTGTCACTGTGGTCCTCTTGTTGCTTTATTATTTGTATATCAAAAGACTTGAATATTGAGTGCTCTAAAGGTATCATAGCCGGGAGAGGGCGTTGGAACCCCTTTTAGGTGCTGCATAAGCATAAAGTTAAGATTATGGGTGCCGAGACCAATATGAGACGTGCGAGAGGTGTAAAGCTGAGAGAATGGGTACAAGACCCTTATGTAGCACGGAGCCAAAAGAGCAGTGTGGAGACTGTTTAAGGTGCAGAGCTGAGAGAGAGGGTGTGGAACTTTTTTTAGGCACAGAGGCTAGAGAGTTGGTCACATTTACCTAATCGGGTGCTAGGACTTGTGTGATAATGCATTTAAGGCATGGAGCCAAGAGAGAGAGGGCCACGACTACTCGATCAGGTGCCAGGACGCATATAATAATGCGTTTAAGACGTAGAGTCGAGAGCGTGGGTGCAAAACCCTTTTGAGCCATAAAGCCATGAGAGAAGGGCGGAACCCTTTGGCAGTGTAGAGTCAAGAGAGTTGACTATGTCTATCTAGTCAGATGCTGGAACCGTATGATGGCACGTTTAAGGCATTGAGTCGAGAGCATGAGTGCAGAACCCTTTTAATGTGCAAAACAGAAATAGAGGGTATGGAACCCTTTTGAGGTGTAAAGCCAAGAACGTGGGCCGCCTCTACCCAGTCGGGTGCTAGGACCTGTATGATGATGCATTTAAGGCATAGAGCCGAGAGAGAGTGGGTCTGCAAAAAAGAAAGTGGTAGACTAAGGGTCTATAAGTGCAAGGGTCCGTGCCACTCATAATCTATTAGATAGATAACATAATGTAAAAAAGAATAAAATCATTGTTAACAAGTTATGGATGACAAATATTAAGACTAAGAGAGAGATAGAGAGAGAGATAAAGGTTACTAATGATAGATACGCAAGTTCTCTGAGTTCCATGTTCTAGGTATAGTAGAACCATTTAAGTGGTTGAGACGATATGTTCCTGGATGTACTACCAAGCTCTCTTGATAAGGACCGTCCCAGTTTGGTATGAGCTTGCCTCCCGATTGGGGTTGCCCTATTGCCTTTACTCTTTGGAAGACTAGATCTCCTATATTGAACATTTTGGTTATCACTCTTTTGTTATAATATCGGGCCATCTGTTGCTGATAGGCTACCATTCGAGTGGACATAATGTCTCGTAAATTTGATAGAAGATCCAATCATTCATATAATGCAGGCTCGTTCGACTCTATGGGTATTGGTCTATGCATAGTTAGCGGATTCTTATTTCCACTGACATGACTACTTTGCTTCCATAAGTCAAGCTGAATGGTGTTTCCTCTATGGTTGTTTAGAGTGCAGTTTGGTAGGCCCAAAGGATTCTGTATAATTCATTTACCTAGCAACTCTTTGCTTTGTCCAGTACTATTTTGAGCCCTTGAAGGATCATTTGGTTTGTCACCTCGGCAAGTCCATTGGTTTGTAGGTAAGTGACAAAGGTGAAGTGATGTTGGATCTCTAACTTACTACAGAATTCCCTAAAGTTTTTTTATTATCGAATTGCTTGCTGTTGTCAGTGACGAAAACATGGGGTAGGCCGAACCTAGTGATGATGGACACCCACATGAAAGTTTGTATCTTGCCGGCTATAATTTGGGCTAGTGATTCAGTTTCCACCCACTTCGTTACGTAATCTATGGTTACGATAAGAAACTTTCATTATCTAGTAGCTTACGAGAATGGTTCTAGAATGTCCATCCCCCATTATGCAAATGGCCATGGACTTGCAATTGGATAGAGTTTGGAGGAAGATTGATGTGGCATCGAAGAGAAGCGTGACACTTATCACACCTTTTAACGTAAGCCTTTGCATCGGCCTTCATGGTAGACCAGAAGAATCCTTGATGTAAGGCCTTGTTGGCTAGCTTCTAAGTGCCCAAATGGTTGCCGCATACCCCTTTATGAATTTCCCTAAGGACATAGTTCCCTTCCTCGGGTGTCAGGCATTTGAGGTAAAAGTGAATGTAGAACTTCTTGTAGAGGGCTCCATTGATAATGGTGTAATGTTTGGCCATGTGCTTGATTTTTGCTACCTCTTGTGGTGAGTCTGGCAGTTAACCATTCCGCTGGTAGGCCTAGATGGGATCTTTCCAACTCGGTGAGTTGTCTAGCGTCAGAATCTACTCTGGTTTATCGATAGTTGGGTATAGGAGGCTCTCGATGTAGACTGCTCGACTGGTAGCCACTGAGTCCAAACTAACGAGCTCGGAGAGCGAGTTAACCTTTGTATTCTCAAATCTAGGAATATGTTGTGTGTTAACTTTGTTGAACTTTTTGGTCACCTCCTGGAGTTTTGCAAGATATTTCGCTATCCTTAGCTCTTTGGTTTCATATGTTCCGTCCATTTGCTTGACAACGAGTTGGCTATCGATGAAGACTCGGATGTTTTTGGCTCCTAACAATGTTGTGATCTGCAGTCCTATTAAGAGTGTTTTGTATTCGGCCTGGTTGTTGGTGGCTTGAAAATCAAAGAGGTGTGCATATTCTACTTTGAAATCATCGGGACCCATTAGGATGAGTCCAACACTACTTCTTGATGAGTTAGTGGACCCATCTACATTCAAGGTCCATGTTGGTGGCAAGCACCCTTCCGGATAGTCGTTGGTGACTTGTTTAGAAAGGTTTAGGAGCGTACATTTAACAATGAAGTTGGCTAAGGTCCGGCCCTTGATGGCAGGTCTCGGTCAATATTGAATGTCAATTCACCAAGTTTGATGCTCCATTTGATGAGCTAGCTCAAAGCGTCCTTTTCTATGTAAGATCTGCTTCAAAAGCTAGTCAGTTAATACCACGATGGTACGTGCTTGAACATATAGGCGAACGTGCTGAGCAGTACACATGCAAAGGAAAATCATATAACAATACACATGCAAAGGACTCATCCGGTCCATCCCTGTACACACTAGCATGTGTCGATACACAAATGGGACGGGGGTTCCTTACATGCACGCATGCAAAATTGGCCATCCCAGCCGTTTCAGAATTTTCAGTACAAATAAAACATTTAAAATACAAGAAGTCCCAAATCATAGTCGCAAGATTTTACTAACACTCGCCTGAAGAAACGAGTTAGCGTTAGTAAAGTCCAAACGATATGAGATGTGCAGAATTTCATAAAATCAAAAGAAAGCAACGAATCCCAATATTTCAAATCAAATGTCCCATTTGAACAATAAGTTTAGCAAAAATAGAATTTAAAAGAAAGTAACAAGTTCCAAACAAACTTCAATTACAAACTAAGTAAGGATTCTATCAATACTTGCTCCTATATATGAAACAAGTATTGATTTATTCCATGCCAAAAGAATTATACAAGTCTTCCCTTCCATGGTTCTAGGAACTACAATTCCCCAAAAAAATTTCTACCTTTGCTAGATACCTATACAAAGTAGCAAAAATCCTTCGCAAAGCTCCCACGTGCAGTCTCCGAACTAAATATCCTCTAAAAAATGTTAAGATTGGGGTGAGCATTGGAGAATACTCAGTAAGTGGAGTGTAATGGTGTGATTGTGCTCATAAATAAGGGATGAATGTGGGACAGTCAAAGCATATATCAAAATCACACTTTATATATAGAAAAACATTTAAATAATTCAATCAATCCGTAAAGCTTGCATCCGCATTGATCATTTTATCATAAAGTCCTGGGGTTCCATCAAAAGCATTCCCGTCTTAGGCTGGCCGAACCTAGACGAAAGTCCGCCAAGGGTTTTTTTCATTTAATGTTTCAAAACATGCCCCCTTCCTTGGCGTTGGCTCGTACCTCACCGAGGTGCAAATCAAATATAGCACGACTTCGGCAGAGGGAGGGACGTCTAACTCCCCCGCATATCCAACCCCAACCACGCCACCCCGTCGGGTCGCTCCGTGATGGGAATGACTATAGTCATTAACTACCAGCACCTTTCATTTCTCAAATACCTCATTTCACAAACCATGTGCCATAATTTCCAATAAATAATCATAAATTTCTTACCATAACAATTCATAAAGTAACATCAATTAACATATGGCACACATGCATTCATAAACATAGTGGATACATTCATATTTCACAATCCAGTTCAGACATCCCACAGTCACAAAACAATTTATATAAACATGTGAAAATCTTACAAAATCATTTATAAAACAAATTTTAAAACAAGTTTCTCATTTAAAAATACAATGAACCGTCCACTCACCTCTAGGGAGGGTATTCACTCCCTATTTCCATTAGCTTTCTAAAATGACTCCTTTCAAGTCTCCAAAAGGTCCACCTAGACCAATAATTCACAAATTCAATTCAAGCTCCATGGAAAACTAATCTCATCAACCTAATAAGTTTTTAATTTCATCTAACACGTTCCTTCCATATTAATCAATCTAAATTCACGTAGAAGTTAGAATTAACCCTAGAAATCACATATCAAACTTCAAAAAAAATGCATTCTCTTCAAATTCCATATATTTTCAGAACATATATAAGCCATCTCATTCTAAATTTAGCCTAAATCCGCTCAATTATTGCATATATCAAAAAATTCCTCACATAGGGTTTTCGCAGCTCGTAACCCTAATGTCTGTGCGTCTACAATTCAATCTGGGCCTGCAGTACATTTAAACTGACACAAAATTTAATAATTAGGCTTAAATTACCAAGAGAATCAAAACCCCTAACCTATTGATCAAAAATCGACCCTTACCTATGCAGTAGAAGAGTCGCGACCTAGGGTTCTCGGATACCTCTCACCACTGCCAGCTTGGGGCTTCTGCGAAGGTTGCAGAAGGGTGGAGCTCACAGGGTGCAGCGCGCGCGAGCAAGCAAAGGAGAGAGTGACCGTCGCGCACGAGCAGGAGAGAAATCGAGGATGTCGCGTGCTCGCGGGAGGGAAGCTGTCACGCACGAGCAAGCAAGGAGGAAAGCTGCCGCGCGCGAGCGAGCAAGCAAGGAGAGAACTGTGGCACATGCGGGAGAGAGATGGAGCAGAGCACAAAATCTAGAGAGACATAGCGATGGAGAGAGAGACGGTGAGCGGTGGACAGAAGGGGCAAAGGACGGCGGAGGTGGTGGAGGTGGTGGCGGAGAGGCGACGGGAGTGAGAGGGATTCGAGAGAGAGAGAGAATGAGATAGAGAGAGACGGAAGGAAGAGAGAGAGAAATTAGGGCTTTTTGCCCTAATTTCACTCTTGGGGAGAGCTGTTTTGGTCCAAAACACTGCGTTTCCTTCCCTTTTTTTTCTGGTATTACACTCCTGGTGGTATTCTTGACGAGTATAACGTCTATGTAGGCCTCCACATTTCTGCTGAACTGTTCGATGAAGACCTTGTTGACTAGTCACTAGAAGTTTGCTCCCATATTTTTTGACCGAATAGCATGACCTTGTAATAATAGGAATCAAACTCAAATCACCATGATTATGTTTGCTAGTCACTCAGGATATTTTACTTCTATGATGAAATTTATCACTATGATTTTTTGCACTTCTTCTTGCATTGCTCCCTAGCGTTCTAAAGCAAACACCTCTTCTTCTATTTCATAGGCTTGTGACTTGCATTTATTGTCAATTTATGAACTATTCGTAACAGATAGATTCCTAACATATCTTCGGGTATCCGTGCAAAGATTTGGGAGTGTCATCGTAGGTATTTGGTGATGGCATCCGGAAGAGGTGCTGGTAGGTGGGCTCCGATTTGAACAGTTTGATCAGGTATATTCATAATTGAGATCTCGATCACCTCTTCACTAGGGTTGTAGCTTGTTCGATGTCATCTCTAAGTTCCATGACTTCTATCAAGAGTTTCTTCTTTTCCTCCTTCGGTACAAAAGCGATTTGAGGGTCGGGATTGCAATTGAGTATTGCAATACTGAGAGACATTCTAAATTTGATTTTAATATGCTTGGTGCTTGACAAAGCTTCTAAACCATCTAAACTGAGGCGGCCCGGAACGGCGTTATAGAGGGATGGAAGTTTGATTACACTGAAAGTAGTTGTAGTAGTAGGTGGTTATGGTGTATTCCCAAAGTTATTGGGAGTGAGATAATACCCTCGCGATATAGCCACTCATCAAAAAGTCCCTTTAAAGGTCTGGCATGAGGTTAAAGATGCGCTTGGCTGAAACCCATTTGCTAGAAGGCGTCCTAATAGATGAGATCGCAGTTTGCCCATTGATTGACAAAGACTCTTTTCACGAGATATTGGCCTATCTTAACAGTAATGACCAGTAGATCATGTCGGTTTGGGTTGATCCCCACTAGATCGTCGTCGTCAAAACCAATCATTGGCATTTTTCCTTTTGATAGCATGGTGATAGGAAAAAGGAGTAGAACAGGGAGTGAAGTTTCTTTGACTAAACAATTACTATGTTTCCACGGATGGTGTCAATCTATTAGAGGTGGGTTTTGTACCATAGATAATTGCTCTACTGAACCAAGCAGGAACTGACGCTGATGAAATTTTTGGGCCTTTATAGATGATGTGAATTGCAAATACCCCTCGAAGGTGGCTCCAGCGAAGTAAGCTCCGATGTTCCAGTCAAAAAGAGAAGTAATAGAGAAAGAAAACAAACTAAGTAGAGTTGTAACCTCTAAGTGATAAGTACATAGTTATTGAATGTACCTAGCAGATTGCTTGTGTTTAATATATATAGCATGTGTACGTATGTAAGTCTCTTGCTTGAGGGTGTTCAAACCCTAGTTTTCTTATGGAGAGATTGTTAGGGGTCTTCCAAAATCACAGAAACTGTAATCAAAGATATTTAGAAGATCTATAATTCTTTAGATTGAGAGAAGTTCAAGTTATCATGGAGATTCCCTACCTTAATAGGAGAGATTACGGAGATTTCTTTTTTTATTGGGAAAGATTACTCTCAAAATTAAGAGAAATTCAAATCGTGAATGATTATGATCTTGATTTGTTAAGTGATAACATTATTCGCTAGGAAGCTATTAATAGATGAGAGAATGTTCGATCGAAATGTGAGCAAGCAATCTACCCGAGAGGGTATTAACCGAGATGGTTGAGTGGTCTAAACCAAAATGTTTGATCGAGAGGTCGTTTGCTCTAGAGAGCACTCAACCGAGAGTGGAGTGTGCTCAGTCATTTTGGGTTATTTACCAAGAGATCCCCTTGGTGATATATGAGTTTTATGATTATATA
The DNA here is from genome assembly GCA_033439265.1 of Dillenia suffruticosa. Classification (NCBI taxonomy): domain Eukaryota; kingdom Viridiplantae; phylum Streptophyta; class Magnoliopsida; order Dilleniales; family Dilleniaceae; genus Dillenia; species Dillenia suffruticosa. The sequence goes on along the minus strand of JAVTVX010000015.1, from coordinate 18,026,574 downwards.
CCCAATGGACTTAGTAATCTTTGGATCTTATGGTAATAGACTGTGAGACCATTTACCAATAGAGAGACATGGTCAATTCCTTCGGATTGCATACTAGCAGGCATATAGTCAAATTTGCTTCATTATGGTATCCTGGGCTTTACCATACTCGAGAGCTCATTAGTTTGCTTGCTTGAATGACTATCACCGCACTATCAATGTCAATTTAATGCTTCTATTCAACGATTTCTGAGTGCTCATCTGGCACGCTTTGTACTCCCTCCTGATTTTGATTGATTACTGCAACATGACATCTGTTTCAATGCATCATTTCATGTTTTCAATCAACTTTTTGTTTTTCGAGTTGAGAAGCAAACTCTAGGTGCAGTTTCCAGGTCCAAATGAATGAGGATCATTATACCTTTACCTTTTTTTCTTGGAGAGATGAGGTTGAGGGAGCATCAAGACTTGAAACTCTACACCTGACTATTGGGATCACGGGAGTTTTATGCATGTGGATAATAACTTCTCATTTTGGAAGTATGACCTCTTCATTCTCCATGATTCTAACCTTTAGAAGTGCAGATCTTTAGGATGTTTTCCAAACATTTTATATGTAATTATCTTCTTTCTGATTTGGCGCCAGCACATGGGAAGATGATAAGTTTAGATAGTTGTTATTGTTAAGATTATTGTTCCTGTTGTTGAGTTGCTGCAAATTTGATGTTTTTCTGATTCTGGATAGAATGTAGCCTGTTCTTCTGCTGACACCAACTTTGTCTGTCATGCACAAACAGGTTGCAGCTGCTGTTGATTTTAAAGATCAAGCTGGTGGAGAACAATAATGCAACAGAATCTCCAAAATATTTCTCCGAAAATGCGGGTTCCTATGGAATCCCATGCTCCCTCAGTACTCACTCGTTTTGCTTGCAATAAGCTCCAAGCGCAGCTCAACATGCATCATCTCCATTGGAAGATAGTTTCCTCATGAGGCCGGAAAGTGTATTGGGTGCCTAGAGAAAGCATCATTGGTTGTAGTTGTCATCACTTCAAAGTTCTCAGGAATCCTTTGCCAGCACACCGTCGGAGTTCTCTCTACAGAAAATTGCTTACGAATCCCAGATAGACATCTTCCTCTTCAACACATCACCTGCGGCACTCCTTCAGCCCTACACCAGGGCATTCTACAAGAAATATTTCCTCTACTAACAGGAATGGTTTGTTGTTATTTTTATCTTCAGTAGCCGAGAGAAGTGCATTGTTTGGTTGCGGAAGGACACCCTTTGTTTATAAAGTCAGATGGATGATAGGCATTTTGTTGCGATGGTGAAAATTTATTGGAGGGCTAAGTGCTTTGCATGGTTTCTTTTTTCTTGGAATGGGTGTCTGTAATTCCTGCTTCTGAGTGAAAAGTCTTCGTCTACAAAGCCTATTGCTACCAGAAAGCGAAGTCTTTCCTAGATCTGTCCAAGGAGGTTTTCGTCCGGTTGAATCTGCATTGAATGAAGTAACTGGGTGGTTTGTTTTATCATCCTCACCTCGGACCTTAACAAAAAGTATAATCAATACCATACGATAGGTAACCGATCCCATACGATTTGAGGAGTGAGTGAGTGATGATTGGTTAATCTGTCAGCAGCCATTGCCTTGTTGTGTTGGTTGTTGTTGCAGGGAATTATGAAGTGGGCTCAATGTGGTTTAATGGTGTCATACATTTGACGCGGATCTATACTTGATTTCCTCACGATATTTGTCTATTTACACTACTCATACCAACACTGTAAATCTGAATGCAACTTGTTCAATATTCGGTCTGTTTGTTATTTGAATATGTACACGCCAAGTGTTCGATAAAATTTCTGTAAGCCTAACCTAACCTTGGGCTCCTCTCAAGTTTTTTTGGCTGTTACGACATGGATTCATGGGGGGTTTTGAATCTATTGATTGTAATTATTCATCAAAACTTTTTCATGGCGAATAGCATTTCTCAAAGATTATGTAGTTCCTAAAGCCTTCTGTTCAAATGGTCACCCGAATGATGACAAATTGTCAGCATTAAGGGTCCTGTACATTATAAACCCGTCTGAGGTTTATGTACATTATAAACGTCCCTAATATTTAAATACAAAACTTCTGTCCGAATTTAAAGCCGTTTCCCTTAAACAACGGTTTTTAGCGCCAAATCCAACCAGAAAGAAAAAAAACAAATTTAAATTGGAAAATAAAAATAAAAAATATAACACTAAAAAACAAAAATAAACTAGCTGTAAAAATTTAAAATAATAAGAAAAATGATATAACTGTTTTGAATTCTCATACATCACTCGACGTCTTTGGATCTTCATTGTACATGTCTAAACTATATTAGATAATACTCTTTCATATTATCCACAATTGAATTCACTCCAATTTAGTACGTATTTTTTCATTTCTATTACCATCTTTTCTAATTTTACCACACATTCATCTGATTATTTTCATTTCAGTTACAAATATTATATATTCTTATTGTTGTTTAATGGTTCAATATTCGATATCATACAATAATGCAAGTTTTACTACGATTCTATAAAACTTCCATTCAATTGTAATTGTATCGTGCAATCGCAAAAAATTCCGAATTTATTTCTCCGTTTCATCTAACCCCTTTGAATTTTATGATTCACATCTCTATCTATATTACCATCATTTTGAATGATGGAACAAGATATCTAAAAACGTTTATTTTTGCTTACGTTCTATTCTTTTAATTTAATCGTTTTTTTTATCATTTTGATAATTGTTACTAAACGTAAATCTTATATATTCAGTTTTTAACCGATTCAATTTCAATTATATGTATTCTAAATTGTTTCTCCATAATTCCAATTTAACATTAATATTCTCTCTAGTTTCTTCGACCAACACTATAACATTTGCAAAATGCAAACGATTTATGATTTTATCTATCACTGTTGAAAAAAGAGAGATTTGATGCCGAATCTTGATAAAATCCAATATTAAATGGAAAGTTATCACTTAAATCTCGTAGGTTCTTACAATGGTAATAGGTCTCTTATACATATCGTTTATACCCCTTTCATCAACACCCGTCACAATATGTTTTTAGAAACCCTAATATATATTTTTTCTAAATCAATAAATACCATATGCAAGTCTCTCTTCTATGTTCTAAACGTTTCTATCAAATATCTTATCAAATGAATGATTTCAGTAGGGGATTATCGTAGCATGAATTCAAATTGATTATAAGACATATTTATCTCCAATTTCAATTTATATTTCATTACTCTCTCCTACAATTTCATAGTATGATTTATAAGTTTAACTCTCTTGTAATTGAAATAATTTTGTATGTTTTTTTTTATTTTTACATAGTGGTACAAGTGTACTCTCTTTCCATATTTGGAGCATTTTCTTGATTTGTCAAATTGTGTTAAAAAGATCCGTTAAAATTTTTATCACTACTTCAACCAAACACTTCCACAACTCAATATTGATGTCATCGGATCTTAAGATTTACAATTCTTCATTTTCCTTAAAATCTCATTTACTTCATGAAGACGAAAATTGCGTTTAAAATCTCTATTGATTTCCTATACAAGTATCGTGATATCGTTGATATCCCTTGTACCATCAACGTTAAAGAAATTATCAAAATAATCCCTCTAATAGTTTGTTATGTCGTCAATCCTTATAAGAACTCTATTGGTCTCACTCTTAACACGCGTAATATCATTTAGATTTTTTCCCTTCTTCTCTTTGTAAATCTCTTTTCCTCCGTCCTTAATTTTTAGTTTTTTATATAATTCGTTACACATCTTAGTTTTTGATTCACGAATAATTTTCTTCATTTTATTTTTGGCAATCTTATACTTTTCAAATGTATTTTTATCTCTCTTACTTTTAAGGTTCTTGCAACGCACTCGTTTGGTTCGTATGATAGTTTGAATTTTCTCGTTCTACCACCATAACTCCTTGCCTATTGAAACCTGATTTTTAGATATATCAAGAATCTCCTTACCTATATTAATAAAACAATACCTCTAGTGAGTCAGTCTAGATGGTTTGATATTAACCCCCCAAATAGGATTTAATTATATTTTTAACGTTTGAGATTCTCGCTCAATGTTGCAACCTTGGAATCCCTAAGCTCAAACTCACAAACTAGGCATTTTTATATTCATTTATAGAACTTGGGATTCAGCTGAAATATTTGAGTTTTGTTCCAAACCAACCTCCAAAAAATTTTTGTTTAAAAACAACACACCTGCAAAAAATAATTCTAAATCTAACATTCACATAACAAGTTTTGAAAACTCAATATGTACAGTGACACTTTTCATTAAACAGTATCATATCGAGTTTTCAAGACTCAACATATACAATACATGTCGAGTTTTTAAAATCGACATAAAACCGATGTGAACAGTACATATCGAGTCTTGAATACTCGACATGGTACTGTTCAATGAACAATAATAGTGTTCAATGAACGGTACATGTTGAGTCTTCAAGACTCAATATATGGGTATTATATTTGAAAATATTTTTTCAACGATATTGTTTTAAAATTTATTTTTAAAAGCAAAGCTACTTCCGTACAAAGCTCCAAATATTTCTCATTTTGATCCCCCTCGTCTTTTGGTTCTTTAGGGGTCCCCATTTGTTTCCTCCACAGATTCCTCCTTCTCCATCTGGATTTAACAAATTCAATTCCCTTTTTAATATGCTTGTTTATGCTTACTAGTTGCAACTACAATATTTGAATTTCGATTAAATTGTTGCAGGACAAGGTTGATATATATATTTTGGGGGGTCACCATGCATCCTCCTTTAACATTACGCAGGCATCCAGTGTGCGCCAAGGTAAAAATTTTCTGCTCTTACTTTAAAAAGACTTGGTTTTGCTACAGAGGTGTCTATTTTTCTTTCATTTCTTGTAAAAGAACATTGTTTTAATGTGTATACATATTATGCACATACTTGCACATGTTGATGGAGATGATTAGGTATCTCTTGAGGGGTTTTTGTGCGCAAACAACACAAATCTTACACTAATCTAGTGCCAATCAAACAAAAGTCTTCAAATTCTAAATAAGCAAAAGTTCACTAGTTTTGGAAAGCAAACGGCATCATTTTGAGTGATGTTTTGTAAGATTTTGACACACGGTTTTGATGTGAAGTCATGCAAGTCAACAATGGAGTTTGGAAAGTTAATCTTGCTTGTTCTGTGCAGAAAGCAATCGTTTACACCAAGTTAAATACCTTTTCTGCATTGTGTAGATTATCGAGCTGTTTCAAAAGTGCCATTTAGACCATCCTATTCGGAAATATTTTGGGGAATGTCCAGAGCTCAAGATAAAGCTGGACCGCAGTTTTTGACAAGAATTGAGTTATTCACTGCTGGGTTGATCACCAATTCTTAGCCCTTTCTTTCTGGGTCTACAGAAAGCTGTGAAGCGCAAGGCAAACTTTGAAGAGAGTAAGCAACGGGGAGAGAGACTGCCAGCTCTCAAGAAACGAAATGACTGGGAGGTCGGAAGAAAACCTCAAGCTGTGTCCTTGGTGATAAACAGGACTAAGGGCTTTCCAAATGCAGTAAGCTGAAAGCATGCATAATCTTTGGCACCAGTTTCTGGAAACATAATGGAGAATACATCGATAGAACTTCAACTATAGCTTTTGATTTTCTGAAGTAATTACATTATTCAGTATTGCAATTCTCTTGGTATGTCAAATAAGACTATAGTTGTATCTTGCGAAGGCATCTTGAGCTGAGAGATACATCGATCAGAAGCTTCGAAGAATTCCTTCTGTATTAATTGTTATGGATTAACAACGTGTTTATTGATTGTAGTACCTGTCTGGGATTATGTATAACATGTTTCATCATTAGTTTTCAATTAGTATGCATTTTGGGGTATTTTAAGTTGGTATGGTGATTGATTTTAGAGCTTGCTGAGTTGCGGCTCCATTTTTCTATTTGGTATCTTTCCCGAGACAAATGACTTGGGAACATTAGTTTTTTACTTATACTTTGCCATGTTGTCATGTGATCATGAGTTTAAATGCTCAAAGAAACTGCTAACAAAACCATTTTAGACTCTAGGGTTTTGGAGATTGTGGCCTCTTGCTCCTGTAGAGCTGTAGTCATGCTTTTATCGTACCATAGACTCAAACCAGATATTTTTTAGTAAATGAAGACACATGACATTCGAATGGATTAACAAATGCTAGTAGGCCTCTCCATCCTTTCTGACTAAGTTGTTTTCCTCATTACCAAAGGACTATATAGTTCGATGTCCATGAGAATGCGATTTATGAAGCAAATCGAGTAGACAAGGTAGAAGCCATTGATCTACAGTGCTTGTTCACTCATTAAGAACATCAAGCATCCCACATCACTTCCTACAAATGAAAAACCATGGGGTCCGTGAGGCAAACCAAACCATCCATTTGGAAGTCCAGTTCCTTGCTAAAATTCACAAGTGAGGCTGCCACAAGCTCTCAGGAAGTGCAAGTAATGAAGTATAAACAACGCTAATGGTACATCAGCTTTCACACATTTATCAAAATCCTGTCTGTTGGATTCATACACCTTTCTTCCATCAATGCTAAACCACCGAATCTAGTGCTGTTGAACTATAAGTTCATACTAATTTATACGACATTAACAACTGTCCTCCTTAAAAGATAACCCAATCATATAAACATATATCTAGGCAATAAAGTCTTCTTTACACATTTGCAGGTGATCCCGCAGTAGCAACGGTCAAAAGTATTGCTTTGTCTCGGCTCTGACCCTCTCTCCATGCCTTGAACCCTGTCGCAACAACACTAACATCACACCAACGTTTGAGGAATGGTAGTGTGTATGGGCCTTTTACTACGCCAGTTGGGCCACTGATATACCACACTTCCTGGCGTTTCAACTCTTCATGTCTCTCATTTTCCTTGGAGACATGTGGGGGATCTTCCTGATCATCATCAGGCAAGGATATTGGGCCAGTGGCAACAGTCAAAGGTATTGCATTGTCTTCGCTCTGACCATTTCTCCACACCTTGAATTCTGACGCAACAACACTAATCTTACACCAACGTTTGAGGAGTGCAAGTGTGTAGGGGCCTTTTGTCGTGCCAGATGGGCCCCTGATATACCACACTTCCTGGTATTCCAGGTATTCAAGTCTCTCATTTTCTTTCCCAAGATGTCGGGGATCTTCCCTATCACCATCAGGCAAGTCTATAGTACCAGTGGACAACTCAGTTTTGGTTTTCAAAGATCCTCGCTCAGCATCATATTCTCGTTTATGTTTTCTGCTATCAACATTAACATTCAGCCCTTTTGGGAGATCTTTAGAAGCTTCAGAACTATGCTGATTTCCTTTTGGCACAATTTTTTTAATTACTTCCGGAGGAACTGCATCAGGTTTGGCTTCAGCAGCAGGAATTTGGCCTTGTGGTGGCAGAATTTCAGATGGAGATGGTTCTTTTTGACGCTGTGCTGCTTGTAATATATATTCAGTAGATGCATCAGTTTTCTCTGCAAACAAATATCAAAGCCCAGAAGCAAATAAGTAGCTAAGGGAGCTTCAAATAAAACAAATAAAGGGTTGACATCTAAGAAGCAATATGAATACGACAATACCGCAAAATTTCAAAAAACTAAGATACTTTAAACAAATAAATGGTATTAACAAATTTATATTATATATAAATGTGTGTGTGTGTGTGTGTGAATGTATTTCTTAGAAAGAAATATTCCAAACCTAGTAAATACTTGATCAAAATTATACTAATTTAACTTTATAAACACAGTACACAGCAGATTGCAAGAGAACTTGCACTCTTTCTCATACACAAATACACACAACGGAGACTGTAAACCTGAAAGAATAAAAGTGGAGGGGTCCATATGTCTCTTCCTTCTTCCTCCCCCCCCCCCAAACTCCCAATTCACATCTCTCTTCGACTTCCTTTCTCCTTGCTCCACTATCAGCATCTAAAACTTCCTTCAGTGAAGAGGAAAGGCTCTTCTAAAAAGGAACATCTTTGATCAAAGCCCCGACTGTGGGGCATTGGTCCTTTTCCTTCAATTATCTTAGCTGCACCAACAAAGCCTTCAATTTTTCTGTTTTGACTCCATGCTTCTGGGGGAAAGGTTTGTTTTCGACCCCTTCCCGTGTCCTAGGCATATTCTTGAACATATCCTAGCATTTTGGCTCATATTCCGGTCTGACACTGGAAAGCCACTAGTTCTGAAATATATGTACTTCTTAGGCTGACGATTAGGGATGTCAAAGAATAAAAGTAGCTTGAACCGGATAAAGCTTGACTAGACAGAAACATTTTAGAACTTAGCTTATACAGCTAAACTAAACAAGCATAGCTTCAGCTTAAACTTGAGCTTGTTTATTGAAGGAGCTGAGCTTGAGCATTAAGCTACTCAGCTCAAACTGGATTTCCACATATAAATTAGAGAGCTAAACAATCTCAAACTATAAATAGTTCAAGTTTGGCTAGTGATGATAAATGAGTGAAGCCTAATCTTGAGCAGATTTTACTAAATGAGTCAATCTTCAGCATTTATTACTTGGTTAGACTTGGATTGAAATGCTATTGTTGAACTCATTAATTCAGTTTGCTCAACTTCATCTTATCAATTTCAATCACCAGGCAAGACTGTTTCATTTATCTGACTTTTCTTTTCATCTCTCCCCCCCTTCCCTTTTCTACCTTGTCAGTTCAAATCCTTTGTTCTGTTCTGATCTTCCAGTTCAAATGGAGCCTGTGGACTAAATAGCTTTCACCCAGTTTTGGGGGCTATTTCAAACTGTTAGGCAAGCTGGTCAACAGTCTGTTTTGTCCGGTTTTTAAAGATCATGATAAGAAGCATCTGCTACTTCTGGAATATCCAAAGCCACATTAGAATGCTGTTAACAACAGTTTGTCTTGTCCGGTTTTAATGATCATGATGAGAAGCATTTGGTACTTTTGGAATAACCAAAGCCACAATTGAATGCTGTTAATTCAATGATCACATTTGCCCAAATTCATTCACCTCATTGAATGACAAACATATTAGATTTTCAGCTATTTCCCACCATGATATCGAGAAAACCTAATGACTCATATGAAAAAGAGAAATTAACAAAGAGCCATAAGAGAAGAACCTTAATTTCATGCATAAACTGTAAAATCCAGGATATTTCAGGCCAGTACGTTGATCAACAGAATTTAGCAAGTGCCAAAGGAAAGCAGAAGCATATTGTAACAAAGTTGGAACCTATAAGCTTAGTAAGTGCCGATCTCAATCGGCTCAAGACAGGAATGACCCACTGTAATCCTCATGCAACATGCTAAAATCATTGTCCTTGAACAGTTGTAAAATGGTTCATACAGTGCTCGGAACCTCCTCCAGCATAACAACAAACTGAGCCTTAAACCCAATATTTTGGGATCGACCATTTGAGAGACAAATTTAAAAATGATTTAAAATAAATAAATAAATAAGTAAATAATAAATAAAATAAAGAAAGAAATACACTAAAAGTAGAAATAAAAAATAACAATAATAATAAAAATAATAAAAAAAGAAAAAAAAGAAAAAAAAGGGAATTAAAAAAAATAATACTAATAATAATAATATATATATATATATAAATAAATATATATACTTAAAATATGTTAAGTTAATTTGAGCGGATTCTTCTATGCCACTCATTCTTATCCAAGATCTTCTCGTCTACACTCTTAACTATCATATCTTTACAAATAACTTGTATCCAAGTTTTCAACGGTTTACCTTTACGTTTTTCTAATTCTCCTATATTTAAGTTTTTGGTTCTCCTAACCAGTGCGTCGTCAAGTCTTCTTTGCATATGATTAAATCATCTTAGACGACACTTTCGCATTTTATCCACAATTGAACTAACTCCTAACTGGTTATGAATCTCTGGAACCTCATCCAGCATGTGGCACAAAAATTCTTAGCAATCAATATAGGCAAAACGTAATGGCCAGAGCCAAAAAGGTAGGTATAAACAAATCAATGAGATGACCCTGTCAGTTCATTTAACTCCCTCAAGAATGGAAATTCAACGTATGCTATTGCAAAAGCATGATGACTTTGACAACAAGCCTTATATTATAACATCAAACTGAAATTTGTCTAACCTTGAGATTTAGCAGAATCCTTAGTGATGGATCTTTCATTTTCAACTATACTGACAGCTGAAGTGAATGTATCCTTGCCAAATCTTTGAACAAAAGCAGCAACATTTCCTGTCATGTGTGTATGAGATACTTAAACCACTGCAATCCCACAGGGACAACTCCTTCCCTTTCTTTTATTTGGAAAGGAATATTCTCTGGATAATGACTTTAATCTACTCCTAATCCTACAACATGTTGGTACCACGGAAAGTACTGGACCCAAGTGATCTTGATATTAGAATAAGTGGATTTCTAGCACAAGGATGAAAAACCAATTAATTACTGTAGAATCAGTTACCTTAAAATTAATAAAAACAACCTATTAACTTATATTAACCAGGATAGAACAACAAAATTGCATGAAGCCATTAAGGCCATTAGTGAAATTATGATTTGTTGTTCTTCATTCTTTAGTGAGGGTGATGCAGGAGAAGATACAATACACATGCACAATTTTGTATCCATGAGCAAAAGCAGCTTAATGCCTTGAATACAATCAGTTGCAACCTGGCTCAGTCAACTTTTTTCCTCCATTTCCCTCTTAAATAAAATTTGGTGAGAGTATCGGCCAATTTGCTTGCAATCAAATTAGTGAAAGCAGATCAGAAGAGATGTATTAAAAAGTCTACTTGACCGGTTTTAAGAGTAAAATCGTAGAATCAGTTTGGAAATCTAGAAGATTTTGAGTTGAATCCATCATAAAATAAGGGTTCATCTAATGCACAAAGTGCTCCCCGACGTAGGGCGGGGGCAGGGGGAGGGTGGGCGTATATATACACAACCTTCCCCTTGCATGCAAAAAGGTTGCTTCCACATGAATTGAATCCATCATATAATTGTAAAATCTTACACATAAAATTAGGATTTCAAAAACTGTGGTCTGAACTGTTTTATACTGCAAAAATTCTGTATGACAAACTAAAATCCATTAAACCACTTCTACTGCTGTTTATGTCCTTGCATTTGATTCTATGCCTAATTCCATCCTAACAGACATAGAAAGAACTTGCAATGCCAACATTATGGAAAGTTAAAACATACTGCAGCAAACCTGCAGTGGAAGTTGGACCATGAACTGGGTTTCCTTTCAATCTTTCAGAAGTCTCCAGGATCTTTCCAGATGATTTATCACTTACAAGTTCTCCAGTACCTGAGGAATTCCCAGAAGTTTGTTCACTATCTGCTACATCAGCAATAACTTCAGGAACCTCTTGTAGCAAGCGTGATTGTTCTGCAGGTGTCTGTAGCAGTTTTTTTTTCTCCAAGTACTTAAAAAGTGTAGAATACTTTGCAGGTTAAGCTGTACATACCATTGTTCACAAATCTAACAATGCTAATGAAATGCACATGATCATGTGAATATACACATTACAACAATGCAAGAGTCTGGGATATTACGTTCACAACCCCATGCTGAAGAAAATAAATGGAGAACATGTAACATAAATTGTTAACTTGTGACATAAATAGAAATGGAAAAGCTTATCTGAGAGAATATGACAAATTTTTCTCTTTTCAAAAAATTCTAAAATGTTTTTGTGTCAATTTACTGAAAGCCTTTTAGGTAGTTGATCCAATAAAGTAACAACTGTACAGCATATAAAAAGGTAAACATTCCTTTTTCTTTCCTGTTCTTTTAACTCACATGTCCAAAACCAAGGGGATGAGACTTTTAAATGTGCAGCCAACATAAAATATTAATGGATGAGATCATTGCTGGCTCGAAAGCAATGACACCCAAAAGAAAAGCTTTTATTGGACAATAATGCAAGTGTTAATTAATTTATACTGCAAAACTACATGATGGAGGATATTCTGCTCTCCACCCTTTCTCATTTGCTTGGTCAATACGCTTTTGTAATAAAGCCAGCTCTCTTACAATCCACTGCCAAAAAATTGAAGCAACGAATATACTAAGTGAATAAGAAAGATGTATGATACTAAATGGCAAAAGATATTCAGCTTCTCTCTGACTTAGCATTGTAGGACCAGCAACACATTACAAATTCTTATGAAGCATGGCCACAGACACAAGTTCTAAATGAAGCATGGTAGAATCTACAGCACTTTTTATGTACTCATTAGATTGCGAATTTTTTTTTTTTCCCAATTTTCTGGAGTGAGACTTTTCCTATAATTGGTTTGTGTGTTGGGTTCATTTACTATGATAGTAAACAAATAAACCTTGAAAACCTGAAGAGAAGCAATAACATACATGTTTGGTGATAACCTCATGCACACTTAAAGCTTTCTGCCGAAGCTCCACCTACAATATCATATTCAAACCAACGGTTAGGTTTATCGGTACCATGTCATTCTCAATGCCAACACAAGGGAAAATTTGGAAAAAGAAGAAAAATATGTACTAAGTCACACTTCTAGGCAATGCATGTGTACAAAATCATCTCAAAGGAAATATTTATAGATCAACTTTGCCACCCTCCAAGATCAAGCATTTGGCATTTATATAATAAAAGGGAAAAGGGGGCAAGTTTGACAACCAGTAGTCATTGAACGACTTTCAGAAATTTTTGGCTTGAAGAAAGAGTTCACAGGAATCTATTTATATGCTAATCAGCATTGCACAGACAAATCAAATGATGATCAACATCTAATAAATGTATGATGATACTCACAACTGTAAGCTTATTAAACATGCCCTCTTTCACTTGCTGACATAAATACTCACATTCTTCCTGCGAACATATTGGGAAATCACATTAAAACCATTTCAGTCCGGATGAGTACAATATGAAATAAACAAGAGTTAACTGAAAATATTTCTACAGTTTAGTCATATAAACTGAAGAAACTACAAGACTTTTGGCAACAATCATTTACTGCTAAGATAACAAGAAATATGTGAATAAGTAGAAAATTGTAACGACATAAGTTATGAGAAAACGCGACAAATTGGTGGGGCAGTTACATCAAACTACAAACATATGCCCTCTTGCTAAAGGTTTGCTGGTCTACTGAATGGCTCAGATGTGAGCCATCCATCCTTGTCCTAGGTTGGCATGACCAAAACCACTCCCAAACTCAAGCATCCAGGAGTTGAATTTATTTTACCAATTTCTTTCAAATGCAAAATTTGATTATAAGAATAGGAATTATGTTGCAGGCTATAGGGTCAGACTGTGGGAGAACAGGCGAAAATTGCCTTCCCTGACTCTGGATTTTCCGAAACTTCAGAGAATTGTTGAAGAGACGATAAGCAAAGGGAAATTGTGATATTTGCGATAAGGGTTTGTCCTAGAAGTCTCAAGTCTATATAATTTACTAGTGTTGAAGCTTAGATGCTTTAATTGCAGAAGAATACTCCTTTGCTTTGAAGGTGCCCTTTTATAGCTGTTAGTTGCTCTACAACAATAAAATTCAAGCTACTAGTTCTTCTTTTATTCGTGAAATATTATTTTTATACTTCTCTTTGCGTTCATGGTGCGGGGCTCCAAATATTATAATCTAGAGGCCTTGAAGAGGGATCAGAAAATAGTCTTCTATCAGCTCCTTGCCTTTTTTTTTTTCTCGTCATTTTTCCTTCCGTTTGAGGATTTCTCACCCTCTAAGCATTATGTACTCTTTCTTCTCTCATTAATTTAATTCTTTCTATTTAAAAAAAGGACACTATTAGCTAATTATCCTTCCTTATCAATAATGTTCACTTGCACATTACCTTCAAAATTTAGCATCAACATAATAATTATACTCCATAAATTATGAAAATGAAATAAAGGGCTCACAATGCCAGCCTAATACCATAAAATCGTTTGATGTGCTAGGGTGATGCTAAATGGGGATGAAGTCTTAAATATGATAGAATATTTAAAATAATGTTATTTTTTATATACAGATCCATAATTAATCTAAGATAATAAATTTCACCTAAAAATATTGCAAAATTAGCAAAGAAGTAATCAATTGTGATAATATGTTAGTATTTATTCTTGAATACCCTCCTATATAGATCTTAAGCAATATAGAATTCCAATTAATTGTTCATAATCATTATGTCAAAAATCTCTAAAATGCTAGACAAATACATTACAATTGTCCAATGTGTGTCCAACACGTGTCTGGTATTTAACAAAGTGTAAATGACAAAGAAACAAAAGTAAAAGATAGATGCAACACACGGAGTATTAGACACATCCATGTCACTCACGAGTGTGTCGAAAGTGTGCTGCAATTGCATATGGACAACTTAAATCTTTGAAGCATCCATCCTTTATAGGAGCAAAACATGTATTTGTACTACATGAGAGTTCAATTAAGTGACAATGAGCCCCACATAAAATTCAAAATACAAAAATAGCTTTAAAACACCATTGCCTAATCTTAAGCCATATAGAATTGCAATTTGATTAATCACAATGATTATGTAAACATCTCCTAAGAGCTAGACAAATATCTAAGAAATGTCCAAGGTGTGTCCAATAAGTATCGATGTACAAAAGAAAAATTTAAAGATAGATGCACAAAAGTAAAAGATATACCATGAGGTGGAGAATTGGACACATTGATGTGTCAGGTGAGTCTCCTGCACTTGGATATGGACAACTATAATTTTGAAGCGTCCATCCATGGTAGGAGCAATACATTAACTATTTGTTTTGCATCAGAGTTCAAATAACTGAGAACAAGCCCCACTCAAAATTCTAAATACAAACTGTCAAGATATGCATGTTTTATTCTTCCCTAATTTATGTAATACAATTAGGAAAGGTTTTTGGTTTTATTCTTCCCTAATTTATGTCATATAATTAGGGAAGGTCTTTGGGTTTATTTTTTCCTAATTTATATAATATAATTAGGGTTTATGTAATATAATTAGGAAAGATCTTTGGATTTATTTTTCCCTAATTTATGTAATATAATTAGGGAAGGTCTTTGGGTATAGTCTTTCCTAATTTATGTAATATCAGTTGGTTGATACTTTGGAAAACCATATTTTGAAAAACCATATTGTTTGATACTTTGAAAGCAAGCTTGTGAATAACAAGATTACCTCAGAAAAGTCATCATCAGACAACATGGAAATAGGAATATCATTTGGCATATAAAGAGCTTGCAACAGAACTTCTGAATTGATTTGACCAGTACTTGAGGACTTCTTTATGCCTAAAAGGATAAAAGGGCACAGCAAGGAGCAACATGTTAGCTTTTAAGATGAAGCAAACTCGCAAAGAGTCCATCTTTCAATTACTAGAACAAAACCACTGTTTAATCTTTCCTTTTGGTTCCATTCTACTTCTCAGACCATCAGAACACCCAAGTGCATAACCAATCATATAAACAGAAAAACAATAGAAATTTCAGTTTGAAATGCTCTACTTGCACCCCCAACATTGACAAATCCAGGTGAAGCACAGTTTGCATGTGACATAAATGGTCAGTTTACTGTCTCATTACTCCGTCATTTTCCATGCATCAAGGAAAAGAATTGCCAATCACTTGCAAACGGATGGAAAACAAAGTAGTTAACAAGAATGTACAACTTCATGCAGCAATATCTGAGTTGCACCAGAAAAAAAAAGAAAAAGAAACGAAAAAATGAACATTAATAATAGAAACCTAGAACCTGAAAAGACAGATCAAGATTTAAAAAAAAAATTCCTAGACTAGGATTCAGAAGAGAACTCTGACTGGGCCAAGTCTATGAATCTAATCTCTTCAAAGCTAAAAGTGATCATAAAAAAAATCAATAGTTGGACAATAACAATGTCTGCAAATAATTTAAGAATTTCGTAACAATGATTTTGTTCAAGTAGCTGGAGACTGAAAAAGTATCCAAACCAATAAACTTGCGGCCGCTAACGCCGAAGATAACCTCATAATATTGAGCCAAGATAAAGGACAAACTTACTTCCCGAAAAACTTCCCCCATGAGGCCTTTTATTTTTTTTTTGGTCTTTGATGAGATAGACTTTTCAATAATATAAGGAATGGAGGATCATATTCGCATACAATTGGAGTAGACCAAATACAAATTCCAATATTACTACATATATACTAGTTACATAATAACCACAATTTTCACAGAATAAATCATATGCTACTTAATAACTGTTGGGAAACATTTCAAGCACAGATGTGGACATGGAACAGCAGAAAATTTCTAACAAATAGGACTCTGGCATGGCTGGAATACTAACCGGAAAAATATGGTCTTTATGATGTTAAAGTTGAAAATGACTCAAATGACGTTAAAGAAAACTGTAAGTAGAACAATAATGGACTATCACATTTTTTATACTTGCAAGCCTTATCATTTGATCATTCTGCAGTGCATGGACAACATATATCAGACTGATCAGCTCAAAATGATCAAAAGTCAAAATAAATAAATGAACAACTCTAGCTAAAGGGTAAAATTGCACAATCCAAATATAAACAGATAGATCCATAACATCAGGGCAAACCTTTTACTTGCACGAGCTGATGATAATTTTTCTGCAAATAGTTGTTTGGATCTGATCTAACTCTCACAAAACATCCCACAACCTTCTCTTCAAAAGTCGCAGGTTGCCTGACAAGAACCTTCACTAAACTCCTCCTCAAATAGATGAGCTTAATGTTACTAGCAACTATGGATGCAAAGCAGTTTTCCACAACATTACAGTTAACCTTTTTCTTCGGCAGTTTCATATTTGAACGTTCCTTTTTCTCTCTCGTACAGGCAACAAAAACATTCTCATCTTCATCATGAGAACTGTCTTTGTCATCAGAACTACATCCAGTCTCATCCTCTGAGTGCTGAATATTTTCAGAAAAATGATCATCAAGAAGCTCATTTATCTTGAATCTGCTCACTTTTTTCTTCTTCTTGCCAAAAAGAGAGTAAAGCTTCTCATCAAAGAAAATTGTCTTTTTCTTTACAGGATCGGCAAGTTTCATTTTATGGATGTAATCATTGATAATATTAATCACATCATATTGTGATAGCTCATGGGTTGTATCTTCACCAATTGAGTTAAGAAATTCAATGAGGGGTTTAGAACCCCAGCCAATATATTCCATTCTCTTTCCTTTTTTCCTCTCTCCAATAACTTTCTGCCTCTTGAATCTCTTTCTTCTGCCACCTGGGTTGTCTTCCTCTGAATCACCATCATCCTCATCGCAGGATACACCTCCATCATCCAAATCAGAGTGAACCTTAAGTCTCTTACCCTCCTTCAAAGAGCGATCTGCAACACGGAGATTTGCTATAGTCCAACCTTCCTTCTTTTTAATTATTTCATAATACCCCATGAATAGACCCTCAATAGTTTCCCTGTCTTTAAAATCAACCTTTTGCTGCAAATTGATAAGGACTTAATCAGAGGAAAAGAAAGGGTGAAGCACAAGCTATTAAGCTATTGCAAATCATAAGATCCCAGTTACGTAGTGTTTGAAGAACAAAATGACTAAGAAAATCAAACAACAGCCAAAGAATTGACTTTTAATTGTTTATAATCAATAGTTTACACTTTTGCAAACACAAACACTGATGTTCTCTAAAGAGAACTATGCATTATAATAATGATACCCAGCATCTCCAGTTCCTAATGCAATTCCTAATAAACTCACATTTACAGAACACTAAATGTCCTTGGGTTATATGAAAATACAACTAAACTAGTCTACAGCGAGGGTAGGCAAACCTTTTTTTCTTAATGACAAACAAAAATTTCCAGAATGATGCACTGTCTTGCTCCAATTATGAAACCAAGATCCTCTATTACTTTTTTTCTTTTAGGTTACTGTCTAAAAAAAAAAAAGAAAAACCTGGAATCTGTTCAAACAAACTATGTCAATTTATACTCAACTATGCCTTCTGTTACAATCTTGACGAGGTCAGCCAGAACAATCAACTATACTAGGAGATAGTTTTTCTATTTTCACCATATTCTCAAACATTTTCTTAAGTCCTCAAGTTCTTTTTCTGCGTATTCCATCTGTATGCTATCAATTTTCATGATAATTATTCAAACACTTTCTGAAGCCCTCTAGTTCTTTTTATGCGCCTTTCATTTGTATGCTATCACTTCTCTTCATGAGTCCATTATTAGGTTTTTTTGGGCATAACCAAAACCATCATACTATATTTTCACTTATTTAAACCTTCATAGGAGTTATGCTCAACTTATTTCAGGATAATTCTTTTCATTCCTACTATATCTCATAAAACTGCTCATCCACCTTTACAAACTTATCTCTACAACACACATTTTATGTAAATTGTTTCTAATTTTTGCATTACACTTTGTTGCCATGAAATTTTATTTATGCATGCATGAACCAATATATATATAATTTCATAAACAGAGGCATACATATAAAAAGATAATATGCTGTTTGAGATTAACAAAAGACGATAACTAAATTAGGATTAGGTATCCTTTTAAGAACAAAAGAAAAGGAAAAAGACTCTTCAGAAGAAGCAAGACAAAAGCAACACAATGTCTCTGAAGAAATGAAAATAAAAAATAAAATAAAATAAAATAAAAAAATAAAGCTCCTACAAAGTGCATGTCAAGGAGAAGTAAAACAATGAATGATCCCTCAACTCAAACTCTTAATATATATGTTATCCACCAAAGGAACATATCACCTTCCTCAAAAGTTTCATGCAGTTGCCTCCCAAGCAAAAAAAGCAAAGCAAATGAAGGGACAGGAGTTACACCATATCCCTCTATCCAACGGTTGGTTTCTGAGGATTGTGGCACTAGTTCTTGTATTGATCAATTGCTTTGTTTTAGTGACTGGGACTTCCATTCAAAAATTTGAGGCAGGAGACACTTATTAGAATTACATCATGTCATTTCCCCAGTCTAACTGGACCAAGTGGGACCCTACACACTTTAGATTTGAGAACATGTGGTTGTCTCAAAAAGACATTAGGAGAATGGTGGAGGAGTTGTGGAGAGGAATTGATTTAGCAGGGAAGGAAGGGTTTAAATTTTATCAGAAAACTGAGACATTTAAATCAAGCACCTAAGGATTGGAATAAAGAGGTCTTCGGTGACATTAGAAATAGGAAAAGTTCTATATTTCTGGGTATTAAGGAGACAGATATGTTGGAAGTCGAGAGAGATATGAAAAAGGATCTTTCTAGCCGTAGGGAGAATCTTGTAACGATCTTGAAAAGTTATCTTTAAAAGGAGGATACCTTGAAGTGGGTTGGAGAGGGGACTGGAACACAAGGTTTGTTTTATCAGCCAATGACGAGGAGCAAAGGTGTCATATAAGATAATTAGAGGATAATCACCAATTCCGCCCCATTGAGAGTTTTAAGAGTCTCTTGGCAAGAGAGAGCTTTTGAGAGGAATGAGATTCAAGAAGCAGTTTTCAATTTTCATAGGAACAAAGCCCCCAATTTAGATGGGTTTTACCATGGTCTTTTTCCCAGACTTGGGATATTATATACGACGATTCGTATAGAATCTTTGATGAATTATATGCTAATAAGGTGACAGAGATATTTATGAATTCTACATTTATCACTCTTATACCTTCGAGATTTTGTTCCTTGAAGGATAAGGATTTTAGACCCATAAGTTTGACTATCTGTTTTTACTATATTGTAGTTAAAGTTTTAGCTAAATAAATTAAGTGCAGTGTGAGATGAGACAATTTCATATCCCAGAGTGCTTTTATTGGAGGTACAGAGACTGCTGCCATCGTAGTTAATGAGATTGTTGATTTTGTCAGGAAGAATTATCGTGGTATTTCTTGAAGTTATACTTTGAAAAAACTTAATGATTAGGATTATTTGGAACTTTCTAAATAATGTGTTAGAGAATAAGTAGTTTGGTATTCGCAGAAGAGTTAGAGGGTGTTTGAGTTCGACTTGTTTTCTATTATTATTAATGAAGAGCCAGAAATTGGCTTTCAGCACAACAAGTGTTCAAATAATGTGACCCTTTTTTCCTTTTCTTTTTTCCTCCATGGTAAATCTTTTACATAGGATGATTAAGAGAGGGATTTGCACTCATATTTTCTCTAGTATGAGGGTAGGGAATAATAAGGTTAATGTGCCCCAATTCAATATGCAAACAATGCCATCTTACTTTTAAAAAGAGGAGGACGAGGGTTGGATATAATTGCTCTTCTTAACATTTTTCAGAATTTTTTGGCTCAAGGTCAATATGTCGAAAAGTGAACTTGTTGGCATAAATGTTATAGTGAGACCTTTGATCATTTGGTGGGTATTATATATTTGAGCAAAGTGAGAGAGAAAGACGCATATTACCTATTTAGGGTTCCCTTGGGGTATAGTCATAGGAGTACTCAGCTTTGAGACCGTGCTGTGAGTAGAAATGGAAAGAAATTAGCCAGTTGGAACGGAACTATTTTTTACCTTTGGTGAGTGTATCACCTTATCCTTCCTTGTCTATCTAGTAACCCGTTATATTCCCTCCTTCAGGATTTCGACGGAGAAGCAAATAATATAGAAAAGTTGACAAGGGACTTTCTTTAGTGTATGAGTGGACTAGCTCAAAAAGAATGTTTCGTTAATTGGGATCAGTTGTCCAAACCCAATTCTATGGGTGGTTTGAGTCCCAATAATGTGGTGTCAAAGACCATATCTTAGCAAGCAAATGGCTTTGAAGATTCCGCTTAAATCCAATTCACTTTCACATAAGGTTTAGATTATCAAAATGGATAGAATATCAATATTCGAATAAGAGTTTCTCATTACAGTTGTTGAAAATCCATTTCTCATTTATACAAGTTTTTTTCCCTTGGTGTCTCTAAGGTAGACGATGGTTCTCATGTGTTATTTGGATAGGATTGGATTGGGGACTCGCCACTGTCCATTTCTTCCCCTTGCCTCACACCTAATGGACCCTCTCCTCATGTTTCTCAAACTAGGACTTGAACTCTTAATTTTTTTTTTTTTGTTTTGGGAGTTTTCAGATGTAGATCTTCCTTTCATATAATTAGTTTTCCCCCAAAATCCTCTGTTTTATTTGGAAGGAAAAGATTGCTCCCAAGGTTAAGAATTTTATTTGGTCTATGGGGCTTAATAAAATTAATACTAGTTATCTTTTTTTTTCAAAATAGG
Source organism: Dillenia suffruticosa (assembly GCA_033439265.1). Lineage (NCBI taxonomy): Eukaryota > Viridiplantae > Streptophyta > Magnoliopsida > Dilleniales > Dilleniaceae > Dillenia > Dillenia suffruticosa. Next base: position 18,005,327 of record JAVTVX010000015.1, on the reverse strand, counting down.
AGACCTTACAAAGCTATCTTCCAAGATATTTGTGTCATGTACTGCACGAATGTTGAAACTAGAGATCGCTTAATTTTATATTGTTCCATTGAGAATGAGACATGAAACCACACATTTGCTATGTGTGACAATGCTTGAGTTTGCCCCCAAAGGAGATCCTCATTTGCTCCTCATGAAATTTATAGGTTTTGGAGGTAAATGCTTGGTTATCGTGGAAATGTGCACTTTAGGTCACCCCATCATGTATTTGGAGAGAGAAGAATGCCAAATGTTCCACAATCAAACTATTTGCATTTCTCTTTTATGGAACAATATTTTTTTATATCTCTCTATGAGCTAATATCTCGAGAATTTATAAAGATTATAATTTAAAAAATTTAAAAAGGGACCAAAGAGCAATTGTTATTGGTCTTTTTGTACTCCTTTGTTTTTTAATTACTCTTAAGATTTTCTTATTCTTGTGAATCTTTGTATATTCTTTTAATATCTAATGTTTTCTGCTTAAAAAGAAAAGAAAAAAAAAACCAACAGATAGCATCAAGAGAGGTTGAAGTAAACCAACAACATCTCTAGACAATTTGTAGAAAAAGAGGAATTAGTTTCCAACAAAAAAGGAGTTCCCTTGCAAAAAAAAGTAAGAAGTTAATCGACCACATTTTCTAACGGTTTGAGAAGCATGAGTTGAGAATGCAATGTGTCAAGTCTAGGGAATTGAAAGACTTTTTATCAAGAGATGTAAAACCAAAATTTAATCAGTAGAACAAGTTACCAAGGTCGATAAAAAACGTGTATGCTCCAGATCTTAGTGTTTTATGCAGTGATAAGGTCTATTTGGTTGTAGAGAAACGAAGTTGCCTTCGACAGAGAAGAGGTTTATCATGTTTGAGATTTTGTAAAAACTAGATCTTTATTTTCCCTTTTTTTTGGATTAGGGCAATTTCCCACATATTTCTCACCCTATATACAACTGGATTTCTGACCCTAGAATTATTACTCTTGATTTTCGTAAGGCTGAGAGATGAAACGTGAAGTTTGGGTAGGAGAAATGATAAAGTTATGTAATCCTGGAAGTATATTAAACTTGGTGCACCACATAAATAAACTTTTTTGGCCAGAAAAAAAAGGGAAGAAGATATGAATCCTCTCTAATTAGTGATCATTCTAGCATAAATCCCGGTCACATTGCAGCCACACACCATTAATGATGAGACTCATGTACAAAACACCAGTATTCTCTGACTTCCTTATGTACAGACTGCCTCCACCAATAGCTTCACTGCAATTAGATCTACCAACAACCACAGATTCATGGGAGTCCCACATGCTGGAGACCTTCCAATGCATGACTTCACATGTTTGTCATCTTCTGAACCAGAACTCAAATCAGTCCAAATTCGACCAGAACCTTATACTGAAAAGCTTGACCCAAGCATCGTTTTATGGTTTTTAAGCAACAGGACCACACCCTACCAACCTACATTGTTCAACCCCTAAGATTGAGTCCCCTTTTTGTCTTTGATTGTTTCAGTAATGGTTTAAATTTATTTTCGACAAATTGATTAGTCAAAACAACATATAAAAATATGTAAAATATTGGCATGAAAGCAAAGTACCATGAAAAATAGTAGTCTAGACTCATGATTAAGTCTACACTCATGTAACGACAACATAACATGTTCCATACTCATATCCACCATAATCTAGGTGGAATTGGTCCAGACCAAGTTCAGCTTGACTTTCAAGCTAAGTTTCTCTTCAATTTTTGTGAAACTAATCATTCTTTAAATTGTGAATGGATGTGATTTTATTACTTTTGTATTTCAACAAGTTCCCTCGTGTGGACCAATGACAATTTATAAGAGGATCACAATGAAATGTTAATAAATAGAGTGAAAAAAGACCAGGCAAAACTCTAGTGGAGAATCTCAGGCTCTTATAATATATTAAATTGTTTTATCTTGTGGAGTGAGGTGTTCTGTTTTTTTTCATAGTTCACTAGTTTCTATGCCTTGTTATACAGGTTTGCATAATTCGACCTAATTTTGAAGCCCAATCAGCAAATTTTGGAACAATTGCTTCTAGAGATCAGAATCCTTTTCTTCTTTTTTTTTTTTAATTTTTCTTTTGGTTCTAATCTAGATCCCAGAATCTACTGTCACTGAATTCAAGCAAATGGTTACATTATGGTTCTGGCTTGAAAACCTGTGGAATTTCTTTCCCCATTTTTCTTTGAAAGAACTAAACTGGATTTTATATGTGGTTTTGTTAAAATATGTATCTGGGTTCTTAATCCAGCACTACTACTTTCTTGTGTACTGTTTTCTTCATCAAATTCAACAAAAGACACATGATAAATGTAATCATTTCATTTTCCATATCCAACTCACAAATAAAAACCAAGTTTGGTGGAACTCATCAATCACCTAACAAACCACAATTCTCAATCTTCCAAGAAACATTTCAAAAGATTTTATATGCACACCCACAATCTCCAATATTAGTTGCTGTGTGCTTTTTGAGTGTGTAAAAAAAGTGTTATAAACAATAACCACCGAGTTGCATGGAACTCATGAAAGGAACCGATAATGTTATTCTTCACAACGTCCTAACTAGCTTTATAAACCACAAACAATTGAACAACTGGCCAAGGGAATATGTCCATATTGCTCTCCATTTATGCATGAACAACTTTAGCCACCTGAATGGGGCTCTATCTCCCTACAAACCCAAGAAATCTAGTTTTTGACATAAAAAAGTCATAATCTCATGACCATTTGAGAAATATTCTTCATTAATTGTAACACCCGCTTCTTACAAGACTAATACCCCCACCATGCGCAACCAACCCAGGACAGTCACCCCCCTTCCCCAAAAGGGACAGATTACCAAAAGGAAGACCTATTTCCAACATTAAGAAAACCTGCTAAGTCTAATCAAACTTCATCTGCTTTTGACCCAGACCCATCCTCTTCGCCTAGTGATAATTGTTGGAGCAAATGTTATGTTTTAAACAAGTTGATGTCTTAACTAAGATGTTTTCCTCAATAGACAGGATTCCCAAACTGTCGTGCTAGATCATTGCATCAGGCAGAGAAGCAAATTAGGCATCGTTTACAACACCGTCAAACAAGTGAAAGACCTGAAACTCTCGAGAGTCTGTATAGGGAAAAAAATTATTTGATAGTTTCTAGTCTTTAAGGATTTGCAACCTTGTGTATGACCAGAGAAAAAAATGAGATATAAATGATCAATTTAGTTGGATTCTAAGACCAAAAATATATATATGCTGAATCAAAATACAAAATCACTTCCTGCTATGAAAGGAATTCTGATAGAGTTAGGATGATAAAAAGACCATAAGATCTTTCTTTTTTTCTCAGAAATGTTAAGACTATCCATACCCCATCAGAGTCCACAACTCTTTCTTCCTCAATAAGTAGTGCCAGCTTTAGACAGTTGCCGCAGAACCCATTGTTCCCACGAACTTGCACAAAGTAAGAATCACTGATGCACCATTTGCAAACTGATGTTGGACAGCAAAAGCACTGAAACCTTGCCAATTTTTGGCAATTGTAGCAGGAATGCCGAGCTGAAAACCAATGAGAAACACTTGTCAAGCAGTTACAGTCTTAGAAAATAAAAGTATCAGGAGAGCTAAATATACTGCATGGCTGCACTAAGGCTTCATCGATTGAGTATCCAATCACAGGTTCCAGATAATAACTTTATTGCTAAGAGATTTTAGTCTGCAGTCTCAGATCTGTGCACATTGATCGCCATTTTAAGATTTATGGTTCAGACAGATTCATCACCTCTTTTTCCAAATGTGTAACTCAGAACATATTGCCCATTTGAACAAACACAAGATAGGGGCCCCTGAATATTGAGAGGCATTTTCTTAATTAAAATAATGAAAACAAGAACGCATACATTAAATCCACCATCTGCATCAGGGGTAGTCCATGATATTGTAATGATAGAAAGCATTTAAAAATCATGTCTTTTTTGTAGAAAAAAATAAGCATCATAATGAGGAATTTAAATAGAGATTGATTGCATACCACAATTCCAGCATTTTTCCTTCTCCAGTATAGAGTCATCCTCCCCCACACAACCAGGATGATAAGATTTTAAACAGTCTCTGACAGCAGCAGACAAGTTTGATCATTAAAAAAGAACAATTCTTCTTGAGCACCTCAACAACATAGCTTGCAACACGTGGAATCATATGATGAAAGCAAAACAAGCACACAGTAATAGTGATGACTATCATCTTGGCATTTCTTCTCTTTTTTCTTTAAAGCCCAGAGTATACACTGCATGCTTTCAAAACTCACAAAGAGCAACATAGAAAGGATCATTCCAGTTCAAACACCAAATTGCTACCTCAACATCACAAACAAATCTTCACCTCCCAATTGAAAAGTTCTTTCTTATAGCTTGATTCCATTCTTTTACACCAATAAAAATCACATGCAAATATGCTTTGACATCTGCTAAAGAGAACTCATCTTCTTCACATCTTTTCAACAAATTGATCTTTTATATAGATTTTTCAGCCCAATCAACCAATCATCTTCATCAGAAATGGAGTTTAAAATCAAAGTAAGTACATTCAGTATGAAGGTCGAACCCAATCCAAGTTAAAAAAAAAAAAAACAAGGGGGATCCCCAAAATAGACCTAAACCATTTATGCCAGTTCTACCTGTATTTTGGTTCATTATTGTATGCAGTACGGTACCTAACCCAGTATGTGGATAAGGCAGGGTTAGATGCTTAAAATACTATCATAAATCACAATCGCTTCATCCCATTCATGCAGGTCCTATCGATAGGCACTTAGAAATTTGTACCAATTTTGAAAGAAGAAAATAAAAGTAGAACATTATGCAAATCTTTAGGATAGTCCTCAAAAGCTTATTGAAAATTTAACCAGTCTGAAGAAAATCTATTATGGATTATGATTCATTAAAGAAAATAAAAAGTGAAAATTAGGTAGACCTTCACACTAAAAGAAATAGAAACTCTCATACGTTTTACTCCTTTATTTGGATCTCTCTGGACAATATCAATAGGGATAAAGTGATGGTAGTCTCCAGCATATCCTCTTCCTCCTATCTATATTTATGTTTTGCATTTTGGAAAATCATGCTCAATGTTTCAGATTTAAAGGAGAATACATATAAACAAAGGATAAGAAATCCTAAAAAGTCAAAAAGAGAACAATAAATAAAAACTAAAACCACTGAAATATTGCAGTCCAATCTCAGTTCAAATCCCCCAGCCTATAATCTCTGGAAATTCCTAAAATGAGCCCAAAAGAAAGGCAAATTGAGATAATGAATTAGAAACAGTGATGATTTAGAAACAATATCTACTAATATTAAGAATATAGTCAAAACGGCTCTTGGTGTCTCAAAGGGTCAAGCCCCAGTAGACAAGGAATCATGGTGGTGGAACGAAGAAACACAAACTGTCATTCGGACCAAACGAGAGTGTTATAGAAACTTTAAAGATAATAGTAATAGTGATGCATATGAACAATACAAAAGTGCAAGACAAGAAGTGAAAAAAAATAATCCAAAAATCAAAAAGTAAGGTGTATAATGAATTATACAAGAGATTGGAGACTAAAGACGAAGAAAGAAAGATCTACAGAATTGCCAAGATAAGGGAAAGAAAGGGAAAAGATCTAAATAGTGTTAGGTGCATTAAGAATAGAGCTAATGATATACTTTTAAAGAATGATGACATAAAAAAGCGTTAGAGAGAGTATTTTGATAATCTTTTCAATGTTAAGAATACAACAAATATAGAAAATATCGAGATACCTATAGAAAAAATTAATAGAGACTTTAAACGTAGAATTCGTCCCCATGAAGTGAAGGAGGCTTTAAAGAGAATGAAAAATAATAAAGTTATAGGATATGATGACATCCCCATAGAAGTATTAAAATGTTTAGGTAAATTTGGTATAATAATATTAATAGATATTTTCAACAAAATTTGACAAATCAAGAGAATCCCCCAAATATAGAGAAGAGTATAATCGTACCGCTATATAAAGAAGACATACAAGATTGTTCCAACTATAGACCAATTAAACTTATGAGTCATACCATGATTCTATGGGAAAGAGTGATAGAATATAGGTTAAGATTGAAAATAAATATTTCTCAAAATCAATTTGGATTTATACTTGAAAGATCCACCACGAAAACAATCCACTTGTTAAAACATTTAATGGAGACATATAGAACACATAAGAGAGACTTACATATGTTATTCATTGATCTAGAAAAAGCATATGATTAGATTCTTAGAAAAATATTGTGGTGGGCACTGATGAAAAAAGGGATTCCCTCAAAATACATTAATCTCATTAGAGATATATATGAGGGAGTTGTAACTAATGTAAGAACTCATGGGGGTTTGAGCGATAGCTTCCCCATTAACATCGGACTCTATCAAGGTTCGACATTAAATCCCCTCCTCTTTGTAATAGTAATAGACGAAATCACAAAAAACATTCAAAATGAAATACCATGGTGTTTGCTTTTTGCAAATGACATAGTTCTAGTTAATAAAACTAGGGAGGGTATTCATGCTAAATTAAAGTTATGTAGGGTCACACTAGAGTTCAGAGGGTTTAAATTGAGTAGATCGAAAACTGAGTATATGAGGTGTAGGTTTAGCAACAATTATCGAAATGAAGAAGAAACGATTAGATTAGATGGACAAAATGTATCCAAAAATGAACAGTTTAGATATCTAGATTCTGACACTCAAAATAATAGCAATATAGATGAAAATGTAAACCATAGAATTCAAACAGGTTAGATGAAATAGAGAAAGGTATCTGGAATTCTTTACGATAGCACGATGCCAATGCATTTGAAGGGAAAGTTCTATAGAACCGCGATTAGACCTGCATTATTGCATGGTATTGAGTGTTGGACTATTAATCAACAACAAGAACAAAAAATGGCCATAACAAAAATGAGGATGTTTATGTGTATGTGTGGCAAAACTAGAAGAGATAAAATTAGAAATAAAGAAATTCGTAATAAGTTGAGAGTTAGATCAATTGTGGATAAAATACGAGAGTGTCGTTTGAGATGGTTTGAACATGTGCAAAGAAGATCCAAGGACACACCGGTTAGGAGAACCGAGAACTTAAATATGAGAGATTTAGTAAAACGTAAGGGTAGACCACTGAAAACTTGAATGTAAGTTATTAGTAAAGATTTGATAGTTAAGAGTTTAGACGAGAAGATGACTTTGGATAGAAATAAGTGGCGTAGAAAAATCCGCACAAATTAAACTAATATATTTTGGATATATATATTTATTGATTTATTTTACTTTTACTTCTTTTTTATTTTATTTTTATTCTCTTTTGTATATATTTCTATTTTTGTATTTATTGTTTATTTATTCTATTTTTCTTTTTAATCATAATTTGTCTCTCAAATAGCCGATCCTAAATTATTGGGTTTAAGACTCAATTTGTTGTTGTTGTATATTTAAAATTTTTAAAAATAAATGTGTAAAAATGCAAAAATTGCACAAAAATGAGTGGTTACAAATTGGATATTGGAAATCATAGTTTTTCCATTAAATTACTCTTCTTCCCTTTAGTTTTCTCTAGGAATCCAACAAGTTAAATGAAAGAATAATTTTATCACAAAAGACTAACTCGGCACAACTTCAAACCAAAAGCGAGTGTTGTATTTATTATATAGTAAGATAAAGATATGAAATATGTTTAAAGCTATGTCAAAATTTTCAAGAAAGAAGATGTCCCATTTCGTATGTAATTGTTTAGACTTCAAAAATATAAAAGGGCATAATAGTTCTTTAAATAAAAAATTGTAACTATGAGCAAGGGGCTTACACGGAAAGAAAAGGGGGAAAAAAAGCTCTTAAATCTTCTATCTTCTCTTACTATGGTAAAAAAACTTTGTAGCAAATATATAATTTTTCAAGTCAAGTTGATCTTTTTTTTCTGTAAAAGACTCTAAAGGTGTTGTTATTCCCAGCCCCCAAAAACCACACACTTTTTCATGACTTCTTCACTTTTATTTATTTATGTCTTAAAGAATTAATTTCAAAAAAAAAAACACAAATATTGTCCATATGTTGGAAAAATAAAGCATTTTATCATTTAATATAGGGAGTCACGATTCTATTACTAAATAATTTCATCGCATATCCAACCCAAATCCGAATTTCGCCATACAAGACCCCTAAAGTTTTTAGACCTCAGGTAAAAAAGCAATTATCAATATTGTCAATTCACCTTAAACTGTGATTACCAAGAAAATACTAATAAAAATAACCAAAACCATGCACAGAGATAAAGCAGACGGTACTCCTGACCCTAAAGATAGTATACTGGCAACAAGCAAGTTTTAGAACAAGGATAGGAATGATAAATAAAAGCAGAAAACAAACTAAAAATATGTATATGCATAAGAAGGAAAAAATTTTCCGAGAAACTCACTTGTAATCACAGATTATAAGATCCCCTCCGTCCTTGCAGAAAAAACAGTAGTCCTCAGCGATCTCTTCCTTCTTCATCTTCCTAAAGTTCTTCTTCCTTCCCATTTTCAAAACCCTATTCAAAATAAAGAAACGCCAGTTAATCTCTCTCTTCTCTTCAAAAAAAAAAAAAAAAAAGAAACACCAGTTAATCTCACTCCTCGCTCTCTCTCTCTCTCTCTCTCAAAGACAAATTCAACAGAAGCGAAGAATAGCAAACCCTAAGAACTCAAGCAAAAACCCTAGAAAAAGTTCAGATTGTCCAAGAATCTTGAACCAGAATCAATACTCATTTCATGCAAACAAAAATTCTAGAGATAGAGAAAGTGAAGAAACTGAAATTCGACTTAAGCACTACTCACTTAGCAGTCCATGTGCAAGCAGAGCTTTTCTTAGGGTTTTTTTTTTCTGTCAGTAAAATAACTTTCTTCTTAGAGATAGAGAGTGGTAAAGACAGAAAAGTTTAATTACTGGAATGTAGTCCGGAACTCAGGGTCGAATTTGAAGAATGTGTAAGATTGTGACTTTCCTCTCCCTATGTTTCACTGTGATGATTACTGAACGACCCCCTACAGAAAATATAAAAAACGAGAGTGAAATGGCAAAGTTGATCGAAAAGTTCTAGAAACCATTTCAGGTAAGAAGAAGAAGCACAAAACCCAGTTTGAGTTTTTCAGAATGGAGGACAAGAAACACAAAGAAAAGCAGAGAAAAGCACAAAAATGGCTGCCGCAGCAGAGTGAGCGATTATCCCGAGAGAGCAAAAAATGGCCTGATTGTAGGAGTTTTTAATTTGACGTTGGTAATGTACAAGGATTAATTCACATTTAGATACCCCTTTGGATGGACCCAATGATGCCCTTCTGTTTTCCCATCTCCACTTTTTGAATTTTAGTCACCTCGGTGCACAAAATTCCACCAAACAAATAATAATAAATATATAATTAATTTACATTTTAAGGCTACTTTTAAATTATTTTATATTAATAAAATTTCAAAGATAAAATTATTATTATTAAAAAAATTAAAATTTTAAACTAAAAATAATTTTGAAATACATTTAATATGGAATTGATATAATATGACATTGAATTTATCTAAAAATAATTTGTAACTTATTGATGCCCACTAAATCACATTAGAATTCATCAAGAGAATTTTAGATTGGGTAATAATTGGACCACAAGTCTCTGTCTAAGATCATATCAAGTCCAAGTAATAATTGGACCACAAGTCTCTCTCTAAGTTCATATCGAGTCCAAATCTCGATTGATTATCGGGTTTTTTACAAAACTATTATTTTTTAATTAAAATCATTTAACTAACGTTGTTTTTTTAACTATTGATTTCATATTCTGAAATAAATTTATAACACACTTCCACGTCGATGAATTTTGGACTTTATTTCAAATATTTTTGTCCCTTTTTTTATTTTTTATTTTTCTTTTGTTTCTTCCGATTTCCTTTTTTTCTCGATTTTTTTCTATAATGAACAATTGCTTCAACAATGTATGAAATTCTTTATCTACTTTGCCTGAAAACTTCAATGATGAATAAAAAGAGAAGTATGTGAACCATGGTTAATATGATGGATAAAAATATTTGTTTAAATGTTGAATTATACGATACATTTCTAGCAAAAATGAGGGTATGATAATAAAATAAAAATATTCATAGATATTTATTCATGGGTTCAAAGGTTTAAGGAATAATTAAAGTCATTATAATAAAAATTTCTAACTATCAATTTAAGACTACAAAATAGATGACCACAGAAAATGTTATGGGTAGGCTAGAAAAGCTAAAAAATGATTTGAAAAAAAAAATGTCTAAATCATCTTTAGCCTTATGTATGAATTTTTTAATTTTGACTCAAGAGGTTGTCATATAAATTCTAAAGCAAAATCATGTGGAGTGGAGTGATGAACTCTGTCTTTCAAGCAAAATTGTTCTCTATTAATTCCGTGTTCCGTAGATGATGATTCATATAACTATTGTACTCAAAATTAAGATTCTTTATTTTGAGATTTCTATCACACAATACATAGTTCTAATTTTAAAATGTTTAGGCATACTTGTATTACTATAAATTGTTAAAAAAAATATGTGAAAGCATACAATCATTCAAATAGAAACCAAAATTTAAAACTTCCAAAACACCTCGGCACTTGTATGAATATTGTCCCCAATATTCCAAAAACCGGAAAAAAATAGTAAGACAAAAAATACTTCTTCAATGTGAGACGAACTTCTCGTTCTAATAGAAAACCGCAACATATATTAAGTCTGATACACTTTTATGTACACCGTGCCTATGATGAGTCACAATCCACGTGTTGCACACCTAAAAAGGGAATCAAAAAAGCAAATGTGGAAACAAATAACATAATTGAAAATGCAACATTTGGACTTGCAAGAGTCATCCTCTCCGTGTGTGATAACATTAATTAAAAAAATAAATAACTTTTCCATTTAAAAATTTGAAAAAAATTTTCCAATTTAGTGACTGTATAGTCATATAAGGTTAGCATAAAAATCTGATAAAATCATAGAAAATACTTATACAACCAACAAACATGATAGGATCAATAGCCCTTCTGGTTACCCAACACAACTCATCACATCATATAGACTTCGTAGTAAACAAACTAAGCATAAAGTTTCCTTTGATCAACAACTATGCATCTAAACTTGTAACATAGTTCATACTACACAAAAACGTACACATAGGTACATATCTCAATACCAGAACCATCATTGTACCTAATTTACTATGCAAAAAAGATTCCAAGACAAAATAGGGATTTATGTCTCTTGGCTTAAGACCTCTCCAGCTTGACTCCCTAATCACATAAAAATAAAGATAATGGGTAAATATAAGCTAACTAAATGTACGAAGAACCAATATTATGCATAACATACATAGCATTCACGACAAGGTTAATATCAAAGTGTACGATAGCATAATTAGAAGGAATGATGGAAATAAAGAATGTAACATTAGAACACTCTTAAGGGAGAGTTTATTGTCATTGCTTTGTGTTCATTTTCAATTTTCCATTCTTATTATACTTATTTTACCTTGCAATTAAATAAATCTATATAATGTCGAATCAAATTAGTGTATGAGTGTTAATAAAAGTAAATCAAAATTTGATATTTCTAATTAAAATCTAGGATTTTGAGTTAGATATTTCAAACATTTTACTTTTCTAATTCGAATCTCGAAGTGAGAAGTAATATATCAATAACTTAAGATCCTCAAGTTTCACCTCTCGGCTTTATCTTTTGTAACTATATAAACTAATCACACTTCTCAATCTTCGCCAACAAACTTTACAAAACTTTTGGAGGAATAATTAAATTCTTATTTTTTCTTTTTCATTCCATTGTAATTCTCAATATGCCAAAATAAGCAAATAATGCTTATCACAAAGGTTCACACATCTATTATCATCAAACATTATATTTAGGTATATTGGATGACCAGACACCTTATTAAGCTTTCAAGTTAAAACTTAACAAACTTATTAAGCTTTCTAGTTAAAACTTAACAAACACTACAATATCAGGTTGCTCTCTGTCCTCACCAATTGCTTCATTTTTCTCACTACTGTCTCTCCTCATGGCCACATTTGACTTTCATAGGTGAGTTCCTCCATTTTATGCAAATATGAATGCGTTTAGAGTTTGATTTGTATATAAATAAATATATTTTAGTACAGAGACATGATTATGGCAAAATTGGAGCAATATTATGGTAAATTTATAACAAAATTAGGATAAAATTGGGTAAAAATACGTCAAATTAAGGTTAATCTTGGGGAAAATAAATTTATATTAGGGTAAAATTAGGGTACAATTAGAGTAAAATTAATTTATATTAAGATAAAGTTAGAGCACAATGAAGACATAATTAGGACAAATTAATTTATAATAAATTATTTTATATATAATAAAAATTATTGTATGAACTTTGCCCTCGCATATTAATTAATTTGTCTTAAACAATTTATGTTTCTATAAATTATTAGGATAAAGCTAGGGCACAAATATTATAATAAATTATTTTATACTATGATAAAATTAGAACAAATTTAAGATATAATTAGGGTACAATTAAGACAAAATTAGTTTTTATATGTTTCTCATTCTTATATACTTGGCATGCTTACGATGTAATGAAGACTCTTTACTTATACTAATATATAAATATCCTATCATATTTTTGACAATATGATATAATAGAGACTATTTGTTTTTACCAATATGCAAATAATATTGATAATGTTTCTAGCAAAATGATGTCATGAATACTATTTATTTATACTAATATGCAAATATTCTATCATATTTTTAATAATATGTTTTTGTATGAAAATGTTTATTTATGAAAATTCCATTTTTGTATCAAACAGATTTTTGACATACTTATAATTCAAACGGAACCAATTATTGTGATATATTTTTAAGAAATATATAAATTTTGAATACAAAAATCGAGATTAAGTATTGAGTATGAGATCGGAGTACAAAAATTTTTGGACTTCGCATTTGAAAATTCATGTGAGAAAGGAAAATTTGCATATCCTTGTGTTTGGCATTATAATGTGTATTGGCAAGCTCATGAGAAAGCTGAGAAACATTTGATATGTGATAGTATTATTAGGTCATGTGATTGTTGGGTATTTCATAAAGGAATCTATTTCTACAACTCTTAAATCTTCGTTGTCTAATGTCTCCTACTCGAACCACAACCCCCACCCCAACCATATCTTTAAGAAGCCCAACATCAACAAATTAGCATTGAAGATATGGAAGGGTTATTGAGAGATACATTGAAAACTCATGGTGATGAAATTGATAATTAGGAGTTAAAAGCAAAGAGTGTAGATATATCAAATCAGTGTATTGTTGATATGGTTCATGGCGTAGATGAGCCGAATATGAATAATCTAATATTCGGAAAGTTGCTTCAAGATATAAGTAAATAATTCTATTATGACTACTTAGAGGTTTTTAAATTGTCATTTGTTATCACTTTATACCCCTTTCAGTGCATGTGTGGGTATGTTTTATTGATGTTTTGGAATTCTTGAGTGTTGTCTTTCTTTATGTAAATATTTCTAAGTTATCTACTAAATTTAATAAGTTTATTAAGATTTTAGGAATTGATTATAAGAAAATACATTGCATATTATATTGGGGTGACAGTAAAGAGCAAAGTTGCTACCCCATTTGTGGTGTATCTCATTGGTTGCCAAATCAAGATTGCAAAACAAAGAAGCGAGAAAGAAAAAGAAAGACATTACATTATTTTTCTTTGATAAGAGGTTATTTATATCTACCAAAATCCTAAATCTCATGAGATAATACGATGAGAGTCATACAAAAGATGGGTTGCTAAGGCATCCTGCAAATGCAAAAGTTTAGAAACATTTTTGACAGACTTTATCTTGGTTTTGTAGCTGATTCAAAGAATGTGAGATATGGATTAGTGAGTGATTGTTTCAATCTTTTCAAATTTATGAGTACTATCTATAGTATTTGACTAGTTGTGCTTATTCCATATAACTTATCACCATGTCTATGTATGAAAAGGGACATGATAATGATGTCGATATTTATTTCCAACCACTGATTAAAGAGTTAAATCACTTATGATAAGGAGTTAGTACTTACAATGTTTCAAAAAAAAGATCATTTTGTATGCATGCTGTCTTGTGGACCATTAGCAACTTTTCAGCATATACTAACTTATTTGGGTGGAGTATAAAAGGTCATTATACTTGTCCAACCTGTGATATTAATATTTCTTCTAAATAGTTGTCTAATTGTTAGAAATTTTGTTACATAGGTCATCAACAGGGGTCGAATATGGAATATAGATTTTGATATAAAAGTAAATTGTTTGATGAGACTGAAGTGTGGAGAGAAACGCCTACCTCACTTGCTAGTTGAGAGATATTAAGAAGATTGGAAAGTTGTTCTTTCATTTATAGAAAAAATTATGATTTATCGGATTTGAGAGAGAACGATAGATAAGAAAGGAAGAAAGTTAATGTGAACCGGGCTAAGATTCATGGTGAGGTAGAAATAGAAGACAACATGGAAGATAAAGATGATCTAAATGTTGTTGAACTATGGAAGAAGAGGAGTTATTTTCGAGTTATCTTATTGGGAACACAACTTATTGTATTATCATATCGACGTTATGCATATGGAGAAGAATGTATGTGGAATTGCAATTATGATAATTTTGAATGATTTTCAAAAATTCGAAGATAATTTATAGTCATGTCTTGATTTGGAGGAAATAGGCATCAGACCTAAATTGCACCAATGCTTGCTTCCTAATGGGAAAAGACATATAATAGCAACTTGTTACTTCTTGATAAAAAATGATAGAAAACTTTTCAACAAAGTTTTTTTAAAAAAGTCAAGGTATGCGATGGTTATGTCTCAAATATTTCAATGTGTGTAAACATGAAGGAGTATAAATTTATGAGTGTCAAAATCTCCGGATTATCTTGTTTTGATGCAAAATCTTCTTCCTATTACCTTAGAAGTTTCTATGCACAAGAAGGTTGTTTTAATGCTAATTGAACTTTGTAAAATCTTCAAAACACTTTATGCAAAAGTTTTAAATATCGAAAATCCACAAAATCTCAATCTCGTACTATAATTTATCATTTAAAAAAATGCTCACTCTTGTCTTTACTATTATGGTCCATTTAGTGTTTCATCTTCCAACTGAGGCAATTTTATGTGGACTAGTGCATTATTGATGGATGTATCCTATCAAGAGTTTTTTTATATATCTAGATTTCAAACTCCATTAGTATATACCTCTTTAATCTATTCAAATATATGAAACAATTATATTCTTTACAAGTGTTTGGCTAGATTCAATTCTTATGTGTGTAACACTACTTATCCTGAGGGTTTTATTTCAGAAGGATACATTACAGAAGAGTGTTTAATCTTCTATTTGAGATATTTTGACGGAATTGAGAGAAGATTTATAAGGGAATCTTGAAAACCTAACTTAATGGATGATGAAGAGTCGAGAAATTATTTATTCAACACTTATGGAAAAATAATTAAAAGAACTGAAGTTATAAAATTAAATAATATGACATGGAGTCGGATACATCGTTATGTTCTCGATCACTATGAAAGCATTGCTCCTTTACAGATGTAAGTAAATTAATTAAATAGAATTATGTGTTTAATATGTTTAATCTAATTAATTCTAAATTAATGAATTTTCTCAATGAATATCAATAATATATAAGGAGGAAATATCAGATATGGTTGTCCAATCGTGAGATTGATACACTCACTTGTGAAAACTTTCATGTTTGGTTGAGTGAAACTATAAGACATTTACTAATTTGGTTAAAGATTCATGTTCTATGCATTGTTTACCTTAATTATATTAATTTGAATTATCTATATATTATGTCATTTTAGGTTTCAAATCGAGTTACTATTACTGAATAAATAAAATGGTTAGTTCGAGTGTTTGTCTCTATTGCTAATAGATACACTGGTATAATTAATAGTTTTAGATTTCTTATTAGAGCCAATGAGAAGAATAAACGAACTCAACATTTTGAAATAATTGTGAGTTTATTAACAACAATCTATGCAAGTATTATATACCTGAATTCAAGGGAAGGAAGCGTGGATTATTATGACATTTTAACTAACATTATTGAGTTTGATTATTATGGAAAAGTAAAGATTGTTTCATTTCGATGTGATTGAACTAATGTGATAAGTGGTAGAGGTATTAGATATGATGACTTAGGTTTTATACTTGTGAACTTTGATTGATTAATACTTAACAGTGAACAATTGCTTAATGAGCCTTTTTGTGTTTTCATCACAAGTGAAGTAGATATTCTACTCATAGATTCCTAATGGTTTGTTAATAGATGAAGCGGGTAGTAGTAACTTAGAGATGGATTGTAAATGCTCATATGTTTTTTGCTCATTCACTAAATGAAAATATATATGGAGATTCTAGTCCAACTTGGATTCGAGATTATGTAACTGAAAATCTATATGATGAGTAGTAATATGTTATTTCTATATGTATCTCCGTATCATTGAACTTGTGTTAAATTGTTTATGTTAAGAATTACTGTTATCTAAGATATGTTTCTTATTATTATCTTAAGAATAACTTTTACATTTATATTTATGATCTATTTATTATTTGTTAATTTAGTTATAATTATATTCCAACAAAAAAGAAAACTAAAAGGTATAAAGATTGTAAAAACATATAAAGAAGCACCACAAGTAGCTATTGATAAGTGCCCAAATGTAAATAGAAACGATATTTCACACAAGACCATTTTTGGTAATATAGTACAAAGTTTAATCTACGTATACATATTCATATGGAAGTGCAGTTAATAAGACAATTATTTTGGAAAAGGTTAAAACTTCTATTGAGATATTTCCTTGTTTATTACTTATCTTGTATGTTTTGGATATAATTTAATCTTGTTTCAAAATTTCTAATCTTATATTTTATGAATTTTTGTAGGTTCTTCAAATAGGTTTATAGAAACTAGAAAAAAAAAGTATTATTGATAATGCATCTATAGTATATGGTGGTTTGCCTCTCCATATGTATAAGAAGTTTATATTTTGTGGTTCATTTTCATGATGAGATTTTATGTGTAAGCTAGTTTATGAGTTATTAGTATAGATACTCTTTTAACTATTGTCTACAAACTTGTTTAACTCAATTAAATGGTAGTTCATGACTTCTTTATTCTTGTGGTTGAAATTGTATTTACATTATGTTTATACTTTATGGATCTTTAAATTTATATTATATATACTTGTGGTTGATTAATGTTGAAATTATTTTTTATATTTGTGGTTGATAGTTGTTTATTTGATATTTGAAGTATTCTCAATAGATGTTGGGATCATTATATATGGATAAAGTGTGTATCGAATATGTATATTGTGATTTATAGATGTTTGATAAGAAGAAGATTTTAGAGTAGGTTTTTGCTGTCACTTGTAAAGGAACAAAATTTTTCAAAATAAAGTCCCCAAGGGGATAGCTTAATGGTCATAACTCCTTTCCCTCAACCTCATGATTCCAAATTCGAATTTCTGTATAATCAAAAAAATTTTCAAAATAATATTAGCTATTTCAGATATTTAGTACCAGAAAACATCATTAAATGTATAAAGAATTATCGATATTTTCAAAAAAGAGATATTAACAAATATATGTTTTAACTTTGATCAATGTATATTCACAAACATCAGTAGAGCCTCACCTTTTCCCGATGCTTTTCTTGTTAAAATGACAAGTTAAAACGTTTGCCAGTATTTGCAACCGTTAGGAAAAGTGGATCTTTCCCCTACATTTGTCTATAAATGTTGAAAAATATCCCCATTTTTCATGACGGTTCTTCTTTTATTGGTCCAACCTATATGGATGCCTTAAAACATTGGGAATGGACAAAGAAAACGTCAGAAAATGTATGATTTTTTTAGTGAAAATTTGTAGCATGAGCAAATTTCAGTAAATAAATCATAACTTGAACTACATATGTCGAATTGATGTGATTCAAACACTCACTTAAAGCTAAGACATAGTATAACTTTTACATTTATGATTAGATTTAATTCCAATTATATAAAAATACCCAACTGATAGTAATATATTTATACATTTGAATTATATTGTTTTCAATATTTATTTATGAATTTTAGGACTATTTTAAACCATATTTTATGATATTACACTGATTCAATGATTTAGGAAACTTTGGATTTACTTGCTAATTTTGGACTAGACAAGTAGTAGTTAGTATTTTGAGCATAACTTTTTGATTTAGTTTCCGATTGAGGTGATTCTTACAGCATTGAAAAAATGACTTCAAGACCTACAAATCTTATGAGAATCTAGAGTTTGATCCTTGTCGGAAGACATCCAAAATTTGGGTCGAAATTACTACAGTGTTGGAAGTCAATCTTTTGCTAAAAAAGGAAACTAGTTATTGAAAATTTGAAAATTAATTTGCTGATAGTTCATTTGATATTCAAGAATCAAAATTAAAATGAAGTTTTCAAATTTTTGGGAAAATAAGAGATTTTTATCATTTCAACAATAACAAAATCAAACACCAAGTTTTTGAAAGGTTCAAGTTTTCAAATTGTTTTAGGGTTTCTACTCCTATATATATAGCACTATGGCAGATAACATTGGCTCATTCACGTTTTTCTCTCTATTTCTCCCATTTTCCCACCACTTTACAAACCCTAACAGCCGTCTTCCACATCCATTCTCATGCAACAAAGGATTGTAATGTTTTCTTTTATTTTGTTGTTTTTCTTTTCAATATTTAGCTAATTTTCTTGTTCCTATGACTCAATGGATTCTATTTCTAATCAATTATATAGCTTGATTTAATTTTTTCCCTTGAGTTTTATTAGCATGGTTATTGTTTGATGAGATTTTATTGTTAATTTTAATGTTTCCAATGTTTTAAGACCCGACATTTTGATAATTTAAGATTGAATGCATGCATGATTAATATGATTGTATGAGATTAGTTCGAACAATTAAATCCATATGAGATTATGAGTATACTAATTGGATTAATTTTATGTGTGGGAATTTAGGAGAAATCTTAAATTACAGATTTTTACAAAACTTAATGCAATTCAATTAATCAAAATTACATGACTAATAGGTTTTTATTAATCGTATTAGAGATTCATTGTATGACTATTGGTTGAATCTAATTTTGAAAAATCTGATTTTATTATCAATAATTCATTAACTAATAAATTTAGAGATATGAAAAGATTCGACTATGTAAAGGAATAAAATAGATGAAATTGATGTTTTAGTTTTTTTTTTGTTAATTAGGGTTTTCGATTCATTAATTTTATTTTTAGTAATTTATAATATTTTCACAATTTTGATTTGATCTGTTCAACTTAAATAGATATATTCATATTTGATAATATCAAATATTTTCGTGAAAACGATATTTGATCTCATCTTTATACACAGTATTCGACTAGGATATATTTACTTGAAATCATGGTTTCAAAATTGCACATCAAGTTTTTAGCTACCATCAAAACTCAAAGATCTAAAGCGTTTCTCTGTTCATTGCGCTATTGATCAAACTAATTTTTTCAATATTTTGTGTGATCTTGGTGTTTGTGTGAATATCATATCTTATTCCATATTTTCTAAATTATGATTGATAGAATGTCGGCCAACAAGTATTTTTTTGCAATTAGCTGATAAAAATATAAAAAATCCAAGGGGCATTATTGAGGATATATCGGTTAAAATTGATAAATTTATTGTTCGTGTTGATATTATTATCTTGGATATGGATAATGATGATGATATTTTATTGATTCTAAATCAACCTTTTCTAAACACTGCACAAGCCTTGATAGATGTCTATGCTGGGAAGTTAACTTTGCAAAATGATGATAAAATGATTGAGTTCAAAGTTTTTCATTTCAAGAGAAATTGTAAAAAATAAGCTGATTTTAGAGAATATTGTATTAATAAGATTACTAAATATGATCATGATCTTAATATCTTTTATTCTAACAGTCCTATTAAAAATTGCATTATTAATTTCGGTGCATGTAAATCATTATTTTCTAGACAATGAATACGTTGATGCATGTGTTGTTTTGGGTGTGAAATTAATGGAATTTTAATAAAAAATAAGACTTGATATAGGGAAAGAAAAAAAGTTATAGACAACAATTAAGCTAGAAGAACGGCAGAATAAAGCATACGAGAACACTCAAATTGATAAGAAGAGGACAAAGGGATGGCATGATGCTATAAATGGATATAGTGTCAAGTCTATGAGGACAAAAAGAAAGTAGTCGCTGTTGAAGAGGAGGTTACAGGTTTTAGGAGAGTTTTCTATTCTCTCTACTTTTTTTTTTTTACTTACTTTACACATTGATGACAATGTTTAGTTTAAGTGTGTGGAGAAGTATATATATAGGCTTATTATTTATTTATTTATTTTTTTACTTTTGAAGAATTTAAGTGCTGAATTTTTGCTTAGTTCTTGAGAGTTTGTGCTGAATTTTTTCCATAACAACTAAATTTTTGCATGTTCTCTAGTCTTTGTGTGTTATTTGTTTTGAATTAGATTATATGAATGATGATTGATATTAGCGGTTATTTGATGTATGATTAGCTATTCATTTTTTTATGGTTGATATGAAAGATAAATATATAAAATTTAACACAAAACAAATTTATTCAAGAGAGAATTTGAGTTTTAAAGTGTAAATCTTTGTGCTCTTATTTTTTCTTGAGCATATCTAATACATGAAATAAACATTCTAGAACTTGATTTGTTATGTACTTTGAGACCATATTTCATATACCAAAATAATTAAGATATCTAGATTTACACACTTTTGACTTTTAAAAAATATAATTCCTAACAATTTATATCTTTTAGTTAACTCATTTGAATTTAGACATTTTCTTTCTTGAATTATCTACATAATTTACCCCAAAACCTTTTTTTTTTAACTCAAGATTTTAAAGTCAAATTTATCAATATACTTATAGTTGATAGTATGACATTATGTTTTTAGGCATTACATTCTTTTTAAATATTTTGGAGTTTTATTAATGTTTTTAGGCATTATCATATTGAGTTACAAAAAAAAAAGTGAGTGAAAAAAATCAACAATTCGAAAAAAATGTAAAAAAAAAAGGAAAAAAATTGCTTGTTGAAAAAAAAAAGAAAAAAAGAGAGAAAAAGAAAAAAAAATGAAGAAAAGAAAAAATTGAGAAAAAAACATTTTTCATTCATTGTTATTCTTATAGTGGAGTTTCATTTCACATTGTTGCTTTGGAGGAGTAATGTCATGCCCCGGACCGGGATCGTGAACAGCTGCCCGTTGTCCTGAATGCCGATTGTATTTTTACAAAAAATCGAGCAAAACCTCCCCATATTTCGGAGGTCTTTCAAGTACAATTAATCCTGTATAAATCACAATCATCCTGTAAAATAATCAAATGACCATCCTGACATCTCCAAAATCAACTAATCCCACAACCAACATCCAGAATAATGCAAAATTATAAAAATTTCCAGTAACCTAGCCACAGACCTCTACTGCCATGCCCCCGTCAAAGGTATGGATAGCCGCCAGTCGCCCCCCTTATGATTTAAAGGTGGCACCGAGCAATTTTAGAGCATATTTCTAAGATATAACACATTTTCAAGTACAAACACAATGAATAAGAAGTGCCTCAATGTAATATTATGCAATGACATGAGAGTTCCACAATTTAAATGTCCATATTTATACAATCATCCCAGAATTACACAATGGTCATCTATAGATCTCAGAATACATATACATTACCAATACAAATCTTGTAGCATAAATATATAATGATTTCTCAAGTCCAAACCAGATCTCTCAATGATACTGAGCGTCCTAAAAGCAACGCTCCTTGTCAAATACTATCTCTGAAACAAAAATGAAAATAAGGGGTAAGTACTCGGGGAAGAATACTCAGTGAGTGAGTGGGTCAATGCAATCGTCTAATATGAAGTATGAAACTGAAGTGTCAAAACATAAGTATACAATTCATATTTTAAATCATGATGCTTTTCCTTTTTACAATATATCATTAGCACGCATTATCAAGTCAAATATACATCCAAAGCACTGTCACTAAAATAATAGAACTGCCAGCCGAAAATATCCTGACAGAGATCTATCGCGACCTATGATAAGTGTATCGGGAGTATTATATGCAAGTTTATTTAAAGTGCTCTCTACCTCGACGTTGGCGACGGACCTCGTCTAGGTGCTAGACTTGGAGAGAGTATCCAAATTCTCTCCCTTTCGAGTTCAACCTGATTAGTACCTTGTCGTTAATCAAATCGTGACAACTTGTGTGATACCCCAGGTCTAGGTATATCTGGATGCCACCAAAGCGTCTCTCACGGTATCCTTCGTAGCTACGGAACAATACATATCAAAACCCTCAAGGCCAAATCCAAAATCGTATCAAAATGTGTTGAAAATCAGGTTTACAAATCAAATGCAACATATAGCATAAAATGGCAGATTATACATTTCAACCATATGAATGTATAATTTCAATATTTCAATAAAGTTTTTGAACACTCCATCGGTTCACAAAAATCAATTTTAAAATCAGTCAAAACATTTCAAACACGTTACAAATCATACTCATTTATCAAATATTTTAAAACAGCTTTTACACATTAAACAAAAGTATTGAAATAAATCTCACTCACAGATTTGGGAAGGATAGTGCACTCCCCAATAAAAGTACAATACGTAGAACAAGACTCCCCTCAATCGAATTACCAAAAAAACCAACCTAATCAAATCATCACGATTTTTATCAAATTTCCGACTATTCTCAGGGTTTATCATTTTCCTTAATTTCGTACAAAGTCTAAATTCTTCAATTTATAAATATATACCAATGTCATTTTAACAATGTCGAAACCTATTTTCATTTTCAAGTCAAAACATACTCCAAAATTTCTGCACATTTAACCACATGTTCTAAGAATTTAAATATAGATTTTAAACCACAACAACATATATATAACTTCCGATTCTAAATTCAACCTAAAGTCGACAAAATTAAATTTAAATATGGAAATAATTTCATTTCCCTTACATAGATTTACTTGAATCTCAACCCTAGCTTTCGTTCGCCCGTCAGATTAATTTAAAACTTGTAATATTTCCAAATTTGAATGATATTAGCAACTAACTCAAATTTCTAAATACCAAACCCTAAAATCTTAACCAATCACAATCGTTACCTGCAATGAAGATGCAGATGAGCTCTCGAAGGAGAAAGCCGGTCGCGGGCTCGCGGGCTTGCGGGCCGTAGTGGGCTCATAGGCTGGTAGGCTCGCGGGTCAGCAGGCTAGTGGGCTTGCAGGCCGGTGCGCTCATGGGCTAAGGCTCACGCTTGTGAGCTGGAGCGCTCGTGGGCTGGAATGCGCACTCGTGAGAGACTACAGTCGCACGCTGAGGCACGATCGCGCGAGGGAGGTCACGCTGTGGGCCGCGCTCGCGCATGGTAGCTCGTGTAGGGGCATGCTGGCGCTCGTACAGGGGCACGCTGGCGTTTGTATAGGGGCACGCTGGCGTTCGTGCAGGGGGTTGCGCAGGGGCGCTCGCGTAAGGGGGTCGCGCAGGGGCGCTCGTGTGAGGGAGATCGTGTAGTGCTCTCGAGCTATGGCTTCTATGGGCAATCGTGCAGGGGTGCGCTCAGTCGCGCTGGGGCACGCTCAGTCGCGCTGAGGCACGCTTAGGGGAAGGCCGCGCGCTCGCGCTTGTGCCGTGGCGGAAGGCGCTGCAGTCGCGCGCTGTGGGGGAGGGAGGCGCTGTAGGCTGGTGCG
Organism: Dillenia suffruticosa; assembly: GCA_033439265.1. Taxonomy (NCBI): domain Eukaryota; kingdom Viridiplantae; phylum Streptophyta; class Magnoliopsida; order Dilleniales; family Dilleniaceae; genus Dillenia; species Dillenia suffruticosa. The sequence goes on along the minus strand of JAVTVX010000015.1, from coordinate 17,981,321 downwards.
CTCGCGGGAGGAGGTAAGGGAGCGCGATTCGCGGCTCGTGGCGGAGTACAATCAAGAGGGAGGGAGATCGCGAGAGATAGAGAGAGAGTGAACAGCGGAGAGAGAGAGAAACTGAGAGAGAAGGATAGAGTGACAGAAGAAGAAGAAGACGGTGGTGGTGGAGGTGGTGTGTAGTGTTTTCGGGTGAGGGAGGCACTGCCGCGGGAGAGGAAGAGGCGGGGAGAGGAAAGACGAAGAGTCAGAGAGAGAGAGAAACAGATTAGGGCTTTTAGCCCTAATCTGACAAGGGGGAGTGTCGCGTTTCGGGCCAAAACGCGGCGTTTCCTCCTTCCTCTCTCTCTGTTTTTTTTAAAAGCATATATATATATATATTCACATCCACCTTTTCGCTAGCTTGCGAATTTCATAAAAATAATGGGTTCGCTACGATTTACGAACACGACAACTTAATTTATACAAAAAATTCAATTTAAAGACCCAAAAATCAAAATTCAATATAAATAAAAATTTTTCCTCTATGTATATAAATTTTCGAAACCAATACACTTGTTCGGGCACCGAGTGTCGGTGTTACATTTTCTAACCCCTTAAAAACAAGTTTCGTCCTCGAAACTAATAGGAAGCTAAACTATACAGAAAATAAATGGGGGTACTGTCTCCTCATAGCCTCATTGGGCTCCCAGGTCTCTTTTTCGACTTGATCGCTGTGCCATAGTACTCAGACAAGAGATACCTCCCTGCTCCGTAGTTGCCGAATCTGCTGGTCAAGCATGGCCACCGGCTGAACAGGTAGACTCAAGTCCTCTTGTACCTCTACTGGCGGAGGCTCCAAAATTTGCGAAGAATTTGGGATGTACTTCCTCAACACTGGTACATGAAAGATATCATGGATTTGAGATAATTCGTCTGGCAACTCTAGTATGTATGCCACGCTCCCAACCCTACTGAGGATACGGAACGGGTCAATGTACCTGGGGCTCAACTTGCCCCGCTGCAGATATCGAATGAGTCCTTTCAAGGGAGAAATCCTCAAAAATATCATATCACCTACCTTAAATTCTAAAGGTCGGCGTCTCCGATTCGCATATGCCCTCTGTCTATTTTGGGCGGCTTTCAACTGCTCGCGGATTACCTTGACCTTCTCCTTAGTCTCTTCGACTAACTTAACACTAGTTAGGCGTCTTTCGCCTACCTCATCCCAGCACAACGGGGTGCGACACTTTCTGCTGTAAAGTGCCTCATAGGGTGGCATGCCGATACTGGCCTGATAACTATTATTATATGCGAACTCCACCAGCGGTAAATGCCTATCCCAATTATCTCGAAAATCCATAACACAAGCCCGAAGCAAATCCTCGAGCGTCTGAATGGTCCTCTCTGACTGACCATTTGTCTGTGGGTGATATGCTGTGCTAAAACTGAGCCGTGTACCCAAGACTTCCTGCAGTTTGGGCTAAAATTGAGAAGTGATCCTCGGATCTCTATCCGAGACATGGACACAGGAATCTCATGCAGTCTGACTATTTCATCAATATATAGACGTGCCAATGTCTCCAGTGGAGAGTCGCTGCGCATCGGGATGAAATAGGCTGACTTGGTGAATCGATCGGCTACCAACTAAATGGCATCATATCTGGCCTGAGTTCGCGGCAATCCCATAACAAAGTCCATAGTCACATGTTCCCACTTCCATACGGGAATGGGAAGAGGCTGTAGTAAACCAGTTGGTCTCTGATACTCAGCCTTCACCTGCTGACAGACCAAATATCTAGCTACAAACTCCGCAATGTCCCTCTTCATATCTGGCCATCAATAACTGTCTCGAATAGTTCAATACATCTTTGTACTACCCGGGTGCAAGGCATAGTCTGAGAAGTGTGCTTCCTCTAATATAGACCTGCAGAGATCCTCATCGGTAGGTATAGTCACTCTATCTCGATAAGTCAGAAATCTATTACTACGGACTCTGAAATCATTTATATCACCTTTGCGGGCTCTTTTAGTAAGAGCCTGGAGCTCGGTATCAGTGCCCTGGAGCTCCCTAATATAGTCCAACAATGTCGGCTTCAACTCAAAGTTGGCTAACAGAGTGTCCTGATCATCACTAAGCAATCTGACTCCCAAATCCTGGAGTCTCATCAAACAAGTGAGGTATACCGTATTGTTCTCCTGAGACGATGAAGCTGATTTTTGGTTCAAGACATCAGCAACCACATTGGCCTTGCCCGGATGATAATCAATGACAAGATCATAATCTTTGAGGAGTTCCAACCATTTCCTCTATTTTAGGTTAAGTTCTCGCTGGGTGAATAAATATTTCAGACTTTTATAATCAGTATATACCCAGCAAGTCATCCCGTACAATTAATGACACCATATCTTTAATACAAAGATTATGGCCGCAAGCTCCAAATCGTGTGTCGGATAATTCACCTCTTGTTTCTTCAACTGTCTAGAGGCGTAGGCGATCACCCGACCATTTTGCATTAAAGCACAACCCAACCCCTGTCGGCTAGCATCACTGTACACTGTGTACTCTCAATTGCTGGTGGGAAGTGCCAAAATCGAAGCTCTAGTCAACCGTTGTTTGAGCTCCTGAAAACTCACCTCACAACAGTTATTCCATACAAACTTGATACCCTTTCACATCAATTTAGACAATGGTGCAGCTATCCGGGAAAACCCCTCAACAAATCTATGTTAATACCCGGTCAGACCAAGAAAACTCCTGATCTCAGTCACTGTCTGTGGCTGGTCCCATCTCGTAATGACATCGACCTTCTGTGGATCGATAAAAATCCCTTCCGCAGAAATGACATGCCCCAAAAATCTAACCTATCTTAGCCAAAATTCACATTTTGTGAATTTGGCATACAGCTGCTCATCGCGGAGGATCTATAAAACGGTGCGAAGATGCTGAACATGATCCTCGTCACTTCGCGAATACACCAATACATAAAGTTAGAATAATTTCAAACTTGATATATATATATATATATATGTCAAAATAGTTGAGCCTCTAAGGCTTTTACAACTTCATTGTACAAAGATGTCAAAGTAGTATCATGTCGACAAAAGGGTATACAATATAAAATACCTATACGACTATCATGATACAATGCTGACATCCCCAAAAGAAGTAGAAATATGAATAGAGATCCTATTCTACAGGATCAGAAGGAGGAGTACCCATGATGATGTCGAGTTTCACCTGGGCGTCCTCCTGCATCATGGTATAAACCCGGGCCTGAGCCCTAGGCTGCTGTCGTGCCTAGGTCTGTACTGTGTTACTCCCGGTGGTCACCCTGGGAGTAGAAGATGCTAGCCAGCAGGCTGCCCTTGCTGTCCCATACGAGGAGTACTAGTACGGCTCCGTGAATTCTGTCCTCCGAGTCCTAACTCATGGCAAGAACTCCTAATATACCCCGACTTCCCACAGTGGAAGCAAGTGACCATCACTGAACAAGCTCCTATCGGATGGGACCTATTGCACCTGTGGCAATAAGGATGCCACTGAGTAGTATACTGTGCAGGGTGAGTCGGAGCGGGCTGTCTGAACCCCTGGGAGTACTATCCCCGTCCCAGCTCAGGAAATCCAGATCTTAATCCGCCTCTGTGCGAACTGGATCCCATGCTCCTCTTGGAGTTCTGTGCAAAATGAGACTTCTCTTTCTTTTTTTTCTACTCTCTGCTCTCTCTCTGCCTAGCCTCTATGTGGACCAAAGCCTCCGTACAGTTAACAGAGTCTATCACCTCGGTCAGTGTAAACTGTGGGGTAACAGTCATATATCCCTTTATGCTGAGGCTAATACCGTCCTTGAATTTGAAACGCAAATACTGAGGTGTGGCCAGATCTAGTACGAATGCGGCAAGTCTCCGCATGTCTGCCTCATACTCCGAGACAGATCTGAACCCCTGTGTAAACCGTCCCAACTCTGACCTCATCCTGTCCTGCTGGTAGAGTGAGAAGAATTTGTGGTTAAACTCCCGAAGGAATTCGTCCCATCGCAGTGGCTTTGTCGCCTCATCAGTGAGGGCCTCCCACCATAAGAGGGCCTCTTCTTCTAATAATCGCTGAGCCACCTTCAGGCAGAACTCCTCTCCAATCGTCAAATCGGTCAAAATCCTACAAGTACGGTTGATCCAATGCTTGGCTGCCGCAACATCACCAAGCCCTGTGAAATTAGTGCACCTAGTAGACGGGCCTCCTTAACTAACTGAGTCAATTCATGTATCCGTCTAAGAGTAGCCGATGTGGTCTCACTCGGCTCCGACAAAGTAGAAGGACTGGCCACCGGCGGTGGAACCGGTGCCATAGGAACTGGCACTACTACAAGTGTAGGCGCCGCTGTAGGTGGTGGTGGGGGCAGAATATGGACCCATGCGAACCGTACCACTCGTACACCTGTCGAAAGGCGTCGAGTGTGGGTACGGGAATCTCAGCTTGAGCACCTGGCTGAGTAGGTGCCGATGGTGGTACGCGAGTCGAGGAACGATCCTCCGGCTCGTCTAATTCCTCTGGTGGGGCAAAACGGGTGCTCCGTCGGGTCGTCATACTTCTGCAAAAGAAGGATCCTTATTAGGTATCGTTCAAAGAATAGGCATGGTTCAAGAAATTTAGACTAGTCACAGCATGACTACCTTTACAAGAGAATGAAATTCTTAGTTCAATAGGAAAAAATATAGCATGTTAGGTTAGATACAACCGTATCTAACTCCCTAAAATAGCTATGACCATGCACTGGGACTTCATGACTGTATGAAACTCTCATGCATTGAGGACTTCTAAATCATACTTGGGAATATTTTCAAGATTATTTTATAAAACAAGGCTCTGATACCAATCCAACTGTCACGCTTCGGACCGGGATCGTGAATAGCCACCCGTTGTCCTGAATGCTGGCTATATCTTTATAAAAAATCGAACAGAATCTCTCCATATTTCGGAGATCTCCCAATTACAATTAATCTTGTATAAATCACAATCATCCTATAAAATAATCAAATGGTCATCTCAGCCTCTCCAAAATTAATCAATCCCACAGTCAACATCTAGAATAACGCAAAATTATAAAAATTTCCAGCAATTTAGCCATAGACCTCTACTGCCATGCCCCCGTCAAAGGCATGGAAGCCGCCAGTCGCCCCTCCTGTGATTTAGAGTCTCGTTGTTGATATTGAGGGGAGTATATTTTTGTATGTACCTCGAGATTCGTGTTGGAAGTGGCGTACCCTCCAGCATACTGTGAGTGAGATTTATTATATCATGTGCCTGATACACAATATCATGTCTTAAAATATTTTCTGACACAAGCATGATTTAATGAATATGTAATGTGAAAATTTCAATAAATTATGAAATGATTTAGTGAATTCATGGAGTATCTCAAAACAAGTTTATACGTGTTATATATACATCCAAACGAGTTTCAATATACGAAATCGTGCCATCGTATTTGATTTATACATGTTTTATGAAATCATCCTTACGAAAATTATTGACATTACTTGAGAAATGTGGCATGGCACGTGATTGATTTGATAATGATATTTTATATGGGTCGAGAGTCCTAGCATGTGATGATGATAACTTTGTAATAGGTAAATCCTATTCCGTAGCTACGAAAGATGCATGTGTAGGGTGATCCATACTTGCACCCGATACGTTTTTACGGAAGGTATCTTCCGTGACATCGGAAAATGGTAAATATATTGTGATTTGACATTGTACTAGTTAGGTTGAACCCATAAAGGGGAGGACTATGGTGCGCCATAGTCTAGCACCTAATGAGGTCCGTCGCCAACGTCGGGGTAGAGAGCTTTTCTGACCTGTTGCATACAAAACCCTCGATTCGCCTGTCATTGGTCGCGGTTGACTCTTGCCAAGACTGATTTTGGCACGCTCTATTCTAGCATGATTTGATGATATGGATGCATATATGTTTGAAATGTATGTGAAAAGAATAATTTATGATAAATTGAGTATTTTACATGATTTCCTACAATTTGTGGTATTATTGATAACTTTGATTCTCCATTTTTCACCGACTCATTGAACACATGATATATACCCTCTCACTCACCGGGTATCTCCCTTGATACTCACCCATCATTTCCTGTTGTGTACAGAGATAGCTATAGTGGGACGCGTTGAGATTTATCAGCGCATGAGACTTTTGGTTAGAGATCGAGGCTATTGATTTGGTACTCAATATGATATTGGGAATGATTTCCCAATGAAATTATACAATTGTTTTTTGGGGTTGTAGATAGACCATTGTGTATAAAAAGGGACGACTGTATGAAAATGTACGTACATCTTATTGAAACTCTAAATTCTATTCTATTGCATTGAGGCATGAAATGTACTATTGTGTACATTTACTTTAGGAAACGTGTTATGTTCTAGAAGTGTCCTTTAGGTTCGTTTGGTACCATCTCTAAATCACAGGAGGGGTAACTGGTGACTGTTCATGCCTTTGATGGGGACATGGCAGTAAAGATCTGTGGTTAAGACTGATAGTATTTCATGATAGCCTTATGTTGTTCTGGTTTGTACGGGGTGGATTGATGGGTATTATATGAATGTGATTGATTTGTTGTGAGGGCGTGTTGGCCCATTTATTTAAGTAGTTGGATGATTATTTGATATACAGGTTGATTAAGAGACCTCCAAAATATGGGGAGGTTCCCGATTTTTTTTAGAATATCGTCGGTATCCAGGGCAACGGACGGCTGCTCACGATCCCAGTTCGGGGCGTGACACTTTACACACCACAACAAAATGGGATAGTTGAATATAAAAATAGAACCATTCAAGAAATGACTAGAACTTTGTTAAATGATAATGGTGTAGGAAAATTTCTTCGAGCCGAATCCGCATCTATAGCATGTTATATAATAAATAGAGTATACACAAGACTTATGATAAACAAAATCCCCTATGAAATTTTTAAAGAAAAAGACCAAATATTTCATATTTTCATATATTTGGATGCACATGTTTTATTCTGAAAAATAATATGAATATTAGAGATAAGTTTGATAAAAAAGCCATTGAATGAATTTTTTTAGGTTATTCTTTAAATAGCAAGACTTATAGAGTTTTCAATAAAAAGTCTAAAATTGTGGAAGAATCAATAAATGTTAAGATTCATGAAAATGAATTTCAAAAAGTAAAAATAAAAGATGATCATATTATACAAATTGAAATCCCCCTTGAAAAACAAAATACAAAACAAGATAATGAAAATGAAATAAATCAAAATGAACAAAGAGAAGAAATAGTTATAAATTGGAAATTCTTACTTAATCATTCACCTAATGATGTAATGGGAGATGTAAGTGAAAGAACAAGAATTAGATCAAGTTATAGAAATATTGAAAATCAATTTTTATTAATCTCTACCATAGAACCGAAAACCATAGAAGAAGTCGTAGAAGATGAAAGTTGGACTTTAGAACCGAAACCGAAAGATAAATCAATAATTGGAATTAAATGGGTTTTTCGAAATAAATTGGATGAAAATGGAAATGTTGTAAGAAACAAAGTTAGACTAGTTGCAAAAAAAAAAAAATTCACAAGAGAAATGAATTGACTATAATGAAATTTTTGCACCCGTTGCTAGATTAGAGGCAATACTACTACTTTTCGTTTTTGCATGTTTTAAAAATTTTAAATTATATCAAATGGATATTAAAAGTGCATTTTAAATGGTTGCATAAAAGAAAAAGTATATATTAGTCAACCACCCGGTTTTGAAGAACATAATAAGAAAGATTATATTTATAAATTGCAAAAAGTATTGTATAGTCTAAAACAAACACCAATGGTATGGTATGATAGACTAAGTGAATATTTTGTGAAAAATAATTTTAAAATGGGAAATGTAGACATTATTTTATTTATCAAGTATGTTGATGATGATATTTTTGTTGTTCAAATATATATTGATGATATTGTATTTGGATTTATAAATGAATATTTGTGTGATTATTTTAGCAATATCATGAAGGATGAATTTGAAATGTCAATGATTGATGAATTAAATTTTTTTCTTGAATTGCAAATTAAACAATCTCCTCATAGTATATTTATAAGTCAAGAAAAGTATGCAAAATAATTAATTAAAAAATTTGGTATAGAAAATTCGAAATATGTTAGTACCCTTATATCTACCTCTATTAAATTAGATTTAGATGAAGAATAGAAAGATGTGAATGAAAAACTTTATAAAAGCATGATATGATCATTATTATACTTGACCGCTTCTAAACCCGATATTATATTTAGTGTATGTTTGTGTGCTAGATTTCAAAACAAATTTAAGGAATCTCATCTTAAAGCCACCAAAAGAATTTTAAAGTATATAATCGGTACAAAAAATTTAGGAATATGGTATCCAAAGAATTTAAATTTTTAATTAATTGGATATTCGGATGCCAATTATGCCAGTTGCAAAATTGACCGAAAAAGTATCTCAGGTATTTGTCAATTTTTAGGTGACAAAATCATAAGTTGCGTTTCTAAGAAACCAAATTTAGTTACATTGTCAATACAAGTGTGACAATACAAGTGTCATTTGTCTTATCAAAAATCCCATAAATCATTCAAGATCAAAACACAGAGATTAGACATCATTTTATTAGAGATCATGTTTTAAATGGAGATATAATTTTGGAATATGTAGAAACACAAAATTAACTTGCCGTTACAAAACCTTTTAGACAAAGAAAGATTTGAAAATATTAGAAATGAAATAAAAGTGTACTTCTCATTTTAAGATTTTTCAATAAAAAAAAATTTCGGTACAGAGTTTAAAGCTGACAAAACACATAGAGCCTCTATAGCAAAACAATCAATCTCTCTCTTCAAAAGCCTTAACAGAGAACCCTAAATTCAAATTCAGAATGGTTTTGCACAAATCTTCAAGAATCACGGGAAGAACAACAAAGAATTCATATTCTTCACACATTAACATCTCAAGTTTTGATTCTCCAAACTCTGATTTTTCAGCTTCTGATTCTTTAAGTTTTCATTTCGGTTACGATGCACATCTTCAGAACTCAAGATCAAATTCAGTGCCCATTCGTGATTCTGATTCTCCATCAACTAAAAATCAAACTCATCCCTCGAATCAAGAATCCCATTAAAACTTCTCAGAAAACCAGATTCTTCAACCTCTTCGAATCCAACTTCCTTATATTCCGTCACGTCCAATCATGTTCGAAGTTGGTTTCTGTAGATTTATAGATTTCAATTATTTTGAGCAAATGAGTTTGGAAATGCGAACTATTCTTGAAAGGATTGAAGGTGTTGGATTGTGTGACAGCAATAGGAACTGCATAAGGAAGGTAATCTTTGATTTCTACAAGAACTTAGATGCTGAACATTCTGATATTTTGAGATCAAGAATATTGGGTATTAGGGTTGAGATTACCAAGAATGATGTTGTTCAATGTTTAGAACTTAAACAATCAGAAGACAAGTCACTTGAAAACATGAAGAAAAGAGATGTTTATAAGTTGTTTCATGCAAATTCTAACTCTGGAATATGATACTTGTATGAAAAAGACTTTCCTCTCATTGTTAGAATTCTGCGCAAAGTTGTTTTGATGTGCCTCATTCCAAGATATGGAAGCTCTACCACTGTAACTATAGAAGACGATAGAATTTTTGTTGCCCTGCTACTGAACAGACAAATTGATATGGTGAATGTCTTTATCAATCACATTCATAGGAATAAGAGCAGCAAACCATATGGCAATGTTCTAACAAGACTATTTGAGTTCAAAGGATTTGATTTTTCACATTTAAGGGATCCTGTCTTAGAGCAATCAATTTTAGAAGAATCAATGGTATCTCACATGGGAATAACTATTTCTGATGATAATGTCTGGAGAGGCAAAGATGATTCTTTTTGGAAAGGAAAATTTCAAGGAAATGGAGGTATAACATGTCCATTTGCAAAAAGAGCAAATGAAGAACCTCTGAGATCTATATTTGATGATGGTGAATCTTCAAAAAGAAAGAAAAAACAAGTTAAGGCAACTAATGAAGATGACTAGAAACAAAGAATTGAAAAGAAAATTGATGAGTGTATAGAAAGACAAAAAGAAACTTAATCACAGATTTCTGAAATTCTGAAGTTGCTATCTAAGAATACATCTTAAGCTTAACCATTTCCTGTTCTAACTCTTTGAAATTGGCTGTCTCTATATTCTGTCATTCACTTTTATGTTTTGACAAAGACATATCTTTTGTACTTCAATACTGTATCTTTCTTGTATTCTTGTCAGACTTCAATAAAATCGATGTCTTCTTTTATTTATTTCAATACTTCAATACTTCAATGTTTTAATGCTGTATTTCTTCTTGATACAACAAAAATGGAGAGAATAAAATAAAATACAATAACAAAAATCAAAAGAAATTGCACACATTGAGGGGGAGAATATTAAAAAAATTATACAACAAATAATAAAGTTCAAAACCAAACAATGACTTGATTGCACCTTGAAACTTAGAAGATTACTAATGTCTGCACAATAACTTGACTGCACTTTGAAACTTTGAAGATTACTAATGACTACACTTTGAACTTTGAAACTCACAATTTAAATAAAACAAACAATCTTTAAATTGGATGAACATTGATGAACAATCTTTGAGAATGTGCTTAATTGAACAATTTTTGTGCATTTATTTTTTAAAAGTTTTGTTATCATAAAAAAGATAGAGAATATTAAGGAAATTATTGTCTTCTTCGTTTTGATGATAACAAAATCTTTCATGTGATTCTAATCAATCTATTTAGTGTACAGAATTTTTTTATTCAATATAAAAGTGATAAAACCGGTCATAGAATTGATCATAGAAACAAAACTTATTTGGTCATAGAAATAAGATTTTTTGATATCTGTTGAAGACACAGCCAGCAAAGTAAATATAACTTGGGTACTAAACTTAACCTATAATTGATTCTAGATGTATATAAAAGAGAACAATTCATATTCCACCACTTATAAATTTTTCTAAGTGCTGAACTGTGATCATTTGGATATATTTGGATAACTATATCTTCTTATGTGTTAAAATATTTTCAAAACCGAAAATTATGTTTCAAAGAATGTGTGTGAAACTTCAATTTCAAGCATTTACAGTTCAAATATTTTGAGGATATGTTGGAGAAAAATCAGCTAGAAATTGGTTGGTTACTCATTTTATATAGCAAAATCACTTGTAAAAAAATGGTTCTAAATGGATATTTTGCCTTTGATAATTTCACCACTGGTCTTGGATTTTTGAATTTGATTATGCTACATTATAGTACTATAGTTGAATAGCAAATATAATGATTCGTGACATATTTATCTTGAGATTTTGTTAGATAAATAAATGGGTAAAGTTGGTTAATTATTTTGAAAAATTCAAAACTGGGGAGTAGATTTTCTAGAGCTGTTTTCAAAGTTTTTGGAAAAACAATTATCTGGATATAATCAAAACAACTATTGAATATGTTAGAGGGATGTTTAAAATTTAGAAGAAAAATATTTACTCTCAGTAAACTTCAAAATTCAAGAAAATTTGGAGGCTATTTTTCCGGAACTGTTGCAGTAACTTTGGGAATTTTTACTGTTGTTTGTTGAGCCTCTTTGCTATCAAATGCAGTAACTATTAGCAGGTTTTTCATGGTGTGAGAATAGAGAACGTGAGAGGCTGAATGACTATCAATTTTTGAGACTTCATATCACCAAAAAACTCAAGAAGAACCTTTACAATTTTGAGCACTACCGTTGTCATTTTTATTTACTTATCTTATAATTTTTGATTGAATATTTGTGTGATTTGTCTTCTATTGTTGGACGAAACAATTTTTATGGAGTGAAAATCAAAAGTCAACAAGTGGATGTACTATGTTGTCTTGAATCACAGTGGAAACTAGGTTGCTAGAGCCTGGTTTACTTGGCTGGAAGAGTAGGTGTAGGCACAACGCCAAATCACTATAAACTAGATTTGTCTCCTTACTTTCTCTTTTATTTTTGTCTTATATTTTATAGATTGACCATAGGTTTGTTTAAATCTAAGTGGAGTTAGATAAAATTTTGAAAAGTCAAATTTTAGACAATCAATTAACCCCTCTTCTTGATTGTTTTTGGGACCAACAGGAAAGAAGAGAGAGAGACTTTCGAAGAAGGATTTGGTAATCATTTGTCACCGTAATATTTGGATTATGAATAATAGAAAATGATTCAATTTTGTGATATTTTCTCGACCTAGAATATCCAATTGTTGGAAAGAGATAAATGATTGTAACCCATTAAAAATCCTAGAATTTTTGCATGATAATTATGTTTGTTGGTTTATTTTAAAACTTTCGTTAGTATCAGAGCATGCTTGGGTGTTTCCTATCTCTTTTGGTTTGTTTCTAAACCCTGTGTGTGAAGGTTAGGAAATAGCAACGGATGTCAAGTCAGACTGAAAAATTTAAAAGTTTATTTATATTAAAGAAAAATGCCATACAAAAGAGTCATTAATGAATAGACTTTTAAACAAAAACCCTGATTCTCATATTGACAATGTTCTTGGGTACTTGCAAGAGGGACTCTAGAACAAAGATAATGAGTTATACAACTAAGCTATCTCCCTGACTATTTGAACTAACTAATTAACTAATCATTTTTTATAAACTCGAAGTCACTAAATCTTCACGTTTTTACCCGATTTGTGCACCAAGGGAATTGAAGGTAGGGAAGGTGGGGAAAGAAATCAGTGAGTTACAACAACTCAAACAAAAAAACAGAGATAAAAATGCTAATCAAATCGTAACTTACAAACTTAGTGTGAAATATTGGCACTGTCAATAAAACTGATAAAATTAGAATAATTCGAAATATCTAAGTAAATATGATAATGCATAAATTAGTATAATATTTACGATTGATTTTATTTTATTTTTAAATAAATATTACACTAATATCTATAATTTATGATATTTGATATATTATAATTGATGGAGGAGGCCTATGAAGGAAAGTGAGGGAAAAAGGGCCAAGTTGGAGTATTTATGCAAAGAAGAAAAAAATAGACAGTAATACTCTTTCGTTAACACATAGACATGTGGATTTTAAAAGATATTGTAAGATTTTTTTGAAAATCAAATCAACGTGTTCCCTTTTTAGTTGTATGAAAATTCAAGAAATGATAGAGTTTAAATTGGAAATATTGAAAAGTTTAAAATTTTATTTTATTCATAATATTAAGAAATAAAAAATTTGAAAAACTTCAATTTTGTAATTTTCTATTTAGCTAGTCCATATCTTTGTCAAGTCAAATAAGATATTTAGGTAAGAGAAACTTCCTTTTATTTATTTTAATAGTTGCTTAGGGTTTAGAAGGGTTGGCCTTTTTAGAAAATAGGAAGTCATCATATATAGGAGGCAACCGATAGTCATATATATTGTACCCTCGGCTTTTCAGCACATTTTCTCTAGGATAGTAGGAGCAACAGTCATGTCCCTGTAGTATTTCTCCGGCGCACATTCTTTTATATATTCCACCAGAATTTTCATTTATTTTGTGAGTTCTTTTTCTCTTTGTTTTCATTCTAAATTTATTTACTAGTCGAACGATTATTGAATATTCATTTTCAATAATTATGAAATCTAATTGAATATATCAAATCAACATATTATAGATATTTATTTAATTTTTACACATTATTTATTATGATTTTTTAGGTTTTATTAAAAGTGACCAATATTTAATAATTCGAGAATAATCTATTACCGATTAAAATTGTAAATTCATAATTTTTTGTTTATTTAGTATAGTAGTGAATGATATAAATATATAATTTTGTTAATAGTCTAATTTATGTTATGGAATTAAATAATATAATTTAAATAAATCTGTTGTGTATTTGTTGATTAAAATTAGATTTTTCTAAATCTTAACATTGTCAAAATTTTAAATTTTAAGAATTTTTCTAAAATTGTCTTTCGATTAAATAAATAATTAAAAAGTTTCTCTTAATTATCGACGAACTAAGTAGAGATTGGCTGTTCGACATTTGTTGGATGAATATAACCAATTTATTTATGGTTGTTAAAATCTTTATATAAATCGATGATCAATCAGACGAAATCAAGATACATAATTTCTTTAACTAGAAATTGATTTTTCATTAAATTTTATTTCTTTAATTTTTGAGTTATTTAGTTATTTATTTTTAGTCAATAAATTCTTTTTTTAGATTATTTTATTATTTAGTAGAATCCAAACCACCTATATCTTTATTTTTATCTTTTACAAAAAATAAATGCACCATTTTCTAGGAGACAACTTTACTCATTTTATATCCATATTGTTTGAAATACAAAAATTTATTTTTATTTTGTTGACGCCCAACAAAACGATAACTTAAAGTATGTCAAAAAATAATAAATAATAAATTATTAGAATTATTAAAAAAATACCGATTTATCAAAATTATCACAATTTATTCTTTATCGAAGATGAAACCAAACTGATAAAAATGACAATTACACTTGATATTTAGAAGTCTGAATACTAATAAAGATTCAAACTTTAACAAATATTCCCAGAGTTAGTAGAAGTCCATAGAATCACAAAATATTAAAAACTTATTGAAAATTTCATAATTAATAAAATTCCAAAAATTAATTGAAGTCTAAAAACTAGCAGAAGTATAAAGTGAAACAAAAATTGGAACATAATTACACAAATTCAAAATCAAAGTTAAATCAAACAAACAAAAATGTATCGTTTAATGCTTATACAAACAGAGACAAACAAAAAGAGGACTGCTTGATAACTATTTTCTAGAGAGTTAGACATTTTCCCAGAACTTCCGATTCTTGAACCGATTCATATCTTTAACCAAATTTGGATATAATTTTCTAAAATATATAAGTTATTAATAATATTTCTTAACTAATGAATATATTTCAAAATTGGAGAAATCTTTGAAAATTACACTTTTACCCTGAAACTCTCAAAATTTGCACTTTTGCGCCATGGAACTTTAAAATTTTTTGCAGAAATGTCTATGAGCAACATTTTTGAGAAGAAAATGAATATTTCAATTTTTTTTTTGGTAAATTTTCATGCAAAGATAATTATGAAAGAGGGTGATGTTAAAAAATATTTTAAAAATAGATAAATTTTCAAAATTAATTTCAAAAAAGGATATGACCAAAACTTAGAATTTACTTATTTATTTATTTTTGCAAAACCTTTCTCCCTGTCTTATTATTTTTTTTCCAAATAATCTCTTTTTTTCTCCCCCTCACTTCCTTTGTATCATACTTTTGATCTCTACAACTCCAACGAAGAG
The DNA here is from genome assembly GCA_033439265.1 of Dillenia suffruticosa. Taxonomy (NCBI): domain Eukaryota; kingdom Viridiplantae; phylum Streptophyta; class Magnoliopsida; order Dilleniales; family Dilleniaceae; genus Dillenia; species Dillenia suffruticosa. The sequence continues at coordinate 17,965,962 of JAVTVX010000015.1, read as the reverse complement.
AGGGATGAGTTCAAATGCTAGGACGTCAACTCCTTTTTTAGTCGTGATCTTGCATGTAAGAAACAAATTAATCGTGAAAATGGAACCAAGTATTGTTGCAAACGGTGACAACTATAGAGTTAAGAGTTTACGTGCTTCACAAGTATATTGCTCAAGTCGAAGAGGACATTGTTAGTCGTGATGAATAAATATCAGTGGAGAGATGGCGATACCCATATGGTTTCGATCAAAACTTGTATTCGATTTCGATCGGTGGATTAAATGAATGGCTAGAATCGAGGCATGATTTTCAATTTCAAATCTACGGTTGAGATCATTTCATGTTATTTATTTTCACCTAGAAAGCAATTATGCATGCACATGCAAAGTCAAACCTTGATCAAACATATAAATAAGCAAGTATTAGACAAACCTAAACCAAATTTCAATCTAATAGATACAAGCATTCTGAATAAGTTTTGAATCTCTTTATCTGGTGTAGCTTCATAATGAGATAGCACATAAACTCAGCCTTATATGGTGACATATTTTGGAAGAATATTAACTGGTACTTCTGATGATGCACCATTTCTATTATTACCCTATGTTGGCTGTCTTCCCACATTCATGTTAACTTGTGTCGTGCCCAAGCCTTTTCTTCCAGGACAATCATGAATCTATTATTCAAATTTCCACAACCAAAGCATCCCCCAATGTTCCAATAACATTCCCCTTTATGCGACTTACCATAAGTTTGACATTTGGGAATATGACTCTCATCACATTTTTATGACCTCTTCTCAATATGATTCCCATTCCTTGGTGAATGAGCTAACTCATCAGATTTCACATGTTTAGCTCATTCCACATCATCCTTGTAAGCAAGCATATTGCCACCCATTATCTTACTCCTCAACCCAGCTTTAAGTCCTAAAATGAAGCTTTAGATTTCTCTCTTCGTGTGCTGATATAGAAAGAGGCATAATAAGTCAATCTCTAGAAGTTTCATGAAGGCATCTTTTGTGTTAAATGGAGAAACTCTACAAGTAAAAGTTTTAGGCACTACCCTCAAGACACAAAGAGTGGGTGATTCTAAAATTGAACTCTGAACACTATCTCCCACTAGAAAACTGAGTCATTAACCAACAAATCCATGACCAAACAAAACTTCAACTCATTAGGGAAGACAAAAGCCGATTCAAGTTCTAAAATCCACATTTCGGAGTCAATTGGATCTGCTTCTCCATGGAATTTTATCACAATTTATTGAAACTCATGCTTTCCTTTGGTTCGGAAGATCCTGCTTGGAGTGTTGTCATGTTAATCCTTTTTGGATTTACCATAACAACTCTTGTCGTTTAAGATTGTCACATTGTGGATTTCATGAATTCTATCATTTGTCTCATCATTCCTCCATCATACTATTCTGACCTCACTCTGCCAAGGATTAGGTTACAACTCAACTCGTATGCTGTCCGTGTTTACTAAATCAAACATCCCCATTATGTTTGGTGATTGAGGATATAAAATGAGATTTTGTGATGCACCATTTTTAAACTTCCCGCCCTCCCCATTCAAAGGCCTTCTGATAAGTGATAATTAATGTAAGTGATTTTGAACCTAATAACTTCTAACCCAAAGATCATGAAGTTAGGTCTCTCATATCACTTGTAACGACCCAGTCCATGAGGGCCAAGAAATCACTACGGTATTTGTCATGCCCCGACTCTCCCTTCAAGCACGTATCAACCGCCGCATTATCTCGGTATACGGGCATGACCTCCTGATATATCGGGATAGCGCAAGACATTACAATTATAGAATAAATTTTCCAAAACATAAAATCCATCAAATAAGAAATCATATACACAACACACATGTAAGGGATCCATTCAGTCCATCCCTTTACACATATGCATGCATCGGCACACAATCGGGGAATCTCTATACATGCATGCATGTAGTATAACCATCCCATCCAATGCAGAATTCTTAGACAGTTCATAAAACCAGAATAATATATCGAAATATATCATTATAATCCAAATATCTCATTATAAGATAAAACATTTTTTCAAAAATAATTTAATGTAAAAGAATGAAGTCCCAATCATAATCGTTTGGATTTTTCTAATACTTACTCGAACAATCTATACTTCCTCTTGAAAGAATTTTTAAAAATGAAGAGATGAATATTTTAAATATTTAGTGAGTGGAATGCAATGATATGCAACGCATAAATGAGGGGTGAATGTGGTGATACCAAATACATGTATCAAATATAATTTAATACAATAAAAAAATTCATTTACATAAAATCATTCATATCAAACCATCATAACTCATATAATCGAATCAAACGGTCTATATTCATTTTTTTTCACAATTTTGGGGTGTGCCGAAAACATTATTCTACCAATAGCCGTTGGCAGGATTCGTCAAGGGGTTTTCCACAGCTTTTATAAAATCTTCTTTTTCTTGGCGTTAGCCCAGAACTTTGTTGGGTGCTACCACGTTATCTGGCTGCTAGTGGAGGCTCTCCAACCCACTTACCCCCAAGCCAATTTAACCAACCTTAACTACGCCGCTCCGAGACTCGGTCCGTGGCAAGATTTAGACTATAGTCATTTCATTTCTAGCACCATCACTATTAGAAAAACCAATATCAATAACAGATTTTTACTGACGGAAAAAATTCCGTCGGTAATAGCGACGGATTTCCGACGGATTAATATCGGATGCAATACCGATGGATTAGCGATGGAAATTAGCAACGGAAATATTTCTGTCGCTAAATCCTAAAAAATAAAAAATTAAAAAAAAATTATAAAATTATCAACGATGGAATTTTTACCGATAGAAATATTCAGTCGTTGATTTGGTGAAGGAAAAAAAATTTAAAAATATATATGTACAATTATTAGCAACATATTAGCGACGGAAAATTAGCGACGGATTACTGATAGAAAATTACCGACGAATTAGCGATGGATTTTTTAATTTTTTAATTTTTTTTAATTTTTTAATTTTTTTTAATTTTGTTTAATTTTGTTTAATTTTTTTAATTTTTTAATTTTTTAATTTTTATTTTTATTTAATAATTCTTATTATTTTTATTTTATGTTGCAAAGAATAATTTAATTTAGTTTTTTCAAATTTTTTATTATTTTATTTTAAGTAAAAATAAAATTATTTTATTATTTTATAATAAATTATTATGTTATATTATTTTAATATTATTAAAAAATTAATAAATAAAGATAAAAAAAAAGAAGTATTGTTAAATAATTTACTTGGTTTAGTGGTTAGCGTGCTGTTATTTTTTTCTTTGTGCAACAGCAATTTGCACTAATTAAAGGGGTGCCATGTGGGTGGGCTAGAGGCTAGAGTTGCTGTGCAATTTTTTTCTTCATAACTCAAAAATCAACGACGAGGTCCGTTGCTGATTTTTTTTTTCAATTTCAGCGATGGATTTTTTTCCGTTGTAAATACCCTTCAGCGACGGATTTTAAGCTATCAGCGATGAATTTTTCTGTCGCTAAAGGGCTGTTTTCTAGTAGTACATGTTACTACATTCAATTTCATAATCAATTCATACGCAATGTATAAAATAGAGCAACATTTCAAAATTCATGAGTATTCAATCGTAACATGATGCAAATAAATCATTATTCAAATTCAAGAGACATGGCTTTATCACAAAATCCATTTCAAGGCTCACCACAATCACAAAACATTTATAAATCTATTCCGCAAACTTATTTAAAAATTCAATTCAGAAACTATGGTTGAAAGTAATTTCTCATTCATATGAAATGTAGTCATCCAATCACCTGAAAAGGGTATTCACTCTCTAGACATTATCGGCTCCAAAGAAATTCCTTTCAAGCTCCAATAGATTATCCTAAACCTGGTATATTTTCTACTGCTCAAAAGCTTGCCATCATAAAACTATTAACTCTAACAGCATCTAGGTCTTAAATACATTTGATGAAATTGTCTCTTTTACCCAGTTACTTTGCTAACAAACAACTTAATCTCAACATTACAATTACAGAACAGCAATCATAATAGGGCATGAGAGGCTTTTAAATGCTGAAAGTCATTATTCTATGGGCAAATAATAGTCATTCAAATGGAATAGTGATGAAAACATAAATGGAGTAAAAAAACGTTTGTATAAAAATAGTACAATCAAATATTTACGCCCTAAGCACAGAGATCAAAATGGTGGACGTAGGGACAAAAAGACTTATATTTTATTATTCACATAAGCGGGTCATATTGCAGGAGAAAGAATTTAATATCAGAGTTCGCATCTCCATTCTCTAAAACCCTCAAACCTGTTCCAGTTTTCGGGTAGCAACTAAATCAAAATCATTCTGGGCGCTGCACTCTTATCTTAGCGAATACTCATATACTTTTTCCTTTTTCATTTCTCTTATTTTCCTTGTTGCTAATAAACCCAAGATGAAATCAACTACCCATAGTGTCTCATGAATCATAGTTACTGCAAACATGAAAATCATATTCACTTACAGTGCATAAGACAGACATCAAAATATTTTCCTTGCATATTAGAAGAAATGGAAACACTAGGGCATAGAGAGAGAGAGAGACAAGAGAGTAGAGACTAAAGAGAGAGATGAGATTTGTACCTTGAGATGCAAACCTAGCTCAAAGATTCGAGGTCAATCATCGGTAGTCGAAGAGAGAGATTGCCCCCTTCACCATTGTCCTATTGTCTTCGACGGAATGAGAAAGCAGAGAAGCAGAAAGAGAGGGATGAGGAAATCGAGAGAGGGAAAGAGTGAGAATGAGAGAGGGGAGAAATGGGTTTCGGGTAATGAGATTGGGAAAGTGGAGAGGGAAAAGGGAAAAAAAAATACTTTGACTTTTCTTTCCTCTCTCTTTTTTTTAACTTTCTCGGTACTGCAATACTTAACCCCCTTAAAAAAATTTCGTCCTCGAAATTTAAATTAAAATTCATACATAAAAAATTATGGGTGTTGTTTCCACATTGATTCTTCAATCTCCCAAGTCTGTTCTTCTACTCGGTTGTTTCTCCATAATACTTTCACCATTGGGATTTGCTTATTCCTTATTTGCTTGAGTTGTCAATCTATGACTTGTATTGGCTGCACTTTGAAACTCAAGTCTTGATTCAACTCTACCAGAGGAGCTTCAATTACATGAGAGGGATCTGACAAATACTTCTTTAGCTTTGAGACATGGATCACATCATGAATTTTCTCTAAATCAAGAGGTAACTCCAATCGATCGGCCATATTTCCAACCCTCTCAAGGATCTTAAATGGCCCAATATACCTTGGATCCAATTTACCTCGTTTTCACACCTTTCCAAGGTGAAACCTTCAGGAATACCATGTCTCCTACCTCAAATTCTAAATGTCTTCTTCTTTTGTCGCCATAGCTCTTCTGTCAATCTTGAACTACTTTCATTCTCATCCGAATCACCTTCACTTTCTCTATCGTTGTTTCAATTAGTTCTACACTTTTAATCTTCCGCTCTCTAACTTCATCTCAATAAAGCGGAATTCGACATTTCTTTCCATAGAGAGCTTTATAGGGAGGCATCTCAATACTAGATTGATAGCTATTGTTGTATGCAAATTCGATCAAATGGTCGGTGCCTATCCCAACTCCCATAGAAGTCCATCACGTGTGCCCTCAACATGTCTTCCAATGTCTGGATTGTACGCACTGACTATCCATCCATTTGTAGATGAAATGCAGCGTTGAATTTCAACTTAATGCCCAAGGTCTCTTGTAACTTAGGCCAAAATCTAGATATAAATCGAGGATCACGATCTGATATAATTGATACCGAAACCCCATGGAGTCGAACAATCTCATCAAGATACAGTTTTGCTAATCTCTCCAAAGAGTAGGTATTCTGAATCGGGAAGAAATATGCTAATTTTGTGAGCCTATCAACTATCACCTAAATAACATCATGACGACTTGGAGTACGTGGCAATACCACCACGAAATCCATAGTGATGTGCTCCCATTTCCATTCAGGTATAAGCAATGGTTGAAGTATCCTGGTCAGCTTCTGATGTTCACCTTGATTTGTTGGCACATGAGATACTTTGCTACAAATTCAGCTATTTCCCGCTTCAATCCTGACCACCAGTAAGTTTCTTTGATGGTCTGGTACATTTTAGTGCTTCCGGGATGCATAGCATAAGCAAAAAAAGTGCGCTTCTTCAAGTATGGCATTTCGGAGCTTATCATTCTTGGGAACACAAATCCATTTCCCATACATTACTATGTCATCCTCTCGAATATGGAAATTACCAGTTTCACCCTTACGAACCCTTTCCGCTATCTCCTTTAGCTCCTCATCAGTGGTTTGGAGCTCTTTAATACGGTCTATCAGGGTTGGTCGAACTTCAAACTTTACTAATAATGCAGCATTGTCATCACAAGAAAATTTGGCTCCATGAGCACGAAACCCACTAGACATGAAAGGTAAGAATCTCCCTGAGTTAGAGAAAAAGATGAGGACTTGCGGCTTAGAGTATCCGCAACTACGTTTGCCTTACCCGGGTGATAATCAATCACCAGATCATAGTCTTTAACCAGCTCTATCCATCTCTTTTGCCTCAAGTTGTGCTCTTTTTGAGTAAGCAAATACTTGAAACTCTTATTATCGGTGAAAATTTTGCATGTAGCTTTGTATAAGTAATGTCGCCATATTTTCAAAGCGAACACATTGGCAGCAAGTTCTAAATCATGGGTAGGGTAATTCAATTCATGCTTCTTCAACTGTCGAGAAGTATAAGCGATGACTCTATCGCCTTGCATTAAAATACACCCCAACCTTGGTTTACCGGCATCACTATAAACTATATAATCACCACCGCAGTAGGTAGAGTAAGTATTGGACCCGACGTGAGTCTCCTTTTGAGTTCTTGAAAACTCTGCTCACATTTGTCATTCCATTCAAATTTAATTCTCTTCGTGTCAAACCAGACAATGAGCTACAATTTTGGAAAATCTTTCGACAAATGTCCGGTAATAACCTGTTAATCCAAGGAAGCTTCTCACCTCGATGACGTTCTTGGGTTGTTCCCATTTTAGAATAGCCTCTACCTTCTTTGAGTCAACAAATATTTCATCTCCAGAGACAACGTACCCCAAGAACCCAATTTCCTTTAACCAAAATTCACACTTTAAGAACTTAGCATACAATTGCTTATCTCGGAAAGTCTATAACACAATCTAAAGATGTTCTGCATGTTTTTCATCATTCTTGGAATACACCAAGATGTCATTAATGAAGACAAAGACGAACTTGTCTAGATAGGAATGGAAAACTCGGTTCATGAGATCCATGAAAGCTACCGGAGCATTCATTACACTAAAAGGCATCACCAGAAACTCATAGTGCCCATACCGCATCCTAAACGTCATCTTGGAAACATCATTTTCTTTTATATGCAATTGGTGATAGCTAGACCTCAAATCAATCTTCGAAAAGACACTTGCCCCTTGGAGTTGATCGAATAAATCATCAATTCTCAGTAAGGGGTATTTATTCTTGATGGTCACTTTGTTTAGCTGCTGGTAATCGATACACAACCGAAGCGTGCCATATTTTTTCTTTATGAATAAAACCGGAGCACCCCAAGTGAGATACTCGGTTGAAAAAATCTCTTGTCCAACAATTCTTGTAGTTGGACCTTTAACTCCTTCAGTTCCATAGGTGCCATGCTATATGGAAGAATGGAAATAGGTGCGGTGCTGGGAGTCAAAATAATAGCAAAGTCGAATTCTTGAACTGGAGGTAAACCTGGCAACTCATCCAGGAAAACACTTGGAAATTTATTCACTACCGGAACATTCATCAATTATGGACTCTGCATAGTGGTGTCGATGATATGGGATAGGTAAGCTTCACAACCCTTGTGCACTAATTTGTGTGCCTCCAATGCCAATATTACACAACTTGGTAAGACTCGCCATAAGCAGAGGATATTCTAGTCTACGGAGCTCTATCTCCTTAGTAAGGCAGTTTACAAAAGCCCTATGAGGGTGTAACCAATCCATGCCCAATATAGCATCGAAGTCCCTCATTTCTAACGGAGTCTAGTCTGCTTCAAGAATTTTCCTTTCTACCTCTACTTTACTAGCCTTGAACACGGTATTTCTATACAACCGTTCATCCAATGGAGTGACAACCAATAACTCATCTTTGAGTGGGGTTAAGGGTCTATTCGAGTGCTTGGCAAACTCAGTACTCACAAAAGAGTTATTAGACCCAGTATCAATTAAAACGCGAGTATCAACTCCAAAAATTTTCATCATACATATACATACAAAAAATAAGGATCAATTCTTAAATTAACCGAACACAATCAGAATTTAAAATCCTCAATGTCATCAAATCGTCATCAATTATCAAAATCACCTATATTCACCTTAATATCATGCAACATCACTAATATTTCACAAATTCAGAGTCAAGCAATCATAATTTCATTATATTCATATTCAAATTCCTAAATCACCAAATTCAAGTTCTAGAAAATTTACCTGTAACTATATCAGGGTTATTCTGGGTATCCTCATTGGTTATAGCATAGATCCTGGTCTGTGCCCTCGTTTGGGGTTGTTGGGTTGGAGCAGCTAAGTGTTGCTCCCAGTCCCCGTCCATGGTGTGCTAGTTGGAGGTGGAATAGAAGTGTTTGCTTGGCTACCTATAGATCCATTAGGGCAATCCCTACTTTCTTGGCCTCCTCGTACCAATTCCGGACAAACGTTGCAGAAATGACTTTCCTTTCCACAGTGGTAGCACCTCTTGGATGCTTGGCAACCACAAAATGAAACTTGCCACAGTTCTTGCATTTTTCCTTTCTATTTCCCATTGATTGGCTTCCCGAAACAATGTCGAAAGTAGGAATTTTAAATTGGGACATGCGTTGGCCTTGTGAAGAGCCATTTGGTCTTGAAACAGATCTAACACTAAAAGAGCCTACACTCTTGTTCTTCTTGGGACCTTTGCTCGGTATAAAACCACCGGGCCTTTTCCTCTTCCCATACTCTCGAACTTTTCCCCTTTCTATCACCATTTTCTCGGCCCTTAAGGCCAAATCTGAGATATTTTGAAAAGTATGCCCTTTTGTGATTGACATTTTCTTCTTTATGCTCAGATTCAGTTCCGATTCAAATTTTGCACATAGGAACTCCTCGGAGTTCACAAACTCCAGAACATAGGTAGCAAGTTCTCTTAACTTTGCCTCGTACTCGGAATCTGTTTTATTTCCCTGATCAAGCTTAAAGAACTCCTATTTCTTCTGGTCCTTATAAAGCCGAGTTTAATATTTTTCTTCAAAAACCTTTAGAAAATCTACCCAAGAGAGAGGTGTGGTTACCCTGACCTTCTCATTTTCCCACCAGGTTCTGGCTCCCTTATCCTGCGATTTCACTGCCACCAACAACTTCATATCATCAGTTAACCTCATATCGGTGACAGTTTCCTATATTCGGCCAATGTATTCCTTAGCCACTGAGGCATCACAGGTACCAGAAAAAGTTTCACATCTGAGCTGCCTCGCCTCTTTGAGTAGCTTTGACAACTCAACCATAGGACGATCGGTCGACACAACAACCTGTAGAGCAATTGCTATGGGAATACTGGTGCTACAACCGGTGTAAAAGGAGGAACCGGTGGAGGAATAGAAAGTTGAGGCGGAGGTTGATATTGTGCCCTGAAAGAGCTCCACCACTCCATCACTTGCTGGAGGGCGATTATAGGAGGCGAGAGAATACCGGTGGAAGGAGCCGAGTGTGTGCTTGTGGCAGTTGGAAGAGAAGTTGGAGCATGTGAGAATGATTCATTCTCGCGCTCAAGAGGAGGAATCTCACTAATATTCGTCATCCTTCGTTTATGCGGCATGGTTCCTACAAGAAGAAATACTATCTTGAGCTCACTAGATTAGGTATCGTATTAAACGTTTAACTTGCTAAAAATAAAAATTAAATCTAGTCCAAAAGAATCCATAGAAAGTTTTGTACATTTCTTAAAAGTAAATTCTCAAAAATCAAAATTTTCAAAACAACATATATTTCAAAACCTTTGGAAACCATCAGCGACATTTGGAGAAAATTCAAACCGTTAAACATTCAAAATTGTGAACCTGCCTCTGATACTAATAAAATTGTCATGTCCCGACTTTCCCATCGAGCACGTAACAACCGCCGCGTTATCTCGGCATACGGGCATGACCTCCCCACATACCAGGATAGTGCAAGACATTCCAATTGTACAATAAATCTTCCAAAACGTAAAATCCATCAAATAAGAAATCATATACACAACACACATGCAAGGGACTCATCCGGCCCATCCCTGTACACACATGCATGCATCGGCACATAATCGGGGAATCCCTATACATGTATACATGTAGTGTGGCCATCCTAGCCAATGCAGAATTCTTAGACAGTTCATAAAACTCATAAAACTGGAATAATATATCAAAATATATCATTATAATCCAAATATTCTAGTACAAAATAAAATATTTTCTCAAAAAAATTTTCATGCAGAAGAATGAAGTCTCAAATCATAGTCGTTCAGATTTTTTTAATACTTGCTTGATGAATTCAATTAGTATCTATAAAATCCACACGATATGAGATGTACAGAATTTCCTTTCCATGGTCTGATGATTGACAACTCCCAAAATGATTACATAATCCATACCTACTCAAAATCAACCAAAAATAGTCCTTCGATCGGCACTAGTAGATTTCGTCACTCTATACTTCCTCTGGAAAGAATTTTTAAAAATGAGGGAGTGAGTATTTTAAATACACAGTGAGTAGAGTGCAATGGTATGTAGCATATAAACGAGAGGTGAAGGTGGTGATGCCAAATACATGTATCAAATATAATTTAATACAATAAAGAAATTCATTCATATAAAATCATTCATATCAAACCACCATGACTCATATAATCGAATCAAACAGTTTATATTCATTGTTTTTCACAATTTTGGAGTGTGCCGAAAACATTATCCTACCAATGGCCATTGGTAGGATCCGCCAAAGGGTTTTCCACAACTATTATAAAATCCCCTTTTCCCTTGGCGTTAACTCGGAGCTCTGTGGGGTGCTACCACGTTATCCAGCGACTGGTGGAGACTCTCCAACCCACCTACCCCTAATCCAATTTAACCAACCTTAACCGCGCCATCCCGAGGCCTGGTCAGTGACAAGACTTAGACTATAGTCGTTTCATTTCTAGTACTACGTTACCACATTCAATTTCATAATCAATGTATAAAATAGAGCAACATCTCACAATTCATATGAGTATTCAACCATAATATGGTGCAAATAAATCATCATTCAAATTCAAGAGTCATGGATTTATCACAAAATCCATTTCAAGGCTCACCACAATCACAAAACATTTATAAATCCATTCCACCAACTCATTTAAAAATTTAATTCAGAAACCATGGTTGAAAACAATTTCTCATTCATATGAAACATAGTCATCCACTCACCTAAAGAAGGTATTCACTTCCTGGGCATTATCGGCTCCAAAGAAATCTCCTTTCAAGCTCCAATAGATTGTCTTAAACTTGATATATTTTCTACTTCTCAAAAGCATGCCATCATAAAATTATTAACTCTAACAGCATCTAGGTCTTAAATACATTTGATGAAATTGTCTCTTTTACCTAGTTACTTTGCTAACAAACAACTTAATCTCAACATCATAATTATAGAACAGCAATCACAATACAGCATGAGAGGCTTTTAAATGCTGAAAGTCATTATTCTATGGGAAAATAATAGTCATTCAAATGGAATAGTGATGAAAACATAAAGGGAGCAAAAAAAAGTTTGTATAAAAATAGTATAATCAAATGTTTACGCCCTAAGCACAGAGATCAAAATGGTGGACGTAGGGACAAAAAGACTTATATTTTATTATTCACATAAGCGGGTCATTTTGCAAGAGAAAGAATCTAATATCAGAGTTTGCATCTCCATTCTCTAAAACCCTCAAACCTGTTCCAGTTTTCGGGTAGCAACTAAATCAAAATCATTCTCGGCGCTGCACTCTTATCCTAGCGAATACTCGTATACTTTTTCCTTTTTCATTTCTCTTATTTTCCTTGTTGCTAATAAACCCAAGATGAAATCAACTACCCATAGTGTCTCATGAATCATAGTTACTGAAAACATGAAAATCATGTTCACTCATAGTGCATAAGACAGACATCAGAATATTTTCCTTGCATATCGGAAGAAATGGAAACACTAGGGCATAGAAAGAGATAGAGAGAGACAAGAGAGCAGAGACTAGAGAGAGAATGAGATTTGTACCTTGAGATGCAAACCTAGCTCAAAGATCCGAGGTCAATCATCGGTAGTCGAAGAGAGAGATTGTCCATTCCACCATTGTCCGGTTGTCTGTGACGGAATGAGAAAGCAGAGAAGCAGAGAGAGAGAGGGATGAGGAAATTGAGAGAGGGAGAGAATGAGAATGAGAGAAGGGAGAGGGGAGAAATAGGTTTCGGGTAATAAGATTGGGAAAGTGGAAAAGGGAGAGGAAATAAAAAAAATACTTTGACTTTTTTTTATCTATTTTTTTTAACTTTCTCGGTGCTACAGTATTACCAAAAGTCTGTAAAAAATTTTAAAATTTTATTTACACTAAAGACAAATGCCTTACAAAGAGGCCATTACTCAAATTTATAAACAGAAACCTTGATTGCTACTTGGGTACATTCCAGAGGGAATTTAGAACAACGATAGGGAGTTATACCGCTTCACTATATCTCTGAGTCCTCAACCTTGTTAGGGCTCCTCGGGCAAAGTGAGATAACGGAAAAAGGTATCTCCTGCTGGAACTAATTAACTAATCATTTCTTCATGACTCTTGTTCCACTCAAATGTATCTTCACGTCTATATTTTACATATCATCTTAATTTTCTGGGGAAAAAAGTGGGGAAAGAAAGGGATGAGTTATATGAATTCAATAAAAATCAATCAAATCATAACTTATGAACTTAGCATGAAATATTAACTAAAATAAAATCTATAAAAAAATATATAGTAATATCCTAAAATTCCTTCTTAGTAGAGTGAAAAAACATGGACAATCTTCTCAAATAAGATCATCTTATTGTATTATTTTTAATAAGTATAAAGAGTCACACAATGAGAATCATTATTCTTATGAATTTTCAAATCCTAAAATCACAGCTGCCTCTTTTTTAGTTGGTTTGTTTACTTCTACTCGTCTACCAACAGGATCAAGATCCCTCTCAACTCTCATGCAACATTTGCATCATCTCAGTCTCCTTTTCAAGCTTTTTGTCAATCTTTCACATAAATCCCAGTTTTTTCTTTCACAAATATGAAATATTTGGTAGAAACTTAATGCAAAGCCCTTTCAAGTCTCAACCCCCATTTTGTGGTATGACCATTACCTTTTCTTTTCAATGTTATGCTTTATGGTATGCTCGCTAAAATGATAATCATTGATGTCTGCCTGAACCTACAGGTTTTAGAAATTTTGTGATACATGCACAACCCAAGTTTTATGTTCCTTCTGGAACAATTGTTGCAAGATATTGTATTAAAATCTATCATGAAGAAAAAGATTATATTAGGACTTCCCAAAGGGTTTGTAACACTACGGACACCTGGGGACACATGGACTTCTTTGCAAAACCTTAGTTATATTTGTCTCATTGCATGTCTCTTAGTTATTTGAAGTTGCATAAAGGGATTTAACTTTTGTCCAATTTATAGTCAAAAAGGTTGAAGGGCATTTGTTAGAGTGTCAATAAGGGAAGATTTTTATTATTAAAATTGACAATGCATGCATTGTATTGGATGAAATGTATAGACAAAAATACTTGAAATCTTGATTTAATGAAGTTTATGAATATGAACTTACTAATCATATGATTCAAAAAGTTAAGAACACTTTGATTCGGTTGCATGAAAATTAATACTATTTTTCTCTCCAAGCCAGTTAATCAATCTACTAAAGGTAAAAGTTCACAAGAAAATGAAGTTGAACAATAAGAGAGACCTTGACTCCATTGAAAAGAATTATGGAAGAGGAGGATGATAATGGCAAGCCTGAAGTTGAAACTTATCTGGACGTTATTTGTGAGAAAGATGATCCATCATTTGACATTAAAAAAAAAATGGAAAGCTAACCATTCTCTATGTCTTCTCTCTGAATTGGCAAGAGATGTATTAGCTATTCCAATTCCCATTGTTACTTTGGAGTCTGATACATTTCAAAATTAACTCCAAAATAAAAGGAGTCACTTATATGTACACACGATTGGTTGCGAGCTCAACCATTTCCACTTCAAGTTGAAGAAACTATGGATATCGTTCAAGGGCTTAGATTGGTATTGTTTACTACTTTACAATATCATTATATTTTTTGTATATCAAATGTATAAAATAACCCTTTTTTTGTAGAGATTGCAACATTGACCGAAGAGCCTGATCTTAATCTTGTGAGTCAGTAGAATGTTTGTGTCACGCCCCGAACCGGAGTCGTGAACAGTCGCCCGTTGCCCTGAACGTCGACTGTATTTTTACAAAAAATTGGACAGAATCTCCCCATAAATCGGAGTTCTCCCATGTACAATTAAACATGTTTAAACCTATATAATTTAAAACCATCTTGTAAATAAAATAAAATGACCATCCCGGATTCACAACAACCCACCAACCACAACAGACATCCAGAACAACGCCAGACTAAGTAAATTACCAATAATCCTAGTCACAGATCTCTACTGTCATACCCAACTAGAGTATGAGCAGCCACCACACTGAGCGAGCCTAAGTTTTATACAATTTACAATCAATTTTCCCAAGTTAACATTCAAACACTATAATTTGCCTCAATACAAATGAAATATGAGAGTTTCGTAATTTAATATACATAAATTATACAGTCAATTCCAAATAAATACACGGTCAACTATGGACCCAAGGTCAAGACCTCACAAGGTCGAAAATAAAGTGCAGAGCTCATATCTCAACTTAATTTAAATCTCACCATCGAAAAATACTCAAATCCACCAATGAGCTACCAATTCCTCAAGAGCCGAAACATCACTCTAACACAATAATCCTGTCTGAGGAGGGAAAGAAGAGGGTGAGTATCAAGGAAGATACTCAGTAAGTGAGGGAATTAATCTTAGTACTAATAGTATAGGTGAACATTAGAATGTCAAATAATATCATTCATAACCAATAATTCAAATTTTACAGTAAATCATGATATGTTCGTTAAAATGAACTCATTAAATCATTCACACGATAACATACATATATGCATCCATTCAAAATCAAGTAGATCATAGAGCAAGCCGAAAAGATCCTGGCAAAGGTTAACTATGACCAATGATAGGCGTATCGGGGGTTTTATTATGCATAAAGTTCAAAAATCGCTCTTTACCCTAACGTTGGCCATGAGTTCGCTAGGGTTAGCTCATCATCGTGTATAGGATCCCGCCCGGTGCTAGACAGTGGCGTCACACACGTCCTCCCCTTTACGTGGGTTCAACCGGCTGCGCCTATAGTCATTAGACATATGACGTTTGCGGATACCTCCTGCAGAAGCGTATCCGGGCAACCCGTGCCTCTACAAACGTCTTTCGTAGCTACGAAATTTATCAAATAATGCCATATCATCATATCATCTCAAGGTAGTAGGCATCCAACCCACATAGGCAAATCTTCTCATCATATTCTCAAAACAATTCAAATCCGTGTGCCAATATATTTCATCGAAATCATTTAAATTCAATAAATCAATGCAATGGTAGAATAGAAAACATTCTATTTCTCAAATCATGGCACAATTTCATTTTATTTCAAACATGGATGCATAATCGTAGAAATATAAATACAACACTCCAATAATCACAAAAAAGATTTGAATTTCAATTCCATACGTTGAGACCATGCATATCAAAAGCATGTTTTATTAAAAATATGATAAAATCAGGTTTCACTATTTTATGCAAGAGATTAGGGTCCCACTCACCTTCCTAGGGAGGGTGGTCACTCCCTATTTTACAAAATCAAACTAAATCGACTTCTCGAATTTCCAAGAAAGTCAACCTAATCAGATTATCACAATTGTCATCAAATTTTCAATTATTCTTAGGGTTTATCATCTTCCCTAATTTTGTATAAATCTTAATTACTCAATATATAAATATACACCAATGTCATCTTAAAGGTATCGAAACCTAAATTTGATAAAATTTATTTCAAATGTTGAAGAGATCTCATTTCTCTTACCTAGGGTTTTTTCGGAACGCAGACCTTCATCCGAATGTCTCCTCGACTACTCCAAAATCTGTACTGCTCCCTATCAAGACAAGATTTATTAGTTAGGTCATAAACACTTAGATTTGGATCAAAACGCTAAGTCAGTTACCTGCGCAGAGGTTCGTGGGCTCGCGGGTCAGCAGGCTTACGGGCCGTAGTGGGCTTCGTGGGTCAGCAAGCTAGTGGCCTGCGCGCGCTGGGGGGTTGCGCGCTTTAGCGGGTTAGCGTGCGCACGTGCGCAGGTGCACTCCTGAGCAAGCGCGCTCACGTTGTGGTACACTCGGGCAGTTGCGCGCTCACGCTTGTGCTGTGGCGCACTGGCAGAAGGTCGTACGCAGTGGCACGCTCGCGCAAGGAGGGTCGCACTGTAGGCTGGCGAGCTCGTGAGCTCGCGAGCTGAGGCGCGGGCTCACGCAAGGCTGTGGTCGCGGGAGGGAGGAGTAGCGGTGGAGAGAGAGCGGTGGCGGAGGGTGGCGGAGGAGAGGGAGAGCGGCGGTGAAGGGGGAAGAAGGTGAAACGGCCGCGGGAAGGGGAAGAGGTGGAGAGAGAGAGAGAGAGAAAGAAAGATTAGGGCTAAAAGCCCTAATTTGATATAGGTGAGGGGGTGCTACGTTTTGCCTCAAAACGCAGCACTCTGCCTTTTTTTTTACACTCTTATTCTTATGATTATTTATATCTATTTTTATATTCATTTTATACTAAAATTCGCGGATACGGTAAAATTTAAAATATATCAAAAATTCAATTTAAATACCCCAAAATCAAAAATCAATAAAATTAAAATCTCTCTATGTATATAAGCTGAGGAATATTTTATTTAATTTAGAAACGGGAGTACAAAAGTACGGCACCATAGAGTTGGCGTTACAGTTTGTATTTCAACATCGGTTTTATGTAATCTATTATGTCAAATAATGAGTGAGATGTATTAAATTAAGTTTGGATGTGAGGTTTGAGGTTTGATAATTTATCTGTTGTATTTTGCTTTTTGATTTATTGTGGCCCTTGTAATATTTATTATCACTTTAGCTGGTTTTTATTGCTTTTGTCATTTACCCTCTCTAAAATAAGCTAATTAGACAAGAATTTGAGCTCATGGGAAAGACACGTGTTTTTTTTTTGTATAGGTTAATTACATGTCAAGTTTTTGAATTTTACACAAAATTCACAATTAAGATCGTAGACTTCAAAATATAATAATTGAGTAGTCAAATTTCAAAATGTGTGGGAATTTAGTTATTACATCACTAATAGTGTCAACATGATCATTAAATGCTGAGATAGTGTGGCATGGTGTGTGAGCTAGATTCTTTATATTCTGACATGGCATAACAAGTGGAATCACTTTGTCAAGTGACATGTGCTATATTAGCTTATATTGTCACAACACCAATGCCATGTCAACAAAATTTATGACCGGGAGCATGCCATGTCAACCAAAATGATGATGGGGAACATGCAACATCAACAAGATGATGATATAACACATACCATTTCAATATATTTTCACAATATTTATCCAAATTATTAAAGGAATGAAATCTTCATAATCTTACATGACAAGGTAGGAAATTTCCGTAACAACTCGAATTAATCCATAGGATTATAAATCTCTTAAAAATGTTTAATTGTGGCTACTGTAATTTTGGAAGATCTTCATCAATCTTTCTAAAAGATAACAAACGTTTTTACACCCTCAAATAAGAGACTAGTCATGCATGCATATGTTATATATACAGAACAATGGTAACCTACCAGATATACACATATTACTCAAAGACTACACAGGGCTCTTATAAACCTCTACTCTGTCTATCTTTCATCATCGCTTTTTTTTACTTAAGTGTCGGAATTTCTTCTATCGGACCACTACCGGCGAACATTTACAGATCTTTTCATCCATGAAAGCTTAGCAGATACATCCATGCTAATATCTCGTTTGAGTCAGTAGAGTAGTTTCATCTGTACAGTAAATTCACCTCTAACAAATTGGCGCCATCTATGGGAGGAGGCTGATTTTTTTAATCAATGATATTTCATGTCTTATTTCCTTGTCGTTCCTATTGCTATGCTGCCAAAAAGGAAGAACGGAAACAACACCTCGAAAGCAGTGTCTACGGTGGGAGGATAAACGTTCAATCCCATGGACCCTCCTTTACTAATAGCTCTGGCTAATCAATCGAATGCTTCTACCATTTGCTCACAGCATCAACAAAAGATACTTCACATCTTGTTTCATTGTCTTTCATATCACTATGTCACCCAAAAAGAAAAACATAAATAATACCTCGAAAGTAGTATCTACGATAGGAGGAAAAACATCCAACCTCGTGGACCTTCCTCCACCAATAGCTCAGCTAATCAACCGGATGCTTCTATCATCCACTCACAACATCAGGTTGAGCTGCTCTTGCAAAGAGATCCCAAATCACCTATTACCCAACCTCAATGTAGGTCGACTCCACCCCCTATTCTAGCCCCCGCAACCAAGTCAATTGCTCTCAAATGAAAAATCTGGAATCCCATGTGCAAGGCATCAGCCAACGATTAGAAAAACTTAGTCATGCCCTCAGACAAGAAGTTTCGTCCTCTTTCAGAGATCAGGGCACTTACGCTTACGCAGATTTCAGTATAAAACCAGAACCCAATGTTTATTTGTACTAATTGTCACGTCCCGGACCGGGATCGTGAACAGCCGTCCGATATCCTGAATGCCGACTGTATTTTTACAGAAAATCGGGCAGAACCTTCCCATATTTCAGAGGTCTCCTAATTGCACTTAATCCCGTATAAATCACAACCATCCTGTAAAATAATCAAATGGCCATCCCGACCTCTCCAAAATCAACCAATCCCACAGCCAACATCCAGAATAACGCAAGACTATAAAAATTTCCAACAATCTAGCTACAGACCTCTACTGCCATGCCCCTGTCAAAGGCATAAACAGCTGCCAGTCACCCCTCCTATATTTAGAGGTGGCACCGAGCGATCCTAGAGTATACTTCTAAGACATAACACATTCCCAAGTACATATGCAACGAATAAGAAATGGCTCAATGCAATGTTATGCAATGACATGAGAGTTCCGCAATTTAAATGTCCATATTTATACAGTCGTCCCAGAATTACACAATGGTGGTCTATAGATCTCAGAATGCATATACATTACCAATACAAATTTGCAACAGAAATATATAATGACTTCTCAAATCCAAACCATATCTCCTAATGATATTGAGCGTCCTAAAAGTAGCGTTCCTTGTCAAGTACTAGCTCTGAAACAAGAAGGGAAATAAGGGGTGAGTACTCGGGAAAGAATACTCAGTGAGTGAGTGGGTCAATGCAATCGTCTAATAAGAAGTGTGAAACTGGAGTGTCAAAGCATAAATGTACAATTCATATTTCAAATCATCATGCTTTTCATTTCAACAATATATCATTAGCACGTATTTTCAAGTCAAATATGCATCCAAAGCACTGTCACTAAAATCATAAAGCTGCCAGTCGAAAATGTCCTAGTAGAGGTCTATCGCGACCTATAACAGGCGTACCGGGGGTGTTATATGCAAGTTTATTTAAAGTGTTCTCTACCCTGGCGTTGGCGACGAATCTCGTCCAGGTGCTAGACTTGGAGAGAGTATCCAAATCCTCCCCCTTTCGGGTTCAATCTGACTAATACCGTGTCGTTAATAAAAATCACGACAACTCATGGGATTCCCAGGCCTAGGCATATCCGGACGCCACCAAAGCGTCTCTCACGGTGTCCTTTGTAGCTACAGAATAATACATACCAAAGCTCTCAAGGCCAAATCCAAAATCATATCAAAATGTATTGAAATCAGGTTCACAAACCAAATGCAACATATAGCATAAAATGACACATTATATATTTCAATCACATGGATGCATAATTTCAATATTTCACAATTTTTGGACACTCCATCGATTCACAAAACTCAATTTCAAAACCAGTCAAAAGATTTCAAGCACGCTACAAATCATGCTCATTTAACAAATATTTTAAAACAGGGTTTACACATTAAACAAAAGTATTGAAATAAATCATACTCACGGTTTGGGAAGGGAAGCGCACTCCCCAATAAAACCGCAATACAAGCTCCCCTCAATCGAATCTCTAAGAAATCCAACCTAATCAAATCATCACGAGTTTCATCAAATTTCTGACTATTTTCAGGGTTTATCATTTTCCTTAAGTTCGTACAAACCCTAAATTCTTTAATTTATAAATATACACCAGTGTCATCAATTTCGTTCCATTTCCAAGGTATTGAAGTCTATTTTCATAATATAGACGTATTTTAATTTTCTATATGCAGGACAATTTATAATGAAAAGACTGCATCAATCCTTAAACTCAAATCCCAAATTCTGACTGTTTTTAAGCATTTGTCAAATCAAACTCTAAGAGAAGCTATCTAATCAAGTCAATACGATTCTATCATCCAAAATAGCTCAATTTGTATAAAATCCTTTGACCTAATTAATTTCATATAATGTGAAACAATGCAATACACTCTTACTCTAATTTACTCTAAATTTGTCCAAATAAATCAAGTAAGTTAGAAATCCTCACCTAGGTTCTTCGAGGTTTACAATCCTGTGGCCAAATATCGTTCTACTTAGTCCAGGACCTGCAATGCTTCAAATTCGAAGCAAGGTTCAGAAATCTAGCTTAATTACCAAGAGAATATCGAACCCTAGAACTATAACCAATCACAATCGTGACCTGCAGTGAAGGATTTCTGCGAGGATGGCAGATGGCTCTCCAAGGAGGAAGCCGATCACGGGCTCACAGGCCGGTTTGTTGGCGGGCTGGTGGGGTGGCCCGCTGGTGGCCTGCTCTGCGTTGTTACGCACTCTCGCGCTGTCGTGCGCTCTGGCGTTGTCGTGCGCAGGTGGACTCGCGGTAGTGGCACGAGACAGAAGCGCGTGGCGGAGGAAACCGAGAGGGAGATCACGATAGTGATTGCGAATAGCGAAGGGAGAGAGAGAGAGTGAGGGAGAAACCGAGAGAGAAAGGGAAAGTAAGAGAGATAAAGAGAGAGAGAGACGCGGCGGCGATGGTGGCGGCGGAGGAAAGCACGGCCGCGGGAGAGGAACGGACGGAGAGAGAGCAGCGGGGGAGATGAAGAGTCGGGGAGAGAGAGAGAGAAAGGGAAAGATTAGGGCTAAAAGCCCTAATCCCTAATTATGGGGGGTGCTGCGTTTTGTCTCAAAATGCAGCACTCCGTTGTTTTTTTTTTTTTTTTTCGGTGTTACACTAATGTGTTGCATTTAGTAGCATAAATTTAAATCATGAAATTGAATGAATTAAGAAATGGAAATTGGGTTTGGTGAGAGCTAGTAGTGAAACAAAAAAAAAACATTATTATGGAGTCTAATTTTTTGAACCCATGATGGAGTCTAATCTGAGTTAAAAGTCAAAACATTTGAAGTCAATTTTCTTCTTTCTATTGGTTTTTATTATTTTTTCTTTCATTGGCCAATAAAGTATAGAAAAGTCATAAGAGCATTTAAGGGTTGCATTAAATGTAAGACACGTGTGAGGTGTGTTTGGTGTAATTTCAAGAAGAAAAGAAGAGTTGTGTGTGTGTGAGACCACAAGTGTGAAAGGCCTATATTCCTGAACCTTTCAAAGGATGTGTATTTGTGTGTGCATTAACCAAGGGAGAGAAAGATGAATTCTTGAACCTTCAATATGATCTTTATGTTTGTGGGACCA
The DNA here is from genome assembly GCA_033439265.1 of Dillenia suffruticosa. NCBI lineage: Eukaryota > Viridiplantae > Streptophyta > Magnoliopsida > Dilleniales > Dilleniaceae > Dillenia > Dillenia suffruticosa. The sequence continues at coordinate 17,943,862 of JAVTVX010000015.1, read as the reverse complement.
AGAAAGAAGAAGAAAGAAAAGAAAACAAAAGGTGAGAGAGAGAGAGATAGAAGAGCACCTCTCTTCTTCCAAACCTTAGCTACGAGTTCCTTTTCGTTCCCTTACAAAACCACTTCAAATTTCATCAAAATCAATATTTAAACTTGAAATAAGCTATCCACATCTATGTATACCTTATACACAGCCTCTAGGAAGTATGTGAAAAGTCTTTAGATCAAGTTGAAAACATTGAGAGAACAAGGAGACTGAGAAAGTAAAATGACGAGTGAACTTTATAGTTTAGGAAGCTAAGTCCAAGGTAAGTTTAAACTCATGATTTTAGGTTTTGATTTATCTTTGGAATCATGGTGAATAACATGTTTAATGATCTTAACTTAGAAGTGTGTTGAAAGGTTAGAACAAATATGGAACTCTTGATTATCTACAAACAGAATAGTTTGACTTTACTATGAACTTTTAGTCATAACTTCTTCTGTACATAAACAAATTAAGTGAGATTTTCTTCATATGAAACTAGACTTCCATACTTTAAAATGGCATATGATTTGCAAGATTCTCATAAGAATTGATTTTTAATGATTTTTCAAATTGATGTGTTCTGCGGAGAAATACTCTGTTTTGCCTTGTTTTGGTTGAGTATTTTTTCAATTTTGATATGTCTTCTAGGCTAAATTAAGATAAATTCTGAAAACAAAATTTGTAGATATAAGTCTTATTTTTAATTTAAGATTTGAATCACATGATTTAGATAGGTGTAGCAAAAGTTATGGTCATTTTCCTATAACTGCGCAAATTAGAGTTATGTAGTTAGAGTAATTACATGGGCTCCCAGGTCTCTTTTTCGACCTGATCGCTGCGCCATAGTACTCGGACAAGAGATACCTCCATGTTCCGTAGCTGCAGGATCTACTAGTCAAGTATGGCCACCGACTGAACAGGTAGACTCAAGTCTTCTTGTACCTCTACTAGCGGAGGCTCCAAAATTTGCGAAGGATCTGGGATATATTTCTTCAACACTGATACATGGAAGATATCATGGATTCGAGATAACTCGTCTGGCAGCTCTAGTCTGTATGCCATGCTCCCAATCCTACTGAGGATACGGAACGGGCCAATGTACCTGGGGCTCAACTTGCCCCGCTGCCGATATCGAATGAGTCCCTTCAAGGGAGAAATCCTCAAAAATACCATATCACCCACATCAAATTCTAAAGGTCGGCGTCTCCGATCCGCATATGCCCTCTATTTGTCTTGGGTGGCTTTCAACCGCTCGCGGATCACCCTCACCTTTTCCTTAGTCTCCTCGACTAACTCAACACTAGTAAGGTGTCTTTCGCCTACCTCATCCCAACACAACGGGGTGCGACACTTTCTATCGTAAAGTGCCTCATAGGGTGGCATGTCGATGCTGGCCTGATAGCTATTATTATATGCAAACTCCACCAGAGGTAAATGCCTATCCAAATTACCCTGAAAATCCATAACACAAGCCTGAAGCAAATCCTCGAGCGTCTGAATGGTCCTCTCTGACTGACCATCTGTCTGTGAGTGATATGCTATGCTAAAATTGAGTCGTATGCCCACGCTTCCTATAGCTTGGGCCAAAATCAAGAAGTGAATCTCGGATCTCTATCTGAGACTATGGACACAGGAACCCCATGTAGTCTGACTATTTCGTCAATATACAGACGTGCCAATGTCTCTAGTGGAGAGTCACTGCGCATCGGGATGAAATGGGCAAACTTGGTGACTTGATTGACTACCACCCAAATGGCATCTTATCTGGCCTGAGTCCATGGCAATCCCATAACAAAGTCCATAGTTACATGTTCCCACTTTCACACTGGAATGGGAAGAGGCTGTAGTAAACCCGCTGAGCTCTGATGCTCAGCCTTCACCTGCTGACAGACTAAACATCTAGCTACAAACTCTGCAATATCCCTCTTCACACCTAGCCACCAATAGCTGCCCTAAATAGTTCGATACATTTTTATACTACCCGGGTGCAAGGCATAGGCCGAGGAGTGTGCCTCCTTTAATTGGACCTGCAGAGACCCTCATCGGCGGGTATAGCCACTCTATCTCAATAAGTCAGAAGTCCATCACTACGAACTCTGAAATCATCTATATCACCTCTGTGGGCTCTCTCAGTAAGAGCCTGGAGCTCGGTATCAGTGCCCTGCAGCTCCCTAATATGGTCCAACAGCGTCAGCCTGACCTCCGGCTAGCAGAGTGCCCTGATCATCACTAGCCAATCTGACTCCCAAATCCCAGAGTCCCATCAAACAAATGAGGTATATCATATTGTTTTCCTGAGACGATGAAGCTGATTTCCGGCTCAAGGCATCAGCAACCACATTGGTTTTGCCCGGATGATAATCAATGACAAGATCATAATTTTTGAGGAGTTCCAACCATCTCCTCTATTTTAGGTTAAGTTCTCATTGGGTGAATAAATACTTCAGACTTTTATGATCAGTATACACCCGGCAAGTCACCCCGTATAAGTAAATGGCGCAATATCTTCAATGCAAAGACTATGGCCGCAAGCTCCAGATCGTGTGTCGGATAATTCACCTCATGTTTCTTCAACTATCTAGAGGCGTAGGCGATCACCCGACCATTTTGCATCAAAACACAACCCAACCCCTGTTGGCTAGTATCACTATACACTATGTACTCCCGACTGCTGGTGGGAAGTGTCAAAATCGGAGCTGTAGTCAACCGTTGTTTGAGCTCCTTAAAACTCGCCTCACAACGGTTATCCCATACAAACTTGACACATTTTCACGTCAATCTACACAATGGAGCAGCTATCCGGGAAAACTACTCAACAAATCTCTGGTAATACCCAGCAAGTCCAAGAAAACTCCTGATCTCAGTCACTGTCTGCGGCTGCTCCTATCTCGTAATGCATCGACTTTCTGTGGATCGACAAAAATCCCTTCCGCAGAAACGACATGCCCCAAAAATCAACATGTCTTAGCCAAAATTCACATTTTGTGAATTTGGTATACAGCTGCTCATCGCGGAGGATCTGTAAAATGGTGCGAAGATGCTGAACATGATCCTTGTCACTCCGCGAATATACCAGTATATCATCTATGAAGACTATTACAAACTGATCCAGATAGTTGTGAAAGACTCTGTTCATCAAGTCCATGAATGTAGCGGAGGCATTAGTCAGTCCAAACGGCATGACTAGAAATTCGTAGTGCCCGTATAGAGTGCAGAAAGCCGTCTTTGGCACATCTTGACTCCTAATCCGCAACTGATGATATCCCGATCGAAGATCAATTTTTGAGAAAACTCAGGCACCTTGCAATTGATCAAACAAATCATTTATGCGAGGCAGCGGATATCTGTTCTTCACAGTCACCTGATTAAGCTACTTGTAATTCGCACACAATCTCATTGAGCCGTCCTTCTTCCTTACAAACAACACAGGAGCACCCCAATGTGATGTGCTATGATGGATGAACCCCTTATCCAGCAACTCCTGCAGCTGGACCTTGAGCTCCCTCAGCTTAGCTGACGCCATCCCGTGGTAATCCGGGTAGCTCCTCGGGGAAAACATCAAGAAAGTCCTATACTACTAGGACATCCTCCAGTCTCGGTCCCTGAGCAGTGGTATTTATGATGTGAGCCAGATATGCCGTACACCAGCAGCGAATCATGCGTTTGGCCTCCAAAACTGAAATGACACAGCGGGGTAAAACCCGCCTCTCACCCTCAAAATCAACACTGGCTGATCGGGTCTTCGAAACTCCACCTGCTTCTTAAACCAGTCAACTGAAGCCCGATGCATATGTAGCCAATTCATCCCCAAGATGACATCAAAATTAGTCATGGTGAAAGGGATTAGATCTGTCTTCAGCGCTGTATCCCCAACTTTGATCTCACATTTTCTATACATTGTGTCGTGCACAATCTATTCACCCAGAGGAGTGATGACCAATATCTCCTCATCCAAAGGTGAGAGCAGCCTGTCAGAATGTCAGAAAAATTGATTGCTCACATATGAATAGTTAGACCCCATGTCAATAAGGATACGAGCATCTATTGCGAAGATAGGTAGAGTACCTATCATTGAACAAAATGCACATAGATTTAGAATAATTTCAAACTTGATATATATATATATATATCAAAATAGTTGAGCCTCTAAGTCTTTTACAACTTTAGTGTACAAAGATGTCAGAGTAGTATCATGTCAACAAAAGGGTACACAACATAAACTACCTATACGACTATCATGATACAATGCTGACATCCCCAAAAGAAGTGGAAATACGAATAGAGATCCTATTCTATAGGATCAGAAGGAGGAGTACCCATGATGATGTTAGAGTTTTCCTGGGCATCCTCCTACGTCATGGCATAAACTCGGGCCTGAGCCCTAGGCTACTGTCGTGCCTGGATCTGCACTGTGTTACTTCCGGTGGTCACCCTGGGAGTAGAAGATGCTGGCCGAGCAGGCGGCCCCTACTATTCCATATGAGGAGTACTAGTGTGGCTCTGTGAACTTTGTCCTCCACGTCCTAACTCAAGGCAGGAACTCCTGATATGCCCTGGCTTTCCACAGTGGAAGCAAATGACTGTCACTGAACAATCTCCTATCGGATGGGACCTATTGCACTTGCGCAATAAGGATGCCGCTGAGTAGTATACCGTGTAGGGTGAGTCGGAGTGGGCTGTCTGAACCCCTGGGAGTACTGTCCCCGTCCCAGCTCAGGAAATCCAGATCCTAATCCGCTTCTGTGCGAACTGGATCCCCTGGCCCTCTTGGAGTTTTGCGCAAAATAAGACTTCTCTTTCTTTCTTTTCTACTCTCTGCTCTCTCTCTCTGCCTAGTCTTAGCGCAGACCAAAGCCTCCGTACGGTGAGTAGAATTTATCATCTCGGCCAGTATAAATTGTGGGGTAACAGTCATATACCTCTTTATACTGAGGCTAAGACCGTTCTCGAATTTGAAGCACAAATACTGAGGTGTGGCCATATCCGGTACGAATGCGGCAAGCCTCCGCATGTCTGCCTCATACTCCGAGATAGATCTGGACTCCTGTGTAAGCCGTCCCAACTTTGACCTCATCCTGTCCTACTGGTAGAGTGAGAAGAATCTACAGTCAAACTCCTGAAGGAAGTCATCCCATCGCAGTGGCTTTGTCGCCTCATCAGTGAGGGCCTCCTACCATAAGAGGGCCTCTCCTTTTAATAATCGCTATGCCACTTTCAGGCAAAGCTCCTCTCCAATCCCCAGATTAGTCAAAATCCTGCGGGTGCGGTTAATCCAATGCTTGGCTGCCGTAGCATCACCAAACCCCATGAAATTAGTGCACCCTAGCTGACGGGCCTCCTTCACCAACTGAGTCAACTCATGTATTCATCGAAAAGCAGCCGATGTGGTCTCACTCAGCTCGAACAACGTAGAAGGACCAGCCACCGGCGGTGAAACCGGTGCCGAAGGAACTAGCACTGCTTCAGGTACAGGCATCGTTGTAGGAGGTGGTGGGGGCGGAATCTGGACCCCATACGAAGCGTACCACTCGTACACCTATCGAAAGGCGTCGAGTGTGGGTACGGGAATCTCAGCCTGAGTAGCTGGCTGAGTAGGTGCCGGTGGTGGCACACGAGTCGAGGAACGATCCTCCGGCTTCTTTAATTCCTCTGGTAGGATAAAACGGGTGCTCCGTTGGGTCGTTATACTTCTACAAGAAAAAGATCTTTATTGGGTATTGTTCAAAGAATAGACATGGTTCAAGAAATTTAGACTAGTCACAACATGACTACCCTCACAAGAAAATGAAATTCTTAATTCAATAGGGAAAAATATAGCATGTTAGGTTAGATACAACCGTATCTAAACCCTTAAAATGAATGAAATCACATACCTATGACCATGTACTGGGACTTCACGACTGTATGAAACTCACAAGCATTGAGAACTTTAAACACAAACACACTCGGGAATGTTTTCAAGACTCTCTTCCTATATAGCTCTCAACCTAGGCGCTCTAATACCAATCCATCTGTCGCGTCCAGGACCGGGATCGTGAACAGTCGCCCGTTGTCCTGAATACTGATTGTATTTTTATAGAAAATCGGATAGATCTCCCCATATTTCAGAGGTCTACCAAATACAATTAATCCTATATAAATCACAACCATCTTGTAAAATAATCAAATGGCTATCCTGACCTCTCCAAAATCAACCACTCCTACAGCCGACATCCAGAATAACGCAAAACTATAAAAATTTCCAACAATCTAGCCACAGACCTCTACAGCCATGCTCCCGTCAAAGGCATGGACAGCCACCAGTTGCCCCTCCTGTGATTTAGAGGTGGCACCGAGCGATCGTAGAGTACACTTCTAAGACATAACACATTCCCAAGTACATACACAATGAATAATAAATGCCTCAATGCAATGTTATGCAATGACATGAAAGTTCCACCATTTAAATGTCCATAGTTATATAGTCATCCTAAAATTACACAATGATCGTCTATAGATCTCAGAATACATATATATTACCAATACAAATTTTACAGTAGAAATATATGACTTCTCAAGTCCAAACCAGATCTCCTAATGATACTGAGTGTCCTAAAAGCAACGCTCCTTGTCACATACTATCTCTGTAACAAGAAAGGAAAAGATGGGTGAGTACTCGGGGATGAATACTTAGTGAGTGAGTGGGTCAATGCAATCGTCTAATATGAAGTGTGAAACTGGAGTATCAAAGCATAAGTATACGAATCATATTTCAAATCATCATGCTTTTCATTACAATAATATATCATTAGCACGCATTTTCAAGTCAAATATGCATCCAAAACACTATCACTAAAATCATAGAGTTGGCAGCAAAAAATATCCTGGCAGAGGTCTACCGCGACCTATGACAGGCACACCGGGGGTGTTATATGCATGTTTATTTAAAGTGCTCTCTATCCCGGCATTGGCGACGGATCTTGTCCAGGTGCTAGACTTGGAGAGAGCATCCAAATCCTCCCCCTTTCGAGTCCAACCTGGCTAGTATCGTGTCGTTAATAAAATCACGACAACTCATGGGATACCCCAGGCCTAGGCATATCCGAACACCACCAAAGCGTCTCTCACGGTATCCTTCGTAGCTACGGAACAATACATACCAAAGCTTTCAAGGCCAAATCCAAAATTGTATCAAAATGTGTCGAAATCAGGTTCACAAACCAAATGCAACATATAACATAAAATGACACATTATACATTTCAACCACATGGATGCATAATTTCATTTTAACATAGTTTTTGGACACTCCATCGATTCACAAAAATCAATTTCAAAATTAGTCAAAACATTTCAAGCACGCTACAAATCATGCTCATTTATCAAATATTTTAAAATAGGGTTTACACATTAAACAAAAGTATTGAAATAAATTTCACTCACCGTATGAGGGAGGGTAGTGCACTCCCCAATAATACCACGAATCGAAGAAAAGAGTTCCCCTAACTCGAGGCACTCAATACCTATGAATGTATATATATATATATATATATAAAATCAACGAGTTTCAAACCTTCGCAGTTATAGGAAATAGGCTATCACTTCTAATACACGTATGCCAATCAGGTAGTTCGAATCCTTTAGAACCCTACCCAAATTCCTTATATTTAGTTCATGCATACAACATGTCTACAAGATTCAAGTATTGGTACTCGACCAATCTCGTACAAGGCTCACATCAATCCAATCTCTCGCTCGCATCCAAGGTCCAACAGGGCCACAGCCCAGCGCTCCTTTGTGCACCGTGTAGAGCCCATGTGCGGGGCGCGCAGTGCCCATGTGTAGGGTCTATGTGCAGGGCATGCAGTGCGCCTTGCAGGGCCTGTGTGCAGAGCGTGCAGCGCTTGTGTACAGGGCGGGCAGCCCTGTGCAGAGTGCGTAGCGCCCCTGTGCAAGGCCTGTGTGCAAGGCGCGCAGCGCCTGCATGCCAACCATTTCTCTTCATTTCTCAACTTAAGCCTAACAATCATTCAAATAAAACAAATGGGTAAGAAATTTTCTCAGCTAGGGTTTTCTCAGAGCGCAGACCTTCGTCAAAATATCTCATCGATCGCTCCAAAATCTACAATGCTCCGTAGAAACTCACGAGCTGTCACAGGCTGCGTGCTGTAGTGGGCTTCGCGGCCGCAGTGGGCTCACGGGCTGTGCGGGCTTGTGGACTGTCGTGGGCTAGTAGGCTTGCGGGCTTGTGGGCTGGCGGGCCCGCGGGCTGGCGGGCCCGCGGGCTGGCAGGCTCATGGGCTCGCGGGCTAGCACTTGCGCTCGCGAGCTGGGCTGCAGTCACGCGCTCGCGGGTTGCACTCAGTGGGAGAGATTAGGGCTTTAGCCCTAATTTGATTTGGGGAGAGGGGAGTGCTGCGTTTCGGCCGAAATGCAGCACTTCCTTCTCTCCCTCTCTCTTCCCTTTTTTTTTAAATATATATTTCAAAACCAATACGTTGTTCAGGCATTGAGTGTCGGTGTTACAAAAGTTGTGATGGTTATGCTAAAAGTTAGTCAGAACAGACTTCTAAAATGTAATGTGGGCAAAATGATGCTATTTTAGGGACTTGCACTAGGAATTGGAGAAAGTGCCCAACTAAGAAGTTGTAGCTTTGTATCCTGAATCCAACATAGTCTAAAATCAGAGTCTTTGCATGAATAGATTGTGAGATATGGGAAATTTGCTAAAACATGATATAATAGAAAGTATGAGTTTGATTGGTTTGAAAATGTGGACTTTAAGAAATCTTCTATCGACATTTTGGAGATAAGTTCAACATGAAAAGTGTGAGTTTTTATGTGAGCCAACCATAAAAATTGGAATTTCTCAATTCCGACCCGGATTGAGGAGCTTGTGGTCAATTCCCTAAAATGGCGCAAGAATAGAACTTGAAAACTCTAGATTTGTCTATAACTAGGGTTGCATCACATTTACATTATTATATACGCATCATATGATCTCTTAAGTGACTTATATTCTATATTATGTTTATAGAGCCTTATTGGCGATATTGAGGGGAGCATATTTTTGTGTGTGCCTCGAGATTCGCATCGGGAGTGGCGTACCCTCCCGCATACAGTAGTGGGATTTATTATATTATGCATCCAATGCACAATATCACGTTTTAAAATATTTTCTGATGCAAGCATGATTTAATGAATATGTGATGTGAAATTGTGAATGAATTACGAAATGTTTTTTTTTTTTGTGAATTCCTTGAGTGTCCACAAATATGTTTTACGTGATAATATATGCATCCAAACGAGTTCTAAAATGTGAAACCGTGCCATTGCATTTGATTTATACATGTTTTATGAAATCATCATTGTGGAAATAATTGACATTGTTTGAGAAATGTGGCATGGCACATGATTGATTTAATGATTATGTTATATATGGGCCAAGGCCCCTGGCATGTGATGAATGATAACTTTGTGATAGGTAAATCTCATTCCGTAGCTACAAAGGATGTATATGTAAGGTGATCCATATTTGCACTCGATACACTTTTACAGAAGGTATCTCACATGACATCAGAAAATGGTAAATGTATTGTGATTCGACATGGTACTACTCAGGTTGAACCCATAAAGGGGAGGGCTATGGTGCACCGTAGTCTAGCACCTGATGAGGTCCATCGCCATCGTTAGGGTAGAGAGCTTTTCTAACCTATTGCATACAAAACCCCCGATGCGCCTGTCATTGGTCTCGGTCAACCTTTACTAGGACTGATTTTGGCATGCTCTATTCTTGCATGATTTGATGACATAAATGCATATATGTTTGAAATGTATGTGAAAAGAATGATTTATGATAAATTGAGTTTTATACATGATTTCTTACAATATATGGAATTATTGAAAATTTTGACACTTCATTTTTCACTGACTCCTTGAACACATGATATATACCCTCTCACTCACTGGGTATCTTCCTTGATACTCACCCCTCATTTCTTGTTGTGTACAGAGATAGCTATAGTGAGATGCATTGAGACTTATCTGCGCACGAGGCTTTTGATTGGAAATCGAGGCCATTGATTTGGTACTCAATATGATATTGGGAATGATTTACCAATGAAATTGTATAATTGTTTATTAGGGTTGTAGATAGATCATTGTGTATAAAAAGGGATGACTGTATGAAAATTTATGTGCATTTTATTAAAACTCTAAATTCTATTCTATTGCATTGAGGCATGAAATGTATTATTGTGTACATTTACTGTGGAAAACGTGTCATGTTCTATAAGTGTCTTTTAGGTTTGTTCGGTGCCATATCTAAATCACAGGAGGGGTTACTGGTGACTGTTCATGCCTTTGATGGGGGCATGGTAGTAGAGGTCTGTGGTTAAGACTGATAGTATTTCATGATAGCCTTATGTTGTCCTGGTTTGTATAGGTTGGATTGATTGGTATTATGTGAATGTGATTGATTTGTTGTGAGGCCGTGTTGGCCCATTTATTTAAGTGGTTGGATGATCATTTGATATACAGGTTGATTGGTATATGGGAGACTTCCAAAATACGGGGAGATTCTGCCCAATTTTTTTTTATAGAATATAGCCGGCATCCAGGGCAACGGGCGGCTGCTCACGATCCCGGTTCGGGGCGTGACACTGTAAGTCTCCATCAGTCCATTGCTTGTTTTTACTAAATTGAGCTTAACTTTAGCTTGCCTCTAATGATTGTATTGAGTACTGTTGATGCATAGATGGCTGTGGTACCCAAGGTTGTATGACTCCTAAATGATTTGAAGTGTGCTTTTATTGGCAATGGCAAATCATTCTCTGAGAGTGGTGTCTGCTGGACATTTAATTAGAATAATTGAGGTTTCTACTTCTGATATGCATCGGCCTTTGTTGTTGTTGATGAAAGTGGAGAGAGAAAGCCTTTGAATCAGGTAGCAAGGTTGCTTGTACGGTTTCTCAAGATCTCTTTCATGAAAAAGTCCGCGCGCTTAAGAAATCTCAAGAATGGTTTGATCTCCTTAATGAATACATGTAAGTAATGAGTTTTTGGCATATTTATTTCTACGATGTGGATCCTTGAAAACCCTATTGTAGCATTATAGTAGTCATGGGGCAACAAATATTTGCTTATGGATACTAGACACTGCATCGCTGATATCAGAGACCTTTTCTGCCTGTTAAGGTTTAAAGTTGAATGCCCTTGAGCATATTTTAAGAACCTCTTCAATGAACCAATAGTTAAACCAAACATGGCATCACCCCCCAAAAAAACAAAAAAGGCATACTCCAAAAGTTGTGTAGAATATCAACTTTTTCTTGAGGGGGAACTTAATTATATCTAAGTATAGTTCATTTTTTGTGCTGAATAGTTACTACCTTTTGGTGCATGTATGAGATCTTCAAATCAACTTCAATGGATTGATCTAATGAAAATTTACAGTGATGTATGCCCCTAGAAGGGATGGAAATCAACTCCAGCTATTATGAAGGACTCCCACCATTAGTAGCCAACCCAAACAGGATCAAGCTTCTGGAGTTGCTATGAGACTCCATGATGGAATTAATGCCCAAGTGGGGCATTTTTCCATATATGGAAAATGGGAATTATCCCACTTTCCATATCCAAAAAATGGTAACCGAACTAATTTGAATCTCTTTCCTTTTGTGGTTACAAAGGAATAAGGAAATTAGAGCAAAAAACCCTAGGGAACACACCATTGTGGGTGACGGCACAAGAGAGAAAAAAATATATCCTTGAGAGTGAGGGTTAGAGAAAAAATTCTATGTAGAGAATTTTTGCCATCTTCATCACCGGATTTTGATTACGGTGTCGTGGTGCTATGGTGATAGTTTGATTTTTGTGGCTATCATCCCAATGGTATGGTCGTTCCATCAAGACTCATGGTTCTCTAGATTTTTTACGATCTGCTCATTGAGATATGCCCAAAAAACCTAGAGTTTTATGATTCAAAAAATTTTGTCATGCTTCCGCATGTGTATGTGCATATAAATCCAGCATTGATATCAGAGCGAGTGGTTGGATTTATTAAATAATTTTTTCAGAATATTTTTCGGGTATAAAAATATGGGGTTGAAAATTTGGGAATCGAATTACATATGAGTTTCATGAATCCGAATATACCGTAACGATCACGGATGAGTTTCGTGAATTCGAATATACCGTGATATTACCCATGTCACGTAGGTCATGAATATATTTTTTTTCGGAATTTTTGGAGTATGTTTTGGCCATGAAAATTAAAGTTAAAATTTTCTGCCCTAAGGGTGTTCGAAATTTAAAACCCTAGATCTGTCCATGTAGTGGGATTTTTGATCTAAATAAATGACATATTTGTGTTCCATATGCATTGATCTACGTTTTGACATGTATTTTGTGATGAGTCATTGCCGGAAACTGGGTTTTCCGACGAGGCGGTGGAGGGCAAAAATTTTGGACATTTATTTCACTGAGATTAGGGAGTAAATATCCCAAAAATCGAGTCAAAGATGTTTTTGGGAAATCCAAATATATTTTCCGATCAAAATCACGGTAAAAAATAGCCGAAAATGGGTTTTCGGAGAACCAGATCGAAAAACCCGGTTGCAGGCCCGTTGGGTGAGGAAGAAGACATCCAGACCTACGTATGTGAGAAGCACACGGGGAGAGGCATGTTACATGGCAACAGGTGGGTGCGTGCAATTCACGCGCGAGTTAGGCTTGTGAAGCGGTCAGGGACCCAGATCGGGTCGGGGTCTAACCCATTCCGACCTGCATATCGACACGATTGAGTCAGGGTTTGATCCATTGATCGATAGGTCGGGTTAGACCCTGACCCGCGCCCGACCCGATTGACATGGCTCGCACGTGAAGGCGTGTGTGTCGCACGCCGCAAGTGGGTACGTGTGGGCCGAGCTGCGCTAGGCTCGTGGTGGCTCGTATGAGGCGCACCGCGCGTTTGGTGCATGAGCCAAGCTCCTGGCGGCATGTGGAGGCACGTGGTAGGGCTTGCAGATGCACTGCCAGCGCGTAGAAGTGCTTGGGGACTCCGACGGCGCGTCAGGTTGTTTGAAACTGAATTTTTTCAATTTTTTTATGGTCCTATGTCAATATTTGTGACTATTTATGGGATTTTGTGTGTCAAATTTAAGTTTGGATGGTGAGATCAGATCCCGAGTTGTGGTGTATGGTGTCCGTTGACCCATACACTTGCTTTGGGGTCAATACTCGAATCATTTTGGATTTATTGATTCGTAGGGTGCACGAAATTGTAAAAATAAGCATTATTAGTCACTACCTAGCGGGGGTCCTACTTCACGAGGTGACAGACCCCGGTTGGGTGATACGCCTCAGGTGAAACTGGATGAGGAGGCGTATCGTGCATGGAAAATGAAGGGTGGCCAAACTAGGACAATCCTCCTTAGTAGCATATACAATGATCTGATTCTAGTATATGAGTAGTATCTTACTGCGAAGTCAGTTTGGAGTGCTTTGAGAGAGTACTTTTGCTCCTGGTCAACTCCTAAGCTGAGGATGCTGATCTATAGGTTCATCACCTATAAGAAGAAGTCTGATCATACTATGAAACAATATCTGATACATATATTGAGTATGATCGCTTCTTTAAAAAACATGGGGGAGCCGATGTCTGATGAGATTTAGGTGCTGGGGTTGATCCAGTCCTTGCCTGACTCCTGGGATGTGGTAAAGACCTATCTTACGCTTACTGAGAGTATTTGTACTTTCATAGACATATGTAGACATTATGAGCTCGAGGAGGAGTGCTAGGAGGTGGCTAGGTCTGTTTCTGGTCATGCCTATGTAGCGGAGTTGAGTAAAGGCTCCAAAGGCGTCAAGCGTAAATGGCGCAGGCATGACAGGAAACCTAGCCATGCTAAGAAGAACCCATCAGCAAAAACTGAGGATAGAGGGCAAAAACGCAAGAAGAATGAGCTCGACAAGAGCAAAGTCCGATACTACGTTTGTGACAAATTTGGACATTTCGCTCGCGAGTGTAGCGAGTGAAAAACTCAGGAGCCACCAACCGTGTAGCTCGAGATAAGAGTGCATATGTGGAGTTCCACTGATTGAGTCCCCAAGCGAGGAGGCTATCTGTGAGGAATGGAGTTTTCGTGATTATGAAGGGGATTGGTACATGTAAGCTGATGCTGCGAAGTAACCAAATCCTGTACCTACATGATGTATTATATGCTCCCGAGATTTGGTGAAATCTCGTATCTGTCCTTTGTTTAGATCGCTTAGGATATTCTGTTTAGTTTTAAAATTTGAGTGTTTTAATTTCGTATGATAATTCTCTGATATGTACTGGTTTGGTCCATGATGGACTTTATGCATTGGACATGGTTTTCTATAATAATTTTTTTTATTTATCTTCTATTGCATATACATCTGATAGCGTAGTTGATAATGTTTCTATTTGGCATAGCAAACTTGGCTACATAGGGCAAGAGAGAATGAACCGGTTAGCTATGAGTGGCTTGTTGGGCTCGTTAACTTTGGTTGAGTTGTTCCTATGTAAGTTTTGCCTAGTTGGCAAAACGACGAGAAAACCATTTGGAAAGGCAATGAGGGCTGGGACTCCATTGCTGCTGATCCACTCCGATATTTGTGGGCCTATAAATGTGAGATCCCAAAATAGAGTCATGTATTTCATTACGTTCATAGACGATTATATACGTTTCGGTTACGTCTACTTGATCTCGTACAAGTCTGAAACATTAGATGTCACGCCCCGATCCACCCCCTGGTAGAGCACGTGAGCAACCGTCATGACACCTCAATGCACGGGCACAACCCACCGAGACATCGAGGCATCATAAGGCTAAAAACACATATGTCCAAATCAATTTACAAAATCACCTGAATAAAAGTAAAATATCTCAATGTGCCTCAAATGCATGAATATGTAAACCCAAAATGAGAGTTACCATTTACATGCGCCAATAGTAATATGTAGTCATCCCAAAGCAAATAAGTACAATGGTTAAACTAAATACTCCAAAATAATATGATAATCTTAAATTGAACATAACGGAAGAAATGGGTAACCATACCCCAGCCCAATCTCCAATATAACTATAACGAAATCAAGTCTCTACCATTCCCTCGATCCAAGACTATACCTGTAAAAGGGAAAGTGAGGGATGAGTATCTATGGGAGGATACTCAGCAAGTGAGGGGATTGATGTTATGCTATAAATATTAAGTGTGAACTTGGAATGTCAAGACATGTAATACAATATCAAGTGTACGAAAAACAGCGTGCAGTTTTAACATAACTCAAGGTACACATCGGAAAATAACATATGCATCCATCCATATATCAATTCATATATGTAGAGCCGACCGAACAAACAATTCTGGCAATAGTCTACCTCGACCAAGGACGGGCGCATTGGGGGTTTTCACAATGCAAATATAGCTCTCTACCCCAATTTTGGCCACAGGCTACTCCAACTAACCTATAAATAGTAATAATATATATATATAAATATATATATATATAAATATATATATATATATATATATATATCTATAAATAGTCAGCCGCGTATGATGCCCCGCCCAGTGCTAGACAGAGATAAACTCACATCCTCCCTGATGAGGATCAACTTGGAACAACCATACACATGACAATTTGACGGATACCTCCGGCCGAAGCGTAGCCAGACACAAGGGGTGCCTCTACCAAATGTCCTTCGTAGTTACGGAATGCTATAGGAAGCATATCACCATATTATTAAGTCGGCCGGGCACGGAGCCCCATGCATCACATCATCACGTCGGTTAGGCATACAGCCCCATGCATCGTATCATAACGTCGGCCGGGCGTATAGCCCAAATAGTACAGTACATGTAAATCCATTCAAATCCAAATAGTATAGTATGTGCCAATACAGTAGAAGTATTAAAACATGACAATATATCAAAAAAAGTGACACAATATCCAGTTATCAAACTCATGGATGCATATCAATAAAATCAGCAGTTGGAACACTCCAATGGTCACAAAAATATGTATACATACTTATCAAAATCCAAAAATTCAGTTTTCACACGTATAGAAATCATGTCATTTGAAAATCAGTAAAATATGATTTGTCAATCAATAATAGATGTCAAAGTCCCACTCACAGTATGGGGGATGGTAGATCACACCTCTCAGTACCATTATAACCAGTAAATGGAAGACCCTCGAATCGATCACCAATCACATCACTACAATGATCATATATGCACACATATGTCATTATAGGAAAATATATGTAAAAAATTGCGCTTAACAATTTGTTAGTTTAGGGCCAAGTTCTAGGGCATTTTAAATAAATCCCTAAGTGTATTTATACAAAAGTATCCAATTTTCTAAAGTTTGGTCTGGTCAAAATCACTGCACGGACATCGTGCTCATGCCGTGCCCATGTCGGCCCATTGCCCCGCGCCCATGCGCACAAAGCCTATGGCCCTGCATGGTAGAAATGACTTAGCTTTTTGCACACAGCTCCAATTCAAGTGAAATTTTGATATGTTGTAGGAAAGTTCGTGCCCTATAACTTTCATGTTATACATTTTCTCAAAATCTCATCACAGAATTTCCGAAAATACTCATTTTGTTTCAGTCGCGTTCTATATTCAGATTCTGTCTTATTTTTGTGCAGAAGCCATAACTTTCACCCTACTCATCCAAACTTAATGACATTTAAACATGTTATACCTAAAACATAAATCTACAACTTATGTTTTGAGTTTTACTCAATTATGGCGAGAAAGGGGTTGAAATAAATCATGATCAGAACAGTCAGGTTTCAATTGAAAACAAGGTTTTTGTCAAAACTTCTTTCGGATAAAGGTATAACTTTTGATTTCCTCATGCGAATTGGCTGTAATTTTTATATATTATAGACAAGGGTGATAGCTACAATTTTTATGTTGAGTTTCTCTAAAATAGGACTAGAAAAGAGTCGTTTTTGCACACTATTTTTATATTCCGAAACAGAACAACTTTCTATCGCGTTTTAGGAAAAGTGTCATAACGTTTGGCACATATTTCAGCTTAAGTTGGTTCTTATCTTGTTGAAAAGATAAGACCTAGATCTACAATTTACTTGAGTAGAGTATTTTACAATTTAGACTATAAGATACCACAAAACCAAGGCAAATTCACGGCCAGAAATAAAAATTAAAATGGGACAGAATAAAATTTCTTACCTCAACTTTCTTGGTCTTCCTCTCTTCTCACCTTGTTCCCACGGTTTGGGAAGAATGAACAAGCATTCTATGGTCTTCTTCCTTTATGCTTGTGTTATTAACTCACAACCCTAGGATCAAGTCTCAAATTTATTCTAAACCATAGGATCATTTTGCCAATTTGCATGCGTTTTGATTGGTTTTCATGTGTGCGTGTTCTCATTGGTCCATCTTACCTTTCTCCTCTTAATTTGGGTCAACACTTGTCCTCCTCACTCTCACACTTGTTTAATGTATTGTTTTAAAAGAATACACTTGTCACATTTCCTTTTAAGTTTTTGTTAATTGCTAACAAATCTTTTAACTTATAAAAAATCTAATTTGTCCCCAAAAAATTTTCATAATTACACACTAGACCCAAAATCTCATTTTAGACCTAATTAAATTTATTTAATGTGAAATTAAGGTTATTCAGTCTCTTTGAGTCAAACTGACCAAAATTGGTATTTTACCGGTAAATTTCTGGGATCATTTTATCGAAAAATTTCTTATTGAAAATTTATGAACGTAGTCGTGGAAATATCATATATATATATATATATATGAACTGGAATACACCTAGGATATACCGAGGGTCGGTGTTACATTAGATTGCTTCAGGAGATTTATCAGCAAGGTTGAAAATCAGTTAGACTTGAGAGTCTAGACTCTCTGAACCAATCAAGGACGTGAGTATTTGTCTGAGGAGTTTAAAGAGCTCTGTTTCGAGAAGGGCATTACGAGATAGTTAATTGTTCCTGCTACTCCCCAGCAGAGTGGGGTAGCCGAGAGGAGGAACGGGACTCTGCTGGAGATGGTGAGATCGATGATGGCGTAGGCCAATTTGGCTATCTCTTATTGGGGAGATGTATTGTTGATTGCTGTCTACATTCTCAATCGTGTTCTAACGAAGTCCATAGTTAGTACCCCATATGAGTTTGGGATAGGGAGGCAGTCTGACCTTAGCCATTTGACGCATGGGGTTATACTGCGTATGTTCATGATTTCTCGTACCCACGCGGCAAGTTAGGCTCGCGAGGAAAGAAGTATATCTTCATAAGATACTCCGAACATTCTAAGGGACATGTGTTCCTAGGTACTCACCCCTCACATTCCCATCTTACAGGTTTAGTCTTGAACTAAGGGCTAGTAAAGGTTTGATTTCGTTGGGCATTTCGGAGACACAGGGCTTGGGTACGGTTACCCACTCTTCCGCGGTAATCATTTGAGATTATTGTTATATTTGGAGTATTTAGTTGACTATTGTATTTATATACTTGGGATGACTGTATTATACTTATGTTGATTTGTGAAAATGATAACTCTCATTTGATTTGATATATTGATGCATTGAGGCACATTGTGATGACTTGGGAATTGATTTGGTCTGTGATACATTAGATTGGATGTTGTTATTAGCCTTACGGTGTCTTTATACATGGGATGTTGTGCTCATGTTTCGAGATGCCGCGACGGTTGTCACGTGCTCGGCTGGGGGGCAGGTCGGGGCATGACAACTTGGTTGGTATCAGAGCTCTTGGTTAGAGCGATGTTTTATGAAACGATTTTGAAAATATTCCCGAGTATTTGGTATTAAAAACCTCAATGCATGAGAAGAGTTACATTATAGTCATGAAATCCCAATACATGATCATAGGCAGATGATTTCATCCGATATTAGGGTGTTAGATACGGGCCGTATCCAACCTAACACATCATTTTCATTGGTTTATAAACTAGTTGTTCATTCATTTTAGGGGGTTAGTTATGCCATAACTAACCCTAATCCTTACATTTCTGCTTGATCAGTACATTTGTCCTCGCAGAAGTATGACGACTAGGTGAGGCACTCGTTTTGTTCTTACTGAGCCCACGAGTGCACCGGAGGACGCGTCTTCTTTGCACGCTCCTCTTACAGTACCTACTCCACCGGCTACTATAGCTGTAGGTCCACCACCACCATTGGACGCTTACAGATAGGTGTTTGAGTGGTACACAGCACATGGCATTTAGATGCCACCTCCACCACCAGCACCGATGGCCGCGCCGACTTCTATGGCCATGCCACCTCCCGTTGTACCAGATCCACCACCAGCAGTTGGTCCTTCCACTGTTTCAGGACCCACTGACACTACCTCCTCCATCTTGAGACGCATTCACGAACTGATCCAACTGGTAAAGGAGGCGAGACAATTAGGCTGCACAGAGTTTTCGGGGATAGATGATCCCACAGCAGCGAAGTATTGGATCAACCGCACTTGCAGAGTATTGACTGATCTGGGCTTGAGTAAGAAGTTCAGATTAAGAGTGGTAGAGAGGTTGCTGGACAACGATGCCTTCACTTGGTGGGAGGCGGTCAGTGATGATGCCACTGAGCCCCTAAGTTGGGAAGATCTCCTGCGGGAGTTTGACCGTATATATTTTCTATAGTTTTAGCAAGACCGTAAGAGGGCGGAATTCTTGCACTTATGGCAGGGCACACGATCGGTCACGGAGTACGAGATCGAGTTGAGGAGACTAGCTGCGTTTGTCCCAGACTTGGCGACGCCAAAGCAGCTAAGGTTCAAGTTTGAGGACGGCCTTAACTTGACTATCAGAAAGTATATGACAGTTACTCCTGTCTCTCCTTTGTAGAAATAGTTAACTCGGCACACCAGGCAGAGAGGATCGTCTGTGCCGAGGGCAGGCAGTGGGACAGCAAGGAGCAGAGGAAGAAGAGGCTCGGGTCTTTTATGGGCCCAAGCTCGAAGAAGGGCAAGACCTCAGGATTTCATGAAGGTCCTTCTCAGCAAAGACAGGCACAATCCCAGGGGTTCAGAGCACCAGCCCCTAGCGCCAACACTCAGATGACAGTTCCGCGGCATCCCTTTTATCGTCGATGCAGTGGGCACCACCTATTCGGAGCGTGTAGAGTCCCAGTTACCTGTTTCCAGTATGGGAAGCAAGGGCACATACGAAGTCAGTGCCCTAATTTGGGAATGGGTGGTTAAACAGTCTCAGTTCAATCGAACATTCCACGAGGAGGATAGTAGGGAGCACCTGCTCATTCTAGCCATACAGCTTCGCGTACAGCAGTTGGGAGCAACATGGCAGCAAGATCATCGCAGCAGCGGCTGAGGGCTCAGGCCCGAGTGTACGCAATGACTCAGGAGGATGCGTAGGCATATCCTGACGTGGTTATTGGTACCCCTCCTACTGATCCTCCTGTTTACAGATTTCTTATGTATCCTTTCTTTTGAGACCATCAATAGTTAAAGGTTTAGAGGCTTACTATGTTGGTTGTATATATATTTTGATATATCTATGAGTAAATATCTATTTTCTTCTATCTTACTATTAATCTCTTTTACTTCTCTCACATTAGGAGTTATGAAAATTTGGGAAGTCAACGCTCGTATTCTCATTGACAGCGGTTCGAATTATTCATACGTGAAAATGACTTTTGCCCACCAGTTAGGTAAGTCTTTGTCGCCACTTGATAAGGAAATATTGGTTATCACTCTTCTCAATGAGCAGCTCTTAGAGACTCAATCTACAAAGGGACTGAGGTCATGATTGAAGACGTCATACTTGAGGCAAACTTGATTCCCTTAGATATGTCAGATTTCGATGCCATCCTAGGGATGGACTGGTTGAGCACGCACCGAGCCTCCGTTGATTGCTTCACCAATGAGGTAAAGTTTCGAAAATCAGAAAGATCACCTTGAAGTTTTCCGGCGAGAGGTGAGTGTTGCCTCGCTGTGTGATATCGATAATGGAAGCCAGGAGACTGATACGTTGGGGCTACACGGCATACCTGGCTCATGTTGTCGACACCACCGTTGAAGGGCCGAAGCTTGAGGATGTCCCAATGGTGCAGGATTTTCCAGACGTATTCCTTGAAGAGCTACCTGGACTGCCACCAGTTTGGGAGTTTGATTTCGAGATCGATCTAGCTCCAGTGATAGTTCCTATATTTATTCCATCGTATAGAATGGCACCGGCAGAGCTTAGAGAGCTCAAGGTCCAACTACAGGAGTTGCTGGACAAGAGTTTTATTAGTCCGAGCACTTCGCCTTGGGGTGCTCTGGTGTTATTTGTAAAGAAGAAGGATGGGATCCTACGGCTTTGTGTGGATTATCGGCAGTTGAACAAGGTCACTATCAAGAACCGATATCCACTGCCACGCATTGATGACTTGTTTGATTAGCTTTAGGGTGTGAGGGTTTTCTTGAAAATCGATCTTCGATCCAGATATCATCAGTTGCGGATTAGGGCTGAGGATGTGCCCAAGACTGCATTCCGTACCCGATATGGGTACTATGAGTTCCTGGTCATGCCGTTTGGGCTGACCAATGCACCAGTGGCCTTTATGGATCTGATGAGGAGGAGAAGATTGTGTTGGAAAATTTCTTCAAATCTCTAGACACATTTGAAAACAAAGTAAGGCCTTCTTTTGCATCCTAGAATACTATATTTTTGTTTTGAACCCAAAGGGAGACTCTTAAATTGGTGTACATAGGGCGACCAAAGGTTGGGACTAAGTGGAAAGCTTGCTTGAGTTTTGAAAGGCAAAAAAATTGAGGTAAATTTTCTGTTCTATCTTGCTTTAGATTTTATTTCTATTTGTGAATTCACCTTTGTTATAAAATATTTTACAGTCAGAATTTAAAAATGCTCCAGTTAAATAAATTGTAGATCCAAATCTTATCCTTCCAACGAGTAAGAACCACCTTAATCAGATATCTATGCCAAAAGTTATGGCATTTTTCTTGAAGCATGATAGAAAGTTGTTTTGTTTCGGACTATAAAATCAGTATGTACAAACGAACTATTTCCAACTGTATTTTAGAGAAACTCGAAACATAAAAGTTGTAGCTATCTTTCTTATCTACCACATATTAAAATTTCAACGAAAACACACGAGGGAATCAAACGTTATATTTTTTTTCCTAAAGGTGTGTTGGCAAAAATTTTATTTCCAACTGAAAACTGTCTGTTCTAATCATGATTTATTTCAACCCTTTATCGGCATAATTGAGTGAAACGCAAAACACAAAATTGTAGATCTATGTATTGGGAATGAAATGTTAAAATTTTATTAAGTTTTGATAAGTAGAATAAAAGTTATAGCATCGGCACAAAAATTGGACAGAAGCTGAAATTGGAATATGACTGAAACAAAGTGAGTATTTATGGGAATTCTGTGATGTGAATTTGAGAAAGTGTATAAAATGAAAGTTATAGGTCATGAAGTTACCTACGACATGTCACAATTTTGCTTGGAATGGAGTTTTGTGCAAAACGTTATAGATTATTTCCCATGACTGCGCAGGTTTAAAAATCTGCGAACTGATTTTTCTTTATAAGGTTATTTGATTTAAATGAGGGAAGCACTTGATTTACATTTTGTGGTAATATTGGGGAGTGTGTTACCCTCCCCCAAACTATGAGTGGGACATTGACGTCTGCTACTAATTAAAAAATCCTGTTTTAAATGCTTTTTATAGCACGATTTTAAATGTGTGATAAACTAAGCTTTCGGATTTTCATATTTGCTTTACACATATTTTTGTGACTATTGGAGTATTTTAATTACTTGACTTGTTTGATATGCATCCATGCGCTTTCACAAATGATATTGTGCCACTTTTTCCATAACGTGTGGTATTTATATGATTTCCATATCTATTGGCACAGGGTCTCATACAATCTGGATTTTAACATGTGATTGGGTTGGATGCCTTGTGATGATTCCACGCTTTGGGCTTGGTGCCCCCCATTTCCCCGCTGTATAACAATATTCCGTAGCTACGAAGGACATTGGCAGAGGCACTTATTATATCCGGATACGCTTTGGCCAGAGCTATCCCCCAAATGTCAGATCTGTGTTGATGATTGTACTTATGATATTTGCGGACTTGTTGGATCAGCCTGCGGTCAACATTGGGGTAGAGAGCTATTATTTTTACATACATGTATTGTGAAAACCCCCAATACACCCGTCACTGGTTGAGGTAGACCCTTGCTGGGAATATTTCATTGGTTGGCTCTTCATGACATTGATATAAATATTGGATGCATATCTTGATTTCTTATGTGTGCATATGATATATGGTTTTGAAATGATATGATCGGTTTGCACACTATGGATATTATTACTTTACACTTTGACACTCCAAGTTCACACCGATATTAATAGTATGATGTCAATCCCCTCACTTGCTGAGTACTATCCCCCTTTAGGTACTCACCCCTCACATTTTCATCTTACAGGTTTAATCTTGAACTGAGAGCTAGTAGTGCTTTGATTTCATTGGACATTTCAGAGACACTGGGCTTGGGTATGGTTACCCACTCTTCCGCGGTAATCGTTTGAGGTTATTATTATATTTGGAGCATTTAGTTGACCATTGTATTTATATACTTGGAATGATTGTATTATACTTATGTTGACTTGTGAAAATGATAACTCTCATTTGATTTGTTATATTGATGCATTGAGGCACATTGTGATGACTTGGGAATTAATTTGGTCTGTGATACATTAGATTGGATGTTGTTATTAGCCTTACGGTGTCTTATTACACGGGATGTTGTGCTTGTGTATCGAGGTGCTGCGGCGGTTGTCGAGTACTAGGCCTGAGGGTAGGTCGAGGTGTGACAGAGTAAAGTTTGTGTATTTAGCAGATTTTCTCTACATAATATATAAAGCATGTATGGCCAGTCTCATATGCGTTTAGAGGTGTATAAACCCTACTTGTTATGTAGAGAGATTGTTATAGATTTTTTTGAGATTATAGGAATCATAGTCATAGATTCGTGTAGATTTAGAGTTTTCTGAGATAGAAAAGTCTGTTGTTTTCACAGAGACCTGAAAGAGTCAGAATTGTTGAGAGATTTACTTCTTTATCGGGAAAGATCACAATAGATTTGTATCGGATTAAAGAAAGTTTAAACTTATCAAAAATTTCTTTCTTTATTGGATAATCACGACTAATACTCCTCATGTAATAGGAATTATCTTTGTAGGGACCGAAAGGTCGGAAGGTCAAGAGAGAATGAATGAGCAATCGCTGAGAATCGGGTTAAATATGCCTCCTATGGTTATAAATAATAGAGAGCAATTGTTGAAGTTTGATCAATTCATTGTACGAGATGAAGTTATGGATTTAGTTCTGATTCATGAGTGACGAAATTTGTAAAAAGAGAGATAGTAAGGGGTTATGAATCAAAATAATATATCAGTATTGGCAAATTCAAGAATTAAGGTTTTTATGTGGTGATTCTTCTACATTTCATCATTAGCGGGATGTTTTGGGGAGTTCTTTGTGAGGTGGGATTGTATGGTGTAGTTGTAGAGAGGGTGTGAGAATTGTCAATACAAGGTTTCATCAATAGGGAAACTGTTGATGCAAGGTTCTATCACGACATTCAAAAACCTAATACCGTGATGGCCCAGCATCGGTGTTTCAAGGGACATTGTAGTGGGTATTTCCTCCTTTTTTTTCTGAGTCCCTTGGAAGGTGGAAGCATTTCACCTGCAAGATCAAAGGGGAACGGTTAGGCAATAGGTGCAATAGGTGACTGACAATTAAAGGTTGCTGACATTCCTTGGGCTGAGGAGTGGGGACACAAAATATACAAAGATGGGATTGGGAGAACAAACCTGGTCAGTAAGTCAAAGATTCAAGCTAAGGCTTATTGGCTGCGGAGTTATCCTATCTTCACCAGCGGTTCTGACTGTAGTGTAGAGGAAGGAAATAAGGGAGGAGAAGCACCTTAATGTGGCATATCTTTCTCTTTCTTTGTAATTTATACTTTATATTTCCTCCTTCCCAACCATGTATTCTTGTTATGTAAACATGATGTTGTGTTGAAGTTAAATATCGTTGTTGTTTTTGCTTACATCTGTATAGATTCTGGATTGCTCTGTAAAGATGATGAATGAATAAAAAACTCATTTTCTCGGTCACGAGATGTTCTTATTGCTTTATTGTGTCGAGAGATTCAAATATCGAGTCATTAGATTTCCTTTTCTATGAACCTTGTTGTTGTTGCATTTCAATTGTATGTTGAAACTAATTATGTCGATAAAATCTTTGAAAGACTTGAGCTTTGAGTCGTTTCTGATTGCATCTTAACTGCATGGGGTACCCACCCGGATCCATGTGAGATTAGTGTCACATCATGCTAAGTCCTGTATATGGCATAAAATTAAGAGAGTGTATGTACAAATACCTGTTCGAGGTGTGCAAGAGGTGTAAGGTCGAAAGAGTGAGTACAAAACTCTGGTTTATTGTGGTGTTGAAGCTTGTGGGAGCTACCCGTTTGGGGGTTAGATCCCGTATATTGGCTATAGGGTGGGTATGTAACCCCTGTAAGGTGCAGAGTTGAGAGATTGTTAGAATCACCAACTCGGGAGTTAGATCCCATATATTGGTGAGAGAAGGGGGTGTGGAACCCGTATGAGGCATGAACTCGAGAGATTGTGGGAGCTACCTACTCAGAAGTTAAATTCCGTATGTTGGCGATAGGATGCGTGATTCGTGATTTTGATATCACGATTTTGGATAAGTATACCCTAATCCAATGTTGAGTATAGTGTGAGCAAGTATCATTCCTATGAAAAATATTTTGTATTGTCAAGTATGAATCAACTTATTTACATTAGACAAACTAAATCACAATTGCAATTATATTAAAGAACTAAAATCGAAACCCCAATTAACAAGAAACCTTAATTTATAAAAAACCGCAAGATATTAATTTCATCTATTTTTAACTTTTTATATGGCCAAACACCGACTTTCGGTGTATGCTCATGTATCCTATTTTATGTTTATATATGATGATTTTTCAAAAATCCGTTTATAAATTTCACTCAGAAATTTTTTCGATAAAATTCCCCCAGAAAATTTTTGCTCCAATTTTTAGGCATAAGTGAATAATTTCGAAATGGGTCACAAATAGTCCAATAATGATAAAATGTGATTTTGAGAGTGAGAAAATTTTTAAATTTGATAAATAATTATTTTTAGGATTAAAACGGCAAAAGTCCAGAAATTTGGTCTGTAAACCCTAATTTAGATCGATTTTGACAAATAGGGTCGAGACGACCATATTAAATTTCGAAATCAATCCCATTGGGTCTAATATGTGATTTTTGGCCTAGTGTGTAATTTTGAGAATTTTTGGGGTCGTTTTCAAATTATCAAAAGTTGGAGGGCTTATAAGCAAATACCAAAATCTAAATTGTCCAAAATTAACTACGAACGACCCGAAACCATGAAATATCAATTCTAATGCTCACAAGCATCAAATAAGGGCAAATACAAAAAAAAAAAAATCGACTTGGAGAAATCACCGACAAACCCTAATTTGGGTCGAAGATCATTCGGAAAGACTAGATGACCACGTTTTAACACATGACGAATTAAATTATGCCCAACACAAGATTTTGTGTCCAATTTGAAATTATAAAAAAAAATAAAATTTCGGGGTCAATTTATAATTTTTATAAGTCCAAAGACGAAATTGTAATTAACAAGAACCTAGAAGCAATTTTTCAAAAGATAGGGACTTCAATGCAATAAGATGGTAGACAACAAAATATGGGCAAGTTATGGAGTGTTGAAAATTTGGAATTTCAATACAAGATTTGAAATTAAATTGGAGATTTAATGAAATTGTTTGAACCATTGATTTTACAAAGCAAGAGACAAATTGGACAAGCATTTAACGCCGAAGCATGGTGAGGAAGTCTTGTGGACATGAAGAGCATGTTGAGGAAAAAATTCTTGACATTTTGAGACAAACAAGTATGGTGTGGTATGGAATGAAAAAGCAAGCATTTATTTGAGGTATGTTGATGAAATACAAACCTTGACTTTTGGGGAATGAAGTGTACTTGTAATAATTAAAACATTCCAACCCCTTCATTTGTTGCACCATGAAGTGGACGTGAGTGAGAGGAAGAAGAAAGAAAAATGTGGAACATTCTTCATTCCTTCAAGAGCCAAGAGTGAAAATAAGTGAGTCCAATTTAGGAGAAAAAGATTGTATTGGAAATTTTCTTCAAATCTCTAGACACATTTAAAAACAAGTTAAGGCCTTCTTTTGCATCCTAGAATACTATATTTTTGTTTTGAACCCAAAGGGAGACTCTTAACTTGGTGTACATAGGGTGACCAAAGGCTGGGACTAAGTGAACAGCTTGCTTGAGTTTTGGAAGACAAAGAAATTGAGGTAAATTTTTTGTTCTGTCTTGCTTTAGATTTTATTTCTGTTTGTGAATTCACCTTTATTTTAAGATATCTTACAGTCAGAATTTGAAAATGCTCTAGTCAAATAAATTGTAGATCTAAGTCTTATCTTTGCAATGAGATAAGAACCACCTTAATTAGATATTTGTGCCAAAAGTTATGGCATTTTTCCAGAAGCATGACAGAAAGTTGTTTTGTTTCGGACTATAAAATCAGTGTGAACTAACGAACCATTTCCAACTCTATTTTGGAGAAACCCAAAACATAAACATTGTAGCTATCTTTCTTTTCTACTACATGTTAAAATTTCAGCCAAAACGCAAGAGGGAATAAAAAGTTATATTTTTTTTTCCTGAAGGTGTGTTGGCAGAAATTTTGTTTCCAACTAAAAACTGTATGTTCTAATCATGATTTATTTCAACCCTTTATCGACATAATTGAGTGAAACTCAAAACCCGAAAATTGTAGATAAATATCTTGGGAATGACATGTTAAAATTTCATTAAGGTTTGATAAGTAGAATAAACGTTATAGCTTCTGTACAAAAATTAGACAGAAGCTGAAATTGGAATGTGACTGAAACAAAGTGAGGATTTCTGGGAATTCTGTGATGTGAATTTGAGAAAGTGTATAAAATGAAAGTTATAGGTATTGAAGTTACCTACAGTATGTCACAATTTCGCTTGGAATGGAGTTTTGTGCAAAACGTTATAGTTTATTTCCCATGACTGCGCAAGTTTGAAAATCTGCGGACTGATTTTTCTTCATAAGAGTTATTTGATTTGAACGAGGTGAGCACTTGATTTACTTGTGGTAATATTGGGGAGTGCGTTACCCTCCCCCAAACAGTGAGTGAGACATTGACGTTTGCTACTGATTGGAAAATCCTGTTTTAAATGCTTTTTGTAGCATGATTTCAAATGTGTAATAAACTGAGATTTCGGATTTTTATATATAGTTTACACATATTTTTTTGACTATCAGAGTGTCCCAATTACTTGACTTGTTTGCTATGCATCCATGCGCTTTCACAAATGATATTGTGCCACTTTTTCATAACTTGTGGTGTTTATATGATTTTCATATCTATTGGCACACGGTTTCATATAACCTGGATTTGAACATGTGATTGGGTTGGATGCCCTGTGATAATTCCATACTCTGGGCTTGGTGCCCTCCATTTTCCCACTGTATAGCAATGTTTCGTAGCTACGAAGGACATTTTGCAGAGGCACTCATTGTGCTCGGATACGCTTTGGCCATAACTATCCCCCAAATATCGGATCTATGTTGATGATTGTACTTGTGATATTTGCGGGTTTGTTGGATCAGCCTGCGGCCAGCAATGGGGTAAAGAGCTATTGTTTTTACATACATGCATTGTGAAAACCCTAATGTGCCCATCACTGGTCGAGGTAGACCCTTTCCAGGAATATTTCATTAGCCAACTCTTCATGACATTGATGTAAATATTGGATGCATATCTTGATTTCTGATGTGTGTGTATGATATATGGTTTTAAAATGATATGATCGGTTTGCACACTATGGATATTATTATCTTATGCTTTGACACTCCAAGCTCACACCGATATTAATAGTATAATGTCAATCCCCCCCACTTGTTGAGTACCATCCCCCTTTATGTACTCACCCATCACATTCTCATCTTACAGGTTTAGTCTTGAACTGAGGGATAGTAAAGTTTTGATTTCATTGGGCATTTCGGAGACACTGGGTTTGGGTACGGTTACCCACTCTTCTACAGTAATCATTTGAGGTTATTGTTATATTTGGAGCATTTAGTTGACCATTGTATTTATATACCTGGGATGACTGTATTATACTTATGTTGACTTGTGAAAATGATAACTCTCATTTGATTTGATATATTGATGCATTGAGGCATATTGTGATGACTTGGGAATTGATTTAGTCTATGACACATTAGATTGGATGTTGTTATTAGCCTTATGGTGTCTCAATATGCGGGACGTTGTGCTCGTGTATCGAGGTGCCGTGGCAGTTGTCACGTGCTCGACCCGGGGGCAGGTCGGGGCATGACACGAATCCTTTCAAACCTTATATCAGAAAATATATATATCCTTTCAAACCCCTTAAGTGTATTGACAAAACAGTTATTGTTGATGATGGTAGATTTTCCTAAAATTAGATTCACCAAATGGTCATGTAATAAAACTTTAATTTGATTAAGCAAAACTTAATGGTCATGCATTTTGATTAAATGGAATTGTATTAAGTTCTGTGAAAAATCTGTATTCTAGGGTTTCCCATGAAAATCCCCACACATAAAATTAATATTCCGTCGATCTCATAATCTCATATGGATTCATTGTAGACCATGCATTCAATCTCAAATCATCAAAATGTTGGATCCTATACGTTTGAAACATTAATATCAATAATAAAATCTTATCAAACAATAATTATATTAATAAATTTTTTGGGAAATAAATAAATTCAAACTATACTATTAATTAAAGAATAAAATCTATTGAGTTCTAGGATTAAAAAAGTTAGCAAGATATAATAAAGAAAAGTAAAAAGTAAAATCTTAAAATCTATGTAGAGAGAATATGTGTGAGGAATGCTATTTTTGTGTCTAGGGTGTGCTATATTTATAGGATTGAAACCCTAAATAGTTGAATCTTGAAAACTTGGTGTTGTTATTTGATTTGGGGACTTGCTCTGTTGTGATAAGCATTATCTTTTTTCTTTTCTAAGGTTTGAAAACTTCCTCCTTATCCATGAATTTCAAAATTCCTGAATTAGCAACTTTATCTAAAAGATCTCTCTTTGGATAATCTCAACTAGTTGCCTTCTTTAACAAGAACTTTCTTTCTTGAATTTCAACATTAAAACAATTTGTATCCAATTTTTGGATATCTTCCGGCTTGAATTAGTTTTACAGTCTTCACATGATTTGTAGGCCTTAAAGTCTTCTTTCCAATGCCATAAGAATCAGGTCAATCGAACATTGAAGCAAAAGGTTTGCCTAAAAGATTAACAGTTGTCTGTTCAATTCAAAATTCTTTAATTAAACCCAAAGTTTCCTAAAATAAAACTCACGAAATTAATCAGTGCAATAATATAAAATAGGGTTTAAAATAGTCCTAAAATAAATAAATAAAGTATAAAATATTATAATTCAAATGTATAAAAATATTGTTATCAAATACCCCTACAGTTGAATATTTATTTACTTTCAAACAAAAAAAAATAATAAAAGAAAATTTTCTCCAAAACCAATTCAGTTTCCCAACATCCCAACCATGTATCTGATAGGGACAAATGTCTTTGAAATCAAGCACTATTGGTTCACTCGAAAGAATAAAGAAACTAAGATTCAACTGCTCAATCCACTCAATTTTATGAAAGGAACAAATGTATCACTCAAATAAACAATAAGATGGTATTACTATAGATTTGTTAATATATCAAATTTTCACAACTCATATGTATGAAATCCATGAACAAATCAAAAAGGTTTTTATTGATTATAACGAGCTTAGGGTTAAAAATATGATAAATAGCTAAAAATGTTGAATTAAAATAATTCACAAAAAATACTCAAATATCAAGACATGACATTGTTTACATCAAAGCAAAAAAAAAATGCTAATTTCCACAACTTTGAATCATAAAATATATAGTACTCTAGATACGAATATGCAATGTGCTATATAACTTATTCAAAGCAAAGAATAATATAATGAAACTCCATAAGCGTAAACAATATCAAGAATGAAGAATGTTTTTCTCAATTTTTTTTTCTATTTTTTCTCCTTTTTTTCAACCAGCACTACTTTTTTTTCGAATATTGTTGGTTTTTTTTTCCTTTTTTTTTTCATAACTCAACATGATAATGACTAAAAATATATAAAACTCCAATATATAAAAAAAACATAATGCCTAAAAAACGCAATGTCATGCTATCAACTATAAGTGTATTAGTGAATTAAGGTACAAAATCTAAAATTGAAAAAAAAAAAAAGTCATAGGGAAAAATAATATGGGTGACTTAAGAAAAATAATGATTCAAATAAGTTAACTAAGAGATATAAAATATTAGAAACGATATTTTTAGAAAGCTAAAAGTGTATAAATCAAAGTGTCTTAATCATTTTTGATGTATGAAAATAAAAAATATGGTCTTAAAATGTGTAACAAATCAAGTTCTAGAATGACTAAATTATATGTGATACACATTCAGCAAGAAAAATGAGAACAAGAAATTGTTTTTTAAGGTTCAATTCCTCACTTAGGTAAATTTTGTGTCAAATATTACATGTCTATCTTTAAAATCAACAACAAAAAGATGAATTACTAATTATATACTAAATAACCATTAATACCAATCATTTTTCATATAACTCAATTTAAATCAAGTAACACATAAGGATTAGAAAACTCGAGAAAATGTTGTTGGCATGGAAAAAAATTCAGTAAAAACCTAAATT
This sequence comes from Dillenia suffruticosa, assembly GCA_033439265.1. Taxonomy (NCBI): domain Eukaryota; kingdom Viridiplantae; phylum Streptophyta; class Magnoliopsida; order Dilleniales; family Dilleniaceae; genus Dillenia; species Dillenia suffruticosa. The sequence goes on along the minus strand of JAVTVX010000015.1, from coordinate 17,911,887 downwards.
TCCTTTTTAAAAATTTTTAAGTTTTTTTTCAAAAATTTCCCAATAATCAGAAAAAAAATTCCAAAAAAAAATTCAGAATGCATGCTCCCCCCTCTCACTTAAACCAAACATTGTCCACAATGTGTAAAATGAAACTATAAAATAAATAAAAGAGAATAGAAAATTCCCATCGTAAACTGTTAAACTTGTAACTTCCTTTTTAGAAATTTTTTATCTTCACTTATAAACCTTCACACTATGCCCATTCATAGTATCGTGCCATGCTTTTGTCATTTTCTTTTCGATTCTTGCATTCTCATATTTCTCATTCTGCCTTTCCTCCAACTTAGTTAACCGTAACATCCTGTCTTTATCTGCATTAAGGCTCATTTTTTGGTTGAAATTTAATTAAATTTACACCCAAAACAGCAAATGTATCAAATATTCATTGTATAGGAAGTCATGATTTATATACAACGAATTAATAATGTCATTTTCAAGAGAATCACGAGAATAAAACACATTAAGATCATGATCATGCTCGGTAATCCTATCAATGCAATCCACTCTAAAAACATCTTATTTATCAAAATTTCTCTTGAAATGAAAAATTATGAACTCAAGTTTTTATTATTAACTCGCAAAATTAATTTCCTAATATAAACATCTATCAAGACTCGTACAGTGGCAAGAAACGGTCGACTTAAAATCAAAGAAGTACTCTCATCATCATCTATATTCAAGACAACAAAATCAACAGTAAAAATAAATTTATCAACTTTAACCGATATATTCTCGACAGTGTTTCTCGGATGCTTTATACTTGTATGAGCTAATTGTAAAGAAATATTTGTAGGTCGACATTCCTTTAATCCAAATTTAGAGAATATGGAGTAAAACATAATATTCACACTAGTACCAAGATTACATAAAATTTTAGAAAAATCAGTTTGGCTACTAATGTATGAGTTTTACTATAGAAACCTCCTCCAACTTCCTCTTGGTAGTGATCACATCCTTGAGGAAACCCCAATAACTTGGTACCTGTTTAATCACATTCAAAAGAGAAATATTAATATGCAATTTCTTAAAAATTTCTAAAAATTTTTAAAATTCTGCATTTGCACATAAAAGATGTCTAGAAAAAGGGATAGCGGGTTTATATTCGCTTGAAGAAGTACTTCCTTGTTTTGAATCCAATCTTGATCTTCTCATTTGTAGGCTTTTGGACCTCTTTATATTCCTCTTGTTTTTCCTCTTCATCATTGGACTAATTTGATACCTCCTATAATTTTTTCCGTTCCTTAATAAGATTGCGTTAACCTACTTTCTGGGGTAGTTCTCAGTGTCATTTGGCAGTCTACCTGGTACATAAAAATAAAATGCATTAGTTAATTGATCAATTCTATTTTCAAACCTCTCGAACCTTTCATTAGTTGTGTTGCCAAAAGTTCTATTCTTTCATTGGTCACTATTGCCAGATCTTCAAATCTTTCATTAGTCGTTATTGCCAAATGTTTAGTCGCAGCTTCCCATGATACCTTGTTCTCCCTTGGCTGTGGATTCCCTGAATTGAAGTCTAATGAATTCATTCTCTATGGTGCTCCTTGACTCCATGAGAAGTTGAGATGGTTCCTCCATCCATGATTATACATGTTGGAGTAAGGATTGTTTTGTAGCCAGCCAAAATTGGAAACAAAGTTTGCTTGCTATACCTGCGAACACTCAAAAGACATGTAAATAGAATCACCACAATAATCACAATACAAAATCTAATTAGTCAATTATTAATTTGATTAACTTTCAAAGCATTAATCAATGAGTCTATTTTTCCATTAAATATGGTAAAACTATCGACCTCATACATTCTACCTCTTTGTCTATGGATTTCATGCTCATTAGACCAATCATATTAATTAAAGGCCATATTATCAAGTAATGCACACGTTTCATGATAAAATTTACTCATAAATGTACCCCCAGCCGCAGTATCTTTGGTAATTTTGACAGAATGTTAAAGACTATTATAAAAAGTTTGCAAAATTAGCTAATCAAGTATACCATAATGTGAATATTTTCTAATCAAATCTGTAAAATACTCCAAAGTATTATACAAAAACTCACTCTCAAACTGTCTAAAACTAGTAATATCATTAAGTAGGTTAGCCATCTTACCAGGTGAAAAATATTTAACCAAAAAATGTTTGAGACAAATTTTCCCAATTTGTGACATGATTACCAGAGAATGAGTTAAGTCATACCTTTGCCTTTTCCATAAGAAAGAAAAGAAATAGTTGTAACCTTATAGCATCGGGTTTAACTTCATTTAACTTGATTGCATCACTGATTACCAGAAAGTTTTTCAAGTGGCTGTTTGGATCTTCATAAATGTCTCTACCGAACTAATATGCTTGCACCATGACAATGAGATGTAGTTTAAGATCGAAATTGTTGGCTTCCATAATAGGTCGTGCAATACTAGTTTGTATATGTTGAAGTCTAGACTTTGAATACTCCCTTAAAATTCTATTATCTTGAACCATTACTTCTTCCTTGACTTCCCTAATTTATTTATAGATGGTTCTCAAGGTTTTGTCTATCTTATAATCAAACTCAGCTAGATCAAGACTCTTCGATCACAGCATACATTGTATTAATACCAAAATAGGATAAAAATAGATCTTCAAAATAATCTGCAAGAATCACTCAAGAAAATCTAGATTACCAATATAAAAGTTAAAATCACAAGAAAGCAGCAAATAATGCACAAAAATACTCAAGAAGACAATAAAAAACCTACATATCAAGAAAAAATTAAAGAAAAATAAAAAAACATACGAAAATGATGGAATTTGGCCATGATAGGGTGGTGCTCGTAATATGACTATGGGTTTTGTTTAGTAGTCTGAACGTTTGGAAAAAATGATACAAAGCCTAACTTGTTGCATTGGATTCTTTTGTTACAGGAATTTGACATTAAGATTGTGGATAAAAAGGGGTTGATAATCCAGTGGCTGACTATTTTTCTCAATTGGAGGGAGATTTCATTGAAACAGTGATTGATCATCCTTTGAATGATTCTTTCCCTGATAAAAATTTATTTTCTGTCTTTTAAATTAATGAACCATGGTATGCTGATTTTGTTAATTATCTTGGTTGTAGGATTGTACCAAAGTGATTAATAGGACAACAACGAAAGAAATTCTTTTCCAATATGCGTCACTATCTCTAGGATGAGCTCTATTTATACAAGGTTTGTGGTAACAGTATCATTAGGAGATGTGTTCCCCATCAAGAGGTAAGTAGTATCTTTAATTTTTGTTATGATAAGGAGGTTGGCGATCATCATGGTCCTTATCGTACAGTGGCTAAGGTATTGCAGTCTAGATTTTTTTGGTCTACTTTGTCTAAGGATGCTCATTCTTATGTCCATGCATGTGATCAATGTCAAAGAATTGGAAATATTTCTAATCATCATGTGATGCCCTTAAAAAATATTTTAATTGTGGATACTTTTGATATTTGGGTATAGATTCCATGTATCGTTTTCCAAAATCTTTCAATCATGAATTTATTCTCACTATTGTTGATTATGTGAGTGAGTGAGTAGAAATAACTTCATGTGTGAGAGTTGAATCTAAAACGGTGTGCAGTTTTTGAAGAAAAATATCTCTTTCCATTTTTTTTGTTCTTGGAGCCACAATTAGTGATGGAGGTTCTCATTTTTGTAAAGATTTTGAAAAACTTTTGACTAAATATAGTGTCACTCATAAGATTGCTACCATTTACCATCCCCAAATTAGTGGACAAGTTGAGATTTCAAATCATAAGTTGAAAAGCATTTTGGAAAAAACTATGAGTTTTTCTCATAAGGATTGGTCCTTTAAGGCAGATGATGCACTTTGCGCATATAGGATGACATATAAGTCTCCGATTGGAATGTCACCTTATTATTTAGTTTATGGTAAGACATGTTATCTTTCTATTAAGTTAGAGCATAAAGTATATTAGGCAATGAAGTTTCTTAACTTTGATTTGTCTTTTGTTGGTACAAAAAGGAAGATGAGATTAAATGAGTTAGAGGTGCGACGGAACAAGGCATATGAGAAAACAACGATTTACAACGAAATGGGAAAGGCATGACAAGATGTTAGGATTAAGAAGCGAGAATTCGATGTTGGTAATAAGGTTTTATTATATAACTGTCACATATCCCAATTTAGTTGTAAGAAATAACTTATTATTAATAATGAAATGAGAATGTTACCTGAAACATGGGAATTAGGTACTACATCGGACACTTAGAATGTTGGAAACCTAGGTTTGACCGGCTCGCTGGAAACTAAGTACTCCAAAAATGAGTTATCTGAAATGTCTAAAAAAAAGGAGGAAAAGTTCCATTAATTGTTCCTTATATATCAAATAAATGAAAACCTATTTTCTTAAAATTTTTCTAAACTATTAGCCCTCCAAATAAAATCCAACAAAGTTAACATTTTGAGTTTTGTTCATGGAAGGAAGAGTTTACTTTTATCTTTAAGGAATTAGGTCTAGAAACTATTTTTATTAAATCCAAATAGGGGTATTTCCTTATTTATGTGTAATTCTTAAGTAAATGTAATACATTTACTTAAATGATATTGCACAAAAATAAGTATCCAGAACAATTAACCAAAACTGCTGAATACCTAAAATCCATTGAACCTTACCACCGACCAAGCACCAACCGACCATGTGATGAATATGTATCCAAAGTATATTGAACTGGCCATGCCAACTGACCAAGGAATAACACTGACCATAATAAAAACATGATGATTAGGTGTCCAAATAAGTGTCTTGCATCAAGTATAAGGTGTCTTCTATAATTGACATATGGAAGGATACATGGTTTGCATCAAGAACAAAAGTCTTACATGATGAACAAGTGTTAAGATACTTGGCAATAATCCATTACCCAACTATGCCTATAAATACCACTCCTCCTTTCATTCCAAATCAATTCGGCCAAGAGGAAGAAAGAAAGAGAAAGAGAGAAAGAGAGAAAAGAGAGAAAGAGAAAGAGAGTGAGAAAAAAGAAGAGAAAGAGAGAAAAGAAGAGAGAAGAGAGTGAAAGAGAAAAAGCAATTAGTTAAAGATCTTGGTTAGCTCTTTGAGGTGAGTATCCTTTGTACTCATATAATTTTATGTATAACTATCGTGATTTTCTACTGCAACTGTGATTTTTTACTACAACCATAATTTTCTACTACAATCATGATTTACTGCTGTTACAATAATTTTCCTACTACTGCATCAATGTATGTGTTTGTATTTGTTATATAAGTCAATATGTGTAGAGATAGTTCGAGCAAGTAAGAACTTTGTCGAACGTCAAAATACATACTGGTAGCACCCTATTATTGTGAATATGAGGTTTGTCCACTTAATAGGGGATAATGATAGGTTTTTCCAGAAATTGACCTCCTAGGAGGGATAAAGAGATTGTTCTTCTAAAAGATAAGACGAAAGTGAACTGTTCTTATACTGTACTGTTTTACTGTTATTATTGAAATATGTATGTCGTTGCTGCATACAAAGCTTTCTCAAAAAGATTTTACAATAAGGCAATTATCATGTAATTTTATGATGAATTTTTCTACACATGCACACATGGACCTTACTGGAGTATCAAGCTCACACAAAAAAATATTTTAGATCATGCATGAATAAAGATCGACAAGGATTAGATGAGCAAATAGGGATAGCTTTGTAATAGTTAACCTCTCTAGTATAGAAGTTCCGCTACTTTATTATGTATAAAAGACTTTTGTAACATGTTGTGACTAAAATAAATAAAAGATCTATTATTTTAGTATGACTTCTATGCCATGCGAGTGACTGAGCCCTGGTGAGAACCAGACTGTACGTCACCAACGAAGCCCTGGCGAGGTGGATTTGGGGTGTGACTATAACTTTTGTTTGAGACTTTTTCTAGGAAAATTGAGATCGAGATGCAGTTGGCCATTCATTGTGACACAAGTTTTCCCGTATGGAGCGGTAGAGCTTTCAAATAAGTAAGGTGAAAAATTCAAAGTCAATGGGTATCGTTTAAAGATCTATAAAGATAGGACCAACATAAAGGAAGGGTCTGTTATTTTCTTAGTCGATTGATGAGCATAAGAAACCCCTTGCATGAGAGGAAGAGAAGTTGCTATTAGAGATGAGGCTATAGGTTCACTGACCTAATCCTGAGAGTTTTCTTTTCTCTTTTGCTTAGTTTTTTATTTCTCTTGCACATTGTAGACAATGTTTGGTTTAAGTGTGGGGGATACATTTTGATTTTTAGGAAATCTCATTTTAATTTTTAGGATTTTTAAAGGAATTTTTTTGAAAACAAATTTAAAAACAAAAAAATTAAAAAAAATAATCTTAAGTTTTGTTGAATTTCTTAAGTTTTGATGAATTTTTTCGATACCAATAAAATTTTCTTGAGTTTTATAGTCGTTGCATGTTATTTGTTTTGAATTGGATTGCATGAAAGATGATTGGTATTAGTGATTATTTGATACTTGAATAGCTATTCATCTTTTATGGTTGATTTAAAAAATAGACATGCAAGATTTAACTCCAAATTTACCTAAGTAAAGATTTGAGTCTTAAAGAATAATTCTTCGTGTTCTCATTTTTTTTTATTGAGAGTATATCACACATGAATTGGTCATTCTAGAATTTGATTTGTTGTACATTTTGAGACTACATTTTTTATTTTCTTGTACCAAAATAATTAAAACACTTAGAATTACACACTTTAGGCTTTTAAAAAATAACATTCCTAATATTTTATATCCCTTAGTTAACCCATTTGAATTTAAACATAATCTTTCTTAAATTGCCCACATTATTTTTCCCCATGACCTAATTTTTTCTTACTCCAGATTTTGATCCCAAATTTACTAATATACTTATAGTTGATAGCATGGCATTGTATTTTTTAGGTATTATGTTTTATGTTTTTAGTCATTATCATGTTGAGTTGAAAAGAGAGAGAGAGAGAGAGAGAGAGAGAGAGAGAGAGAGAGAGAGAGAGAGAGAGAGAGAAAGAGAGAAAGAAAAAAAAAACCAGCAATATTCAAAAGAAAAAAAGAAGAAAAAGAAAAAAATGGTGATGGTTGAAAAAAAAGGAAAAATTTGAAAAAAGAATTCTTCATTCTTGATATTGTTCACTCTTATAGTGTAGTTTCATTATATTGTTCTTTGTTTTGAATAAGTCATATAGTACATTACATATTTATAGTTAGAATGCTATATATTTTAGGATTCAAAATTGTGGCAATTAGTATTTTCTTTTCTTTGATATAAACAATGTCATATCTTGATACCTTAGTATTTTACTGAATTATTTTAACTCAACATTTTTACTTATTTATCCTGCTTTAACCTTAGTCCCATTACAACTAAATAAAAGATTTTTTGCTTGGTATAAAGATTTCATATATATAAGAGTGATGGAGATTTGATATATTAGCAAAGTTATAGCAATGCTATCTCATTGTGTTGATTTTGAGTGATACACTTATCTCTTTCATAAAATTGAGTGTTTTGAGTAGCGAAATTTTAGTTGGTTGTCTTGATTGCAATTCCAGTCTGAACTTGTCATATGCATGGTTAGATACCTGGGTGGTTGAATTGGTTTTGGAAAAAATTTGTTCTTAGTTGAGGACAAGCAAATATTCAAGTGTAGGGTATTTGATAGTAATATTTTTTATATACTTGAACTACGATATTTTAGACATTATTTATTTATTTTAGGACCATTTTAAACCTTATTTTATGATATTGCAATAATTAATTTTGTGGGTTTTGTTTTAAGAAACTTATGGCTTTTTTAAGGAAATTCGAACCGAACAAATAGTAGCTTGTATTTTAGGCAAAACTTTTTACTCTGATATCCGATTGACTTGATTCTTATGGCGTTGAAAAAAAAAACTTCAAGTCCTACAATTTTGTGAAGAGTATAAAAGCTAATTTAGGCCAAAAAATATCTGAAAATACGAAACAAGTTGTTGTACTGTTGAAATTCAAAAAAGAGAAGTCATTGTAGATAGGGAAATCGTTTGAGATTATCTCATGAAAGATCTTTGGAATAAAGTTGTTTATAACTTAAAGAATCTTCAAAATCAAGAATAAGGATTAAGTTTGCAAATTTTGGAAGAGGATAAAGTTTATCATCATAACTCAAGTTTCCAAGTCTAAGTGAAAAGCCAAGTCTCCTAAGCATTCACCACTTCTTGTTGATTAGGGTTTTGGATCTATGAATATAGGGCTGTCTCACATGAATTTAGAGGGAGGAGGAAAGCACAAAACTCTAGCAGGCTCCATAGGATGATCTTTCCATCTCTTTTTGGTGTAGAAGGGTTATAATATTTTTTTTCTTTTACTTTTCTTGATTATTCTTAATATATTTAACTAGATTTTTTAGTCTTAGGACTTGATAGATTTTGTTCTTTGATTAATAGTATGGTTTAATTTATTTCTTTTGTTTAAATATTTATTGACATAATTATTGTTTGATGATATTTTATTATTGCACTTAATATTTTTTACGTTTTAGGACCCTGTGTTTTGATGATTTGAGATCGAATATATGCATGACCAATATAATTGCCAGATATTAGTTTAATACAATAAAATCCACATAGGATTATAAAATTGACGGATGATTAATTCTATATGTGGGGTTTTAAGGAAAACTCTAAGTTATAGATTTTTTATAGATCTTAATATAATTCGGTTAAATCAAAATTGCATGACTATTGGGTTTTCGTTAATCAAATTAGAGTTTAAATGCATGACCATTGAGTGAATCTAATTTAGGAAAAATCTGCCATCATTAATAATAATTCTGTCGCCAATAAAATTTAAGGGATTCTAAAAGATTCAGTCGTGTGAAAAATTAAAAATAGATAAAATCGACATCTTAAGGTTTTATAAAATTAGAGTTTTCATCTATTAATTTTTGTCTTTACTATTTTCGTGCCTTTTAATATTTTCGTAATCTTAATTTATTCTGTCCAACTTAAATAGGGTAATTTAAAATTTGTAATACAAAATATTTTCATAGGAACGATATTCACTCATACTACATACAACATTTGACTAGGGTATACTTGTCTGAAATTGTGATATACCAAAATTGCATATCAAGTTTTTGATTTTGTTCTACACCAAAAAAGTTTTTCAAATGAAATTGTGATACACCAAAAAGTGGCTATGATAGGGTCATTGTAGTATAGTGGTGAGTATCCCCTCTTGTAACATGGGAGAATCAAGTTCAATTCTTGGCAACGGTACAAAAAACTTGATAAACTATTTTGATATCATGATTTTAGTCAAATATATCATAGTCGAGTGTTGAGTGTAGTGCGAACAAGTATCGTTACAAGAATATTTTGTATTACCAAATATGAATAAACCTATCTAAGTTGGAGAAACTAAATCACAATTGCAATTATATTAAAGAATTAAAATCGAAACCCTAATTAACACAAAACCCTAATTTATAAAACTCTAAAATATCGATTTCATCTATTTTTAAATTTTTATATGGTCGAATCCTTTCAAACCTTATATCAAAATTAAAAAAAAAAAAATCCTTTTAAACCCATTAAATTTTTGACAAAAGAGTTATTGTTGATGATGATAATTTTTTTTAAAATTAGATTCATTCAATGGTCACGTAATGAAACCCTAGATTTGAAAATTTTTTTTAGGACAAAAAAATTTCCACCAAATCCGGACCAAATCTAAACCCTAAACAGTAATTGTGTAACCCCAAAACGTTGTATAACAAGAAATATGAGAAATAAATTAACAAGAAATATAAAAGATAGTCTTCAATTTCAATCAAGATTATTTGGATTGATATACAATGATACTCTCAGAATGGCATCAAAAACTTGATACACGATTTTGGGTAAGTATACTCTAGTCAAGCATTAAGTGTAATGCAAGCAAGTGTCATTTCTATAAGAATATTTTGTATTAACAAGTATGAATAAACCTATCTAAATTGGACAAATTAAATCACAATTGCAATTATATTAAAGAACTAAAATTGAAACCCTAATTTATAAAAAAATGTAGGATATTGATTTCATCTATTTTTAACCTTTTATATGGTTGAATCCTTTCAAACCCCTTAAATTTATTGATAAAAAAGTTATTGTTGATGAATACAGATTTCTCCAAAATCAGATTCACCCAATTGTTGTAACACCAGAAGACAAAAAAAAAAAAAAAAAAAAAAAAAAGAAAAGAAAATTTTAAATTAGGGCTTAAAGCCCCAATTGTCTATCTCTCTCTCTCTCTCTCTCTCTCCCTCTTTCCCTCTTTCTCTCTTTCTCTTCTCCGCCACGGCCTCTCTCCCTCCACCGCACGCTGCCCACTGCTCCACCTTCCTCCCGCGATCGCCGCCGCTACAGCGCCTCCCGTGAGCAGCCTCTCTCCTCCGCGCAGCGCGATCTCCTACGAGCTGCGCTAGCCCAGCCGAGCGCGCGACTGTCCGAGCGCTCCACAGTGCGAGCCCGCGCCTGCTCGGGAGCTCACTTGCGCACCCCGCTCCAGCGCTTCACCCTCTGCACAGTACGCACTCGTGCGATCTTCCGCGAGCAGCACGACACCCAGCACGAGCCAGCGCGCGAGCCAGCGCGAGCCAGCCCGTGCCAGCACGCGACCCAGCTCGCAGCCCAGCCCGTGCCAGCGCGCGAGCCAGCCCGTGCCAGCGCGCGACCCAGCTCGCGGCCCAGCACGTGCCAGCACGTGACCCAGCTCGCGACCCAACGCGAGCCCTAGCCCGTGAGCGGGCCAGCCCACCAGCGGCCCAAGGCCTAGTCCAGCCGTGGCCCACTGCAACCCACGAAGCCCGCTGCGGCCAGCAAGCCGGGCTGAGAGCCCACGAGCCACCAGCGGGCCAGCCTGCTAGCCGCCAGCCCACCGGCCCGCGAGCCCGTGACGGCCCGCGAGCCCGCGACCGGCTTTCCCCTTCGAGAGCTCACCTGCATCTTCTGTACTGCAGGTAACTACTATATTTGGTTGGAGTCCTAGGGTTTGGTGTTAGAAAGTTAGTTGTTTCTAATATAATTGAAATTTGAAACAATTACAGGTTTTAGACCAATCCGACGGGCGAACGACAGCTAGGTCTGAAACCCGAGGAACTCTAGGTGAGAGAAACGCACTCACTTCTCAGTGTGAATAAATTTTCCCTTATTAGGGTTTTATATGATATAAAAATTTGCTGATTTGATTAGGTTTGTCTTTTGGAGACTTTTTGAAAAATAGGGAGTGACCACCCTCCCGTATACTGTGAGTGGGACTCTAATCTCTTGCATAAAATAGTAAAACGTATTTTCTGTCGTGTTTTCGATAAAACATGTTTTGATATGCATTCGTTTGACGTATGATATTGAATTTCAAAACTGTTTTGTGATTATTGGAGTGTCTTGAATTATATTTACAATGACTATGCATCCATGGTTTGAAATGAAACAAAAATTGTGCCATTACTTGAAAATGTACAAATTTCATTTTATACCGTTGCATTGATATGCTGTTTTGAAATGATTCGATGAAACGTATTGGCACACAAATTTGAAATGTTTTGATGAACTATGTGGGTTGGATGCCCACTAGTTATGAGATGATGTGATGTTACTTGTGGGACGTTGTGCCCTGGGACGTTGTGCCCTTGTGATACTATGGGACGTTGTGCCCTTGTGATACTATGATGATTCCGTAGCTACGAAGGGCGTTTGTAGAGGCACGGGTTGCCCGGATACGCTTCTGCAGGAGGTATCCGCAAACGTCATTTATTCTAAAGGCTATAGGCGCGGCCGGTTGAACCCACGTAGGGGGAGGACGTGTGTGATGCCACCGTCTAGCACTGGGCGAGGTCCTATACACGTTGATGAGTTGGCCCCAGCGAGCTCATGGCCAACGTCGGGGTAGAGAGCGTTTTAAAGTCTATGCATAATAAAAACTCCCGACGCGCCTGTCCTTGGTCACGGTTGACCTTTGCCGGGACTATTTTTGGCTCGCTCTGACATTACTTGATTTTAAATGGATGCATATATGCTTGTTATCGTGTGATTGGTTAAATGATTTCAAATTGTTAAACATATCATGTTTTGTCGCGAAATGTACATTTTTGTTTCAAATGATGTTATTTGACACTCCAATTGTTCGCCTATGCTATTTATGCTGGATATTATCCCCCTCACTCACTGAGTATCTTCCCATGATACTCACCCCTCTATCTTCTCTCCTCAGACAGGTTTATTGTGATAGAGCGGCGTTACAGGCTCTAGTGCGGATTTGTTGTTCTGACGGTGAGATTTACTTCTAATTTAGTTTCGACCCTGCGAGGTCTTGACATTGAGGTCTGTAGTTGGCCATGTACTTATTTTGGGATGACTGTATAGTTTAACTCTCATATTTCATTTGCATTGAGGCGATTGTACGTACTTGAATGTTACTTGGGAAATGTGATATATATTGTATAAACTTAGGTCCGCTCGGTATAGCGACTGCTCATGCTCTAGTTGGGCATGACAGTAGAGGTCTGTGGCTAGGTTTGTTTATAGCCTTGCGTTGTTCTGAATGTTGGCTGTGGTGTTTGTTGATTTTGGAGAGGCCAGGATGGCCATTTGTGTATTGTACAGGATGATTTGGATTATACAGGTATAATTGTACATGGAAAACCTCCGATTTATGGGGAGGTTCTGCTTAATTTTTTGTAAAAATACAGCCGGCATTCAGGGGCAACGGGCGGCTGTTCACGATCCCGGTTTGAGGCGTGACAATTGTCATGCAATAAAACCCTAATTTGACTAAACAAAATCTAATGGTCATACAATTTTGATTAAATCGAATTGTATTAAATTCTGTGGAAAATATATATTCTAGAGTTTCCCCTAAAAATCTCCACACATGAAATTAATCTTCCGTGATCTCATAACCTCATGTGAATTTTATTGTATTGGACTAATCTCTTGCAATTATATTGGTCATGCATGCATTCAATTTCAAATTATCAAAATGTAAAATCCTATACATTCGAAACATTAATATCAACAATAAAATCTCATCAAACAATAATCATACCAATAAATTTTAAGGGAAAGAAATAAATTCAAACTATACTATTAATTAAAAAATAGAATCCATCAAGTCCTACAAACAAAAAAATTAGCAAAACATAATAAAGAAAAAGCAAGAGATTTAAAACCCTAAAATCAATGTGGAGAGAATATGTATAAGGAATTTTATTTACACACCAGGGTGTGCTATATTTATCAGGTTAAAAGCCTAAGGAGTTTGAATCTTGATAACTTGGTGTTGTTGTTTGATTTGGAGATTTATTCTTCTTGTGATAAGTATTATTTTCTTCCTTATCCAAGATTTGGAAACTTCCTCCTTAACCATGAATTTGAAGATTCCCAAATCAGCAACTTTATCTAAAGGATCTCACTTTGGATAAACTCAAATAATTGCCTTCTTTGACAAGGACTTATCTTTCTTGAATTTCAACACTGTAGCAAATTATTTCTAATTTTCATATATCTTCTAACTTGAATCAGCTTTTCCAATCTTCATAAGATTTGTAGCCTTGAAATCTTCTTTCCAATGCCACAAGAATCAAGTCAATTAGATATTGGAGCAAAAAGTTATGTCTAAAATACTAACTACTATTTGTCTAGTATGGAATTCTTTAATTAAGTCCAAAGTTTTCTAAAACAAAATCCACAAAATTAATCATTGTAAAAACATTAAATATGGTCTAAAACGGTTATAAAATAAATAAATATAGCTTAAAATATTATAATTCAAGTGTATAAAAATATTACTATCAATGAGTGCGAAACTCATGTGAAGCACAGAATCAATAGATTGTGGGAGTCACCCACTCGAGAGTTAGATCCTATATGTTGGCGATAGGAATGGGTGTGGAACCCATGTGAGGCATAGAACTGAGAGATTATGGGAGCTACCTACACGAGAGTTAGATCCCATATGTTGGCAATAGGATGGGTGTCGAAGACATGTAACATGTAAAGTCGAGAGATTGTGGGAGTCATCCACTCATGAGTTGGATCTCGTATATTGATAATAGGATGGGTGCAGAGCCTATGTGAGGCGTGGAGCTAAGACATCGATCCTGCAATGAATATAATAGTGTAATACGGACCCGTGGGCTTAACGGACCCTATAGACAATGTTATGCAAAAGAGTAATGGTATTTCTATTGAATTGGAATATGTATCAAAGTGAGAAAAAATGACAAGAAGTACAGATAGTAGACATACAAGTTGTTCGAGTTCCAAGTATTAAGTATGGCAGAACCATCTAAGTGACTAAGCCGCTATGTTCCTGGATGAATTACTGAGAGCACCTAGTATCGAGCTTCTCAGTTTGGTGGGAGTTTTCCTCCAAGTTCTGGCTATTTTGGGTGTAGTTTGGATTGCCTAAAGGATTATGTAGAGTTTATCTACCCATCGGCCCTTCACTTCATTTAGTGCCATCTTGAGTCCTTAGAGGATCATTCGGTTGATCTCTTTAGTGAGCCCGTTTGCTTATAGGTAAGTGACAGAGATAAAGCGATACTGAATCTCGAGTTTGCTGCAGAACCCTTGAAAGTTTTTGTTGTCGAATTATTTGCCACTGTTAATGATAAGGACATGTGGAAAATCAACCCTGGTAATAGTTGACATCCATATGAACATTTGGATCTTGCTACTATTATCTAGGCCAGTGGTTCGGTTTCCACCCATTCAGTGAAATAGTCTACGGTGACAATGAGAAATTTCTACTATCCTGTGGCCTGTGGAAACGGTTCTAATATATCCATCCCCTATTATGTGAACGGCCATGGACTTGTGAGTTGATAGAGCTTTGAGGAGGGTTTGTGAGTTGTCATAGGAGAAGTATTGGCATTTATCACACCATTTGACATAAGTTTCGGTGCCAACTTTCATGGTAGGCCAGTAGAATCCTTGACGTAAGGCCTTGTTGGCTAGATTTTAAGTACCCAAATGATTACCATATATCCTTTCATAGATTTCTATAAGGACATAGTCCCCTTCTTTGGGTGTCAGGCACATAAGATAAGGGTAAGTGAATGACTTCTTATAGAGTGCTCCGTCATTGATGGCATAATGCATAGCCTTGCGCTTGATCTTTATTGCCTCTGGCAATTGACCACTTCTAAGATTGGCTTGGATTGGGTCTTTCTAGCTTGGTAGGCTGTCGACTATCGGGATTTGTTCTACTTCGATAATGCTTGAGTATGGGAGGCTTTCGACATATGCTTTGTGGCTGATTACTATAAAGTCTGAACTTGCGAGCTTGGAAAGGGTGTCAGTCTTAGCATTATTGCATCTCAGAATCTATTATATGTCAACTTTGTTGAACTAGCTTATTACTTCCCAAAGTTTGGAGACATATTTTGCCATCATTGGCTGTTTAGTTTCATAGGTTCCCTCGGCTCTTTAGTTGCAGGCCTACTAGTAGTGCTTCGTATTCAACCTAGTTGTTCGAGGCTTGAAAATCGAAATGGAGTACGTATTTCGCTTTGAAATCCTTGGGACCCATTAAAATAAGTCAAGCTTCGCTCCTTGATGAGTTGAAGGAACCGTCTACGTGCAAGGTCCACGGTGGAATTGACCATTCTTCCGAAGGGCTATTGATAGTTGGTTCGACAGGATTTGGGAAGGTACATTTAAGAATAAAGTTAGCGAGGGCTTAACCTTTGATGGCAAGCCTTGGTTGGTATTCAATGTCGAATTCTCTAAGCTCAATGCTCCATTTGATGAGACAGTCAGAGGTATCTTTTTTTGTAGGATCGGCCTTAAAGATTGGTCGGTTAGTACCATGATTGCATGTGCCTAAAAGTAGGGACGAAGGCGGTGAGCAATTATGACAAAAGCAAATGCCACCTTCTTGATAAGCTTGTAATTGATTTTTGATTCTTGAAGTACCTGAATGACGTAATACATGGGTTTTTGTACACTGGCATCATGTCTCGTGAGTGTAGAAGAGAGAGCTTGATCAGATACAGACAAGTAAAGTAAAGTTTCTCACAAGGGATGGGCTAAGAGAGGAGAGATGGGGAAGAGAGGTACTCCTTGAACTGGTCGAAGGCTATTTGGTACTTAGGTGTCCATGTAAATTTCTAAGACTTCTTGAAGGCATTGAAGAAGGCTTTTTGCCTTTGTTTCACCATTGACATAAACCAACTTAAGATTGCAATCCGTCCGATGAGCTGTTGCATCTCCTTTAATGTTCTGGGCAGGGCCATGTCTAAGATCGTGGGATTTTTTCTGGATTGGCCTTGATGCCTTGACTGGTGATCAAAAAGCCTAAGAACTTGCCTAAAGTGATTCCAAAGGTTCATTTAGCTGGATTTAGCTTTATGTTATAGTGCTCTAGCGTTTGGAACGTTTATGCAAGATCTTTTACATGGCCCTCCAGGGTGGTACTTTTGACAAGCATGTCGTCCATATAGATCTCGACATTCCTGTCGAACTATTCGCTGAATACTTTATTGACCTAACATTGGAAGGTTGCTCCTGTATTCTTAAGGTTGAATATCATGACTTTGTAGCAATAGATGCAGAATTTTGTAATGAATCTAGTTTTTTCTTTATCCTATAGGCTATGCGAACTTGATTGTAGCCTGAGTATACATTCATAAACCTTAGGAGGTGATGTCCTGATGAGTTGTCAACAATTTTATCAATGTTCAGAAGTGGATTGATATCCTTTGGGCATGCTTTATTGAGGTTAGTGAAGTTGACTTGTATTCTTCACTTTCTGTTTACCTTTTTCACCGTGTCCATGTTTGTTGGCCATTTGGGGTATTTCACTTCTCTGATGAATTTTGCCGCTAGTAGTTTTTGTACTTCTTCTCTCTGGAGTTCTCGCACAAACACCCTCTTCTTCTATTTTACAAGGTTGCAACTGCGATTTACCATCAATTTGTGTGATTACCGAGGGGTGTATTTCTGGCATGTCTTCAAGCAACCACACGAAGATGTTAGAGTGTCGTCACAAGTATTCAATTATGGCCTCATGAAGAGGAGTTGGAAGGTAGGCTCTGATTTGGATAGTCTAGCCAGAATCATATGTGATCTGGAACCAACCACCTCTTCACCTGGCTTAGGTTTGGGAAACTGTTCGATGTTGTCTTTGAATTCCATAATATCTATAGTAAGATTATTCCTTTCCTTCTCCAATACGGAGACGCTTTGGGGATTAAGATCACAAGTGAATATTGCAATGCCTAGAGGCATTCTGAACTTGATTTTCATATATTTAGCTGTCAGCAAACCTTCTAGATCATTTGGATCAGGACGGCCCAAGATAGAATTGTATAGGGATGGCAGCTTGACTATACTAAAGGTGGTCATGGTGGTAGCATGGTTGGAGGGTTATCCCTAGAGTTATAGGAAGCAAAAATAGTACCCTCGGAGTATAGCCACTCATTCGAAAGTCCTTTCAAAAGCCCAATAAAAGGTTGAAGATGCACTTGATGAAGCCCATTTGGCAAAAGGCATCCCAATAGATGAGATGGCAGTCTACTTCTTGGACAAATATAACTCACTTCACGATGTACTAGTTTATTTTGGCGGGATGATCAGGGGTTGTGTCAACTTGAGTCAATCCCTTCTAAAACGTCATCATCGAAGCCAATAGTAGAAACAGAGCATGAATTTCTTTAAGCTAATCAATTAGTCATTCTCACGAATGGCACCAATCTATTGAAGCCAAATTTGACTCTATAGTAAAATGTCTTTTTGGCTCTAATGGTAAATAGTGATGTTGGTCTCATGGGTTGAGGACAAAACCTACAAAAAACCTACTAAAGGTGGCTCTAGCAGAGGAAATTCCAATGCTTAAGTCATAAAGAGGATAAGGGGAATGAAATACTGAAAGAGGTTAAGTGCTATGTATTCTTTGTGTACTATATGTAGAGTTAAGTATGCGTACTTGGCAAGTTGTTTTTGTATAGTATATATAACATATATAGCAAGTCTCATATGCATTTAGAGATGTAGAAACCCTACTTATCTTGTGGAAAGATCATTGAAAATCTTCCGAGATTGTAGAAAATATAGTAATAGACTTCCTATAGATTCGGAGTCTACTATCTCATTATTTATGGTCTCTTTCCAAAGTATAGTATCTGCAAAAGAAAATTTTCTTTTAAAGTTATTGATTTTTCAATATTGTATACAAAATAGCAAAAACCAATTTTTTTTATTATACCAATTTTTCTTCTCCTATATTTAAAAGTATTTTTCTTATAATTTTTTAAACCTTGAATTGAAAAAATATTTTCTTGATTTTGTAAACCAGAATTAGAAATGGAGTTTTTAAAATTATTTTGTAAACTAATATTGTCTCACTATTTTTGAATTTGTAAGGAAATTTTTTTCATGAAAAATAACATCAACTTATTTAAAAATTACATTATTTTCAATATTAAGAAACCTATAGACTGTATTTTTTTTTCATAGCCCAAAAAATTACGAGTGGTAGCCCATCTAACATATGTCAAATAACTCCCAACTAAATATCCCAAATTAGTCTTATACCCTTTCCACGACTTGTAAGGAGTTATTTTTGTATTTTAATATGATACATGATTCAACACACGGTATGCTGTCAAAATAGTTTTACTCGATAAATTTTTTGACACACATGAATCAATCGACATGATATTGTATTTTTTCTTTCAGCCATGCCATTTGATGCAGATGAAAATGGAAGTGTGGTTTTATGAATTATTTTTAAAAACTGAATATATAAGTTGAATTCATAAGATTTATACTCATGATCTCTATCATTTCAAATTTTTTTTTTTTAATCTTTTTACCAAATTGATTATCAACTTCAAGGAGATAAGATTTAAAAGTCTCAAATACATCTCTTTTTGTTTTAACATTTTTGTAAAATCGTTTTATGATTTTCGTTTTCCTACAAGTTTTATATTTTTCAAAATTTTTTTTTAGTCTTGAAATTAATCTTAACTTAGTCATCACTCACATATCTAGAATTAATATAACACAAACAAGTATACCAAAAATTAATTCAAGAGAATATATATGCAAAAATGTTGCAAAATTTTTTTTAATATTCAATTTAAACATTCTATCATAAGCATAGTAATTACCAACAAAATTTTTCTTTTCTTAAAATCACATATTGACCAAACTTTATAGTCTATTTGAAGTCGGGCTTGTTGAAAAGGAAACTTGACATAATATTCTCTCTTCTAGAAGGTGCAAACATCACATCCTTTAAAAATAACACACGCCTAGATGTAAATTTCATTTCAACCTTACCATTGCTCAAAGCATGAATTGTGTGAGAATCACCAAATGTGATAGTCTTGGATTCTTTATATGGCGTATATTTTTAAACTATCCATTGTCAAAACAAATATGCTTATTGGTACCAGAATTTATCCACCACCTTTTAAAAATTTTCACTAGAAATATGTCTATCACCAAAGTCATAAATGGTTTTTGGTAGTCTTAGCTTGAGTTAGAGCCTCATATTTTTTAAATTTGCAAATTCGAGCAATATGCCCACTCTTGCAATAAACATTACACACACTTGGCTTTTTATAAGAAGGGTGGTCATGGTTCTTGTTTTTATGATAGAAAATTTTCTTTTTATTGTAAGGTCTACTATATTTATTTCCAAAATTGTTATTTGACTTCAGATATGTGTTTCGAGATTTATTGGATAAACTAT
Organism: Dillenia suffruticosa; assembly: GCA_033439265.1. Classification (NCBI taxonomy): domain Eukaryota; kingdom Viridiplantae; phylum Streptophyta; class Magnoliopsida; order Dilleniales; family Dilleniaceae; genus Dillenia; species Dillenia suffruticosa. The sequence continues at coordinate 17,892,111 of JAVTVX010000015.1, read as the reverse complement.
TTGAAAATATGATATTTATCTTAGTGGAGTCCATATTTATATCTTGAACTATTGCATCTTGGTCTCTTGTCTCCTCCTTCATATGAATAAGTGTGATTAAATCCTCCAAAGTGATGTCTTTCTATTTGTAATGCAAGGTCTTTTGAAATTCTCTCCAAGTTGGTGGCAACTTGTCTATGATTCTAAAAATTATCAAGTTGTCATCAAAGTTTACTATTTCATATTGTATCTCATGAGCAATCATTTGAAAGTCTAGCATTTGGTCTGCTATAAATTCTCTATCTGTCATTTGGTAGTGAAAGAAGCAACTAGCTGCAAATTTCTTTGCACCGACTTGTTTGCTCCGGCTTGTTCGGTATTACACTTGAGTTGTAAAGGCTCCCATATATATATATTTTTTGCAATTGGGTAAATATGTTCATAGTAGTCATAAAATTGAATAGAAAGGTATTTCAAACGAAAGTAGTGACAATTATGCTCATCTATTTCATATTATGTACATTTCTCTGAGTGTTCAATTTGTTCATTATCAAACATGCCTTCAATGTTCTCCATGTTGGTATTCTTTTTGGTGTAAATATAAACCACCTTGAGAGGGTTAAAGTAGAATAATACTTTTCCTTTCTATCTTCTAAAGTAAGCATCGTGAAACTTGAAGGAGATGTTGAGATCTTTAGTTTGGTTGATAGATTTTTCTTGTGCAATTTCCATAACAAATTTCCTTTAAAATGTTAGTAAACAAAGTAATAAAAAATAGTTTTATTACAAAGTGTAAAGAAATTGCATAGAACCACATAATGAGATGCAAATATTACTCCCTCTTTAAGGAGATTCAAACCTTCTATGATAGGCAAAACTTAAGAACCAGTGTAGAAAATTTTACTTGACTCAGATACAATTGTCCAATAATTTGTTGTTTGGTTCAAAATAATTCTGCACATATATTCAAATCCAAAACTCCACAGAAAAACACATTTTTTTTTACTAATACTCTCTCTAAAATATTTGTAAAATTAGATGTGTTAAAAAAATAAAAATGCCATTTTTATTTATAAGTGAACAAAATTTTTATCTCATTAAGTAGAATATTAGTGGTAGAGAAAATTATAACCACCTCTCACCCTATTAGTATGCAATTTATACCCCCACCACTCCCACTATTCCATGAGTTATACTCTATTACTCAATATTACAAGTATCTATTAATAACTCACTCCATTACTCAATACGAAAAGTGTTAATTAATAACTTACATATAAATTAAAACACAAGCAACCGAAAAAAAAAAATTATATCCCAAAAATACAAAATATGGTCAACTTCTTTCGAAACTCAAAATTATGATTTGTAATCATAGATGAAAAATTAAAACTTTGATGGAAAGAAGTATGTGATTTTAAATTTAAAATCATTTTTAAAATATTAAAAATTAGGCTTTGAAAATAAAGCTTTGTTATTGGATTAGAGTTATCTAACTTCCATAAATTTTATAAGTTGGTATTTTTAAACTTTAAAAATTTTTAACATATTCTTTTATGCATTTGTATATAATTATACAATTATATAATTATATTTTATAGTATTTTAATGATCAAATGATTACATCATTGTTTGACCATAGTCGAACTATTAAACAATAAATCAGTAGTGTGGCCCGTTCAATGACCGATTTGGTTTTTTAAACATTGCTTAAAATTTTATTTGGTTAGATTCAAGAGTCAACCCTAGTTTTCTATCAATCTCTAAGGTCATAATTAATCTTAACATACATATTGTTATAGATGGATTTAAACTCTACAGATAACTACTCCTTTGACCTAAGAGTGGAATCAATGTTGATGAAGTTCCTCGCTCGTTATGGAGAATTAAACCTATAAAAGACCGTCGGGGGTTGTTTCGATGGAGAAAAATTCGACACTCAAATCAGAAGAGACTATTTCAAGAAATAGAGAAACAGACAGAGGAGATTGTGTCCTTACCCTCTATTATTCTTGTGTGCTCTATGTAGGGTTTCAGAACATACCTTATGGATCATCTCTACCTTTATATATATCATGCCTATATGGCAAATCTTGTAGATCTTTTGGGGTGCAGAAACCTTAGTTTTCTTATAGAAAGATCGTATGAGATCATCCAAGATTGCAGGAATAATGAATATGGACTTCTATCCATTAGGACTCTTCTTTTATAGGAAAGACTTTGGTTGTCATGGGCACTTATTTCCTTATGAGCGAGATTAAAATAGGTTTGAATCGAACTAGGAAAGTATTGGAATTTGTTAAAGATTTTCTTCTTTATTGGATAATCACATTTTAGATTCATCACGTAATAAAAACTACTTCCATAGTTACTTGGTGAGGCACGGGAAAAACATTAGGAGTAGAGAGTCAAGAGCTAAGATGATTGAAGGGTCGGGAGAGCTGAGGAACCAAGGGGGAGTCGATAAGCCAGGTCCATCTGGTGATGGCCAAGGAATAGCTTGTCTTCTATGGACCTGACTGTAGCTTGGTAGGCCCAGTAAAGTCTGGACTCCCATGATCATGGGCTATCAAACTCGATATTATCATTTACCCCCCACTTCTAATATAAGTTCAAGGAAAGGGTATTAGAAGTAGAGCAAATGCTGTGGTAATTAGGAAATTTGAAAGGACACGAAGTATTATGGGTGAGTGAAAAGGGCGTAATGGGAAGCATTAGAGATGGAATGTGGTTAATAAATACATAATGTTTCTCTGCTTTTCTGGGGATTTGATGATATAGTTTCCATCCTTAAGCTATATATATCATAATGAGAGGTTAGCTTTAATATGGTCATTTGTGAGAAAAGAGTGAGGGAAAGAGATGTGCTTTCTAGGGGTTCGAAATTTGAAAGGAATTTTCTCTTTTCTATGGATTAGGCATCCAAAAGAGTTATGGCGACCAAAGCCATAGGTACAAGGCTTCGTCAGTGAAGGAGTCATAGGTATAAGGTTTCATCATGACAGTAGGAAAGTCATAGCCTACTGTTATGATGAGCTTGTACCGAAGTGTTCCATTTGGCTTCTTGCAGCTCATCATTTCTCTTATGCTCTTTTGTTATTATGACTTGGTTCAATGATCTACAAGGGCCATTTTTACTTTTTCCTCCCAACTTCTATTTAGCATCTAGCTAGTTTTCTAGTTTTAATATCTTACTGGGTGCTAAACTGGAGTTGTTCAACCTGCAGTCATACTTGCAAGGGTGTTCAGAAAGCACTAGATAACTTCTCAAAAGGGAGGCCAAGGTATAATTAGGGAGCTAATTCATTTGGAAAGGCCGAGGTATAAACTCCTTCGAATTGTATTTTTTGATTCTGCCCTTTTTCTATGTGATTTTTCTTTGACGTAATCCAGTCACAATGGCTCCCATAGGCCGAGGGGCCAGAGTAACTCTTTGTTATTGTTGGTGTAAGTATGGAACCCTTACTGTAACACCAACACCTCGGTATGCTCACTATTGTACTCCTCTCCATTTTATATATGCTATTACTTGCATCCCTATGTAGAAAATCTACTATGAAATTTTTCTGCTAAAACCGTCCCCGAATATATTAAATTAGGCCTAATACGAGATTTTGGGTCTAACTTGAAACTATAAAAATTTTTTGGGTCAAAATGAAATTTTTATAAGTGAAGGGACTCATTTGCAATGAACAAAAATTAAAAGTGACTTGGCAATTGTTCTTCCTCTCCAAAACCGTGACAAGCAAGGAAGAAAAGTGTGGGATAAGTGAGGTGGCACGAGAGAGAGAGAGAAGAAATTTTGGATTTTTGAAAATTAATCCAAGGGTGGAGATTGAATAGAAATGAGATGAATTAATGTGAGCCCTTGGATCATGGTAGTTGGGAGACAAGCATTTAATGAAGACATGTGCTTGTAGTGAGAGAAAATGTGTTTGTAGTGTGAGAAAGAGGATTGTTGTGTGAAGGAAGAGAGAGAACGTAGGAGAGAGAAAGAGTGAATTGTATGTGACCAAATAATCCAATGGTTAGAAATTTATCTTGAAAAGTTGGATGGTTAGGATTGCATGATGAATGACATAAAACCAACACTTAGGCCATCGTGTTTCTTCCAAACCGTGAGAGTGTCCAAGGCAAAGAAGCAAACCCTCCATTTCTCCTCTCCATGGCCATGAGTTCAATGTAAGGGAAGTCCAAATTTTTCTTCTACACTACCCAAATATTTTTACATAAATCAATTCCTCTCAAACCCATTTACAACATATCAAAAAATTGAAGCAAGAGAAGGAGTTTTAGATAGTGGAGATTTAAGGGAACCAAGAGTAAATCCATTGAAGAAAGGTAGGATTTCTTTAAACTTTTCTTTGAAATTTTGGTGTAATTTCATTACACTCCAACCCTAACATAACATATTTAAATTTGGAGTCAAAAGGATATGTCTATCTTGGTGAACTTGGATTGGCCGTGAGCAAGGAACAAGAAGGAGAGAAAAGTCTTGTGAAGAAAAAACTTGGTTCGTCTTGAAACATCCAATTTTTAGGTAAGAAAAATTCTGCACTTGCTGAATTTTTGAGGACATTGTTGGAATGTGTTATTATGATGTTTTTAACACATTTTCATAACCTAGAGTCTAGGAGGAACCCAATGAAGCATGAGGGATAAGAATTTTTATGTGTTGAATTTGTCTTTCATTGTGGTGATTTAAGTATGCAGAAAATTGAACTTTGTGTGGCCGAAAATGTGGAGGAAAAAATGTGTTGTAGTGTGCTAAAATTTTCCTGCATTGTTGCACAATTTGTGTGCTGAATTTTACGTCAAAGTTACGAAAATTGTGTGAGGTTGTTGATTTAAATTGATATGAGAAATGAGTATGTAATTTGATTGTGTTTGGCTAAGAAATTAGATGTGAAGAAGATGCATTAGTAAGCTGGAAAATTTTCTGCATTATTGTGACTTTTGTGTGCTGCTTTTTTAATGAAGTATTATGAACATGAGGTTTGATGATCTGAAATTGAAAGAGGAAGGAAAGATTTGATGTAAACATTGAAAACTTTAAATTTCTACAAAACAAGGCAAACTGACCAGACTATAGTTTTTCTGTAATAACTTTTTCGGTACAAATGCAAATAGAGTAAGATCTTTTGTATATGAAACTAGACTTCCGTAGCTTTAAAATGAGATATGATTCGTTTAATTTTGAAGAGAATTGGATTTTTAGTGATTTTTCAAAGTTAGATGTTCTGCAGAGAAATATCAAGTTCTGTCCTGTTCTGGCTGTGGAATTTTTCTCAATTTTGAGGTGTCTTCTGGTCTGAATCAAACTGAGTCCTAGCAATACAATTTGTAGATCTATGTCTTATCTTTAATTTGAGATAAGAATCATGTGATTTGGATATTTGTGGTGGAAGTTACAGTCTATTTTCCATGACTGCGCAGATTGGAAATTTCACAGTCAAGTTCACTTAGAATAAATTTCTGTCTTTGTATAATTGAGTTAGACATAAGCTAGAAAAGAAAAGAATTGAAGTTTTATAGTTAGTATGGGTGTATTAGGCATGGTGACAAATTGTATCCTAGTTTGGTAAGTGATTTGGAATATAAAGAGTGTGTATGAGCATATATTTTGTATTGCTATTGTAGTGGTACACTAATGATCGATCGAGGGAAGCATATTTTTGACACGTTGTGGTATTCTTAGGAGTGCCATACCCTCCCGTATATTGTGAGTAGGACTATAAACATTGTGTTATTGATTTAACAAATCCATGTTTTTATAGCTTTTCAAATGACATGGTTTATGATGTATGTGAAAGCATAAAATTGATATATTTTTACAAATGTTCTTTGTGATCATTGGAGTGTCTCAATGGTTTGTTTAAATGATATGTATCTGTGAAATTTGTTTTGAAATGACATTATGCCACTTTTGAGAACTTGACATGATTTATGTATTTCCATTTACATTGGCACATTGATTGACTTGGTTTTGATGAATTGATATGGGCCAAATTTGTTTACTTGTGATGCGTGGGTCGGATGCCCATTTGTGATACGATGATGTGATGATGTGATGATATCCATGATGGACTTTCATAGCTACGAAGGGCTTTGGCAGTGGCACTGTCCGGATTTTTTTTTGTAGGAGGTATCCCCTAAACGCCATATGTATAGTTGTGGCTAGATGAACTATATAGGGGAGGACGTGTGTACGCCACTGTCTAGCTCTAGATAGATTCTATACATGATTTATATTGTTGTGCTTGATACTATTGAGGCTCATAGCCAACATTGGGGAAGAGAGCTTGATTTGTTTTATACATGCACAAAAACCACCGATGCGCCCGTCATTGGTCGCGGTAGACCATTACAGGGAATATTTTATTGGCGAGCTCTATATGATTTTGAAATGTTGACGGATGCCTATATTGATACTACGATATATCACATATGATTCATGATTTGTAAAATTTTAATGGTTGTTCATAATCCCATCGTATTTTAAATTATGTTTTGACACTCCGTGCTCACACATATAATTGATAATATATTGTCGATCCCCTCACTCACTAAGTATTTCTCCATAAATACTCACCCCTCATTTCCATGATTTCAGATACAGATTGGCAGGGAGACGTGTCGAGGGACATTTCGACACACTTGATATACTTTTGGAGATATCGGACTTTGGGTATGGATAACCATTTTTCCGCGATAGACTTGATGATATATTTATTTGAGATCTATAGAATGACTATTGTACATTTATTTGGGAAGACTGTATTTATGTTATGTAAATATAATTTGAAACTCTCAAGTTGTTATTTATTCATGCATTAAGGCAAAATGTTACATTTTAAAATTATTTTTTTAATTGGAAATATGTTTTTGAGGTAAAGCAGCTTTTAAACAGATTGTACAGATTGATTTGATAGCCTTGCAGTATCCTGATATATGGGGAGGTTATGCCCGTATATCGAGATATGCCGCATTTGTCGCATGCTCAATCCGAGGGTCAAGGAATAACAATTCGGTTGGTATCGGAGCCCAGGTTGAGAGCTATGTTTTATGAAAAGAGTTTTGAAAATATTCCCAAGTACATTTTCAAAAGTTCTCAATGTATATGAGAGTTTCATACAGTCATGAGATCCCATTACATGGTTTTAGACGTATGAGATTCTTTCATTTTAGGAGGTTAGATACTGTTCGTATCTAACCTAGCATATCTTCCCCATTGGTTCATAAAACGATGACTTCATTCATTTTAAGGGGTTAGTTACTTATTAACTAAACTTAATTCTTGAAGCGTGACTAATGCAATTTATTCCTTGCAGAACTATGACTACTAGGAGGCGCACTAGGTTTGTACCTCTGAGCCACTCCCTGAGCCACTTACCGAGCTGCCTATTGTACCTGAGGCTACATCCTCATTTCATGCACCTCCTCCGATGCCTCCTCAGCTAGCTACGACATCCGTGGTTCCACCACCTACACTTGATGCATTTAGACAGGTGTACAAGTGGTACAGTTCACACGAGGTTCAATTGCCACCCCCACCACCATCGATGGCCACGCCGACTCCAGCGGCAATATCTACCTCTATAGCACCAGATCCTCCACCGGTAGCCGGTCCTCCTTCAGTATCAGGTCCGAGTGATACTACCTCCAACAGGACCCGTCAGATCCTGAAAGATTTAGGATTAAGGGAGGAGTATAGGTTGCGGGTAGCAGAGAAACTGTTAGATGGTGATACCCTCACTTGGTGGGAGGCCATTTGTATTGTGCTACCGAACCACTACGGTGAGAGGACTTCCTGAAGGAGTTTGACCGCAGGTACTCTCCAAATTTCAATAGGACCGAAAGAGGACAGAGTTCCTTCACCTGGACAGGGGACTAGATCGGTTGCAGAGTATGAGACTGAGATGAGAAGACTAGTAGCCTTTGTCCCCGATTTAGCTACGCCGAAGCAACTAAGGTTCAAGTTTGAGGACGGCCTCAACTTGAACATTAAGAGGTACATAACAGTCATACCCAATTTCTCCTTTGCAGAGATTGTTGATTCAGCTTACTGCACGGAAGAGATTGTCTGCACCGAGAGTGGCAGAGGGAGAGTAGAGAGCAGAAGAAGAAGAGGGTCGATTCGCAGACGAGTCAGAGTTCAAAGAAGGGTAGGACTTCCAGTTTTTATGGAGGCCCCTCTCCTTTCTGACCAGCACACCACGGACAGGGATCACGTCCCCAAGGGTTTGGAGCACCAACCCCCAGTGCTGCGAGTCAGTTCATTATCTAGCGGCACCCTTCTTGCCATAGATATGGCAGACACCATGCTCCAAGAGCTTGCAGGGCGCCTATCACGTGCTTCCAGTGTGGGAAGACGGGACATATCAAGAGCTCGTGCCCTGATTTAGGATTTGGAGATCAGGTGACCATGAGTCGATTGAGCGGACCGCAAGTAGGACAACAAGGAGCACCTGCGCATTCGAGTCACACTGCCAGTTGGCCTCTTGCCTTAATAGCACAGAACAAAGGGTATGGTTAGAAATAGATAAATAGAGGTAAAGTTTCTCACTGATGATAGGCTAGGAGAGTAGTGGGGTTGATGAAAGATACTCTTTGAGCTTATCAAAAGTAATTTGACATTTAGATGTCCTTCTAAATTTTTGGGACTTCTTTAAAGTGCTGAAGAAGGGTTTATATTTATCTCCAACTTTTGACATGAATCGACTCAAGGTTGCAACCGCATGTGAGACACTATATCTCCTTCAGTGTTTTAGGTGGCGCCATGTCCATGATGACTTGGATCTTCTTTAGGTTGGGCTCGATCCCTCGGTTTGTGATTAAAAAACCTAGGAACTTATCCGATGTAATCCCAAAAGTATATTTTGCTTGCTTTAGCTTCATGTTGTAACATTCCAACATTCGGAATGTTTCCTTCAGGTTTGTTACGTGACATTCTGGGTTTGTACTCTTGACAAGCATGTCGTTCACATAGGCTTCCATGCTCATTGAAGACTTTGTTGACCAATCATTGAAAGGTTGTTCTCGTGTTTTTTAAGCTAAAATACATGACTTTGTAGTAGTAAGTACCGAATTCCATAATGAAGTTCATCTTCTCTTCATCCTCCAAGGCCATAGGCATTTGATTATAACCATAATAGACATTCGTAAAACTTAAAAGCTGATGACCTGAAGAGTTGTTTACAAGTTTATCAATGTTAGGAAGCGGATAACTATCCTTTGGACAAACTTTGTTGAGATCGGTAAAGTCAACTCATATTCTCCACTTGCTATTTGCCTTCTTTACCATGATTACATTGGCCAACCATTTGGAATACTTTGCTTCCCTGATAAAGCCTACTGTTAGAAGTTTCTAGATCTCTTCTTGTATTGCTCATTGATGTTCTAGCACAAATACCATTTTCTTTTGTTTTTATAGGCTTGCATCTCAAGTCTACAGTCAGCTTATAGATAATTGCCAAAGGGTGGATTCCTGCATGTCTTCTGGTAACCATGCAAAGACTTTAGAATGGTGACAGAGGCATTTATTATGGCTTTGCGCAATGGTAACGATAAGTGAGCTCCAACTTGAACAGTTTGCTAGGGATGTTGGTGATTGGGATCTCGACTACCTCCATGTTAGGTTGTGGTTTATCTATTTGTGCAATATCGTCTCTGAATTCTACCATTTTTATTGAGAGGTTCTCTCTAATTCCTTCAGATGAAGATATAGGATCGGGAAAAGGTTCACAATTGAGAGTCGCGATACCCTGTCATTCTGAATCTAATCTTCATGTGTCTGGTGCTTGGCAAAGCCTCTAGGCTATTTAAACTAGGTGGCCTAGGATAACGTTGTAGAGGGACGAGGATTTTATCACGCTAAATGTGGTTACAGTGGTAGATGATTTAAGAGTGTCCCCAGAGTTATGGGGAGTGTAATAATACCTTTTGAGTATAGCGATTTGCCGGAGAGTCCTTTTATAGGAGTCATCTTGGGTTGTAGATTTGTAGGGATGAAACTCATCTATTGAAAAGTATCCTAATAAGGAAGATCACGATCTGCTCCTTGATCAATGAGAACCCTCCTCAAGATGTATAGACTTATTTTGGTTATGATGACTAGTGGATCATGGCGGTCTAAGGCATCCATGTCATCAAAACCAATTGATGGTCTCTTGCTCTTTTGCGATATGGTGGCAATGATGATAAAAAATCGGGCATGAAATGAGTCTCTTCCTGGTCTTTCCCTACCGACGGCGCCTATCTGTTGAAAGTGGGTTTAGACTCTACAGATAACTGCTCCTTCAACCTGAGAGTGGAATCGATGTTAATGAAGTTCTTCAGTCATTATGGAGAATTAAACTTACAAAAGACCATCGGGATTTGGTCTGGTGGAGAAGATTCCGACACTTAAGTCAGAAGGGGCCGTTTGAAGAAAGAGAGAAAAAAGTTAAGAAGAGCTATGTACTTGCCCTCTATCATTCTTGTGTAGGGTTTCAGAACAAACATGGTGGATCGTCTTTGCCTCTATATATGTCATGATTGATCTTTTTGGGTGCAAAAATGCTAATTTTTTTTGTGGAGAGATCGTATGAAATCTTCTGATATTGTAGGAATAATGAATGTAGACTTTTATGGATTAGGAGTCTTCTTTTTTTAAAAGACTTTGATTGGCGTGGGCACTTATTTCCTTATTGAGCGATACTGCAATATGTTTGTATGGAGTAGGAAAGTATTGTAATCTATTAAAGATTTATTTTTATAGAATAATCATATTTTAAACTCATCACATAATAGAAACTACTTCTGTAGTTACTAGATGAGGCGGGGGAAAAACATTAGGGGCAGAGAGTTGAGAGCTAAGATAACTGAAGAGTCAGTTTGGCAATGGTTGAGGACTAGGTTGGTCTTCTATGGACCTAATTGTGGCCCGGTAGGCCCAACAAAGTCTGGACTCCTATGATCATAGGCTGTCAAGTCTAGTATCATCACATATATGTAAATCTATGAATATTATAAACTTAAAATATGATAATAGAATAAAATGTGTGATTTTTTTTTTTTGAAGTGTTATTTTAATTTTGGGTCTTGGGGGATTCCAATGCTCTCTCCCTCTAAACAAGAACAAAATCAACTTTTCCGATCTTTCTAATATATAATTTAATTTTTGAATTTTTGTTTGTCTCTCCCTTCATTTTCTCTAAAATTTATTTAACTTTTCCATCTTTTTTTCTTTTTCTCTTCAAAAGATATTTACTTTTTCAATTCTTTCTCTCTCAAAGAAATATTTTAGTTTCATCTTTCTCTCTCTTTCCGTTCGTAACAAAATAATCGAATTTTCAGCGTTCTTTTATTTTAGGCCTCTTTGTTTCTTTGTTTGTGGCATTACAATATTTATTTATAAATAACCATTATTCGAAATAAAATACTATTGAATTATAAAAATTCCAACAGCATTTGAGTTGTGCTCCCAGTTGGACCGGTCCAGTCCGGTCCAGCTCCAGAACACAGTGTCACAACTTGCTGTGTAGTGCACGTCCACCTAAGTATTCAAAATCGTTATCATCTCTGCTAATGCAAATCCATATGATAGCTTGAAATCCATCATAAGTTTTTCAACATCTTGAAAATAGGTGTTCAAAAATTAATATTATACATTAAAAAATTATATCTTGAATACGATATTTAAACATGCATTGAACCATTTATAGTTAATATTATATATTAAATCATCGGCGTTTTAAGAGTTTTGTATCTGAAAATTTAATTCGACTCGAATCAAATTTAATTAAATTTAATACGATTATCGAGTATACATAATTTATAAAAAAATATTTAAATATGCATAGTTAATTATAATTTTTTATTTTTTTTCTTAATAAATGAAATTTACTTTTATTCGTGTTGTAATGCGAATAGCAGCAAAGTAACGATAATAATGTTTGATGGAGCATCAAGGGTGGAAGGATACAAGGCGGCCGCCCCAAAAATTTTAAGAAAAAAATTTAATATTCATAAATATTTGTCCCCAAAAAAATTATAACTTTGACCCTTTTCGAGTTATAATAGAAAGATATTTACTCCATCAAAGTACTATTTTATTAAAAGATGATGTAATATTAATTTTTTTGGTTATTTTATGAACTACCAGTAAAATAGTAAACTTAACTTAAAAATTTTGTCTTTTGTTAGTTTGTTTAAAATTTAAAATTTAAAATTTAAAATTGTCATTTGATTAATTATAATTAATAGTAAATTTTAAATATTAAAATTATAATTTGTAATCATATAAATGATACATAATATATTTACATAAAGAGGTATATCAGACACCGTTACTTAAAAATCATTATAAAGGTTTTAATAATTTGATCGATTTGAATAAGTAAAACGTAAATCAAATTGAATTATCATTTTTTTGGTTTATTAATTTTGATTATAATTTTGAGAATTATACGATCGAATTCAATCTTCATTACTTTGACCGAATGTTTATCCCAAGTGCTAATAATAGTAAAATAATGATAATAATACGTCGCGGGCCCACGTGGTGGAAGGAGATGAGGCGGCCGTCACAAAATTTTAAGAGAGAAATTTTATATTCCCAAACGTCTGTTTCATCAAAAAATGATAGTTTCGTCTCTTATAAATTATAAGTAAATATAACGCCATTCGAAGCTCACCTCTCTCTCTCTCTCTCTCTCTCCACTTGCGGTTTCTATGTAAGTTCATCATATCCATCTCCCTTATAATATTAAAATAATGACAATAATACTTTGCGGGCCAGGAGAGGAGGCGGCCGTCCTAAAATTTTAAGAGAGAAATTTTATATTCCCAAATGCTTGTTTCATCGAAAAATTATAGTTTAGTCTCTTTTAAATTATAAGTTAAAATGTACATCATATTTTATCCCCCTTCCACAGTACTGCTAGGGTTCGTATCCTCGACCACAGCTCAACCCGCTTCGGTTGGGACAAAGCCTCGCTTCCGATGTGGGTGTCGGGTGTTGTGCCAACCCCAACAAGGGCACTCATATCTCCCCTCGTCATTCATCAAACCCAAATTTTGGTGATGGCAGGTCCATTGTGTGGTTTGGGCAGTAGATAAATTAACAAAATTCCTGTTTTATGGCAAACATTCCCTCAAAGCACATTTATGCTTGCAACGAGTGCAAGACAACAAAATTCCATACGCACAGAGTGACGCAAATGTTGCTGCTTAAAAAAATTGTATGGCCCTTTAACATTGTGGAAAGGGACAAACGAAAAAGAAGTCATAAACAAAGCTAATGTTCGGTCGCCACTTGACCATTTAGACAGAATGATCTCCCTCTTAGCCTTTGTCTTTCCTATAATTATTACATTTGGTCCTAATTTATTGAAAATAGCCACTCCATGGTTCAAGCAGCCTCTACAGCTCATATTACCTTCGATTCCTATAAAATAGCACATGCTTGAGATGCACTTTACAAATATCAAACATCAAATACTAGACTTGAAAATCATTGTCTCTTGCAAATAAATGAGTGAGAGAGAGAGAGAGAGCACTCCAATAATGAATAATGTAGAAGAGAACAAAAATGTGAAAGAGCTGAAGACTAGAAGAGAGATTGTTACGCCTGAAAGGATTAAGCTTTTGCTAGCATTATTGACTCTTCAACTGTGCTTTGTGTGCAATCACATCATCACAAGAGTTGCGCTTCTTAATGTTGAATTCAGCAAGATTGTTTTCTTAGTTTATAGGAACATTCTTGCACTGCTTTTGCTCGGACCTTGTGCTTATTTCTTTGAAAAGTGAGTCCTTTATACAATTCTTCAATTTGCTTTGCTAAACAGATCGGTAACATTTTCTCCTTTTTGGTTCAAATTCCTTTTTCTCAGGAATGACAGAAAACCTCTTACTTTCTCTTTGCTTCTTCAGATTTTCTTTATTGCAGTTTTTGGGTAAGAAACATGACCCGCATAAATTACTATCAGCTTTCTTTATCCCTCTTGTTTTAACAATGGTGTTATTTATTTTTGTGGTTATCAGGGTTACGGCAAACCAAGTCTTGTACCTACTAGGCTTATATTATGCCACCCCAACTTTTGCATCTGCAATGCAAAACTCAATTCCTGCAATCACTTTTGCCATTGCCGCTGCAATAGGGTAATAGTAGCTCTTCGTAATTCTTCAGTTTTGATTCCTTTTTCTTTCATTTTGTAATAAAATCTTCTATATGTGCTGCATTTTTTACAATCTTTTTTCTTGTCCAGACTAGAGAAAGTCAATATATTAAGGAGAGATGGATTGGCAAAAATTCTAGGCACTATTGCAGCTATAGGGGGTGCTACTATCATGACTCTTTACAAAGGCATGCCTCTTCTGCAAGGAATTTCTTTGAAGGAAGACATGTCTTCATCGATGCAGAACTTCACATTAGGTTGTTTATACCTCCTTGCACAATGCTTGTCATGGGGTGCTTGGTTAAACCTCCAGGTCAACCTTCAACATTACCATTTCAGTTTTATCTTTTTCGATCCATAATTTAGGCATGACAAGTTCATTTGATGCTATAAAAGCCAATGACCCTTTTACTTGTCATCCATAATTTGTGCTGGTTAGTTTGTTGATAGCTCTTGAACTTGTCCATAAGATTGAGATTGACCCTTAAAACATTAGTTTGTTCAATATGGTCCACGAACTTGTTGTTTTGGTTCAATCCTTAAGAGTGAATGGAGTTGACTTTGCCATTAAGATGCATGCCAGGAAGCATAAGTCTAGCATTAACAGGTGGTCCTAATTGAAAAAACCAACAAGTTCATGGAGACTAAATTGACCATTTTAAACTAAGTTCAAGTCAATTTTAATCTCATATTTGAAAATTGCACGTTTAACTTGAGAATCAAAATTTTGTAGGCTGTTGTGCTGAAAAAATATCCTGCAAAACTTTCAATCACTGCAATGTCATGCTTCATTGGATTGATCCAAATCACAGCAATAGCTGCCATAGTTGAAACTGATCCGGAGCAATGGAAAATCAAATCAATAGAAGAGCTTACTGCAATTCTATACACAGTAAAGTCTTCTATATCCTCAATATATATATATTTTGATTGTTATACTAGTTGTGTGTGTCTCATGATTTCCAAACTGCTCTTCTTGTTTTGAAGGGAATTGTGACATCTGGATTTGTATTTACTGTGCAAACATGGTGCATTCAAAAAGGAGGCCCTGTGCTTGTAGCTGTCGTTCAGCCATTCCAGACTGTTCTTGTTGCTTTTGTGGCATCTCTGCTTCTCGGCGATCAACTTTATACTGGAGGGTAAATTTTCAAATGACAAAAGGACTATGGAAAAATAGGTTCAAATTATCTGAATTTTCTTCTAATTAATGCTGCATGCAGGATCATCGGTGCAGTTCTTGTGGTGTTTGGTCTTTACTCGGTTTTATGGGGAAAAGTGCAGGAGAGAAAATTGGCAAGCCAAAGGAATGAAGAGGCATTGACTAGGCATTTGCTTGATGATCAAAGCAAAGAGGAAGTACATTTAGCAGGTGGCATACCATGAGAGAAAGTGTAAGCAAGGGATGCTCCATTTCATTTAAGCTAGATTTCCATTCCATGAGGTAGTAATATGAACTTGAGTGTGTGTCTGTTGGTGTTTATTGTGGGGGTTTCCCTCCTTACTCCTAAGGGAGGATAACCCATGTTGGAAATTTGCTTCTTGGGACAAAATTGTTGTCACAAGCTCAAATTAAGACCACTTCGGAGGATGTCTTGTCAAAAACAATAGGTTTGTGTTGTCTATGCTCTCTGTGCATTTAATTTGCATGATTTGGGGAAAAAAAGTGTTAAAGAGAATGATTGTAATATCCACAGTCGACTCTATGGTATATGCTTATGATCATGAACATAATAGTTTATATCTCATATTAATTATACAAATTAAAAATGGGGTTTTGAGATTTATACCAATTTTCCTGCCAACAAAAATGGTCTCAATATATATATGCATACACTTTATTTTTCTTTAAATCGATTAAGTAGGATAACTTTTTAATCATTTTTTATCAACCGCTATTATATAAGAAATAAGCTTATTTTGACTGTTAGGAAATAAGGTTTAGACTGTTATATAAAAAAAATAAGATTTATTACAAGAGTTATATAAAAAATAAGCTTTTAAATTGATAAGGACGAGTCAGACTTTCTCTACACACGGTGACAAAGTACAAATCCATCAAACTGTAGGGGCATCACTGACAAGCTAACTTTTCCTTTTTGTTTTCCTGAAAAGAAATAATTTATTTTATTTTATTTTTTCACTTTTACCCTCCGCCTTATAAGGGTGCTGAAATTAAGATTACTGAGAAAGTCGGGGAAAAACGTATATTACTCTTTGGGGGGTGTTAAAAAATAAATAAAAAAAAATCATTTAAGCTGCAGCTTTTATCATGGATTATAGTGTCCTGTTTCACTACTGCGAAAAAGAAGTCAAAAATAAAAAATAAATAAAAAAAAATAAAAAGAAAGGGAAGGTTAAAAGTTCATAAATGGAAAGTTAATGGAACAGAAAGAAATGAGGGTCAACATTTGAGTTATTATTCTAAGGGTCTGCTAAAGCCACAAGTCTGTGAAATATCGGCAATGGACACACCAATCTTTGTGGGGTTTCTGAGAGGATTAGGGATGAATGGTTCTCACAGGGGTGTGAGAATATCAAGTTGGCGGATAATAATGATGTCAATTCAATTAAATTTTGTTGGTTGGAATGATTGATGAGAGAGAGCATGAGGAGAGAGGGGGGAGAAAAAAGGAGAGGTCTCTCTCAAGAGCTCCTTTTTATAAGGAGAACCAATAATGTTGGAACACTAATTCCACCGTGACCACTGTCCTCTGCTGAGCAGGCACTGCATTAATATCGACGTAGATTCTGCCTATGACATTTTACACCTTTGACCCTTCTTCTCTCAATTCGTTTAGTTACCCCCAATTTCATAACTAAATAATATTAAAAAAATAAAGATAAAGATTTGTATTAGATTGAAGATTTACATCAACTAAATTATGATAGATTTACCTCAGCTAAAAGAAATAATACTGAATTTTCCCGCCAAGTATGCATATCAGGCAGCTACCCTGCCATGCCAACATCGTGCAAAACTCCTTTTGCTTTGCGATCAAGTGATTCTTCATACAAATAGGGATGCCAACAAAAATGGTCTCAATATATACATACATACACTTTATCAACCTATGTTATATATATAAAAAAGGCTTATTTTGACTATTAGGAAATAAGATTTAGACTATTATATAAAAAATTATTAAGAAGGATTAGAAAGAGATGTAAACGGAGAGAGAGAGAAGAAAAACAAGAGAAAATAAAGTTAAAATAATTTAAAAGCTTATTTTTAATATAACTCTTGTAACAATACCCGCTATTTGAGTGTCACGCTACTTAACAAAGGAAGAAAATTTTGTATAAAAATGGAAATTAAATCATTATGATATCATAGGACATGTAGCATTCCAATATCAACTCAATAGCAGTTTCAAGTGCCTCTTAGCTTGCTATCAAAAATTCATTCATAATATAAAATTTATTCCATAAGTATTATTAACCACTAATTTTACTTAGCCAATACTATTTTCTTTTCGGTACGGTACTTGCCAATACTATGACCCAAACGTATATAAATGTAAAGGTAGACATGTCATATCCAAAACTTTTGAGACTATAACTTAACCTGTAAATCATTTCACACTCAAATTTTAAACACTTACAAGGGCATCTCCACCTAGCATCATTCAAAACTAACAAGGAAAACATGAAGTTCTCTTAATACATGTACATTATTTAGATCAATATTAAAAGAGATCAAGAGATTTGGAATCCGTGAGTCCAAAATCCACTAGTGCTATCCTGATAGTTAAAAGAAAATGAACCACTAGCTGATTCGAGACGTATAAAATAGATAAAAGTTCATAAAGTTGTTAATGATGCATAAAACATGAACCGTAAATGAAAAAGCCTATATCCACAAGATCATATAGGTTTTCAAACATATATAACAACAAATAATGGATAAAAGGAGGAAGATCAAATAGTTTGAAGATTTCACTCATTCACATATCTGGTACAACAATCGAGTTGTCAAACTGATGCATTCAACCTAATCTTCTTTAGAAGGGTAACTACCATTACTTTCTAAGTTATTGTTTCTTTCAGATTTCCTTTACTTATCTTTTAATTAAGAAAGAGTCTATAATTTAGATTCCAAACTAGTCAGGTGGATATGCGGACCAGATGCTCAACTCATGGGAAAGTGCTGATCGGGAGTTTATTGCCAATTCAAAAATTAGCGGAACTCAAAACTGTTTACATGTGTTGGGATTTAGCAAGCTCTTTTGGCACAGTCCTTTGTATAGATATGGTAATATTATAAGATGCCTCTTATTATTTACATGTGTTGGGGATTATAAACATAGACAAGATGTTTAAGAGGCAGAGAAGATGAGCTATTTTTTTTTAGGCCCCTCGCCCAATGTCCTAGATTTTGTTTCGACTAATCCGGATCGATCTGACTGTCAGATCTCATTTGAGGGGAAAGTCTCTCAATATTACTTTTTCTGTATCCAGAGGGAGTCGAACTCCTAATCTGGTTAAATGACGAAAATGTTCTTTCCATCTACACCAATAAGTGTCGGTAGAAAAGATGAACTATGAGGATATGAGGTGCAGTCCTATGTATACATATTGTTCCTTTTCTTTTATTTTTGGAATTGGCATGGTGAGATATGAAGTGCAATGTTTCTTTAATGAACATAATTTTTTTTCAAATAATTTGTTACATAAAATTTCTCCCAAAATCATCTTTAGTACCCTTTCGCACCATACACAAGTAATCCATGCCCAAGCAATACGTCCCTTAATATTCTTAGTAATGAAACGAACAACTTTAGGATCAAAAAAGCTATTGCCGAATAAATTATCAATTTAATATTTATTTTACATATAAAAATTGCACGAACACATGAATATAAAATTAAAATAGATATTTGTCTTACGTATGATTTGCCACTTCAATAAAGGTTCTACCCTCCGGATTGAGTGACACCTTCATCCCACGATTTGGGCCTCTACCTTGAGCAGTAGAGGAACCAACATTAGTCTCATTCTCCGTCCCTGGGATATTACTTATATGCAATTACATGCATTGACCCTCAACTGCTCTTGTTACCTCTCCTAGAGCTTTCCCTAGAGCAAGATACTCTGCCTCGTACCATAGTGGTTTAGCTAAAATAAATTTGTATAGACAATTTAAACAACAAAACATTAAAATACAATTGTGATACCATAAAAACTGTTACCCTATAAACAAAGGTAAAGAAATACAAATATCATTTAGAGTGATAAAAGACCCACAGAACTAGCATACGACTGAAATAAAGGATGAGCATCCAAAGGTAGCAGCAGCTGAATTGAAAGATGGGGAAAAGCAGTGTGAAATGAAAATTATAGTGCCTGAGGAAATAAAGAGAGAAATAAGCAATAAAGAGGTATGGAATAATAGGCTTGCAATGTTGGCTCATTTGAATGAATGTACTCCATTTTTCTTCTCTCTTTATCTTTACAAATTAAATAAACAACACTTGTCATGCTCCGATTCTCAGATCGACCACGTGATAACCACCGCGCTGTCTCGATACACAGACAGAACCTCCCCATATATCGAGATTTCACAAGACTATACAACTATATAATATATCTTCCAAATACAATACACATGTAAATGACCCATCCGGTCCATCCTTGTACACACAAACATGTATCGTCACACATTCGGGCGAAGGATCCTGTACATGCACGCATGCAAAATTGGTCATCCCAGTCATTCCAGAATTCTCGGAACAAATAAAACATTTAAAATAAAAGAAATCCAAAATCATAGTAGCAGAATTTTACTAACACTCGCATGAAAAAACAATCTAGTATCAGTAAAATCCAAACGGTATGAAATGTACAGAATTTCGTAAAATTGAAAGAAAATAACGAATCCCAATATTTCAAATCAAATGTCCCATTTAAATAATAAGTTTAACAAAAAATGAGAGTTAAAGAGAAAATGAATAAGTTTCGTACAAACTCCAACAAAACTATGTAAAGATTCCATCAGTACTTGCTCATATATATGAAACAAGTATTAATTTAATTCATATAAAAAGAATTATATAAATCTCCCCTTCCATGGATTCCAAATTAACTAAAATAATCTTATATCACTATAATATCTATACAAAATGGTGGATAAACCTTCCCAAGTTTCAATTCCCGTCGTGGCTCCAAACTTCCTTTGAAAATATGGAAAGAGGGGTGAGTATTGAGAATATTTAGTGAGTAAAGTGCAATAGTATGATTGTGTGTTAAATGAGGGGTGAATGTAGGAAAATCAAAATATATATCATAAACAACACTTTATATATGTAAAAATATTTTTAATAAATCAGCTAGTTCACAAGATATGCATCCACATCAAATATCTTTTTTAAAAATCTCAAGGGTTCCATCGAAATCACTTCCATCCTGAGTTTGGCCGAACTCAGACGGAAGCCCACAAAGGAGTTTTCGATTTCAGTATTTCAAAACACTACCCTTCCTTGACATTGGCTCGTACCTTACCGGGATGCAATCTGGACAGTCCGACATAGCAGAGAAGAGGCCGTGTATACCTCTTTAGCAATAAAACCCTAACCACGTCATTCTATCGAGTTGCTCCATGGAGGGAATGACTATAGCCATTACACTTGTGCACCATCATTTTACAATCGTTCAAATTTCAATCAATATGCCATGTTTAATCAAACAAATTCCAAATTATGCTACAAGTATTTACATATCAAATATTCAATACAAATGGCACAGATTCATTTATAATTTCATAGGATACACTTGTAATTCAGATTTTCATTTCAGACATCCCACAATCATAAATAATTTCATATAAAACATGTAAAAATCATTCAAAATCATTCAAAAAAGAATTTAAACTCATTTTTCTCATTTATAACATAATTGACCATTCACTCATCTCTAGGGAGGGTGTTCACTCCCTATTTCCACAAGTTTTTCAAAATGACTCCTTTCAAATCTCCAAAAGGTCAATCTAAACTAATAATCCACAATTTCAATTCAAATTCCAAGGAAATCTATTCTAATCAACCTAATAAGTTCCTAATTTCAACTAACACATTTCTTTCGTATTAATCAACCTAAATTCATGTAAAATTTAGATGTAACCCTAGAAATCACATATCAAAATTTAAGAAAATGCGTTCTCTTCAAATTCCACACATTTTCAGAACATATATAAAACCTCCCATCCTAAAATCAGCCTAAATCCGATCAGTTATTGAATATATTTCAAAATTTCCTCACTTAGGGTTTTCGTAGCTCGTAGCCTTAATGTCCGTGCGCCATTCAATCCATTTCGGGATTGCAGAAGGAGATGAGTGCAAGCTCGGCGTAGGGTTATCGGATGCCTCTCGCTACTGCCAGCTTGGGGCTTCCGCAAAGATTGCAGAAGAGCTCTCGATAAAGAGAGGGCAAAGCGAGCAAGTGTGCGAGCAAGGAAGACAGACAAAGCGCTACTGTCGTGCGCGAAAAGAAAGAAGAGAAACTCTGTTCGCTAGCGCAGGAAAGAGAGAAGGCAGAGATCGAAACAGAGAGAGAGAGAGAGAGAGTGAATGAGACGGAGATAGAGAGAGTGCTCGAGAGAGAGAGCAGGGAGTGTTCGAGAATCGGGAGAGAGACAGAGAGTGGGAGAGATTAGGGCTGAAAGCCCTAATCAAATTGCGGGGGAGACATGGCGTTTTGGGTTAAAACGCTACGTCTCTCTGTTTTTTTTATAGGTATTACAACACTCCTAAAGTTCCACCCATCATACAGTTGCAATCTTGCATGAAAAACAAAATTTAAAAAACTAAATGGTCTTTATAATTCAATAGGCTATTTGTATAAATAAAGAAATAATCAATCATTTTTTATGGTATTTATTAAATTTGAAGTGTAGAACAAAATACTGCTACAAATGCAACAATAACATCTACTTTTCCTGTCAAAGGAAAAACTATCATAGCGTGAACCCATTCCATATGTTGGTTATGGTGGCTACCTAGCATATCTTTTTGGTGCTGCGTGGGCAGTAGTTAAAATTTAATACTTAGTTCTCATCCAGGCTATGAATATCAGTAGGACAAGTTTTAGACTGTCATGCTGGTGGTGAAGGAGAAAGTGTTGGCTTAGGAGACCGGCAACCACCCATTGAGACAAGCATTGCTGGTGTAGTGGAATCATTGGGAATACTAGTCCCCTTAAATTAAGATCATGCTACCTAGTAGCAGTATCTTCAAGTTTAGAGGTTGGGGCCTGAATGAGATCAATATTTTTTGGTTCATAGTGTTCTATAAAGTTGAAACGGTGAAGCCCTATGTCTATAATCCTGGTTATAACACTTCTGTTGGAATATGCCCAAGATGGGCATTATGGTAATTTGGGGATAATGGGGTAACTCCCATTATCCTATTAACCACCCTATTAACCACTCCATTAAGTGGTAACTCCCCGATTAAGCAAAAAAAGGAGTGTGCTTACGGGTGATAATGGTCCTTCTTCTTCCTGAGTGAACAGTGACTATGAAGGGGACTATCGCTAGGGTTTCACACAATTCTCTAGAGAGAGAAAATCGAGTGAGGGATGGAGATTTTCGAGTAGGAAAATCTTTCATCATCAAACGATTCACTGGACATGAGACTTGAGGCGTCGTGGAATTGTAGTGGTAGTTCGATTGCGTGATCACCATCTGACCGTGCGATCCGTTCGAGGGACATCGCGACACGGTGGATTTTGGAGACCGTCCTATAGAGGTATTTATCCCGAAAAATTCCGAACTATTTATTTTACGCTTCCGCATGCGCGATTAAATCCAACATTGGTATCAGAGCAATCGTTGGATTTAATTTAAAGGATTTTCGGAATTATTTTTTGGGGTTTAAAATTTTGGAGTCCAGATCACGAATAAGTTTCGTGAATTCGAGAATACCGTAAGAATACCCATGGCCCAGGGATTACAAAAATATTTTTTATTTAATTTTCCAAGCTTGTTGAGGCCATGAAACGTCCGGTCGAAGTTTGCGACTGTACGAATATGAAAACCTTAGATCTATGGCTTTAGAGGGCGGATCGATGCATGAAAAAGTTATGAATGTGTTCCTTGCATCTACATCTACAATTTCATGTCTTTTATTATGAGTTTTGGATGCCGAAAACCGGGATTTCTGAATAGCCGCGGAGGGCCGCGACCGGGGTAGTTGGTTTTCACCATTTTTGGGCATGAATCCTCCTAAAATCGAGTGTAGGATGTTTGGAGGATATCCATTAATATTTTCCAGTCGAAAAATGCAAGAAAAAATAGCCGGAATCGAGTTTTCTGGCAACCATGTCGAAAAACCCGTTGCAGGACCCATCGGGCGAAAAAGAACCGGCCCAGACCCGCGGGCGCGTGACACGCACGCACGCACCAGAAGGCTCGTCTAGCAGGCGCGTGTAGTACACACGCCATTCAGGCACGTGAAGCGGGGTAGGTAGCGGTTCGGGTCGGACCTGACCCGGACCGACCCGCAACCCGACTGACCGGGTCGGACCACCGACCCGTTGACCGGACGGTCGGGTCAACCCTGACCCGTTGACCGACCCGGTATGATCCGACTCAAGGCGGCTCAGCGCGTGAAGGTGCGTGAATCAAAGTCTAAATGGTAAGATGCGATTTTGAGTTGTGGTGTATGGTGTCCATTGACTCATACGCTCGCTTTGGAGTCTGTAGTCAAGTCATTTTGGTCTTGATGATTCGTAGGGCGTACAAAAATATGATAATAAGCATCTCTAAGTCACAAATGTCTCTCTCAAAGCGTTGAGAACTGTCGTATTAAATTTTTGCAAGAAGAGTAAACTGAATGGTGTGATCTGTGAATTTTATCAGTAGATTCAATTTATACTCGAGAGGTAAAATCTAACGAAAATCTGAGATACGAGAAGATGGGCCCCAGGGTGAGCACCGCGCCTCAGGATATACGAGATAAAAAGATCTATCATGCATGTTAGAAAAGAATTGCCAAGTTAGGGCAATCCTTACCAGTGGCATGCACAATAACTTAATCTCGTTCTACGAGTCATATCCTATGGAAATGTCGGTTCGACTCGTCCCATAAGAGCATTGTGTTGCTCGCTTCGGCTCCTAATGTGAGGATGCAGAAGAAAATGGCTAATCATACAATGAGGCAAATGTCGAGTATGATCACCGAGTTAAGATATACGGACGAGCAAATTTCGGATGGAGTTTAGGTACTGATGTGATCCAGTTTTTACCTGATTCATGGGAAACCGTGAAATCCTATCTCACATTTGACGAAAGTATTCGTACTTCCGTTGACGTGAATACGTAATGTGAACTCGATGAGGAGCACCTAGAGGTGAGTAGGCCATACTCAAGTCATGCTTATTTAGAGGAGTCGAGTAAGGACTTCCCCGACACTAAGCCAATAGCACAAGCATGCGAACGAGACTCGAGATCCAGGTAATAAAAATCATCCGAGAAAACCGACAATGAGGTTCAAGAACGCAAGAAGAAGGAATTAGATTAGACCAATGTAAATTGCTACGTTTGAGGTAAATTTGGTCATTTTGCTCATGAGTGTGACGAGCAGAAATTAATATCCTTATTCTTTACGTGGTTTGAGATTTATCTCGTTCACAATAATACTCGCTGATTTCTCTCCTTTGTAATCAGAGCAACCGACCATGTAACTCGAGACAGGAGTGTGTAAATATAGTTCCGTCAAGTAAATCCTTAAACTTGGAGGATTTACGTTAAGGACAGAGCATTTGTCGTTGTTAGAGGGAACGACACTTGCCATAACGTTCTTAATACTGTAGGCATTCGACGGATCTACAATTTAGTACCTTGTCTAAATTGACTAGGATATGCGTGAAATTATTCCTTTTTTTTAATACGACAATTTTCTGAATTGTTCTGGTTTTAATCCAGATGAATTGTATGCACTGGTTGATGCTCCTTCTAATGGTTTCTTATCGTTGTACTATTGTCTTTACATCTGATTGCGTAGATAATGATTTAAATGATTGACATAGTAGACTTAGACACATAGGGTAAGCAATGATGAATCAGTTAGTAGCGAGAGGTTTATTGAACCCACTGACCAGATTTGAGTTACCCGTATGTAAGTGTTGCCTAGCCAGTAAAATAATGAGAAAACCATTTGGCAATACAATGAGAGCTGAGACTCCATTGCTGTTAGACTATTGTGCCTTTCTTTTTTTGTGGTCTTATGAGCATGAGAGCCGGAAATGGAGTTGTGTAGATAATTATAGACGCTTACATGTGTTTTGGTTCATCTATCGGATCTTGCATAAGTCTGAGACATTAGACTGCTTCAGGAGGTTCATAAGCGAGATTGAGAATCAGTTAGATTTGAGAGTAGAGACTCTTAGAACCGAACGAGGACACAAGTATTCGTCTAAACTACACATGGGGCTCTGTTTTGAGAAAAGTGTTACGAGACTACTAACTATTAGTCAGTTCCCCATTTGAGTTTTGGACAGGGAGGCAACCTGACCTTAGCTACTTGAGGTTATGGGATTGTGCCGCGATTTCTCGCATTCATACGGTGAGTTAGGCTCGCGAGAAAATACGTGTTCCTAGGCGAAGAGGACGGCACTATAATTGAGATTGAGTCTCGTAATACCATATTTTTTTAGAATGATTTCTCTAAAAGAGGTGAAATCAATTTGGACCCTACCCTTTATGCGATGGATGAGCCTAATGGCTCGGGGAGCTCAGCGGCGGGATACAAAAATCCACTACGGATCTTGATCTCAGTGGGAGCGATCCATCAAGAGGTAAAGATTTTTCTCTTCTCCTAAGAGCATCGAGCATGCGTATTTAAATGTTGTTTCTCGATTGAGGGTGAGACCCTCGTTGCGACTCTAGAGGATGATGAGAAATCCAAAACGATCCAAGAGGCTCTCGAGAAAGATGCAAAAGACCATTTATTGAAGGCCATAAATAAAGAGAAGGAGTTGATGAGAATCAACGGGGTCTGGGACCTAGTTGATTTGTCTAAGGGCAGAGGACTATTGGGAATAAGTAGGTTCTCAAAGTTAAGATAAAGGTCAACGGATTGATGAAGAGATAAATAACCCGTCTAGTAACCAAGGGTTACACTTAGACTGAGGGGTAGACTATCGAGGAGTCATAGTCCAATTTATCTCGATCCGTTTATCTTTTAGTGATTGTCATGAACATGGATCTAGAGTCACATCACAAGGACAAAAAGACCGCTTTTGTAGAGGAAGTCTAGATGAGGCGATCTACATGGAGCATCCCTCTGGGTTCGTTCTAGTAGATCAGGTGGATGATTTTAGAAATCAAAATACAACCTTAAGCCATCATCCAAATAGTGACGCTTGAGATTTCACAAGAAGGTGATATTTTCTGGTTTTGTAATGATCGAGTAGAATCATTGCATCTATCTGATACGTCCCGATGACTCCTTTATGAGCATGTTCTCATATGTAAGTGACATTCTGTTGGCCGGGAACAACAGAGAGTATCCAATGACCATTGTAACATGGTTATGAGGTTTTAGTTCATTCTCAGATTTTAGATCTATAGGGATCGCTTGAGAATAGTGTTAACTCTTTAACAAGAGTTTTGCATCAGGTAAATTCTTGAGCATTTTGAGAATAGCGATGACAATCTAAAAGATACTCTTATCGTTAAAGGTAAAAGACCTGAATCTTGACACGAATTTATAAAGAAATAAGGGAGATGAGCAGAATCCCTTATTCCAGTGCAAAATACATTTCTAGTATATGCGATGAGGTATACACGTGCGATATATAGTTTGATCTATACGATGAGGCATACATGAAAAGACGTTTATGTTACGATCGATCTGGTGAGTAGGTATTAATAGAATCCTGGAAGGGATCACTGTAAAGTAGTGAAAAAGAATTCTGTAATATCTCATTTGAACTACGGACCTCTCCATATGTTACTGATGAGGTGATTTGCCTTTTGTCGTTGGGATTCAAATACTGACTGGGAGTAGTGATCTGAATAAACGCAAAAAGGTTTTATCTTCTTAGAGCAGTAAGAAGAGAACCTGTATATCTCTAATGATAGAGACTGAGCTTTTAGTATACTCAATTGCAGTTCATGAGAATGGTTGGCTTCAGCAATTTCTGGAAAACTTAGGGGTTGTGGCAAATAGTGGGAGGTCAGTGATGATTATTGTGATAATCAGACCGACACTGTTAACAAATGAGATCCAAGTGTTATAATAAAGTCAAACACATTGATACCGAAGACCACTTTGTGAGAGATATTACCAAGAAGAGTATTGTGACAGCTAAGTAAACCTTGACATACAGCATGATAGCTGATCCCTTCAGAAAATCAGTTGTGAAAGATTCCTTTGTGAGATAAGAAATCATTGGGTTTAGTGTACTTTCATTTCTCATTATATATGGTTATAGATGTTTATTGAAATATATGACGTGCATGCATTATTGGGTCACATATGTATTTCAAGCACTATTTATTGTCATATATTGTGATTTTGTGATAAAAGATGTGTCAAGCAGACGTGGTCGACTCTCTCACACGAGTGACCACCTCCGACTTTGAGTGAGCGGAGATGAGACGGATTCTAGTCATAAGAGACTTTGAGAGTTGCCCTACTAGAACATAAGTCGCCCTGATATGTGTTCAAAATGAGATCATATGTAATATGACCAACATGGAAATATCCACATCCATGTTGTCTGTAAGTGATGTGATTATCAAGACTGCAAGAAATTTACAACATTCAACTCAAGTTCCAGTTGGGCCAGTAACAAAAGTTCGAGTTAAAAGGTCCAAAAAAGTATTGAATAACTTAATTCAGAGGGTTTTACAATAAGAAATTGGAGCCCAAATGAGTGAATAACCAAAAGGGGCCTCAATTATGCTCATGCAAACCCAGTTGGAAGAATAAAAGGCCCAAAACTATCCAAAACCAAGGGAGGACGAAAAAAAAAAAAATAGCAGCAAGACTTGGTCAAAATAGTTTGATTTATTTAGTTTCCTAATTTTTATTTGTAACTTATATTTAGTTTCCTAATTCTTTATTATTTGAAGAGTTACTAAATTTTTAGTTGCCAATTATGTTTTTACCTTTAGGCTATAAATAGGCCATTATACATTGTGTAAAACAACACTTTTGAGAGAATTAATAAAATTGTGAGGATTCTTGACACAAGTCTTGTTCTTTTGAGAACTTTGAATTTATTCAAAATATGAGTCTTGTTTAGTTCTTTGACTTATCAATCTAGGTTTCGAACCATCTAGATTGTGGCGTCATTCATTCCATATTTATACCAAAGTTCTTGATCTAGTGAGAAACGGGTCTAAGGTCATATACCTTAGGTTCTTCCTCCTTTAGGGTAAGGGTTGAGGTCTTTAATTCCACCGGTTCAAATAATTCGTTGGAACGATTTTTGGGCTAAATTAACTTGTTCGTGGGTTCTAGGGTTTTTTTACCCAACGAGTTCACATCAGTAAGTAGCCAGGTTTGAGATCTCAAATATCACCTGCGATTTGTGATATTATTTCTGAGATACTCTTTCTGAGATCTCTAGGTAAAGTCTTATGTGTAGATTGAGTCCTGTACCTGTACAGTGTTAGATAAATCTGACATATGCCCTTTGAGACATGGGGGAATAATACTGTGGCACGTGTTTCATACCACGTGTGATGAGACGACCATGGGACAATGGGAGCTATTATTTAAGATGATAGTTTGATTTTGATCCCCGTTCCCACTGTGTGAGACCTGAAATCCATTGGGTGAGATCTCTTATACCCTTATTACTTTCGGCTATCTCTAGAAGTTTTGGTTCAGTGTTGTTACTTTAGTTTATTTACCTATGGCCAGGAAGATAAATTAAGGTCTAAGAGGCAGATCTAGGAAAGCAGCTGAATTGAGACTGATAGATTCGAGTTTGCGAAAAGGAATGCCAATAGATATTACATCATTATCGTGTATTCACAGGTCGACCTGTTATGTTAATCTATGTTGGGTTTCAAACATAATAGTAAATACATAGTCAAGCAAATTGATTGGGGATCACTTTCGATGAGAAAAGTGGCTCGATGGATGTAAATGCATTGAGTTTGAGGTATAGCGAGTTGTTTTTGATACTAGCTGCGACTCCTCGATCATCCTAACAGGTGTATCGAGAAGTTTTTGCTTGCAGGTGTACTCGCCGGTCGCACGACACCCAATCCAGTATGAAAGTCCAGTAGGGTGATGTGAGAGATCGCATGAGTTGTGATCTTGTGATTGAAGAAAGTGAAATGCCCTCATGTGCAAGTGGGAGATGTTGGAATATGCCCAAGAGGGGCATTATGGTAATTTGGGGATAATGGGGTAACTCCCATTATCCCATTAACCACCCTATTAACCACTCCATTAAGTGGTAACTCCACTATTAAGCAAAAAAAAGGAGTGTGCCTACGGGTGATGATGGTCCTTCTTCTTCCTGAGTGAACAATGACTATGAAGGGGACTATGACTAGGGTTTCACACAATTCTCTAGAGAGAAAAAATCGAGTGAGGGATGGAGATTTTCGTGTAGAAAAATCTCATATCGTCAAACGATTCACCGGACATGAGGCTTGAGGCGTCGTGGAATTGCGGTGGTGGTTCGATTGCGTGATCACCATCCGATCGTGCGATCCGTTCGAGGGATATCGCGACACGGTGGATTTTGGAGACCGTCCTATAGAGGTATTTATCCTGAAAAATTCTGAACTATTTATTTTACGCTTCCACATGCGTGATTAAATCCAACAACTTCGATCTCAATTTGTTGACAGGATAACAAGGACAGAAGCGTGTTAAATTGTGTTATGAATTTCCATGGAAAATGAGATCAATATCGTGTATCTATGGGCAGGTTGCATAGCCGAAATATATGAATGCTATGTGAATTGGGCTACTTTGTGTTTTGGTGGGAAAGTGTCCATGCAATTGTGACTGCAGAAGTGCTGAGGTTCCTTCATGGGATAACAGGTGTAATAGATTTGATTATGTACTTCATGCAGCAGAACACTTGAGGCATGCCACTCCAAATTTTGTTGTTGATAATTACGAAGGTTTTCCTCTTTTCATGTGCAACAAGCTAAATGGGGAGGACGACTCCTGTAACAATATATAGCATTTACTTTTAGAAGAGCACGAGAAAACACACTTTTTTTTTTTCGATTAGACAGAAGAATCACATTTTCAACCTCTAAAGAACAGGAAAATGCCTTATGAGGGGTGCAAGAAGTCAAACAAATGATGTGGGACCTACTGCGAAAATATAGAGAAATGGAATCAGTCCATAGTGTTTGTATAAATATAAAATGAATAAAACAAAGGAGGAGAGAATAAGCAAACTTCATAGCATTCCAATGCTGCATAACAACCAAAACAAACACATTAATAATCAGGAAAAATTAGCTTCATTGAAAGTGTTTTCTTACGTACTCTCCATTAATTTTAAAATAGAAACATATAATACCATTTATATGATAATGATTAGTATCTCTCTTGTTATATTAACTTTCAACTCTACCCAATGGGAGTCCATTATGACTTCTTAGTTAGACATAGAATATGATAATGAGATTACAGGGAGTATCATTAAGAAAGTGCCAAGTAAAATTATATGTATGGCTAACTTTATAATTATATTCAATTAATTTGAGTTATTTATATCCAAATGAAAAGAAAGAAGGCCAATGATGGCTTACTTCTAAAGTAAATACCTTTTTAATTACATGAGATTTTAACTCCTTATCACGGAGTTTAAGGATGACATTGTGACCTCTAAAGTATTTTAATTAAGTTAAGGGGAAAAATTTTGAGAAATGAAAGAGAATCAAGATTAGGGGTTAAGTTCTGTAGTCCCCTAAAGGCTTTTCGGTTGAGGCATGAGCGGTTGAGATGCTCTATAGGTTGAAGATTGGAAAGAATCCATAATTTTCAAATCAACAGGAAAAAGAAAATAAAGACACTTTTAAGGGAGGGAAAAAAAGGGTAAAGAAGAAAATCAACCTTGAATGGGCAAAGAATAATAATCCGAAAAGGGGGAAAAAAAAAAAAGAAAAGAAAGAAAGGGTTAAAAGAATTGGACACATCCCTCGTGTGAAATACATTTCAAAGAATCGGAGAAAGCCTCATTTCAACGGCTATTACAACAATATATAAATAATTATAAAATATTTATAACTTGATATAAAAATCATTTTATAATAAAAAAACAGGCAGATGGTTGGGGAAGGGGGCGGGGGCATTATAACAAACTAAAGTGGCGTTGCAATTTTCGCATTATTATAAATTTGGGGTTTTTAGCAATTTCTGTACAAACTCTCGTATAGCATCCTAATAAAAATAAGACCGAGGGGAAACCAGATTTGACTTATATTTTGGATGATAACGTAATGTTTGTAAAATATTCCCACAAATTATCAATCCTACTAGCATTGCAGTGTAATCATTTCATGCCTTCGTTACCATCATCAGAATCAATTTCTTCATTTTGCATTGTTTACGAAGAAGATGACTCTTTTTCTTCTTTTTCTTCTACTTCATCTTCAACTTCAATATTCACCGACAAATTATAGTAGTTTTCTTCATCTTCGGGTACTTCAGTTGAATTTACCTCTTCCATATCACCACCAATTAGAATTCTTGAATTATCAAGTTCACTTGTATGATCAACAACTATAGAAATTGAGAGTTCATCTTCTAGAGAAAAAGCTTTCAGCTACAATTGAAAGCGTAAAACCATCATTAGTTGGTCCTCGAGTCTTAGTTTTACATACAACCTACTAGTCAGTTTTTTCTCTCTTCTTAGAAACGTATGATATGTAATAAATTCATTATGTTTATGTTGTAACACCAACACTGCGATATCTGTAATATTATACCATTTTCGAAATATATATATATATATATATAAATAAGATATTTTTCAATTTATTTATATAAAGAGAAATTTTCTTTATTTAAATTGATTTTTTATTTTGGGGGATTTAAATTAAATTTTTGATATATTTTAATTTGCCAAATCTGCAAATCGAAATAAACCCCGTTTTTACAAAAAAAATTAAATTTTAGTAAAGTGTGGGTGTGAAGATATATATATATATAAATATATATAAGTAAATAAATAAATAAAAAACAAAAAAACAAAAAAAAACAAAAAGAGAGAGAGAGAGAGAGAGGAGATGCTGCGTTTTGAAGTGAAACGCAGCACCTCCCCCCTTTTCCCAATTAGGGCTTCCCAATTAGGGCTGGAAACCCTAAGTTTATTTTTTTTTCTCTCTCTCTTCCTCTTTCTCTCTCTCCCCGACTCTTCACCATCCCGCGGCTACTTTCTTCCTCCGCCGTGATCGGTCGCTCGCCCCGCCACCTCTCTCCACTACGAGCAACCTCAACCAACAATCGTCGTTGCGCCACTCTCCCTCTCTCTTCTCCTCTACCTCACTCATGGTCTCCCTCTCACCGTCGCTCGCTCTCTCTCTCTCTTCGGCTTGCCCTCCACCGCAATCCGCCACCCTCCGCCGCTCTCTCTCCGCTAGCACAATCCTCCCCTACGCGAGCGAGCCACAGCTCGATCTCCCCCGTGCGAGCAAGCCACAAAGCGATCTCCCCTGCGCGAGACTACAGCGGTTCCCTCTCCCTCCAGCGCGCGCCAGCTCCGCAACAGCGTACCAGCCTGCGAGCGCGACTGCTCGCGAGTGCGCAGCCTTCTCTCAAGCGCGCCACAGCATAATAGAGAGCGCAACAGCGCGCGACTGCTATCCTAGCCCATAGGCCCGCAAGCCCGTAGGCCCGCAAGCCCACAGGCCCGCCAGCCTACTGCGGCTCACAAGCCCGCGAGCCCGCGAACCCACGAGCCTACTGTAGCCCGTGAGCCTGTGACGGCCCGTGAGCTCGCGAGCCCACGAACCTCTGCGCAAGTAACTAACTTAGGGTTTTGATCTTGATTTAAGTATTTATAACCTAACTAATAAATCTTGTCTTGATAGGGAGTATTGTAGATTTTGGAGTGATCGAGAAGACATTCGGATAAAGGTCTGCGCTCCAAGAAAACCCTAGGTAAAAAAATTTTTTTACCTATTCGATTTATTTGAATGAATATTAGGGTTAAGTTTAGAAATGAGGAAAAATGGTTGGCGTGCAGGCACTACGTGCCCTATACATGGGCACTGCACGATACACAGAGGAGCGTTGAGTTGTGGCCCTGCTGGCCCTTGGGTGCGAGCGAGAGATTGGATTGGTGTAAGTCCTGTGCGGGATTGGTTGAGTACTAACACTTGAGTCTTGTAGACATGTTGTATGCATGAACAAAATATGAGGAATTAGGGTAGGGTTCTAATAGATTCGAACTACCTGATTTGCATACATGTATTAGAAGTGATAGCTTATTTCCTATAACTGCGTAGATTTGAAACTTGTTGATTATATATATATATATATATATATATATATATACATTCATAGGTGTTGGGTACCTTGATTTAGGGGAACAATTTTCTTCGCTTTGTGGTATTACTAGGGAGTGCGCTACCCTTCCCCATACGGTGAGTGAGATTTATTTCAATGCATTTGTTTAATATGTAAACCTTGTTTTATAATATTTTGATAAATGAGCATGATTTGTCGTGTGTTTGAAATATTTTGACTGATTTTGGAACTGACTTTTTGTGAACCGATAGAGTATCCAAAAATTGGGTTGAATTATGAAATTATACATCCATGTGGTTGAAATGTATAATGTGTCATTTTACGCTATATATTGCATTTGGTTTGTGAACTTGATTACAGCCCATTCTTGATACGAGATTGATTTTGGCCTTGAGGGATTTGGTATGTATTGTTTCATAGCTACGAAGTATACCGTGAGAGGCGCTTAGGTGGCATCCGGATATGCCTAGGCCTGGGGTATCCCACGAGTTGTCTTAATTTTATTAATGATACGGTACTAGTCAGATTAAACCTGAAAAGGGGGAGGATTTGGATACTCTCTCCAAGTCTAGCACCTGGACGAGCTCCGTCCAGGACACAGCCGAGATAGAGAGCACTTTAAATAAATTTGCATATAACACCCCCGATGCACCTTTCATAGGTCGAGGTAGACCTCTGCCAGGACACTTTCGGCTGGCAGCTCTATAATTTTTAATGACAGTGCTTTGGATGCATATTTGACTTGATAATGCTTGTAAATGATATATTGTTGAAATAAAAAGCATGATAATTTAAAGTATGATTTGTATACTTATGTTTTAACACTCCAGTTTCACAATTCTTATTAGACGATTGCATTGACCCACTCACTCACTGAGTATTATTACCCTGAGTACTCACCCCTTATTTCCTTTCTTGTTTCAGAGATAGTATTTGGTAAGGAGCATTGCTTTTAGGATGCTTAGTATCATTGGGAGATCTGGTTTAGACTTGAGGAGTCATTGTATATTTTCGCTACAATTTTTTGAGTTAAAAATTGTATTGATGATATATATATATTTTGAGATCTATAGATGACCATTGTATAATTCTGGGATGACTGTACAAATATGGATATTTAAATTGTGGAACTCTTATGTCATTGCATAACACTTGTATTGAAGCAATTTTTATTCATTATGTATGTTACTTGGGAATGTGTCATGTTCTAGAAGTATACTTTAGGACCGTTCGGTGCTACCTCTAAATCACAGGAGGGGTGACTGGCGGCTGTTCATGCCTTTGATGGGGGCATGGCAGTAGAGGTCTGTGGTTAGGACTGTGAAAATTCGTTTGGTTAGCTTTGCATTGTCCTGAATTGTGCGGTATGGATGTATTGGTCTGATATTGAGATTTGATTTATGTATTGTGAGGCCGGGTTGGCCCTATTGTACAGGTAGCAGGTTGATTGCTATATGGAAGACCTCCGATATGCGGGGAGGTTCTATCCGATTTTCTGTAAAAATACAGCAGGCATTCAGGATAACGGGTGGCTGCTCACGATCCCGGTTCGGGGCGTGACAGTTGTCTTGATATTAGAGACTAGGTTGAGAGCTATGTAGGAAGAGAGTCTTGAAAACATTTTTGAGTGTGTTTGTGTTTAAAGTCCTCAATGTATGAGAGTTTCATACAGTCGTGAAGTCCCAGTACATGGTCATAGGTTTATGAGTTCATCCATTTTAGGGGGTTAGATACGGTTATATCTAACATAACATGTTTTTTTTAGGATTCCATTCTTTGTGAGGGTAGTCAAGATGTGATTAGTCCAAATTTCTTGAACCATGCCTATTCTTTGAACGATACCTAATAAGGATCCTTCTCTTGCAGAAGTATGACGACTCGACGGAGCACCCGTTTTGCCCCACCAGAGGAATTAGATGAGCCAAAGGATTGTTCCTCGACTCGCGTGCCACCACCGGTACCTACTCAGCCAGCTGCTCAGGCTGAGACCCCGTACCCACACTTGACGGCTGAGACTCCTGTACCCACACTTGACGTCTTTCGGCAGGTGTAC
Source organism: Dillenia suffruticosa (assembly GCA_033439265.1). Lineage (NCBI taxonomy): Eukaryota > Viridiplantae > Streptophyta > Magnoliopsida > Dilleniales > Dilleniaceae > Dillenia > Dillenia suffruticosa. The sequence goes on along the minus strand of JAVTVX010000015.1, from coordinate 17,856,463 downwards.
AAGTAGTACGCTTCGCATGGGGTCCAGATTCCACCCCACCACCTCCTACAGCGGTGTCTGCACCTGTCACAGTGCCAATTCCTTCGGCACCGGTTCCAACGCCGGTGGCCGGTCCTTCTATCTTGTTAGAGCCGAGTGAGACCACATTGGCTACTCTTAGATGGGTACATGAATTGACTCAGTTTGTTAAGGAGGCCCGTCAACTGGGGTGCACTGATTTCACAGGGCTTGGTGATGTTGCGGTAGCCAAGCATTGGATTAACCGCACCTACAAGATTTTGACCGATCTGGGGATTGGAGAGGAGCTCTGTCTGAAAGTAGCACAACGATTATTAGAAAGAGAGTCCCTCTTATGGTGGGAGGCCCTCACTATTGAGGTCACAGAGCCATTGCGGTGGGACGACTTCCTTCGGGAGTTTGACCGCAGATTCTTCCCACTCTACTAGTAGGACCGGATGAGGTCAGAGTTGAGACGGCTTACATAGGGATCCAGATCTGTCTCAGAGTATGAGGTAGACATGTGGAGACTTGCCGCATTTGTACTAGATCTGGCCACACTTTAGTGTTTACGCTTCAAATTCGAAGACGGTCTTAGGCTCAGCATAAAGAAGTATATGACTGTTACTCCACAGTTTACACCAGCCGAGGTGATAGACTTTACTCACTGCGTGGAGGCTTTGGTCCGTGCTGAGACTAGGCAGAGAGAGAACAGACAGCTGAAGAGAAAGAAAGAGAAGTCTCATTCTGCGTAGAGCTCTAAGAGGGGCAGGGGATCCAGTTCGCACAGAGACGGATTTGGATTTGGATCTTCTAATCTGGGACAGGGACAGTACTCCCAGGGGTTAAGATAGCCCGCTCCGACTCACCCTGCACAGTATACTACTCAGCGGCATCCTTATTGCCGCAGGTACAATAGGTCCCATTCGATAGGAGCTTGTTCGGCGTTGGTCACTTACTTCTACTATGGGAAGTCGAGGCATATCAGGAGTTCTTGCCCTGAGTTAGGAGTCGGAGGACAAGTTTATAGTGTCGTACTAGTACTCCTCATATGGGTCAGCAGGGGCAGCCTACTCTGCCAGCATCTTCTACTCTTAGGGTGACAACTGGGAGTAACACAGTGCAGACCCAGGCATGACAGCAGCCTAGGGCTCAGGCCCAGGCTTATGCCATGACGCGAAGGACGCCCAGGCGAACCCCGACATCATCACGGGTACTCCTCCTTCTGATCCTATAGAATAGGATCTCTATTCGTATTTCCATTTCTTTTGGGGATGTCAGCATTGTATCATGATAGTTGTATAGGTATTTTATGTTGTGTACCCTTTTGTCGACATGATACTATTTTGACATCTTTGTACACTGAAGTTGTAAAAATCTCACAGACTCAACTATTTTGACATATATATATATATATATATCAAATTTGAAAATTTTCTAAATCTATGTGCATTTTGTTGAATGATAGGTACTGTACCTATTTTCGGAATAAATGCTCGTATCCTTATTGACACGGGTTCTAACTATTCGTATATGAGCGATCAATTCTCTCAACATTCTGATAGGCCGCTCTCATCTTTGGACGAGGAGATATTGGTCATCACTCCTCTGGGTGAGCAGATTGTGCGCGGCACAGTGTATAAAGAATGTGAGATCAAAGTTGAGGATACAGTACTGAAGGCAGATCTAATCCCTCTTGCCATGACTGATTTTGATGCCATTTTGGGGATGGATTGGCTACATATGCATCGGACATCAGTTGACTACTTTAAGAAGCAGGTGGAGTTTCGAAAACCTGATCAGCTAGTGTTGATTTTTGAGGGCGAGAGGCAGGTTTTACCCCGTTGTGTCATTTTAGTTTTGGAGGCCAAACGCATGATTCGCCACCGGTGTGTGGCATATTTGACTCACATTATAGACACCATTGCTCAGGGACCGATACTTAAGGATGTTCGAGTGGTACAGGAGTTTACTGATGTTTTTCTCGAGGAGCTACCCAGATTACCACCGGTTCAGGAGTTCGACTTTGAGTCGATTTAGTTCCGGGGACTACCCCTATCTCATGCCGCTATACAGGATGGAGTCAGCTGAGCTGAGAGAGCTCAAGGTCCAGCTGCAGGAGTTGTTGGATAAGGGGTTTATCTGTCCTAGTACGTTATCTTGGGGTGCTCCAGTGCTGTTTGTAAAGAAAAAGGACGGCTCACTGAGATTGTGTGTGGATTATAGGTTGCTTAATCGGGTGACTGTGAAGAACAGATATCCACTGCCTCGCATAGATGATTTGTTTGATCAATTGTAAGGTGTCCGAGTTTTCTCAAAAATTGATTTTCAATGGGGATATCATCAGTTGCGGATTAGGACTCAAGATGTGTGAAAGATAGCTTTCCGCACTCGATACGGGCACTATGAATTCCTTGTCATGCCGTTTGGGCTGACTAATGCGTAGGCTACGTTCATGGACAGGATGAGCAGAGTTTTTCATGACTAATTGGACCAGTTTCTCATAGTCTTCATAGACGATATACTGGTGTATTCGTGGAGTGACAATGATCATGTTCAGCTTCTTCGCACTGTTTTACATATCCTCCGCGATGAGCAGCTGTATGCCAAATTCATAAAATGTGAATTTTGGCTAAGACATGTTAAATTTTTGGGGCATGTCGTTTCTGCAGAGGGGATTTTTGTCGATCCGCAGAAGGTCAATGCCATTATGAGATGGAGCAGTCGTAGATAATAACTGAGATCAGGAGTTTTCTTGGTCTGACCGGGTATTACCGCAGATTTGTTGAGGGATTTTCCCAGATAGCTGCACCATTTTCTAGATTGATGCAAAATGGTGTCAAGTTTGTATGGGATAACCGTTGTGAAGCGAGTTTTCAGGAGTTCAAACAACGGTTGACTACAGCTCCGATTTTGGCGTTCCTACCAACAGTCGAGAGTATATAGTATACAGTGATACTAGCCGACAAGGGTTGAGTTGTGTTTTGATACAAAATGGTCGGGTGATCACCTACGCTTCTAGACAGTTGAAGAAACATGAGGTGAATTATCCAATACACGATCTGGAGCTTGCGGCCATAGCTTTCACATTGAAGATATGGCGCCATTACTTGTGCGGGATGACTTGCCGGGTGTATACGAATCATAAAAGTCTGAAGTATTTATTCACCCAGCGAGAACTTAACCTGAGACAGAGGAGATGGTTGGAACTTCTCAAAGATTATGATCTTGTCATTGATTATCATCCGGGTAAGGCTAATGTGGTTGCTGATGCCTTGAACCGGAAATCAGCTTCATCGTCTCAGGAGAACGATACAGCATACATCACTTGTTTAATGGGACTCCGGGATTTAGGAGTCAGATTGGCTAGTGATGATCAGGGCATTCTGCTAGCTAGGTTTGAGGTTAGGCCGACACTGTTGGACCATATTAGGGAGTTTCAGGGCACTGATACTGAGCTCCAGGCTCTTACTGAGAGAGCCCGTAGAGGTGATATAGATGATTTCAAAGTCCGTAGTGATGGACTTCAGACTTATCGAGATAGAGTAGCTATACCCATCGATGAGGATCTCTGCAGGTCCATATTAGAGGAGGCACACTTCTCGGCCTATGCCTTGCACACAGGTAGTACAAAGATGTATCGAACTATTCAGGGCAGCTATTGGTGGCCACGTATGAAGAGGGACATTGTGGAGTTTGTAGCTAGATGTTTAGTCTTTCAATAGGTAAAGGCTGAGTATTAGAGGATAGCGGGTTTACTACAGCCTCTTCCTATTCCCATATGGAAGTGGGAACATGTGACTATGTACTTTGTTACGGGATTGCCGCGGACTCAGGCCAGATATGATGCCATTCGGGTAGTAGTCGATCGACTCACCAAATCCATCCATTTCATCCCAATACGCAGCGACTCTCCATTGGAGACATTGGCACATCTGTATATTGATGAAATAGTCATACTGCATGAGTTCCCGTGTCCATATCACCCACAGACAGATGGTCAATCGGAGAAGACCATTCAGACGCTCGAGAATTTGCTTCGGGCTTGTGTCATGGATTTTCGGGGTAGTTGGGATAGGCATTTGCCACTGGTAGAGTTTGTATATAATAATAGTTATTAGGCTAGTATCGGTATGCCACCCTATGAGGTACTCTACGGCAGGAAGTGTAGCACCCCATTGTGTTGGGATGAGATAGGCGAGATATACTTTACCAATGTTGAGTTAGTCGAGGAAATTAAGGAAAAGATCAGGGTGATCTGTGAGTGGTTGAAAGCCGCTCAAGACAGACAGAGGGCATATGCAGTTCGGAGATGCTGGCCTTTAGAGTTTGAGATGGGTGATATGGTGTTTTTGAGGATTTCTCCCTTGAGAGGATTCATTCGACATCGGCAGCAGGGTAAATTGAGCACTAGGTACATTGGCCTGTTTCGTATCCTCAGTAAGGTTGGGAGCGTGACATACAGACTAGAGCTGCCAGACGAGTTATCTCAGATCCATGATGTCTTCCATGTATCAGTGTTGAGGAAGTACATCCCAAATCCTTTACATATTTTAGAGCCTCCACCTATTGAGTTACGAGAGGACCTCAATCTTCCAGTTCAGCCCATGGCTATTCTAGATCAGCAGGTCAGGAAGCTGCGGAGTAAGGAAGTCTCGTTGGTCAGAGTCTTGTGGAGGAGTGACCAGGTCGAGGAGGAGGCCTGGGAGCCCGATGAGGCTATGAGGAGACAGTACCCCCATTTGTTTGCTGTTTAGTTCTCTTTTAGTTTCGAGAACGAAACTTGTTTTTAGGGGGTTGAAAATATAACACCGACACTGCGATATCTGTAATATTGTACCATTTTCGAAAAATATATATATATATAAATAAGATATTCTTCAATTTATTTATATATAGAGAAATTTTATTTATTTAAATTGATTTTAGATTTTGGGGCATGTAAAGTAAATTTTTGGTATATTTTAATTTGTCGAATCTGCGAATCGAAATAAACCCAGTTTTTACAAAAAATTTAAATTTTAGTGAAGTGTAGGTGTGAAGACATATATATATATGAATATATATAAAAAAAACTAAAAAAAAAACAAAAAATAGAGAGAGAGAGAGAGAGAGAGAGGAGATGCTGCGTTTTGGAGTGAAACGCAGCACCTCCCCCTTTTCCCAATTAGGGTTGGAAACCCTAAGTTTATTTCTTTCTCTCTTTCTCTTCCTGTTTCTCTCTCTCCCCGACTCTTCACCTTCTCGCAGTTGCCTTTTTTTTCCGCCGCGATCGGTCGCTCGCCCTGCCACCTCTCTCCACCGTGAGCAACCGCACCCAACCACCATCACCGCGTCACTCTCCCTCTGTCTTCTCTTTCAACCTCACTCACGGTCTTCTACTCACTGTCGCTCTCTCTCTCTCTCTCTCTTTGGCTTGCCCTCCACCGCGATCCGCTACCCTCCGCCGCTCTCTCTCCTTGAGCGCGATCTTCCCCTGTGCGAGCACGATCTCCCCCGCACGAGCGCACCATAGCTCAATCTCCCCCGCGCGAGCATGCCACAGCACGCGACCTCTCACGAGCGCGTCAACGCGTGAGCTCTAGCTAGCGTGCCAGCATGCGACTGCCCACAGAAGCCACAGCGCGTAACTACAGTGGTTCCCTCTCCCTCCAGCGTGCGCCAGCTCCGTAACAACGAGCCAGCCTGCTAAAGAAGAGAGCCAGTTGGTTACATGAAAGCAGAGAGTTCACAAAAATGGAAATCAAAAGGATCGAGGTACAAAGGAACGGAGCCAGGTGAACAAATTTGCTAATCTTAGGAAAGTCAACGTCTTATTGAAAGATGAAATCCCTAGGGACAATGACATAACAGAGGTTTCAGTAGAGGGTGTGTGGATGGGACCAAAACCGAGAGACATTTGTGGTAAGGGAAAGAGGGTAGGTGAGGAGGATTCATGAGGAAGGAAAGTTGTGCAAGATGATGGGATGCTATAGAGGACAAGAAGGGGGTGTCAGGAAGAGGATTCAAGGTCCACAAGAGAGGGAGATGTGTCAGGAAGGAAGATCTTTGAACGGGTTTGAGAGCGTTGGTGGGCTGAGCTCTAAAGTCTCAACTAAATGGGTTGATAGGCCCAAAGAAATAAAAGAAGGCAGGGCAAAGATAGGTTCGGGGTTGATAGCCTAACTATGGACTCAAAATGTGGGCGAAGATATGTTCGGGCCACAAGAGTCACCTATTCAATCTGGGTTGGAACATTCCTCTTGGATCTAGGAGAAAAATGCCGCAAGGAGCATTGACCTTCATTCCCTCTCATGAACACTAGTAGGTAAGCGAATTTATGGAGCGAGGTATGGAGTGGGAGGTAAAGGATTGTCAAGGAAAGAGAGAGGAGAGGATAAGAGAGGAGGGTATGGAATGTGATGACAACTGAGTTGGATAGTTCTCTGTCTGTCTTTTTTGCATAAGTTTTCCAATGAAATGGAAGATGATATCCTGGAATTGCAGTGGTATAGGTTCCAAAGGTTTCAAAAGAGTTTGTAGAGAGATCGTCCAAAATCATAGACCAGACATTATGTGTCTATTGGAAACGAAGGTAGGCTCTAGTAAGTTTCCCAACTTCCTCTCCAATTAGGGCCTTGGAGGTGACTTTGTGGTGGATATGGATGGCTTTAAAGGTGACCTTTGGCTTAAATGGGATAGGTGCAAGGTGGAGGTTCAAGTTCTTAAACGAACCTATCAGTAGATTCATGTGGAGGTTAGGAAAGACATCACCAAATGGTGGACCACATTTGCCTATGTTCAACCCAGAGAGCAGGATGAAGAAGTTTTTTGGAAAGAGATGCAGCAATTATCAGAAGAGATAAAAGGTCCTCGGTTCTTGATGGGTGACTTCAATGATGTGACGGGAAGCAAGGAATCAACAAGTAGAAGTAGAAGGGTCTAGAGTAGAAGCAGTAAATTTAGAGAGAGATGGGCTCAATGTAATTTGCAAGACTGCAAGACTTCGGGATCTAGCTTTACTTGGATCAGAAAGAGGAATGATAGGATTGTCCTTTAGGAGAAGCTAGATAGAGTTCTCGAGAATCTTGAGGCCAAGCTTGTTTTTCTGGAGATGAAAGTAATGGTCTTTCCTCGTCTTCATGGAGACTATAACCCAATCATTCTCCACACAAGGCTCTCAAATCCTCCTAAGTCAGAGGGAAAGCCATTCTGTCAAGCCCCGAACCGGGATCGTGAACAGTTGCCCGTTGTCTTGAATGCTGGCTGTATTTTTACAAAAAATCGGGTAGAGCCTCCCCCATATCGGAGGTCTCCCATATTACAATCAACCTGCTACCTGTACAATAGGGTCAACCCGGCCTCACAATATATAAATCACATCCCAACATCAGACCAACACATCCATACTACACAATCCAGGATAACGCAAGTCCTAATCACAGACCTCTACTGCCATGCCCCGTCAAAGGTATGAACAGCCGCCAGTCGCCCTTCCTGTGATTTAGAGGTAGCACCGAGCGGTCCTAAAGAACACTTCCAGGACATGACACATTCCCAAGTAACATACACAATGAACATAAATTACCTCAATGCGAGTGTTATGCAATGACATGAGAGTTTCACAATTTAAATATCCATATTTGTACAGCCATCTCATAATTATACAATGGTCATCTATAGATCTCAAAATACATATACATCATTAATATAATTTTTAACTCACGAAATTGTAGCGAAAATATATAATGACTCCTCAAATCCAGACCAGATCTCCCAATGATACTAAGCGTCCTAAAATCAATGCTCCTTGCCAAATACTATCTCTGTAACAAGAAGAGAAATAAGGGTGAGTATTTACGGAAAAAATACTCAGTGAGTGAGTGGGTCAATGCAATGGTCTAATAAGAATTATGAAACTAGAGTGTCAAAACGTAAGTATACAAATCATACTTCAAATCATCATGCTTTTCATTTCAACAATATATCATTTGTACGCATTATCAAGTCAAATATGCATCCAAAACACTGTCATTAAAAATCATAGAGCTACCAGCCGAAAGTATCCTGGCAGAGGTCTTCCTCGACCTATGACAGGCGCACCGGGGGTATTATATGCAAATTTATTTAAAGTACTCTCTACCTCGGTATTGACGACGGACCTCGTCCAGGTGCTAGACTTGGAAAGAGTATCCAACTCCTCATCTTTTTCGGGTTCAACCGGGCTAGTACCATGTCGTTAATAAAATCACGACAAGTCTTGGGATACCCCAGGCCTAGGCATATCCGAACATCACCTAAGCGCCTCTCACGATACCCTTCGTAGCTACGGAACAATACATACCAAGGCTCTCAAGGCCAAAATCAATCTCGTATCAAGAATGTGTCAAAATCAGGTTTACAAACTAAATGCAATATATAGCGTAAAATGACACATTATACATTTCAACCACATTGATGCATAATTTCATAACTCAGCCCAATTTTTGGATACTCAATCGGTTAACAAAAAGTCAGTTTCAAAACCAATCAAAACATTTCAAACACACGACAAATCATGCTCATTTATCAAAATGTTATAAAACAGAGTTTACATATTAAACAAAGGTATTGAAATAAATCCCACTCACAGTATGTGGGAGGGTAGCGCACTCCCCAATATTATTACGAAGCGAAAAAAAATGTTCCCCTAACTCAAGGCACCCAACACCTATGAATGTGTATATATATATATATATATATATATATATATATATATATATATCAACAAATTTTAAACCTACACAGTTATAGGAAATAGGCTATCACTTCTAATACACGTATGCAAATCAGATAGTTTGAATCCTTTAGAACCCTACCCTAATTCCTCATATTTTGTTCATGCATACAATAAGTTTACAAGACTCAAGTGTTGGTACTAAACCAATCCCGCACAGGACTCACATAAATCAAATCTCTCGTTCGCACCCAAGGGACAGTAGGGCCACAGCCCAGCGCTCCTCTGTGCAATGCCCCTGTGCAGGGCGCGCAGCGTCCATGCACAGGGCGTGCAGCGCCCATGTGCGGTCCATGTGTAGGGCGCGCAGCGCACAGTGCCCATGTGCAAGGTGCGCAGCGCCCATGCGCAGGGCGCGCAGTGCCCATGTGCAGGGTCCATGTGCAGGGCGTGCAGTGCCCATGTGCAGGTCCATGTGCAGGGTGCGTAGCACATGTGTGCAGGGCTGGTAGCTCCTGTGCGCAGGCCCCTGTGCAGGGTGCGCAGGCCCCTGTGCAGGGCGCGCAGCGCCTATGTGTAAGGCATGCAGCGCCCATGTGCAGGGCCCGTGTGCAAGGCGCGCAGCGACCGTGTCTAGGGCGCAGGGCGTGCAGCGCCTGCACACCAGCCATTTCTCCTTATTTCTCAACTTAACCCTAACATTCATTCAATTAAATCGAATGGGTAAGAAATTTTTTTCACCTAGGGTTTTCTCAGAGTGCAGACCTTCTACAATGCTCCCTCTCAAGACAAGATTTATTAGTTAGGTCATAAATACTTAGAACAAAATCAAAACCCTGAGTTAGTTACCTACGTAGAGACTTACGGGCTGTCACGGGCTATCGTCGGCTGCTGGCCGTAGTGGGCTTCATGGCCGTAGTAGGCTCACGGGCTGTGCGGGCTTGTGGGCTGTCGCGGGCTGGTAGGCTCGCGTCTTGCGGGCTGGCACGCTCGTGGGCTGGCACGCTCGCGGGCTGGTGGGCTCACGGGCTGGCATGTGAGGTCGTAAGCTGGACTGCAGTCGCGCACTCGTGGGTTTCGCGTTAGTGGGCTGGAGCGCGCTCGTGCGCAGGTGCGCTCCCAAGCAGGCGCACTCACGCTACGGTGCGCTCGCCCGGGGAAGTACGCGCTGTGGTGTGCTCGCGCTCGTGCAGGTAGGATCACGCTGCGGCACGCTCGCGGGAGGGAGGAGCTGCTGCGGCTGGGGTATGCTCGTCGTGGTAGAGAGAGAGAGAAACAGTGAGAGAGAGACCGTAAGTGAGGTAGAGAGAGAAGAAGAAAGTGGTGGTGGTGCGGTTGCTCACAGTGGAGATAGGTGGCGGGGCGAGCAACCGATCACGGTGGAGGGAGAAGGCAGCCATGGGAGGTGAAGAGTCGGGGAGAGAGAGAAAGAGGAAGAGAGAGAGAGAGATAGAGAATAAAAGTAGAGTTTGCAACCCTAATTGGGAAAAAGGGGGAAGGTGCTGTGTTTTACTCCAAAACACAGCATCTCCTCTCTCTCCTTTTTTTTTTCTTTTTTTTTATATTTATATATATATATATGTCTTCACACCCACACTTCACTAAAATTTAAATTTTTTGTAAAAACGGGGTTTACTTCGATTCCCGGATTCGACAATTTAAAATATTCCAAAAATTTAATTTAAATACCCCAAAATCAAAAATCAATTTAAATAAAGAAAATTTCTCTCTATATAATTAAATTACAAACACCATAGTGTCGGTGTTACAAATTCAGCTACGAAGTAGCTTGGTTGAGTCACTCTGGTTTTAGTGACGTTTTAAAAAGGCTTGGGAGGAAGGGGTGGCTTTTCTGCATCAGACTATAAAAAACACAGCGGGAGAATTGAAGGTTTGGAATAAAATGATTTTTGGAAACATTTTCAGGAGAAAGAGACAACTAGAAGCGAGATTGAGAGGTATTTAGAAAGCAAGAAACTACAGATGTTTTGAGCCTTTATAGAGGCTTGAAAATGAGCTTTTAATGGAGTACAATGAAGTTCTAGAGCAAGAAGAGGTTTTTTGGTTCCAAAAGTCTAGGACTAATTGGAGAGGATACGAACACAAAATTTTATCACATTACAACCAAAATACGAAGACAAAGCAACAGGATTGCAGCTCTTATGATTGGGGAGGAGTGGTACACTGATAAGAAGGTGTTAAGAGACCATGTCAGAGATTACTTTGTGGAACTTCTCAGAAGTAAAGAGGTGTCTCCTCCGAGTGATCGATGCATGAATATGATTAAGAAAATTGATGCTAGGGATCATGAAGCTCTGTGTACAGAGGTAAAGGAGGATAAGGTGAAGAAAGCTCTGATGAGGTGAAGAAAGCTGTTTTCTCAATGCAAGTTTTCAAGGTGCTAGGTCCAGATGGGCTACAACCAGTCTTCTACCAGAAACATTAGACGATAGTCAAAGACAAGGTATGCAAATTCATCAATGCTGCACTTAAGGATGGATACTTTTATCTTGAGGTTGCTGATGCGTATATGGTCCTTATTCCTAAAACGGATAGTCCTAAAATAGTAAATGAGCTGAGACCTATTAGTTTGTTGAATACTTCACATTAGATCCTATCAAAAATTATTATTCATAGGCTAAGGCCTTTACTGCAGGAGCGGAATGGGGGTCATCAAGCTAGTTTTCTTCTAGGAAGAGGTACTGTAGGAAATATAGTGGTGGTTCAAGGTGGAATAATTCTCAAGATTGATCTCAAAAAAGCTTATGATAACATTAGCTGGAGCTATTTAGGGAAAGTTCTATTAGATATAAATTTGCCTCTAAGATTGGTGAGGTTGATCATGCACTCTATCAGTTGTAGGACTGTCTCTCTTATTTGGAATGGTGAACTGCTGCCTTCCATGAAGATGGGACAAGGTTTGAGACATGGAGATCCCCTTTCTCCTTATCTCTTTATCTTGGTCATGAAAAGGTTAGCTTACAAGATTCAAGAGAGGGTGAAAAATGGTAGATGGAATCCTGTAAGAGTAGGCAAGGAGAGTACTCTTTTATCTCATCTATTCTTCGTTGATGACTTACTGTTATTTACGGAGGCAGAGCAATTAAACCTCAGCTCTATTCTGGAATGCTTAAGAGAATTTGCGGAAGAGAGTGGTCTTGAGATTAATCCTTTGAAGTCTAGGATCTGGCTCTCTCCAAACACACTCTGGACCACAAAAAATTATTAATAGTTACAAGCAAATTTTCTCCCTCAGAAGATTTGGGAAGGTTCTTAGGGGTGCCTACCATTCATAAGAGGGTGAAAAGGGATTTCTACAATCACTTGGTGGAGAAGGTCCAAGGCAAGTTGAAGGATTGGAAAGCTAAAGTTCTTAGCATTGCAGGCAGGATGACTCTCATTAAGGCCGTAAATGCTGCTATTCCCATGTATACCTTGCAAACGGCTTGGCTTTTGAAGGATATTTGCAATAAGTTGGATAAACTCAATAGGGATTTCCTGTGAGGAAGCAAAGAGGGGGAAAGAAAAGTGCAGCTAGTCAACTTGGAGGCGGTTTGCAAGCCTATAATGATGAGATCATCAAGATTGCAAGGAATTCACGAGATCCAATTCAAGTCCCAGTTGGGTCGGTGACAAAGGCCTGAGTTAAAAGATTCAAAAAAATACTGAATAACTTAATTCAGAGGGCTTTACAATAAGAAATTGGAGTCCAAATAAATAAAGAACCAAAAGGGGCCTTAATTATGCTCATACAAGTCCAGTTAGAAGAATAAAAGGCCCAAAACTACCCAAAACTAAGGGAGGACGAAAATAAAGAAAAATAGCAGCAAGACTTGGTCAAAATAGTTTGATTTATTTAGTTTCCTAATTTTTATTTTTTGTAACTTATGTTTTAGTTTTCTGATTCTTTATTATTTAGGGAGTTACTAAATTTTTAGTTGTCAATTAAGTTTTGACCTTTAGGCTATAAATAGGCCATTATACATTGTGTAAAAGACAACGCTTTGGAGAGAATTAATAAAATTGTGAGGATTTTTCACACAGGTCTTGTTCTTTTGAGAACTTTGAACTTATTCAAGATAAGAGTCTTCTTTAGTTCTTTGACTTATCAATTTAGGATTCGAACCATCTAGATTGTGGCGTCATTCATTCCATCTTTATATCAAGGTTCTTGATCTAGTGAGAAACGGGTCTAAAGTCATATACCTTAGGTTCTTCCTCATTTAGGGTAAGGGTTGAGGTCTTTAATTCCACCGGTTCAAATAATTAGTTGGGACGATTTTTGAGCTAAATTAACTTGTTTGTGGGTTCTAGGGTTTTTATACCCAACGGGTTCACATCAGTTGGTATCAGAGCCAATCCAGATTTTTTTTCCTTCGAATTATTCTTATTTAATCTTTTTTTCCTTTTTGTGTCTGAAAACTCTTCATTCGTTAGTTTATTTCTTATTTTTGGTATACTTATTCTTTATTTTTGTGCTGTCATATTCCAAAAAAAAAATAAGGGCAAAAAAAAACCCACAAAAAAAAGAGGCTGTGAAAAAAGAAAAAAAAAAGAAGGGCCTAAAAAAAAAGGGAAAAAAAAAGACCCACAAAAAAAAGAGAAGAAGCCGTGAAAAAAAAAGGGAGCAGTTTTCAAATTTTACAAAATTGATGATTTTTCTAAATTTTTTTGGTTGGATTTGAAATATTTCCTTATTTGTACACTTACCCAAATTCAAACTTTCCATATTTGTTCTCCTTTCATGAACTACTTCTTTATTTGTTCACCTTCCTTATTTATCTCATTCCTTGGCTGTTTCCTTTCTAATTTAGAAATTTCTTTTTAAATTTACTACTTTTCTTATTCCTTATTTTTCTCTTTCCTTTTTACTTTTCTTGTTATATTTTCTTCTATATAAGTCATTGAATTTCACAAGACAATTATTTTTGAGTTGAGTTCTCGAGTTCAATAAAGAACTTGACTAAGTGAAGTAGAGTGGTAAAAGGTAAGAGAGAATTCATTAAAAATAAAAGCCAAATACATAAAGTGAAACACGAGTGAATTTGAGTGAATCATTATTTTTGAGTGAAATACGTAAGGGAGTGTGGTGAGTTTCTTTCCTATTTTATTCTAACATTGTCTTGCAGATTTCAATCATGACTCAAAATCAAAAAAATAACATAAATGAGGAGATTCAACCACAGGTTGGGTCGAATCTACAACTACAAGCATTTATGGGGGAGATGAGACGGATGATGAAGAGGGAGTTAGATCTTATACATGAAAGGTTGGATAAGGTGGAAGAGGGGTCACAAAGGGGGCAACCATCAATAGTGCCAGCCCCCTCCAGGAGGAATAGGTTTCATTAAAAAGAAACTGAAGTTGTGGATGAGTTTGAAGGGGATGGGTTAGAAGAGGAGTTTGATAGGTTGTCAGTGGGTAGTCATGGAGACTTGGTCGAAATAGAGAAGTTAATAATCGGGTAGACAACAACTTAGGTAGTATCAAGATGAAAATTCTGTCGTTTCAAGGTAAAAGTTATCCCGAAGCATATCTTGAGTGGGAAAAGAAGATTGAGTTAGTTTTTGATTGTCACATCTATTCTAAATTAAAGAAGGTTAAACTTGTTGTTATTGAGTTTACTGATTATGCAATTGTATGGTGGGATCAGTTGTGCATCAATAGACGATGGAATGGGGATCGACCTATTGAAACTTGGGGTGAGATAAAGAGGGTGATGAGACGACGATTTGTGCCAAGTCATTACTATAGGGATTTATATCTCAAGTTGCAGAGTCTCCACCAAGGTAATCGAAACATAGATGAGTATTACAAAGAGATGGAAATGACTATGATTCGAGCTAATGTGGAAGAAGATAGAGAGGCGACGATGGCTAGATTTTTGAATGGTTTAAATCGAGAAATTGCCAACACGATCGAGTTTCACCATTATGTGGAGTTGGAGGATTTAGTACATATGGCAATCAAGGTTGAAAGGCAGCTCACGAGAGGTAACACACGACCAAAACCAACACCACAGATTCCAAATGCAACATCTTGGAGAATGAGCTATCCGAAGAAAGAAGAAAATTCAGCCATCTCTAGAGTTAAGCCTAAACATAAACCAGCTACCTCTACCACGACTTCTCAAAGTAAGTCAACCCCTACTTTAACTTGATCTAGTGAGATTAAATGCTTTAGGTGTCAAGGAAGAGGACATATAGCTAGCCAATCTCTAAACAAACGAGTTATGGTGATTCGGGAAAATGGTGCAATCGAGTCTGAAGATGAAGGTGACATTGATTGTTTGCCTCCATTAGAAGACATCCCCATCGGAGCTGAGGAGTATGGGGCTGAACATGGTGAGATGTTAACGCTAGTAACATGTCGACCTTAAGCTTACAAGCCTGAGGAGATGATGAAGAAGTACAACGGGAGAATATCTTTCATACTCGTTGCCATGTGAAAGACAAGGTATGCATTTTGATCATTGACGGTGGTAGTTTTACTAACGTTGCAAGTAAGACTTTAATGGAAAAACTGAATTTGTCAACCACTAAACATTCTTAATCATACAAGCTACAATGGTTGAATGATAGTGGAGAAGTGAGGGTTACAAAACAAGTTGTTGTACCATTCTGGATTGGGAAATATGAAGATGAGGTGTTATGTGATGTGGTACCAATGCAGGCTGGGCATATTTTGTTAGGAAGGTCTTGGCAATTTGATCGACATGTGCAACATGACGGATTCACCAACAAATATTCATTCATGTTCAACCAACGAAAAATCACTCTAATTCCGATGACACCAAAGCAAGTCTATGAAGATCGAGTGAGGTTGCAAAAATTGAGTGAGCAACAGAAACAAAAAGATCAAAATGGGTTGAAAGAAGAGAAAAAAGAGAGAAAAGAAGAGAGAAAGGCCGAATTTGGTGAGAAAGAGAAAAGAGAGAAAAGTTCGGCCAATGAGGTAAAATCCTTTCTATGCCAAAACAAGTGAGGTTAAGCGAGCGATACTCTCAAGACGACCAATGATTGTACTTATGTACAAGGAATTCCTTTTAAACACTGACCAACTTAACCCTTCTTTGTCGAGTGTTATTGTTTCTCTTTGCATGAATTTGAAGATGTGTTTCCTGAAGAGCTACCCTAAGGTTTGCCACCTATCCGAGGGATTGAACATCAAATTGATTTCATACCCGGTGCATCAATTCCAAATCGTCCAGCATATAGAAGCAATCCAGAAGAGGTGAAGGAGCTTCAAAGACAAGTTGAAGAGTTAATGGAAAAAGGGCATGTGAGAGAAAGTATGAGTCCATGTGCAGTTTCGGTGATTTTGGTACCTAAGAAAGATGGAACATGGAGGATGTGTGTTGACTGCCGAGCCGTCAACAACATAACGGTAAGATATTGATACCCTATTCCTCGTTTAGATGACATGTTAGATGAGTTGTATGGTGCTTGTATGTTTTCTAAAATTGATCTTAAGAATGGATATTATCAAAATACGAATGAAAGAAGGAGATGAATGAAAAACAGCTTTTAAAACTAAATATGGGTTGTATGAGTGGTTAGTTATGCCATTTGGATTAACCAATACACCTAGTACATTCATGCGCTTAATGAATCATGTTTTACTCCCTCTCTCTTCCTTCCTCCTCCACTTTCTCCCCTCTTACTCGAGAACCCATACCCCCACACTCTTCCCCTCTCGGCTCACTTTCTCTCAGCTCACTTTTTTTCACCCTCTCTCTTTGCTCTCTTCAAGTGCAACTAATATCAAGTAAAAACCTACATATTGAAGCCTCTAAAACTCCGTACAAAACCCATTGGGGGTTGGATCTAGTGAAATAAGTGAGTTTTTTATAGAGAGAAAAATTTAAGATCTTGATATAATTCAGCAAAGGATAAATTAGTGGTCTCCATACAGGTAAATCTTTCTCTTTTAACTTATAATTGAGTTAGTCTTACATGAAATTGTAATTTATGTTGAAATTTGAGATTTTGTAGAGAGGGAAAGTTTAGATTTCGGGAGTAACTCGACTTGAAAATGAAATTAGTGACTCCATTTAAGGTAATATTCTTCTCTTAACTAAATTTGGGTTACTTTATCATGTCTTTGAATTATCATGTCGAGATTGAAAGGATTAAGTTTGAGGGTTTAGGTTTAGAGATTGTATAACGATGAAATTGAGGGAAATATTAAATGGAAAACAGTTTCCTTAGATTTATAATATTTATTAGAAGGAATTGAATATGGATTTGATGATGTTAGAAATTTTGGGTTTGAAAAATTTTAGGGAAAACCAACTAACCCCGAATTCGATTTATGATTAATGGTGAAATGGTATTTATTACCTTAGGTTGAGACAATTTAAAGTTTAGGAGTTGATTTAGGTTTGGATCGTGGATTGGAAGTGTTGACTCTCCCAAGAGATAAGTGGTTGCATACTTGCACTTAAATAAGAAAAATGTTTTTATTGAATTTTATAAATGATTTTCGAAACTTGAATTTATGTGCTTTAGTATGTGTGAAATATCCCTAACATTGAATTTTGAGCCCATATGCATCCTATATGCCTTGAAGGAACAAATGTGCCATTTTGATTTGATGATATTGAATATATTGTTATGTTCACTGCTATTGAGCAATAGCTAAATTGATGGCACAAGAAATGGATTTATGAAATTTTTGAATTGGTGCATGCGATTTGCTTGGGGGAAGAGCTCGATCCCCCTGATCCCCAAAAAATGACTAGTTTTTTCCCTCTATGGCATGACCTGACAAAGTGATGTAGTAGGGTTAATAGACCATGGGATGTAACCAATCATGTCCAATGTATTCATGGCCAGATATTATGCTTAAGACTGTGGGATAGTTGGTTACACCACCAATGAAATACCATATCCAATGCAAATGATGGAGTTATTTATAAACTTAAATTACTAAAACTCATTGACGACCCCGACCTAGGTTATAGTAGATTTTTATCAGGAACAGTGATTTTGGTTGCCCTATTTCTAAAAATGTGTACTGGTTGGATAAATATGATATTGAATTATAATGATTGGGAAATCTATTTATTATTGAATGATTTTGTGAATGATATGAAATTTGAAATATATATGTTTGATATATCTACCATACAGTTCTTATTTATTTAAAACATCCATATCATTCACTGGGAATTGTTTATACTCACCTCTCCTACTTTCATTTTTATAGAGAAAACTTAGTTAAGACTTATTGGTTGCCTAGTGCTGGAATCTAAGAAGCTAATTCTACCAGACCCCTTTAGATACTAGTCCAATTTTAGTTTAAGGTATTAGTAGATTCATATGGAGGCAAATTTTGTTATTATTTTGGAAACCTATTTTATTTTATGTCTACTTGGATTGAGATTTGGCTACGGTTTGTATACTTAAAATGAGGACCTCCTTCTTATTTGCTTGAAATTACATGGGAATTGTTTTTGATAAATGGTTTGTGAAGAATTAGAAATTAAATTTGAATGGCCGGGTTGGCGGGTTGGCCCTTTGATGTTTCGATTTGAAAGAAAAGGTCATGTTTCAAAATGCCTTGCAGTGCCTTGGAATATTGGGTGGGATTCACACGTGTTTCAGGGTAGCGCGACGGTTGTCGCATGATAGGACATATGTATTGGAGTGTGACAATTTTATTGGTATAAGACTTTAGGTTTTTTGATTTGAGAATATATTAAAACAGTTGAAAAGTTTCTCATGCATTTTCTCAAGTATTTTATTTGCATGACAATTGTTTTCAAACTACTCCTCCTACTTGAGGAGAATTTCTTATGGCTTTTAAAAAAAAATACTACATTTGGTCCTATAGGGTCCGAAAGAGAGAAGAATTTTTCAAGCTAGTACAAGGGAATAGGACGGTGGTGGAGTATACGATGGAGCTAAGAGAGCTAGCTACACATGCTCTGAAGTTTGTGAACTTCAAGGAATTCTTGTGTACAAAGTTCGAATCGGAATTGAATTTAAATATAAAGAAGAAGATATGGATAATAAAGGAAATAGAAATGCTTGGTATATATTTTAAAATGTAATGAACATATAAAGAGCTAAGTGAATATAGAGATCAATGCCTTTCTATTTAGACAATAGTGGTAGAAGAATATCGATGAGTATTATCAATTCAAGCATTAGATATTTACATTCAAGATTTGATTAACTTTTGTTTGAACTAAACCATTTGGTTGTGAATTTAGTACATTATGCAAAATGAATGAAAGGTTGGTATAGGTAGACGGAAATAAGATTGGTAGGAATTGTTAGAATGCTTTTTTAATTTTCTATAACCAATGATAATGATCATTTGAGGGGATATTTGTATCGTGAGAACAAGGTTACTATAAATTATTGATATGAAAAGAAATGCTTAGTTGTGTTTTGTTAGTAAGTCCAATCTTTCATAAAACTAAATAGGAAAATGGCAACATGTTTTTGATATTATTGAATTCTAATTATTCAAATTAAAACAAGATATTAGAAACTTATTTATTGTTGGTAATTAAGGAGCTTTCACTACAAAATAAATGCTCTATTCAAACGGACAAAAATAGTCTGCTAAATCTACTAAAATGATCGGTAGAACCTTCTCCAATTATTGGACATTCAGTTGGCTACACATCATTTGGGATAGGTCTATCTTGACAATTTTGGTCACCTTTGGAACATGTTTTGGATTAAGATTGACTATTAGAAAAGTATTGGTAAAATTACTATCTTTTATCACCGATTTCAAAAGTATGGGTAAAAATTACTACCTTTATCGTCATTTACCACATGTGTTAGCAAATGTTACTATCCTTTTGTCATTAGTTACCACAACTTTTACGAAATGTTACTATCATTTATCATCAGTTACTATATATGTTAGACAATATTACTACATTTTATCGTTAATTACCATAACTGTTAAGAAATTTACTATCTTTTATTGTCGGATATCATCATCAGATATTAAAGGCATTAGGAATTGTCCTTCATCGATTATCACATATGTTAGTATAACTTACTGCTAGTATTGTTTGTTACACAAGTATTAGAAAATGTTATTATCTTTTATCGTCGGTTACTATAAGTGTTAAGAAAAATTAGTGTCTTTTATCGTCGGTTAGAAAAATATTGGAAAAAATTAGTCATTTATCGTCATTTACCATATGCGTTAGTATAAATACTGTCTTGTATCGTCGGTTACCATAAGTGTTAGGAAATGTTACTCCTTAGGAAACATTACTCCCTTTTATCGTGTTAGAAAATGTCACTCCCTTCTATCATCGGTTATCGTAAGTGTTAGGAAAATTATTATATTTTACTACAAGTGTTAGAAAATATTATTATATACAAGTGATAAAAAAATTTATTGCCTGTTACTACATGATATCACTAATGTGATGGTTTTTTTTAAAAAAATTGTATAGATTTGAATTATTATAAGTAAATTAAAAGATTGAAAAATAAAAAAATTATAAAAATAATGTAAACGTAATAAGGATTGTATTAATATATAAAATAATACAATCTTTCGTGTCAATCTATTTATTAAAACCTAGTAGCAAATTAGTTAAATTAATATAATTACATGATGATATTGTAAATAATAGTTGTAAATGAAAATATTATCTTTTGGATCGAGTCAAGCAGTGATGATAATGGTTGTGCTTTATATGCACTTCCAGCATCTAGTATTAGATGAAACTAACAATATAAATAATTTGGATTATTATTTTAAATACAAAAGTAAAATTAGTAAAATTTTGTTAAAAACAAGAAAAACCTGACAAAATGAATTACTAAGATTATGTGCTTTCCTTTTTATAAATCCAAAACAACTTGACGGCACATTAGTTTCTATATTTCATGACAATTGCTCAAAATAAAAAATAAAAAATAGATAATTAAAAAATTACTTGATAGTATGTTAATATCAAATTTCAAATTAAAATGATATGTTTATTTTTAAACCTAGGTAACATCTTGGGATGACTGAGCTTGTTCAAACCGAACTTGATCTTGGAATGGTTGTGATTCTTCGTACAATGCTCATCCATTGTTTAGTTCAGTTCGTCCAAAATTTTCAAATACCTGATCAGTAGAATCACAGAATGACTTTTTTATATTAAAAAAATGTGATTAACTTTTGATAAAATTTTGCAAAGTAAGTGAGAGGTTTAAATGTGTTAAGGGAGGAGAGCTTTCGAGGGAAAGAAAAGCTTTGATGATGAAACTTTTCTCATGTATGATTTATAATATATCATTTTCGCAAACAAATTTTCAAAATCTGCCCATTTTTTTGCGCTTTTTTCCTACCTCTTTTTTTTTATACTTTTAATCAATACTACAATGTGTCTTTCCATATGTTATTTAGGTTGTTAAAAAAATCACTTATTATATTTCATGTAATTTTTACTACTTATTACCCTACTATTATTACATTTCATGCAAGCAATACCTGCGTAGTCCCCTGCCATAGGCCTTGCGCTGTGCCAATTATATCCAATTGATTAATAAAAAATAACGTATTTTTCATGATTATTCAATATAAGGTTAATAATATTATTAATTTAAATAATGTAATGATATGAAATTAGTAATTTATATAATATAGCGTTATACTTTTGAAAATTTATTGACTAATTATTTGATAATATAGTGTTATAATTTAAAATTATGACAATATAATGTAATATCATAATTAATTATGTTGGTATAATTAATAAAGAACACTAAAACTTGTATCTATTATATCAGTAGAAAATAAGTTTTTCAAAACCCATATTAAGTTATCTAGTATCGGCTCTTATAATGTGATCCTTGCAATGAATAAAGAATTTAACCTTTCATATTTCCACACATGTACCACCACCTCTAACTCTACCTCAACCACTAATATTTTACATATAATATTATTTAAAATTACTAATTATTTAAAATTGCTAATAATGCAAACTACCTCTAATGTAATATTTCACATTTCTCATGTAACATTATTTAAATTACTAAATAATTAATTAAATTATGTAACGATAGTTATATTATTTAAATTAATTTTGATAATCATAATTTTATATTGCGAGGATGCCACGTGATTCAATGGTTGAATGGTGAATTACAATGTCCAACTACATTCGATAATATAATTTATAGTAATACATATAGTAATATAGTAATATATAATAATGTATTATATACTAATATAAGATTGACACTATTATGTTATTGGAAAATGATGCAATCTCAAAAGCAATGTCAATGGCACGAAACCAATCCAAATTTTTAAAAAATTTTTTTGCATGTTGTTGGATAAATCACATTTCATTAATCTAACAAATTTGGATATATCACAAATTAATCCAATCGGGTAATGTCAATTGACGACCATTTTTATAAATAAATTTTCAAAACCTGCCATTTTCACCGATTAACCCTAAAATTTCTTGCGCACTTTTTTCATTACACACTTTTTTCATATTTTTCCACAATTTTACTCTTTTCCCGCCTCTTTTTACATTACACATTACGTTATTCTTAATTTCTCATATTTTTTCATACTTAATATCTACTGCATGTATTTCTCATATCTTTCTCATATGTGTTATTTACGTTATTCAAAAATTCACTTACTATATTTTATGTAATTTTTAGAACTTGTTACCTTACTGTTACTACATTTCAAACAATTTTTATGATTTGTTACCTTGTTTGTGCTTTGTAATGAATTACTTTCAAATCTAGTTTTTACTTAAATTTTCATCATCAAAACCTAATTTTTGTGAAATAGGATGCACTTGATAGCAATTGTATTTTTGTGAGATAAGATGTACACAAGCACTATAAATGGCTAAGGGCACAATAGTTGCAAACATAATGTATTTTGAATTTGGATATACTGATTTTTTTGCATTTTCAAATAATTTATCAAACTTATCTAAAATTGGTTTGTCTATATTACATGCATAAGAAGATGGTTCGTATGCGTTGGATGGATCATGTAAATATGTAAATGCATTATGTTACATGCCAAATATGTCATGGTCAAAAAGATTATTATTACAATTTGAGGGATCATCTAGATTGGATTCATAAGATGTAGATTTTCCATTGCTTTCCCCATGATATATTTACTTATCATAAATACGTTGAAATCCATAATATAACAAAGTGATTGAATGTCGTGTGTGTAGGAAATCTCAATATGTTGAACGATTAAACGAAAGGACATGATATCTTGGCATCGATGGATTGAATATTTGCAAATGCAAATTAAAGAAATGCATTAACCCCGTCAACTGATTTAGAATGCATCTATAACTTGTCCATCATATTTACAAATGCAAATGTTTTGCACAACCCAACAGGGAAATATTTCCATAAGCCAACAAAGAGAGATAAATAAATGAAATAAATACACAAAGAAAACATGGTGGAAAATGCTTTTGGCACAAAAATGATTAAATTGGAGGTAAATAAGGAAATAAAATGTTTTTGACTAAAAAATTTGATTAAATTGGCATTAAAAGTATAAAAATTGTTTTTGGCATAAAAAGAGAGGTCATTGTCTAATTATTTAAATATTAAAATGTAACAAATATTGTAAATTAATGCCAAAAGTTGTTTTGTTGGGAAAATTATATAAAATTATATAATACTGATAATTAATGCATTATTCTCATAATTTCATATTATAACACTATATTATCTAATAACAAAAAATATATCATAACATAATATTATCTAAATTACTAATTTCATATCATTATATTATTCCAATTAATAATATCAATAATTTAAGTTAATAATTTTATATCACTATATTATTTAAATTAATAATATTAAGCGTTGTAGCCACATGAGGGCACGTGCATTAGAGCCGCGCGTGCATGCTCAGGGGACCATGTGTGCCCTTCTACGTGCCCTTGCATGCATGGTAGCCCTGTGTGGGCATACACCATGCATGCCCATGCCCCACATATGTGCAGTGCGCGCGATACACCACCCTTGCCCGTGCCCCGCGCATGTACTGAGCAGTGCTCTATGCAGCATGCGTAGTGCATGCCCGCACCCAGCACGTGCATTGCTAGGTTCATGGGCATGTGTGGTAGAGCCACGAGAAGCACCGTGCATCCCCGGGCCCCACAATGTCCTGTATACGTGGTCTTGTTTTTTTTTCTCCTCTTTCTTCCTCTTTATCTCACTCTCTCCACTTTTTTATTTATTTTTTTCGTATCCCACTCTCACCTTTTTTCTTCCTTCACCTTTGGTCATGGTTTTTTGCTTGCCATTTTCTATTCTCATTGAATTTTCTTTCTATTTAAATTCGACTTTAATATATTCAAACCAATATATTTGAATGATATTTATATTGAATGATATATAATATTTAGATGAATGAATTATAAATTATTAATATTATATATTTTGAATATGATCTGATAAATAATTGTGATTAAATATATGAATTTTTTAAATTATTAATATTTTGTAATTTAAATTAATATTAATAATGATAATTTCATATTATTATACTAACATAGTATTCACCACTCATCTACTCATCCAACATGAGGATAATGTCATCTAAATTAACTACTAGAAAATAAGTTATTAACGATAGAAATATCCATCGCAAATAGTAAAAATTTCATCACTAAGGAGTATTAGCAACAGAATTTTTCCGTCACTAAATTTTCTGACGGAATAGCGACGGAATATTTTCATCTCTAAAAATTTTCATCTTTAATTTATCACTGATTTCAAACAATATATAAAACTATTAGTGATGGAATATTTCCGTTACTAAAAATTTCATCACTGACAGCTTTACATAATCCGCCAGCACCCGCACCCGCGCTTGCCCTCTATCGCCCCAGCTAATTCCCTGCTCCCACGTGTATGCCCGCGCCCACCCTGCCTTCTTTTTATTTTTTCTGAACAGTGTCATCATGCGGACTTGAAGCTGGGGATGCATGGAGAGTTTGAGTTGTGACGACCATTATACTACAATAATAAAATAATATAAAATGCTTATTTGTTATAAAATAATTAAACAATAAAATGTTAACTTAAAATAATATATTAAAAGATTTAAAAAATAAAATTATATTACACTTAAAATATATATATATATATATAAATAAAATAAATACTAATTTAAAATATTATAAAATAATAAATATGACTTGTTAATATAAAATAATAAAATAAAATAAAATAAAATATAAAATGATAATTAAAAAAATTAAGAATAATAAAATAATATAAAATGCTAATTTGTTATAAAATAATTAAATAATAAAATGCTAACTTAAAATAAAATAACAAAAGATTTAAAAAATAAAATAATATTATTCTTTAAAAAATAAAATAAAATGCTAATTTAAAATATTATAAAATAATAAATATGATTTGTAAATATAAAATAATAAAAAATGCTAATTTGTTATAAAATAATTAAATAACAAAATGCTAACTTAAAATGAAATAATAAAATATTTAAAAAATAAAATAATATTATTCTTCAAAAAAATAAAATAAAATGCTAATTTAAAATATTATAAAATAATAAATACGACTTGTTAATATAAAACAACAAAATGAAATAAAATAAAATATAAAATGATAATTAAAAAAATTAAGAATAATAAAATAATATAAAATGCTAATTTGTTATAAAATAATTAAATAATAAAATGCTAACTTAAAATAAAATAACAAAAGATTTAAAAAATAAAATAATATTATTCTTTAAAAAAATAAAATAAAATACTAATTTAAAATATAATAAAATAATAAATATGATTTGTAAATATAAAATAATAAAAAATGCTAATTTGTTATAAAATAATTAAATAACAAAATGCTAACTTAAATTCCCAACTATCAACAAATAAAAGGATAGAATCTCCCCATAAATCGGAGATCCATCTTATATTAAAATCCCATCAATCAATAACATATCAATGTATAAAGGCCAACCTGACAAATCATCAACACAACCAACCAAAGACATGAACAGTCCTATCCAAAATAACATAAGGCTAATCCAGTCCTATCCACAGATCTCTACTGCCATGCCCCCATCAAAGACATGAACAGTCGCCAGTTACCCCTCCTGTGATTTAAAGGTGGCATCGAGGAAACCTAATCAATAATCCTAGACATGATACGTTTCTCAAAGTGATTGAACACAATAGTACAATCATGTCTCAATGCAATACAATGAAATGAGAGTTACAATAATATATACAATTCTTTACATACAGTCATCCCTTTTATATACATGTACAATAGTCTATCTACAATCTCAAATATACAAATATATGTATATATCATCCCATATCTTTAAACATAATCCTACGAAAGAATGGTTAACACGATACCTAGAATCGATGTCTCCAACAAAACCTCGTGCATTACTATGTCGCAACGCGTCCCACTACAACTATCTCTGTGGAACAGAAAGTGAGGGGTGAGTATTATGGGGAATACTCAGTGAGTGAGATGGTATATATAAGTGTGTTCAATGTGTTGGTGAAAAATAAAGTGTCAAAATGATTCAATAAATCCACAATTCCGCATAATGTATGAAAACAGTATATAATGAACAATTTATCATAAATCATTTTTTTTCATACATTTCAAATACATATGCTTCCATATCAATCGAATCACACAAGTATAGAGTATGCCAAAATCAGTTCCTGGCAGTTCCTGGCAAAGGTCGACCATGACCAATGGTAGGCGCATCGGAGGTTTTTATATGCAAAGTTAGAAAATGCTCTCTACCCTAACGTTGGCGACGGACCTCATCAGGTACTAGATCAGGGCATTACCTAGTTCTCCCCCTTTCGGGTTCAACCCAACTAGTACCATGTCGAGTCCCAATATCATATATGACGTTTGGGGATATCTCCTGCAGAAGCGTATCCGGGTACAATGAGTGCATTTGCAAACGCCCGTCGTAACTACGACATACCCAACTCATGGGCGTATCTCATAAATCATATCATCATGACATGCATAAAGGCCCTCGGCCGATAACATAATATCATCATAATGTACGTGTCATGCCAACATTTATTAAACCATATTAAACACTTCTCATAATTGATTTCATAAAATCATATGCATATTGATACAATGGCATGTTTTTCATTTTGCAAATCATTTAGATGCATATTTTACAATAAAATCATGTTGTGGACACTCCAATGATTCACAAAACATTTCACAAATTCATTCCAAAAATCATAGCACGCTATCATAATTCATGCTTGCATTGAAAAGCATTTTAAAACATATTGTTATGCATTGAACACATAGTATAATAAATCCAATTCACAATATACGGAATGGTCAATTACTCCTTAAAATACCAAACGATGTGGAAACTATGTCCTCTCGTCAATCTGCTATCGTGTCACTACAAAGGCAATACAAAGTACATATGAAATCTTTATGTAATGCGAAAGAAGACTTTTAGGTTAAATACATTAATTTAACCTCTTTTATAGGTCATCCATGCCCCCCACTCTCTAATACACTATCCAATGACCACGCCTACGCGCCAAGGTAATACACATACCTCGATAGTACACATGCAAGGAAATCAACTCCCTCCTTTCTCAATGCACAAATCATGCTCAATATCCACAAAGGGACAAGTTAAGCACACATTTACATCACCTTACACAATATTTTCAATTTCATACACACATATGCTTCACACTCTTGACCTCAAATACATCCATTCATATTCATCATTTCACCAAAATAGTCCACAAGTTTAAAATCTAAAATTCTGCACACAACACAATTTGCGCAGTCGTGGGAAAATGGTCATAACTCCTACTACACAACTCCGAATCACATGCTTCCTATCTCATTTTAAAGCTAAGAGATAGCACTACAACTTTTATTTTGAACATTTCGTTAGATTCAAATCACAGAATTTCAGATAAACCAATCTTCGTCTCAGTTCTGTTCCAAAAGTTCATTCTGTTCTGTCTTAGTACAAATGCAATATCTCTTTGCACACAACTCCAATTCACGTGATTTGTGGATATGTTATAGATGAGACATAGACCTACAACTTTCATGTTGAAAGTCTTTCTTAATTCAGTCCCGAAGAGGGTCGAAACAGATCACCTAGAAGGCTGTCAATCTGGGACCGAAAACAGAGTGACAATTTGCACAGTTTTTGGAGAATTTTCGTAGCTTTTGATATAAGAGTTGGATTAAGGTGATTCTTACCTTGTTATAAAGATAAAACCTAGAGTGACAAATGTTATAACTAGGGCTCAAGCTAGTTCAGACCGGAAGACATCTCAAAATTGAGACAAACATCACAGCAGAACAGGACATCAGAACAAAAATGTCTGCTGAACACCTAACTTTGAAAATTCACTAAAAAGTCATTTTTCATCAAAATTAAACGAATCATATCTCATTTAAAAGCTCTGAAGGTCTAGTATCATTTATTAAAATGTCACTCAATTTGCCTATAGACAAAAAATGTTATAGCCTAAACATTACAACTTGTTCAAACTTTCAAAAACCCAGAAATTCTGTCATGGCTTCAAATTCGTCTACCCTAATTTTCTGAACAAACTTTCTCCTTTTTGCCTAAATTTTGGATATGTTATACTAGAGGGTGGTGGGTGTTTACCTTATGAATAGCAGGCTGATTGAAGCTTTGGACTTTCACATTTGCTCTATTCCTTGAATTTTCATCCCTCCCTAGATCTCCATGTGTGGTGCTTCTTTTGAGGTGGTTTTTGGATATATGATACTAGGTCTAGGGTAGAGCAAAACCATGTAAAAATGTTGGGAGGTTGTGAGGAAAAATCATGATTGCTCTTCAATGGGGTTCATGGCTAAGGAGAAAGGAAGAAGAGAAGAAGGTTTTTACTCTCTTTTGGGTATCTCACTTTTTTTTTGTTGGGAGTAAATAAAAGACTTAACTTGGTTTTAATTTAAACACTCAACCATGGTTAAGTCATGTTTTAACCCTAGTTAGGTTTAATTAACTCTACCCTAGTTAAATTTAACCATGGTAAATCTTCTAAGGTTAATTCCTTCCAATCATGTGATGCCACTTGTCAAAGCCACACAAAGTCCAATAAAGTTGATTCACACATTCCAAAAATATTAATTATTTGTCCTTTATGCTTATCCATTCTTTGACTCGTGGTCCAAGATCCGTCAAAATTACTATTCATCTCAAAAAATTTTTTAAATCACACACGGGACCCAAGCACTTTTGTGCTATGGCTTAAATTTTAATTTTTTGTCTTAGGCATTCACTTTTAAAGTGAATTTAGTACGTATAAACCACACGGTATCAATTTTGCACGCATAGGTTTCATTTTGGCTCGATAGGGTAAATTCCCATCCTACTGGGCGAGTTTTGGTAAATTTCTCAAAATCTCATTTTTACCTATGAAAATCATTAGTTAGCCTAAATTTATCTTCTTGGAAAAATTTCAGCAATTTCGAATGGGTAGATTTTGATTTGGCTCAGTAGGAGCTCATTTTTCGCCCCCCGACGAGTAGTCATCAAGCATTCCCGAGCAAACAATGTGGCTTTGCCCAAATTCAAGTTTTATTAACTTTTTAGGGTGATTTTGCACTTGTAATTTCTTTGAACTCAAAATCGCACACGTAGATTTTAAGATGGTCCGGAGGGCCCCTTTTTAGCCTCCGGGACCATGCCCAAAATTCTTATAAGACATTTTGGTTTGGAAAAATTTTTGAGTGATTTTCTATATGAATAAGAAGATGTATTATATATAGAGTAATGAAGAGTACAACATACAGTACATCACATGTCGGTGTTATACCTTCTCCCTTGGCTGAATTGTCTTGGGGATGAATGGGGGAAAGAGGTATTTATATAGGGCTTGGATAGTGATGAGTCATCACCTTCGGCCCCAAGAAGTTGACACATGTCTGACATGTGTCACACTTGTAGGACACATGGCAGGGTCGTTGACACGTGTTTAGACACATGGCATGGTTGTTGACACCTCAATGGTGGTGGTTGGGACAGTACAATGTATTTGAGCTTGGGTTGATGTACTTTGGTCTAGGTTATACAACAGTAAGACAACCTATCACTTGAGCAGTTTTTCACGTGTAATATCATTTAAGTAAATGATTAATTTACTTAAGAATTACATATAAATAAGAAAATACCCTAATTTGGATTCAATAAAAATAGTTTCAGAATCTAATTTTTTGAGAATAAAAAGTTAACTCTCCATTTCAAGAACAAAACTCGAAACAATTGATTTTGGAAGATTTTATCTGGAGGGCTAATGACTCAGAAAAATTCTAGACAAATAGGTTTAACCTATTTGATATATAAGGAACAATTCCCAAGACTTTTCCTTCTCATTTTCTAAATATTTCAGATACCTCATTTTTATGATATAGAGTTTCCAGTAGACTAGTCAAATCTAGATTTTCAACATTCTAAATGTTCGTTTTCATACCCAATTCACATATTTCAGGTAACATTCTCATTTCATTATTAATAATAATTTATTTCTTGCAATTAAAATTGGGGTATATGACATTCTTTCCTCCTTTAAAAAATTTCGTTCTCGAAATTCATACCTAATTACAGGAACATAGTAGGATATTTTTGTCAAATGTCATCTTCAAGTTCCCATGTGGTGTTTTTTATTCCATGATTGCTCTAGAGTACTTTTACCATATGTATATCCCACTACAAAAAAATAGTCTTTTAACCACAAATTTAGTGACGAAAATTTTAAAAAAATTCGTCGTTAAAAACATTAGCGACGAAAAAATTTTCGTCGCTAATAACGCGTCGCAAAAATTTAGCAATGAAAATTAGAAATCCGTTACTAAATTTAGCGTCAAATAAGTTTTCGTCACTAAAATTTGTTACAAAATTTAGCGACGAAAAATTACAGATAATTTTTATCGCTAAAATCCGTCGCTAATTTAGGGGAAAACAAACCCGTCAAAAAATTATCCGTCGCTGAATAAGCGACGAATTTGAAATCCGCCGCTAAAATCCGTGGCTGATTCCATATGCCCTGCCCATGAACCAGTAGAACCACGTGCCCACCCACCCCAGCACCAACCTGCAACTTGCCCGCCTTGCCCGCCCAAGCCAGCACCCCCACTTGCCCGCCTGAGCCAGTAGCCACGTGCCTACCCACCCCAGCCCGCCTGAGCCAGCACCCCCGCGCAGCATCAACTCTTAATTGCTGGAAAATACCACGCCTTCTGCCTCCACCGTGGTTCGAACTCCGAACTCCTGCACGAACCCCTACACACATGCAACCTGTAAACCACCGAGCCAAAGATATTATTGTGATATAATTTTTTTTTATTATTTATTATCTTTTTTTCACATTTTTCTAATAATAATAAAATAATATATAATAACAATTTAAAATAATAAATATAAAAACTTTTTTTATTTATACCACCAACCTAAAATAATATTAATTAAAAATAATAAATATGATAATTTTTAATAAAATAAAAAATAATAAAATACTAATTTAAAATAAAATAATAAATTAATTAAAAAATATATTAATATTATATTTTAATTTCTTTTTTTTCTTTTTTTTTCTTTTCTTTTATTATTTTATTATTCTTTTTCATTTTTATTTTATTTTTTTAATCCTTAATTTAAAAATGCATCTCAAAACTATAAAATTATAATTATTAATAAATTATAATATATTAATAATTTAAAAAATCTATATATTTAATCACAAAATATTTTTATTCAAATTTCAATAAAATTATTATATATAAGAAATAAAAATAGAAAGAAAAAAAAAACAAAGGAAAAAAAAAGTAAGAATAGGAAACAAAAAGGTGGAAAAAAGAAAATAAAAATATCATCACACAACAAGCGGTGGTGCAGTGATGATATGTATTCTACTCAAATCCGAAATCCAAGGTTCGAATCCCTCCACCTGTATATTTTTTTAGTATTAAAAAAATGGCGCTCAGGTGCAGGCGCCCGCGCAGGCATTAATATTTAATTAAAAAATTTATATTATTGAATAAAATAATATAAATAAAATAATACAAATAAAATAAAATTACCTATACAATAATAAAAAATATTAAATCAAACAGAAAAAGTAAAAAAAAATAATAAATTAATTAAAATATATATATATATATAATTAAAATAAAATAAAATATATTGTTTTTTTAAGAATTAAATAACATTATTCTTCTAAAAAATGAAATAAAATATAATAAAATAAAATGTAAATTAAAATATCATAAAATAATAATATGATTTGTTAATATAAATTAATAAAATAAAATAAAAATAAAATAAAATTATAATTAAAAGAATATAAAATTCAGCGATGGATTTGGAATCCGTTGCTGAAATTATTAAATTAAAATAAAAATAAAATTTCAACGATGGATTTTAATCGGTCGCTAATTGGGATTTTCATCTAGTGACGGAAAACAAATCCGTCGCTAAATTAATTTTTAACTTAAATATTACATATTAATAAAATAAAAAGAAAAATAAAAAAATAAAATTCTATTTAAAAAAGATGAAATTTTGCGACGAATTTTAAATCTGTGACAAAATTTTGCCATATTTAGCGACAAAATTTGCAACGAAAAATTTTTTGTCCCTAATTGGCGATGAATTTAACCACGAAAATTTTTTCGTCACTAATTAGCTACGAATTTAGCCACGAAAAGTTTTTCGTCACTAATTAGCGACGAATTTTGCTACGAATGATGTGTCTGTCGCTAATTTAGCCACGACTTCCTTTTTGTTGTAAATTTTGTGGCAAATTAGCGACGAAAAACTTTTTCGTCGTTAAATCCGTTTCAAAATAGTAACAAATTTTTTCCGTCGCCAAAATCCGTAACTAAAACCGTGTTTTTTTGTAGTGTCCTTTGATCTAAGCTTTTTTACATTAAATTCTAAGATCTTGACAAGTTTTTCCTCAAAAGTTAGATCCTGGCGAAATTGAAGTGGCTAGTAGTCTAGTATATGGGCTAGATCAGGTTGATGTTTTCGAAGTAATGATACATAGAATACATCATGGATTCAAGATAAAGTTGATGGCAAGGCCAACTGGTATGCAACTTTTCTAATTCGTTCCAATATTTCTAATGGTCCAATACACCTTGTACTTAATTTTCCTCATTTTTCATGCTGGATAATTCCTTTTTGAGGGGATATCTTAAGAAAAACTTGATCTCCCACTTGGAATTCCAAATTTTTTCTATAATAATTAGCATAACTCTTTTGTCTAATTTAAGTAGTCATCATCCTTTGTTTGATCACTTTGATTTTATTAAGGGTTTCTTCCATCCATGGTATGGTACTTGATGTATTTACATTTCTTTCTACAATTCTATCTCAATAAATTGGCGACCAATATTTTCTTTCATATAATGCCTCGTAAGGAACCATACCAATTGTGGATTGAAAATTGTTATTGTATGTGAATTCTATAAGTGGTAAATGTTTATCCCAACATCCTCTGAAATCTAAAACACACGCTCGGAGCATATCTTCTAATACTTGAATAGTGCATTAAGATTATCCATCAGTCTGTAGATGAGAACTTGTGCTAAATTTCAACTTAGTAACTAGAAATTGTTGTAGTTATTTTCAGAGTCGAGAAGTAAACATTGGATCTCGGTCAGTAACAATACTAAGAGGTACGCCATGCAATTTAACTATCTCATCCATATTTATCCTACCCAATTTCTCAATAGAATAAGTCATTTTGATTAGAAAAAAGTGAGAAGATTTAGTGAACCTATCCACAATTACCTATATTGCATCTTACTCTTGGGTAATCCACAAACAAAGTCCATAGTTCATCCCACTTCCATTTTAGAACTTACAAGGGTTGCAGCAAGCCCAATGGCTTCTGATGTTCTATTTTAATTTATTGACAAGTCAAACATGTAGAAATATATTTTACAATATCACTTTTCATATTATTCCACCAATAATGTTCCTTTAGATCTCTATGTATCTTAGTTTCTCCAAGGTGGATAGTATATTTTAAACAATGTGTTTCCTCTAGGATTTCTTTTCGCAAAACCTCATTTTTAGGTACACATATTCTTCATTGGAACTTTAACACTCTATCCTCAGATAGTCTGATGACTCATTTCATCTGACTTTGTCCTTGAACTTTTGTAGTTCTTGATATTCTTCTTGAACATCCTTGATCCTTGAGTATAAATCTACATAGATTCTTCTATTGGTACATCTAACTCCTAGGTGAGTCTCAATAGGCTTCCAATAAGCCAATTATTCCATCATCTCCCATTCTTTTACCCTTACTTTTGCTACCCTTACTTTTCTGCTAAGGGCATCTATAACTATATTTGCTTTTCCTAGTTGGTAATTGATGATACAATCATAATTCTCGAGGTACTTCTTTGTCTCAAGTTAAGTTCTTTTTGAGAAAATAAATATTTAAAGTTCTTATGATTTGTAAATATCTCAAAATAACTCAATAAAGATAATGTCTCCACTTTTTAAGGACAAATATGATAGCAACTAATTCTAAATCATGAGTGCGATAGTTTTGCTCATAGGGTTTCAATTGTCGTGATGCATAAGCTATCACCTTTGCTCTTTGCATTAACACACCCCCTGATCCTTCTTTTGATGCATTAGTATATACCACGAACCCATCCTTTCCTTCAGGCTGGGCCAGTATTGGAGCCGTAGTTAATCTCCTTTTCAATTCAAGGAAGATTTGTTCACATTCATTATCCTTGTCAAATTTAGTATTCTTCCGAGTTAGTTTTATCAATGGTCCAGTTTGAAAAATATTACACAAATCTTAGATAATAGCCTACTAATCCTAAAAAATTTCGTATTTCAGTTATCGTACTTGGTATTTTCCATGATAAAATGGACTCTATCTTAGAAGGATCAACAAAAATTCCATCCACAGATATTACATGACCAAGGAAAGTAACTTTTTTCAACTAGAACTCACATTTACTAAACTTGGCATACAATTTATTTTCCCTAAGAATTTGCAACACACAATGTAAGTATTCTTCGTGCTCCATTTTTTATTTTGAATATACTAATATATCATCTATAAAAATTACCACAAAATGATCAATATATAGGTTAAATACTCTATGCATTAAATCCATAAAAGTAGCTGGTGTATTAGTTAATCCAAATGACATGACCACAAATTCATAATGACCATATCGGGTTTAGGAATATTTTCTTTTTTAATCCTCGATTGGTAATACCCTTGTCTTAGATCAAACTTAGTAAAAATTTTAGCACCTTGTAACTGATCAAACAAATTATCTATCAAGGGCAAGGGGTAATTGTTCTTTATTGTGACATTATTCAATTCTTGGTAATCAATACACAATCATAATATACCATCCTTTTTCTTGACAAATGATACAGGAGCACCCCATGGTGATGCACTTCGTCAAATAAACCCCCTTTCAAGTAAATCTTGCAATTATACCTTAAGTTATTTTAATTCTAGAGGGACCATTTTATATGGGGTTTTTGATATTGGTTCCATTCCTAGAATAAGATCTATACTGAATTCTATTTCCCTTTACAGAGGTAAGGAGATTAATTTTTTGGGAAACACATCTGAGTATTCCCTCACTATGGGGACACTCTCAATTTCTTTTTTCTCAGTGGACTGATTCATAAGATAAGCCAAATATCTGGTGCATCCTTTATAAAGGAGTTTTCTATAGCATGCTCCAGATATAATATGATTAGAAAAGGTTTTCTTTCTCCTACCAATTCAACTTCAATTTGTCCCGGAATATAAAGTTTTACTTCCTTCATCTTACAATCTATTTTTGCATGATTCTAAGATAACCAATCCATTTCTAGTATGATATCATATTCTTGAATGAGTAGATTTATCAAATCCGCTAGAAATTCTTTTTCAGCAATCTTGATTTTTTATGACTTTAATACAAATTCAATAGCCATACTACTTCCCATTGGAGTACTTACCTCCAATATGTATGGTAACTATCAACCTCAACATCTAGGATTTTTACCCAATCAGTAGTAATAAATGAATGTGTGGAACCAGTATTCTTTGTCAAATATCTTTCTCTGCACAACTGCTAATTGAATGAGGTTTTCTTTGTAAGAAACTGGACTTCAATAACTTTAAAATGACATATATTTTGAAAGGTTTCATTGAGAAATGAATTTTTGATAAATTTTTTAAGTGTCACATTTTTTTGCAAAAAGCGCTGTTTTTGTCTGGTTCTATGTTGAATTTTGTTTCAATTGTTGGCTACCTTCTAGGCTGAATTAGGCTAACCTCTGAGTCTAAACATTGTAGCCTTATGTCTTAGCTTTAAATGACCATTGGAATCACCTCAATTCAATATTTTCAGAACAAGTTATAATAGTTTTTCTATAACTATATAAGTTATATTGTGAATTTTGAGTTTAACATTGTTTAATATGGCATTCTTTGTACAATTGGTATTGAATGTTACTACAAATATTATGTGATCCTTGTGATGAATTGGAATCTTTGTGATTATCACTCATGTTAATATGAAGTACTATGAAGAGAAAGTGATACTACGATGATGACTCCGAAAGCTTTGCACTGCCTGGGGGCGATGCTTAAGGAGTAGAGTTGGTATATGGGGTTCCGAAAGCTTCACGAAGTCTGCGGGTGACACTTAAGGAACTATGGATGTCTCTTCTCCCTACAAGGGTGGAATTAGAAGCAAGTGAAGTGTTTGAGGTGTCTAACCTAAAAAGACCTAGATTCCATTTAGGAATACCAAATTTTAGTTTACTCTTCCGACCCTCATACACTAGCTTGGTTAGACGTTCTATACCTTTTTTTAATTATTAAGTAGAATGAAACAGTGAATATAAGAAAGAATAATGGCTCCATAAGTAACTGCCATAGTTGTTTTCTTGAGAATGTTAGTGATAATGTGAATTTTTGGCACTATCTGCAAGTTTATATTACTGTATGAAGATGTTGATATCTTGGTACCTATTTTATTGTTGTGCATACCATTGGTTCCCCATGTACTTGCTCAGTTTATGTTGACCCCGATTTCGTTGTTTGCAGGTAATCAGGGAGACGAGAGAGAACCACAGGGTAGAGGCTTTTGAGCCATAGAATTTTATTCCCTACTCTTTTCGGACCTATTGTACCATTAAGGCATGTTGCTTTTGTATTTTCTTTGGATTTGTATGAGTAGTTTTTATATGTAAATAAATAGTGGAGGCCAATAACAGCTTTATATGTATAGTTTTGATCTATGCTAAGAGTATCTTTTATAATCTGTTGTTGGATGGCCGAGAGAGCCATTAATTCCATTTGTTGATGTCACGCCCCAAACCGGGATCGTGAGTAGCCGCCCATTATCCTGAATACCGGCTGTATTTTTACAAAAAATCAGGTAGAACCTCCCTACATATCGGAGGTCTCCCATATAGCAATCAACCTGCTACCTGTACAATAGGGCCAACCCGACCTCACAATATATAAATCACATCCCAACATCAGACCAACATATCTATACCACACAATTCATGACAATGCAAGGCTAACAAAATGAATTTTCATAGTCCTAACCACAGACCTCTACTGCCATGCCCCCGTCAAAGGCATGAACAGCCGCCAGTCACCCCTCCTATGATTTAGAGGTGACACCAGATCTCTCACTGATACTAAGCGTCCTAAAAGCAACGCTCCTTGCCTAATACTATCTCTGAAACAAGAAGGGAAATGAGAGGTGAGCACTCAGGGAAAGAATACTCAGTGAGTGAGTGGGTCAGTGCAATCATCTAATAAGAATTGTGAAATTAGAGTGTCAAAGCTAAGTATATAAATCATATTTCAAATCATCATGCTTTTCATTTCAACAATATATCATTTACATGCATTATCAAGTCAAATATGCATCCAAAGCACTGTCATTAAAAATCATAGAACTGTAAGCCGAAAGTGTTCTGACAGTGGTC
The DNA here is from genome assembly GCA_033439265.1 of Dillenia suffruticosa. Classification (NCBI taxonomy): domain Eukaryota; kingdom Viridiplantae; phylum Streptophyta; class Magnoliopsida; order Dilleniales; family Dilleniaceae; genus Dillenia; species Dillenia suffruticosa. The sequence goes on along the minus strand of JAVTVX010000015.1, from coordinate 17,818,743 downwards.
TACCTCGACCTATAACAGGCACACCGGGGGTATTATATACAAATTTATTTAAAGTGCTCTCTACCTCGACGTTGGTGACGGACCTCGTCGAGGTGCTAGACTTGGAGAGAGTATCCAAATCCTCCCCGTTTTCGAGTTCAACTTGGCTAGTACCGTATCGTTAATAAAATCACGACAACTTGTGGGATACCCCAGGCCTAGGCATATCCGGACGCCACCCAAGCGCCTCTCACATGTATCATTCGTAGCTACGGAATAATGCATACCAAATCCCTCAAGGCCAAAATCAATCTCGTATCAAGAATGTTCCATAATCAGGTTCACAAACCAAATGCAATATGTAGCGTAAAATGGCACATTATACATTTCAACCACATTGATGCATAATTTCATAATTCAACCAAATTTTTGGACACTCCATCGATTCATAAAAAATCAGTTCCAAAATTAGTCAAAACATTTCAAGTACACGACAAATCATGTTCATTTATGAAAATATTGTAAAACAGGGTTTACATATTAAACAAAAGTATTGAAATAAATCTCACTCACCGTATGAGGAGGGTAGCACACTCTCTAATAATACCACGAAACGAAAAAAAGTGTTCCCTTAACTCAAGGCACCCAACACCTATGTATACATGTCTACAAGACTCAAGTGTTATAGGAAATAGGCTATCACTTCTAATACACTTTTGTAAATCAGGTAGTCCGAATCCTTTAGAATCCTACTCTAATTCCTCATATTTTGTTCATGCATACATGTCTACAAGACTCAAGTGTTGGTACTCAACCAATCCTGCACAGGGCTCACACGAATCAAATCTCTCGCTTGCACCAAAGGGCCAACAGGGCCACAGCCCAGCGCTCCTCTATGCAACATGCAGTGCCCGTGTGCAAGGTCCATGTACGGGGCGCATAGCGCCCATGTGCAGGGTGCGCAGTGCCTGCACACCAATCATTTCTCCTCATTTCTCAACTTAACCCTAACATTCATTCAATTAAATCGAATGGGTAAGAAATTTTTTTTCACCTAGGGTTTTCTCAGAGCACAGACCTTCGTTCAGATGTCTCCTCGATCACTCCAAAATCTACAATGCTCCCTATCAAGACAAGATTTATTAGTTAAGTCATAAACACTTAGAACAAAATCAAAACCATAAGTCAGTTACCTACGCAGAGACTCGCGGGCTGTCACGGGCTATCGCGGGCTGTGGGCTATAGTGGGATCGCGGGCTGCGCGGGCTCGTGGGCTATCGTGGGTTGGTGGGCTCGTGGGCTGGCACACTTGTGGGCTCACGGGCTGGCACGTGCGCTCGCAAGCTGGACTGCAGTCGCCCGCTCACGGGTTACGCACTAGTGGGCTGGAGCGCGCTCATGTGCATGCGTGCGCTCATATGCAGGTACGCTCCCGAGCAGGCTCGCTCAAGCTGTGGTGTGCTCGCACGGGGAAGCACGCGTTGTGGCGTGCTCGCGCTCGTGTAGGGAGGATCGCGCTGCGGCGCGCTCACGGGAAAGAGGAGCTGTAGCGGTTGGGGTGCGCTTATGGTGGTGACGGATCGTGGTGGAAGCTAGCGACGGAGTACGATCGAGAAAGAGGGAGATCGCGAGAGATAAAGAGAGTGTGAGCAGCGGAGAGAGAGAGAAACAGTAAGTGAGGTAGAGAGAGAATAAGAAGGTGGTGGTGGTGCGGTTGTGTGCGGTGGAAAGAGATGGCAGGGCAAGCGACCGATCGTGGCAGAAGGAGAAGGCAGCCGTGGGAAGTGAAGAGTCGGGGAGAGAGAGAAAGAGGAAGAGAGAGAGAGAGAGAGAGAGAGAGAGAGAGAGAATCAAAATTAGGGTTTCCAACCCTAATTGGGAAAACCGGGGGGAGGTACTGCGCTTTACACCAAAATGCAGCATCTCCTCTCTCTTTTTTTGTATTTATATATATATATATATATATATATATATATGTCTTCACACCCATACTTCACTAAAATTTAAATATTTTGTAAAAATGGAGTTTACTTCTATTCGCAAATTTGGCAAATTAAAATATACCAAAAATTTAATTTAAATACCCCAAAATCCAAAATCAATTTAAATAAATAAAATTTCTCTCTATATAATTAAATTACAAACACCACAGTGTCGGTGTTACAGTTGATATTACAGATGATTTGTATGTCTTATCAGGTTTCATGTTAACCACAGGTGGTTAAATAGTCACTAAATAGGGTAACTTTGCCGTGATTTTATCTGAAAAGAACGAACGATTTATTTTTTTAATTTAATTTTCCTTCCGTGTTATCACACATGGGAAGTGCGATTATCCCGAGTCTAAAAGTTGCATTTTAATTTGGTTGATTGATTCTGCATTTGCATGTTTTTCTCCTTTTGCTAAGAGGTGTGACGCCTAGATAACGAGTCGTCACATTGCCTCTCTCCCTTCACTCTCACTCTGTCTCTCTCTCTCCCCCTTCCCTTACTGTGCTATTCTCACTAGTAAACATTTGTCGTTGTGTCTCGTGAAAACGGAATCGACAAAGTGTAGTTTTTGACCTACTTACTGTCACCCTCAACCCTGCCTTCAGGGTTGTCTCTCTGTCTCTCTATCTCTTTCTTAGATCAGGGTTTCTTTCGCCAGAATGCCTCTCTCTCTTTGTCACCCTCAAATCATTAGCATTACAATGTTGGTATAGGGTTTCCTCTCATTATCCCATACTCGCCGAATTTATGCTCCCTCGAACTGTGATGGCTTGAATGAACCCGCCACTATTTGAGAGGATAACTAGAAGAAATGTTGCGGGGGTAGGGCATCTTATCAAAATCTAGCCAATTTGTTGGTTGAGAGCTTTTAACATTACTTGGACCTCAACGATTGGATTCAGACTGTGGTTCTCATCAATTATTGGTAAGAGATTTTCCATATTGCATTATAAGAGATAAAATAATCATTAATAAAAGATTATTTCCTTGCTCGACTCCCTGTGTCTATTTCTATAATAATGAATCTAGAAGAAACCTGCATTAATCAAACTAATTATGATCTACTTTAGGTTGATCCCATTGTCTTCCTCCTTTTGTGATCACTTTTGTGATTCCAGCCATAGTTGCAAGTTTTCATTACTACTCAAAATTTGACGTTTTGGACCTAATATTGCAATATCCAATGACAAGACATCATTCAAAACTATAATATATATTACATTATATTTGTTTATCCATTTCTCCTTGAAAATTTTTCGTTGAACCCAGGTGTCTCTTTCACATGATGGGTTACATTAGAAACATTAGAAATCTCTATTACCCATTTTATACCCTTCTTAACAACTGTGATGCATAATTTATTACTTCTGATGGTTTCTTTATACACTCTATTTTCAAAGTTGGGTATTTTAAATGAAAATAGTTTTGAGATGGTTTCAGTTGTTACTGGCCATGCAAAACTAAAGAAAATAATTTTTTTGTTTCTTTTTTATTATTTTAGAATTTCTTTTCAAAATATAGCTTGTGCATCAGTTTTTGTCCTTGCATCACAACGGTCTCCTATATGATTCTTTAACAAGAATTGCAAAATATAATGGCTTAGAATTAGAGTTCTAAAAAAAGCAGAAAGTGCAAAAAAATGAGTAAGGTTGAGAGGGAAAGATGAAGTGAAAAAGGAAAGTAAGAAGAAAAGATTAAACTAGAAATGAAGAAACTAAGAGTAAACTTAGGTGTAGCCTCGATGACAGAGATGATATAAAAGAGAATAAAATTAAGATGGTTTGAGAATGTTAACAAACAACTCTTTCATGCCCATTTTTGAGGAATTGATGATTAATCAGTGCTCCTGGCTTCTTTATTAGTAGTTTCAAGTACTTTGATGCTAATTGAGCAGTACCACCCTTGTTTCCTCCTTTAGTTTGAAAGTGATCTAAAATTTTCTTGTATTCTCTTAGCTACATTTTCCAATAACTTTTGTAAATTTGTACATTTTAAGAATGGAAAACATTTTGTAAATTTGTAAATTTCCTCGTATTCCCTTGTGCTTTTTGATGTGGAAGGAAGATTCTAACCTTTTTTTAAGTATTTCAAGTTATTTCCTGATGACAAATTTTAAGTGGAAGTTGAAAAAACCATTCTGCTTGGTAAAGTATATAGGAAATACGGTGTTGGGCCACTCATCCCGAATGGCAAAGTATGAGCTTGTTGGTGGTTGTGACCATAAATGACCTCTGCTCAAGTCTTTCTTCTTCATTGTCAAACATTAGGACAATATAAAACCCTAATTTATTGTGTAATCACAACAATGAAACAAGTACAATTGGCGTACTCTTGGGGGCCTTTCAACTTCAAAGGCAAGAGAGCATCCAGTGTTGATTTCATTTTATAATACATATATACACATATGATTCAAGAAAATGGAAGCTATATATAGAATTAAGTGAACATAGAATAGAGGAAAAATGTAATACATTTGAATGAGAATTAGTACATATAAAGTATTTAAACAAGTCCATGTCGACTATCAAAGTAATAGTCTACCTTTTTATATACTAATTTTAGGATTTCTAAAAATTGTTCAAATGTTAGTAGTATGAAAGATAAAGTGTTTTTCTCCATCTTCTCCATCATGTAATTTCGTTACTTATATCTTTTGTTCTTCAGCCTTACTTGAATGTCTTGTTCCCAAAAATTTCATAAGACGTAAGGCTTGTTTATGAATTTTTCACTATCAGTCTTCCCGTCATTCTGATTCATTATGAGCCTCCTGATTTGGCTTTCCCACTTTCATCCTATTTAGGATCAAGAACTTGTCACTCTCGTAGAACACAGACATCTTTAATAACGATCTACAAATAACAAAATGTCTTCCAATAAGTTTTAGCTCATGTGGCATCACTCGTTCCCCTTATAAAAAGAGTGTGGGTATGCCTATTGCCATTTCAGTACATCAACTAGCATCACACTAATTAATACCACAAGCCTAGCTAACTAGTGAATTCGCAAGTTCATGTTGTCAATACAAGTAGAATTCCAGTACCTATGTAAGGCTTCATGAAAAACTATTAGTTCTCCATCTAGTTCTAAACCAAAAAATCTCGTTTTTCCATAACTACGTAATCCCAATTAGCTACCTAGTCAACTGTAAGCGGATTCACCTTGTAATACCATATACCTCCATATCTTATATTGCTAGAGCATGCATTAAGTTTGTGAAGAATGCTACTTCAATATTAAAATAATCTTAAAATTATTTCTTTAAATAATTCTGATATATTAGATTTATTATTTGTTATATAGTTCGTACTTCGAAATGGAATCCATTGATTGTAGTTGGATGTATCGTCGCTTAGATAATAGATACTTGACAGATGAATTTATTGAGGGTGTTAATGAATTCTTGAATTTTGCATGTTGTCAACATCGGTTCATGAATGGATTCAAGATTAAATGTCCTTACCATAACTATTGGAACCATAAAATTTTATAGTCAAGCTGATATCACAGTACACTTGTTCTCAAAAGTGTTTGTTAATGGTTATACTATATGAGTTTGTCATGGAGAAGTTAGAAAAAGAGAATCAATTGAAGGACAATCATTTACACGTAGAAATGATGTTCAGACTCTATATTGATCTATGGTTGTGGATGCCTTAGGCCCTCAAAATGATTTTAGTTGCAATTATGATAATATGAATGCTGACAATACTGATGCACCTAATCCAAATGCAGCATTATTTTATGAGTTACTGAAAAATGCTGAAAAACCATTATGAAATGAGTGTAAAATGCAGATAACATTGTCAGTTGTATCACAACTATTAAATTGTAAGTCAGAGTTCAATATGAGTGGGGCATGCTATGATCGTATTAATGGGATTATACAAACTAAATTACCCAAAAATTCAAAGTTGACAAGCAATTTCTATGGAGCAAAAAAACTATTGAAAAAACTTGGACCTGGATATGAGAAACTTGATGTCTGTGAAAATTATTGCATGTTATATTATCAAGAACAACGGGAAAAGACAAAGTGTGTGGTATGCGGCCATCCTCGATAAAAAATAAGAAATATATGTAGTAGCAGACAAAAAAAATACCAAACAAGGTGTTGCAATACTTGTCTCTAACACCAAAACTTCAAAAGCTTTACATGTCAAGAGCTACATCAGATCACATAACATGGCATGCTAGAAATCAACGTAGTGACGTTGAAATTGTTACACACCTAGCCCATAGTAAAGTGTGGAAACATTTTGATTGTACTCATCCAACCTTCGCCTTTGAATCTTGAAATGTACTATTAAGGTTATCTCAGATGGATTTAACTCTTTTGGTTTGTCAACCATTCCTTAGTCTTGTTGACCAATATTTATTACTGATTACAATTTGCCTCATTTTATGTTAATGAAATAGCCCTTCATTTATCTGAGTCTGATTATCTCAGGCCCAAAAAATCCAAATAAGCATATTGATGTCTTTTTGAAACCTTTGATTGAAGAATTGCAAATGTTATGGAGTGAAAGTGTTAACACTTATGATATTTCAAGAAATCAAAACTTTCATATGAGGGCAACACTTTTATGGACAATAAGTGACTTTCCTATTTATGGGATGTTGTCTATATAGAGCACACTCATGGAAAGTTAGCCTACCCTTATTGCATGGAGCACACAAAGTCTTTTGTTCTTGCTAACAGTCGGAAGACTTCATTTTTTTGATTGCCATCGTCAATTTCTTCGTATTGATCATCCATATTGAAAGCAGAGGGATAAATAGGTTATGCTCAAATGGATTTAACTCTTTTGGTCAGCCAACCATTCCTTAGTCTTGTTGACCAGTATTTATTATTGATTACAATTTGCCTCTTTCTATGTGTATGAAACAGCCCTTCATTTATCTGAGTCTGATTATCTCTGGCCCAAAAAATCCAAATAAGCATATTGATGTCTTTTTGAAACCTTTGAATGAAGAATTGAAAATGTTATGCAGTGAAAGTGTTAACACTTATGATATTTCAAAAAATCAAAACTTTCATATGAGGGCAGCACTTTTATGGACAATAAGTGACTTTCCTGCTTATGGGATGTTGTCTATATGGAGCACTCAAGGAAAGCTAGCTTGCTCTTATTGCATGGAGCATACAAAGTCTTTTGTTCTTGCTAACAGTCGGAAGACTTCATTTTTTGATTGTGATCGTCATTTTTTTCCTATTGATCATCCATATTGAAAGCAGAGGGATAAATTTTGGAAAGGAAAAGTTGAGATTGATGAGCCTCCTCCTCGACTATCTGGCAAAGAGATGTTTTATCGAATATCTTGTCTTCCTGATATTATCTTAGGTACAAAATATGGTAAATAGACTATTCAAGACTTTGGGATTGAACACAACTGGGTAAAAAAAAATATTTTGGGAGTTGTCTTATTGAAAATCACTTCTTATTTAGTATAACTTGGATGTTATGCATATTGAGAAAAATGTGTTTGACAATGTCTTTACTACTGTTATAGATGTTAAAGGAAAAGCCAAGGACAACATTAAGGCAAGACTCAATTTGTGGTTGTATTACAAACAACTTGATTTAGCATTGAAAGAAAAGAATGGGAGAACTTGGAAGCCAACAGGTTCGTACATATTAAATAAAGAACAAATTTTAGATGTATATCGCGGGTTACAAATATAAAGTTTCCTAATAGATATGCTTCCAAATTGTCTCGCTATGTGAGCTTCGAGAAATGCAAATATTGTATGATGAATAGTCATGACTGTTACATTTTTATACAGAGATTGATCCCTATTGCCTTTCATGACATGGTGCCTAATGCTGTTTGGGATGTTTTAATAGAATTGAGTAATTTCTTTAGAAACTTATGTGCAACCGAGCTGCATATTAAGCATATGGAGTTATTGAAGAGAAATATAGTTGAGACATCATGCAAACTAGAGAAAATCTTTCCCCCATCATTCTTTGATAGTATGGAGCATTTGTCTGTTCACTTAGCTTATGAAGCCAAGGTGGGAGGACCTGTTCAATACAGATAGATGTACCCATTTGAGAGGTAATATCTAAAACATTTTTTCATTTTATATTATATTTTCATATTATAACTATAGTGAAATAATTTTTAGGTGTATGTTTCAATTAAAGAACAAAGTGCGAAATCGAGCATACGTTCAAGGTTTCATATGTGAAGACTATATTATTGAAGAGATTTCAATATTTTTCCCCTTTTATTTTTAACTGCATGTTGAATCAAAGTTCAATCGAATTCCTCGAAATAATGACGGGGGTGTAGTTCAATCTATGTGGAGATTATCAATATTTTCTCAATCAGGTTTTGCAATTAGGGAATGTTATTAGAAATTTCTATCTGAATCAGAATGCAAGACTGCAGTGATATATGTCTTGCTGAATTGTATTGAACTCAAATAAATTTATAGAGTAAGTATCTTGATAACCGTTTACTTTTTATATCGATTGGAATTGAAAAGTTAATAACATCTTATATCACTGTTTGGAGTAAGATATTTGATAATGTTGTTAGGCAACAAAATTCAAATATCACAGATGAGCAATTAGAGAAAAGATGTGAACAAGAATTTGAAAATTGGTTGAGGCAATTTGTTTGTAGATCATTCTCATTTCAAGTATTTACATATTTCAAAGTAACTATATTCAATTTTTTTGTTTTATTAATAGGTATCAGATGAGAGAAATTATGTAAATAAACATGTAAGGGATATAGCACAAGATCTATCACGCTCAGTGAAATGTTATAAGGAGTATTTTGTAAACGGTTTCAAATTTCACACACACACAACTATGGACATAATAAATTAACAATGAATAACAGTGTATATGTGCAAGGAAGTTGTTACAATGATTTTGAACATAACTTTTATGGCATGTTGATTGATAACATAGAATTGGGTATTTCTCAAGATTAAAGCATACCCAACTAAAAGAAGAGATGCAGACTGAAGACGACCCAGGTTTAAATGATATTTCTTGTTGTTCCTCCTTGGATCCTTTTTATGTCCGACCATGAATGTGCTCCCTGCTTCCAGACACCTCACAGCTATCATTGATGCCAACAATGCTAGCTACTACAACTATGTCAAATTTATGTTACAATGATTAGCTAATAAGGAGTGCCAATTTAATGGTCTTGTGAAGAGAAGAGGAAGAGAGGAGGAAAAGAGAAAGAAGAGAGGAATTTGTGGTTATCTATTTTTAGTCATGTTATATTTTCAATATTTTATATCATAGTGTAATTCAATGTTTATAAACATATCTATTGGTATTTACCCATTAATACTGTTGGTCGCCTGTGTGTAGATGTTTTACTTCAAGAAGGTCAGGGTTGGTGATTGGGCAGTCACAAAAAGAAACCATTTATTTAGTATTGGATGACCAATCGGGTCAATTGAAGACTTAGATTTGAGCATGTAAATGTAAGTTAACATCATACCTACATCATCTAAAGTGTAAATTCTAATGAGTTGATTCATATTTAATATTTAATCATATATTGTACTATAGGGTTTGTTGTCTAATAAAGTTGCAAAGCAATCTTCAAGTGTCAATAAAAATAAAGAAATCAAGAGATTGAAATTTGTTGCAACCTGAGTAGAAATATTCTTCAAAGATAGTACAGAAGAAATTAAGGTATGTATTAGCAAATTTACCACCTGTTATCGCACACATATCACTGGTTATCGAGCACTTACCACTTTTTATCACAAACTTACCACTATATATCTCAATCTTACCATCCGTTTTGCAGGGAATTGGAATCAAATAGGAACTTCAAAAGCTTATGGAGGAGTCAATTCAAATCCAGTTTGATCTGTTGCACAAATTGCGCAACTCTAATGAAGATGAAAAAAGAAGTAGAAAGATTGTGATTTTGTTGAGAATAAAATAATAGCCGTTGTTGAGGACCAAGAATTAGGCCAGGAGGTATCAGATAAAGTGTAGAAGGGTTTGGATGAAGAGGAGGATCATTCACCAACTTCATGGCCAGATACTCAATTGGATGAAGTGCTAAATGCATCAACTACAATGAGGGAGGCAAAAACAAATTTAAGTTCTACCTTTGCTAAGGTTAAGACTTTTTTCCCTTGAAAAAGACAGTGTTTAGTTTTTCTATGCATGAAAAACTATAAAAAAAAAAAATATAAAGTCAGACAAGTTCTCTTTTATTGTGTTACGACAAAACTGTCATTTATTAGTAATACATGCTGTTACTAAATCCATGCTTTATGGCAATCCACGAAACAATTTTGTGTGATATTCATAGAAACAAATTGTCTTGGAGTGATGCTTACGAGCGGTGCCCCATCACTGGATTAGTACATTGATATGAATATATCATGAATAAGTATCGGTGGTTTTTATTTGTTTTTAACATTACTGACTAAATCTTTGCAGACTATAGATTGCTATATTGGGTTCCTTAACACCTATTACCTAAAGCCTCTATCTCTCTTCTTTAGATGTGTTTTTTCGTTGTGATTTTAGGTAAGCATTTGTTTTGCGTCTTTCACTATAAAGTCAACTTGTTTCACTGTAAAATCAACTAATTTTACCACATATTATTGTGTTATTGACAAAATTTATATGGTAGATAGTGTAAGCTTGCGTAATAGACCGTATGCTTGCGGCTACAACATGCAAAGTGGTCAAACTTAAAATAATAAAATAGAATAATAATAATAATAATTTTTTCCTTTTCCTTGTGTACGCATGCACAAGCTTTTGACCATTCAAATCTCTCTTTTTTTTTTCTTCACATGAACACAAAATAACAAAACTCCAAAAGGGCTCTCATTTCTCCTCACAAAATTCAAATGTCACCTCAACAATACAACCCACCTCTCTCCCTCTCTCTCTCTTTCACCCCTTACATGCTCGCTCCAAAACCCTTCCACGTCTAACTTACTTCTGCGACATTAATAATCATCAATCATCTCATAAATAATACACAACACCATGTCTATTTTCACCTTGTTTTACTAATGCAAATGTCTATAATTTCTACCTCTGACTTGAATGCCAAACAAACAAGCCTGTAAGGCAACTGTGATATTTCTATGATTGAGAGTTGTCTGCCCGAAAAAACGCTTGGATTCCAGTTTTAATTGTGCAACCTAGTGAGTTTATAGTAACCCTCACTTTACCATTACACACTTTAACATTAATATACATTTCTATTATGTTTCTACAACAGGTTTTCATCCCCTTTCAAAGAACACTAGTTTTGTTATGCACAACATCTAGACAAGCAAATCATGTACCTCCTTGAGAGAACTTATGAAAATTCACTGCATATCTCCAAAATTGTGCCTGTTAAAGTTCCCGGTGCCTATAATACATGATCAAAATGACGTAAAATAATTTTTACCTGTCAAGGATGATTGTAGAATATTTGTTATGAGGTTTCTAGAGATATAGGAATCGAGGATATCCATAAGTCCACCATCTCAAGAAATATATTGTTGAAACTATTGTCATTATTGAATTGATTCTCACCTTATGTTATCTTGTAATAACTATTGGTTTCAAATGTGACTTTTTCAGAACGTTAATTTCTTGAGAAAAAAAATATTTTCTCAAACTTTTAACATTAGAATATAGTGCAATCTGACGTCAAATCATGTCCATGATAGAGGAGATGCAAGAAACAAAGAAAAAAAATCAAGATAACCAAAGTCTGATGAGGGCATCGAAAAGTAATAAAACCAAAGTCTAAACAAGGGCAACGGAAAATTGTGAAAAGAATTTCATCTTATCTCTTGAGAAGTAAAACCAATTGACTATGATGTACCTGATTTCTGTAATACATGATAACAATCTCATTCTAAATAATTTTTTTTAAAGTTATTAGAAACAATAATAATCAATATTAATAATTTTAATAATAATCTATATTAATAATCTTACAATATTAGGTAAAATTCATACCATTGTACACAGTGTTACTATGTATTACCACATGTAACTAATAACCATATAGTATTTCACTCTAATGTATAATAATATTATCATATTAACTTAGCACCAATTATTGCTAATTTACATCACCTATTTTGCAACCTTATTGGTAATCATAATCTTACAACTTTTTATTTTATCACAGACTTATTACCTATTATCGCAATTTTATCATTAGATACCACAACTCCAATGTATACTAATATTACCATACTTTACTACCCATTACCACACTTCTCCACCTGTAGACGGCAATTTAGTATCTGTTATCGCAAGATCACAACATAGTATTTCACTTTAATGTATAATAATATTATCATACTATATTACCACTAGATATCATAAATTTACCACAAGTTATTGCAAACTTACAACCTATTATAGCAGCGCACCACCTATTAAAGTAATGCACCATATTTTATCCCAAATTATCCTCTGTTATTGCAACTTAGCACTAGATATTGTAAATAGTTTCATATCTTAACTCTTAAATTTTTAAATCGTCCCCAAATACTATACAAACGGTAGGGCTCATTAATCAATGTAGATGGCACATATAAAAACTATTTTCAAATAGTTCTTAAAAAGTACCACATTTACCAACGAAAACTAATAAATACAAATGGTACAATATAGTATGTATCATTTACAAATGGTACAATATATAGGTTGGCTAAGTCATAAACTTATAAATTGCCTAAGTAGAACCTGTTTTTAAACTGTCCCTAAAGGTTGACACATTTATTGATGAAAAGTAATAACAGTCATATTTGTAGATAACAGTTATATATGGTATAATCTATAGGTTAGTATAGCTACAATAGTTATGCAGATGGTATGATTCAACAGTCAATAAAGAAGACTCATATAGATATTGTTTTCAAACCTTCTCTAAAAGAGTATCACATTTACTAACAACAACTAATCACCATCCTAATTTAGCATCACTTTTACAAACAGTGCAATGTCTGGTTACCATAGGTATAAACTTATGCAGACAGTATGATTTAGTAGTCAATAAAGAAAACTCATATAGAGACTCTTTTCAAACTATCACTAAAAGTAACTATATTTATTGACAACAATTGATAATTGCCTGAATGGTAAATAGCGTTTATAGACAGTGAAATATATCAGTTAGCATAGATGTAGAATTTATGCTAACAGTATGGTTAAGTAGATAGTAAAGCAGAGTCATATAAAAACTATTTTCAAAGCGTCCTTAAAGGCGACCATATTTATTGACCACAAATGATAACTGTCAGAATTTAACATAACTTTTAAAGATTGTGCAATGTATAGTTTAGCATAGATATAGAAATTATGTAGACGGTATGGTTAAATAGATAGTAAAGATGAATCATATAGAGACTATTTTAAAATCATCTCTAAAGACTGTTACATTTATCATTAGCATAGGGTCTTAATTTTGTAGTGATAGAAGTAAACGCCCAAAAGGTTTGGAACTTTATGATTATGTGAATCGTAAGGCCATAAACCTACCATATTCTTGAAACTTGTGTTGAGCTCTATCTTACCTACGTTTCTTTTTGAATGGGGCCTAAGATATGCATCTACCTGCTAGCAATAGTTTTTCTTTAGAATTATAGTGGATGGATTGATCCTCCCCTATCATTATATTTAACAACTTATTGTAAGGTGTCATCAACAAGAACTCCCTGGTGTTGACAGGGGAACTAACCTACCAACTATGATAGGGTGGTTTCTTTTTTCATTTCACAATAATACGTGAACAATTATCCTACCTATAATAGCTTCTGAGTTTACAACCATCCCCGGTTAGTATAGTTTCCTTTAGATTTCTCCTTTATGGCTGCTACCCAGATCCATATAAGTGCATCCATATTAGCAAACTACCTTGGCAAGGAATCCATTCATGAAAAAACACAACCTTTTTGCACACCTTGAGCACACCGTACTAGTCTTCACCTTTCACTTGTAATCCAAGAGGTTGCTTAATGTAGAATTTTTCATTTCAAAATCTATTGATGGACGTTAACTTGGCATCAAGCTGATATACCTTCTGGTTCTTTTGTGCAGTAAGTACCATGATAGTTCTAATAGTATTTTATCTTGAAATATGAGAAAAAGTTTCATTATAATCTGCTTTAAACCGTTATGAGAATTCTTTTGCTATTACTCTTGCCAAACCCAGTTCCTGGCCTTGATGTGAACCAAGCTCCAAATGATATTTTTATTCTACTCATACTAATATTTTTTTATTGTATAATAATATATATGATAATCAAATTGGTACGATGGGGTGATTAGTGAGAAAAAGCTTCATTATAATCTACTTTAAATTGTTATAAGAATTATTTCGCTATTAATCTTCCTTGTTCTTTTAAAATTGAGACATCCAAATTCAATTTTGCTTTCTAAATCTATTTCATACCAATGACATCATTGTGAACCCATTTCTTTGTTGATTCCCAAGTTTGATTCTTTTCAATCGTTTGCATCTCCTCATTCATTATTATTCTCCATACTTTATTGTATTGCTTCTTTATATTTTGAAGGTTCACAAGTAGCAACAACGCAAATGTGAGACCTCTTATTTGTGTTTCTTACCCTAGCATACAGGTATACTTAATGTTGAAACCTAAACATAATTTAATATAAACCATAGAGAAACCCTAGATAGTGGTGTTTGAATTTCTTTTGACTTTACTTTTGGTCTTGATTGAATATTAAAGTGTGAACTTTTGAGATATTGCCTATTATTGGAATCAAAGGACATGGATTTAAAAGAATGAAGAACCAAGAGTTGGGATCCATGGATGTGTATTAACACTAAGACTTCAAACTAGCTTTTAATCTACCAAAATTTTAGCTAACACTTGCTATTGGTAGGTGGTATAACTAATTATAGTTAGGTCATCAGTCAAATCTACAACCCAATTCTACCTGGCAAGTATAAACAACACCAAAATCACATGTTTAGATAGAAACACTCCATAATAATGCTTAAATGTTGCTAACATGCTATGATCAAATATGCTATTGAATGCTTATTATTATGCTAATGCAGATGCCAATGTAATGGTTTTCTTTTTTTTTTTTTTTTGATTTTGAGTCCTCTTGTAAGACTTAAAAAAAAGAAAAAAGAAAAGTCAAACCCCACTTATTCTTTCCCCTCCCCTACTTTCCCATTTCACTCTCCTAAAAACCTACCCCCATCTTCTCTCTCTCTCTCCCTCTCTCCCTCTCTCTCTCCCTCCCCTTTTCACTTTTTTCTCTATCTTCTCTCTTGGTTAGGTACCTTTGTCTGCAAATCCAGCAACAACCCATAGCATCTTAAAGCACAACCCCATCTCTCTTACTCTCTCTCTCTCATGGACGATCGAAATTCTGGCTTCTTTCCAATTTTCACACTGATGATGATGCTTTCATTGAGAAAGAGCTTCACAACAACAACAACAATATAACCCGAAAAAAAAGGAAATCGGTCGTCTCATGATTGACGCACAAAAAAAAGCCTTCTCTCCCACTCTGTATTCATTCTCTTTCTGAGTCAATGGTAGAGACAAAGAAGTTCACTTCCAGGTTAAGATTAACCAGCTTTTGAGTTTGATCATCAACACTTCCTACAGCAACAAGGAGATCTTTCTCCGAGAACTTTTCAGCAATGCTTCCGATGTAAGCTCTCTCTCTTTCTCTCTTTCTCTCTTTCTCTCTCTATTGTGAAAGTTAGGGGTTTTTTATAAAAATTGTTGATTGTCTAGATTGATATGTGGAACCTAATGTTTTCTAGAGGGACTGGGGATTAATTGTTTTCTCACTTGCTAATGTCTATAAATTGGGGTTACAACTTGGGAATTAGAGCTTGGAATTTTATTTTCTCGATAAATTTTAGGTTTGATATTTTGTTAATTCTGTTGCGGGGATTGTGTATTTTATTATCCCAATTGTAATAATTTGGATTTAGGGCTTATAAAATATTAAAATTTTTGACACAGCTTATGCTTACTCTATAGACACATTTATGTTGTCTTCATTTTTTAGAGAACAAAAAAGGAGTTCATAAATTTTGATGACTACAAATTATTTAAAACAATATGGTACACAGCATATCCTTATGCTTGAATTATTACTATATCAATTGTATGTGCTTTGGTAAAGTATAGATTGAGCTTGGGCCTTCTGTAATTGCAATTATGTCAAGCTGTGGTTATTGAAACTTTTGTCTTCCTTATTTAGAGCCATCTATTGTTACTTGAGGGGATTGGACATAATTCTTATTACCGCAAAAGTTAAGATTGTTTTCACAAGCCTGTGTTTGCAATAATATTGGCATTGATGTCTCTAGGAAATGTCATAATAATGTGCTAAGGTTTTGAGAATAGGCTATTTGCTTGGATATTTCTTTACATTTTATTGCTTCATTCATATTATATATATAGTAGAAGAGATGAGCCACATTGATTAACTTTTTTGTTGCTAAAAAGAGGAATATGTTGTTATGTCCAAGGGTTAGTGGCCAAGTCTAGACAAATTATGTTCAATAGCTTATTGTGTCATCTGAACCATGTTTCAAGCTTAATGTGACATCTTCTATATATCAGGAAGTGTAAATAAGTTAGGAAATAGTTAATTTACAGGTTGGATGATTAATCTCTGAAATTCCTACACAATCTGATTTTAGAATAAATTGGAAAGATTAGTTGTCTATTGTTGTAGATCATCTGAGGCAATGGCTTAAAGTGACTACACTATCTTCTAGTTGTGCTGAATTGGAAAACTAGAATTATGAACATATTAAGGTGAAATCAATTGCTATAGTGTTAGTATGTATTTAATGACTAAATTATGACCAATAAAATATGTTAAGGGTTGGAAGAGCTAAAGGAAGGATAATTCTCATTTGCTTGAAAAATTTGAGAGTGATTACCTTCCCAAGAGATTAGTGGACTGACCATTGTGTCTTTAATGAGAAAAATCATTTCAAAATTCTTTTATAAATGATTTTATATGATTTTGTACCATTTTTGTGATTGTAGGATGTCTCGAAATGAGAATTTGAAGTATATATGCATCCATTGTATTTTTTAATGAAAATGTGTCATATATTGTTGGGTAATTTATTCATAAAAGTTGTGAAATTGGTTGGAAACCTTTCGATAAAATCATGGTACATTGAATGAAATTGGAATATTTGTGAAATGTTGGTGCATGTGTAGTGCCATGGCTAGAGATTATTGGCAAAAGATGGTAAATGCTGCCGCCTATGCCATTGTTGTACTATCCGGTTTCACTACTGGTGAGATACGAGTTAATGCCAAAGAAGGGGGAAGTAGTGTTGTAAATCGAATGAATTGAAAACCCCTTGGTGGCCTTCCACCGGGTTCAGCCAAATCTTGGGTCGAAGTGATTTATTCGAGGAGATCCCATGATCTTTGAAAAACATGAAAATTGTGGATGCATTCTTTTTTTTTCTATTACTTTGATTGTTGAAACTATATTATTGGATGAATTTTTTGAATTATATAATTTGACATTCCTACAATCACCTCTCATCTGTTGTTACAATCATGCCATTGTACTCCACTTAATGAGTATTTTTATACTCATCCTGCTTTCTTTTATTTTTCATAGGATGCTTAAGTTAGGAAATCTAGTCAATCCTAGTGTTGGACCTTGTGGAGCTCAAGTTAGTTTTTGAAAAGATTCTTACTACCGGTATTAGTTCTTACGTTGGATGAATTTTTTTTAGGAGATTAGTTAGACCCATATAAAGGGTATTTTTTTCAATTGCAATTAAAACTCTGCCTAGTCACCCCATTTGGATTTCTAAACTTTAAACTATACTTGAATCTTTTATATTTTACGTTGTTGGATTTTCTTTCGGAATTGTGAAATTTTATTGAATTTAGAAATGACCGGATTAGCCTTATGCATGCCTTTTGAGGCAAGGATGGACCAAGTGGATCCTTTGCATATTGTTATATTGTTTAGAAAACATGATGGATATTGATGAACACCTTACGTTATCCCATTGTACGGACAAGGCTTGCCAATATGCCAGGGTGATGCGGTAGTTATCGCGTGCTCGATCCAAGGGTCGGGGCATAACAACTTTATTAGTGTTAAAGTCAGGTTTGATTTTAAATGTTTTGAAAATTTAAATAAATTCTTCCAAACATTTGTAAAGGTTTTCAAAAATTTCTAAAAGTTTGGATGTTCAAAATATCTTCAAATGGTTTTAAAAAGCCTCTTATAGGTCCTAAGACATTAACACACATCTAGACATAGGTGTCTAGCACCTTCTTAGAGTAGTAAACTAATGATAGCTTTTCTTTTGTAGATTATCATGCCTCCACGTAGAAGAATGAGGAATATAAATGAAATTCCTCCTCAAGAGCGCAAGAATGAGTCGTCCTCGCATGCTTTACCATCTCCGGCATCTACTTATCTGGTTCTGCCAACTAGGATTCCTCCATCGCTACTCGATAATCTCTGGCAATAAACCAAGTGGTGGAATGCATATAGAGTACATCTCCAAATATCAACTCAAGTCCAAGTTCCACCCCCACCTCCCAATCTAATGGTTCCATCGGTCCCTCTTACGGTGCCAGTAGCACCTCCTACTTCGGTGGCTACACCGTCTACTCGACCACCCATTGAATTGTCCAAGTTGTTCAAGAAAACTAGACAATTTGGGTGTAAGACATTCTTAGGTTCTAACGATCCTTCGGTGGCCAAGAAATGGATCAAAAGCGTCTGAGAAGTTATAACGGACATGAGAATTGATGATGAGATGAAGCTTATGGTGGTTGTGAGATTGTTAGATGATGATGCTAGTACTTGGTAGGATAGTGTGATGGAAAGAGTAGCTGCACCCCTTACTTGGAACGAAGTCCTTAGAGAATTCGATGATGAGTTTTGTACCCGATTTGATAAGGTTTAAAAAGGAGTTCCTCCTTCTCCGTCAAGGAAGTATGTCGGTGGCGGAATATAAAGCGGATTTGATTCTATTAGAGATGAGTGATTTTGATGCCATCCTAGATATGGATTGGCTGTATTTTCATCGGATATCAGTTGATTGTTTCACAAAGGAAGTAGAATTCCAGAAATCGAGGTGTCTAATACTTGTCTTTGCTAGAGAGCATCGAGTGTTACCGAACTGTATAATTTTGGCCCTTGTAGCATGGAGACTAGTACATAAAGTATGCGAGGCTTACTTAACCCACATTATTTACATCATAGTAGAGAATCATAATTTGAATGATATTCCCATAGTGAATGAGTTTCCATACATTTTTTTAGAAGAGTTGCCAAGATTGCCATCGGTTCGGGAGTTCGACTTCGACATAAATTTGGTTCCCGGTACCGCACCGATTTTATTCCCTCAATATCGAATGGCACCCATAAAGTTAAAGGAGTTGAAGGATCAGCTTCAAGAGTTGTTGGACAAGAGGTTCATTCGACCGAGTACCTCACCTTGGGGTTCTCCAGTTCTGTTTATGAAGAAAAAGGATGGAACCCTCCGATTATGCATTGACTAACAGCTTAATAAGGCAATGATCAAGAACAAGTATCCTTTCCTAAGGATTGATGATCTTTTCGATCAACTTCAAGGGGTTAGTGTGTTTTCAAAGATAAGTTTGAGATCGGGTTACCACCCAATGAGGATTAAGAGTGATGATATCCACAAAACTGTATTTAAGATGTAGTATGGGCACTACGAGTTTTTGGTGATACCCTTCGGATTAACGAATGCTCTTGCAGTTTTCATGGACCTTGTGAACTGAGTCTTTCATGCTTACCTTGACAAGTTTGTCATAGTTTTCATCGATGACATCTTGGTGTATTCCAAGAATGATGAAAAACATTCTGAACATCTCCGAATTGTATTGCAAACTCTTAAGGAGAAGAAGTTGTATGCCAATTTCTCCTAGTGCAAGTTTTGGCTAAAGGAGATTGGCTTTTTGGGGCATCTTGTTTCTAGGGATATAATTTTTGTAAACCCTAAGAAGGTAGAGGCCATTCTAAAATGGGAGCAACCCAAGAACGTCACAGAGGTGAGAAGTTTCTCGGGTTAGCAAGTTACTACCGGAGATTCATAAAGAGATTCTCGAAAATAGTAGCTCCAATATCCAACTTGACTCGGAAGGAGGTCAAATTCAAATGGGATAAAAAGTGGGAGGATAGTTTCCAAAAACTTAAGCAAAGGTTGACGTCTGCTTCCATCCTAGCTCTCGTTACTAGTGGTAGTTGTGATTTTATCGTATATAGTGACGCTAGCAAGCAAAAGCTATGGTGCATGTTGATGCAAAGCAATAGAGTGATCTCTCGCCAACTAAAGACACATGAAGTGAATTATCTTATTCATGACTTAGAGATAGCTGTCATTGTCTTTGTCTTAAAGATTTGGCAGTATTACCTATATGGGGTTACATGCAAGATCTTCACCGATCATAAAAGTTTGAAATACTTGCTCACACAGAAAGAGCTCAACTTGAGGCAACGAAGATATCTAGAGTTGATTAAGGATTATGATCTAATAAGAGACTACGATCCTGGGAAAGCTAATGTGGTTATCGATGCTTTAAGCCGGAAGTCCTCTTCTTCTGGTGTTGAATCTCAG
Source organism: Dillenia suffruticosa (assembly GCA_033439265.1). Classification (NCBI taxonomy): domain Eukaryota; kingdom Viridiplantae; phylum Streptophyta; class Magnoliopsida; order Dilleniales; family Dilleniaceae; genus Dillenia; species Dillenia suffruticosa. The sequence goes on along the minus strand of JAVTVX010000015.1, from coordinate 17,798,166 downwards.
AGAAGCTTTTACCTCTCTTATCTAGTTGGACTACAAGCGCTTGGAGTCGAATTGGCTAAGGATAATCATGATGTACTCTTGGCCAATTTTATGGTGAAGCCTACTTTGGTGGATCGTATTCGGGAGCTTTAAGCGATCGACGAGAAATTGAAGGGTATAGTTGAGAAGATCCATAAGGGAGAAGATGGTAAGTTCTAAATTTGGGAGGATGGGATTGTGACGTATAGGAGATGCATTTGAGTCCCAAAGGATAAGAATCTGCGAAAACCCATACTTGAAGAAGCACATTACTCTACCAAGGGAGTACCAAGATGTACTAAACCATCAAGCACATTATCAAAATGCATCCTGAGTGTATGATTCAGACCTTGGAAGACATGTTTAGGGCATGTGTTATGGATTTTCAAGGTAGTTGGGATTGGCATCTCTCGTTGATTGAATATTCCTATAACAATAGCTACCAAACTAGTATTAGGATGCCACCCTATGAAACTATTTTCAGAAGGTGTCACGCCCCAATTTACGATCTAGAAGGCATGAACAATTGCCCGTAGCCTTGGATACTGGCCTAACCACACCACATATCCCAAGGCAACACAAGGCCAATCATAAAACAGTCACATATATTTTCAAAATCATTTTCCCAAGTAATTTTCCTACTCAGAGTAATAAATATAAAGTCCTTGTATATATATATACAAAATACATATTCAATGCAAATATGAATTTCAACCGAAAGTTCCATTACTACATACAGTCAACCCATATGATCAACTAATAACTCAAAATACAGTGGAAGATAATTACCGTAAGCGGTCTCCAATATTACGCACGTCAAAATAAGTCAACGTGTCTCTCCAATGATTAACTCTGTATAGATTTAAAAATATTGAGGGGTGAATATAATCAAATACTCAGTGAATAAGAAACCCGTGATAGATAATTAATAAGTAAGGTGAGATGGAGTGTCAAGGTCGTATGTATATGTATGTATATCCATTCAAGACACATTATCAAAATCATAACAATTTCAACACAGTTTTCCATCTAATATAAACATATGCATCCAAAATCTCATGTCATAAATCGTAAAGTCATGCCAGATCATGTTCTCGGTAAAGGTCTACCTCGACCAATGATGAGCCACCAAGGGGTTTTTGTATGTAAACAAAAAGCAACCCCAAAACCTTGACGTTGGCATTGGGTCTCCCCAAGTGCTAGACTGAAACATCATTAATCCTCCCCTTTCAGTTCAACTTGGCTAGTCCGAAACATAGTATCATATACACGCCACCTAACCATGTGGAGTGTGTATGTCTCGAGACATCGCAAACGTGCGACAATCTACATAACGAGACGGGACTACTATAGTATACGAGGCAAGTCTGCATAGGACGACGCTTATCACATCATAGTATCATTGCTATAAGTACTATCCTCGATCTACGATCAAGGGGATTCATGTACTAATGCCCGGGTACCTAGTCTCGCATCAAAATCATCAATAAACCAACTGTGTCATACATGTCGAGGAAAATCATGAAAATCCAATATAATATATTATAGCATATATCATCAAAGTACATTTCATGATTTAAAGCATAACACATATATTTTTCATCAAAATTCATGAATACTCATTTTAAAATTTTGGGACACTCCATTTATCACAAAATAAGTTACGAGTCATTTAACAAAGCCATTTTACAATTATTTCATAAATCATGCTTTGAACACTATAAAACATGGTTTTGCTTATTAACTACATGACAACAATAAGATCCACTCACATGTATGGGAAGGATACTTCACTCCCCTAGAACCTCAATACTCAATTGAGTCGCCCCTCGAGTGTAGTGTATTCATCTACTCCTAAGACAACATATATATATATATATGTCAATCCGATCAGGCCTAATTCGAATTCTCCCTAATTTGTTTAAACCCATACATCTACAATAATTCAGATTTTTAAATTCTATTTTTGCGCAGTGTTAAGAAAAACGTCATAACTTTCTCTATATAACTCAGAATCGAATGATTCAAATTGCTAATTAAAGCTAAGACATATATCTATATTTTTCGTGTTCAATCATCTCCAAATTCCCACTGCACAAATTTATAAAAATCTATCTTCAATGTAGTTCGTACTTATATAACTAAATTTGCATAGTTTTGGTAGAAAATTCATATCTTAGTATATACATCTCCTATTTACATGATTCTAAGCTCTACTAAAAGATAAGAGAAAGTTCTACAACTTTTATGTTTAGTATTTTCTTTAATTCTAAGTACAAAATTTCATAAAGTTCATTTCTGTCTCAATTCCAATTCTAAATCATGCTATGCATAGTTTCAATAAAAACACCATAACTTCCGGTATATTACCCGATTCAAGTGAATTTTATCCTATTTTGAAGATAAGACAAAGAGCTAAAACTTTGATATTTTACATTTCTCTAAATTTTGTACAGAAGATATTTTAAAAAGTTATACAACATACTGGCCATACATAGAAGATGAAAAATAGAAGATGAAAAATAGAACATGTCATTTTGCTGCCCCTTTCCAAAAATCACTATAAATCACATTCTTAATGGAAATTTTTGTACCATATCTTATTTTAAAGCTTAGAGAGTCTAGTCTTACCAGAACCAAATCAATCTAAATTTTGATCATCATAGGATAAGATAGCATTGAATTACTACACCTTGCTGACCATACTAGCTTACTTGAACAAACCTACTGCATGGGACCAATTTAATCCAATGTATACTCAAAGAAGAATGTTTTACCTCTTTAATAAGATCTTGACATCCAAATATTCATCACCAAAACCATCCTTTAGCACTTGATCACCATATCTTTCAACACATATACATCAATATAAATTAAAAAAAAAAACTCTATATCATACTAATACTATCTAAACAATTAGAATTCTATCAATCAAAAATTTTCCTTACCTCTTCAACACCTCAAGTGTTTGAATGAACACAAGAAGTTTTCACTTCCTACACTAGAACTCATGGCGAAGAGGGTGAAATTTGAGAAGAAAATGAGGTCCAATACTTGAAACAACTCATTTATGCAAACCTAGCAAAGATTTTGACTATTGATTTATTTTCATGCAAGACCTTTACTCTACACTTGTCAAGACTCCTCTTATGTACTCGAAATGGTAGTAAGCAACCACCATGGATGCAAAAGAATTGTCCAAGTCGGCCAAGAGGAAAGAAAACACAAGAGATCCACTAAAATCCCTTCAAATCACATTTCATGCATTATTTGTTCCTTACAAGCAACATTCTTCTAACTTTGTTAGTGGAATTGTCCTATGTGACTAATAATAGTCTTGGTGTCCATTTGTCCAATCATTTGGCTCCAATTGTCTATCCTTAAGTGTTTTTCAACTTAGTCCCTTCTCTTTCCTTATTTGCATTTAGACCCCTGACTTTTAACAAATTTGTATTTTTTGTCCCTATGAAATTTTATTCAAAATTTCTTAAATATTTGAAATTTCATTTAAATATCTCTATTTAAATGTGTAGGCCTTCCCTTAGCTATTTTTTACTTCTTTAGGCCTTGCCGGTGTTTGCCGAACCAGTTTTCGGCTTACCAATGAGATTTTCGGTTTCAGAGATTTTGAGGGAAACCTCAAGTAAATAATAGAATATTAAAATTTCATTTTAAATGCCTCAAAAGGATGTATATATATATATAGAACCATGAGAAGTGGTACAAGATACACAGTCACCAAAAAATGATATTATTGAAGGAAATGTCGGACTCCGCTATGTTAGGACGAGGTTGGTGAAAGGAAAATTGAAAGCATAGAGCTAATTGAAGTCACTAAGGAAAAAGTAAGAATGATCTGAGAAAGAATGAAGGCAGTTCAAGATTGACGAAAGAACTACGCCGACAAAAGGAAGGAGCCCATGGAATTTGAAGTTGGAGATATGGTATTTTGGAAAGTATCTCCTTGAAAGGGTATAATCCGATTTCAAAAATAGAGAAAATTAAATTCTTGTTATATTGGTCCCTTCAAAATCCTCGAAAGAGTTAGAAAAGTAGCCTACCAGCTTGAATTGCTACTGGAGTTACAAAAAATCCATAATATTTTTCACGTTTCAATATTAAAGAAATACTTGTTTGATCCCTCACATGTGTTAAAAGCTCATTTGGTAGAGTTGAATCAAGACTTGAGTTTCAAGGTACAACCAGTGAAGATCCTTGATCAACAACTCAAACACTTGAGGACAAACATATTCCCATGATCAAGGTATTGTGGAGAAGCAACTACATGGAAGAGGAAACTTGGGAAACAGAAGAATCGATACGAAAACAACACCCTCACCTTTTTATAATGTATAATTTTTTTTTTAAATTTCGAGAACAAAATTTATTTTAGGGGGTTAAATGTCGTAAGATAAAAAAGAAAAAGAAAAAAGAAAAGTCAAACACTACTTATTCTCTCCCCTCCCCCACTTTCCCATTTCACTTACCCGAAAACCCACCCCCATCTTCTCTCTCTCTCTCCCTCCCCTTTTTACTTTTTCTCTATCTTCTCTTTTGGTTGGGTACCTTTGTCTGCAAATCTAGCAACAATCTGTAGCATCTCAAAGCACAACCTTGTCTCTTGCTCTCTCATGAACGACCCAAATTCTGGCTTCTTTCCAATTTTCTCACTGATGACGATGCTTTGATTGAGAAAGAGCTTTACAACAACAATAACATAACCTGAAAAAAAAGGGAAATTGGTTGTCTTGTGACTATCGCACAAGAAAAAGCCCTCTCTCCCTCTCTTTATTCGTTCTCTTTCCAAGTCAATGGTAGAGACAAAGAAGTTCGCTTCCAAGTTAAGATTAACCAACTTTTGAGTTTGATCAAAAACACTTCCTATAGCGACAAGGAGATCTTTCTCCAAGAACTTATCAGCAATGCTTCTGATGTAAGCTCTCTCTCTTTCCTTCTCTCTCTCTACTGTGAAGTTAGGGGTTTATGATAGAAATTGTTGATTGACTAGATTGATATGTGGAACATAATGTTTTCTAGAGGGATTGAGGATAAAATGTTTTCTCACTTACTGATGTCTATAAATTGGGGATTCTGACTTGGGAATTAGGACTTGGAATTTTATTTTCTATGCAACTTTTAGATTTGATATTTTGTTAATTCTGTGGTAGGGATTATGCATTTTATTATCCCAATTGTGACAATTTGAATTTAGGGTTTATAAAATATTAGAATTGTTGACACAGCTTTTGCTTACTCTATAGACACATTGATATTGTCTTCATTTTTTAGAGAACGATTAAGGAATTCCTAAATTTTGATGACTACAAATTATTTAAAACAATATGTTACACAGCATATCCTTGTGGTTAAATTATTACTATATCAATGTATGTGTTTTGGTAGAGCATAGATTGAGTTTGGACCTTCTGCAATTGCAAATATTATGTCAAGCTGTCGATGTTGAATCTTTTGTCTCCCCTGTTTAGATCCATCTGTTGTTACTTGAGGGGATTGGACATAATCCTTATTACCATAAAAGTTAAGATTGTTTTCACAAGCTTGTGTTTGCAATAATGTTGACATTGATGTCTCTACGAAATGTCATAATAATGTGCTAAGATTTTGAGAAAAGACTATTTGCCTGGATATTTCTTTAGATACATTTTATTGCTTGATTCATATTGTATATATAGTAGAAGAGATGAGCCACATTTATTAAGTTTTTGTTGTTGAAAAGAGGAATATGTTGTTATGTCCAAGGGTTAGTAGCCAAGTCTAGACAAATTATACTCAGTAGCTTACTATGTCATCTAAACCATGTTTCAAGCTTAATGTGACTTCTTCTATATATTGGGAAGTGTTAATAAGTTAAAAAATAGTTAATTTACATGTTGGATGATTAATCACTAAAGCTCCTACACAATCTGATTTCAGAATAAATTGGAAAGATTAGTTATCTATTATTGTAGAACGTCTGAGGCAATGACTTGAAATGACAATACTATCTTCTAATTGTATTGAATTGGAAAACTAAAATTTTGAAAATATTAAGGAGAAATCGATTGCTTTAGTGTTAGTATGTAATTTAATGATTAAATTATGACCAATAAATTAGGTTAAGGCAATGGAAGAGTTGAATGAGGGATAATTCTCATTTGGTTAGGAAATTTGAGAGTGATTACCCTCCCAAGAGATGAGTGGACGGACAATTGTGTCTCTAATGAGAAAAATCATTTCAAATTTCTTTTATAAATGATTTTATATGATTTTATACCATATTTGTGATTGTGGGATGTGCCGAAATGAGAATTTGAATCCATTGTATTTATAAATGAAAATGTGTCATATATTGTTGGGTAATTTATTCATGAAAGTTGTAAAATTGGTTGGAAACCTTTTGATGAAATCATGGCACATTGAATAAAAATGGAACATTTGTAAAATGTTGGTGCATGTGTAATAAATGGCTATAGTCAATCTCTTCATGGGGTGACCAAACGGGACACTGTGTCTAGAGATTATTGGCAAGGGATGGTAAACGCGGCCTCCTACGTCCCTATCGTACTATCCGGTTATACAAGCGGTGAAGTACGAGTCAATGCCAAGAAAGGGGGATGTAGTGTTGTGAATCGAATAAATTGAAAACCCTTTGTTGGGCTTCCATCAGGTTCGGCCAAATCTTGGGTCGAAGTAATTTATTTTGGGAGACCTCGTGATTTTTGGAAAATATGAAAATTGTGGATGTATTCATTTTTTTCTATTACTATAATTGTTGGAATTATATTATTGGATGAACTATTTGAATTACATGATTTGACATTCCTACACTTACCTCTCATTTGTTGTAACAATCATGTTTTTGTACTCCATTCACCGAGTATTTTTATACTCATCCAACTTTCTTTCATTTTTTAGAGGAAGCTTAAGTTAGGAGATTTAGTCGATCCTAGTGTTGGATTTTGCCGAACTCAAGTTAGTTTTTGAGGAGATTTCTATTGTCGGTACTAGTTCTTGTCTTGGATGAATTTTTTTAGGAGATTAGTTAAACCCATATGGAGGGTAATATTTTGAATTATAATTAAAACTCCACCTAGTCACCCCATTTAGATTTCTAAACTTTAAACTATATTTGAATCTTTTATGTTTTATGTTGTTGAATTTTCTTTTGGAATTGAGAATTTTTATTGGATTTAGAAATGGTCGGATCGACTTTATGCATGCCTTTTGAGACAGGGATGGATCAAGTGGGTACTTTGCATGATGTTGTGTTGTTTAGAAAACAAGATGGATATTGATGAACGCCTTGCGTTATTCCGGTGTATAAGCAGAGATTATCTGTATACTAGGGTGATGCGGCGGTTGTCGCATGCTCGATCCGAGAGTTAGGGCATGACACCTCACATTAAGCTTTGTTAGTTTCCTTATTTTGCTAGGTAAAGACATTCCTTATTTTGCTAGGTAAAGAATCTAAGCTGGAAATGGGTTCATACCTTGGTGAAGAAGGAGTTGTTTCATCTTTTGAACCGTCTCTGTAGTTACTTGCTTCATTTTCTTGTGTTGGACCATTATCTCTCATAGCTAGAGGTTCTGGTTGGATTGATAGAGACAGAGGAAAGACGAAAATTTGCTACTGTACTTGATTTGCTTCTCAATTCCAAGAACCTTCTCCATCGAAAGCAATATTTATGCTTACAACATCTTTTTGAGTTTCAAGGCTATACACTCGACATCCTTTTGATTGAGAGCTAAAGCGTAAGAAAAATCCTTTCTTAGAATTATCATCTAGTTTGTGCATTTTCTTTGATTAGAATATAGATGTAACAAAGATACATGAATGCCTTCACATGTTGAACTAATGGCTTCAATTAGAGTTATCACTGGTAGTACGTTGATGTAGCTTCTGGTCAGTAAATGTACAACAACATCTAACCATCTCAGCCAAAATTTGTCAGGTATTTCTTGTCCCTGAGCAATGTCCTGGCCATCTCCATGAGGATTCTGCTCTTATGCCATTTTGTTGATGATAAAGGCCTTCACCTTTGCAAAACTTATCACCTTTAGATGTATACTCTCTCCTATTATCACGTCACTTGTTAAATTCTTCAATTTGTAGGACACATTAATCATCTTTATTCTCGACTTGGCGCTGATTGCAACGATTCCTTTTCTAATGGACGAGTTCGTGTTTTCTAATATTGACAAACATGTGGTTTGTGAAACCACTATCAATCATCCAAGTTCTTTTGTCTAGGACAGAAGAGGTCGCATTACAGGGCAAGCTTAAAATTGATCTACTTGGTTTTCTGGGCCTACTTGCTGATTTTGTCTGGTGCTTATTAAACTTTATGTTGGTTATGTATGCCCAATTAGGGGTATTTTGGTCATCCTTGGGATAATAGGGCTATCCCATTTACTACTCCCATTAACCACATACTTAACCACCCATGATTATAGCCTAATTGACCCTAATGGATGTCCTACGTGACATGCCTGCTCTTCTCCTATTGTGAAGGAGGCTAGGGTTGAGGGAGACGGAGAACATCGCTCTTGAGAGAGAGAAAACACTATGAGGGTTCGAGTTTTTCGCATAGGAAAATCTCCCTCGTCAAAGAATTCATCGGACTTGAGGTTTAAGGCGTCATGGAATTGCAGTGGTGGTTCAATTCCGTGATCACCATCTGACTATGCGATCCATTCGAGAGATATCGCGACACGGTTGGATTTTGAAGACCGTCCTATTGAGCTATTTACCCAAAATTCTAAATTTATTTATTGACGCTTCCGCATGTGTAATTAAATTCAACATTGGTTTCAAAGCGATCATTGGATTTAATTAAAATTATTTTCATAATTATTTTTGGGGTATAAAATTTTTTCGGGTCCGGATCACGGATGAATTTCATGAATTCGAGGATACCGTAGGAATACCCATAGCCCAAAGATTACAAAAATAATTTTTGTTGAATTTTCTGAGTATATTTAGGCCATGAAAAGTCTGGTCGAAGTCTGTGACCGTACGGACTTTAAAACCTTAGATCTATAACTTTAAAGGGCAGATCGATGCATGAAAATGGTTTATATGTGTTCCTTGCTTTCTGATCTACATTTTCATGTATTTTGTTGTGAGGTTCGGATGCTGAAAATCGGGATTTCCAATTGGCCGCGGAGGGCCGCAATTGGGTTGCATAGATTCGATATTCTTAGGGCTTAAATCTTCCTAAAAATGAGTTGAGGATGTTTGGTGAATGCCCAACAATTTTTTCCAGTCGAAAACCGTGTGAAAAATTGCTCGAAATTGAGTTTTTCGGCAACCGGGTTGAAAATCCCATTACAGGACCCGTCAGGCGAAGAAGACCCAGCCTAGACCCCTGGCGCATGCGTCTCATGCGCGCTGAGGCGCGTCAGTAAGCAACCCAAGGGCACGTGCGTTTCACGCACGAGACAAGCACGTGAAATGGGTGAATTCTTAGTTCAGGTCAGACCCTGACCCGGACCGACCGACTATCGACAAGACCAGGTCGGATCCCAACCCGTTAACCGGTTGATTCGGTCAAACCCTGACCCGTTGATCTACCTGGTCTGACCCGGGCAACACAACTCAAGCGTGAAGGCGCGTGAGCTGCACTCCATGACTGGGCGCGCATGAGCTAGCAGCGCCAGGCGCATGGCAGCTCATATGAGGCGTGCCGTACGTCTAGTGCATGGGCCAAGCTGCTGCCAGCGCGTGGCAATGCATGGAGACGTGTCGTTGGCGCATGGCGACGCGTGGGGACCCCGGCGGCACGTCAAGTCAGCCAAAATTGAATTTTTTCAATTTTTTGAGGGTTCTATATCCATAATTATGACTTTTTTGTTGGTTTTTTGTGTGCCAAATCCAACTCCAAATGGTGAGATGCGATTCCGAGTCATGGTGTATGGTGTTCGTTCACTCATCGCTCACTTTGAGTCTATATTCGAATCGTTTTGGTCTTGATGATTCGTAGGACACACAAAATGTGAGAATAAGTATCGATAAGTCACAAATGTCTTTTTTACTGCATTGAGAATTGTCGTATTAGATTTTGCAAGGAGTGCAAAATGAATGATGTAAAATGCGAGATTTCACATCAGTAGATTCAGTTTATTCTCGAGAAACAAAATCCGTTTGAGATTCTGAGACACAAGATGGTGGGCCCCAGGGAGGGCACCACACCTCTGGATAGACGAGATAAAGATGTCCATCGTGTATAAAAGAAAAGGATAGCCGAGTTAGGGCAATTCTTATCAGAGGCATGCATGATGATTTGATCTCATTCTATGAGGAATATCTGGTTAGGCTCAGCCTGTAAGAGCATTGTGTTGCTCCCTTCAGCTCCTAATGTGAGGATGCAGAAGAAAAAGGCTGATCATATAATGATACAATATTTGATATAAATGTCGAGTATGATCGCCGAGTTAAGGAATACAGACAAGCCTATTTCAAAAGAGTTTCAGCTACTGGGTGTGATCTAGTCTTTTACTTGATTCATAGGAAACCATAAAAACCTGCCTCACGCGTGACGAGAGTATTCGTTCTTTCGCTAATGTGAGTAGGTATTATGAGCTCGAGAAGGAGCGCCTAGAGGCGAGTAGGCTGCACTCGAGTCATGCTTATTCAGAGGAGTTGAGTGAGGACTCCCATGGCGCCAAGCCAACAGCATAAGCATGTGAAGAAGACTCGAGATCTAGGCAATAAATTCATCAGAGAAAACTAACAACAAGGTACAAAAAAGCACAGGAAGAAGGATTTTGACAGACCAATGAGAAGTGTTACATTTGAGGTAGACTTGGTTATTTCGCTCGTGAGTATGATGAGTGGAAAAATGTCCTTCTTTACTTGGCTTGAGCTTTGTCTCATTTTTTGTGAGACTCGCTGATTTCTCTCCTTTGTGGATTGTATATTCAGGAGCCACCAACCACGTAACTCGAGATAGGAGCACGTAAATAGAGTTCTGCCGAGTAAATCCTCAAGTTAGGAGGATTTATGTCAGGGACAGAGCATGTGTCATCATTAGAGGGATCGGCACTTGCTATGACGTTCTCTATGCTCCAGGCATTCAACGAAACTTGAATTTAGTACAATTTAGTACCTTGTCTGAGATTGTCTAAAATATGCAAGAAAATCAATTTTTTTTAATATGACACCCTTTTGATTTGTTCTGGTTTTAACCCATGATGGTTAGTATGCACTGGGTACTACTCCTTCTAATTGTTTCTTATCATTCTTCTATTGCCTTTACATCTAATTGCATAGATGATGATGTACATAAATGGTATAGTAGACTTGGATACATAAGGCAAGAGATGATGAATTGGTTAGCAATGAGTGGCTTGTTGGACCTACTAACCAGACTCTAGTAGTCCGTTTGTAAGTTTACTTAGCCAGCAAAATGACGAGAAAATCATTTGGTAATACAATGAGAGCCGAGACTCTATTGCAGTTAGTCCACTACGATATTTGTGGCCTTATGAGTATGAGAACCAGAAATGGAACTGTGTAGATAATAATGCTCATAGACGCTTACGCGCATTTTGGTTCATCTATCTGAACTCGCACAAGTCTAAGGCATTGGAATGTTTCAGGAGGTTAATTAACGAGATTGAGAATCAGTTAGATTTGAGAGTGGAAACTCTCAGAACCGATTGGGGGCGTGAGTATTCGTCTAAATTACACAGGGAGCTTTGTTTCGAGAATAGTATTACGAGATTATTGACTATTCCTACTACTTATTAGTAGAACGGAATAGTCGAGATAAGGAATAGGACTTTGTTGGAAATGTTGAGGTCTATGACGGCATAGATCAATATGTCCGTCTCCCATTGGGGAGATGTTTTATTGACTGCTGCCTACGTTTTCAACTGTGTCTCATTAAAGTCCACAGTCGGTACCCCATTTGAGTTTTGGATAGGGAGACGGTCTGACCTTAGCCACTTGAGGTTATGAGGTTGTGCCACGATTTTCGCATCCACATGGAAAGTTAGTCCAACGAGAAAGTATATGTTCTTAGGTGAACATACGAATGACACTGTAATCATTGAGTCTCGTGATACTACATTCTTTGAGAATGATTTCCTTAATAGAGGTGAAATCCATCCGAACCTTACCTTCTATGAGATGGATGAGCCCAGTAGCTCGGGTGAGTCCAGTGGCAGGATACAAGAATCCATTACGGATCTTGATCCCAGTGGAAATGATCTATCAAGAGATGAAGAATTTTTCTTTCCTCGTAAGAGTATCGAGGATGCGTACTTAAACATCACTTTCTGACTGAGGGTGAGCCTCTTATTATGACTCTTGAAGATGATGAGAAATCTAAAACGGTTCAAGAGGCTCTCGAGGGTTCTGCGAAGGCCCATTTTGTTGAAGGCCATAAATGAAGAAAAGGAGCTGATAAGAATCAAATGAGAATCAATGGGGTTTAAGACCTAGTTGATTTGTCTAAGGGCAAAAGAACTATTGGAACAAGTAGGTTCTAAGGTCAAGAGAAAGGTCAACGGATCCATTTATATTTTAGCGAGGGTGGACTATCGAGAAGTCGTAGTTTAATTTATCTCGATCCGTTTTTCTTTTTGCGATTATCACGAACATGGATCTGGAGTCACACCATATGGACGTAAAGACCGCTTTTCGTAATGAAAGTCTAGATGAGGCGATCTACATGGAGCATCCCTCTGGGTTTGTTCTTGTAGATCAGGTGGATAAAATTGTTGATTTTAGAAATCCGACCTTAAGCTATCATCCAGACAGTGGCACCTGAGATTTCACAATGAGGTGATATCTTATGGTTTTGTGATGATCGAGTAGGATCATTGTGTCTATCTGATATGTCCTGATGACTCCTTTATGATCACATTCTCATATGTGGGTGACATTTCTGTTAGCCAAAAATAACAGAGAGTATCCAATGACCATTGTACCATGGTTATTGTTCATAGATAAGGTTTTAGATCATTCTCGAACTTTGGATCTAGAGAGATCGATTGAGAATGGTATTGACTCTTTAACAAGAGTTTTATATCAAGTAGATTTTTAAACATTTCGAGATGAGCGATGACAACCTAATATATTCTCTATCGCTAAACGTGAAAACCTGATTCTTTACATATGTCCTAAAATTTATGAAGAAATAAAGGAGATGAGCAGAATCACTTATTTCAGTGCAATGTGCACTCTAATGTATGCAATGAGGCATACGCGTGCAATGTATAGTCTAACGTATGCGATGAGGCATACATGACCAGATGTTTTGTTTTGCAATCGATCTGATGAATAAATATTAATCGAATCCTGGACGAAATCACTATAAAGCAGTGAAAAATGATTCTGAGAGTAGCGATCTGAATGAACGTAAACTGAGAGCCTAATTGTTATTTCATTGCAATCTCATGGGAACTATGGGCCTCTTCATATGTTACGGAAGAGGTGATTTATATTTTTGTTGGGTATTCAGATGCCAACTGGGAGTAGCAATCTGAATGAACGCAAACCGATATCAGATTTTATCTTTTTATAGTAGTAAAAAGCAAACTCGTATACTCTATCTATGATAGAGACTGAGTTTGTGGTATGATCATTAGCAGTTCATGAGAGCATTTGATTCCAGAAATTTCTGGAAGACTTAGAAGTTGTGGCAGATAGTGGGATGTCAACGATGATTATTATCATAATCAGACCACCATTGCCAACAACTGAGACCCTAAGTATTATAGTAAAGCCAAACACATTGATACCGGAGACCGCTCTGTCAGAGACACTACCGAGAAGGGTATTATGATATTTAAGTACACCTTGACATACAACATGGTAGCTGATCCCTTCAGAAAACCATTGTGATAGATTCCTTAATGAGACTAGAAATCATTGGATTTAGTATATTTTAACATTCTCATTATGTATTGTTTTTTTGTGCTTACTGAAATATATGACATGCGTACATCATCAAGTCACAAGTTTATTTTTCTTGTACTTATTAATTGTCATATATTGTGATATATTGTGATAAAAGATGTGTTAGGCAGACGTGGTCAACTTTCTCATACGAGTGACATCTCCGTTTCTAGGTAAGTAGGGACGAGACGATTTCTAGTTGTAAGAGACTTTGAGAGTGGCCATATTAGAACATAAGTCGCCCTGATATGTGTTCAGGATGAGGCCATGTGTGATATGACCGATATGAAAATATCCACATCCATGTTACCTGTAAGTAGTCAAATTTGAGATCTCAGATATCACATGCGATTAGTGATATTATTTCTGAGATCTCTAGATAAAGTCTTATGTGTATACTGGATCCCATAGTTGCACAGTATTAGAGAAATCTAACATATCCCTTTGAGAGATGGAAGAATAACACTGTGACACGTGTTTCATACCACGTGTAATGAGACGACCATGGGACAATGTGAACTATTATTTGAGACGATAGTTTGATCTTGATCTTCATTCCCACTGTATGAGACCCAAGATTCATTGGGTGGGATCTCTTGTACCCTTATTACTTTCGACTGTTTCTAAAAGTTTTGGTTCAGTGTTACTACTTTAGTCTGTTTACCTATAGCCTAAAAGATAAACTGAGATCTAAGAGGCAAGTCTAAGAAAACAGCTGAATTAATACTGATAGATTCAAGTTTGGGAAAAGGAAGGCCAATAGACATTATATCATTGTATTGTATTCACAAGTCGACTTGTTATGTTAATCCATATTAGGATTCAAATATAATAGTGAATATATAGTCGAACAAATTGATTGGAGATCACTTTTGATAAGGAAAATGGCTCGATAGATGTAATTGTTTTGAGTTTGGGGTATAACGAGTTATTTTTAAACTAACAATGACTTCTCGATCATCCTAACAGGTATATCGAGAAGTTTTTCCACGCAAGTGTACTCGTCGGTCGCACGATACTCAATTCTGTATAAAAGTCCAGTAGGGTGATGTGATAAATCGCATAAGTTACGATTTTATGATGGACGTAGAAATGCCCTCATATGCAAATGGGAGATGTTGGTTATGTATGACCAATGAGGGGCATTTTGGTCATCCTTAGGATAATGGGGCTATCCCATTTACTACTCCCATTAACCACATACTTAACCACCCATGATTATAACCTAATTAACCCTAATGGAAGTCCTACGTGACATGCCTGCTCTTCTCCTATTGTGAAGGCGGCTAGGGTTTAGGGAGATGGAAAACATCTCTCTTGAGAGAGAGAAAACACTATGAAGGTTGGAGTTTTTCATGTAGAAAAATCTCCTTCATCAAAGGATTCATCGGATTTGAGGCTTGAGGCATCATGGAATTGTAGTGGTGGTTCAATTCCGTGATCACCATCCGACTGTGCGATCCATTCAAAGGATATCGCGACACGGTTGGATTTTGGAGATCGCCTTATTGAGGTATTTACCCAAAATTCTAAATTTATTTACTTATACTTCCGCATGTGCGATTAAATCCAACACTTTATATAGTAATTTTTTTCTCTGGATGATTAGTTTTCTACATATCCAACAGGGAGGGAATTTGGCTTCTTGGAGGAACTTTCATCAATTTGCAGTTTGTTTGCCGCTGATTCTCCTTTTGTTTATTTTTTATATAAATGGAAAGCACATTCAACTTCTGTTTGAGACTTTCTTTCAAGTAGTCTCTGCTCATGGACTATCCACATGTTCTTGTACAGACAATTTCGACAAATTTCTAGTGTCCTTTAGCATGCTAGCTTTTGAATTAAAGACTTTGCGCAAAGTCATCAAAGGGTATTCGGTTTTACAGCTCTCACCTCATCGGTGACTTGATTTGAATTTTTTAAAAATTATCAAGCTTCTTGGTTTTTGAACCATTTATGATTCAGGGTAATTTTTGACAAAGCCTCAGCATGCATTTTGATCAGGTCTTTCCTGTGGCTAACAGAAGAACTAGATCATGTCTCTGTTCTACTAGTTTTAGCAAAGGAAGTAAATGCTTGTTCTCCTTGTAATCTTTTCAAGACAGTTTGATAAGTTTGTGTGTTGAAACTTTCATAGAAGTGGGGGCATCTATGCTCAAAATAGAAGCTTTATTGCAATCAAACTGAATTCTGAATCAAAGACATTGTTCAATTATTTGAGATTCATAGTGATTGTATTAAAGCTTCAGCATTTAATTTCTTTTGATTCAAAAGCTTTATCAAGTATAAGTCCATGTAGTACGATGAAATACTGATCTTGATTGAAGGAAGGCATCATAAGATATGCAAAACCGCCCCAACCCCATGTCACGAGAGTATCTTTAGATCCTAATTTGTCACTCGTTGTAGCTATCAATATCAAGAGAAAGAATGAACTTAAATTGTGGAAGACAAGTGTTGTTGAAACTTGAATTACATAAAGAATAATGTTTCGTGATAATTGTGCATTGGATATAATACATCAAATTTTACATGATATTTCGTATTAGTATAGTTATAACTAATTTTTAATTATATATTATTTTTGAATTTGTTCAATCATATTGATAATTTAATTAAAAATAGCGCAAATGTCTAGATATGCACTATTATATAAAATTTGTTTTTTTGATCTAAAAATCATTTAGTCCTAATATTACTTATACATAAAAGACACGACGTATGAAGAGTTCTGCTCCAGTTGGAGTCAGCCCAGTCGACCTCCGGAGCACGCTGTTGCAACTTGTTTTCGGGGAGCACCCTAACTATTCAAAAAATCACTTGTCTCTTTCAAATATTAGCAATTTGATGATAGCAACTTCGTGGTCCAAGCAGCCTTTACAGCTCAAACTAAATTTCCCTAGTGTTTCCCATTAAAAATCCATGCTGTAGTGTAGTTTGCAATTATTACACATGACGTAATAGACTTGGAAAAATCACTTGTCTCTTTCAAATAAAGGGCTGAGCATAATGAGAGAGAGCATTCCAATAATGAATAATGTAGAGGAGAACAAAAGAGTAAAAGAGCTGAAAACGAGAGAGATTGTTATGGGAAGAGAGAATTGTGTGCCTGAAAACATTAAGCTTTTGTTAGCATTATTAATTCTTCAAACATGCTTTATGGGCAATCACATTATCGTAAGGCTTGCTCTTATTAATGTTGGGTTCGGCAAGATTGTTTTCTTAGTTTATAGGAACATTCTTGCTCTGCTTTTGCTCGGCCCTTGTGCTTATTTCTATGAAAAGTGAGTCCTTTGTAGAATTCTTTAATTTTCTTTAATAAACAGATTGGTAATTGCCTTATTATACTTTTTATTTTCCAGGAAAGATAGAACACCTCTTACCTTCTCTTTACTACTTCAGATTTTCTTTGCTGCTGTTTTTGGGTAAGTAACATGAACCATATAGATTACTCTATTAGCTCTCTCTCTCTCTCTCTCTCTCTCTCTCTCTCTCTCTATTAGAATTTTTTTTTCATCAGATATGTATTTATTTTTTGTTTTTTGGTTGTGATTGATTGTCAGGATCACTGTAAACCAATTATTATACATACAAGGCTTATCTTATGCCGCTCCAACTCTTGCATCTGCAATGCAAAATTCAGTTCCTGCAATCACTTTTGTCATGGCAGCTGCACTAGGGTAATAAAAGCTCTTCACTGCCATTCATTTTCCATTCCTTTTTATTTCAATTCTTTCTTTCATTTTGTCATGAAATCTTCGATAAGTTCTGCATTTTTAACAATCTTTCCCTGTGCAGACTAGAGCAAGTAAATATATTAAGGAGAGATGGATTGGCAAAAGTCCTAGGTACTATTGCATCCATAGGAGGTGCAACAATCATGACTCTTTACAAAGGCGTGCCTCTTCTGCATGGAACTTCTTTGAAGGAAGAGATGTTTTCAGCTATGCAGAACTTGACATTAGGTTGTTTATACCTCCTTGCACAATGTCTGTCATATGGTGCTTGGTTAAACCTCCAGGTCAACTTTCAACATTACCATTGCAGTTTTTATCTTTTTTGATCCATAATTTAGGCATGACAAGTTCATTTGATGCTATAAAAGCCAATGACCCTTTCACTTATCATCCATAATTTGTACTGGTCAGTTTATTCCCAAAATTAAATTTCCTACTTAAGTTAAGTGTAACTAATGTACATGTTAAGTTCCATGCCAGCAGGCCTTGAGCAAAATCAACAAGTTCATGGAGACTAAATTGACCATTTTAAACTGAATTAAAGTTATTTTTCACCTGGCATTGAAATTATTTGTATTTTTTAACTTGAGAATTAAAACTTTACAGGCATTTGTGCTGCAAAAATATCCAGCAAAACTCTCAATTACGGCAATTTCATGCTTCATTGGATTGATCCAAATCACAGCAATAGCGGCCATATTCGAAACTGATCCGGATCAATGGAAAATCAAATCAGTAGAAGAGCTTACTGCGATTCTATATACAGTATATATCCTTAATTTTATTGTAATATTACTTTTGTGCGACTCTAATGGCGTTGCTCTTATTTTTAAGGGTATTGTGACATCTGGATTTCTATTTACTTTACAAGCGTGGTGCATTCAAAAAGGAGGTCCTGTGCTTGTAGCAGTTGTTCAGCCTTTCCAGACTGTTCTTGTAGCTTTTGTGGCAGCTCTGCTTCTTGGCGATCAATTTTACACTGGAGGGTAAATTTCCAAATGACAGTAGGACTACTTACAGTGTAGATTTTCTTCTAACTGATGCTGCATGCAGGATTATTGGTGCTGTTCTTGTGGTGCTCGGTCTTTACTCGGTTTTATGGGGTAAAGCACAGGAGAGTAAAGTGTCAAACCAAAAGAATGAAGAGCCATTGACAAGGCATTTGATTGATGCTCAAACTGGTGAGCAAGAAGGTGGTTTAGAAGGTGACTTTCCACGAAGTGAATTTGCTCATTAGGGATGACGTTATCTCACGGATGTTATAGGGGAGTTTTTAGTATGCATTTAATTTTTCTCTGTAAAATATTCTTTCCTTTGGCTCTATGTGTTGGGGCTAGAGAGAGAATTATGGGGGATTTTCACTTTCACATGTTGTTCAACTGTTTCTTTTTTATTATTTATGTTTTTCTTTAACTATACATACATTATCATTAATTTATACAAAAAATTAAATAAATCCTTGAACCGATACAAACTTTATCTAACTTAAAAAATAAAATAAAGAAAATAAAGGATCTACAGGTCCCCCTTTAATCTGTAACTTCTTAGTAACCTCGATTGTTGAAGCTTCTCGATGGTATCGCCTTGGTTAGATATTGTAACACCAAAAATTCGGTATTAAAAAATTTTTCTTAAATTTTTGGCTGAGTAATTAATTTTGATTCATCAATGAAAATTTTATAAAATTTTGTTTGAAGAAAAAATATATTTTGATAATGATTTGGTATAATTAAAACTTGTAGGAGTCAATTTGATGAAGATAAGCTGCCTTACCTCATGACAAGATAACCTAAAACTCAAAAATAGAATTTTGGTGAAGTATGACAATCACCGAGGCGACTTGAGAAAGTGTCAAAGTAACTTGGAGAGGTGAAGCCTCATAATCTTAACTCTACACAAAGACAAGTTGCCTTGCCCGATGATAGGTTGACTTGCCCAATGACAGATTGACTTGTGATTTCTGACTTTGTGTCTAGTAAGGCTATTTGTGGCCAACACAAGCCAACCCACCAAATTCAAGTCTCAGAGAAACATGTTTGCAGTGAAGTAAGATGACTCACCAAAGAAGTGAGGTGACTTGTGGGTTACAAAATTAGAAATTTGAGTCGTCTTGAGACAATTTTGAAGCGACTTGAGGGCTCGATAAAACAAAAATAAGGTGAATTGTTGGACAACAAGCCGACTTGGTCTCTGAAGATCTGAGTCACACAAGACGACTTGTGTTGTATGGCAAGTTGAGTCATGAGAATGAAAGGTTGTGAAATGACAGAAATGGGCAACCAAATGTGAACAAACCTTAAAAAAAATAAAGAGGGACAAATTGGAGATTTCATACCCCACTATTAAAAAGGCTTGAAGAAACCTTCATTCTCATTTTTTCTCTCTCAAAGTCTATGTTTTCTCTCTCGCTCGACTCTCCCTCTCGACTGTCATCTCTCTCGTCCATCTCTCTCAATCTCTCACAAAAAATCAACTACATTTCCTTTAAACCCACACTATAAAACTTTCAAATTCTCAATCAAAAACTTGAATTGAGATAGATGTGGGAAAAGAAATCTAGGGTTTACTCGAAGAGGGAACATCTAGGGTTCTTGAAACACAATATTCAAAGTTCAATCTAAACACAAAATTGAGGTAATTTTTTCATACTAAACTTTGATTTAGTTCTATTACTCATGTATATGATTTTTATGCTTGAATTTGGAAAACTTGTAAAGAGAGCAAATTAGGGTTTTGGACAAAAATTGATCCAGACAAAATTGATGACACAAATAGAGGTAATACTTCTCTCTCATTTTGGATTTAAGTTAACATTACTTGTTTTCAAGATTTAGGGTAAGATTTGGAAATGTGAAATTTGAAAAAATTAAATTTAAGGTTTAAAAATGTGAGATTTGGGGAAATTATGTATGAAAATGGTATATAGATGCAAATGATATGTAGTTAATGAAATGAGAACATAGATTCATGGATTTTAGAAATTAGGCTTTGTATTATTTTTTAGGAAAACTCATAAACCCTAATTTTAGCCACGATTTAATGTTGAATTTATATTTACTGATTCAGGATAAACCAATTGGAATTCAAGAAGGGATTGTCTTGGATTGATTATAAATTGGGAGTGTTCACCTTCCTAAGAGGCGAGTGATTTCATGATTGTATTGAAATAAGAAAAATGTTTTATTGAATTTTTCAAATGATTTTCAAAACTTAGATTTAAATACTTTAGTGTGTATGTGGAATATCGCAATAGTTGGATTTTGAATTCTTATGCATACTATATGCTTTAAATGAACAAATGTGACATATGAAATTATTGATGTTGAACCCATTAGTATGATAAATACTAATAAGAAATTGTTAAAATTGTTGACACATGCATTGGATTTATGATTTTTATGAAATGGTCCATATGATTTGGCTTGGGGTAAGAGCCTAAATCCCTATTAAATGACTAGTCATTTCCCTTCACTTCCCTTTACGGAGCGACCTGACGGGGTGACGTAGTGGGCTTGGTGGACCATGGGATATAGCCGAGCACGTACAGTGCATTCATGATTAGATATGATAAATAAGGTGGTGGGATAGTTGGTTGCACCACTAATAGGACACCACATCCAACGTCAAGGATGGGGTATTTTTAAAATGTGAAAATTATTTACCCAAAGTCATGATAGACCTTTGTTGGGAACATAAACTTTGGTTTGCCCCATGTTTGAAAATTTGAAATTGTTAGATGTAAATAAAATTAAATTATAACAATTGGGAATTATAATGATATTGGAAACAATATTTGAGCTATTCATTTACTTGATGAAATTGTGAATGATATGATGGTTTGAAATATATACATTTGATATATTCATCACACAAATCTTATTCTTGTACAACTTGTATGTCACTCATTGGGTATATTATATACTCACCCCTCCTTTTTCCATTTTCACAGAGAAAGTATAGTAGAGACTTGTGGACGCATAAGTGTCGGATTCATAAAAAGTTGTTTGTCGGAATTCTCTGGGTAATAGTTGTCTTTTGGAATTGAGGTATTAGTGGATCCAAGTGGAGGCACAATATGTAATTATTTTGAAAACTTATTTGTTGCTATATATTTATGTATTTGAAATACAATTATGGTTTGTATACTTAAAATGAGAATTCTTTTTCTTTATTTCCTTGAATTTTCTTTGAGAATTGTTTTGGTGGAATTTGATTTGGATCCCTTGAGTAGAGATTTATTTATAACTTTGTGGATTTGATTTGAAAGGCTGGGTTGGCCGATGCATGTATGTTTTGAGTAGGGATGGACTGAGCTGGTTCTTTGATTATGCGAATGAATGCATGTTGGTTTGTTATGTATTGATTATTTTGGAAAATAGGTAGATATTGGAATACCTTGCAGTATCTCAGAACACGAAGTGGGGTTCACACGAGATTCGGGATAATGCGGCGATTGTCGCGTGCTCGACGGCCAGGTCGGGGCATGACAGAACATCTGCCGACTGATATGTGGCCTTGATAAAGTATGAGTCGATTACCTTTTTCCAAACTATATCATGAATGTAGTTGCATAAATAGGCTTAGGATTTGCAACCTTTGGTTATAAATCTATCAGAATTCTTCTTATGAGACCGTTTCACGGACAACCTCATTTGCTGCAATTTTTCGGCCTAACAATGCAACTGAATATTGCTTCTTTAGATTTCATGAAATAACTTATCCCAAGCAAAAACCATACCCTGTGACAATGCAACTGAACTCTTTCTTTTATCAAGACTTTCAGCCCAATCACTATTAGTAAAACCAACTTCTTGTCCTCTTCTTCGAAGTATTTGATTCCAAACCTTTTAGTGCTTAAAGATAGCATAGTATCCCCTTGGTTGCGAAGTGAAGTTTGCATGGAGCACTCGTATGAATGCTAAATTGGCTGTTTTAAAACTTTCTATTTCCAATTGATGTTAGCCACACAGATGGCTAACATAAAAGAAATATCTAACCAAGGTTAATCTATAAGCAAATGATCTAAGCCACACATGTGGCTAAAACCCTAGAGAAAATTACAATTCTTTCATCACACAATAGCATCTGCCTCTTTTCTGTTCTCTCTCTCTCTCGATATATCTCTCTTGACTCTTTGCTAATCAATCTGTACTCTTCCAAAAGATCAATATTGAATCTTCACTCTCTTAAATCAAATCTAAACTCCAAGGTCAAAGCCTCTCTAGTTTTCTTCATCAGAAATTCAAAATCATATCTCCACCCAGTCATCCTCAAGCGAGTAAATTTTTGTTTTTACACCTTTTGTGTTTCTGTCATTGGAATTTGTTGCATGTTTTCAATTTTTCAACAAATCTAATGATTTTCTTTATTATTTCAGTTATATGTCATGTTCAATGTCAAATGCAAGCATACCCATTGAAATTGAAGGTAGCCATACACAGTATAATGCTTCTAAGTGTCTAAGAAAAACTTCGAAACTATTGGATGACATGATGTGACATTTAGACACACAAGCTCAATGCGATCACTATAAGGCTATATTTTCTACCAAATTCGCTAATAGTTTACTAGCATTGTATTATTATACTATGGAGAGGGATATTGTTGTGATAGAATTGGAGATTGCTCCTCATTGAATGTGATTGACTTGTTATAATTGGAAAGCTGAGTTTACAAGTAATTAATATATTTGCATAACTATTCATTGGATTGATAGTAACTGAAAAATTCAAAAGAGAATAATTCGCTTTTATGCCTTGACTCCACCGTATGATTGTTTAAACATAGTTGATAATATTATTTTGTATCTTTCTCGATGGAAGATTGATATAAAAAAAAAATCAATAGCACTTTAGATAATGCTTCCAATAATGATGTTATAGATAGTTCTCTTAAGAGTCATTTTCATGCAAATAAGGTTGTCGTTGCTAATGCTACTTATTTCCAAATTCGATGTTGTGAGCATTTTATTAATCTTATTGCTCAGGTTGGTTTGGATCTTATTGATGATGTTATTATTAAAATTTGAAATGAAGTAAAATACATTAAAAAGTCTAGTCCTTGTATTCATAAAATTGCTTTAAAAAAAAAAAGAAAAAAAAGAGTTTCATATTGAATGGGTCAAGGAGATTGAGACAAGATGTGGTAGTGAGGTGGAATTTTGTGTGCGCAATGCTTGATTTTGTCATTTATTCTGAGGATGTGTTGATTTATTGGGGGTGACAGGATATGGATTTTCATATCTTTACATTATCTAAAGAAGAGTAGGGTAAAGTTCATGTACTACATAAGTTTCTGAAAGTTTTTTATGATGTTACAACTATATTTTCTATCCCTAAATATTCCACTTCACATATTTACTTTAAACAACTAACAGTTTAGAAACATTTATGATTAGCGTGGTTAAAGAAATATAAATACAAAGCCAGTTTGATAAATATTGGTCGGATTATAGCCTGATTTGACATGTGCTGCTATATTGAATCCTAGGTACAATCTAAAGTAATTAGAGTTTTACTACAATAAACTCTATGGTGACAGTGGTCAAGAGCATATCTTTTAGAAATCTTTATGAGTCTGCTCAAATGCAAAAGAGTGTGAATTGCAATGCCTTTTCCATAGAAAAGTCTAATGCTAACTCTATTCTTCTATTTCAAGTGTTGCTATTGACCCTTCAATTGATGACGAGTTTAAAGCTTTTCGTTCATCAAAGTTTAGAGAAATCAGAGTTGGATCTTTATTTGGAAGAGCAAGTGAATTTTGATTTAAATAGTGCAATCTATGTTTTAGAGTATTGGAGTAATAGGACAATATGGTTCCTTATACTTGCATTATTAGATTGTGATATCTTGTCAATTCCAATTTCAAATATTGCTTCAGAATCAACTTCAGGATGGAAAAGAAAGTTCTAAATCCTTGTATAAGTTCATTAAAGTCAAAAACAATTCAAGCAATTGTTTGCTTTGATGATTGGTTGGTTGCGTTCAAATGGTTTTTTCACAGATAATTATTGTACTCATTTTTATTATATGATTTATATTGTTAATTAGTAATTGAACTAATATAGTTATATTTTTTTTTTGTTCTAGGTTTGTCAAGTTTATATTAACAAAGTTTTATTGAAGATGTGTCACATACCACAATTTAGCTTCAAAAAATAACTTATTATTAATAATTGAATGAGGATACTACCCAAACAAGTGAATTGGGTTCGAAATCGAATATATGGAATGTTGAAAATTTAGATTTGACCGGCCTGTTAGAGACTCAATACCCAAAAAAATTAGGTATTTGAAATATTTAGAAATAAGAAGGAAAAGTTTCAGTAGTTGTTTCTCATATATTAAATAGGTTAAATCCTATTTTCCTAGAATTTTTCTAAATTGTTAGCCTTTCAAATAAAATCTAACAACAATAGTTGTTTCATATTTTGTTCTTAAAATGGAAAGTTGACTTTTTATTCTTAAAAATTAGATTTTGAAACTATTTTTATTGAATTCAGATGGGGTATTTCCTTATTTATGTATAATTCTTAAATAATTATCTTTTTACTTAAATGACATTACACGTAAATAAGTTCTAAAACACCAACCTATTACTTGAAAAATCATCTGCCACACTGAATAAGTTTCGGTTGACCTAGACATTGTCATGCCATGTGCATGCCTTACACATGTCCTACATGAGTAATCCACATGTCCTACAAGAGTGCTATGTGTCCTACATGTGTGACACGTGTAAGACACATGTCAACATCTCGGGGCGAAGGTGATGACTCATCACCATTCAAGCCCTATTAATATCCCTTTTTCCCCTCCCATTCCAAACCACAAGTAGGCTAAGAAAGAAATAGAGAAGGAAAGGAAAAGAGAGAGAGAAGAAAGAGAGAAAGAAAAAAGAAAGGAAGAAAGGGAGAAAAAAAAGAGAGAAAGAGAAAAGAAAAGGAGAAAGAAGTGTTGTCTAGGGAAAATAAGTCATTTGACTAAAACCCTGATTAAGACAACTTTTTGAGATAAGTGTCCATTGTATTTATATATTTTTTATATGCATAACGATAATGATTTACTATTGCTACCATGATTTACTTTTACTATCATGATTTATTATTACTGTATCAATGCATGTGTCTAAAATTGTTATATAAGCTAGTACGTGTAAAGATTATTCAGGCAAGCAATAGCCTTGTTGAATGTAAAAATACAAATTGATAGCACTCCATTAATGTAGATAGGAAGCTTGTCCACTTAATGTGGGGGAGACGGATATGTGGGGGAGACGGATAAGTCTTTCTGGAAATGGACCTTCTGTTTGAAGGGATAAGAAGATTGTTCTCGTGATGGAAATATAAGGTCGAATTGAATTGTCACCTGTACTATATTGTTGTGTTATTGTTACTATAGTCTTATACATGTTATTGTTCTATTTTTAAATCAAAAACATTTTCACAAAATTTTACAATGAAAACTTTATTGTATAATTTTACAATAAAAGGTTTTTCACATATGCACACACGAATCTTACTGAGTTGTCAAATTCACACAAAATACTTTTTTTTTTTTAGACTTTGTAGGAAGTCAAGATAAAGAAGTGTAAAATACATATCTTTGGAGTGATGCTTTTTGTTATAATATATGTGTCTTAGGCAAAAGTGGTCCAAAAAGTTATAATCTTTCCATTACTCTATCATATATAGAAAACTTTGTAATATATATAGTGATTAAAATAAATAAAATATGTTATTTTGGTATGACTTATGTTACCCATGTAAGAAACTGTCCATCACAGATGAAACCCCGATAAAGTGGTGGATTTGGGGCTTGATAATTTTAGTGGTATCAGGTCTAGGTTATGAAAATGATAATATTAATAGGAATATTTGTACGTAAACATTCATCCTAATTAGAAATAATCATTATGTCTCCTGAATATTTTCTAACATTGTTGGAAATTTTATAATAATAAATTCAGATGAGGATCAATTTTCAATAGAGAAAGATCCTTCTAAAGAAATAGAAGAAAGAGTCGATGAGTTAAATAATAAAGCACATTGCATTTTGATAGAAGATAATGAAGATGAAGTAAAGTTTACTAAGCAGTCAAGGAAGGATCTACTAACGGACACACAAGTGCAAGAAATTAGCAAATTGCAGTAAGAATTGTATCGTAGTCATAGTCACTTCCAACAACAACTAATTGAAACTAAGAAGGTAATTGAGGTAGACAGAATATTATCATATGAGGCTTGTTTCAACAATAATAGGTACATGGAAGAATTAGTTGTAGTAAAATAGGTATATGAGCTAGAAACTTTTGTGCTAAGAGAAAAACTAGATTTCCAAGAGAAATGGAGTCAATTCTTGATTGATTATTGTGATAAGACGGATCAAGAGATTGAGCAACTAATTAGGAAGAACAAATCATTGGAGAATGAAAAATTGAGATATGCAATAATTATCTTGAACTAGAAAGACAAGATCCAAGCTTTGCAAATGGGCTTACATGATTTTTGTGATGTGACAGGAAGAGATAGTCGAGAATATAGCCAGAACTCAATAAATTGGCCGAAATTTAGAGCATAGTTAACTAATTCTCTTAGGATCAAGTCATGGGTACTTGTTAAAGTACATTTGTTACTATAGCAAGATAAAGGAAATGTGATATAGTTGTTAAGTAACTGTACAGTACCAAGATGTATTAATATTATAAATCTTTTGCCATCCTTTTGACATATTAAGTTCTTTCATTATTTTGAGATCTCTTCTTGGAATATTTGTATGGTTAGAACTAGCTTGTCAAGTAAAGGATTGCAAGAACAAATGACAAGTAGGACTTAGTAGGAGAACAGTTTTGTCAAATTGATTAACATACCAAGAAGGGGTTCGAATGGCTTAGCACCCTAAAGCCAAGTTATTAATAACTAGCAAAAAGGTATAGCAAGTTCTACCAAGCAAGTTGGGCAAAAAGACTTTTGCAATTATTGCCAAAAACTAGGACAGTGAAAATAGTTGTTGGCAAAAAGCTGAAAAATGTATGAGATGTGGAAGTGAAGATCATTACGTTAAGGATTGCCCCAGGACAACAAGAAAGAGAAACCTACCTCAAGTTCAAGGACGGAGCAATCAGAATAATAAGCCTAGGATGCAAGGTAAAGTCCTTGCCATGGAAACATCCATTGCGGTCGAATGTACGCTTCTATTCAATAATTATAAAGTTGAAGCATTGCTAAATCCTAGTTCCACATATTCATTTATTGCTTGTAGTGTGGTAAATGTCATAGATGTTAAGATTGAAAAGTTACCATACATATTGGAAGTAAGTACTTTAATAGAAAGTAATTTGACTATTGAACTTGGAATTATGTCATGTAAAGTTAAGATTGTTAAGCATGAATTCCTAACATATTTGATAGTTTTACTTATTCAGGACTATGACATTATACTAGGAATGATTTGGTTATCTTGGTATCAAGCAAAAATGGATTGTAGAACAAAAGTAGTAAAACTTTGTACTCAAGGACAACCTGAAGTTGAATTGGTAGGAGATAGAAAACTCTTTTCTGACATTGTTATATTTGAAGAATGCTCTAGAAAACTCCTTTATAAGAGATGTACTTGATATTTGGCTTATCTTATAAATCAATCCACTGAAACAAAGGAAATTAAGAATGTCCTTATAGTGAGAGAATACTCAAATGTGTTCCCTGAAGAGTTAATTTCTTTACCCTCGGAAAGGGAGATAAAATTCGATATAGATCTTGTTCTATGAGTAAAACCAATATCTAAGACCCTATATAGAATAACCCCTCTAGAACTAAAAGACCTTAAGGTACAATTACAAGATTTACTTGAAAGAAGGTTTATTCAACCAAGTGTATCACCATGGGGAGGTCCTGTGTTATTTGTCAAGAAAAAAAAAGATAGTACACTACGATTGCGTATTGATTATTGAGGATTAAACAATGTCATGGTAAAAGACCCATTGCCTCAATAGATGATTTGTTCGATCAGTTACAAGGTACTAATGTATTTACTAAGTTTGATCTAAAATAAGGGTATATCAATTAAGAATTAAGAAAGAAAATATTCCCAAAACAGCCTTCAGAACTTGATACGGTCATTATGAGTTTGTTATCATGCTATATGCGTTAACCAATGCACCAGCTGTCTTTATGGATTTAATGAACAGAATATTCCATAAATATATTAATCACTTCGTGGTGATTTTTATTGATGATATATTAGTATACTCAAAATTAGAACAAAAGCACAAAGAACAACTGCATCAAGTGTTGTAGACTCTTAGAGAAATTAGATTGTATGCCAAATTTAGCGAATGTGAAATTTGGTTGGAAAAAGTTTCTTTCCTTCGTCACCTAATATCTACAAATAGAATTTATGTTAATCCTTTTAAGATAGAATCCATTTTGTCATGGAAAACATCAAGAATGGTAACTGAAGTACGAAGTTTCTTAAGACTACTCAATTACTATAGAAGTTTTGTGCAAGATTTTTTGAAACTACCTGGAACTTTGACAAAGCTAACTCGGAAGAATATTAAGTTTGACTAGAATAACGAATATGGAATAAGTTTCCTTGAATTGAAAAAAGGACCAACTATGCCTCCAATACTTGTTTTATCCAAAGGAAAGGATGGGTTTGTGGTTTACACTGATGCATTAAAAGAAAGATTAGGTCGTAATGCAAGAAGAAAAGGTTATAGTATATGTATCACGGCAATTGAAGTTTTATGAGCAAAACTATCCTACTTATGATGCTATAGTATTTGCTCTCAAAAGTGGAGACATTATCCGTATGAGATAATTTTTTAGGTATTCACAAATCACAAGAGTTTAATACATCTATTCTCTTAAAAGAACTTAACATGAGACAAAGAAGATGGACAGAGTCTCTAGAGGATTATGATTGTACCATCAACTACCAACTGGGTAAAGCAAATATAGTTGCAGACACCCTTAGTAGAAAAGTGAAGATAGCAAAAATAAAGGTAAACGGATGGGAGATGTTAGAGTAATTGGCCCATTGAAAACCTATTAAGATTCATTTAGGGATTAGTTATGCCAATATGAGAATCCATATAGAATTGTATTCAACAATTAAGGTTTCTTAGGACCAAGACCAAGCGCTATGAAAGCTCAAAGAAAAAGCTAGAGAAAATCAGTCTTCAAATTTCCAAGAAACTGTGGATGGAATACTAAAATTTCAAGGTAGGATATGTATACCTGATAAAGGTTTTACAAAGAGAAATCTTGGAGGAAGCAAATTGCTCAAAATATACCATCCACCTTGAAGGAACTAAAATGTATAAAGATCTAAAATAACATTATTGGTGGAATAATATGAAAAAAGATATTGCAGAATATATTTCTACATGTTTGACTTGTCAACAAGTTAAAACAGAATATGAAAAACTATTTGGCTTGTTACAACCTTTGCCAATTCCAAAATGGAAGTAGGATGAAATAACTATGGACTTTATTTGTGGATTATCAAAAAGTAAGGATGAGCATGATGCAATATAAGTAATTGTGGATAAGGTTTACCAAATCGTCTCACTTTTTACCTATCAAAATGACTTACTCCTTGAAAATTTGGGTAGGATGTATATGAATGAGATAGTTAAATTGCATTGAGTACTTCTTCATACTGCTCCTGACAGGGATCCAAGTTTACCTCTTGACTCTAGAAACAATTATAACAGCTCCTAAGTATTAAGTTGAAGTTTAGTACAAGTTCTCATCCTCAGACTGTAATGGACAGTCTGAATGTACTATTGAAGTATTAGAAGATATACTCCGAGCGTGTGTTCTAAACTTTAAAAGAAGTCGGAATAAGCATTTACCACTTATAGAATTCGTATACAATAACATCTTCCCATCCAAGATTGGTATGGCTCCTTATGACGCATTATATGAAAGAAAATGTCGATCACCAATTTATTGAGATAAAATTGGAGAAAGAACACTAAATATGTTAAGTACCATAACATGGATGGAAGAAACCCATAATGAAATCAAAATGATCATTCAAAGAATGATGGCCACTCAAAGTAAACAAAAGAATTATGTTGACCATTGTACAATTCCAAGTCGGGGATCAAGTTTTTCTTAAGATATCCCCTCAAAAAGGAATTATCCAGTATGGAAAAGGGGAAAAATTAACTCTGAGGTACGTTGGACCATTTGAAATACTGGAATGAATTGGAAAAGTAGCATATCGGTTAGTGCTACCACCAACTTTGTCTAGAGTCCACGATGTATTCCATATATCATTGTTTCGAAAGTATCAACTTGATCCAGACCATCTACTAGACTACCAGCCACTCCAACTTCGTCAAGATCTAACTTTGAGAAAAAACAAGTCAAGATCAAAGGAAGTACATCTATTACAAGTACTATGGAGAAACCATGGAATAAAAAACGCAAAATGGGAACTTGAAGATGAGATCTGATAAAAGTATCCCGCTTTGTTTCCGTAATCAGGTATGAATTTTGAGAACGAAATTTTTTTAAGAGGAAAGGAATGTCACATACCCCAATTTAGTTATAAAAAATAACTTATTATTAATAATGGAATGAGAATGCTACCCAAAACAAGTGCATTGGGTACAAAATTGGACACTTGAAATGTTAAAAATATAGGTTTGACCAGATTGTTGAAGACTGAGTATCCAAAAATTAGGTATCTGAAGCATTTAGAAAATGAGAAGGAAAAGTCCAGTCTTTTGTTTTTCATATATCAAATAGGTTAAAACATTATTTTTCTACAATTGTTTTAAATTGTCAGCCCTCCAAATAAAATCTAACAAAAATAAGTATTTTAAGTTTTATTCTTGAAATGAAAAGTTGACTTATTATTCTTAAAAAATTAGATTTTGAAACTATTTTTATTGAATTCAAATTATGTGTATTTTCTTATTTACGTGTAATTTTGAAGTAAATGATAATATAAAAACATTTACTTAAATGACATTACATGTAAATAAGTTTAAAAACACCAACCTATTACCTAGAAAAAATATTTGTCACACTGGATAAGTTTCGGCCGACCTAGATATTGCCGCGCCTTGTGCATGCCTTACACATGCTCTACACATGTAATCCACGTGTCTTGCATGAGTGCCAAGTGTCCTACATTGTGCCACGTGTAGGACACATGTCAACATCTTGGGACGAAGGTGAGGACTCATCACCATCCAAGCCCTATAAATACCCCATCCCCCCATTCCAAACCACAAGCAGGCTGAGAAAGAAATAGAGAAAGAATGGAAAAGAGAGAGAGAAGAAAGAGAGAAAGAAGAGAGAAAAGAAGAGAGAAAAGAAAAGAAGGAGAAAGGAAGAGAGAAAGAGAAAAGAAAAGGAGAAAGAAGTATTGTCTAGAGAAAACGAGTCATTTGAGTAAAATCTTGATTAAGAAAATTTTTTGAGATAAATGTCCATTATATTTATATATTCTTTTATGCATAACGATTATAATTTACTATTGCTACCATAATTTACTACTACTGTCATGATTTACTATTATTATATCATTGCATATGTTTGTAATTATTATATAACTTAGTATGTGTGGTGTAACACCAGAAGACAAAAAAAAAAAAAAAAAAAGAAAAGAAAAAAGAAAAAAAAAAAAAGAAAAGAAAATTTTAAATTAGGGCTTAAAGCCCCAATTGTCTATCTCTCTCTCTCCCTCTCTCTCTCTCTCTCTCTCTCTCTCTCTCCCTCTCTCTCTCTCTCTCCCTCTTTCCCTCTTTCTCTCTTTCTCTTCTCCGCCGCGGCCCCTCCCTCCAGCCACCGCACGCCGCCCACTGCGCCACCTTTCTCCCGCGATCCCCGCCGCTGCAGCGCCTCCTCCCTCCTCACACGAGCGCGCGGTCAGCCAGTGAGCAGCGCCTCACCTCCTGCACAGTGCGCACTTGTGCGATCTCCCGCGAGCAGCACGACACCCAGCGCGGGCCAGCATGCTACCCCTGCTCGAGCCAACGCGATCTCCCGCGAGCCAGCGCGCAAGCCAGCACGCGACCCAGCACGAGCCAGCGCGCGAACCAGCGCGAGCCAGCCCGTGACAGCACGCGAGCCAGCCCGTGCCAGCGCGCGACCCAGCTCGCGGCCCAGCGCGTGCCAGCGCGCGAACCAGCCCGTGCTAGCGCGCGACCCAGCTCGCGACCCAGCGCGTGCCAGCGCGCGACCCAGCTCGCGACCCAACTCGCGACCCAGCGCGAGCCCTAGCCCGTGAGCGGGCCAGCCCACCAGCAGCCCAAGGCCCAGTCCAGCCGCGGCTCACTGCATCCCGCGAAGCCCGCTGCGACCAGCAAGCCGGGCTGAGAGCCCGTGAGCCACCAGCGGGCCTGCCCGCTAGCAGCCAGCCCACCGGCCCGCAAGCCCGTGACGACCCGCGAGCCCGTGACCGGCTTTCCCCTTCGAGAGCTCACCTGCATCTTCTGTACTGCAGGTAACGACTGTATTGATTGAAGTTCTATGGTTTGCTGTTAGAAATTTAGTGGTTTCTAATACATCTGAAGTTTGGGGAAATATTACAGGTTTTAAACCAACCCGACGGGCGAACGACAACTAGGTCTGAAACCCGAGGAACCCTAGGTGAGAGATGAATAAATTTTATGGATAGAATCCCTTATTAGGGTTTTAAATCGCTTTAAATTTGACGATTTGATTAGGTTTGTCTTTTGGAGAGTCGTTGAATAATAGGGAGTGACCACCCTCCCTAGATATGTGAGTGGGACTCTAATCTTTTGCATAAAATAGTAAAACGTATTTTCTGTCGCATTTTCGATAAAACATGCTTTGATATGCGTTCGTTGACGTGTGATATTAAATTTGGAAATCTGTTTTGTGATTTTTGGAGTGTCTTGAATTATATTTACAATGACTATGCATCCATGGTTTGAAATGAAACAATAATTGTGCCATTACTTAAAATTTTAAAATTTCCTTTTCTACCGTCGCATTGGTATGCTGTTTGAAATGATTCGATGAAACGTATTGGCACGCAGATTTGAAATGTTTTGATGAACTATAAGGGTTGGAGGCCCACTAGTTATGTGATGATGTGATGTTACTTGTGGGACGTTGTGCCCTTGTGATACTATGGGACGTTGTGGCCTTGTGATACTATGATGATTCCGTAGTTACGAAGGGCGTTTGTAGAGGCACGGATTGTCCGGATACGCTTCTGCAGGAGGTATCCGCAAACGTCATTTATTCTAAAGGCTATAGGCGCGGCCGGTTGAACCCACGTAGGGGGAGGACGTGTGTGACGCCACCGTCTAGCACCGGGCGGGGTCCTATACACGTTGATGAGTTGGCCCCAGCGAGCTCATGGCCAACGTCGGGGTAGAGAGCGTTTTAAAGTCTATGCATAATAAAAAAACCCCCGACGCGCCTGTCCTTGGTCACTGTTGACCTTTGCCGGGACTATTTTTGGCTCGCTCTGACATTACTTGATTTTAAATGGATACATATATGCTTGTTATCGTGTAATTGGTTAAATGATTTCAAATTGTTAAACATATCATGTTTTGTCGCGAAATGTAAATTTTTGTTTCAAATGATATTATTTGACCCTCCAATTGTTCACCTATGCTATTTATGCTGGATATTACCCCCCTCACTCACTGAGTATCTTCCCATGATACTCACCCCTCTATTTTCTCTCCTCAGACAGGTTTATTGTGATAGAGCGGCGTTACAGGCTCTAGTGCGGATTTATTGTTCTGACGGTGAGATTTACTTCTAATTTAGTTTCGACCCTGCGAGGTCTTGACATTGAGGTCCGTAGTTGGCCATGGACTTATTTTGGGATGACTGTATAGTTTAACTCTCATATTTCATTTGCATTGAGGCGATTGTACGTACTTGAACGTTACTTGGGAAATGTGATATATATTGTATAAACTTAGGTCCGCTCGATATAGCGGCTGCTCATGCTCTAGTTGGGCATGACAGTAGAGGTCTGTAGCTAGGTTTGTTTATAGCCTTGCGTTGTTCTGAATGTTGGCTATGGTGTTTGTTGAATTTGGAGAGGCCGGGATGGCCATTTGTGTATTGTACAGGATGATTTGGATTATACAGGTATAATTGTACATGGGAAACCTCCGTTTTATGGGGAGGTTCTGCCCAATTTTCTGTAAAAATACAGCCGGCATTCAGGGACAACGGGCGGCTGTTCACGATCCCGGTTTGGGGCGTGACAGTTATATTGGTATCAGAGCCAGGTTGGTTTGAGAAAAGATAAAAGTTTTCCCAAGTATACGCAAAGTTCTCAATGCATGAGATAGTTTCATACAGTCATTTAAAGTCCCGAACTTGGCCTTAGGCATATAAGTTCGCCTATTTTATGGAGTTAGATACATAACGCATCTACCTCATTACTTCGCATTCGGATGTTTTAAATCATAGTTCATTTATTTTTAGGGGGTTAGTTATGGAGTAACTAACCCTAACTCTAAATTTCTATCCGTTGACAATGTATTTTTTTTCGCAGAATTATGCCACCTAGACGTGGTAGGAGAGGTGCTAGATTCGCCTCACTTGAGGGTCTTACAGTGCCTGATACACCTAGGGCACCTGAGGCGCCACGAGTACCAGAGGTTGCTTCCTCTACTCGAGCACGCTCACCGGCGCCACCCCCAGCACCTCCACCGGCCGTTACAGCCGAGATCCCTCCACCACCACTTGACGCCTTGAGACAGTGGCAGGAGTGGTGCAATAGATATGGGGCGCAGATGCCACCACCTTCACTACAGACTCCAGCGACCGCACCTGCGGCCGTACCTGCTCCTTCGGCACCGATTCCTCCTTCGGTGGCCGGCCCTTCCGTGTCTACTCCGACCGACGAGACGTCGGCTACTTTGAGGCGCATCCACGAGCTCACTCAGTTGGTAAAAGAGTCTCGGCAGCTCGGATGCACAGACTTTTCGGGATCCAGTGATGCAGTAGCGACGAAACACTGGATCAACAGGATTCGTAGGATCCTTACGGATTTAGGGTTGTCAGAGGAGCTCAGATTGAGAGTTGCTGAGAGACTCCTCGATGGAGATGCCCTCTCGTGGTGGGAGGCTATCCGTGACAGTGCTACACAGACCCTGCGGTGGGAGGACTTTTTACGAGAGTTCGATCGCAGGTACTTTACCCCGTTCCAGCAGGACCGGATGAGGACGGAGTTCCTGCACTTACGTCAGGGGACGAGGTCAGTTTCAGAGTACGAGGCTGAGCTTAGACGACTAGCGGCCTTTGTCCCCGATATGGCTACACCAGCTCAGTTGAGGTTCAAGTTTGAAGATGGCCTCCAACTGAGCATCAGGAAATATATGACGGTGACTCCCTCTTTTACACTATCAGAGGTGATTGATTCAGCGTATCGGGCGGAGGAGATCGTCCGAGCGGAGGCGAGACAGAGGGAGAGTCACCAGAAGAGGAAGACTGGGTCACAGGGTGGACAGTCTTCGAAGAGGGGTAGAGGTTTTGGATATCCCGGAGGTTTTTCCAGCTTCAGACCAGCAGCACCAGGACAGGGACCTCGACCACAGGGCTTTGGGGCACCAGCCCCTAGTGTCTCTACACAGTCTACTACACAGAGACCGCCCTTCTGTCGTAGATGCAACTGTCACCATGCCTTTGGGGCATGTAGAGCACCAGTTACTTGCTTCCAGTATGGGAAGCAAGGGCACGTTAGGAGTGTCTGTCCCGATTTAGGTCGGGGAGGATTGACTTTACAGAGTCGTACTGGTACGTCTGGCACAGGCCAGCAGGGGGCACCTGCGCACTCAGCTCTTACCGCTCCCCGGACTACAGCCGGGAGTAATACAGTGCCAGGATCGTCGCGACAGCAGCCTAGGGCCCAGGCTCGTGTGTTTGCGATGATACAGGAGGACGCACAGGCAAACCCTGATGTTATTATGGGTAATCCTCCCGCAGACCCCTCAGTGTAGTACTTTTGTGTACTTTCTGTATGAGCTTATTGTATATCATAATATCGATGTACAGTTTTGACTAGTTAAAGCTTTAGAAGCTTAACTAGTTTGATATATATATATATTCGTTCACTTTTTTTTCGCATTTTAAATGCCGTTGATCTTCTTTCTTACTTTTAGGTACCATGCGAATATTCGGTATCGATGCCCGTATTCTCATAGATACCGGGTCAAATTTATCTTATGTGAGCGATACGTTCGCTTGTCATTCTGATAGACCTCTCTCGCCACTTGATGCGGAGATTTTGGTAGTCACTCCTCTTGACAAGCATATTGTTCGAGATACAGTCTATAGGGGCTGTGAGGTCGGAATTGGGGAGACAGTATTAGAGGCAGATCTGATTCCGCTCCCTATCACGGATTTCGATGCCATCCTAGGGATGGATTGGCTAAGTTTACACCGGGCTTCCGTGGATTGTTTCACGAAGGAGGTTGAGTTTAGGAGGTCCGAGCAGCCACCGTTAGTATTCCGGGGCGAGAGACGAGTGTTGCCCCGCAGTACGATCTCTGTTATGAAGGCCAGACGTTTGGTACGCCATGGTTGTGTGGCTTATCTGGCTTATGTTGTTGACACCACCGTTGAGGGACCGAGGCTTGAAGATGTCCCTGTGGTGCAAGAATTTTTAGATGTGTTCCCCGAGGAGCTTCCCGGATTACCACCAGTTCGGGAGTTCGATTTCGAGATTGATTTAGTACCGGGGACCAATCCTATTTCTATTCCGCCATACAGAATGGCGCCTGCTGAACTGAGAGAGCTTAAAACTCAGTTACAAGAACTTCTGGACGAGGGGTTTATTCGTCCGAGCACCTCACCTTGGGGCGCTCCGGTACTGTTTGTAAAGAAGAAGGATGGTACATTTCGGCTTTGTGTGGATTACAGGCAATTGAACAAAGCCACCATCAAGAACCGATATCCCCTGCCTCGTATCGATGACTTGTTTGATCAGCTGCAGGGAGCTAAGGTTTTCTCTAAGATTGATCTCCATTCGGGTTATCATCAATTGAGGATTCAGGCCGAAGATGTGCCCAAGATAGCTTTTCACACCCGATACGGCCATTACGAGTTTCTAGTCATGCCGTTTGGGCTGACTAATGCCCCAGCTGCTTTTATGGATCTGATGAACCGAGTTTTTCACGACTATTTGGATCGGTTCGTCATCATATTCATCGATGACATCTTGATATATTCACGGAGCGATGAAGATCATGTTCAGCACCTTCGGGTGGTATTACAGATACTCCGTGAGAAGCAACTATATGCCAAATTCTCAAAATGTGAGTTTTGGCTAAGACAAATTGGATTCTTGGGGCACATTGTCTCCGCGGAAGGTATTTATGTGGATCCGCGGAAGGTTGAGGCTATAGTGAAGTGGGAGCAGCCACAAACAGTTACCGAGATTCGTAGTTTTCTCGGTTTGGCTGGGTATTATCGCAGATTTGTAGAGGGATTCTCCCGGATAGCTGCTCCGTTGTCGAGATTGACTCAAAAGGGGGTCAACTTTGTTTGGGATGACCGTTGTGAGGCAAGCTTCCAGGAGCTCAAACAACGGTTAACATCCGCTCCTGTTTTAGCCCTTCCCACTAGTAGTCGGGAGTATACAGTGTACAGTGATGCTAGCCGACAGGGATTGGGCTGTGTTCTGATGCAGGATGGTCGGGTTATTGCGTATGCCTCGCGACAGCTAAAGAAACACGAGGTTAACTACCCGACACATGATTTAGAGTTGGCAGCCATAGTCTTCGCGTTGAAGATATGGCGGCATTATCTTTATGGGGTAACCTGCAGGGTATTTACCGACCACAGGAGTTTGAAATATCTGTTTACCCAAAAAGAGCTGAATTTAAGACAGAGGAGATGGTTGGAGTTATTGAAAGATTATGATCTCATTATTGACTATCATCCGGGCAAGGCAAACGTTGTAGCAGATGCCTTGAGTCGGAAGTCAGCATCATCCTCACAGTCGACAGAGAAAGCCTACCTTTCTTGTTTAGTGGGACTCCGAGCCTTAGGAGTCAGTTTGACTAACGATGATCAGGGAGGCTTATTAGCCAGATTTGAGGTCAGGCCGACTTTGTTCGACCGTATCAGGGAGCTCCAGAGTACGGATGAGGAGATCCAGGGTATTGCAGATAGAGTCCGCAGAGCTGAGGGCGGAGACTTTAGAGTCCGTGATGATGGACTCATGGTATTCAGAGACAGAGTGTGTATTCCGGCCGATAGTGATCTTCGGCGTGCTATCCTTGAGGAAGCACATTCTTCTGCATATGCTATGCATCCCGGGGGTACGAAGATGTATCGGACCATCAGAGGTAGCTACTGGTGGTCAGGCATGAAGAGGGATATAGCAGAGTTTGTGGCACGATGCTTGGTGTGCCAGCAGGTGAAGGCCGAACATCAGCGTCCAGCGGGCACACTGCAGCCTCTTCCCATCCCTGAGTGGAAATGGGAGCATATTACTATGGACTTTGTGATGGGATTGCCGCGGACTTCTACACGACATGATACGATTTGGGTGATTGTCGATCGACTCACCAAATCTGCGCATTTCATCCCTATCCGCGGTGACTATTCTTTAGAGGCGTTGGCACGTCTCTACATTGATACCATAGTTCGACTTCACGGGGTGCCCGTGTCGATTGTTTCAGATAGGGACCCCAGATTCACATCTAGGTTTTGGCCCAAGTTGCAGGAGGCATTGGGTACTAGATTGAATTTCAGTACGGCATATCACCCTCAGACGGACGCCAGTCTGAGAGGACCATTCAGACCCTTGAGGACATGCTGAGAGCATGTGTGATGGATTTCCGGGGTAGTTGGGATCGGCACCTTCCACTAGTCGAGTTCGCATATAATAACAGTTATCAAGCCAGTATAGGGATGCCCCCGTATGAGGCACTATATGGCAGGAAGTGCCGCACCCCGATATGCTGTGATGAGGTCGGAGAGCGACGTCTCAGCAGTGTCGAGTTGATTAAACAAACAAAGGATAAAGTTAAGGTTATCCGTGAGCAGATGAAAGCCGCCCAGGACAGACAGAAGACATATGCTGATCGTAGGCAGCGACCTCTTGAGTTTGCTACGGGAGATATGGTTTTCTTGAGGATATCTCCCTGGAAGGGAGTTATACGGTTCAGGCAGCGGGGCAAGTTGAGCCCCAGATATATTGGGCCCTTTCGTATCCTTGAGAGGGTCGGGAGTGTGGCATATAGATTGGAGCTTCCAGATGAACTATCCCGTATTCACGACGTATTCCATGTCTCAGTACTCAGAAAATACTTGACCGATCCTTCTCATGTACTTGAGCCTCCACCTCTTGAGTTACGAGAGGATCTTCGTTTTCCAGTTCAGCCCGTGGCTATTCTAGATCGACAAGTCAGGAAGCTACGGAGTAAGGAAATTTCATTAGTCAAAATTTTGTGGAGAAGTGTTCAGGTCACGGAGGAGACCTGGGAGCCCGAGGAGGTTATGAGGAGTCAGTACCCCCATTTATTTGCAGTTTAGTCTTCTTTTAGTTTCGGGGACGAAACTTGATTTAGGGGGTTAGAAAATGTAACACCAGAAGACAAAAAAAAAAAAAAAAGAAAAGAAAAAAGAAAAAAAAAAAAAGAAAAGAAAATTTTAAATTAGGGCTTAAAGCCCCAATTGTCTATCTCTTTCTCTCTCTCTCTCTCTCTCTCTCTCCCTCTTTCCCTCTTTCTCTCTTTCTCTTCTCCGCCGCGGCCCCTCTCTCCCGCCACCGCACGCCGCCCACTGCGCCACCTTTCTCCCGCGATCCCCGCCGCTGCAGCGCCTCCTCCCTCCTCACACGAGCACGCGGTCAGCCAGTGAGCAGCGCCTCACCTCCTGCACAGTGCGCACTTGTGCGATCTCCCGCGAGCAACACGACACCCAGCGCGGGCCAGCGTGCTACCCCTGCTCGAGCCAACGCGATCTCCCGCGAGCCAGCGCGCAAGCCAGCACGCGACCCAGCACGAACCAGCGCGAGCCAGCCCGTGCCAGCACGCGAGCCAGCCCGTGCCAGCGCGCGACCCAGCTCGCGGCCCAGCGCGTGCCAGCGCGCGAGCCAGCCCGTGCTAGCGCGCGATCCAGCTCGCGACCCAGCGCGAGCCCTAGCCCGTGAGCGGGCCAGCCCACCAATGGCCCAAGGCCCAGTCCAGCCGTGGCCCACTGTATCCCGCGAAGCCCGCTGCAACCAGCAAGCCGGGCTGAGAGCCCGTGAGCCACCAGCGGGCCAGCCCGCTAGCAGCCAGCCCACCGGCCCACGAGCCCGTGACCGGCTTTCCCCTTCGAGAGCTCACCTGCATCTTCTGTACTGCAGGTAACGACTGTATTGATTGAAGTTCTATGGTTTGCTGTTAGAAATTTAGTGCTTTCTAATACATCTGAAGTTTGGGGAAATATTACAGGTTTTAAACCAACCCGACGGGCGAACGACAACTAGGTCTGAAACCCGAGGAACCCTAGGTGAGAGATGAATAAATTTTATGGATAGAATCCCTTATTAGGGTTTTAAATCGCTTTAAATTTGACGATTTGATTTGGTTTGTCTTTTGGAGAGTCGTTGAAAAATAGGGAGTGACCACCCTCCCTAGATATGTGAGTGGGACTCTAATCTCTTGCATAAAATAGTAAAACGTATTTTCTGTCGGATTTTCGATAAAACATGCTTTGATATGCGTTCGTTGACGTGTGATATTAAATTTGGAAATCTGTTTTGTGATTTTTGGAGTGTCTTGAATTATATTTACAATGACTATGTATCCATGGTTTGAAATGAAACAATAATTGTGCCATTACTTGAAATTTTAAAATTTCCTTTTCTACCGTCGCATTGGTATGCTGTTTGAAATGATTCGATGAAACGTATTGGCACGCAGATTTGAAATGTTTTGATGAACTATGTGGGTTGGAGGCCCACTAGTTATGTGATGATGTGATGTTACTTGTGGGACGTTATGCCCTGAGACGTTGTGCCCTTGTGATACTATGGGACGTTGTGCCCTTGTGATACTATGATGTTTCCGTAGCTACGAAGGGCGTTTGTAGAGGCACGGGTTGCCCGGATACGCTTCTGCAGGAGGTATCCGCAAACGTCATTTATTCTAAAGGCTATAGGCGCGGCCGGTTGAACCCATGTAGGGGGAGGACGTGTGTGACGCCACCGTCTAGCACCGGGCGGGGTCCTATACACGTTGATGAGTTGGCCCCAGCGAGCTCATGGCCAACGTCGGGGTAGAGAGCGTTTTAAAGTCTATGCATAATAAAAAAACCCCCGACGTGCCTGTCCTTGGTCACGGTTGACCTTTGCCGGGACTATTTTGGCTCACTCTGACATTACTTGATTTTAAATGGATGCATATATGCTTGTTATCGTGTGATTGGTTAAATGATTTCAAATTGTTAAACATATCATGTTTTGTCGCGAAATGTAAATTTTTGTTTCAAATGATCTTATTTGACACTCCAATTGTTCACCTATGCTATTTATGCTGGATATTACCCCCCTCACTCACTGAGTATCTTCCCATGATACTCACCCCTCTATTTTCTCTCCTCAGATAGGTTTATTGTGATAGAGCGGCGTTACAGGCTCTAGTGCGGATTTATTGTTCTGACGGTGAGATTTACTTCTAATTTAGTTTCGACCCTGCGAGGTCTTGACATTGAGGTCCGTAGTTGGCCATGTACTTATTTTGGGATGACTGTATAGTTTAACTCTCATATTTCATTTGCATTGAGGCGATTGTACGTACTTGAAAGTTACTTGGGAAATGTGATATATATTGTATAAACTTAAGTCCGCTCGATATAGCGGCTGCTCATGCTCTAGTTGGGCATGACAGTAGAGGTCTGTAGCTAGGTTTGTTTATAGCCTTGCGTTGTTCTGAATGTTGGCTGTGGTGTTTGTTGAATTTGGAGAGGCCGGGATGGCCATTTGTGTATTGTACAGGATGATTTGGATTATACAGGTATAATTGTACATGGGAAACCTCCGATTTATGGGGAGATTCTGCCCAATTTTCTGTAAAAATACAGCCGGCATTCAGGGGCAACGGGTGGCTGTTTACGATCCCGGTTTGGGGCGTGACAGTTATATTGGTATCAGAGCCAGGTTGGTTTGAGAAAAGATAAAAGTTTTCCCAGGTATACGCAAAGTTCTCAATGCATGAGATAGTTTCATACAGTCATTTAAAGTCCCGAACTTGGCCTTAGGCATATAAGTTCGCCTATTTTATGGAGTTAGATACATAACGCATCTACCTCATTACTTCGCATTCGGATGTTTTAAATCATAGTTCATTTATTTTTAGGGGGTTAGTTATGGAGTAACTAACCCTAACTCTAAATTTCTATCCGTTGACAATGTATTTTTTTTCGCAGAATTATGCCACCTAGACGTGGTAGGAGAGGTGCTAGATTCGCCTCACTTGAGGGTCTTACAGTGCCTGATACACCTAGGGCACCTGAGGCGCCACGAGTACCAGAGGTTGCTTCCTCTACTCGAGCACGCTCACCGGCGCCACCCCCAGCACCTCCACCGGCCGTTACAGCCGAGATCCCTCCACCACCACTTGACGCCTTGAGACAGTGGCAGGAGTGGTGCAGTAGATATGGGGCGCAGATGCCACCACCTTCACTACAGACTCCAGCGACCGCACCTGCGGCCGTACCTGCTCCTTCGGCACCGATTCCTCCTTCGGTGGCCGGCCCTTCCGTGTCTACTCCGACCGACGAGACGTCGGCTACTTTGAGGCGCATCCACGAGCTCACTCAGTTGGTAAAAGAGTCTCGGCAGCTCGGATGCACAGACTTTTCGGGATCCAGTGATGCAGTAGCGACGAAACACTGGATCAACAGGATTCGTAGGATCCTTACGGATTTAGGGTTGTCAGAGGAGCTCAGATTGAGAGTTGCTGAGAGACTCCTCGATGGAGATGCCCTCTCGTGGTGGGAGGCTATCCGTGACAGTGCTACACAGACCCTGCGGTGGGAGGACTTTTTACGAGAGTTCGATCGCAGGTACTTTACCCCGTTCCAGCAGGACCGGATGAGGACGGAGTTCCTGCACTTACGTCAGGGGACGAGGTCAGTTTCAGAGTACGAGGCTGAGCTTAGACGACTAGCGGCCTTTGTCCCCGATATGGCTACACTAGCTCAGTTGAGGTTCAAGTTTGAAGATGGCCTCCAACTGAGCATCAGGAAATATATGACGGTGACTCCCTCTTTTACACTATCAGAGGTGATTGATTCAGCGTATCGGGCGGAGGAGATCGTCCGAGCGGAGGCGAGACAGAGGGAGAGTCACCAGAAGAGGAAGACTGGGTCACAGGGTGGACAGTCTTCGAAGAGGGGTAGAGGTTTTGGATATCCCGGAGGTTTTTCCAGCTTCAG
The DNA here is from genome assembly GCA_033439265.1 of Dillenia suffruticosa. Classification (NCBI taxonomy): domain Eukaryota; kingdom Viridiplantae; phylum Streptophyta; class Magnoliopsida; order Dilleniales; family Dilleniaceae; genus Dillenia; species Dillenia suffruticosa. Next base: position 17,754,107 of record JAVTVX010000015.1, on the reverse strand, counting down.
ACCAGCAGCACCGGGACAGGGACCTCGACCACAGGGCTTTGGGGCACCAGCCCCTTGTGTCTCTACACAGTCTACTACACAGAGACCGCCCTTCTGTCGTAGATGCAACTGTCACCATGCCTTTGGGGCATGTAGAGCACCAGTTACTTGCTTCCAGTATGGGAAGCAAGGGCACGTTAGGAGTGTCTGTCCCGATTTAGGTCGGGGAGGATTGACTTTACAGAGTCGTACTGGTACGTCTGGCACAGGCCAGCAGGGGGCACCTGCGCACTCAGCTCTTACCGCTCCCCGGACTGCAGCCGGGAGTAATACAGTGCCAGGATCGTCGCGACAGCAGCCTAGGGCCCAGGCTCGTGTGTTTGCGATGATACAGGAGGACGCACAGGCAAACCCTGATGTTATTATGGGTAATCCTCCCGCAGACCCCTCAGTGTAGTACTTTTGTGTACTTTCTGTATGAGCTTATTGTATATCATAATATCGATGTACAGTTTTGACTAGTTAAAGCTTTAGAAGCTTAACTAGTTTGATATATATATATATTCGTTCACTTTTTTTTCGCATTTTAAATGCCGTTGATCTTCTTTCTTACTTTTAGGTACCATGCGAATATTCGGTATCGATGCCCGTATTCTCATAGATACCGGGTCAAATTTATCTTATGTGAGCGATACGTTCGCTTGTCATTCTGATAGACCTCTCTCGCCACTTGATGCGGAGATTTTGGTAGTCACTCCTCTTGACAAGCATATTGTTCGAGATACAGTCTATAGGGGCTGTGAGGTCGGAATTGGGGAGACAGTATTAGAGGCAGATCTGATTCCGCTCCCTATCACGGATTTCGATGCCATCCTAGGGATGGATTGGCTAAGTTTATACCGGGCTTCCGTGGATTGTTTCACGAAGGAGGTTGAGTTTAGGAGGTCCGAGCAGCCACCGTTAGTATTCCGGGGCGAGAGACGAGTGTTGCCCCGCAGTACGATCTCTGTTATGAAGGCCAGACGTTTGGTACGCCATGGTTGTGCGGCTTATCTGGCTTATGTTGTCGACACCACCGTTGAGGGACCGAGGCTTGAAGATGTCCCTGTGGTGTAAGAATTTTTAGATGTGTTCCCCGAGGAGCTTCCCGGATTACCACCAGTTCGGGAGTTCGATTTCGAGATTGATTTAGTACCGGGGACCAATCCTATTTCTATTCCGCCATACAGAATGGCGCCTGCTGAACTGAGAGAGCTTAAAACTCAGTTACAAGAACTTCTGGACGAGGGGTTTATTCGTCCGAGCACCTCACCTTGGGGCGCTCCGGTACTGTTTGTAAAGAAGAAGGATGGTACATTTCGGCTTTGTGTGGATTACAGGCAATTGAACAAAGCCACCATCAAGAACCGATATCCCCTGCCTCGTATCGATGACTTGTTTGATCAGCTGCAGGGAGCTAAGGTTTTCTCTAAGATTGATCTCCATTCGGGTTATCATCAATTGAGGATTCAGGCCGAAGATGTGCCCAAGATAGCTTTTCACACCCGATACGGCCATTACGAGTTTCTAGTCATGCCGTTTGGGCTGACTAATGCCCCAGCTGCTTTTATGGATCTGATGAACCGAGTTTTTCACGACTATTTGGATCGGTTCGTCATCATATTCATCGATGACATCTTGATATATTCACGGAGCGATGAAGATCATGTTCAGCACCTTCGGGTGGTATTACAGATACTCCGTGAGAAGCAACTATATGCCAAATTCTCAAAATGTGAGTTTTGGCTAAGACAAATTGGATTCTTGGGGCACATTGTCTCCGCGGAAGGTATTTATGTGGATCCGCGGAAGGTTGAGGCTATAGTGAAGTGGGAGCAGCCACAAACAGTTACCGAGATTCGTAGTTTTCTCGGTTTGGCTGGGTATTATCGCAGATTTGTAGAGGGATTCTCCCGGATAGCTGCTCCGTTGTCGAGATTGACTCAAAAGGGGGTCAACTTTGTTTGGGATGACCGTTGTGAGGCAAGCTTCCAGGAGCTCAAACAACGGTTAACATCCGCTCCTGTTTTAGCCCTTCCTACTAGTAGTCGGGAGTATACAGTGTACAGTGATGCTAGCCGACAGGGATTGGGCTGTGTTCTGATGCAGGATGGTCGGGTTATTGCGTATGCCTCGCGACAGCTAAAGAAACACGAGGTTAACTACCCGACACATGATTTAGAGTTGGCAGCCATAGTCTTCGCGTTGAAGATATGGCGGCATTATCTTTATGGGGTAACCTGCAGGGTATTTACCGACCACAGGAGTTTGAAATATCTGTTTACCCAAAAAGAGCTGAATTTAAGACAGAGGAGATGGTTGGAGTTATTGAAAGATTATGATCTCATTATTGACTATCATCCGGGCAAGGCAAACGTTGTAGCAGATGCCTTGAGTCGGAAGTCAGCATCATCCTCACAGTCGACAGAGAAAGCCTACCTTTCTTGTTTAGTGGGACTCCGAGCCTTAGGAGTCAGTTTGACTAACGATGATCAGGGAGGCTTATTAGCCAGATTTGAGGTCAGGCCGACTTTGTTCGACCGTATCAGGGAGCTCCAGAGTACGGATGAGGAGATCCAGGGTATTGCAGATAGAGTCCGCAGAGCTGAGGGCGGAGACTTTAGAGTCCGTGATGATGGACTCATGGTATTCAGAGACAGAGTGTGTATTCCGGCCGATAGTGATCTTCGGCGTGCTATCCTTGAGGAAGCACATTCTTCTGCATATGCTATGCATCCCGGGGGTACGAAGATGTATCGGACCATCAGAGGTAGCTACTGGTGGTCAGGCATGAAGAGGGATATAGCAGAGTTTGTGGCACGATGCTTGGTGTGCCAGCAGGTGAAGGCCGAACATCAGCGTCCAGCGGGCACACTGCAGCCTCTTCCCATCCCTGAGTGGAAATGGGAGCATATTACTATGGACTTTGTGATGGGATTGCCGCGGACTTCTACACGACATGATACGATTTGGGTGATTGTCGATCGACTCACCAAATCTGCGCATTTCATCCCTATCCGCGGTGACTATTCTTTAGAGGCGTTGGCACGTCTCTACATTGATACCATAGTTCGACTTCACGGGGTGCCCGTGTCGATTGTTTCAGATAGGGACCCCAGATTCACATCTAGGTTTTGGCCCAAGTTGCAGGAGGCATTGGGTACTAGATTGAATTTCAGTACGGCATATCACCCTCAGACGGACGCCAGTCTGAGAGGACCATTCAGACCCTTGAGGACATGCTGAGAGCATGTGTGATGGATTTCCGGGGTAGTTGGGATCGGCACCTTCCACTAGTCGAGTTCGCATATAATAACAGTTATCAAGCCAGTATAGGGATGCCCCCGTATGAGGCACTATATGGCAGGAAGTGCCGCACCCCGATATGTTGGGATGAGGTCGGAGAGCGACGTCTCAGCAGTGTCGAGTTGATTAAACAAACAAAGGATAAAGTTAAGGTTATCCGTGAGCAGATGAAAGCCGCCCAGGACAGACAGAAGACATATGCTGATCGTAGGCAGCGACCTCTTGAGTTTGCTACGGGAGATATGGTTTTCTTGAGGATATCTCCCTGGAAGGGAGTTATACGGTTCAGGCAGCGGGGCAAGTTGAGCCCCAGATATATTGGGCCCTTTCGTATCCTTGAGAGGGTCGGGAGTGTGGCATATAGATTGGAGCTTCCAGATGAACTATCCCGTATTCACGACGTATTCCATGTCTCAGTACTCAGAAAATACTTGACCGATCCTTCTCATGTACTTGAGCCTCCACCTCTTGAGTTACGAGAGGATCTTCGTTTTCCAGTTCAGCCCGTGGCTATTCTAGATCGACAAGTCAGGAAGCTACGGAGTAAGGAAATTTCATTAGTCAAAATTTTGTGGAGAAGTGTTCAGGTCACGGAGGAGACCTGGGAGCCCGAGGAGGTTATGAGGAGTCAGTACCCCCATTTATTTGCAGTTTAGTCTTCTTTTAGTTTCGGGGACGAAACTTGATTTAGGGGGTTAGAAAATGTAACACCAGAAGACAAAAAAAAAAAAAAAAAAGAAAAGAAAAAAGAAAAAAAAAAAAAGAAAAGAAAATTTTAAATTAGGGCTTAAAGCCCCAATTGTCTATCTCTCTCTCTCTCTCTCTCTCTCTCTCTCTCCCTCTTTCCCTCTTTCTCTCTTTCTCTTCTCCGCCGCGGCCCCTCTCTCCCGCCACCGCACGCCGCCCACTGCGCCACCTTTCTCCCGCGATCCCCGCCGCTGCAGCGCCTCCTCCCTCCTCACACGAGCACGCGGTCAGCCAGTGAGCAGCGCCTCACCTCCTGCACAGTGCGCACTTGTGCGATCTCCCGCGAGCAACACGACACCCAGCGCGGGCCAGCGTGCTACCCCTGCTCGAGCCAACGCGATCTCCCGCGAGCCAGCGCGCAAGCCAGCACGCGACCCAGCACGAGCCAGCGCGAGCCAGCCCGTGCCAGCACGCGAGCCAGCCCGTGCCAGCGCGCGACCCAGCTCGCGGCCCAGCGCGTGCCAGCGCGCGAGCCAGCCCGTGCTAGCGCGCGACCCAGCTCGCGACCCAGCGCGAGCCCTAGCCCGTGAGCGGGCCAGCCCACCAATGGCCCAAGGCCCAGTCCAGCCGTGGCCCACTGTATCCCGCGAAGCCCGCTGCAACCAGCAAGCCGGGCTGAGAGCCCGTGAGCCACCAGCGGGCCAGCCCGCTAGCAGCCAGCCCACCGGCCCGCGAGCCCGTGACCGGCTTTCCCCTTCGAGAGCTCACCTGCATCTTCTGTACTGCAGGTAACGACTGTATTGATTGAAGTTCTATGGTTTGCTGTTAGAAGTTTAGTGCTTTCTAATACATCTGAAGTTTGGGGAAATATTACAGGTTTTAAACCAACCCGACGGGCGAACGACAACTAGGTCTGAAACCCGAGGAACCCTAGGTGAGAGATGAATAAATTTTATGGATAGAATCCCTTATTAGGGTTTTAAATCGCTTTAAATTTGACGATTTGATTAGGTTTGTCTTTTGGAGAGTCGTTGAAAAATAGGGAGTGACCACCCTCCCTAGATATGTGAGTGGGACTCTAATCTCTTGCATAAAATAGTAAAACGTATTTTCTGTCGCATTTTCGATAAAACATGCTTTGATATGCGTTCGTTGACGTGTGATATTAAATTTGGAAATCTGTTTTGTGATTTTTGGAGTGTCTTGAATTATATTTACAATGACTATGTATCCATGGTTTGAAATGAAACAATAATTGTGCCATTACTTGAAATTTTAAAATTTCCTTTTCTACCGTCGCATTGGTATGCTGTTTGAAATGATTCGATGAAACGTATTGGCACGCAGATCTGAAATGTTTTGATGAACTATGTGGGTTGGAGGCCCACTAGTTATGTGATGATGTGATGTTACTTGTGGGACGTTATGCCCTGAGACGTTGTGCCCTTGTGATACTATGGGACGTTGTGCCCTTGTGATACTATGATGTTTCCGTAGCTACGAAGGGCGTTTGTAGAGGCACGGGTTGCCCGGATACGCTTCTGCAGGAGGTATCCGCAAACGTCATTTATTCTAAAGGCTATAGGCGCGGCCGGTTGAACCCATGTAGGGGGAGGACGTGTGTGACGCCACCGTCTAGCACCGGGCGGGGTCCTATACACGTTGATGAGTTGGCCCCAGCGAGCTCATGGCCAACGTCGGGGTAGAGAGCGTTTTAAAGTCTATGCATAATAAAAAAACCCCCGACGTGCCTGTCCTTGGTCACGGTTGACCTTTGCCGGGACTATTTTGGCTCACTCTGACATTACTTGATTTTAAATGGATGCATATATGCTTGTTATCGTGTGATTGGTTAAATGATTTCAAATTGTTAAACATATCATGTTTTGTCGCGAAATGTAAATTTTTGTTTCAAATGATCTTATTTGACACTCCAATTGTTCACCTATGCTATTTATGCTGGATATTACCCCCCTCACTCACTGAGTATCTTCCCATGATACTCACCCCTCTATTTTCTCTCCTCAGATAGGTTTATTGTGATAGAGCGGCGTTACAGGCTCTAGTGCGGATTTATTGTTCTGACGGTGAGATTTACTTCTAATTTAGTTTCGACCCTGCGAGGTCTTGACATTGAGGTCCGTAGTTGGCCATGTACTTATTTTGGGATGACTGTATTGTTTAACTCTCATATTTCATTTGCATTGAGGCGATTGTACGTACTTGAACGTTACTTGGGAAATGTGATATATATTGTATAAACTTAGGTCCGCTCGATATAGCGGCTGCTCATGCTCTAGTTGGGCATGACAGTAGAGGTCTGTAGCTAGGTTTGTTTATAGCCTTGCGTTGTTCTGAATGTTGGCTGTGGTGTTTGTTGAATTTGGAGAGGCCGGGATGGCCATTTGTGTATTGTACAGGATGATTTGGATTATACAGGTATAATTGTACATGGGAAACCTCCGATTTATGGGGAGATTCTGCCCAATTTTCTGTAAAAATACAGCCGGCATTCAGGGGCAACGGGTGGCTGTTTACGATCCCGGTTTGGGGCGTGGCATGTGGAGATCGCTCGGGTAAGCTAGGGATCTATCGAACATCAAAATACTTATTGGTAGCACCCATTAATGTGGATAGAAACATTGTCCACTTAATGTAGGGGAAACTAATAAGTCTTTCCAGAAATGGACCTCCTGTTTAGAGGGATAAAAAGACCATGCTCGTGATGGAGATATAAGATGGAACTAAACTATCACTTGTACTTTATTGTTATGTGTTATTATTACTATTGTCATATACATGTTATTGCTACAATTTTAAATTGAAAGGTTTTTCACAAAATCTTACAATGAAAACTTTTTCACATATCTATCTATGGAGTGATGTTTATTGTTGTAATATATTTATTTCAAGTAAAAGTGATCCAAAAAGTTGTAATCCTTCCATTACTCTATCATGTATAGAAAACCTTTGTAATATATAAATCGATTAATATAAAGAAAATATGTATTTTGGCATGATCTATGTTACCCATGTAAGTGACTAAACCCTAATGAGAGCCAGGTAGTCCGTGGCTGATGAAGCCCCAGTGAGGGTGGATTTGGGGCATGACAAAATGAATATTGTGATCCTAATATTGATGATGATGAAGCTAATGAAACTATAGAGTTTGTTGATTAGTTATGATTTATTGCTTCTAATTTTGTATGAACAAGTTTAATTTCATGTTGTAAACTAATTTTTATATTTTGAACTTTAATGTCATTTTATTTGGATTTAGAATATTAAATTTTAGCTTATTAATTTTTAATAATTATTTCATATTTATTAAAAATGTTCAAGCCCGCAAGGACAGGGTGCGTACTAAAATTATGTAGTTAGGCCGGCTTGGACAGTAAAGAGGACCCGTATGAACAGGCTAGGCCAGACCTGAACAAGGGAAAAGCATCTCATTAGGTCGAGCCCGCGCCGCCCAAGCCTGCCCAGAGTGGAGTCCACTCCGCAGAATATTCTACTGAACCACTCTAATGTCAGACTCAAGCTCAGCTCAACTTTGAGAAAATTCTTATCAATTTCTTCCATTGTGTTTCCCTTTGCTCCAGGTCCTTTTGGCTTACTAATGAATCCTGATTCCATGGTGCCATGTCCTTTTCTCCCACAGAGTGAATTCCCAGCTGAAGACTTAGTGATAGGAAGCAAAACCTTCCAGGCTCATCGTACGATCCTCCAGACGGGAAAAACTGGTTGTCACAACTTGACCCATCTAGGATTCCTCTCCAAAAGACTGTCTGGCACCGTACAACTTTGTAACAAGTTGCCTTGGGAAACCGTTCACAGAATCAAATGTTGAGTACCAAAATATGTCAATTTATGATGAACTTCAAATGGGGGTGAGAGTTCTTGACATTAGAATTCAAGAGGACTGCAAAACCTGTCTTGAACCTATTTCTTCGCAATGGGTTGACATTGTCATCGACCAAGATAAAAGGTTCTTGGCGGACACCGCGTCAGAGATTGTAATTCTTGATATACTGACAGAATTTGGATACTCTGATGCACCAAATTTGAAGGAGTACTTGGTGGAAAAGCTTGGAGATTTGTTAATTTATGAGGATGATGAAGTGTTTAAGGAGACAATATCCAGTGCGTGTCGAAGCCAAGGAATTCAGCTCAAGCTTGCAAAAGTAGTTTTGTATGGAAGTTCGTACCTGAGCGATGATTGGATTGATGTAGACATGCCTTTGACACAGTTTAAAGGGAGAGGAGATTTTTGGACAGAATTGAGAACACTGTCACAGCGCAGACAGATAATCTGTTGGAGTTCTTGTTGGCTTGGACAAAGCAAATTGATGTTCTGAATGGAAGAATTTGAGGGTTTGCTAGACAATTCAATTTTTTTTCTGCCGATGAAGATTTCAAATTGATGCTTGCATTGGATTAGCTAATGCAAGAGGCGCATCGACATGCACCTGACAGCGCAAGGTAATTGTTAACCAAAGTCCATTTCAAACTCCAACTTACATTTCAATGCCAGTTTTTGAAGTAAAGACAAATTTATCATCTCTTAATGTTACTAAATGAAAAAGAAAAAGTGGGGCAGAGCTAATGACAATATAAACGAGGGCAAGCTTCACTTAATTTATTTATTTATTTTTGTTTCCATATACTATTTTTCAAATTCTATCTCCCTTCCGTATACTATTCTTTCAAAAACTCTGTCGTAGCCTATTTCCATTCTGAAAGTATTCTCTGATACAATTATAACGAAATAAATATTTAATGTCCCAAGATTTAGAGTCGGATCACTAACCTTTTCGATGTACGAGTTTGAAAAATGTCACAAATGGATCAATCTCCTTCTTGTTCATAATCCATGAGTCTTTTAATTCAAAAATATATATGGTGTAGATCTCTCTTCTTCTTTGTGAATTCTCTCTCAACTTTCAATGTGCATGAAGGAGGTTAAGAGAGTTGAGTTAGTTTTTCTCTTAAAAAACCACTTCCTCCCTTCCCTCCTTTTGAAATTTCAAAACATGTAAGGAAATGGGTTTGGGTCAAATCCACGTGGACGACCCGACCCAGTACCCATAACTTACATCTCCCACTCGCATATGAGGGTTAGATCTACATTTTGCTCAATCACTTCCATATACCATCGATTTCATATAAATAAATGGATCGTGTGACCAGTGAGTATATCGAGAACTCATAACTATACACCAGTTAAGAATATATAGCAGCTCAAAATCTAATATAATGAGAATATCGAGTCTCGCTATACCCAAGACTCTTTTACTATATACAAAGTCACCGTAAATCTTATCCCTCTATTAATGAACAAGAGCATACTTGACCATCTCAACTATGCATTCATAATTATATTTCTGAATATCAAGTTAAAAACATAATTGACCAGTTTGTGAATACAAAAATTACGTACAAACTTTAAGACAGTTTTCCTCTCGCACTACTATTTTCCACTTCATTTTAACTGCTTTCCTAGTCATACACCGCAAAACCGAATTAATCATGATTTATTGGTTACATACTAAAATAACAACACTAAAATAAAATTTCAAGAAACAGGCGAAAGTTTTAAGGGTTTAAATGAGGTTAATTATAAATCTTTGGGTCTCACACAATGAGATAGAGGGATTTATTAACTCATTACCCATAGGGTCACTGAAAGTACACGTGGTATGAACACGTGTTACGATACATTTTCTATTTATTTAGAAGCGTATCTCTATTTTAAATTTATAATGTATCGTGTATGTTTTAGTCCAAATATATCACGATACTGACTTGATTCTCTCTTCTTATAAATCCTCCAAAAAATTACTTTTCCAAAAGAGAACCACACCTGATTTCTAGACAAGTATAATGGATTGTGAAAAATCCATTTCGATTATTAAATAAATAAATATCAAGGATAATTTCATCTTAGTTCTGTACTAAAGTGACTAATTTATATTAATTATCCAAAATTAATATTCTCTTATTTCTACATATCACACAGATATTAGAGGCGATTACTCGTGTGAGAGAGCCAATTTTCCAAACTTGTCCGACATACTTTTTAATCAAAACATAAGAACTCACAAATGAAAACAAATTAAAATGTTATATAACAATAAGCATTACATCACGTTCATTGCATATACATACAATTACACTCTATGCAATCCTAGAGATTTTACATGTTTCATAAATACATCTCTAGGTATCAGTTTCGTGAATGGATCAGCTACCATTAAATACATAGATAAATACTTCAATATCACTTCTCTCTTTTCAACAATGTCTTGAATAAAGTTGAATTTTGTATCAATATATTTGGTTTTCCCATGATATTTGGGATCTTTCATGTAAGCGATAGCTGATTGACTATCACTATAAAATGTCACAACTCCCACTTTATTGCTTACAATCCCTAAATGTTGTAAAAACTGTTTTAATCAAACACACTCCTGAATTGCTGAAGTACAAGTTACAAACTCTGCTTCCATCATGGACAATGATACACATGTTTGTTTTTTGTTTCTCCAAGAGATGGCGCCTTTATTTAGTAAGAAAACATAACCTAAAGTGGACTTACGTTCACCTAAGTCACCACCCTAATCAGCATCTGTGAATCCACTCAATAACAAGTCATTTCCTTGATAATAAAGGGAATAATTCGCAGTTCCTTTCAGGTATCTTAGAATCCTCTTCACAGCTGTCTAGTGACCTTTACTTGGATTGAATTGATACATGCTGACCAAACCCACGGCATAGCAGATGTCAGGGCGAGTATATATCATAGTGTACTTTAGACTCCCAACAGTACTAGAATACGGTACTTTTGGCATCTCATGTTTTTCTTCAGCGGTCTTTGGGTACATTGCTAAACTTAAACCTTTGTCTTTAGCCACAGGAGTATCAATAGGTTTACAGCTATCCATCCTAAATCGTTCCAAAATCTTTTTAATGTAAGATTCTGGAGATAAGGCTAACAATCTCTTGGAACGATCTCTATAGATCTTAACACCTAATATGTACTCTGCTTCACCCATGTCCTTCATTTCAAAATTTGATGATAACCAACTCTTGATATTCAGGACATACTCCATATCATTTCCGGCTAACAATATGTTATCGACATACAGACTCAGAATTACAAACTTATCATTAGACTTTTTCATGTAAACACAATGGTCTTCATCTATCATTACGAAGTCGTAAAAAATTACAGCTCTATGAAATCTCAAATACCATTGTCTTGAAAACTGTTTGAGACCATAAATTTATCTATTCAATTTACAAACTTTGTTTTCTTGACATTTAACTATGAAACCTACTGGCTGTTCCATATAGATTTCTTCTTTAAGTTTTTCGTTGAGAAACGCAATCTTCACATCCATATGATATAATTCTAAATCTAAATTAGCTATTATAGCCAATAATAAGTGAATAGAGACAAATCTCACTACTGGTAAAAATATTTCTTCATAATCAATACCCTCTTGTTGGGTATAATCTTTTGCCACCAACCGAGATTTGTACCTCTCAATTGTTTCATTAGTTTTACGTTTAATCTTGAGAACCCATTTGTTCCCAATAGGTTTGTGCCTAGGTGGAAGATCAACCAGTTCCTAAACATGGTTGGAATCCATTGACTCTACTTCTTCCTTCATTGCTTTTACCCACTCATCCTTAGTAGGATAAGACAAAGCCTTGTTCACATTTTTCGGCTCATCCTCATTCTGTGAAGAAATGATAAAGCTGCCCTTCAATTTCATAATGACGTTTGGGCACACCTTTCCTAGTATTTTTTCGAATTGATGATTCAGTTGAATTGTTAGAATTTGAATCCCTCACAACGGAATCATCTAGGAATTTTACTTCTCGTAATTCCCTTAATCCATCCTGCACGGAACCATCATTTGAATTATTTAATTCAAACAAATGTTCTCCTTTTGTTATATCACCTTTACTAGGAAAATCATTTTTCAAAAATGTCACATTTCGTGATTCAATTTCGGTTATAGTACCATCTTCTCTTTCACCGATGAACACATAACCTTTTGACTGATCAGAATATCTAATAAAGATACATTTCTTCTCCCGGGGACCATGCTTTCCAAATTTATAGAAGGGTCATGAACATATGCTGCCGATCCCCAAGGTCTAAGACCAGTCAGACTTGGTTTCTTACCAGTCCAAAGTTCGTACGGTGTTGTAGGTACTATTTTTTAAGGCACTCTATTCAAGATATAGGTCATAGTTAACAATGCATCTCCCCAAAAGGAAATTGGCAAATTAACCTGTGCCATCATAGATCTCGTCATTTCTAACAACATTCTATTCCTCCTCTCAACAATACCATTCTGTTGAGGCGTGTAGGGAATAGTCAATTGTCTAATTATTCTATTTTCATTACACAGATCATTAAACTGATCTGATAGATATTCACGCTCTCGATCTGTCCTTAAGGCTTTAATCGTTCTATCCATTTGATTCTCCACTTCATTCATATAACGTCAAAAGCACTCAAGTGCTTTAGACTTGTGAGTAATCAAATAAACATGACCAAAATGCATGAAATTATCAATAAAAGTAATGAAATATGATGCCCCATGCCTAGCCTTCACATTCATTGGACCACAAATGTCAGAGTGAACCAATTGTAATGGAAGTTCAGCCCTTACGGCTTTTTCAAATGGTTTTCGAATTATCTTCCCGGTAAGACAATATTCACAATTTGATAAATCAACTTTAGTAAGCAAACCCAATAGTTCTACTTTCAGAAGTCGATTCATCCTGTCCTGCCCTATGTGACCAAGTCTAGCATACCATACTTATCTATATTAGCATTACTAGAAGAACAAACATTTAACGAAGCATAACGATCAGCATAATAGTTAAACATTTGTCTGTCACAATCCAAAGTAAGAAATCCATTTAACAGATGTCCAGTACCATAAAACACACCACCATTATAAATACAAACCCTATCACGAGTAAAGTTCAAGTCATAGCCTAGTCTAAGAAGAACAATAACAGAGACTAAATTTCCTCGAATTTTCGGTGCAAAGAGAACATCATGTAAGATTAGGGTTTGGCCACTTCGTAACTCCAGTTTGCAAGTGTCAATCCCTTTGACTTCTATCCTTATATTGTTTCCTACTTATATCCATCTTGCACCATGAGGAACTCAACGAAAGTCCACGAACGCTTCTTGATCTCTCGGCACATGGTTTGTTACTCCCGAGTCTATAATCCACACATGATAAGATTCAGAAAGTAAAACAGTGCTAGAGACATATATAATACTTAGAGAAGTGTTACAGGGTGCTACCTTTTTTGGTTTGGGATATTCTCAAGTGAAATGACCAAGAGCTTTGTAATTGTAGCACTTCAGTTTGCTCTTATCCTTCTTTTTCCAAAACCGTTTGCACTTATTCTTGCGGTTGGAATTGTTCTTCTTAAACCCTTCCGCAATTTCCTTCCCTTTCTTGCCCTTGTTCTTATTCCCCTTTCGTTTAGAGCCTGAAACTTTTTGAGAACTAGACTCAGCTACAAAGGCATTAGAAATCGATTTTGCAGCACCAAGCCACTCTTCTTCGAGTTCTACGTGGTAAGCAGCATCAGCAAAAGTCTTAATGCTATCATTGTGAGTCAGATTGACCTTCCAATGCTCCCACTGGTCTGGAAGGGATCGGATTAAAGCTTGAACCTGTTGCTCATCAGATAAAACATGATCTGCTAACTTCAATTCCCTTATCATGTTTGACATAGTTCTCAGGTGTAGTTTGATATTCTGATCAGACTTCTTTTTATACGTGTCAAACTTAATAGTCAACTGTCTCAGACGGGTCACACTGGTACCTCCATACTCCTATATGTCATGAGCAGTAGGGAATTGCTCACATTCATGTATGAGATCATCAACTACAGAACTAACCAAGATGCCACGTGTAGTGGAATTTTTTTTCTTCTACGCCTGATAAGCTTCTTGATCTCTTCTCTGTTGAGCAGTGTTTCCAATTCCAGGGTCTTGTATGATATGGTTGACACCCTCTAAGGCATCTTGCCCTTTCAGCACATACCATATCTTATGACGCAAATGTCATAATTGTCGCCATTAAAATTATCACCTTTATTCAAATATGCTATTATTGATTTCGATGCCATGGTCTAGGTTTTCAAAGAGAGACTATTGTAAGTATTCATGCCTATTCATTCATATAATTTTGTACATGAAATCTAATAAATTTATCATAAATGAACATAAGGTGTTAACTCGAAAGATCACTAAATTTCCAATCATCATCCATCATCCAAATATTTGATTATCATAAATTTGATTTCAAAGTAGTAAAATCCTTTAAGTCTTAGGTGAGAATTACTTAAATTCTACAGACCTAAAAACTCTCACTAAAATCATATGAATTTAGAACATATCTCTTCACATGGTTGTATAAATATACAAAATATGCACATTCTTGATATATATTTAAAGAGAGAAACATTACATTATATGTTCATGGCATTGTTCTCATCACAGTACATAACTATGCACAAAGAAAAAAAAAGAAAAAATATATATATAAAATCAAATTTCTTTTTTCTTTTCTTTCTTATTTTCCATATACATACGAGTAACCATATTGACCATCCCAACTGAAAGTCTATCTATCAGAGTGAATCTCCTAATAATTTGGGGTGTAGAGCCATTGATCTTTAGTGACAATGCCCTTTTCATTTTAATCTCTATCTCCCTAACTCTCCACATCCTAAGGAGTTTTAGTCTGAAATCTTTGATGCAGAGCCACTTATTATCCTCTAATATTTTGTCAGCCATTCCAACCAAATGATCAGGAAGGGAGTTTCTTATAATCTTAATCTCGGCTTCTTCGCCTCCAAAAAAGTGACCCAAACGCCGAAATTGATAATGTTTTCGACTCATAACCCATAGATGTTGCGGCAAAGTATGCGTTGCTTTCATCTCGTAATGCAACATCATATACAGTTTTACCAAACGTTCCGGGGTCCTCTCGTCTCTTCATCTCCCCCGGAGAGGTACAAGGGTACGTCTGATTCTCACCATATCCCTAAAATGGGGTAAACATTAGATTAGACACGAAATCAACCGAAAAATTTTAAAACACCATCTACAATTATTTATACTTAAATCAACGAGTACAAATCAAATATGTGTTATAAAATTTAATTCAGGTAGGCATAAACTAGAAAATATTTTTTCAAACATGTGAGAAATTTTCAGAAATTTGTCTCACTTGTTAATTGATTTTTTTGCAATTTTCAAAAAAAATTTTACAAACTTAAAATCAATAGAAAATAATTTTCAATCCAAAAAAATAATTTAAAATTACAGAAAAGTCAATCAAAAATAATTTTAAAAAATTAAAAAAAAAATACGCCCTCACGTGGCACCTGGTAGCGGCAGTGCGTGGGTAACCCGCCCATGTGCCACTTTCTAGACTAAATACGACCACCGGATTTTGCCTACCCCCTATTTTTGGGGTCTCTGAATCTAATGGTGCCATCCGTTTTCCAATCTGAGGTCTGGATCGTGACGTTTGGGGCTTCATAGCCCACGGCCCGAGAGTGGGATTATGTTTTTTACACTGTTCATCGTCTTCCCTAATCCAAATTTCTGCACTTCGAGCAGTTTCAGATTTTGATTTGTCCCTCATTTCTAAACCATTTTACATGTTCTTTATATGGTTGAAAAAGATTTTTAATAGAGAATATAACCATACAAGTTTTAAATCATAAAACCTATCATGCAAATAGATATAAATATGTTCATTTTTTGCTAGGGTTTCATTTTTCTCCAAAAATACATGACGGCCACGCATGAAATTTTGCAGATCAATTCCTAACATCATAGGTACTCTACCTTTCAAATTTCAAAGCATTTCGTGGTCTATTATCAGAGTTACCATTTTCAATTTTTTGAAAAAAATGGAACTCGAATATATATCAAAAAAATAGGAAACACCCTAAATCATGCTCTGATACCAATGAAAGCATTTTCTAATACAATTACAGCGAAATAAATATTTAATGTCCCAAAATTTATGGTCGGATCACTAACCTTCTCGATGTACAGATCCAAAAAATGTCACCAATGGATCAATCTCCTTCTTATTCACAATCCCAGAGTCTTTTAATTCAAAAATGTATATGGTGTAGATCTCTCTTTTTCTTTGTGAATTCTCTCTCAACCTTCAATGTGCATGAAGAATGGTTAAGGGAGTTGGAGTTGGTTTTTCTCTTAAAAAACCACTCCCTCCCTTCCCTCTTGAAATTTCAAAACATGTAAGGGAATGGGTTTGGGTCAAACCCACGTGGGTGACCATGGGTTTGACCCAAACCCGTACCCATAACTTACACATTCTGGATAAAAGAGGAGTTAAAATAGATTGACAAGCAATATAAAACTTTGGTCAAAATCATGAGAGACAAATATAAAAAATTCATTAAGGTGCTCCCTTCTCAACGACGTATTGCACCGAATCCTGGGTATAGTGACAACTTAGCAAAGGCATTTAGATCGTCACCTGGACATCACCATCTGGAAATGGTATCAAGTAGACAAGGGTTTCCACATTTATACAAAGCATTTAGATCGTCACCTGGACATCACCATCTGGAAATGGTATCAAGTAGACAAGGGTTTCCACATTTATACAAATGGGTGCAAATAAAGAATTTAGTCCAAGAAAATAAAATTCATCTATCGACATGGAACATAAGATCCTTAACTAGTAAATTAGGAGAAATAAGAGAAGTAATAACTGGACGGAGAATTAATATTATATTTCTTTGAAATTTTTAAACAGCCAACAAATAATTTTTCTCATGTGGAAATTCTCAAATTTTAAACAGGTTAGAATTACTTGCCACTTTTGACGAATAGGTATTTTAGATCGAGAAGATTTCACAAGATTGGATCAGATTCTATTGTTCACAATCCAAATGCCATAGTAAAGAAAAATGATCAATAAATTCAAACTCTTTCTTTTCTCTATTTTCAAGTATTAGAATAATTTTTCTCTTTAATGGCTTTCCTTGTTTTGTTTTTAATTCACGTCACTTCCTCCACCCAGAAGTACCTTTCTTTGGAAAATTAGAGAGGAGAGTTAGGAGGCTGAGGGGTGGCTACCAAAAACATCCTAGCCTTTTCTTTAAAATTCAAATTCAAAAAAAAAAAAAGAGATTAGGTCAGATCTACCCTCATGAACAGACCCGTCCCATTTTCCAACATCTCCGACTCGTATGTGAGGGCTAAACTCGCACACAGCATGATTATTATAATCAAACATCATCAATTTCATACAGCTAAGTGGATCATGTGACCCGTGAGAATACGAAAAGTTCTAGGCTATACATCGGTTAAGGATATATACAGCTCAATGTCAATGTGGTGATGACAATGCTATTCTCACTATACTTCAGACCTTTTTTACTTGACACTATCAATGTATCTCTCATCCCTCAAAACAACATAAGAGCATAGTTGACTCAATTCCATTCATGTATTCACAATTACGTCTGTAAACACTACATCATAAACATAATTGACCAGTCTATAAATATAGAGCAATGTATCGGTCAAAGACAATCTTTCTTTCATATTTCTAATTTTCAATTTTATCTTAACTGCTTCCCTAGACAAGTACTGTCAAACCGATTCATTCATAGTTTCTTGATGATATGTTAAAATAGCAATATTAAAATAAAATTTCAACAGATACACAAAAGTTTTAAGGATATAAATTGAGCTTAAATATGAATTTTTGAGTCTCACACAATGAAATAAAGAGGGATGCACCATCTCATTACCCATAGGGTCACATAAACACATGTGGTTTGAAACACATGCTACAATACTCTTTCTTCCCATCTAGAAGCATATGTTTTTTTGTTTAAAATAACGCATCGTACAAGTTTTAATGCAATTGTACATAACACTTGATCTGAGTTTTTTTTCTTATAAGTCCTCCCAAATTTCACAACGTCAAGAAAAACCCACACTTGACTAATCGACAAGTTCAATGGTTTGGACATTTCGATTATCACATGTGTATACAAATGGTAATCTCATCTTAGTATTTAACAAAAGCGGCATATATATGTTTTAGTCCACCACAATTTACAATCTCATCTCTACATATCACTCAAACAATGGAGGCGATTGCTCATGTGTGAGAGTCAATCCCAAAACTTATTCAACATACTTTTAATCGTAAATACAAGAATTTTGGATACAAAAACATGATTCAAATGTCAATAAATATGAGTATTATATCATATATATTCTATATATGATTGCAATCACAATTACAATTATAAATACTGTCATTACTTACACAACCCAAGTAATCCAACATGTCACTACGTATTGGTTTCGTAAAAGGATCAGCCACTATCAAATGCATAAGAATATATTTCAGTGTCATTTCTCTCTTTTCAATTATGTCTCTGACAAGATTGATTTTTGTGTCTATATTTGGTTTTATCATAATATTTGAAGTCTTTTATGTAAGCAATAACTGACCGATTGTCATAATTGATCGTTAGGCTCCCTGTGGGTTGCTTACTGCTTCCAAATATTACAAAAATCTAATCAACCAAACTAATTGCTTAAATTGTGGAAGTATAGATCACAAATTCTGCTTCCATTATAGAAAGAGATATATTAGTTTGTTTTTTGTTTCTCCATGAGATAACGCTATCATTGAGTAAGAAAATATAACAAAAGGTAGATTTTCTCTCACTTAAATCTTCTTACCAATCATTATATATGTGTCATTTCAACACTAGATCATTTTCTCGATAACAAATGAAATAATTTGCAGTTCCATTCAGATATCTCAATATCATTTCA
This sequence comes from Dillenia suffruticosa, assembly GCA_033439265.1. NCBI lineage: Eukaryota > Viridiplantae > Streptophyta > Magnoliopsida > Dilleniales > Dilleniaceae > Dillenia > Dillenia suffruticosa. Next base: position 17,735,194 of record JAVTVX010000015.1, on the reverse strand, counting down.
TATCAATCCAATCACTCTTCCCTATATTGGACAAACACCTACCGACCACACTCATAACATGATAAATGTTTGGACGAATACACATCATAGCGCATTTCAAGCTCCCAATTGTACTAGAATGCGGAACTCTAAACATTTCATCTACTCATCAGGAGTTTTAGGGCATTTTGTAACGTTTAAACAATCGTTTTTAGCCACAAAAGTATTAATGGGTTTATAGTTTTTAATTTTGTATCGTTCCAAAACTTTTATAATATGAGATTCTTGAGATAATCTCAATAATCTTTTAAAACGATTTCTATAGATTTTAATTCTTAATCTGTTTTACTCATGTCTTTTATCTCAAAATTGGAAGACAATCATTTCAAAATCTGAAAAATATATTTCTCATCTCATTCACGACTAATAATATATTCATAACATATTGAGATAAAATTACAAATTTGTCATCAAATTTCTTAATATGAACACAATGATATTCGTCCATCATGACAAAAATATAAGAGATAACATCTCTATAAAATCTTAAATATCATTGTCTCACAAGACTATTTAAGACCATAAATTGATCTACTCAATTTTGAACTCTATCTTCTTGGCCTTTAATGATAAAACTCTCTAATTGTGACATATAGATTTCTTGAGAAAGGCATTATTCACATCCATCTGAAATAATTCTAAATCCAAATTGGCCACTTTTGCCAACAATAGGCAAAATGAGGTAAATTTTACTATTAGGAAAAGATTTTCTCATGATCAACACCCTTTTAAAAGTGTAATCTCTTAACACTAATTGAGTCTTATACCCCTAAGTAGTTCTATCTACCCTATACTTGGTTTTGAGAACTCATTTGTCCCCAATAACCTTGTGACCTATCAGAGGTTCAACCAATTCCTAAAATATGATTGGATCTCATTGATTCTAATTTTTCTTCCATTACCTTTTCATTCACCCTTGGCAGGACAAGATAGAGTCTCATCTATGTTCTTAAACTTTCTTTTTATCTTTTGGAGAAATAATAAATACATACCCTTCATTCTCTAAATAACACTTAGACATTGCATTTCTAGTACTTTTTTGAATTTGTAACTCAGTTGGATCACTAAAATTTGAATCTCTTCCACTAGAATCAATATTATTCCAATGCTCCAATATGGATAGAGCCATCTTATAAATTCACCAATTCAAACAAAGGTTTTATGTCTTTCAATATCATCTCTGCTAGAAAATTCATTTTCCAGAAATATAACATCCATGATCCAATCTCTACCATAGTACCATCTTTTTGTTCACCAATAAACACTTAACTTTTAGAATGGTCAGAGTATCTTATAAAGATACTTTTACTTTCATGAAAACCTAATTTTTCAAATTTATTAAAAAAATCTTAAATATAGATTGTTGATCCCCAAGGTTTGAGTCACTCAAACATGACTTTCTATCAGTTCAAAATTCATATAATGTTATTGGTACTGACTTTGAAAACATTTTGTTCAAAAAAACATAGACCGCTATCAACAAGACATCTCCTCAAAAGGAAATTTGGCAAATTAACTTATGTCATCATGAATTTCGTTATATCCAACAATGCTTATTCCTTCTCACTACAATACTATTTTACTAATGTAACACCGACACTGCGGTGTCCTTATAAGAGTACTATTTTGGAAATATATATATATAAAATGAGATAAATTTTGATTATTTTGATTTTGGGGTATTTAAATTAAATTTTTGGTATATTTTAATTTGTCGAATTGGCAAATCAAAATAAACCCAATTTTTATGAAATTCGCAATTCCAACGAAATATGGGTATGGGAATATATATGCATAAATGTATATGGTTATTCAATTAGTAAAAAAAAAAAGAAAAAGAAAATGGAGACGCAGCGTTTTGAGGCAAAACGCTGCGTCCCCAAATTGATTTGGGGATTCGGGTTGGAAACCCTAATCCCTCTCTCTCTCTCTCTCTCTCTCTCTCTCTCTCTCTCTCTCTCTCTCTCTCCCCCTCCCCCTCCCTCCCCCGACCCTTCGTTTCTCCCCCCATCGTAGCGCCGCCCCTCCTTCGCCGTGACCTCCGCCGCCAATAGCCATCTTCTTCTTCTTCTTCTTCTTTCCCTCTCGGTTTCTCTCTCACAGTCTCTCCCTCTCGCGATTTCTTGTGATCACTCTCCCTTCCGTTATCGCCGCCGCTTGCCACAACTGCTCTTTCCTCCCGCGAGCACCGCCTTCCGCCACAACGCGCGACGACCGTCTCCTCCTACGAGCCTCTGCAAGCGCAACCCAACGCTTGCAGGAGATCGAGCAACAACGCGTCTTTCCGCCAGCGCGCTACAGCATAAGCATGAGCATGCGAGCGAGAGCCAGGCCGTGAGCGAGAGCCAGGCCGCGAGCATGAGCCAAGCCGCAAGCGCACACCAACGCAGCGCACGAGCGCGTACCAGCACAGTGCACGAGAGCACGAGAGCGCACCAGTGCACGGGCGCGCACCAGCGCACGGGCGTGCACCAGCCCACAAGCCACTACAGCCCGCGAGCCACTGCCGGCCTGCTGGCCCATCAGCCTACAAGCCCATCAGTCGTAGGCCCACTAACCTGCAGGCCCATCAGTTTGCAGGCCTGTCGACCCGCTAGCCCATTGGCCCGCAGACCAGCGAGCCCGCTAGCCGAAGCCCACTGCCCCGCTGATCCGTGAACCCACGAGCCACTGTAGCCACGAGCCCGCGACGGTCCGTGAGCCCATGATAGCCCATGAACCTCCACGCAAGTAACTGACTTAAGGTTTTGCTTCCGATCTAAGTGTTTGAACCTAACTAATAAACCCTGTATTGGTAGGTAGCATTTCAGATCTTGGAGTGATCGAGGAGACATTCGGACAAACGTCTTTAATTCGAGAAAAACCCTAAGTAAGTGATTTCGAACCCATTCGATTTGGTTATCGAATTTAGGGTAAATTTAAGATGTCTCGTATATAGTAAAATGTATACTAGATTCTAAATGAATGCATTTTCGAATATTATATGCGGCTCATTAGGTTAAGTATAGGAATTTATATGAAATGGGACTGTTCAGGATGATAGAATAAAATTAAGTTGATTTGAATAGTTTCCCTTGGAGTTTAAATTGACCTATGTATGAAAATAGTCAGAAATTGGGATTTGAGTGCAAGGGTTGATGCAGCCTTTCTCATTATAAATTGTTCTGTTTATAGGCAATTTAAATACGATCTCCGTATTATGAAAATAGATTTATATACCTTGAAAATGACATATGACTTGAAACATTTGGATGGGAATCGAAAAGTGTATGATTTTTCAAAAATTTTCCATCTTATAGGAAAATTCTTTATTTTCAGTCTTATTTCCGACCTTGAGTGGTTTTAAGGTTGAATTTGACTTGGATTAAAAGTATGTTAATTATTTCTAACTGAATTGCAACTGATGACATTAGAGTATATTCATAATTAAAGAGTTAAGGTTTGTACAAATTTAGGGAAAATAGATAAACCCTATAATACTTGAAATTTGATGTTAAATTGTGATTATCTTATTAAATTGATATTTTGGAGACTCGATGAGTCAGATTAGATTTATTTTGAAAATAGGGAGTGACTACCCTCCCTAAAACAGTGAGTGGGACTTTGATATTTTCTATTGATTGACAAATCATGTTTTACCAATTTTCAAATGACATGATTTCTATACATGTGAAAACTAAATTTTTGGATTTTGATAGACATATTTTTGTGATCATTGGAGTATCCCAACTGCTGATTTTATAGATTATGCATCCATAAGTTTGATAACTGATATTGTGCCACCTTTTTGATATATTGACATGTTTTAATAATTCTACTGTATTGGCACGTAGTTTTAAATAGATTTACATATATTATTTGGGCTATACGCCCGGCTGAAATTATGTTATGATACATGGAGCTATATACCCGGCCGACATGATGATGTGATGCATGGGGCAACGTGCACGACTAACTTGGTGATATGGTGATATGCTTTCTATAGCATTCTGTAGTTACAAAGGACATTTGGTAGAGGCACCACTTATACCCGGATACGTTTCGACCGGAGGTATCTACCAGATCGTCATGTGTATGGGTATCCCAGGTTGACTCTCATCGGGGAGTACGTGAGTTTACCTCTGTCTAGTACTGGGCGGGATTCCATACACGGCCGACTATATATATATATATCATTATTATTATTTACAGGTTAGTTGGAGTAGTCTGTGGCCAACATTGGAGTAGAAACCCATTATTTGATATTTGTATAATGAAAACCCCTAATGCACTCGTCCTTGGTCTAGGTAGACCATTGTCGGGGTTGTTTGTTCGGTCGGCTCTACATATGTGACTTGATACATGGATGGATGCATATGTTATTTTCTTATTTGTGCCTTGAGATATGTTTTATTCTAAAATAGCACGTTATTTTCGCACACTCGATATTTTGTTACATGCTTTAACACTCCAAATTCACCCTTGATATTGATAGCAAGATATCAATCCCCTCACTTGCAGAGTATCTTCCCATAGATACTCACCCCTCACTTTCTCCCCACAGGATTAGTTTTGGACTGAAAAAGAATTATTGTGTTGTGACGTGAAATTGATAGTACTGGGCTTGGGTATAAATGTTACCATATCTTCTGCTATGATTATTGAAAATTTTAGTTTAATAGATGTACTCATTTATTTATTTTTGGGATGACTGTATAATTTATGTATATTTATTTGTGAAACTCTCATAGTTTATTTGCATTGAGCCGATTGTACGTATTTGAATGTCACTTAGGAAAATTATTATATATTATGTAAAATTTTAGGTTTGCTCGGTGTGGTGGCTGTTCATGCTCTAGTTGGATATGACAGTAGAGGTTTGTGGCTAGCTCTGCTAGAAATTTTTATAGCTTTGCGCTGTTCTAGATGCTGGCTGTGGCATTGGTTGATTTTGGAGAGATCGGGATGGCCATTTATTTATTTTACAGGATGAATGTTGATATATAGGTCAAATTATACTTGGGAGACCTCCGAAATATGGAGAGATTCTATCCGATTTTTTATAAAAATGTAGTTGGCATCCAAGGCAACGGGTGGCTATTCATGACCCCGGTACGGGGCGTGACAGTTCGGTCGGTATCAGTGCTCGTCTAGGTTAGAGAATAGATAGTAATAAAAGTCTTCCCAAGTACATTTAAAAGTTCTCAATGCATTAGAGAGTTTCGTACAGTCATTTAAAGGCCCATACGTGGTCGTAGACCACTAATTTCATTCATTTTAGGGGGTTAGTTACGAATAACTAACCCTAATTTTTAAATCATACCAAACTCTAGAGTTATATCTAATGAAAGTTCTCTCCTTACAGAATTATGCCGTCTAAACGTGGTAAACCAGTGGGATGCAGAGCTAAACTTGTGCTACCTGAGACTCCTCAAGTGCCTAACCCTTCGAAGGGACCTGAGACCCTTGGAGTGCCTGAGGCTGCTTCCTCTTCACGGGCGCCCCCTACAGCGTCTACTTAGCCGGTTGCTCCAGCCGAGGTTCCACCACCGTCCCTTGAGGCGTTTAGACAGGTATATGAGTGGTACACCTCCCACAGGGTTCAGATGCCACCCCCACCACCACCGATGGCCGTACCGACTCTTACAGCCGTGCCACCTTCAGTTGTACCAGATCAAACCCCAGTTGTTGGTCCTTCCTCTGTTTCAGGATCTAGTGACACTACCTCCTCCACTTTGAGGCGTATTCACGAGCTCACCTAGTTGGTGAAGGAGGCGAGGCAGTTAGGCTGTACGGAGTTCGTGGGAATGGGTGATTCCACAATAGCGAAGCATTGGATCAACCGCACCCATAGAATTTTGACTGATCTGGGGTTGAGCGAGGACTATCGGCTTCAAATAGCAGAGAGACTCTTGGATGGTGATGCCCTCACTTGGTGGGAGGCGATTTGTGACGATACTACCGAGCCGCTACGATGGGAGGACTTCTTACGGGAGTTTGATTGCAGGTACTTCTCTAAGTTCCAGCAGGACTGCAAGAGGGTAGAGTTTTTGCACTTACGGCAGGAAACTATGACAGTGACAGAGTATGAGACAGAGATGAGGCGACTAGCTACTTTCGTTCCAGACTTGGCGATGCCGAAGCAGCTACAGTTCAAGTTTGAGGACAGTCTCAACTTGAACGTCAGGAGATATATGACAGTGACTCCTAGTCTCTCCTTTGTGGAGATAGTGGACTCAGTACTTATGGCAGAAGAGATCGTCCGTGCTAAGGGCAGACAGCGGGAGAACAGAGAGCTAAGGAGGAAGAGATCTAGAGTTTCTTTGAGCCAGGGCTTGAAGAAGGGCAAGAGTTCAGGATATCAAGAAGGCTCTTCTTAGTCGAGACAAGCACATCCTAGACAGGGATCACGATCTCAGGGATTTAGAGTACCGGCCCCTAGTGCCACTACTCAAACTTCAGATCAGCGGCACCCCTTTTGCCGCCGATATGGTGGACACCACCCTTTTGGAGAGTGTGGGGTACCTGTTACATGCTTCCGGTGTAGGAAGCCAAGGCACATCAGGAGCAGCTGCCTTGAATTGGGATTTAGAGGTCAGATAGTTTCAGGACACTCGAGTGTTCCCCGAGGAGGACAGCAGGGAGCACTTGTGCACTCGAGTCACACCGCTCCATGGATAGCAGTCGGGAGCAACACGGTGCCAGAACCATTCCGACGGCAGTAGAGGACATAGGCCCGTGTATACGCAATGACGCAGGAGGACGCTCAGGCAAGTCCTGACGTGATTATTGGTGCTCCTCCCACTGATTCTCATGTTTAGAGATATTTTTTTATGTACCTTATTTTGAACACCATCACTAGTTAAAGCCTTAGAGGCTTAACTATGTTGGTATGTATATACATTTTGATATATATATATATATATATGTAAGCATATATCTTTCCATATTTATCAACAGATCTTTTTTATTTTCTCACAATAGGAGTTATGAAAATATGGGGAGTCGATGCTCGTGTCCTTATTGACACCGTGTCGAACTATTCATATGTGAGAAACGTCTTTTGCCCATAGGTTGGGTAAGCCTTTGTCGCCACTTGATGAGGAGATATTGGTCATTACTCCTCTCTGTGAACAGATACTTACAGATTCTGTCTACAGAATGAGTAAGGTCATGGTCAGAGATGCGATACTCGAGACAGACTTAATTCCATTTGAGATGACGGATTTCGATGTCATCCTAGGGATAGATTGGCTAAGCATGCATAGGGTTTTAGGAGATTGCTTCATGAAGAAGTGGAGTTTTGGAGACCTGGGGGGCCGTTGTTGAGGTTCCTAGGCGAGGGGTGAGTATTACCTCGCTATGTTGTATCGGTGATGAAAGCCAGAAGATTGATACGCCGAGAGCGCACGGCATACCTGGCTCATGTTATTGCCATCATGTGGAGGGGCCGAGGCTTGAGGAGGTCCCAGTGGTGTAAGAGTTTCCAAATGTATTTCCTGAGTAGTTACCTGGACTACCACCAATTCGGGAGTTTAATTTCTAGATTGACTTAGTTTCAAGGACTACTCCCATATCTATTCCGCCATACTGAATGGCGCCAGCTGAGTTTAGAGACGTCAAGGTCTAGTTGCGAGAGTTACTGGACAAGGGTTTAATCCGTCAAAGCACTTTGTCGTGGGGTATTCCGGTGTTATTCGTGAAGAAAAAGGACGGGACTCTATGATTGTGTGTGAACTATAGGCAGCTAAACAAAGTTTCCATCAAGAATCGGTATCCTCTGCCACGTATTGCTGATTTATTTGATTAGTTCCAGGGTGCGCGTGTTTTTCTCAAAGATCGATTTTCGATCTAAATATCATCAGTTGCGGATTAAGGCTGAGGAAGTGCCCAAGACCGCATCCCGCACCCGATATGGACATTACAAGCTCGTGGTCATGTCGTTTGGGCTGACCAACACACTAGTAGCCACAGACAGTGACCGAGGTGCGGAGTTTCCTTGGTTTTGCAGGGTGTTATCGGCGATTCGTAGAAGGATTCTCTCGGATCGCTGCTCCACTTTCCAGACTGATACGAAGGGCATCAAGTTCTTATGGGACGATCGTTGTGAGACGAGCTTTCAAGAGCTCAAACAAAGATTGAAGGCGGACGGCCAGTCAGAGAGGACCTTAGTGTTCTAACTCAGCACATAACTATTCTAGATCAACAGATCAGAAAGCTGCGAAGCAAAGAAGTTTCATTGGTCAGAGTTTTGTGGAGGAGTGATCAGGTCAAGGAAGAGACCTGGGAGCCCGAGGAGACTATTAGGAGACAATACCCCCACTTGTTCAGTGTATTGCTTTCTTTTAGTTTCGTGAACGAAACTTATTTTTAAAGGGTTAGAAAATGTAACACCGATACTACGGTATTCGTAGAAAAGTACCATTTTTGAAATATATATATATATATATATAACGAGAAAAATTTTGATTTTTTTTATTTTGGGATATTTAAATTAAATTTTTTGTATATTTTAATTTACCAATTCGGCAAATTGAAATAAACCTCATTTTTATAAAATTCGCAATTCCAATAAAATATGGGTGTGGAAATATATATGCATAAATGTATATATGGTTATTCATTTAGTTAAAAAAAAAAAGAAAATGGAAACGCAGCATTTTGGGGCAAAACGCTGCGTCCCCAAATTGATTTGGGGATTAGGGTTGGAAACCCTAATCCCTCTCTCTCTCTCTCTCTCTCTCTCTCCTCCCCGACCCTTCATTTCTCCCCCCACCGCGGCGCCGCGAGCTCCGCCTTCAACAGCCATTTTCTCCCTCTCGCAATTTCTCATGATCTCTCTCCCTTCCGCCATCGCCGCCACTCCCCATAGCTGCTCTTTCCTCCTATGAGCACCGCCTTCCGCCACAGCACGCGACGACCGTCTCCTCCTGTGAGTCTCCGCGAGCGCAACCTAGCACTTGCAGGCGATCAAGCCACAATGCATCTTTCCGCCAGCACTCTACAGCGCAAGCGAGAGCCAGGCCGCGAGTGCGCGAGCGCGCACTAGCATAGTGCACGAAAGCACGAGAGCACACCAGCGCACGAGCGTGTACCAGCCCGTAAGCCACTACGACCCGCGAGCTACTGTCGACCTATAGGCCCATCAGCCTGCAGGCCCATCAGCCGCAAGCCCGCCAGCCCGCAGGCCCGCTAGCCCGCTGGTCTGCAGACCAGCGAGCCCACTAGCTGAAACCCACTGGCCCACTGGCCCGCTGACCCATGAACCCATGAGTCCGCTGTAGCCCGCGACAGCGCGCGACGGCCCATGAGCCCGTAATAGCCCACGAACCTCCACGCAGGTAACTGACTTAGGGTTTTGCTTCCGATCTAAATGTTTGAACCTAACTAATAAACCCTGTCTTGATAGGTAGCATTTCAGATCTTCGAGTGATCGAGGAGACATTCGGACAAAGGTCTTCAATCTGAGAAAAACCCTAGATGAGTGATTTCGGACGCATTTGATTTAGTTATCGAATTTAGGATAAATTTAAGATAAGAAGTCTCGTATATACTAGAATGTACACTACATTCTAAATGAATGCATTTTCGGACATTATATGCGGCTCATTAGGTTAAGTGTAGGAATTTATATGAAATGGGACTGTTCAGAATGATAGAATCAAATTAAGTTGATTTGAATAGTTTCCCTTGGAGTTTAAATTGACATATGCATGAAAATAATTAGAAATTGGGTTTTGAGTGCAAGGGTTGATGCAGTCTTTCTCATTATAAATTATTCTGCTTATAGGCAATTTAAATACGATTTTCGTATTATGAAAATAGACTCATATATTTTGAAAATGACATATGCCTTGAAACATTTGGATAGGAATCGAAAAGTGGATGATTTTTCAAAAATTTTCCATCTTATAGGAAAATTCTTTATTTTCAAGCTTATTTCCAACCTTGAGTGGTTTTAGGGTTGAATTTGACTTGGATTAAAAGTATGTTAATTGTTTCTAACTGAATTGCAACTGAGAACATTAGAATGTATTCATAAATTGAAGAGTTAAGATTTATACAAAGTTAGGAAAAATAGATAAATCCTATAATACTTGAAATTTGATATTAAATTGTGATGATCTGATTATGTTGATCTTTTTGGAGATTCGAGAAATCAGATTGGATTTGTTTTGAAAATAGGGTATGACCACCCTCCCTAAAACAGTGAGGATTTTGACATTTTCTATTGATTGACAAATCATGTTTTACCGATTTTCAAACGATATGATTTCTATACGTGTGAAAACTAAATTTTTGGATTTTGATAGACATATTTTTGTGACCATTGGAGTATTCGAACAGTTGATTTTATAGATTATGTATCCATGAGTTTGATAACTGATATTATGCCACATTTTTGACATATTGACATGTTTTAATGATTCTACTGTATTGGCACGTAGTTTTAAATGGATTTACATATACTATTTGGGCTATACGCCCGGCCGAAATTATGTTACGATGCATGGGGCTATATGCCCGACTGACATGATGATATGATACATGGGGCTACGTGCCCAGCCGACTTGGTGATATTGTGATATGCTTCCTATAACATTCCGTAGTTACGAAGGACATTTGGTAGAGGCACGCTTTGTGTCCGGATACTCTTCGGCTAGAGGTATCCACCAGATCGTCATGTGTATGGATGTCCCAGGTTGACCCTCATCGGGGAGAACGTGAGTTTACCTCTATCTAGCACTGGACGGAACACCATACACAGCCGACTATATATATGTATTATTATTATTATTTACAGGCTAGTTGGAATAGTCTATGGCAAATATTAGGGTAGAGAGTCATTATTTGATATTTGCATAGTGAAAACCCCCAATGCGTCCGTCTTTGGTCTACGTAGACCATTGCCGGGGTTGTTTGTTTGGCCGACTCTATATATGTGACTTGATACATGAATGTATGCATATGTTATTTTCTGATGTATGTCTTGAGATATGTTTTATTATGAAACAGTACGTTATTTTCGCACACTCGATATTTTGTTACATGTTTTGACACTCCAAATTCACCCTTGATATTGATAACATGATCGATCCCCTTACTTGCTAAGTATCCTCCCATAGATACTCACCCCTCACATTCTCCCCACAGGATTAGTCTTGGACTGAAGAAGAATTATTGTGTTGCGACGTGGAATTGATAGTACCGGACTTGAGTATGAATGTTACCATATCTTCCGCTACGATTATTGGAGATTTTAGTTTGATAGATGTACTCATTTATTTATTTTTGGTATAATTGTATAATTTATGTATATTTATTTGTGAAACTCTCATAGTTTATTTGCATTGAAACTATTGTACGTATTTGCATGTCATTTGGGAAAATTATTATATATTATGTAAAATTTTAGGTCCACTCGGTGTGGTGGCTGCTCATGCTCTAGTTGGGCATGACAGTAGAGGTCTGTGGCTAGATCTGCTAGAAATTTTTATAACCTTGCGTTGTTCTGGATGTTGGCTGTGGCATTGGTTGATTTTGGAGAGGCCGGGATGACTATTTATTTATTTTACAGGATGAATGTTGATATACAGGTCAAATTGTATTTGGGAGACCTCCGAAATATGGGGAGATTCTATCCAATTTTCTGTAAAAATGTAGCCGGCATCCAAAGCAACGGGCGACTATTCATGATCCCAGTTCGGGGCGTGACAATTAAGGTGTATTGAAATGGTCAAATGTTAACTTATGCTTCTTTCGTTATATAAATTGTTAATTTGATTTGATAGATATTCATGCCATCTATCTATTTGATTCTCTATATTGCTTATATAAGATTTAAAAAACACTCAAGTGTTTTAGACATGTGGAAAACAAATAGATATGACCCAATTATGTAAAATCATCAATAAACGTAATGACATACAAAACTCCGTGTCTTCGTTTTATATTTGTTAGACCATAAATGTCCGAATGGATTAATAGTAATAGAAATTTACCTCAAATGGTCTTTCCAAATTGTTTGTCATCATTGTGCAAGCATGACAATATTTAACTTAATAGTTAAATATTCGTCCATCGCTTGTAACACCATGAAATCATTTACAAATTGTTCAGAACCAATACATGTATTCAAATGCAAATTCACCCAGACTCTCTGAAAATTCAAAAAACATAGTTTAAAAGAACAAGCACAGATATTAAATTTTGCTATAGAGAATATCATGCAGAATGAGAGTTCGGTCACTTTGTAACTTTATTTTTACAAGTGTCAACTTCTTTAATCTCTATTCTTGCATTGTTCTCCATATAAAACCATCTCCTACTATAAAGTACTCGACAAAAATTCACAAATGTATCTCAACTGTTCTTATATTATAAGTTGTTTTTTTATAATCCGTATCTAGTCTCCTTTCCCTTCTTTCTTTTGTTCCAGTTCCTCTCACTCTTAGAGTTCAAAACTCTTTTGGAACTAGATTTTATAACAAAAATATCAATTGCAGATCTTGCAGTACTAAACCGCTCATCCTTAAGGTCAGCATGGAAAGCAACATTTGAAAAAATCTTCATACTATCATTGTGAATCAAACTGACTTTTAGGTGCTCCCACTTGACAGGAAGGGATTAAATCAAGATTTGAAATTTTTATTTATTGGAGTAGATATGACCAGCTGACTACTACTCTCTAATCATATTAGCCATGACCCTTAACTACTATTTGATACTATGGCTACCTCACTTTTATTCGATATCAAACTTTATGGTCATTCATCTAACACAAGTCACACTGATACTTCCATATTTCTCCTTGAGGTAGACTTAATTATCATGAGTAGTCACATATTACTGATAATTGGGTATCATGTTATCAATCACAAAGTTAACCAGGATCACTCGAATAGTGGAATCTATCATTTTCCACAGCTAGCAAGCATCTTGTCCTCTCCTTTGTAGAGTAGCATGACCCATACCAAGATCCTATATGACATGCTCGATAGTGTCTAAGGTATCTTGTTTTTTCAACACATATCATATTTTATGATGTCATATCTAATGATTGTCGTAATTCAATTTATTATCTTTATTCAATTCCGTAATAATAGAGGTTTGGGTTTTCTAAGAGGGTGGACACTAATATTACTTATATCATACACATAAATTTATAATTCAAAATTAATATTCATGATAGGTTAACATTAGGTATAGAATCATAAATTTACTATATTTACAATCTTCATCTATGGTCCGAATACATCTCCATCATAAATTTAATTTAAAGTTATACAATTCAATAGATTTTATGTGAAAATTATTCAAAATTTTCAAACCGAAAACCTCTTACTTAAATACACAAAATATTTAAATAATATTACGATTTTAGATAAGAATTATTTAGATTCTACCAATCAAAATTTTTTATTTAAATATACAAAATATTTAAATAATGTTTCAATTGTGGATGAGAATTACTCAAATTCTACCAATCCAAAATTTTATTCTAAAGATCCTAGCTTTCTTTTAAATGCATGATCATATGAAAAACAACAAATATTTCCGATCATATTTTCAATAGAAATTTTATATTAAAAAAGCTTAAAAAGTTTATGGTATATGATTATGTTTCAAATTAACAATTCTAGTGTGCAAAAGAAAACATGCAAATTCATTATTTCAATTCAAAAAATATCCATTTGAGTAATCATATTCACCATCCTCTTGGATTGTGTATCTCTAGAAAGAAAATCTCCTTATAGTACGTAGGTTAGTATTATTTATACTATGAGATAGTTTTTTCTTCATTTGAATTTTTAGATTCTTAATCCTCCACATTTCTATTAATAGGGGTGTCATACTCTTTCTCTCATCATTCATCTCATTAACTATGCTAATCCAATATTTTTTTTTGTCTCCTATACTTAGTCCATAACTGAGTATTCGGAGTTTTGCTCTGACTAATCTCGGCCGAGTTACTCTTGAGTCCCAATCGGGAGAAATCTCTCCTAATATCATTTTTGCCACTACCAAAACTCAAATCCCAATTTTAGTGTAAGATACTAATATTTTTCTTACTAAACCAATGAAGCGTTGGTATACTAATCCAATAATGAGTTAGAGAATTTGTTAAAATATCACTACAAAAAAAGTGACCTTTACCGGCATCTCCAACGGCCAGAAATTCTGCTGGCTGTGCCAGCGCTACTAAAAGGCTGTGCCAGCGGCCATGTGGCCACTGGCATAGGTTGGGAGTTTGCCAGCAGACTTGTGACCGTTGGCATAGGTCAACTGTCAGCATAGACTTCTGCAGCATTGGCTTAATCGTATTATGTACCTGAATAGTATTACAAATTCGTGCAACACTTTAAAACCAATCTTAAATTTTTACTCATTTACACACTCGGATATTTTAGCAAATTGTAAAATTTTCATCATTGAAATTAAAAGAGATAGTCTATACAAATTCATTACAAATTTTTGCAATATTGTAAAATCAATCACATACTTCTACTTATTTATACAAATTCCAAACTAAGTGAAAACTGAAAAGTGCCGACATGAATAACATAAAGGAGCCAAAATCTAAAAGTATTTCTATAGTCACTCTAATTATACAAATATCACCTATATCAACCAAAGGTAGTAGATTTGTGTAAATCCTTAACTAATAGATGCTTCAAACTAATATGGAATCACCATCACAGAATGTTTGTGAAGAACCACTAAAAACCCCATCTTGCAAACTTTGAAGTTTATCCAAGAGTCCAAATCCACTCCTCCAGCCATGCATTTTGTTCTGTAACAAAATCCAAATCTTCAAACCATTCTAGAGATTGAAACCTGGCCAACAATGTGAAGATTCCAATAAATTTGAAAGATGAACTATAAAGGTATATTGATAGATCGAAAAAAAATATATTGCTCTTACCTTCGTTGGGGTTAAAGGAGCCTTCTTGTGATTGATGTGCACTATGAACAAATGAAACTTAATGATAATAATATCCTTAAAATGATATATCAGAGCTATATAAGTCTATAAATCATTACCTACAACAAGCAAAGAAGAAATGCAAAATCATAACTAATAGCACTAATAAGCTTGAGCTGAAATTAAGAACATGTGCAAACCTTGTTAGTTTGCCAAAGTCGATGAGCCCTCGCCATTGCCTGCAAATCAGCATGGGGATTCCAATCACTGTTGAAGAGAACATTATCACCAAATCACAATTATGTTCTGAGTAAAGATTAAAGAAAACAAAAATGAAAAGATAATTGTAACACTAGAACATGAAAAAAAAATGAACATAAAAGACAAATTACCACAAATCAACATACAAAACCAGATAGATAGCCTACAAAAGTAATGACTGGAGTTGAGCCATGAGGTGGTCAATTACAAACAATGTGCAGAATTAGAAAACAAAGAAGGTAGTTAGAAAGGGCTGATATATTGAATTTTCAAAGGACAGCTCTTAAAAATGTATTCAGGGCCTTCAAAGAAGCAGAAACTAGTGGATGATATCCCTGATTCAAGAGCTTTGATTTAAACCAGGAACTGGAGGATGGCGTGTTTAGGTGCATCCTAAACCAGCCAATAAAGAAAACATTCTAGCTCAACAAGCACCAAAGAAGTCGAAAAACAATAGGATTCAAAAGCACCTAATAGATCTCAAGGGTCCTTTCTCTCCTGGACCTTCCCTCAGTAATACCAATTTTCCTCTCCCAAGAGAACATTTCATCTCCCATGAGACATGATCAGTTAACCTTAAAATGTATCCTTCCGGTTCATACGAGAAATCAATGGTTTTCCTGATGGCATTACAAGGTCACGGAGGTTAACCTTAAGTATTGTTTACTGCCACTACAAACCAAAAGACCAGCTACACTCCTCTCCACACCCCCTCCCACGGCTCATTCCACACACACACACACACACACACACACAATATTATACAAAAGAGTAAAAAAGGTACGGTGAGCCATTAGGGCTTATACATATATAGAAAAAGAAAAGGATTTTGGATTTGGTTAGGAGAAAAGCAGAAGAATGTGTTAAAAAAGAGCACAAGACATCCTCCAATCAAGTAATACAAAGACCAAAAGTAAGATACCAACATCATCTTTAAAGTTCTAAACTCTATTTTTCTCTAGGAAAGAGTTACTCCTGAAATCTCAGATGGGTTAGGGCCAAAGAGCACCAGGAAGACTATCTTTTCCCACAACAGTTTAATTGGTAGGACTTGCTCTTTGAAGATGCAGGCATTCCACCCAAACTACAAACACCATAAAGTTGCCATCAAAGTACACCTCCAAAGTGTCTTAGCTTTCTTATAGGGCCGAAATCCATTAGAATGAATGAGCAGAAAATCATCATGGCCACCTGTAAGGTACCCATCTCCCTAAAGACGTCAGATAGACTAACCCAGAGATGCCACGCAACTGAAAAATAAAGAGAAGATACCATGTCAGATTGTGAATGTATAGTTTCCAACGGATCCCAATTTCTAAGAACTTCAACATATATATATTTGCTAAGGTTTCTCTCATTCATTGACTTTTCCTCCTCGGAGCCAGTAAATTTATCATAGGAAAACCACTCCTGAATAATTTTCACAGCAAATTTCTGCTTGTCTGACAAGAAAAACTGTACAATTTATGTAAGCCAAACTCATGAAACATTTCCTTTTCATGCAAGACCATAAAAGGAGAAAGTCCAAAGATATAAAGTTGAATTCAAATGGAGAATAAAAGTCAATTTCAAATTCCCCCCGGGGGGGGGGGGAACAAGTTACAAATACCAACCAAACACATACAAATACCTACCATACAAATTTGAATGCAAACATAAGTTCAGGAGATTCATGTCAATTTTATTCAAAACAAAAAACATTGACTGCAACTATTTTGAAAAATCAATTAAACAACAACTTCTTTAAAGAGGTCATTTTCAGACAGAAAAGTTTGACTTATTAGCCACAATTCAAGCAATGATTAGTTCTATAAAAATTTATTTAAAAAGAAATCTACCTATTAACAAGACACAAGATACACAACAGAAGGCAACAAGTTCATGACAACTCGGGCCTGAGCAAATCCAAAAGTTTAAAGGACTGATATCTTAACATACAATTAGAGGACATTCAAACCAAGTCAAAACAGAGCAAGAAAGAAAAATGAAAAAGGAATTGGAAAATTGAAAACCCTAGATTCAATTCCTTCTTCATCAAATCCAGAACTTCAACCAAATTATAATGCAAGAACAAAAAAAAAAAAAAAGAAACATAATCAGAACAGATAGAAACCCTAGTTGAACTCCGAAAATTTTAAACCCTAAATCGTAACAAATCTAAGCTTCGCAAAATGCAAAGAAAGGGAAAACTCACCGAAAGAGAAATGATGAAGATCCAAAGGAGTGCAAGCCAAACCTCCTCTCGCTATGCCTGAAGCAGAGAGAGATAATGTACCAGAGACAGAGGGAGAAGAACTGAACAAGGGTCAAGATGGCGATGAGTGGAAAACAGGACAGAGGAAGAGAAGACTACGTTGGGAAAAAAATCACGTGCGGGTGATAATTCTTTAAACATGATATTATAAATTTCGAACTAAATTAATGATAATCAAATTAATTAGAGTATAATTTTAGATAAAAGAAAAGAAAAAAGAAAAGAAAAGAGATTAGTAGAGAAGACAGAGGAGAGGGAGAGAGAACACGATTGAGTTTTGAGATGACCCACCGCTGAGACCTACTTTATGTCCTTTTACTAACTTTTTTTTTTCATTACTAAAGAACTGCCAATATCAGTAGTTTTGCCGGTCATTGGTAAAAGCGACCGCTGCCGAATGTAATTTTTGTTGTAGTGTATATACATCATCCGCCTAAAAAAATGACATAATTTAATAAGTTTAAGATGAGAAAATATGAGATGAGTTTATCAATATTTGATCCAATTTTAACATATGCACTAAACTTCTTAATATTCTAACTCTATTTAGAAAAACTCCAATATTTCATTTAAACACTATCATTACTCTTAAAAATAAAAACAATATTAGATCAGATATCAAGTCAACTATAATATTATAATAAATTTCAAAATATTTATTTTAAAATATTTGATCAAATTTAATACAATTTTATACTAGAAAAATTAATTTTCAAACATAAATAATAAACAAAAATTCAAATAAATAATGGATATGAAAAACAAATTTTCACCTAGATAGTCAAAATTAAGAAAATAATTTTCTAAATTCATTTAAAAATTTTCAGAATTTTTTTAGTACTAAAAATAATTTTTTTGTAATTTTAAACAATTTCTAAAATTAAAAATCAATAAAATTATTTTTTCAACTGTGAAAAATAAATAAAAATTATAGAAAATTTCAGAGAGAAAAAAAATTATTCCGGTGAAAATTTTAGCCAAAACGAGGGTTGCACATGCCCCAACATGCCGCTCAAATGAGCTGTCCAAAAAAAAAGACACGCGCTCACTCTCCTTGGGCGGCACTTGCATGTCACGAACTACCTTATTTTGCGGTGGACTGTAACACCAAAAAAAGAAAAAAAAAAAAAAAAAAAAAAAAGAAAACACAGCGGAGTGCTACGTTTTGAGCCGAAACGCAGCACCCGTTGCATTTGGGAAATTATGGATTTAAAACGCTAATTTCCCCTTCTCTCTCTCTCTTTCTCTTTCCCTCTCCCCGACTCTTCACCTTCCGCGGCTGCCGCCCTCCTCCGTGACGGTTTCGCGCTCTCCGCCGTGACCTACCGCCACCACCGCCACCGCCACCACCACCATCACCATCTTCTTCTTCTTCTTCTCCCCTTCTCTCTCCCTCTTTCTCTCTCTCTTTCTGCCTCTCTTCTCACTTCTCCCGATCTCCCAGCCGCCGCGTCTCTCCCTCTCCCGTTGCCAACCTCCGCCAAGCGTGATCGCCGTGCCACCGCGAGTGCACCAGCGCGCGCAACAGCGGCAGCGTGCGCGACAGTGCCAGAGCCCGCGACAGCGCAAAGCACTGTGCGAGCGCTCGCACGCCCCTGCGCGAGCCCTAGGGCGCCCTTACGCGCCTATGCACGAGCCCCTGCGCACCTCTGTACGCTCCTACGCGAGCGTCAGCGCGCCCCAGCACGGGCTCCCCTGTGCTAGCGCGCACTCCAATGCGCGATCCACTGCTCGAGCGTGCCTTAGCACAAGCGTGAGCGCTCCAACGCGCGACCCACTGCGCGAGCGCTTGATCCAGCTCGCGAGCGCGCAATCCAACTCGCGAGCGCAATCGCTAGCCACTGTGCGCTTGCCCACAAGCCACCAGCGGTAAGCCCATAGGCCCGCGGCCTAGTCCAGCTCGCGGCCTACTGTCAACCCGCAGGCCCTCCAGGCCAGCCAGACCCATCAGGCCCGCAGGCCCACCAAGCCCGCCAGCCTATCAGCTCGCCAGCCCGCGGCCCACGAGCCCGCGACGGCCCGTGAGCCTCTGCGAAGGTAAATGACTCAAAGTTTGATTTTCGCACTAGGGTTTCGAATTTCTTTAGTAATTGGACTTAAATTGTTCACAATTATTTCAAATTTGGAAACATTCAGGTTTTAGACCCAAACCGACAGGCAAACGAAAGCTAGATCCGAGATCTGAGAAACCCTAGGTGAGAGAAAGGAAATTTCTTTAACTCTTGAATAAATTTTGTCAAATTAGGTAGTTTTGGTTGGAAAGAAAAATTGAAAATCCATAACTAACCCCTTATTTAATATCGAATCGTGATGATTTGATTAGGCTGGCTGTTTTGGTGATTCAATTGAGGGGGCATTACTCTACGTATTGTGGTTTTATTAGGGAGTGCGCTATCCTCCCCAAAACGGTGAGTATGATTTATTTCAATACTTTTATTTAATATGTAAACCCTGTTCTACAACATTTTGATAATGAGCATGATTTGTCGTATGTTTGAAATGTTTTGACTGATTTTAAAATTGATTTTGGTGTATCGATGGAGTGTCAAAAAAAAAACTGTGTTGAATTATGAAATTATGCATCCATGTGGTTGAAATGTATAATGTGTCATTTTATACTCTATGTTGCATTGGTTTATAAACCTGACTTCGGCATATTTTGATATGATATTGATTTTGGCCTTGAGGGTTTTGATATGTATTGTTCCGTAGTTACGAAGGATACCGTGAGAGATGTTTGGGTGGCGTCCGGATATGCCTAGGCCTGGGGTATCCCACGAGTTGTCGTGATTTGATTATCGACACGGTACTAGTCAGGTTGAATCTGAAAGGGGGAGGATTTGGATTTGGATTTGGATATCCTCTCCAAGTCTAGCATCTGGACGAGGTTCGTCGCCAACGCCGAGGTAGAGAGCACTTTAAATAAATTTGCATATAACACCCCCGGTGCGCCTGTCATAGGTCGCGGTAGACCTCTGCCAGGACATTTTCGGCTGGCAGCTTTATGATTTTAATGACAGTGCTTTGGATGCATATTTGACTTGATAATGCGTGCAAATGACATATTGTTGAAATGAAAAGCATGATAATTTGAAATATGATTTGTATACTTGTGTTTTGACATTCCAGTTTCACACTCCATATTTGACGATTGCATTGACCCACTCACTCACTGAGTATTTTTCCCCGAGTACTCACCCCTTATTTCCCTTCTTGTTTCAGAGATAGTATTTGGCAAGGAGCGTTGCTTTTAGGACGCTCAGTATCATTGGGAGATTGATCTGGATCTGAGGAGTTATTGTATATTTCCGCTGTAATTTCATGAGTTAGCAATTGTATTGGTGATGTATATGTATTATGAGTTCGATAGACGACCATTGTAAAATTCTGGGATGACTGTATAAATATGGACATGTCATTGCATAACATTGCATTGAGGAATTTTTGGTTCATTGCGTAAATACTTGGAAATGTGTCATGTCTTAGAAGTGTACTTTAGGATCGCTTGGTACCTCCTCTAAATCACAGGAGGGGCGACTGGCGGCTGTCCATACCTTTGATGAGGGCATGGCAGTAGAGATCTGTGGTTAGGACTGTGGAAATTCGTTGTTATAGTTTGCGTTGTTCTAGATATTGGTTGTGGGATTGGTTGATTTTGGAAAGACCTGGATGGCTATTTATTTATTTTATAGGATAAATATTGATATACATGTGAAATTGTACATGGGAGATCTCCGATTTATGGGGAGTTTCTACCCGATTTTTTGTAAAAATACAGTCGGCATCCAGGGCAACGGGCGGCTGTTCACGATCCCAGTTCGGGGCATGACATGGACAGTTCCGAAATTTTGGTTACCCCTTATTTTCAATACTTTTGAATTCAACAGTGATCTCAGTTTTCACATCAGACATCTTTAGCATTGAAAGTCGACCTCATGTGCTATGGCTAAGAGTGTGGTTAGCTCTGCGCACTATTTATCATCTTCTATATTTTCTAGTTTTTGACTCAAATTTTGAATGGTCATATCTCTCTCAATTTTTCACCATTTTTTGTGATGTTTATATGGTTAAAAAATATTTTTCGAGAGAAATCTAATCATATAAATTTCATATCACGAAATATATAGTATGTTAAAAGTTACGAGTACATTAAGTTTCGGCTAAGTTTTGAAATATCACATAATGTACTTATCAGATGCATGCCAAATTTTATAATTTTAATCCTCATGTTATGGGCATGCTATTGTACAAAATTGAGAGCATTCCATAAAGCCAATTTCAAGTTTCCATCAATAAATATTGAAGAATTATTGTAAGCATTTTTCATTTTCAATACCTAACAAAGAGGCAGAAAATACCCTAAATAGCTCTAACACCAATGAAGATTTTAAACAAACCAACAAATAATTTTTCACACGCAAAAATTCCTGGATTTAAATGAATTAGAATCACTTATCTTTTTTGACGATTAGGTATTCTAGATCGAGAAGATTTTACAAGATTAGATCACTTTCTATTATTTACAATCCAAATGCTATGGTGAAGAATAGTGATCAAGAAATTTAAACCCTTTCTTTTCTCTATTTTCAAGTATTAGAATAATTTTTCTCTCTCTCTACCATAAAAAATGGCTTCTCTCTTTTTTTTGTTTTTAATTCACGTCACTTCCTCCACCCATATGATGAAATGCCTTTCTTTGGAAGATTAGAGATAGGGGAGTTGGGAGGTTGAGGGGTAGCTACCAAAAACTAGCCCCATCCTTTTCTTTTAAATTCAAATTAAAAAAAAAAAAGAGATTGGGTCGCATCTACTCTCATGGGCGGACCCACCCCATTTTCCAATGATCTTCAAAAAGTAAGTAGGTATAGATCTTCAAAAAGTAAGTAGGTAGAGAAAAATGATAGAGAAGTAAACTATTTGAGAGATTATTTGAATAACCTCTTTAATGTTGAGAATGTAATAAATATCAATGATATTACGATATCTCGCAAGATTCTTCTCACAAAGTAAGGGTGACTTTAAAGAAAATAAGAATAATAAAGTCATAAGAGCTAATAATATCCCTATTGAGGTGTGAAAGTGTTAGAAATGTTGATGGACCTTTTTTATAAAATTCAACAAACTAAGAAAATGCTCCAACATAGTGAGAGAGCATAGTTATACCTCTATATAAGAATAAATGAGACGTACTAAATTATTCCAATCACAAGAAAATTAAATTTATTAGTTATGCTATAAAATTGTAAAAAAGAGTGATGAAATATAAATTGAGATTAGAAGTAAATATATTTCAAAATCAATTTGGATTCATATTAAGACGATCCACTAACAAAATCATTCATTTATTCAGACATTTGATAGAAATGTTTAGAATACAGAAAAAAAATTACATATAGCATTTATTGATTTAGAAAAATATATGATAGGTTCCCAAAGACATACTGTGGTGGGTATTGATGGAGAAAAGAATATTCTTGAAATACATTGATCTTATCAAAGATATATACGAGAGAGTTATTACCAATATAAGAATTTGCGATAGTTTAAATGATAACCTCAAAATTAATATTAGATTTCATTAAAATTTTGTATTAAATCTCATTCTTTTTGCAATAATGATGGATTAAATAACAAATAGTATCTAAGATAAAATATCATGATATATGTTTTTTTCAAATAATATAATACTGGTCGATAAAATTAAAAAGAGTATTAGTATTAAATTGGAGTTATAGAGAGACACATTAAAATCTCGAGAGTTTAAATTGAGTTGATCAAAAAATGATAATATAAGATATATGTTTGGTAGTAATAATTAGAATAATAAAGTGTTGAATAAAATAGGTTTTGATGATAAGTAGAAGTAATAAAGGTTGATTTTAGGTAATTAATTTAAAATTAGAATCAAATTAGAATAATTGCTAATATTGATTCTAAATGACCAAGTCGCCTCACTCATATGTAGAAGATGACCTATGAGCATGACTGATAGAAATTTGGCTAAGTAAAAATTAACAAGGCGACCTGAGATTTGACATAAGGCGACCTGAGGAAATCAAGTCACAGAAGTCTAAGTCTACAGAGCACCTAAGGTAACCTGACAATTAGCATGAGACGACCTAAGGAAGTCAAGCCTCAGAAGACAATGTTTGTACAAAACATAAGACAACATGACTATTGGCATAAGACGATCTGAGAGAATCACCTCTCGAAGTCTAAGTTTACAAAACACATAAGGCGACCTAACTATTGACATGAGACGACCTGAACATATGAAATCAAATCACAAGTCACCTCGGTATGTTTAGCAAGACGACCTGGCAAAGTCTGAACTTTAGGCAAGAAGACTCAAGCTTACCTAAGACGACCTAATTAGAGATTTTATACACATGAGTCGTCTTGCCCAATGTAAGTCACCTTGATAGTTGAGAGTCAATGATAAGACGACTCACTATTTCTATAAGAAGGTTTATGTCTTGACAATGCCATTCATGGTAGAAACAAGTTCCCTTACCTCTCACATTTAAAATCTTGATAAATAGACTTGTACAGTTGTCAAGCCAACTCAAGACTAAACAAGTCCTCTTACAATCATGATAAGGCGACTTGACTAAAGGACAGGACGACCCATAGTTTATCAAGCCTACTTGTAGTTTTTACAAGTCTCCCTGTCTTTCACATTCGAAATTTTAACAAGTAGACTTATACACCTATCAAGCGACGCATGAATTCAAATTGCAAAGACAAGTCTGCTCATAGTCTCGATAGATCGACCTACTGTATCTAACATTCATTTGTTCAGAAAAGTTTGTACGAATTTATTGTACTGTTCACGTATCTCACGAAACTCTGAAATACATTCAATGGTGTCCAATGGCTACACACTGTTCCTCGAATATAAAATCAATTGAAGAACATAGAAGAGAGTGTGTAGAGAGAGAAAATTGCTTGAACAACACTCTGAATATTGTTCACAGATTTTATTCTTTATCAGTACTATAACAAGTATTCTAAAGATCAACATCTTCATTTTGTCTTTTACTTTCTCTCTACTTGTTGTATAAAATCAGAATTACGACATTCTGAATTTGTGCGAAAGAAATAAAGGGAGGTATCAGATTAAGGTTTTTGATTGATCCGATGAAAAATCAAATTGAAGTATTAGGAAAAATACTTGTATGGTTCACTAATATCACTGAAAGGTAGTTTATAATTCTTGAATAGAATAGTGGATTTAAAATCCAGATAAAGCTTAGAAGTGGACGTATACCAAGAACGTGGAACCACTATAAATTGTGTGTGTCAATTTCTATTTGCTTTTTCTTTGTTTATTTGTGTAAATCAAGTTTTAAATCCCTGTAATTAATCAAAATCTGTAAATAACCTATTCACCCCCTTTAGATTATTATATTTAATGTCAACATAAAGAAATAATTAAATTAAAAAACAAAGCGTACCAAAAAATGAACATTTTAGATATTTGGAGGTGCACAATTTAAAGTAATGGCAATGTAGATAAGAATATAAATCATAGGATTGAAACCGGTTAGATGAAATAGAGAAATATACTTGAAATTTTTTACGATCGTACGATATCTGTATAGTTGAAAGAAAAATTTTATAAAATCACAGTAAAACTTCACTACAAAAAAAAACCATTTACTTGCGGCCCCCTTTACATGCAGGTGAGACAACCGCTAGTATTGACATTTTTTACCGGTGGCTAGCTCAACCACCGGTATAAGTCATATTAAACCTAAAAATCATGCTCTCTCCCTCTCCTCTCTCTTCACTACCCTATTCTCTCGTCATCTCACCCTCTCCCTGTCTCTCAAGTTCATTTCCATACAAATTGAAGAAGGATGACTCATCTCCATATAAATTGACGAAGGCTTGTTCTTTCTTCGGCTCATCTCTCAAGTTCGTCTTCTCTCCCTCTCTCTTCTTTTCTCCACTTGATTGCCGTCTTCACCTCCATTCAATTCTTCTCCTTCTGTCTAATGTGCATTATCTCTCTTTGCTTCAAATAGAGCAAGTGAAGCAGCTTACGGCTCGCATTCCTTGCAATCTTCATCGTCTACCCCAAATTCTCCTTCGGTGAGTTTTGTCTCACTTTCATTTTATGAAATTTAGATTGGTTAGATTTAGGGTTTAAAATTTTCATAGTTTAATTAGGGTTTCTTTATTTCTATGTTCTGATTATGTTTCTGTTTTCATTTTTGAAAAATTAAGGTTTGTTCTTTGATTGTGTTCTGTTGCATCTTCTTTCTCTCTCATGTCCGTGACTGTAGTTGATCTCTCCTTTTATTGAATTGTTAAATTTGTACTGCATGAAAAATTGAATAGAGATTGTTTGAGAAAATGCAGTGAGCCATCATCACTCTATAAAAGCTCTATGACTTCTAGGACAATTATTGTAAAACCCAGAATAACAAAAAAAAAAGGGCAATATTTAAAATTAGGGCTTAAAGCCCTAATTCATCTTCCATTTCCTCTCTCTCTTCTCTCTCTCTCCCTCTCTCTCTTCTCTCTCTCTCTCTCTCTCTCTCTCTCCCCGCCGCCGTGTCTCTTCCCCTCCCATTGCCGCCGCCAGCACTGCCGGTCACCACCATCACCGCCGCACCTAGCCGCCGCAGCTCCTCCCTTCCGCGAGTGAGCCGCTACAGCTCCTCCCTGCACGAGCTGCCCGGTGCGAATGCGCGAGCTAGCCCACGATCTCCCTCGCACGAGCACGCGACCCTTCCTGCACGAGCGCGCCTCACCCTGCACGCCACTGCACGCTCCTGCACGAGCGCCAGCGACCCCAGTGTGACCCCAGCGCGAGCAGAGCGCGCTCCAACGCCCGAGCCAGCGCCCGAGCGCGCTCCAGCGCCCGAGCCAGCGCCCGAGCGTGCTCCAGCGTGCGATCCTACTCGCAAGGCCCAGCAGGCCCGCAGACCCAGCAGGCCGCAGGCCCACCAGGCCACAGGTCCACCAGGCCATAGGCCCACCAGGCTGCAGGCCCACCAGGCCCGCAGACCCAGCAGCCCGCAGGCCCACCAGGCCACAGACCCAGCAGGCCGCAGACCCATCAGGCCCGCAGGCCCACTAGGCCCGCCAACCCATCAGCCCGCGGCCCGCGGCCCGCGACGGCCCGTGACAGTCCGTGAGCCTCTGCGAAGGTAAATGACTCTAAGTTTCGATTTTCGCACTTGGATTTCGAAATTCTTTAGTAATTGGACTTAAATTGTTCGCAATTGTTTCAAATTTGGAAACATTCAGGTTTTAGACCAAACCAACGGGCGAACGAAAGCTAGATCCGAGATCCGAGAAACCCTAGGTGAGAGAAATGAAATCTCTTCAACCTTTGGATAAACTTAGTCAAATTAGGTAGTATTAGTTGGTTTTAAATACGAATTTAGATTGATTTTTTATTTTGTTATTTACTTATAAATAGAATGAAATTGATGACATTTAAATATGTTTATAAATTGAGGAATTTAGGGTTTGTAAGAAATTAAGGAAAATGATAAACCCTGACAGTAGTCGAAATCTGATGAAAATCGTGATGATTGATTAGGTTGGCTATTTTGGTGATTCGATTGAGGGGAGCATTGCTTTACGTATTGTGCTTTTATTGGGGAGTGCGCTATCCTCCTCAAAAATAGTGAGAGAGATTTATTTTAATACTTTTGTTTAATATGTAAACTCTGTTTTACAATATTTTGATGAATGAGTATGATTTGTCGTATACTTGAAATGTTTTGACTGTTTTTTTAAATTGATTTTTGTGAACCGATGGAGTGTCAAAAAACTATGTTGAATTATGAAATTATGCATCCATGTGGTTGAAATGTATAATGTGCCATTTTATGCTAAATGTTGCATTTGGTTTGTAAACCTGATTTCGGCACATTTTTATGCGATATTGATTTTAGCCTTGAGGGCTTTGGATTGTATTGTTCTATAGCTATGAAGGACACAGTGAGAGACGCTTTGGTGGCGTCCGGATATGCTTAGGCCTGGGGTATCCCACGAGTTGTCGTGATTTGATTATCGATACGGTACTAGCCAGGTTGAACTCGAAAGGGGGAGGATTTGGATTTGGATTTGGATATCCTCTCCAAGTCTAGCACCTGGATGAGGTTCGTCGCCAACGTCGAGGTAGAGAGTGTCACGCCCCGACCCACTCCCGAGCCAGGCACGCAACGAGCCCGCCGCGGCACCCAGATGCACGAGCACCACGTCCCGTACATCAAAGCACCGTAAGGCTGTCAACATTCACATAATCCAAGTTTCCAAATCACAGAGATCCCCAAGTGATAAAAATAATACATGTATGCCTCAATGTAAATTAAAATGAGTGAAAGTTAACCTTATACAGACCAGAAGAATTATAAATATAGTCATCCCAATTTAAACAAATACAATGGTCATCCTAACTTCCTCAAGATGAAACAATAACCTCAATATATAACGGAAGAGCGGGTAGTCATACCCCGGCCCAGTAGTCTCCAAAGAATATCCAATACAACAATGCGTACAAATCTCTCGGTCTGAGTCTACCCCTGTAGGAGGGAAATGTGAGGGGTGAGTACCATAGAGAGGGGGGGTTGGTACTCAGCAAGTCGGGGGGAATGACATGCTACAATTAATTTTTTTGGGTGAATTAGGAGTGCCAAAATTATGTCCCAATAAATCCATAGTATGCAAAAAAAATATTATGACATCTCAATAAATCATTCACAGCATACGTATCAAATCAAATATGCATCCAGTATGTATGTCCGTTATATCGTATAGAGCCAGCCGAAAATATCCCGGCAAGGGCCGACCATGGCCAAGGACGGGCAACGTTGGGGGTTTTCACAGTGCAAGTAATAAAATAAGGCTCTCTACCCCAACGTTGGCAACAGACTACTCCAACTAGCCTGTATATATATATCGTACACGTATCAAGGATCAAACGTGTATGGAAACCCGCCGGTGCTAGACCTACCAAGGTCCTCCCCGGAGTGGTTCAACCGACGACTGTCCATACAATATGTATGACGATCTGGCGGATACCCCCTGCAGAGGCGTATCCGGACACAACAGGTGCCTCTACCAAATGTCCTTCGTAGCTACGGAATGCCATAGGAAGCATATCATCATCATCACAGTATCCACAGGGGCATCCAGCCCAAATCACATATCTCAAGCCAAATCATCAAGCCTTATCATGTCAAAAGCATGTGCCAATATGCAATGGAAGCATAAAATCATGTGGATATATCAAAGTGTGGCACAATCATCAAGTATCAAAATCATGGATGCATATCGATATAAACAAGTTGGGACACTCCATATATCACAAAATATTTTTATAAATCCAGGAGAATAGGTCAATCATACCATTTTAAATCATGCTTTTGAAAGCTTTTTAAAACACGGTATCAATTAAAAGTAGATGTCAAGTCCCACTCACTGTTAGGGGAGGATAACGCACTCCCCAATATTTCCACAATGCGTAAATCAAGTGTCCCCTCCGTTCAACTCAAATAACTCTTAGGGAGACAAACAGTCCGCAGATTTTTAACCTGCGCAGTCATGGAAAACAGACTATAACTTTGGCTATACCAATCCAAATCAGATGATTCTTATCTCATTTTAAAGCTAAGGGATAGCACTATAACTTTCATTTTGCACACTTCCTCAGATTCAAATCACAGAATTCCCGGTAAGCCTCATTTTGTTACAGCCATATTTAAGTTTCAGATTCTGTCCAGTTTTCGTACAGAAGCTATAACTTTCATCCTACTCATCAAAGTCTAATGAAATTTTAACATGTTATAGCTAAGATGTAGATATACAACTTTCGTGTTTTGAGTTTTATCTAAATATGTCTGGAAGGGGTTGAACAAAATTCATGAACAGGACAGATACGTTTTAGTGAAACATACAGTTTCTGTCAACACAGTTTTAAGGAAAATTGTATAACTTTCAATTTCCTCATGCGAAATAGCTGAAATTGTTATATGTTATAGACAAGGCATATATCTATAACTTTCATGTTTTGTGTTTCTTCAAACTAAGACTGGAGAGGGGTCGTTTTTACTCACTACTGTCAAGGTTCGAAACAGGACGCTTCTATGTCGAGTTTCAGGAAAAGTGCCATAACTTTTGGCACAGGCATCAGAATTTAGTGATTCTTACCTCGTTGGAAAGATAAGACTTAGATCTACAATTCATATAACTATCACATTTTCAAATTCTGGCTCTAAGATGCCTTAAAACAGAGATGAATCACGGACAGAAATAACATTTAAAGTAAGACAGGATAAAATTTCTTACCTCACTTTCTTTGTCTTCCTCTCTTGCTTCTCTCCTTGTTCTCACGAATTTGGGAAGAATGAACAAGCATTCTAAGGCCTTCTTCTTTTATTATTGTTTTAATAAGTCACCACCCTTGGATCAAATCTCCAATTAATCTAAACCATAGGATCATTTTGACTATTGCATGTGTTTTGATTGGTTCTTTTTTTTTTGTGTGCATGTGTTCTCATTGGCCCACCTTGCCTTTCTCATCTCCATTTGGCCAACACTTGTCCTCCTCACTATAACACTTGTTCAACACAAGAATACACTTGTCACATTTCATTTAAGTTTTGTTAATTGCTAACAAGTCCTTTGACTTATAAAAATTCTAATTTGACCCCTAAAATTTTCATAATTTCATACTAGGCCCAAAATCTTATATTAGACCTAATTTAATTTATTTAATATGAAATTAAGGTTTTGAATCTCTTTGAGTCAAAATTGATCCAATTTGTATTTTACCGTCAAATATCATTTTTTTTTTGTGAAAATTCATGAACCTGTAGTAATAGAAACAACATATATGTATATATATATGAAATGGAATTCACTATAGAATACACCGAGGGTCGGTGTTACATTTTCCTAACCCCCTAAAAACAAGTTTCGTCCCCGAAACTAAAAGAAAACCATATAGGGAAAGGAAAATTACTCAGTAAATAGATGAGGGTACTGTCCCCTCATAGTCTCCTCGGACTCCCAAGTCTCCTCCTCGACTTGGTCATTACGCCACAAAATGCGTACTAACGGGACATCCTTGCTTCGCAGTCTACGGATCTGCTTGTCAAGGACTGCTACTGGTTGTACAGGTAAACTCAGGTCCTCCCGTAGCTCAACTGGTGGAGGTTCTAAAACATGAGAAGGGTCAGGCATATATCTCCTAAGCACCGAGACATGGAACACATCATGAATACGTGCCAACTCCTCTGGCAGGTCCAATCTGTATGCCACACTTCCGATCCTCTCAAGAATACGGAAGGGCCCAATATACCTGGGGCTCAGCTTGCCCCGCTGCCTAAAACGGATCACCCTTTTCCAGGGTGAGATCCTCAAGAATACCATGTCTCCCTCCTGAAACTCCAGTGGTCGCCGCCTACGGTCTGCATACGCCCTCTGTCGATCCTGGGCGGCTCTCATCCTCTGTCGGATGATCTTGACCTTCTCCCTCGTCTCCTCAACAAGCTCCACACTGCTGAGGTGCCTCTCACCGACCTCGTCCCAACATAAAGGTGTGCGGCATCGCCTCCCATACAATGCCTCGTATGGAGGCATCCCAATACTCGCCTGGTAGCTGTTATTATATGCAAACTCTACAAGTGGTAAATGCCGATCCCAGCTACCATGAAAATCAATAACACAAGCCCGAAGCATATCCTCAAGTGTCTGAATCGTGCGCTCTGACTGGCCATCTGTCTGAGGATGATAGGCTGTGCTAAAGTTCAGTCTAGTACCCAATGCCTCTTGCAAACTGGGCCAGAACCTAGACGTGAATCTGGGGTCCCTGTCTGAAACAATCGACACAGGCACCCCGTGAAGTCGTACTATGGTGTCCATATAGAGACGTGCCAGTACCTCCAAAGAGTAGTTACCACGGATGGGGATAAAGTGTGCAGATTTGGTGAGTCGATCGACAATCACCCAAATCGCATCATGCTGCGTGAAAGTTCTCGGTAACCCCATCACGAAATCCATAGTAATATGTTCCCACTTCCACTCAGGAATAGGAAGTGGCTGTAAAATACCTGCTGGTTTCTGGTGCTCAGCCTTCACCTGCTGGCACACCAAGCACCGTGCTACAAACTCTGCTATCTCCCGCTTCATGCCCGACCACCAATAACTGCCTCTTATGGTGCGGTACATCTTTGTACTCCCGGGATGCATAGCATAAGCCGAAGAGTGTGCCTCCTCAAGAATAGCACGTCGAAGCTCAACATCAGCTGGAATACATACTCTGTCTCTGAGAACCACGAGTCCATCAGTACGGACTCGGAAATCCCCGCCCTCTCCTCGGCGAATCCGATCGTGAATAGCCTGGAGCTCTACATCTGTACCCTGAAGCTCTCTGATGCGGTCAAGTAGTGTAGGCCGTACTTCAAATCTGGCTAACAGTGTACCCTGCTCATCGCTAGCCAAGCTGACTCCCAAAGCTCGGAGTCCTACCAAGCAGGAGATGTAAGCTCTCTCTGTTGCCTGAGAAGTGGTAGAAGAAGATGACTTCCGGCTCAAGGCATCTGCTACTACATTTGCCTTGCCTGGATGATAGTCAATAACCAAGTCGTAGTCCTTCAGCAGCTCTAACCATCTTCTCTGTCTCAGGTTTAGCTCTCTCTGAGTAAATAAATACTTCAAACTCTTA
This sequence comes from Dillenia suffruticosa, assembly GCA_033439265.1. Taxonomy (NCBI): domain Eukaryota; kingdom Viridiplantae; phylum Streptophyta; class Magnoliopsida; order Dilleniales; family Dilleniaceae; genus Dillenia; species Dillenia suffruticosa. The sequence goes on along the minus strand of JAVTVX010000015.1, from coordinate 17,703,043 downwards.
TGGTCTGTGAAGACCCTGCAAGTAACTCCATATAAGTAATGCCGCCATATTCTCAGTGCGAAGACTGGCTGCCAGCTCTAGATCGTGAGTAGGGTAGTTCACCTCATGCTTCTTCAACTGTCTCGAAGCATAGGCGATCACCGTCCATCCTGCATCAATACGCAACCCAACCCCTACCGGCTGGCATCACTATACACAACATACTCTCTGCCACTGGTAGGGAGAGCCAAGATAGGTGCCGACGTCAGTCGTTGTTTGAGCTCCTGAAAGCTCGCCTCACAGCGGTCATCCCAACAGAACTTGACGTCTTTCCTCGTCAATCGGGAGAGTGGAGCAGCAATCTTCGAGAAACCCTCTACGAATCGTCTGTAATAACCAGCAAGTCCAAGAAAACTCCGGATCTCAGTAATGGTCTGCGGCTGCTCCCACCTCAATATGGCCTCTACTTTCTGCGGATCAACAAAAATCCCCTCTGCAGAAACAATGTGGCCTAGAAATCCAATCTCCCTTAGCCAAAATTCACACTTGGTGAATTTGGCATATAACTGTTGCTCACGGAGAGTCTGTAAGACCACCCTCAGGTGCTGTACATGCTCCTCATCACTCCGTGAGTATACCAAAATGTCATCAATAAAGACGATAACGAAACGATCCAAGTAGTTATGGAAAACCCGGTTCATCAAATCCATAAAAGCCGCTGGAGCATTAGTCAATCCAAACGGCATCACTAAAAACTCAAAGTGACCATAGCGAGTACGGAATGCAGTCTTGGGCACGTCCTCGGCCCGAATCCGTAACTGATGATAACCAGACCGCAAATCGATCTTCGAAAAGACCCGTGCACCCTGAAGCTGGTCAAATAGGTCATCAATACGTGGCAGAGGATACCGGTTCTTGACGGTCACCTTATTCAACTGCCGATAATCCATGCACAGTCGTAGGGTCCCATCCTTTTTCATTACAAACAACACCGGAGCACCCCAAGGCGAAGTGCTCGGACGGATAAAGCCCTTGTCTAGTAATTCCTGCAACTGGACCTTGAGCTCTCTCAGCTCAGCTGGCGCCATTCTGTATGGCGGAATAGATATAGGGGCGGCTCCCGGAGCTATGTCGATCTCAAAGTCAAACTCCCGAGCCGGTGGAAGGCCGGGTAGCTCCTCAGGGAAAACATCTGCAAACTCTTGTACTACAGGGATATCCTCATTCCTAGGTCCCTTCACAGTAGTATCCACAACATGGGCCAAGTACGCCGTGCAGCCTTGGCGTATTAACCTCCTGGCATCCATTACCGAAATAACACAGCGAGGCAATACTCTCCTCTCACCAGAAAATCTCAAAGTAAGCCCCTCTGATCTCCGAAACTCAACTTCCTTAGTAAAACAATCAACGGAGGCTCTGTGTTTGCTCAGCCAATCCATGCCAAGGATGGCATCAATATCGGTCAGGTCCAAAGGGATCAAATCTGCCTCAAGTACCGTGTTTCCAATCATGATCTCTATCCCTCTATAGACTGAATCTCTCAAGAACTGTTCACCGAGAGGAGTGAAAACCAATATCTCATCTCGAAGTGGCGTCAAAGGCTTACCCATCAGGTGGGCAAAGGACGTTCTCACATACGAGTAGTTCGACCCGGTATCGATAAGGATACGGGCGTCGACTCCATAAATCCTCATAGTTCCTAAATGTGGGGAAAGTAAATAGATCACTTTAAATAAAGGTGGTAATAGATACTCATCATATATATCTCAAAAGTATATGTATCTCAAAAGTAGGTACAGCCAACATAGTCAAGCCTCTAAGGCTTTGGCTTATGATGAGTCTCAAAATAAAAGTACAGAGGAAATCTCTAAGTGTGTGAGTCAGAAAGGGGAGTACCAATAATGACATCGGGGTTCGTCTGCGCATCCTCCTGCGTCATCGCGTACACTCGGGCCTGAGCCCTCGGCAGTTGCCGTGATGGTCCTGGTGCCATACTACTCCCAGCTATTGCTCGTGGGGCTGTGGGGGTAGAGTGTGCCGGTGCTCCCTGCTGTCCCTCTCGTGGAGCACTAGACTGAATAGAAATTGCCGGACCCCCTGCTCCAAGATCAGGGCACTGGCTCTTGATGTGCCCCTGTCTCCCACACTGGAAGCAAGTCACTGTCACCCCGCAAGCTCCGAAGGGGTGATGTCTGCCGCACCGACGACAAAAAGGGTGTCGTCGGGCTATAGTCTGAGTGGAGGCACTCGGGGCTGGTGCTCTAAACCCCTGGGACTGTGATCCCTGCCTCTGGGAAAGATCTCCGTGAAACCCTGAGGTTCTCCCTTTCTTCGAACTCTGGCCCCAGAAAACTCGGGCCTCTTCCTCCTCTGCTCCCTCCTCTCTCTCTGTCGTCCCTCAGCATGGACGATCTCCTCAGCCCGGAGTGCTGAGTCTACTATCTTTGGCAATGAGAAGTTAGGGGTCACCGTCATATACCTCCGGACGTTCAAGTTGAGGCCATCCTCAAACTTGAACCTCAATTGACTGGGTGTGGCTAGGTCCGGAACAAAAGCGGCCAGTCTCCTTAACTCGGCCTCATACTCGGTCACAGTCCGAGTCCCCTGCCGTAGGTGGTGGAACTCCGTCCTCTTCCTGTTCTGCTGGAATGCTGAAAAATATCTGCGGTTGAACTCCCGCAGAAAGTCCTCCCAACTCCTGGGCTCCGCTGCATCATCACAAACTGCCTCCCACCACGAGAGGGCATCTCCATCCAATAATCTCTCGGCCACTCGAAGTCTGAACTCCTCACTCAAGCCAAGGTCTGTCAACACTCGGCGGGTGCGGTTGATCCAGTGCTTCGCAGCAGTGGAATCACCCACCCAGAGAACTCGATACAGCCTAGCTGTCTCGCCTCCTTCACGAGCTGGGTGAGCTCGTGAATCCGTCTCAACGTCGAAGAAGTACTGTCGCTGGGTTTAGAAATTGCAGATGGACTAACAACAGGTGGAGGCTCTGGTACGACTGGTCGTGGCACGGCCGTAGGGGTTGGCTCAGCCATCGGTGGTGGTGGTGGTGGTGGCATCTGAATGCCGTGGGCAGCGTACCACTCGAACACCTGTCGGTAGGCGTCCAGCGGTGGCGGTGGTGGTAGATCTGCGGCCGTGGTGGTCGGTGGTGTAGGCACTGAAGGAGAACCGTGTGAGGAAGACACGTCCTCCGGTACACTAGGGGGCTCAGTAGGTAAGAAGTGGGTACCTCGCCTAGTCGTCATATTTCTGTGAGGAAAAAGGCACTAATCAGGCAGATATATAAGAATTAGGCTTAGTTATGGAATAACTAACCCCCTAAAAGAAATCAACTTGGCATCGGAACCAATGGATAAGGTATGCTAGGTTAGATATGACCCGTGTCCAACCCTCTAAAAATGGATGAACTCATCTGCCTATGACCATGTACTGGGGAATGACTGTACAGTAACTTTCACATGCATTGAGGACTTTCAAAATCAGATTTACCTAGGGATATATATATATATATATTTTTTTTTTGAAATCAGTTTCTCAACTCAGCTCTAACCTAGAGCTCTGATACCAACCGAGGCCTGTCACGCCCCGACCCACTCCCGAGCCAGGCACGCAACGAGCCCGCCGCGGCACCCAGATGCACGAGCACCACGTCCCGTACATCAAAGCACCGTAAGGCTGTCAACATTCACATAATCCAAGTTTCCAAATCACAGAGATCCCCAAGTGATAAAAATAATACATGTATGCCTCAATGTAAATTAAAATGAGTGAAAGTTAACCTTATACAGACCAGAAGAATTATAAATATAGTCATCCCAATTTAAACAAATACAATGGTCATCCTAACTTCCTCAAGATGAAACAATAACCTCAATATATAACGGAAGAGCGGGTAGTCATACCCCGGCCCAGTAGTCTCCAAAGAATATCCAATACAACAATGCGCACAAATCTCTCGGTCTGAGTCTACCCCTGTAGGAGGGAAATGTGAGGGGTGAGTACCATAGAGAGGGGGGGTTGGTACTCAGCAAGTCGGGGGGAATGACATGCTACAATTAATTTTTTTGGGTGAATTAGGAGTGCCAAAATTATGTCCCAATAAATCCATAGTATGCAAAAAAAATATTATGACATCTCAATAAATCATTCACAGCATACGTATCAAATCAAATATGCATCCAGTATGTATGTCCGTTATATCGTATAGAGCCAGCCGAAAATATCCCGGCAAGGGCCGACCATGGCCAAGGACGGGCAACGTTGGGGGTTTTCACAGTGCAAGTAATAAAATAAGGCTCTCTACCCCAACGTTGGCAACAGACTACTCCAACTAGCCTGTATATATATATCGTACACGTATCAAGGATCAAGCGTGTATGGAAACCCGCCGGTGCTAGACCTACCAAGGTCCTCCCCGGAGTGGTTCAACCGACGACTGTCCATACAATATGTATGACGATCTGGCGGATACCCCCTGCAGAGGCGTATCCGGACACAACAGGTGCCTCTACCAAATGTCCTTCGTAGCTACGGAATGCCATAGGAAGCATATCATCATCATCACAGTATCCACAGGGGCATCCAGCCCAAATCACATATCTCAAGCCAAATCATCAAGCCTTATCATGTCAAAAGCATGTGCCAATATGCAATGGAAGCATAAAATCATGTGGATATATCAAAGTGTGGCACAATCATCAAGTATCAAAATCATGGATGCATATCGATATAAACAAGTTGGGACACTCCATATATCACAAAATATTTTCATAAATCCAGGAGAATAGGTCAATCATACCATTTTAAATCATGCTTTTGAAAGCTTTTTAAAACACGGTATCAATTAAAAGTAGATGTCAAGTCCCACTCACTGTTAGGGGAGGATAACGCACTCCCCAATATTTCCACAAAGCGTAAATCAAGTGTCCCCTCCGTTCAACTCAAATAACTCTTAGGGAGACAAACAGTCCGCAGATTTTTAACCTGCGCAGTCATGGAAAACAGACTATAACTTTGGCTATACCAATCCAAATCAGATGATTCTTATCTCATTTTAAAGCTAAGGGATAGCACTATAACTTTCATTTTGCACACTTCCTCAGATTCAAATCACAGAATTCCCGGTAAGCCTCATTTTGTTACAGCCATATTTAAGTTTCAGATTCTGTCCAGTTTTCGTACAGAAGCTATAACTTTCATCCTACTCATCAAAGTCTAATGAAATTTTAACATGTTATAGCTAAGATGTAGATATACAACTTTCGTGTTTTGAGTGTTATCTAAATATGTCTGGAAGGGGTTGAACAAAATTCATGAACAGGACAGATACGTTTTAGTGAAACATACAGTTTCTGTCAACACAGTTTTAAGGAAAATTGTATAACTTTCAATTTCCTCATGCGAAATAGCTGAAAGTTTTATATGTTATAGACAAGGCATATATCTATAACTTTCATGTTTTGTGTTTCTTCAAACTAAGACTGGAGAGGGGTCGTTTTTACTCACTACTGTCAAGGTTCGAAACAGGACGCTTCTATGTCGAGTTTCAGGAAAAGTGCCATAACTTTTGGCACAGGCATCAGAATTTAGTGATTCTTACCTCGTTGGAAAGATAAGACTTAGATCTACAATTCATATAACTATCACATTTTCAAATTCTGGCTCTAAGATGCCTTAAAACAGAGATGAATCACGGACAGAAATAACATTTAAAGTAAGACAGGATAAAATTTCTTACCTCACTTTCTTTGTCTTCCTCTCTTGCTTCTCTCCTTGTTCTCACGAATTTGGGAAGAATGAACAAGCATTCTAAGGCTTTCTTCTTTTATTATTGTGTTAATAAGTCACCACCCTTGGATCAAATCTCCAATTAATCTAAACCATAGGATCATTTTGACTATTGCATGTGTTTTGATTGGTTCTTTTTTTTTTGTGTGCATGTGTTCTCATTGGCCCACCTTGCCTTTCTCATCTCCATTTCGCCAACACTTGTCCTCCTCACTATAACACTTGTTCAACACAAGAATACACTTGTCACATTTCATTTAAGTTTTGTTAATTGCTAACAAGTCCTTTGACTTATAAAAATTCTAATTTGACCCCTAAAATTTTCATAATTTCATACTAGGCCAAAAATCTTATATTAGACCTAATTTAATTTATTTAATATGAAATTAAGGTTTTGAATCTCTTTGAGTCAAAATTGATCCGATTTGTATTTTACCGTCAAATATCATTTTTTTTTGTGAAAATTCTGAACCTGTAGTAATAGAAACAACATATATGTATATATATATGAAATGGAATTCACTATAGAATACACCGAGGGTCGGTGTTACAGAGAGCACTTTAAATAAACTTGTATATAATACCCCCGGTGCGCCTGCCATAGGTCGTAGTAGACCTCTGTCAGGACATTTTCGGCTGGCAGCTCTATGATTTTAATGACAGTGCTTTGGATGCATATTTGACTTGATAATGCGTGCAAATGACAGATTGTAGAAATGAAAAGCATGATGATTCGAAATATGATTTGTATACTTGTGTTTTGACACTCCAGCTTCACACTCCATATTTGACGATTGCATTGACTCACTCACTCACTGAGTATTCTTCCCCGAGTACTCACCCCTCATTTCCCTTCTTGTTTCAGAGATAGTGTTTGGCAAGGAGCGTTGCTTTTAGGACGCTCAGTATCATTGGGAGATTTGATCTGGATCTGAGGAATTATTGTATATTTCCACTGCAATTTCGTGAGTTAGTAATTGTATTGGTGATGTATATGTATTATGAGATTGATAGACAACCATTGTATAATTCTGGGATGACTGTATAAATATGGACATGTCATTGCATAATATTGCATTGAGGCATTTTGTGGTTCATTGTGTAAGTACTTGGGAATGTGTCATATCTTAGAAGTGTCCTCTAGGATCGCTCGGTGCCTCCTCTAAATCACAAGAGGGGCGACTGGCGGCTGTCCATGCCTTTGATGGGGGCATGGCAGTAGAGGTCTGTGGTTAGGTTGTTGGAAATTTTTATAGCCTTGCGTTACCTGGATGTTGGTTGTGAGATTGGTTGATTTTGGAGAGACCGGGATGGCCATTTGATTATATTACAGGATGATTGTGATTTATATAGGGTAAATTGTACTTGGGAAACCTCCGAAATATGGGAAAATTCTGCTCGATTTTTTGTAAAAATACAGCAGGCATTCAGGATAACGGGCGGCTGTTCACGATCCCAGTTTGGGGCGTGACAGTTGGATTGGTATCAGAACGACTTGGTTAAGAGCTATGTAGGAAGAGAGTCTTGGAAACATTCCCGAATATGTTGGTTTTTAAAGTCCTCAATGCATGAGAGTTTCATACAGTCATGAAGTCCCAGTGCATGGTCATAGGCATATGAGTTCATCTATTTTAGGGGGTTAGATACGGTTGTATCTAACCTAACTTGCTATATTCTTCTCCTATTGAACTAAGAATCACATCCTTTTGTGAAGGTAGCCATGCTATGATTAGTCCAAAATTCTTGAACCGTGCCTATTCTTTTTATGATACTTAATAAGTATCTTTCTCTTGCAGAATTATGCCACCTAGACGTGGAAGGAGAGGTGCTAGATTCACATCGCTTGAGGGTCTGTTAGTGCCAGATGCACCTCGGGCACCCGAGACCCTACGAGTACCAGAGGACTTAGACGAGCCGGAGGATCGTACCTCGACTCGCATGCCACCACCAGTACCTACTCAGCCAGCTGCTCAGGCTGAGACTCCCGTACCCACACTCGACGCCTTTCGGCAGGTGTACGAGTGGTATGCTTTGCATGGGGTCTAGATTCCTCCCCCACCACCTCTTACAGCGGGGCCTGCACCTGCAGCAGCGCCAGTTCCTACGGCACCGGTTCCACCGCCGGTGGCCGGTCTTTCTACTTTGTCCGAGCCGAGTGAGACTACATCAGCTATTCTTAGACAAGTACATGAGTTGACTCAGTTGGTTAAGGAGGCCCGTCAGCTAAGGTGTACAGATTTTACAGGGCTTGGTGATGCTGCGGCAGCCAAGCATTGGATCAACCGCACCCGCAGGATTCTGACCGATCTGGGGATTGGAGAGGAGCACTGCCTGAAAGTGGCAGAGCGATTATTAGAGGGAGAGGCCCTCTCATGGTGGGAGACCCTCACTGATGGGCGATAGATCCACTGCGGTGGGACGACTTCCTTCGGGAGTTTGACCGCAAATTTTTCCCACTCTACCAGTAGGACCGAATGAGGTCAGAGTTGGGACGGCTTACACAGGGGTTCAGATCTATCTCAGAGTACGAGGCAGATATGCGGAGACTTGCCGCATTCGTACCAGATCTAGCTACACCTCAATATTTGCGCTTCAAATTTGAGGACGGTCTTAGTCTCAGCATAAAGAAGTATATGACTGTTACTCTACAGTTTACACTGGCCGAGGTGATAGACTCTGTTCACTGCGCGGAGGCTTTGGTGTACGCAGAGACTAGGCAGAAAGAGAGCAGAGAGCAGAAAAGAAAGAAAGAAAAGTCTCAGTTTGTGCAGAACTCCAAGAGGGGCAGGGGATCCAGTTCGCACAGAGGCGGATTTGGATCTAGATATCCTGAGCTGGGACGGGGACAGTATTCCCACGAGTTTAGACAGCCTGCTCCGATTCACCCTTCACAGTATACTACTCAGCGGCATCCTTATTGCCGCAGGTGCAATAGGTCTCATCCGATAGGAGTTTGCTCAGTGACGGTCACTTGCTTGTGAGAAGTCTGGGCATATTAGGAGTTCTTGTCCTGAGTTAGGACTCGAAGGATAGAGTTCATTGAGCCGCACTAGTACTCCTCGTATGGGACAACAGGGGCAGCCTGCTCGGCTAGCAGATTCTACTCCCAGGGTGACCACTGGGAGTAACACAGTGCAGACCCAGGCATAACAGCAGCCTAGGGCACAGGCCCGGGTTTATGCCATGATGCAGGAGGACGCCCAAGCGAACCCCGACATCATCATGGGTACTCCTCCTTCTGATCCTATAGAATAGAATCTCTATTCGTATTTCCATTTCTTTTGAGGATGTCAGCATTGTATCAGTCGTATATGTATTTTATGTTGTGTTCCCTTTTGTCGACATAATACTACTCTGACATCTTTGTACACTGAAGATATAATACTACTTTGACATCTTTGTACACTGAAGTTGTAAAAGCCTTAGAGGCTCAACTATTTTGACATATATATACATATCAAGTTTGAAATCAATTCTAAGTCTATGTGCATTTTGTTCAATGATAGGTACTCTACCTATCTTCGGAATAGATGCCCGTATTCTTATTGACACGGGGTCTAACTACTCGTATGTGAGCGATCAATTCTTCTGACATTCTGACAGGCCACTCTCACCTTTGCACGGGGAGCTATTGGTCATCACTCCTCTGGGTGAGCAGATTGTGCGCGACACAGTGTATAGAGAATGTGAGATCAAAGTTGGGGATACAGTACTGAAAACAGATCTAATCCCCCTCGCCATGACTGATTTTGATGCCATCTTGGGGATGGATTGGCTACATATGCATCGGGCTTCTGTTGACTGCTTTAAGAAGTAGGTAGAGTTTCGAAAACCCGATCAGCCAGTGTTAATTTTTGAGGGCGAGAGGCGGGTTTTACCCCGCTGTGTCATTTCAGTTTTGGAGGCCAGATGCATGATTCGCCACGGATGTGCGGCTTACCTGGCTCATATCATTGACACTACTGCTCAGGGACCGAGACTAGAGGATGTCCCAGTGGTACAGGACTTTTCGGATATTTTCCCCGAGGAGCTACCCGGATTACCACCGGTTCGGGAGTTTGACTTTGAAATCGATTTAGCTCCGGGGACTACCCCTATCTCTATGCCGCCATACAGGATGGCGCCGGCTGAGCTCAGGGAGCTCAAAGTCCAGCTGCAGGAGTTGCTGGATAAGGGGTTTATCCGTCCTAGCACGTCCCCTTGGGGCGCTCTAGTGCTGTTTGTAAAGATGAAAGACGGCTCATTGAGATTGTGTGTGGATTACAGACAACTTAATCAGGTGACTGTGAAGAACAGATATCCACTGCCTCGCATAGATGATTTATTTGATCAATTGCAAGGTGCTCAAGTTTTCTCGAAGATTGATCTTCGATCGGGATATCATCAGTTGCGGATTAGGAGTCAAGACGTGCCAAAGACAGCTTTCCGCACTTGATACGGGCACTACGAATTTCTAGTCATGTCGTTTGGGCTGACTAATGCCCCCGCTGCATTCATGGACTTGATGAACCAAATTTTTCATGATTATTTAGACCGGTTCGTTATTGTTTTTATTGATGATATCTTAGTCTACTCGCGGAGTGATGATGAGCATGCTCAGCACCTTAGGGTGATTCTGCAAACTCTTCGTGAGAGACAACTTTATGCCAAGTTCACCAAGTGTGAATTTTGGCTGCGACAGATTGGTTTTCTTGGCCACATAGTTTCTGCAGAGGGTATTTTTGTCGATCCGCAGAAAGTCGATGCCATTACGAGATGGGAGCAGTCACAGACAGTGACTGAGATCAGGAGTTTTCTTGGTCTAGCCGGGTATTACTGCAGATTTGTAGAGGGCTTTTCTCGAATTGCTGCTCCGTTATCTAGATTGACGCAAAAATGTGTCAAGTTTGTATGAGATGATCGTTGTGAGGTGAGCTTTCAGGAGCTCAAACAGCGATTGACGTCCGCTTCGATTCTAGCCCTTCCCACGCATAATCGAGAGTATGTGGTGTACAGTGACGCCAGCAGGCAGGGATTGGGCTGTGTTTTGATGCAGGATGGTAGAGTTATCGCCTATCCTTCGCGACAGCTAAAGAAGCATGAGGTGAATTATCCTACGCATGATTTGGAGTTGGCGGCCATAGTCTTTGCGCTAAAGATATGGCGTCACTATTTATATGGGGTCACATGTAGAGTGTTTACAGATCACAAGAGTCTGAAGTATCTGTTCACTCAGAGGGAGCTGAATTTGAGGCAGCGAAGATGGTTAGAGCTGCTAAAGGATTATGAACTCATCATTGACTATCATCCGGGCAAGGCTAATGTAGTGGCTGATGCCTTGAGTCGAAAGTCGTCTTCCTCTTCTCCGACTACCGAGAGTACTTATCTCTCATGTTTATTGGGACTCCGAGCTTTGGGAGTCAGGTTGGCTAGTGATGATCAGGGAGCTATACTAGCCAGATTTGAGGTTCGGCCGAGTTTGCTCGACCGTATTAGGGAGATTCAGTAGAGTGATGAAGAGTTCCGAGGTATTTATGAGAAAGCCAGCAGAGGTGATATTGACGACTTTAGAGTTCGCAAGGATAGACTGTTGGTTTTTTGAGATCGGGTATGTGTACCAGCAGATAGTGATCTTCACAGGGCTATTCTTGAGGAGGCCCATTCATCTGCCTATGCTTTACATCCCGATAGTACTAAAATGTACCGCACCATCAGAGACAGTTATTGGTGGTCAGGTATGAAATGGGAAATTGTAGAATTTATTGCTCGCTGCCTTGTATGTTAGCAGATAAAGGTTGAGCACCAGCGTCCAGCTGGCACTTTGCAGCCCCTTCCCATTCCTGAGTGGAAGTGAGAGCATATCACGATGGATTTTGTAGTGGGATTACCGCGAACTTCGGCATAGCATGATGCTATTTGGGTGACAGTTGACCGACTTACTAAGTCCGCACACTTCATCCCGATTAGGAATGATTACTCACTTGAGGCATTGGTACGCCTCTATATTGATATGATTGTGAGACTGCATGGGGTTCCAGTGTCGATAGTATCAGATTTACATCCCGTTTTTGGCCCAGTCTACAGGAGGCTTTGGGTACTAGATTAAATTTCAGCACAGCGTATCACCCCAGACCGATGGTCAGTCAGAGAGGACCATTCAGACTTTAGAGGACATGCTTAGGGCATGTGTTATGGATTTCCGGGAGAGTTGGGATCGGTATCTTCCGTTAGTGGAATTCACCTATAATAATAGCTATCAGGCGAGTATTGGCATGCCACCTTACGAGGCATTGTATGGGAGGAAGTGTCGTACCCCGTTGTGCTGGGATGAGGTTGGTGAGCGACGACTCACCAATGTTGAGCTGGTAGAGGAGACAAAGGAGAAAGTGAGGATTATCCGTACGCGGATGAAAGCCGCCCAGGATAGACAGAAATCCTATGCAGATCGTAGGCGGCGACCTCTAGAGTTTACTGTGGGAGATATGGTATTCTTAAAGATATCTCCCTTGAAGGGAGTCATTCGATTTGGGCAGCGATGGAAGTTGAGTCCCAAGTATATTGGGCCCTTCCGTATTCTTGAGAGGGTCGGAAGTGTAGCTTATAAATTGGAGCTGCCAGCAGACTTATCGCGTATTCACGATGTATTTCATGTCTCAGTACTTAGGAGATATCAGCCAGATCCCTCACACATTTTAGAGGCTCCGCCAGTTGAACTTCGAGAGGACTTGAGCTTACCTTTCCAGCCCGTGACTATTTTGGATCGACAAGTCAGAAAGCTACGGAGCAAAAAGATTCCTCTGGTTAGAGTTTTGTGGAGAAGCGACCAGGTCGAGGAACAGACCTGGGAGCCTGAGGAAGCCATGAGGAGACAGCACCCTCAACTTTTCTCTGTATAGTTTATTTTAGTCTCGAGGACGAGACTTATTTTTAGGGGGTTAGAAAATGTAATACCCAGAATAAAAAAAAAAGGATATTTAAAATTAGGGCTTAAAGCCCTAATTTATCTTCCATTTCCTCTCTCTCTCTCTCTCTCTCTCCCCGCCGCCGTGTCTCTTCCCCTCCCGCTGCCGCCGCCAGCACTGCCAGTCACCACCATCGCTGCCGCACCCAGCCGCCTCAGCTCCTCCCTTCCGCGAGTGAGCCGTTGCAGCTCCTCCCTGCACGAGCTGCCCGGTACGAATGCGCGAGCTAGCCAGCGATCTCCCTCGCGTGAGCGCGCGACCCTTCCTGCCCGAGCGCGAGCCCGAGCGCGCCTCACCCTACATGCCACTGCACGCTCCTGCACGAGTGCCAGCGACCCCAGCGTGACCCAAGCGCGAGCAGAGCGCGCTCCAGCAGGCGACCCAGCGCCCGAGCCAACGCGACCCAGCGCGCGACTCAGCGTATGACCCAACGCGAGCCAGCGCCAGCGCGAGCGCGCTCCAGCACGCGATCCGGCTCGCGAGGCCTACCAGGCCCGCAGACCCAGCAGCCCGCAGGCCCACCAGCCCCGTAGACCCAGCAGCCCGCAGGCCCACCAGGCCGCAGACCTAGCAGGCCGTAAACCCGCAGGCCCGCTAGGCCCGCCAGCCCATCAGCCCGCGGCCCACTGCCCGCGACGGCCCGTAACAGTCTGTGAGCCTCTGCGAAGGTAAATGACTCTAAGTTTCGATTTTCGCACTTGGATTTCGAAATTCTTTAGTAATTGGAATTAAATTGTTCGCAATTGTTTCAAATTTGGAAACATTCAGGTTTTAGACCAAACCAACGGGCGAACGAAAGTTAGATCCGAGATCCGAGAAACCCTAGGTGAGAAAAATGAAATCTCTTCAACCTTTGGATAAACTTTGTCAAATTAGGTAGTATTAGTTGGTTTTAAATTCGAATTTAGATTGATTTTTTATTTTGTTATTTACTTATAAATAGAATGAAATTGATGACATTTAAATATGTTTATAAATTGAGGAATTTAGGGTTTGTACGAAATTAAGGAAAATGATAAACCCTGACAATAGTCGAAATCTGATGAAAATCGTGATGATTGATTAGGTTGGCTATTTTGGTGATTCGATTGAGGGGAGCATTGCTTTACGTATTGTGCTTTTATTGGGGAGTGCGCTATCCTCCCCAAAAACAGTGAGTGAGATTTATTTCAATACTTTTGTTTAATATATAAACTCTATTTTACAACATTTTGATGAATGAGCATGATTTGTCGTATACTTGAAATGTTTTGACTGTTTTTTTAAATTGATTTTTGTGAACCGATGGAGTGTCGAAAAACTGTGTTGAATTATGAAATTATGCATCCATGTGGTTGAAATGTATAATGTGTCATTTTATGCAAGATGTTGCATTTGGTTTGTAAACCTGATTTCGACACATTTTTGTGCGATATTGATTTTAGCCTTGAGGGCTTTGGATTGTATTCTTCCGTAGCTACGAAGGACACCGTGAGAGACGCTTTGGTGGCGTCCGGATATGCCTAGGCTTAGAGTATCCCACGAGTTGTCGTGATTTGATTATCGACACGGTACTAGCCAGGTTGAACCCGAAAGGGGGAGAATTTGGATTTGGATTTGGATATCCTCTCTAAGTCTAGCACCTGGACGAGGTTCGTCGCCAACGTCGGGGTAGAGAGCACTTTAAATAAACTTGCATATAACACTCCCGGTGCGCCTGTCATAGGTCGCGGTAGACCTCTGCCAGGACATTTTCGGCTGGCAGCTCTATGATTTTAATGACAGTGCTTTGGATGCATATTTGACTTGATAATGCGTGCAAATGACATATTGTTGAAATGAAAAGCATGATGATTCGAAATATGATTTGTATACTTTTGTTTTGACACTCCAGCTTCACACTCCATATTTGACGATTACATTGACCCACTCACTCACTGAGTATTCTTCCCCGAGTACTCACCCCTCATTTCCCTTCTTGTTTCAGAGATAGTGTTTGGCAAGGAGCGTTGTTTTTAGGACGCTCAGTATCATTGGGAGATTTGATCTGGATCTTAAGAGTTATTGTATATTTCCGCTGCAATTTCGTGAGTTAGTAATTGTATTGGTGATGTATATGTATTATGAGATTGATAGACAACCATTGTATAATTCTGGGATGACTGTATAAATATGGACATGTCATTGCATAACATTGCATTGAGGCATTTTGTGGTTCATTGTGTAAGTACTTGGGAATGTGTCATATCTTAGAAGTGTCCTCTAGGATCGCTCGGTGCCTCCTCTAAATCACAGGAGGGGCGACTGGCGGCTATCCATGCCTTTGATAGGCATGGCAGTTGTCACGCCCCGAACCGGGATCGTGAACAGCCGCCCGTTGTCTCTGGATGCTGGCTGTATTTTTACAGAAAATCGGGTAAAACCTCCCCATAAATCAGAGGTTTTCCATGTACAATTTCACCTGTATATGACATTCATCCTGTAAAAATAAACAATTGGCCATCCCGGCCTCTCCAAAATCAACAATATCCACAGCCAACATCCAGAACAACGCAAGGCTATAAAGTTTCTAACAGTCATAGCAACAGACCTCTACTGTCATGGCCAACTAGAGCATGAGTAGCCGCCACACCGAGCGGACTTAAATTCTACGCATATATAAAATAAATTCCCAAGTTATTTTTAAATATTTACAAATGCCTCAATGTAATGAAATAATCAACACGAAAGTTTCACGAATAAAAGTCCATAATTTATACAGTCATCCCAGAAAATTTATATAAATACATTGGTCAATCTAAAATCTCCAAAACATAATAATATCACCAATCATCATAGCGGAAGAGATGGAAAATATCCATACCCAAGCCCAGTGATATCTCCTCGGTCCAACACTAATCCTATGGGAAAGAAAGTGAGGGGTGAGTATCTATGGGAGGATACTCAGTAAGTGAGGGGATTGACATCATACTATCAATATATAGGGTGAACTTGGAGTGTCAAAGCATAAGAAAATATCCACAGTGTGCAAACCGATCATGTTATTTCAAAATCACATATAATACGCTCACATCATAAAGCAAGATATGCATCCAATATTTACATCAATGTCGTGAAGAGCCGGCCAATGAAATATTCCCGACAATGGTCTACCTCGACCAAGGACGGCGCATTGGGGGTTTTTCCAAATACAAGTAGTAAATAATGGCTCTCTGCCCCAATGTTGACCACAGACTGCCACAGACTACCCCAACTAGCCTGTAAATAATAATAATGTACATATAACTAGTCAGCCGTGTATGGTGCCCCCGCCTGGTGCTAGACGGAGCCGTACTCAACGTCTTCTCCGATGAGGGTCAACTTGGGACACCCATACACACGACGATCTGGCGGATACCTCCGGCCGAAGCGTATCCGGGCACAAGGGCTGCCTCTACCAGATGTCCTTCGTAACTACGGATCACAATATCATATCGGCCGGGCACGTAGCCCCATGCATCCCATCACCAGTCGGCCGGGCATATAGCCCCATGCATAATATCATAACGTCGGCCGGGCATACAGCCCAATGCATAATATCATAAAGTCGGCCGGGCATACAGCCCAAAACATAATATCATAAAGTCGGCCGGGTATACAGCCCAAATGTATAAGTAAATCCATTTAAAACCATGTGCCAATGCAGTGGAAGCATTAAAACATATCAATATGTCGAAAATGTGGCACAATATACGTTTATCAAAACTCATGGATGCATATCAATAAAGTCGGCAGTTAAGACACTCCAAAGGTCACAAAACATTTCATCAAATATTGGAAAGGTCTAACAATCATACATTTGCAGAAACATGTCATTTAAAAGTATTTTTGAAACATGGTTTTCAATTAATAGCGAATGTCAAAGTCCCACTCACAGTTCTAGGGAGGGTGGTCACTCCCTATTTTCAAAACAATTCCGATCTGAATCCTCGAGTCTCCAAAAAGATCAACCTAAATCAGATTATCAAAATTTGAATATCAATTTCTCAAGCATTTTTAGAGTTTATCCGAAAGACCTAAAACGTACAATATCTTCCACTTTACGGCTCATTTCATTCCAACCCTACAACTCAGATACTTTCATGCATATTCCAAAGTTTAACTCTAAAGAAACTATTCGAATTTACTCGACATGATTTTGTGATTCTATAATACGCTTCTTTCGTATCAGATCATTTAATTTCTGTAACATTCTATACTTAACTTTCAAAGTCACATAAAATTATTTCAGAAATTGTATTCTATTCGCATTCCACTTACACTCTAAATATATACAAAACCTTTCATCTTGGATTCAATCCTAGATTCATTGAATGTATCAGTTAGAGCCGAAATCTCCTCACCTAGGGTTTTCTCGAAGCGCCAAGTCTCGTCCGAAAGTCGCTTCGGTCACTCCAAAGTCTGTAGGGTCTCCTATTAAAACAATATTTATTTGTTAGATCCATACACTTAGATCCGAAGCAAAACCCTAAGTCATTTACCTGCGTGGAGGTTCGTGGGCTGTCACGAGCTCACGGGCCGTCGCGGGCTCGTGGGCTACAGCTAACGGGCTCGCTGGTCTGCGGGCCAGTGAGCTAACGGGCTAGCAGGTCGACGGGCCGGCGAGCCGGCGGCTGATGGGCCTGTGGGCTGGCGGGCCGATGGGCTGAACTGGGTCACGGGCAGTACTGGACCTGCGGGCTTGGACGGGCTGTCGGGCCTGGTGGGCCCGTGGGCTTGCTGCTGATGGGCCTGCGGGCTGGTGCTCACCCGTGCGCTGTTCTGGTGCGCGCTCGTGCTCCGGCTCGCGCGTGCTCGTGCGCTGCCGTGCGCTGGGCCGCGCACCCGTGCGCAGGGCCGTGCGCCCGTGCACGCTCGTGCGCTGGGCCGCGTGCCCGTGCACGCTCGTGCGCTGGGCCGCGCGCTGCTGCGCGCTCGTGCGCTGGGCTCGCGCTCGCGGCCTGGGCTCGCGCTCGTGGCCTGGGCTCGGGCTCGCGGCCTGGGCTCGGGCTCGCGGTCTGGGCTAGTGCTGTGGCTGGGGGATCGCGCTGCAGAAGGCGCTACAGTCGCGTGTGGCGGCGGAAGGCAGTGCTCGCGGAGGCTCACGGCGGTGTGCGGCGAGGCGGAGAGAAGGCGATCGTGGGAGATCGCGAGAGGGAGAGAAGACAGAGTAAGGTAGAGAGAGAAACCGAGAGGGAAGAAGAAGAAGAAGAAGGAGAAGAAGAAGTAGAAGAAGAAGAAGAAGGAGGAGAAGAAGAAGAAGAAGAAGGAGAAGGAGAAGGAGAAGAAGGTGAAGGAGAAGATGCCGGCGGCGGCGGCGGTGGCGGTGGAAGGCGCGGGGCAGCAGCCGAAGGAGAGCCGCGGGAAGAGGAAAGGTCGGGGGAGAGAGAGAGAGAGAGAGTGAAGGGAATTTGGGGCTTTAGCCCTAAATCAAATTTGGGGATTTTTTTTTTTTATTTTTTTTTATTTTTTAAGCTTGGTGTTACAGCAGTAGAGGTCTGTGGTTAGGTTATTGAAAATTTTTATAGCCTTGCGTTACCTGGATATTGGTTGTGAGATTGGTTGATTTTGGAGAGATCGGGATGGCTATTTGATTATACTACAGGATGATTGTGATTTATACAAGGTAAATTGTATTTGGAAAACCTCCGAAATATGGGGAGGTTCTGCCCGATTTTCTGTAAAAATACAGCTGGTATTCAGGATAACGGACGGCTGTTCACGATCCCGGTTCGGGGCGTGACAATTATGCAATTTACTAATAGAGAAAAAAGATACAAAGCGAGTGCTGATAAAATGGGAAGAATTTGTTACCCAGGAATAATGTCTTTGAAAACAGCCAAATAGTAAGAGCAGCCCTAGCTTGACTATGGCATGATCTCCATCCTTGGAAATCTGCAACATCTCTTTAAGAGTTCTGATATTAGCTTCAGGATCAGCTAGCAAGGCTATCCCCATTTCTGCAAGTTTAGCCTTCTTGTTCTCAAATTCCTCTTCAACTGTAAGATCTTCTTTCACTTCAACCTAGATGCAAAACCAAATAATTAGACACTTGGAAAACAACAAAGAAATCCATACAAGGGAGAACAATTCAAGTAATAAACAAATTCATAAGATCGTGTTGCATGCTTTCAAAGTCAAGTACAATACAACATGGCAGACATTCCTCCCCACTTTCTTTTGGTATAGTAGATAAAACTTAATAAAAGATGAAAAGGAAAACAAAATAAGTAAATAGCAATCTAGAAAAAAATATCCATAAGAATGAATATCGATAGACTCTGAAAAAGGAAAAATATGGTCATCAGTCTGATAACAATTAAAAAGGATCTCAAAGATAAATGTTATAACATTAATCATCCCAGCATCGTTAGAGTCAAATCATTCCTTCTCTCCAAATAATATTCTTCCATCAGCATGAAAAGGCCACCTTTAACATTCTTTACCTCCACTTGTATGTACTTGTTGGCCTTATATTGCTTCTCTTTCTCAAAGGAAGAATGGTTCATCTCATAAAGCAAGTGAACCAGTGACTGAGAGTGAGAAAAATCTTCCTAAAACCTTAAAAAGGACACACCAAACCTGGCCTCTTCCCTAGCCTAAGTGGGTCCTTTAGAGAAGCAATTGACCCTTAATCACTATGGAAATGGTTTTTCCTCCAACTGCATTTTCCCACAATGAATTCCTAACATAAAACCTAAAGAACCAAAGGCCAATAAAGCTCTAACAGTCTCATTGAACTAAGCCGCACATAGAGAATAAAATCAAGAGAATGCAAGAGGGGAAAAGACACAAGATTTTCAGCAAAACTTTTCAATCAATTTAACCAAGCACTATAAATGAGGAAGCAAGGCCATTTTGTCTGCTAGTAGTTAATTGGGAAACAAAGTTTAAGCAATTGCACCGGATAGCATTCCTGAATAACCAAATGCACCACATAGCAGACATGGTTGAACTCCATAAGAGCTTTGCATCTCGTGACCATGGTTATCAAATCAAGATCTGAATTGTGAATTGGAAAGCTTATTTTGAAAATCATGAAATGAGTTGGAATGTGAATAGTAAGATTCAATATTTTGTATAAGGGTACCTTGTAGAACATCCATAAATAATATATTAAAATAAAGTATTCAAAGTTTATCAAACTGCATGATTAAAATTTTTTAATCTTAGAAACTTCTTAAGGAAGATATTAAAAGAAATAGCAAATGTATGAAAGGGTAGATGGTAAGACTTAAAGGAGTAGAAAAAAAGAATATAGGGAAGAGTAAGGAATTATAATTTCCGAAATAATTCATACCTTAGTAAGAAAAATGTGAAAATTTTTCTTCTCCTTATCTCTTGCTGTTGATGATCTTTAATGTTAGTTTGGAAGGTTAAGGTTTTTTTTTTTTTTTTTTTTTGGGTTGGGGGCGAGGGGGTTAAGAATAACTGTTTAAAAAATATATATATCCTAGCTCCTTTGAGAAGCTGTTAAAATCTGAAAGCTTTTTTCTAAGAAAGAAAATAATAAATTAATGTTATTGTTTGTTATAAGAGAAACAACATTGTCTATCAACATGCTAGTTTTGTTATTGATGATGATCATCATCACCCACCTGGCACTTAAAACTTTAATTCAGATCAAGTGTGGTATTTTTTCTCTTTTCTTAGGCCGTCTCTTCTTACTACATTTGTCGGATTCAGGTTGAATCGTGCAATTCACTTCCAATTCTATTTCATTCATCTGTCCAAAACAAATTTATTTCTGTCTACATAAAATTGAAACGCATGATTCGAGTAGTGAATCTTGCGATTCTAATAACCATGCCCATGACAGCCTCACCCTCCCTGTCATAAATTATGCCCCACCTACCATTATTGATGTCACTTTTGTTCTATATGGTCTAAGATATCATACAATAAAGGAACAAATGAGTGGTGTAGATAAATATATTTTATACAAAAGCTTTGTTTCACCTCTGCATTTCCAACAAGTCGAATACGTCGAGTATCCTTGTATGGATTTCTAGTTTAAAAAGTTACAGGAAAGCAAAAAGATTCTGTGCATTTAGTTGATTGGAAGTAATATTTGCAATCATACAATCAATCTTTATAGCTATTTATAAATTTCTAATATTACAATCAATCTATTTATTACAAAATTTCTAATTTCTAATATTCACAATCATACAATCAATCTTTTGGAACATTTATAGAGTTTGGAAGTTGGGCATTCTCATATCTCTTTATAGCTCTTTGCTCTTGCTGAACTTGTATGCTTTTTATCACTTTCAAAGGAATTGAATGTTCTTTGTGCTCTTCAACAGGGTTGGCAGGCCAGCAACTTCTCTTTTGCTTCAATCTGAGTCGTTATAAGGTGTGCAGTTTCACTGCTCTTGTGTCTCTGATACTGTTGAAGTCACTTACTGGGCAGTCATAATAAGATGTGCAGTTTTGCAGCTCTTTTCCTAGTTCCTCTAATTTCTTGCATTATTTTGGGCCCTCTATAATTTTCTCTGATCAAACACCACTTCTCACCCCCCCCCCAAAAAGCAAGAAGCTTCTATTCTCATTTTACTTTGCACAGAAGGAATCAATCAATCAAAGCTCAGTTGCATGTGTGGCATCTCTTTAGGCCGTCGCAATATATTATTTAACGGTTGGCTCTAAAGAAAGACCTTCCTGCAGTAATTGAAAATTTCATGTCAAAGCAACTTCCATTCATTTGCTTGGTTCATTATGCACAATGTGGCTAATTGGGCTGAAAAAACATATATTTGATATTTTTCACTACATTGCTCAGTTGTATACATGCATGTCTTTGTGCTATTGCAATATATTCTTTTCACTCTTCATTTTGCTGCCCTTGGTGATTTATTCCAATTGACAACCAGATTCTGAACGAAGACAGTTTGTAAATGTATATTTTGTGTGGTTTTCTATGGCTGGATTTTTATGACATTGTGAAATGGGATTAATATGCTCTTTTTAAATTCTGACCTTATTGTCTATACATAAGTATTATTGTGAGGTATTATAGTCATCTGTAGTTAGTAGACAAACAGGCTAGGCTGTCTTTCAAAGATAAATTGTGAGGTATAATGATTTATTATTATTTGTAATTTACCCCTATGAATAAAATGTTGGTGCAACAAGTTATCGACTCATTGTGGCATCAATGATATATGCACACATAATTAGAAATTATGTGAATATTATAAATTATGGCATCAATGATATTGATTGTATGATTGTGAATATTAGAAATTAGAAATTTTGTAATAAATTGATTGATTGTATGGGTGAATTCTATGCATTTAGATAAATTTTGTAATATGCGTCTTTTGTTTTTCCTAAATTGTAATTCATTATCTTCTAATCGGATATATTTAAAAATCAACTAATTTATTTTATATTATGTGCCAGTTCCTTAAATATATTATAAGATGGATAAATCGTTAATATATCTGGATGCAAAATCAAATTCCCAATATGAGCTATTGAGTTTTTAAACTTTGTATTTAAGAGTAACTCTCTTATGAGAAAATTTTGTATTCATGTGTGAAATGTTTCAACACATACTTGTTTTCTAGATCCATCGAGTTGGATCATATCATATGGAATGGTTTTCTGAAAAATTATGTCAATTGGATTTTTTATGGTGAGGATCATGTTGATACTTCTAGTTCCAATGTCAGATCTACTATAGGTGAACAATTGTTTGATCATGATATGCGTGGCTTGCTGCATGATGCCGTCATTTCGAATGAGATGGAGGATACAAGGGATGAGAATATGGGTCTTGAAAATAACCAAACTTCTGAAGCTAAGAAGGGGAACAAAGGGATCATAGTTCACACAAGTTTTTTGAGTTATTTGAATATGCTAACACTACAAGAAAACTGACTTTCAATGATGGAAAATTACTGACGGAAAAAAATCCGTCGTAAATAGCAATGGAATTGCGACGAAATAACATCGGATAGAATACTGAGAGATTGGCGACGGATTAGCGATGAAAATTAATGACGAAAATATTTCCATCACAAATTTGTCACTATAGTGGTCTAGAGTTAAAAAAAAATTATAAACCTATCAACGACGGATTAGCAACAGAATTTTTAACGATGACAAATATCCGTCGTTAATCCATTGGCATAGTGGTGAAGGGTAAAATATATATATATATATATATATATATATATATATATATATATATATATATATATATACAGCTATCAGCGACAAATTACCGACGGAAATTTTAACGATAGATTTTTTTTTAGTTTTTTTAAGTTTTTAATTTTTTCTTCTTTTTTATTATTTTATAATTCTTTTTCTTTTTTCTTTTATTTATTTTATTTATTTTATTTTATTCTATTAATTTATTATTCAATTTAATAGGAAAATAAAAATAATAATTTGTTATACAGTAAAAATATTCAATGAAAAAAATTATCCCAAGATAAATAAAAAAAGTGATGAGAGTGAGATTAATATTCAGAAAAAGAAGTGAGAATTAGATAATAAATAAAATATATATATATATATTACAAAAACAAAAATATTATCCGTCACTGATAGTGAACTATCAGCGACAGAATGTTTAGCGATGGAAAAATTACATCGCTGATATCAGCGATGGATTAACGATGGATATTTTAGGAAAGGAAAATTTTCGTCATTAATTCGTCACTGATATTTAATGACGGATGTATTCCGCCAGTAATAATTAATGGGTAGGTTTTCAGTGATAGAAATTTTCGATTGCTGATATCTTTCAACAACGGATTTTTTATTTTTAACGACGGAAGGATTTTTTACTGTCAGCGACGGATTTTTCCATCGCTGATACCCTACTTTCTTATACTGTAAGCAATCAATATACCCAAACTGTAGCAAATACACAAGCTTTCAACAATCGTACACTTGTTCGATCTTAAATGCTTGAATGGGTGGATGAATAGCTCATTTACCAATATATTAGAGTTCTTGAAGGATTTGTTACCCGAGGGAAATATTTTACTAGATACCTTTCATGAATTCAAGAAAACCATTTCAGGTTTGGGTTTGGGGTATAAACAAATTCATGCTTGTCTTAATGATTGCATATTATTTTGGAAAGACAAGGAGAAAGATGAGACATGCTCCAAGTATGGTGCTTCTAGGTGGAAAGAATTAGTGGATGATTTGGAAACTAATGATGAGCAATGCACAATTGTAAAGAGAAAGAAAAAAATTGTCAAGATTTTGAGATGCTTTCCTCTAGTACCTAAACTTCAACAGCTATTTATGTCCTCAAAGACAGCTTTACTTATGAGATGGCATCATGAGGGTCGTACTAAGGATGGTTTCTTAAGGCATGTGGCTGACTCTATTGCTTGGAAGGATTTTGATTTTCGTTTTTCTAAATTTTCTAATGATTCTAGTTATATTCGGTTGGCACTAACTTCTAATGGTTTCAACTCTTTTAAAAACATGAATGTCACTCATAGTATATGGCCGTTATACTTATTCCTCTCAACTTGCCTTCGTGGTTGTGTATGAAATCTCATAATTTCATACTTTCTTTACTTATTCCCGATCCTAAAAGCACTGGTGATAAGATTAATGTATATATGCAACCTTTGGTGGAAGAATTGAAGGTGTTGTGGGATCACTACAAAATTAAAGCACTATGCCGATGGTAACTTTTAAAGTCGGTGACTTTTAGTCACGGTTTTTATACTTTATAGAGACGGCTTATAACGAAATCATCGAAAAATATAATTTTTTCCCAACAGACTAAAATGTCTATGAAGAAAAGTTTATCAACTGTCAGTAAAAGTACATACAACCGTCTGTAAAGTAATATTCAATTGTGATGGTTGAAAATTATAGTTAGTAAATGTAATAGTCTGTTTGGCACGATTTAAAAACAATTTCAATATAAATCTTTTTTATTATCTACTTAACAATACTGTCTCCATAGGTTTCAGATGTATAGTAACATACAAATTCCGCCGTCTTTTAAAACTATATTCAGTTCTCACCGTTTGTATAAATTCTATTTATACTAACATATATATTGTAACACATAAAATTTTTATCATATTTGTATCATATACTTTTATATTTGAAAATAGTACGGATGGTAAGTTATAGTAAATTTATGATAGTAATAGTTTTAACTAGGTAAGTAGATAGTAAATATGTAGTAAATAGGCAGTAAGTAGGTAAGTAAATTTATATAGTGATAAATTTGTGATATATAGTTAAATAATAAATGGTAAGTGGATAGTAAGTGGTAAGTCAATGGCTATCGGGTGCCCGGCCATGCTAGCACAGATGCCTGCGCATGCCACGCGGCATATGCGCTTACCGATAACTTCATGCTTGTAATTTCACTAAATCTAATTTTATTTTTATTTATATTACAATTTTTATATTTTATCATTTTTTATTTTAATTAATTCTATTTCAATTAATTTAATTGTGTTTTTTTTTCTTATTTATTGTTTTGCATGAAATTTAAATGATAATATATTAATAATTTAAAAAATCTATATATTTAGTCACAAATATTTATTGTTCAAAATATATAAAGTTAATAAATTATAATTCATTCATAATATTCAATTTAAATATCATTTAAATAAATTGGTTTGAATATATCAAAATAACAGTTAAAAAAATTCAATGAGAATAGGAAAAACAAAAAAAAATGTAAGGTTGAGATAACTGGGAAGAAAGAAAAGAAAAGAAAAGAAAATTACACATATTATGTTGTGGTTTAATGGTTGACTCAATTGTTGTTTGTGATTCAGGTTAGAGGTTCGAATCCGTGAATCTATAATATTTCCTCCTTTTTGCATTAGGAGCACACGGGCGCCCGTGCAAACGCATGCAGCAAGCGCGGGCGCCCGCAAGGCATGCATGCCATGGGCATGCGCGCGCTCTTGCCTCCGCATGAGCATGGGTGGGCGCCAGTGCATGCGCGGGCAGGTAGTGCGCGCGGGCGCCAGCAAGGCATGCATGGCATGCTCGAAACCAAAAATGTTCATCAAGTTTGAAGGCAAATTTATTCATTAAAAATCAATAGTAAAATAGTAAAATTATTGGAAATAATAAATTGTACATAATAAATAATAGTAAAATCATTGTAAATAATAAATTGTACATAACAAGTAATAAATAATGATTGTAAATGAAAATATTAACCGAGAGACATTTTCTTTATCTGGATCCATAACATCTTGATAGTATTGATCTCTATATTTCACAACTATTCAAAATAACAAATTATAAATAGTATTTTACTATTAAATATCAAATTAAAATAATTGATTTATTTTTAAAACCTGATAACATTTTGGATGATTGAGTTTGTTGAAACTTGTTCTTTTTCTTGGAATTGTTGTGATTTTTTGTACAATGCTTATCCATAGGTTTAAATGGGTTAGAGGAGGAGAGCTTTCAAGAAAAAATAAAGAAACTTTGATGGTGAAAGGATGGAGAAATTTTGATGGCCGCATAGGATTTATAATATAACATTTTCATAAATAAAATTTTAAAATTCCGTCCATTTTTTCTTTGGCGTTTTTTTCTCCCACCTCTTTTTTCATTACCGCGTTTTTAATTCGTCATAATTTTTTTTATACTTTAAATCAATACCGCCACGTGTTGTTGAAAAATCACTTACTATTTAATTACTACATACTTACTATATTTCAGTGCCTGTAAGCCTTGTGCTGTATTAATTATATCCATTTGATTAATAAAAAATAACGTATATTCTATATTCGATGACAATTCAGTATAAGTTTATTAATATTATTAATTTAAATAATATAATAATATGAAATTAGTAATTTATATATTATAGTATTATGGTTTTTGAAAATTCATTGAAGATAATATAGTGGGAAGAAATTAAACACTTTCCAAATTAACAAACTTCACTACCTGATTTAATCATCATGCAAGTATATCATTTTTTAATATTATTAATTTCTTCTCTTTATATAAATACTTAATCTTTTAATATTTCTTTTTTAGGTTACTGATCCAAAATATATTGAAGAGATTACAGATGAAATTAAATATATTGCTCATGGACCAGATCCATTCATTAGAAATTACAATGGCTAATATCGATTTCATATAAAAGATCGTGAGAAATACATTCAAACTCAGAATTCAGGAGTTGTGGCAGCAGTTGATGAATGTAAAGTTAATTATTATGACATCTTAAGAGAAATCATTATAGTAAACTATAATGGAATGTATACATTTGTATTATTTCAGTGTTATTGAGTCGACTACAATGAGAATGCAAGAAGGACAGATTTGGTTCAACTCTTGTCAATTTTTCCTATCTCAATCATATCGGTATCATACTGGCGCTGATTTGCTAGATGATTCTTATGTGTTGACATTCCAAGCAAAGAAGGTGTTTTCTGTGACTGATGAAAGATATAAAAGATGGTTTGTTGTAAAACATGTCAAATTCGAGATGAATTTGATATGGGTGATGAAGTGATAATTCATCATTTCAATTCAAAAACTAGTCCCTCAACTAATCAGTGGATTCAAACTAATGTTGATGAAGATAAAGGAAATACATCAATGGAGATGATTGATGATGATGATGATGTTGATATATAGTGGCCGGGTGCCCGTGTCGGCCCACACATGCCATGTTGATATTTTCTTTATTATATAAAAATTTTCACATATGTATTATATCAAAATTTTCAAATATGAATTATATAGAATAATAATATATTTAACATTATTAATTTAAATAATGTAATAATACAAATTTAGAGTTATTATTTTTTGTAATGTAATATTTAGGGTAAGAATGTAGTAATATGTTACAATGTTGTAACAAAAACAAAAAATAAAATTACTGATGATGTGATAATAAAAAAATGAAATTAAACTTACAAAAAACGAAAAAAAATGGTGGGTTTTAAAAATTTATTTGAGCCCTTAAATCAAATATATAATAAATCATTATCCACAAACCCTCTTTCCCTCCAAAATTTATAAGTTAGGTAGTAAGGAGATAGTAACAAGGTAGTAAATAGTAATAATGTCACACGAGCTTGCATGGACATGCATGCACTGGCACCCGCGCTGGCATTGCTAGGCGCCCGCACGGGAGATTGCACGCGTGCGGTGGCATGTGTGGGCGGGCGCCCATGCTAGCATGGCCAAGCCCCTGTGTCGGCCCACACATGCCATATCTCTATTTTTTTTATTATATAAAAATTTTCACATATGGATTATATCAACAATTTCAAATAATGTAGAATAATGATATATTTAATATTATTAATTTAAATAATGTAATGATATCAATTTAGGATTATTCTTTATTGTAATGTAATATTTAGGGTAAAAATGTAATAACAATGTAATCTTATAACAAAAACAAAAACACAGATACAAAAAATGAAATTTGAAATTAAACTTACAAAAAAAGAGAAAAAAATGGCGGATTCTAATTTATTTGAGCGAGAAAAAATGGCAGGTTCTAAAAATTTATTTAAACGCTTGAATCGAATATATAATAAATCATTCTCGACAAATTCTCTTTCCCTCCAAAACCTCTTATGATAAGCTCTTCTCCCTTAAACCTCAAATCTTGTGACTTAACCATAATCTTTTTTCAAATTTTCAAATATTACGAGTTAACCAAAATCTTATTTCAAATTTTCCTAACTCAACATGGGAAAGACTAAACGAAGCCATCTGAAGAACAATTTCACTCTGAAGAAAAAGCCCAATCATCCCAAGTTGCTACCCCAGGTTTGATTTGGTTTTGGTTTAAAAACATATAATTACTTATGATTTAAATCATTTGCCAAACTCATTGATGAGAATGTATAAACAACTCATATTCTATTTTACTTATAATTAATTTTACTGTATAATATTTTACAGACTTGGAATCACATTTTATCATTACAGACAATACAATCTAGGATGAAACCTTGTAGAGCAGAACTTTATATTACAAGTACAATTTGACCAGATGACAGTTTTATTTCTATGAAGATTTCAGAAGTTATGGTATAGATAATTATTTTTATATAGTTCTTGATTTATGGACATTCATGTTTCATTTATTTACTTTATAGGAAATGGCGAAGAGTATGTCGAGAATGAAGACTGTCAAGTAGAAAATTCAAATTTATCTTGGAAAAAGTGATATTATCTCTAAGGTTAAAGGTCTTGATTGGTGGGGAAGTATCAAATGTGCATCACAAAATATGCATTCAACCAGAGCTGAGAAAGAATATATAACTAATATGATACAATGATTAATAGAACAAAATCATATTAAGTAATGTTCTTCTTTATGTTGCTATACATGTTGGATGTGGACATAAAGACGAATTGATGAATATGGTTAATGAAATAAGACTTATTGCTGGTATTTAGGTATGTTATTTATCTATTCTATTTCAGTACAATCTTATTAATTTCACTCTTACTTTTCAAAAATAATCCAAATTATTTGTATTTTAGCTTTTTCCAATACAAGATGCTGGGAGTGCACATAAAAATCAACAATCATCATCATCGCCCGACTCTGTCCCAAAATGTAATATTTTTATCTATAACTATTTTTAATATGTACTATTCCATTATATTCATGTCACTGCTTAATTTTATTTTATTTTTAATATAGTAATATTTTTATTTATAACTATTTTTGTACTATTATATTATATTCATCTAACTCTACTTCTTTTTATGAATGAATATGTTGAATGAAGATGGACTATGCCGACAATCTTTTTGATAATTGAAGTGAAGCATTTGTATAAGTATCTCAGAAGTGTAGGATATGCTTGTGAGATATGTAATCTTTTTTTTATCCTATTGTATCAATCATTCTCCAAAATTATAATATTTTACTATTTTCTTTATTTTCAAGTTTTTAGTTATATTTTCTAATATTTGTACTAACCATCCATAAAACTTATAACATTTCCTCACATACGAAAATATACGTAATAACCGACTAGTAACTAACTAGTAAGTGACGTAGTAGTAACCGAGAAGTAAGTGACTAGTAACTGATGACAGTAGTAACTGAGAAGTAAGTAATTAGTAAATGAATAGTAAGTGATAGTAGTAGTAAATAACTATAGTGACGATAAAGTACTAACATTTCTTAACGCTTCTTAACCGACCATAAATCATAATATTTCTTAACATTTGTATAACTGAAAATAAAAGTAATAATATTTTCCAAATGGTTTTATATATGTCGTAATATGGTAGTAACATAACCGACATAGGTACTAATATGGCAATCGATAATAAAAGTAGTAAGTTTTCTCAACACTATT
This sequence comes from Dillenia suffruticosa, assembly GCA_033439265.1. Taxonomy (NCBI): domain Eukaryota; kingdom Viridiplantae; phylum Streptophyta; class Magnoliopsida; order Dilleniales; family Dilleniaceae; genus Dillenia; species Dillenia suffruticosa. The sequence goes on along the minus strand of JAVTVX010000015.1, from coordinate 17,672,997 downwards.
TTAAATCGATGATAAAATGCTAAATTGTATCAACAGTTCTAACCATCACTATAAATATATGACATGTTCCAATAGTCATAAAAAGTGTCGGGATACATCTATCCCGACTGGTGTATTACCGACTAAATCTCTATCCATTGGAGAAGGTTTTGCCAACGGTTTTAACATATTTAAGAGACGGTTTTAGTCCGTCAGAATAACTCACTTGTTTTGTAGTGAATATAATGTTGAAACAATCGATTGTTGTAATAAAACGAGGTTTCAATTGCGTGCAACATTGATGTGGACTATCAACGACTTTCCTGCATATGCCAATTTATTATGATGGAGCACTAAAGGAAAATATGTATGTCCTATTTGTGGTTATAATACAGAATCTAGTTAACTAATAGTAGGACGTATTGTTACATGGGTCATCGCGGATAGTTAGATATAAATCACAAATATAGATATGATGGTCAGTCTTTGACAGGACTCAAGAATTTAGGCATGCACCTAAAGAACGCTCGGGGATAGACATTTTTAGAAAGTTGGACGATATTGACTTCTCGGTGAATGCAAATGGTTACAAAAATGGAAAAAATCCAGCATCTTCTTTGAATTGCCATATTAAGAGTATAATCTAGTATACCATAATATTGATATGAGGCATACAAAGAAAAATTGGTATGACGTACTTGTAGGCACAATTATGGGTCAAGAGGATAAGTCGAAGGACAATTATAAGTCTCGACTTGATCTTCAAAAGATGGGAATAAGAAGTGATCTTCACCTTGTGACGCGTTCCGGTTCTAATGCTAAATATCTTCCTCATGCTTGTTATACAATGACATTGAGGGAGAAAGATGCTTTCCTAAAGGTGCTGAAGGAGTTGAAACTTCTGGATGAGTATTCTACTAATATATCAAGATGTGTTCATCTCAAGCAACGGAAGATAATTGGACTAAAAAGTTATACTGTCATGTTCTACTACAAGAGTTTCTTCCAATTGCAATAAGACGATCATTGCTGGATGAAGTTAGCAAAGTTATTATTGATATTTGTAATATTTTTAAAACTCTTTGCTCTAGAGTTCTTGACCCTGAAGATCTTGAACAATTGGAATCTTTTGTTCCTTTAACTCTGTGTGCTTTGGAAAAAAAATTTCCTCCATCTTTTTTCACAAGTATGGTTGATCTTCTTACTCATTTGACGACATAACCTAAATTTGGAGGTCCGGTCATCAATCGATGGATGCATCCCATGGAATGGTATGTCTTTAAACTTGTGTATAGATAGTCTATCATAACTAGTTCAATGTTTAAGTATTTATTCTTATTTTGCATTATATTATTGTACGTTTTTGTTAATTTTCAAGTGTTTTGTACGTAATAGAACTTAACCAGAGGGTTCAATTGCTTAAGGATATATAACAAATTAATGTTTGATCTTTGTTCATGGTATTTATTGGGAGTTAAGACTAGGTTGAAATCGCCCCTTACAAAACGGTGACAATGCTCGCCAGTCATTGATGAAGAAGAGGCTTTGTTTGTTGCATCAAGATGACCTTTGGATAGGAAAATACAAAAGGGAATCAATGTCGAAAAACAGAAACGGATTAAAGTGGTATCTCTTGATGATAAATTATTGCAACAAGTACATAGATATGTTCTATTTAACTCTAATGTAGTGACGTCATTTCGGGAGTAAGATTATCTTCTTAACTCAAACTTTTGATATATATTCCACCACAATATCTTCTTGCTAATTTTATTTTTAATATTTATTTTCTTTCTTAGAGAACACAAGCAAATAGTAATTAGACAGAATCGTGGACAACGATAGACACCTTATACAATTAATAAACTTCATTCGCAGTCATTTGTTGATTAGTTAAAATGTAGGGTATGTATAATAAATTTCGTAATACATGGTATTAGTTTTAATTTGAATTTTTTATTGACAACTAAATCTTTTATTTTAGGTGAATCATATATCGGAAGATGATAGTGCGGAAGTAACAAGTAACCTCAAATGGCTTTCACGTGGACTAAGTGCTAGGGTTAAACAGTACACTGGTTATATGATCAATGGATTTAGATTTCATACCACAAATCATGAGAGATACCTAAAAACTCAGAATAGTATTGTTTTGGTATCAAGGTAAACTATTAGTTAATTACTATGGAAGACTGAAGCAAATAATTGAGTTAGATTATAGTGAGATGCTAAGGTTTGTATTGTTTGGATGTGATTGGGTTGATCTAACAAGAGAGTACAAGAAAGAATGGCTTCTCACTTGTCAATTTTTCTTATTTGACTCATACAGGTGAAGATTTGATGGATAACCCATTTATCTTTACATCTCAAGTTAAGAAAGTTTTTTATGTCAAGGATGAAATGCATGAAAATTGGTTTGTTGTCAAATATGTGAAGCTTAGAGATTTTTTTTGATATGGGTGACATAAGAACCAGTGAATAGGTGGCTATTAAAACAAGTAATAATGCCACTACAATCCTAAATTGGGCAAGAAATGATGCAAATACGCATGAAATAGACATTAGACCACACCTCAATGTTGAACATTCTGATGATGATGAGTTGCATGATCCCGTTTAATTTTTTGAATTAGGAAACTAGATTTTATTTCTAACTATATTTGTCAAATGTTTACTTTTGTTAGTTTCTTTATTAATCAAATGTTTGGATTTGTTAATTAATTTATCTATCAAAGGTTTTATTTTTTAAATGTTTGTTACTAATCTTATTTTTTTAACCAATAGGTATGCCAAGACGAAAAGGTAATATACGTATTATACTACCAAGCGATAAAACTCCACCTTTAGATGGACAACCTAAGATGCAACGTTTGGATGAAGGTTTTTAGACAACACACGATGATGCAAACTCAGATTTGGCATTCTTAACATCTTCTATATTAAATCTTTTTTATATGGTTTTAACACTTCAATTATGTATGTAGACAATGTAGGTGAACAAAGGCCTATGAGAAGAATGAGAGGTCCAACATGTTGCGTTGAAGTTTGGTCCTTGAAAGATGACAAGTGCATGCTTGTTAGGTTTACTATCACAACCAACCATGCAGGGATGATTATAAATGTTTTACCACTTTTCTTAATTCAGTTATGAGGTTAAGTAATCTTACTCCAATCTAATATCTGAGTTGACATAATATTTCTAAAAAAAACAAAGATGACATGTGGAAAATCATATTGGTATATATTTTATCTCTTCTAACTTTCTCTTTTTTATTTTTAATTATATTTGTTTTCAATGCTAACATTGGTTTCAATTATAGTCGAAGTGTCATTTTGAGACCAAGAACCTAAAAGTTCGAAAATGGGTTATGAAAAACATAGGAGAGAAATGAAGAAATTGAAAGAACGCAATAAAGTTAAAGTAATTTGATGAGTCACTTGACCTAGAGGAAATGACAAATCGAGTTAAAGATGACCGAGTCAATCTTGTTCAATTTAAGGAGCTTGTTAAATATTGGAAAAGTGATAAGGGAAAGGTAAGTAAATATATACGATATGAATCAAAATTAGTTATATAATAACATGAATATTGTGGTTTTATATGATATTTGTGATAAACTCAACTTTTGTTTGAATAGAACATAAGTATTAGGAACAAAGAATGTTGTTCTAGAAATCAAGAACGTCACTGTCTTGGTTCGAGATCTTTTCCTATACTCGTGGATGAAAATGTTGTTTCTTTGTTTTATTTTTATTTTCATTATTTTTGTATAAATGTAAATTATTGGATAATTAATGACAATGTTTTTTATTTATTTATTTCATTGGTGTTAGAAAAAAAAGTCAAACAGCACTAGTCCGAGTGGGATAGAATTGTATATAGCAAGCAGAACAAGAAAAGATAACTCCATTATAAATGATACTGTATCAGAAGTTGTTGTATGTTTTACTTTATTCTCTTTCAATTATATCTACCTTTTTTTTTGTATAATGAATTAGTTTATAAACCTTCTATTTATACATTTTTCTTTCAATATTTTCTTTTCGCATGACTTTTTAGGAGATGATGAGAAAGGAAATTGAAAACTCTTGATCTCAAAGCGAGGGAAGACCAATTAATTCAAACACTTGGAATGATGATGTTTTTACTCAAGCCAAAGGTGCTGAGAGCAAAGGTCAAGTGAGATGCATGAGACTTGTTGCCTCTACGTCAAAAGGCACGTCATCACAACACAATAAAGCAAAATAGTGGCAGCAGAAGATTTTAAACGAAAATTTATTCAATTCAAGAATTCAATATTTGCACTCTTTGAAAAACATTTTATCGATAATAATGATGACTGTAAGCAATTTTCTTTTGAAAATAAAACAAATTTGCGACGCACTAATATGATATATATACTATCTTTATATCACAATTTTTATAGTCATATTTTTCTTAAAATGTAACACTCATCATTTTTTTTTCTATTATTAGATTTCATCTGCTCATAGTGACACCACTCACAAGAAGTCTCCTTTAATCCTAACGAAGGTAAGAACTATATGCATTTTTTCTATACTCCTTTAATCACATTCCACGGGTATTGGTGTTATTTGTTCTTTTTCATCTTTCTCTTTCTCATGTGTATGCATGATTTAATTTTTTGTTCTAGTTGTGGTTTGATAGGTATACAACCCTCAGTATTGAAGACCAATTATTGCACTGCCTCTCTCTTCAATTTTGCAGGTTGAAGTTTTGGAACCTTTATCTGATCTTGATGATCTCACAAGTACTTTTTCAAAGGTCAGTTTTCTAGGCACTGATTAAATGAGTGTGGTTTCTAAAATGGGAAAGTCTCCCTAATGTAGGCTTATCAAGTGTTCTCTTAGGAATTGTGAATGTGCCTATTGTTCTTTTATGTTACTTTAAAGAAATATGTTTTTATTTCTTTTACTTGTTTACATCCATTGTTAGCATAAGCTACCACTAGATTGATGTTACGAAGGATATTTGCCATCTCTTGGTTTTCCAATCATTTGGACATGGTAAAAGGTACTTGAGTGGATTCCATGGAGAGCATAATTGAGGTTTAGCTCAGTTGTTGGATATCTGAGATTAATGGGACGCACAACTAATGAAAGATTGAATTATCTTAGGATAATTTTTTGATAATGCTTGTGTACAGTAATGGAACTAAGTTGGTAAATTTTGTCTTTGTCACAAAGACTATGATGCAAGAAATTTTAAGATGAGGGGGAGAAAGAGCATGTGATAAAAGAGCAAGGAAGGTGGAAAACTAGCGAACTGATTAAAAGTCTTATATGCTACGTGAAAAGCCATATCTCACTTTGATTAGAGATTTCCCCCCTTATCCATCATAAATTTTCTAATGTAGGCTTAGGTTTGACCATTTGATCAATATTTGTTTTTCGTTACATATCTAATATTTAATGGTGTAAACAATTTTGCCAAATAAAACTATAAGTTATTTTTTTTACTTTTTTTCCCCTAGTATTTTGGTTAATTATATAAAGTAATTTCTTCTCTATTGTTTATGCGTAAGGTAACATTTGGGATTCATTGAAATTTAATATCTAATATCTGTAGGCAAGAACTAGAAGGCCTATAGATATGCCGTTCTACATAAGTCATTTATTGTTATAGAATAATGTAATAACTTTACTTGATAAGATAGAGCAATATGGAATGTCCTAGAACATGCTTTTGAATTCATAAATGGGCCTTGATGGTCAGACCTTTCTTGTTCTTTGTATGCGATGTCTTGAAAGGAAACAACTTACAAGATTTCTGAAGTATGCAGGTATCACTTGTAAAATAGGATCATTATGCTGAGGGTAGCCATAACCGGTTCCTCAAATTAAAAGTAATCTATAACCAACAGAGAGAGGAGAGTTAGGAAAAGAGAGGTGAATAAGACATCCCATAAACAGGAGAACTTCTTACACAGGAAACTAAGATGGAAACAAGGACAACAACCTTCCATTCCCTTTGGTATCTGCAAGACAAGTTCAAATATGTATACTATTTTTCTGAAGTTTTTCCTAGGAAGGAGTCATTACATGACTATCCTGGGCTGAAAACAATGTAGTTTCCAGAAACCAAAGTCCTTGAGAACACATATGAAGGTTTTCACATAAACCAACAAACAATTTTTTTATGTAGAAATATCCGAATCTAAATTGGGTTAGAATCACTCATCTCTTTCTGACGATTGGGTATCCTAGATCTAGAAAATATCACGAAATTAGATCACTTTCTGTTTTGCACAATCCAAATGCCTTGATGATAAAATGATCAACAAATCTTCAAAACCCATTCTCTTTCTTGATTAACACATGATCAAGATCTCTTTCTTTTCCAAGTGCCATATTCACATATATATGAAAAAGGCACACCTTCCTCTCTATTTTCGTTTTTGGTGTCTTACCAAAATTGTGAGAGGTTTCCTTTTTCTTTTCTTTTTGTTTCTTCACGTCACTTCACAAAATAGGAAGTGTCTCTTAGAAAATTAGAGAGAGAAGGAGAGTAGGAGTTATTGGGAGGAAGAGGGAGTTATCCACAAAAAACTACCCTCTCCCATTCAAATTCGAATGTTGAAATGGGTTTGGGTCTACCCTCATGGGCGGATTCGCACATAGTATGATCATTATAATCAAATATCATCATTTCATATAGACAAGCGGATTGTGTGACCTGTGAGAACATCAAAAGCTCTAGAGCTATACACCGGTTACGAATATATAGCAGTTCATTGTCAATATAGTGATAAAGACATTCTATCTCGCTATATCCCAAACCTTTTATACTCGACATAGTCAACGCATCTTTCATCCCTCAAAACAACATAAGAGTATACTTGACTCAAATCCATTCATGTATTCACAATTATGCCTCTAAAAATTAAGTCATAGACATAATTAACCGGTCTGTAAATATAGAGTAATGTATCGATCAAAAACAGTTTTTCTTTCATACTACTAACATTCAATCTTATCTTAGCCGCTTTCTTAGACATGCACCGCCAAATCGAATCAATCATGATTTCTTGGTGATATGTTAAAATAACAATACCAAAATAAAAGGTACAAACCTATGCCAATGGTCATCTTGGCCACTAGCATAGGTCCAGACGTTTTCCAGCGGTCATAGCCACTGGCATAACCCTTTACTAGCGTCTGTATAGCCAACGGAAATTTTAATTGTCGGAGAAAACTGTACAACATTTACCCACGGTTTTTAATGTCTTTACCTACAATTTTTGGCCGCTACTAAAAGTTTTTTTTTTTTTTTTGTAGTGCTTGTATTATTGTATAACACAAAATGTTAAGTGATTAAACAATAATAAGATTATAAAATAATTATAGGTTAAATAAAAATTCTCAAATATATGTATGGTAAAATTAAAAAAGATAAAATAGATGCATATACTAAATTAGAAATAAATTCAATTATGGATAAAATGAGAGAATATCATATAAGGTGATGTGGATATATGCAATACATACCCAAAAATATACTAGTTAGGAGAAGTGAAATTTTTAAATGTAGAAAATTTAGTTAAATGTCGAAATAAACGATTGAAAATCTGGATGTAAATTATTTTTAAAAATATGAGTGTCAAGTGTTTAGGTGGAAAAATAATTTTAAATAAGAACGAATGATATATGAGAATTCAAATCAGTTGAATTATTATTATTATTATTATTATAAGTTTTTATGAAAAGTCTACAATCATTTGTTACTTTGGGAAAAAAAATAACAAATGATCGTAGACTTTTCATGCAAAATATCCATCTTTGGGATTTGCGAAACTTATTCATTGGTAAATTTGAGATGACTTATTTGCAGATTTAGTTGGCAAAAGCTGATGAATGCAAACATAAGAATAATGATAAAAGGAAATATATATAATTAAAAATCAAATAAACAAAACTTGTTGATTACAAAACATTTCGATTGTTGCTATTTTAACACCAAATGAGCAAAATTATATAAACTAAATAAGTCATAAATGAATGAATCAAAACATAAATGAAAATTCATCTCAATTATTTTAAATTTTTTTATTTAATTTAAAAATTATTTTAATCAATTCAAAATAAAAATACATCATCCACGTTTGTTTCCCTCTCATCATCATCATCGATCATGACCACATCACTCTTAATTCTTGTGCAGAACGCGGGGACTCCTTGTTCAAGCTTTCATCGCTCCCACTCGAAACCAATTTTTTAAAAATCACAACAAAGCAAGTGAGCTGAGTGGTACACAACTGCACGTAATTCAATCGATTTAATCAATTTAAACCATAAAATAAAATAAAATAAAATAAAATAAAAATGAGGGGATATGATAGGAAAGAATCAAATAAATTGAGAAAAAAATCGGTTAAAAAGATTCATTGTTCAATTAACACATTTTTTATCTTTTAAAATTTAAAGAAGATTAGAATTCAAACATCAAATTACAAAGAAAAATAATCAAATCTCATATGATTTAACTGGATAAGATATCTTTTTTTAATAATTTGCATAATTTTTCCCATATTTTATCAAATCCAATAATTAATCATATATAGCTTCTCATAAAGTTTTCTAACTCCCGGTCTAATCGGTTCAACTAAAAGATTCAACATGATTTCCAATCCCGTCGGTTCAACCAACCGATAAGTTAGGACAATGGAACCCTAGAATAGACTCTCAGGCGCCACTCAAAATCAACCTGCTCTTCATTTATCACTACCATTTCCTACCATAGAAGCACCAGCAGAACATATGAGAATGCAACCTCAAATCAACAAAAAAAAATCCCAATCAACCAAACAAAATAGAGAGAGAGAGAGAGAGAGAGAGAGAGAGAGATCTTCCCTTCTGTATGGAAGATAAACCTAATGCTTCTTAGATCAACAGCGGAAAAGATTACCCTTTTATTGTGGGCTACAAATACTTGGGGGATCAAATCGAAAAAAATAATATCGCATGGTGTACAACAACAGCCATCCAATGAGAATTAAATAATCTTAGAAAGGATGACCGGGATAAAATGTAAGAGCATAACAGCTTCAGCGAGATCCTCGCTAGCCGAGCCCAAAGATCTTAGAAAACTGCAAACAAGTCACCATTGACATAGTCATTATCTACCAAGCTGACCAAGAAGTAGTTGCTCTGCACCTGTCACACACAGTCACAAAAGTGGTGAGTAAATAGGTTATCAAGGGAGAAGTGGCACTAATATAGCAGCATATATGTTGTCAAATATGCAAAATGAACAGGAAAGATTGTTGACTAAAGAACATATATATACCTCTTCAAGCAACTTCCTTGATGGGTCATTCTCAGGGTACAAGGAAGCCCATCCCCTTGTCCAGATTTCAAATGCTTCATCCTTCCATACCACAAAACTAGCAGAATCCACTACCGTAGGTTGGATTATCTCCTTTGCTGGGAATACTCCCCAAGTAACCGCGTTCACATGTGGTTGGCCAACATTTGATATGCAATTACCTACTTTGTTAACAGCCATGTAGGTTATAGATGTGAAAGCCTTGCATTTCTCCATTAGAGCATTCATCTTCTCCTTGGAGCAGAAAAACTCCACGTAGGCCTTCTGATAAACATATCCACCTGGCCTACCCCATCCTGCAAATCATGTATAGGTGACCCATTAATAAACAACGCAAAATTTAAGAAATCATGTTGCACACTAATTTTACATCATTACAGAGGCATACCTTACTCAAAAGATAAGAAAAAGAAAAGGTAGTCAATAAGAATATTGTCGACCACAGATTTCGGCAATACTAAAGAGTGTTTCCCTAATTGTGCATTGATAATGTGTACTAGGTAAGGATAAGAATGAATAAGAGCGGTCATAGACAAGCTCGGGTTTGACCCAGTAAAAGCTCAACTCCTCCTCTTTCATTTGTTATATGGCCAAGCCTAAGCCTTATTTTGAGTGCCCTCTAAAGCTCAACTCATTATGCTTGCAAACAGGCTTACTTGAAATCTAGGATTAATAGTTTAAGTCAGTCAAAAATAGAATTTTGCTAATTGAATAATTAATAGATAAAACAATAACTATTAGAATAATTAAAAAAAAGTGACCGACCCCAAATATTGGGATGGCTCAATTTGTTGTTGTTATTATTGTTTGTAAAATAAAGTGACATGTTAATTGAATCATCCCAGACTAAACACATGGATTGACAATGGGCATAGATAGATAACTACCTTCTTTAATTAAGAAGATAGCAACTGAATATAGGTTATAAAAGTCAAATGATAAAATTACATTAATATTTTCAAATTGTAATAGGCTGGCCAGCTTGTGAATGAGCTTTGTACTATAAGCAAAGCTCTCAAGCTCAGGCCCAGCTGTCAGACTTTAAGATTAATCCCAAACATGTGAAGCTTGAACTTCTCAAAACTTAGCTCTCTTTCAGCCCTAACTCAATGCGAAATTCCACTTTATTGATTAGCTGAGAGATGTAATACATATATATAAAATCATAAAATTAGATATATAGTCAAGATTTGCTCAGTTAAGGGAAACCGTAATCAGAAAGTCATATTCCACGTGAAAATAAATCAAGAACATATATGCAGAAACCAGATATTTTTTGTACATAAAAAAGAACAACATGCAAGCATCATCATGCCATATGCAGCATATGCTACTCAGATACTACTGTTACTTCTGAATGCCATGTTTCATTTGGGTATTTCACAACATTATCATGGAACAACTGAAAGGGAAGACAGATTGAAACAATTGTCTGAACAAAAGACAGAGACAACAACTAGCAAGCCACAAACACCAATCACTCCATTGTTAAATCAGAAGAAAGCTACGCCTAGATAAGATCTTCAAGCAACTGGATTGCTCATCATTCCATTAAACAGGAGAATCTAATGTGTAAAAAGATAAGTTTTACAGATTAAAAACCTCAAAAGTACTAATGAGCATGCAATGCAGGACTTACCAAAAGAAGGGGAGTCAGACTTAGCCCCATTTACTGCTGGTTGGCTGTTGATCGTAAGAAAACCCTTCCTGTTGATGTTTCCCAGCAGCTCATTAATAATCTTAGTCTCTGGCTGAAGTCCATCTAGTTCTGACCAGGGACTACTTCTTAGATTCCCAAGGCAGAACTTTGTAAATCTCTGAAATAGTGATTGAGGATGAGCCACATGTACAAGTGCAACCACAGCAATTGTCTCACAAGTGTTTTTCCAGTTCCATACAGTTGGAAGACAGAATGTTACCTCATGAATATCTTCAACAGATTTCAAGGGGACAGCCCACTCTTCATGCAGTTTCTTGTCACGTGCTCGTGGACGCATAAACTGATGGGCAAGTTGCAATCAGTAATGAAGGCAAAGTAAAATGGAGAAAAAAAAAAAAAATATATATATATATATATATATATATGTAAAAAAAACTGTGTGCATCAAATTTATTGAGTTACAGTTGTTTTTACAAGTACCAGAATCACAGGATTGGCATGGTGCATCTTTAGAACATTAATGCAAGAACACAAGCATGAAGAGAACTTTCTGGCCTTTAATCCTTGTTCAGAGTCTAAAAATCAGCAAATTTTCTCTTCATCTTGTTTCTTTAAGTTATGGTCTTCATTCAAAAAGAATTTTTTGTTCACTGTTAAAGAGCAAGTTATTAGTCTGCTCTGTGAGTTTCAAAAGGTATGGAGATCTTGGGTCACAACAGTGAACTGATATGACCAGGGCCATGACCTTAGTGTAGCATACAACATATAAATGATAACTTATACCATCAGGATATTGCATAATATGCCTATTGTCAACAAAGAAAAGTAGCTGAAGAGTATTCACATGACAAATCATAGAAAGCACCAAGGAGTACAAATCATTACTTAAGAAATATACAATGGCAACAAAATTAAGTTAAGAAGTCAAAAATAACCTGATAGTCAGTTAGTGCCCCATATGATGGATTACATGAATTCCCCCATCGACCATGTGGGAACTGATCCCAGGTAATAGTCCTTGATATGTAGCTCTTTGGACGATTAGCCCTATAAACACATGTCAACTGTGCTCAGATGCTGAGGATGGTTCTAGAGGGAGCGCTTCTTAGAATCATGAAAATAAAATCAAGATAGGCTCAAAAACAGCAGACCAAAATATAGGGCGAACATCTTCTTTGACACGGAAAACATTTGTAGGGCGTCTCCACGGCAAGTTCCTTGAAATTTTGGACTCTTCAATCAACCCTAGGTTCTGCCAATTGATTTCTGTTAGTGAGGCTCAATAGAAATTCAAGAGATGATCAGCCACAAAATTATAATGAGTTCTTAAGGTGAGATAGCTAGCAGAACATGAAAGGACCATTAATATTGCTAATGCTGATTTCTCCATATTTAGCGTGTAAAGATGCAATGTGTTGATCCCACTTGCTAGAATCCTTTTGCACATCTCTGTTCCAAGGTGTATCCCATAGTTTCTAACAGCTTCTTCATTCTCTTTAATAGGCTCCAGAGCAGCCGTAACCTCAGATGGTATCTACAGGATGCATCCATTAAGTGCAGATTAGAATGACAGGGTAAAAGGGCCTGCAATATCAATCCAATTAAATGGGAAATGAGGGAATTAAGAGTTGAATCATTGTTATAAGCAAACTGATGATCTAACATATCATCAAACCCATTTCTTAAGCTCTGCAAGAAGGTAAAGATATCTGTTGATGATGAAACATTTGTTTAACAAGTGCAGAAATGACCATCAGCTAAATAGAAGCAACTGCTTTAAATCTGCTGGCAAAACATAAAATACAAATGACAGGATAGCATACCTTTGTTTTGCAAAATCCAGTCATGCGCAAGAAGCCTTTATAGTTATTGATAGGCATAATGCCAGGGACTATAGGGCAAGTGATTCCAATTTGACGACAGTCGTTAACAAACTTGAGGAAAATATTGGTATCGTAAAACAGTTGAGTGACGATAAGGTCGGCTCCAGCATCAACCTGCAATTCCAGGCCATCAAAGATATAACATCCAGCAAGGGAAGGCGTTGAAAAAAAATACATTTATGAATAACACTAGACTAGCCACATGGCAAGGTGTCACCAGCTCCCCCCCTCCCCCCCCCCCCCCCCCCGCGGGGGCGAACTAAGTCACCTTTCAAGATTTGTCCCACTCCCCTAGGTGGTACCAAAGCAGAGGGCTTTGTGAACCCCCCCCCCCCAAATGAAGAAGGAAACCTATTTATTTACAAGGGATATTGGAAATTGAAGAGAAGAAAATTATACTTCGTCAGTTTCAAATGCCAATAAAGTACTTTTCACGAAAAAAATATATATATAGCTAACTGGTATTATTTTTTATAAATTTTTGCTCAACAGTCAATTGAATAGGAAAATAACCAAGGAAATCCAGAAGGTGTAGTTGCATAGTATATCACTTGTGGTTGGAGCTTTCTTCAGTCTCAGGATTTCAATCAAAGAAGTATCCACAATTATACATATAAGCTACTGCTACTACGAAAAAAAAGATAAAAAAGTTGTTGGGTAAAAATGAGTACCTTTCTCTTTAAATAAGCGAGATCACTTTCATATGCTTCAGGGGAGGCAACCCCGTCACTTTGTATCACATCAGGATGTGCCTCTGCAAAGAAGGAAGAGGATAAGACTTTGCAGAATAAACAAAACACTAACATCGGGGAGAGAAGCCTTTACCTGGATAACCCGCAACTGTGATGCCAAAATAGTCTCCATATTTGGCACGGATGTGCTTAACCTGGTCAAATATAATGAGAAATCAGTAATAATTGGGATTGTGTCTTTGAAGATAAATTACATCTTTACAAACTTAATTAAGAATTTAGCCACAACCAATGGTGGAGCCAGGGGGCTTGGTGCCCTTTAAAAAAAATAATTCAAGATGTAAATCCCATTGGCCATTAAATTTAATGCTGGCAATTACAATGAAATCTTGCAGACTATGTCTTAATGGAGGACAAAAATTAGATATATTTTTTTTTGGTATAAATCACAAAAAATGATGAGATTGTACAATTTGAATAAAATGTTTTCATATTGGTCTGTCACAATATAATAAACTTGTATAATTGATCAAGAAATCATTTTTAATTCAAATTCATGTCAAGAATTACCGTTTAGTAATTTTGTATTTTTAAACCTTATGTCCAACATCTATTTTAAAGTATTTGGAATAACTACAACAACAATTATAAAATAAAAAAGGAATAAGTTTTACCAGAAATATGTAACAATTCAAAAGTCAGAATTCAACAATATATACTAATAATTTTATAATAATTATTAATTTCTCAATAAAGATATTATTCCATGGAAAATTGTTTGTAGTATTATGAAAATGAAGTGATACTTTTAATTTCTCACCTCATTGTGAACTGTTTAAAAAATTAAGAACTTAAGGACAGTCTAACTAACACAGTCTTAATTGTCAACTTGTTTGGATGTGTTAAATCTTATTTTGCAGTTTGATATATTTGATTTTGCCAGTTTCCCAAAATCTTACCGGTGCACTATGACATAAACTAAAAATAATCTTCTATCTCCATATTCTCCCCAAGTCCAAAAATTCTGACATCGCAATTGGCCACTACAATTAAAATGGGGCACTCTGAGAATCAGATGCAGAATCTCTTAGACCTAAAATGAGAATCATACCAACCAGTTCGATTGCATGTGGCCGCATGGATTAATGGATATCTCATAAACAAGCGTTAAGATTAACGCCCAAGATTTTCAGATTTTCAATATTATTGTTGGGTCAGGGCAGAGAAGCAGTAAGCAAATTGCAGGAAGGGAAGTACGAGCCAAAAACCAAACATGTGGCATGTATCTTGATTCAAAAAAGTAATGTAGGATCTAGGAGGATTGACCTCAGATCTGAGTAAAGATAATAGACTTACGAGGTCAAGAGCACAGGCAAAACCACCTTCGATCTGCACGAACTTGTCCTGGCCATGAGGAGGGTCACCGCGAAGGGCGAGAACATTTTGGATGCCATTGGACTTGATGGTGTCGAGGGCATGGTCGATTTTCTCGACGGGCATGTTGGTGCAGGTAAGGTGCATCATGGTCTCTACGCAGATCATGTTCTGCATCTTGTTGGCAATGTCCAGTGTCAGATCTGCTGTAGAACCACCGGCACCCCAGGTGATGTCGCAGAAGGAAGGGTTGTGCACCACCATCCGATCCATCCTCTCGAAGAGGTTGTCCACTCCATCCTCTGTCTTGGGCGGGAAGAATTCGAAGGAGAACACCACTCTCCCTTCCTCCTGTGACGCCTCTCTGATCTTCTCTATTACCTTCATTTTCACTCCAAATCTAGATCACAAACACTACGCAGAACAGAACCCCACAACCCTGAATTTCTAGTTTTGCCGCACAAAGTTGCTGGTGAAGAAAAAATGGCGGAAGAGAACCAACACAGAGGACCAATGTGGGAAAAAAGAGACGAGAGAGAGAGAGAGTGAGAGAGAGAGAGAGTTTCCAAAATTGTTGGTTGGGTTTGGTTTGGAAATTTAGATGAACGGATGGATGGGAAGCGCTTACTAGATGCCCTGACGTGATCTGCTCTCTGCCTCTTCTGTGGCGAATGGGATGGAGCAATATGCACAGAGGCCATTGAGATCCATCAAATTTTGTAACAGCAACCTTGCGGTGAGTAGGTGTAGAAAATACGGGAGACGTGTCCCCACCACTCACATTGCTGTCCCTGTCGTGCGTCCCTCTTAGTTGCTCTCTCTCGCCAAACCATCGCACCCGCACCACCTACTATCGTGCTTAAACGATCGTGCTTTTTAAGCGGGCACTGCCCAACACCACCAATCACCGGGCTTCGTCATCTTCCCACTTTTGCCAGTAGAAGGGGGCTTTTGGTTTGGCCAGACCAGACCCAAGTTGTCACAACCCGATGCTGTCGTGTTTTTGGACTCTAATATTGTAAAATATTTTAATAAAAATAAAAAAAAATATACCCATTTCTCAATTTTTAAAATATTTTTCCAAATTATTGGATATAACTGTATTGAATAAAAACGTAAAAAAAAAACATTGTCAATAAATCAATGTGAATTATTGAGGTTTTTTTTTTTGAACAATTAAATTATAAATTTAGAGAATTGTGAACCATCATATTTTTTAACACACGAAAATATGGTTAAAAATTTTCAAGAAGCAAAAGTAGCCAAAAAAAAAAAAAAAGAATTTCCTCCATTTTATTAAAATATTATATCAAGTACAAAGGATCCCTCAACTGAATTTTTATGTGAAGATCTCCCATCAACTACCAAAAATTATAATTCCAACCCTTGTATCTACATTATGTTAATTTCGCCTATTAAATAATAAAATAATATTACAACAATTGAAAATTAGAAAAATAAAAATAAATAAAAACTTTGTTTCTTTTCTTGACTTATCTCTACCTAGATATCACAATAACCATGGTCGAAAATTTGAAGGAGACTATAAGGACTCAGTTGATTGGTATTAATGACGGTCATGGTTCGAAAATCTATTTTTAAAGCTCAAACATGTTTGAAAGGGAGAGTAAATATGATTTTGACCCTCAATTGCAAGGACAGAGCTTACTTGCTGGTTTTTACGGTGATTCAATGAAACAAGAACAAACATTGGGTGTAAAACATGTAAACTATTAAAATATATCATATATTAGGAGAATATTTAACCTTATTTATTTTTTAGTTATACAGAAATTAAAATTAGTACGAAACCATACAAAAAATTATATTTTATAAAAATATAATAAACGAAATATGGATGAATGTATGAATATAAAAATATAATAATTTTTCATACGAATATTAATTATTTAATAAAAATAATAGAAAAGTCTTTTTATAATAAAAATTTAAAATAATCAAATATATAATTATTAATTATAAAACAAATAATATAAAAATAAAAATGATAATTAAATAAATAAATAATTCATTAAATATGTAAAATTTTAAATATGTAAAATATAATATTTTATATAAATATTAATTAATTTAATATACTGAAACATTTCGAAAATGAGAAACGTTTCAAAGGAGAGAAATGCCAATATCGAGAAGTTTCCGTATATCATAGATTTGTTTCCATATTTGTTAAAAGAGACTATATTCAATGATTTTCAACATGAGTTACAATCAAAACTAAAGATATGCTCATATGTCTCCAAAAGATTCCTAATTCGTTTTAGAAAAAGCCACATCATATAATTATCGCATCTTTTAAATTCAAGTGATTTTTATTAAAGTCACTGAATTTGATAAAAGATGTTAAACAGTCTTTTTTTCATACTATTTTTATTTATAATAATGATTTTTTTATTTGTAATAACTGTTTTTATATTTATAATAAGAATTTTTTATATAAATCCAATATGCTATAATATGGTGTTGAAACAATGGATCATCATAATTCATATTATTTTATATTGTTTCCATCTTTAACATGATTTTATAATCATATTCACGTATTTTTAATATGGGTATCATAGACATATTTAAATTTCTTTTAATATAAACAATGCTAGTCTGCATCCAAGTCCCTTCTTCATACCTTGAGATTTTAGAATAGCTCGTAAAACATCTACTTCCTTCCGCATCTCAACTTCAGTATACATATTTAAGAGCAGGACATAGTTTTTCACAATTATTTGGTTCCAAGACAAACAATTTCCTAGCTATTATCTTAGCCAACTCCAAATTTCGGTGGCTACAACAAGCAGCTAAAAATGTACTCAGAACTGCCATTTTGAGGATAATAATACCCCGATGCCACTCTCCTTCTTGATGCTCCATTTGCCAGTGTCATATATGTATATAACCAAACCACGTTAAGAACTACTTGGCCATTATCTCATAGCATTCACAAACGACATCAATGAATATACATCCTTTTGATCATTACAATCGAATATCATCAATTTTATATAAGCAAGTGGATCGTGTAATCCGCGAGAATACTAAGAGTTTTAGAATTATACACCGGTTAAGCATATATAGCGGTTCATTTTCAATATGGTATGAGGACGTCGTATCTCACTATATCACAGACCTCTTTTACTAGATACAGTTAACATATCTTTCATCCCTCAAAGCAAGATAAAAGCATACATAACTCAAGTCGATTCATATATCCATAATTATGTCTCTAAAATACTAAGTCAGAGATATAATTGGTCAACCTGTAAATACAGAGTAATGTGTCAGTAAAAAACAGTTTTTCTTTCATACTATTAATTTTTAGTTTTATCTTATTTGATTTCCTAGACATGTACCGTCAAAACAAATCAACTATAATTTATTGGTGATATACTAAAATAGCAACATAAAAATAAAATTTCCGGAGACAGTCGAAAATCCTAAGGATATGAATTGATGTTGAATATGAACCTCCGAGTCTCATACAATAAGATGAAGAGGAATATATCATCTCATTACTCATATGGTCACATAATTACACATGGTATGAAACATGTGTTACGATACTCTTTTTTCCTATTTGGAAGCATATCTCTTATTTTCTAAGAATAATACATCGTACTGATTTTAGTTCAAATATATATAATACTTGATTTGAGGTTTTTTTTTTTTTTTTTTATACAAATCATCAAAATTTCACAATATAAAAAAAAAAAAAACTCACACGTGACTTTTTGACAATTTCAATGAATTGTGGAGAATTCATTTTATTTACCACATATATATACGCAATCGATAATCACAGTTTAATACTCCACCAAGGGGGCGTGTATGTTAATCCATCACTAATTAATATTGTTTCATTCTACATATCACACAGACATTAGAAACGATTATTTGTGTAAGAAAATCAATCTCAAAACTTATACAATATATCTTCAAGCGTAGATACAAAAATTTTGGATATAAAAATAAAATTCAAATATCAATAAATATGAGTATTATATCATATATACTTTATATATGATTACAATCATAATTACAGTCACAAATACTATCACAACCTACACAACCCAAGTAATTCAACATATCTTATAAACATGTCTTTGGGTACTAGTTTTGTAAAAAGGACCACATACTATTAAATGCATTAACATATATTTTAGTGTCATTGCTCTCTCTTCAATCATGTCACTGACAAAATTGAATTTTTGTATCTATATATTTGATTTTGTCATCGTATTTGAACTTCTAGCGCAAGCAATAATTGACTGATGTCATAATAAATAATCACAACTTTCACTAAATTGCTTACTACTCTCAAATATTACAAAAATCAATTCAACCAAATTTCTTTTTGAACTGTGAAAGTATAGAGTACAATTCTACTTCCATCATTGAGTAAGAAAACATAACTAGTGATAAATTTTCTCTCACCTAAATCACTTTTTCAATCAGCATCCATGTATCTTTTCAATACTAGATTCTTTTCTTGATAACAAAGGAAATAATCTATAATTCTTTTTAGATATCCCAGCATCCTTTTCATAACAATCCAATGATTCTTTCTTGGATTGAACTGATATCTGCTGACCAAATATACAACATGACAAATGTTGGGATGAGTACATATCATAGCATACTTCAAGCTCTCAACCATACTAGATATAGTACTCTAGACATTTCATCTATTAATTAGAAGTTTTCAAGCATATGTTATCATTTGAACTATCTTATTTAGTCACAAGAGTATCAATGGATTTGTACTTTTCAATTTTGAATTGTTTAAAAATCTTTTGATATAAGACTCTTGGGATCATTTTGGTAATCTCTTGGAATGATCTTTATGAGTTTTAACTCATATTATACAATTACCTCTCCTCTCAAAATCAGAAGACTACTAATTCAAAATCTGAAAGATATACTCCTTATCATTTATAACTAACAATATGTTATCGACATATAGAAATAGAATCACAAACTTATTATTAGACTTTTTCACATAGATACAATAGTTTTCGTCTAACAAGATGAAATCATAAGAAATCACAATTCTAAGAAATTTCAGAGACCCTTGTGTCGAACACTATTTAAGACCATAAATTGATTTGTTTAATTTACACACTTTGTTTTCCTAATCTTTAATGACAAAAACTCTCAGGTTGTATGATATAAATTTATTGCTCAAGTTCTCTATTGAGAAAAACAATCATTACATCCATATAATATAATTCTAAATCTAAATCAGCCATTATTGCCAATCACAGGCGAATAGAGGTAAATCTCACTATTATGGAAAATGTTTCATCACAACCAACACTCTTTTGCTGAGTATAGCCTTTTACCACCATTAGAGATCTATACCTTTCATTTGTTCCATCTACCTCATGCTTCACTTTGAGAACTCACTTGTTTCCAATAATATTACCCTCTTGTAGTGAACCAGTACGAATAGAGCTATTCTTTGATCAACTAATTCAAATAAAGATTCTATATCTTTCACTTCATTTTTATTAGGAAATTTACTCTTAAAAAATGTAATATTCTGTGATTCAATTTCTATTATGGTACTATTTTCTCATTCTCCAATGAACTCATAATTTTAGTTGATCAGAATATCTTACAAAGATACTTTTAATTCCACAAGGACCCAATTTTTTAAATTGATTGGAAAAATCCAGAATATATACAGTTTGACTCCCAAGATCTAAGATTACTCAAATACGATTTTCTACCAATTCAAAGTTCATATGGTATCGTTGATATTGATTTTGAAATCACTGTTTTCAAAATATTGGCTTTAGTCAGCATGATATCTCTCAAAAGGAAATCGATAAGTTAGATTGTGACATCATAAATTTTGTCATATTCAACAATATTTTATTTTTTCTCACTACAATACCTTTTTGATAAGGTGTATAAAGAATGATCAAATATCATATTATGTCTCTTTCATTATATATATCTTTAAATTGATCTGATAAATACTCACGTCAAATATCTGTTCGATTCTCCACCTCATTCATATAACGCTTAAAGCATTCAAGTGTTTCACACTTGAGAGAAATCAAATGAATATGGCCAAAACGCATGAATCATCTATAAGCGTAATGAAAAACAATGTTTCATATCTAGTCTTCACATTTATTAGATCACGAATGTCTAACTGAACTAATTGCAATAGAAATTCAACCTGTATGGCATTTTCAAATGATTTTCACATCATTTTGCTAGCAAGACAATATTTATACATTGGCAAATCGACTTTTGTGAGCAAAGTCAATAGTCCTGCCTTCACTAGTCAATTCACTCTATGTAACCAAATCTAGTATGTTATGTCACATCATTAACATTTGAATTACTGGATAAGCAAATATTTAATGAAAAAAACTATAGTCAATTATAATATTTAAGCATTCATCTGTCACATCACAAAATCATGAAATCATTTACAAGCTGTCTAGAACCAAAGTATATGTCATTCAAATAGAAATCAATCAAGTCTTTTAAAAATTCAAAGCATAACCAAACTAAAAAAAACAATAATAGATATTAAATTTTGTCGAATTTCTAGCACGTAAAGAATATCATGTAGAATGAGAGTTCGGTCACTTTGTTACTCTAATTTACAAGTGTCAACTCCTCTAATCTCCACTATTGCATTGTTTCCCACATAGACTCATCTCTTATTAGAGGGCACTTAATGAAAATCCACAAATATCTCTCTATCTGTTCTAATATCCAGTATTGTTCTTTTGTAATCCGTCTTCAATCTTCTTTTCTTTCTTGCCTTTGTTCTAGTTTCTTCACGTTTAGAGTCTGAAACTCTCCTAAAACTAGACTCTATAATAAAAGTATCAGCTCTGGATCTTGCAATACAAAACCGCTCATCCTTAAGTTTAATATGACGAATAGCATTTGAGAAAGTTTTGATACTATGATTTTTGACTTTCAAGTGCTCCCATTTGATAGAAAGGGATCAAGTCAAAGTTTGAACTTTCTGTTCATCGAAGAGGATATGACTAGTTGACTTCAACTCTCTTATTATGCTAGACATGATCATTAAATACTATTTGATATTATGACCACCTCACTTTTATTTAGTATCAAACTTTATTGTCATTTATCTAAAATAAATCATTGGTACCTCCATATTTCTCTCTGAGATTCAACTTTCTTATCATGTTAGACATAACCACTTGATGTTGATTTGCACTTATCCAGATCATCGTCCCAATCAGTGTCTGAATATTTCATAAGGCACTAATCATCTCCTCCATAACACAAGCAGAAGCTTGAAGTTTCTTTTAGACATCTAAAAATGCTTTTTACTACTCTATAGTGACTTTTTCTAGAATTTGATTGATATCTACTCACCAGACCGATTATATAATGAATGTTTGATCGCGTACACAATATCATGTAAATTAAACTTCCTGCTACACTGGAATAAGTATTTTGTTCATTTCCCTTGCTTCTTCCTGAGTTTTGGGACATATCTCAAGATTCAAGCCATCATACTTGGTGATATGAGTATTTATAGGATTACAATTGCTCATCCCAAAGTGCTTGAAATTCTTTTTAATGTAGGTCTCTTGTGAAAAAGCCAACATTGGTTTTGAGCGATCCCTTGGGATCTAACTCCAAGGATGAACTCAAATTCACCCATGTCCTTCATGTTGAAACTCGATGATATCCATGTCTTAATAGTCATTAGATACTCAATATTATTCTCAACCAATATTATATCATTTACATATAGAGATACGATCACAAAAGAGTAATCAAAGTATATAAAATAGGCACAATAATTCTCCTCAATCATTGTAAAATCATAAAATATCATCTTTTTGTGAAATCTCAGGTACCACTACTGGGTCGACTACTTTAGGTTGTATGTCAACTTCCGATTTCGACAGACGTTATCCTCTTAACCTACTAGAACGAGTTCCATATAGATCTAATCATCCAAACTCCATTAACACTACTAGAAAATAAGATATCAGTGACGAAAATATTCGTCGCTGATAGTAAAGATTCAATCACTAATTTCATCGCTGAAAGTCTCCTTACAAAATATTAGCGATGGAAAATCATCAGTCACTAAATTTTTCGATAGATTAGTAACAGAATATTTCAATTGCTAAAACTTTTTGTCGCTAATTCATCACTGATTTCAAACAATATGTAAAAGTATTAGTGATAGAATATTTCCATTACTAAAAATTGTATTGCTGAAAGCTTTACATAATCCGTTAGCGTCCGTGCGTTCGCCTGTACCCACCTACCAACGCTTGCGCCAACTCCCTATGCCGGTGCATACACCCGCTCCTGCCTTGCCTTCTTTTTTTTTTTGCCCACTAATGCTCCCGCTAACTCCTTGCGCCGCGCGTACGCATGGACTTGAACTTGGGCGTGCAACAAGAGTTTGAGTTGTGACAACTATTATGCCATAATTCATATCTGATCATCTTTTTTTTATTTGTTATTTTACTTTCACATTTTTTTAAGAATAATAAAATAATATAAAATGCAAATTTGTTATAAAATAATTAAATAATAAAATGTTAACTTAAAATAAAATAATAAAAGATTTAGAAAATAAAATAATATTATTCTTTAAAATATTATAAAATAATAAATATGATTTGTTAATATAAATAATAAAATAAAAGATATATAAAATAAAAATATAAAATGCTAATTAAAAAAATAATAATTTTAGCAACAAAAAGATTCCATCGCAAAAAATTTTGTCGCTAATAGTTTTATATAGTTTATTTTTTCTTTTTTTTTAATCTTAGACCAATACACCGACGGATTAGTGACGGAAAAAAATCCATTAATAATTTCCGTTGCTAATCCCTAGTTAAGTAACACTATTTATGTCGGTTGCGATCGATTAGCGACAGAAATATTTTTGTCGTTAATCTCTTGATAATTTTTACTTTTTTTTTTATAACATTTGACGTTAATCTGTTGTAATTTTGACACTATTTATGAGAAAAATTTTCCGTTGCTAATTTTCTGTCAGTCAGTGACACCCTATTTTCTTTTAGTGTAAGGAAAGCGGTCTTTACTTTTATCTGGTATAACTCCATATCCAAACTCATGATAATCATTAAGAGTAAACAGATCGATTTAAATTTGACTACATGAGAGAAATTCTTCTCGTAGTCAATGCCTTTTGTCTACGTGTAACCTTTGGTTAATAGATGGACCTTGTATCTCTCTAGCGATCTATCATACTTTCTTTTGACTTTAAAAACCTACTTGTTCCCAATGGCTTTTCTATCTTTAGGTAAGTTAACTAGATCATGGACTCCGTTGATTCTCATAAATTCCATCTCCTCTTACATGGTCTTTTACTATTGGTGCTTCATAAGACTCTCAAGAGCATCCTAAAATGACTTGGCCTTCTCACCATTCTCGGGAATTACAATGAAAATCTCATCCTCAATCCGAAAATGACGTCGAAGAGCATGTCCCCAACTATTCCTATAAGGAAGGGGAGCCTCCTTACCTCTAGATGGATAACTTCCACTAAGACCAGGGTTATTGAGTCCTACCACTAGGCTCAGCTGAATCATATGGCTCATCTTTCTTATAGAAAGTAAATTCCTGATTGATCTCGCCTCTTTTAGGGAAATCAATTTTTAGAAACGTGGTATCATGAGACTCAATCTCAGTTACTGTGCCATCTGTTTGTTCACCTAAGAACATATGTCCCTTAGAATATTCAGATTATTTTATAAAGATACAATTCTTTCCTCGTAAGCTTAACTTGCCATATGGATAGGAGGAATTGTGAATATATGTGGCACAAGCCCAGGACCTCAAGTAGTTAAGTCAGATTGTCTCCCTAAAAACTCGTGTGGAGTACTGACTATTGAATTTGTTGGAATAGGGTTGAGGATATAGGTAGTAATCAATAATGCATCTCTCTAATTGGAGATTGATAAAATGGTATGCGCCATCATAGATCTCACAATCTCTAACATTGTTTTATTCCTTTTATCGATTACTCCATTCTATTGAGAAATAGTAGAAATAGTCAACCATTTCATAATATTCTTCTCGAAACAGAACTCTTTGAACAGTTTAGATAGATACTCGCGCCCTTGATAGGTTCTGAGAGTCTTTACTTTCAAGTCTAACTAATTTTTAACCTTGCTAATTAATGTCTTGAAGCACTCTGATATCTCAGACTTGTAAGAGATCAAATCGATGTAAGCGAAATACGTGTAATCATCTATAAATGTAATAAAATACGTAACTCCATTTTGGTTTCTCATATTCATAGACCCATAAATATCAGAGTAGACTAACTGCAATGAAGTCTCAACTCTCATTGTCGTTCCAAATGGTTTCCTTGTGGCTTGCTAGTTAAGCAAAACTCACATAGGGACAACTTGACCCTAGTTCGTAGATCCAATAGACCACTCATAGCGAATCGATTCATCCTCTCTTGCCCTATGTGGCTAGATCTACTATACTAAATAATAATATCAGCAACTACACTATCAAATATTAAGGCAATATGAGATAAATGAGAAATATCATTAAAAGAAACTATATCCGGTTCATATAGTCTATCATGGGCAAAATCAGTACAAATCAAAGAAGTCATATATGAAACAAAAACTCAAGAGTTTCCCAAGAAAATAGAATATCCTAAACAATCAAGATAAAGTACAGATATGAGATTCTGTCAAATTTTGGGAGCATACAAAATAAATTGTAAATACAAAATTTGATTATTTCGCAGCACCAACTTATATGTACCAATTCCTCTTACAACTACAAATGCTCTGTTCTCCACATACATGTAATTTCTCCATGAAATCAATGAAATTTCTCCAGTTCTAAAATATTTGTTAATGGCCTCTCATGTAATTTGGAGATGTGCCAACTCCTTTGGCATGCATCATAATGTGTGACAAAGAATGTGCATCCTGAAAGAGTGTAAACCAGAAGAAACCAGATTTGAGGACTTTTAACAATTGTTCAAATTGTACCATAATGTCCTCCTATAGGTAAAGAGTGGCAATATTCAAGAATGCTAGGAATCCCTTAGCCGGGCACACACCTTCTTACAATATAATCCTGACAAAATTTAAAAAACTATGATTCTACCTAAAAATAATATTTAAGGTAAAAAAAAAAACGTTTATTTTGTTCATAATTCATGTGAGAATGGGTGATTTTACCAACCAAATAATTAGCAAAATCTATAAATCGAAGTTCTTTAGTTATATGAACATAAAGATATTCATCAAGAAAAGTTTTTTGGATTGTTGTGGTTGAACCATGCTCTTCTCTTAGCGCTAATCTCGACAGGTGATCAACCACCACATTCTTGCCTTAGATTTATCCTTGATCTCCTAATTAAAATCATATAAAAGCAAAATCCAATTTCTTACTCTAGGTTTAGCATCACTCTTTTGCAATAAATGTCTAAGGGCAGATGATTAGTATAAACAATAACTTTAGACCGACTAAAACAGAATCTAAATTTATTAAAAGCAAACACTATAGCTAAGAGCTCTTTTTTAGTGGTCAGATCACTATAAAATAAAAGTATTATATCGACGGTAAGGTTTACTATTGGTAAGTATTAGTGATGATTTTTTGAAGCTATGCAGACTGTTATGGCTGCAACCATCGAAAATAGTATAGATTTTCTGACTGTTTTTAAATGATTGTTGATAAAATAATTTGAATCGTGGGTAAAGTTAGTATACCGTTTATATAAACAACACTCTATACTTACGGATATAAGGACGTTTGAATTTACATACCCCTATCCTTACAGCTATAAGTTATGATCGTAAGATATAGGTTTTGTAGTTACGATTTTGAAAAGTATCTGTATAAACAATACTATATGTACAACCATTGTAATTATGGATGAATAAGCAGTAAGGTATAGTAAGGAATGGTAAGTGTAAAAGGATATGGTAAATAGCGGTAAGTGTAGGAAATGCAAGGTATGGGAAGTGTAGAGATGTAAGATAGGTAACAGTAAGATATGTAGAATTTGGTAAGTTGCGGTAAATATGGTAAAAATAAGATATTTAAGATATGGTAAGTGTAGGATATGTAAATTGACGTTTAGAAGAGTGTTGAAAATAATTTATCGGGTATATATGTTAGTAAATATTATTATTTTATAGTAAATATTATAATATTTTATTGTGGTTATATAATAAATGTTAATATATGTTATTATCTATAAAATTGACTATTGTGGTTAACTTAATAGTAAATGTTACTATTCTTTTATCATGAGAGACAAATAAATTTACTAACTTTCACATGCGTTATTAAAATAGTAAATATTACTATATTTTATTGTGGATACATAGTAAATGTTACTATATGTTATTATCTGTTAATTTGATTATTATGGTTAGCTTAATAGTAAATGTTATTATCTTTTTATCATGAGAGATAAATAATTTTTACCTTTCACATGCGTTATTATAATAGTAAATGTTACTATTTTATAGTAAATGTTATTATATTTTATTATGATTACATAGTAAATGTTACTATATGTTATTATTTGTTAATTTGACTGTTGTGGTTAATTTAATAGTAAATGTTACTTTCCTTTTATCATGAGAGATAAATAATTTTACTACCTTTCACATGTGTTATTATAATAGTAAATGTTATTATTTTATAATAAATGTTATTATATTTTATTGTGATTATATAGTAAATGTTAATATATATTATTATCTATTAATTTGACTATTTTGGTTAGTTTAATAGTAAATATTACTATTCTTTTATCATGAGAGACAAATAATTTTATTACCTTTCACATGCGTTATTATAATAGTAAATATTACTATTTTATAGTAAATGTTACTATATTTTATTGTGATTATATAGTAAATATTACTATATATTATTATCTATTAATTTGACTATTGTGGTTAGATTAATTGTAAATATTATTATCCTTTTATTATGAGAGACAAATACATTTACTATTTTTCACATCCGTTATTATAATAGTAAATGTTACTATATGTTATTATTTGTTAATTTGACTATAAATGTAACTATCTTTTTATAAACAAATAAATTTACTATCTTTCACATCCGTTATTTAGTAAATTTTACTATTTTATAGCATGCAAGAATGTATGCAGATGCCACAACGGCAGTGTTGCAGGGCAAGCGCGATTGTGCCGTGCATGCAATAATGCATGCGCACTCACACCTGGACGACTGTGCCACGGAGGCTAGCGCGGCTATGCTGCTCGTGCAATAATGCATGCATTGGTACACCTAGACGGCTGTACTATGGAGGCCACCGCGGCCGTGCCGTGCATGCGAGAATGCATGCATGCGCATGCCTGCATGACTGTACTACGGGCGTCGGCACGACTGTACTATGCAGGCATTATCACGTGCATGGTTTTGAAAATTTAATTATATTACACATACATCATGGTGTGATAAATATAAATATTACAATATATATTACAATATTACAATGTTCACTACTATTAAACCATTAGTAAATATTACTATCATATTACTATCATATTATATTAGTAGTAGTAAATATTATAACAATAGTAATACTAGTTAACTTTATATTACAATGTATTACTAATATATTATAATATCCACTACTACTATACCATTAATAAATATTACAACTATATTACTATTATATTATATTAGTAGTAGTAAATATTACAACAACAGTATTAGTTAACTTTATATTAGCTGAAGCATAATTTATTAATACTATATTACTATATTCTACAAGTAAATGTTACTACATTTTACTATATAACTACCACAAGCAGTAGTGATAAATATTACTATTATATTACTACGTTATACTATATATTTTAGCTTATTATTAGTACATTACATAATTTGATATTTACATAAAAATTTCATATGATGATATTACTTTAAATAATAATATTAATTATATCATCAATCTTAATTTATATTTCAAAATTTTTATAAAGAATGATAATTAAGTTGTATAACATAGTGATAGAACGGAGAAAAAAGAAAAAAGGAAAAAAAAAACAAGGGAAAAAAATAAAGTGAGGGTCGTATAAGGGAAAACGAAGAAAAAGAAAGGTGTAATGGTAAATGGTAAAATTGTGATATTATTATTAGCATTGATGCTATGACATCTAACTAGTAGTAATGATGGTAAGTTTGGTAGTAATTGTGGTAAGTTGGATACATATAGTAATAGTAATAGTGGTAAGGATGGTAACTTGAATTCGAATATATAGTAATGGTTTCAAATATATAATAATATTATCACTATAAAATCTCTCTACAAAATCTAATTTCTTAGCGCCAAAAACAATTTCCTAATAACATAAAAATATTAAAATTACATTACTATATAATAGATATATATTATTATATGTATTACTATAAATTACATTATCTAATTATCGAACCAATTTTGGTGATTTGGATATCTTCATTTGGATGACAACCTCATTTGGATGAGTCGATGAGTGGAGACTTAGTATCATAATATAAAATTATAATTATTAATATTAATTTAAATAATGTAATTATCAATAATATAATATTAGTAAAGATGTTATATAAATTAATTAATTATCAATTTATATTATATTAATAAGTCACAATTCTTTTATTATAATTCATTTATAATTATTTGTATTATTATGGTTTGAATATATCATGAATATAAAACGAAAAAAGACAAAATGACCCAAAGTGAAGGAAAAAAAAGATGAGAAAAAAATGTGAGAGTGAGATGATGATAATAATAATAATAAAAGTGGACATGAAGAGACAAATAAACACACAGGATGCCTTGGCATAGTGGCATGGGTGTTGGTTCAAAACTCACAAAAAAAAAACTACAGGCAAAGAATTGCATGCATGGTGGTACCGCGCGAGCATGCGTGGTACTAGCGCACGCCCGTGCCCAGCACTCGTGCATGCGCTGTGCCCAACGCGCTCATGCAAGCTTGCATGCGCGGCACAGCCACGCTAGTCCCGAGGGCATGGCTGCGTAGGCGTGCACATGCATGCATTCTTGTGTGCGCATACATGCATTATTGCATTCACATGCATACATTCTTGCTTGCGCGGTACAGTCACGCGGGACCCCGCGGCACAGCCGTGCAGGTGTGCTTACGCATGCATTCTTGCATGAGTGGCACAGCCGCACGGGCTCCCGCGGCACAGGCATGCAGGCATGCATACACATGCATTCTTGCATTATATTATTTAAATTAATAATATTAATTACACACTTAATTTGTATGATAATTTATATTTTAGAATTGATAATTAAGTGATAATTTATATTTTAGATTTTATAATTAAAGAATATGATAATTAAATTGTATAATATATTATAATACTCTATTATATTATATTTATATTAAATTAATAATTTATATCATAAATATTTCTTTTAATTATGAGTATATAATTTTATATCAATTAAAAAAATATAAAATCTCGTATATTTTACATCAATTAAAAAAAAAACAGTTGCGTCTTCCTCCTCTCTTTCTCTTTCTCTCTTCCTCCTCCTCTTTGGCGCCATTTCTTGGAGCCAACAATATTGGCATAAAATTAGGCACGAGTATTTATTTACTTCTTTATTTAGATTACCTTCTCCCTTTTGTACCATTTCTTGGAGCCAACAAAATTGGGGCGAAAAAGTTTGGCGTGAGTATTTGTTCACTTCTTTATTTGTTTAGATTTAGAACACCAACGTAATCAATTTGGCACCACAAAAAAAATATTTCCCTATTTATTTCATTTATTTATTTGTTTATTTCATTTTTCTGTTTATAATTCATTCTTTATTTCATTTATTTCCCTTTTCTCATTTATCATTTATTTCTTCTTGTTGGTTTTTGCAATTATGTATTGATTTATTGTAAATAATACATGTATAAAATGTAATTTTCTTTACATATTTATTTTCTCTATTTTTATATTTTTAATCAGTTTACTTTCATTCTTGGTATCAAGTGATATGACATACTAACAAGTGGTAAGAGGCAAATGGTAACAAATATTTTTATTATAACAAATAACAAATGGTATCATAAATAAATGGTAACAAGTACTTTTATTATAATTAATAACAAATGGTAACAAAATAACAAATGCATTTCTCTATCTATGTGTAACAAGTGTTAGCAGCAACAAATGATAACAAGTGATAATTATAAATTATATTGAATATAAATTTATAAATTTATTATAATTATGATTATCAATTTTATTTGATTGACATTATATTACTATAATTTAATATTATTATACTATACAACTTAATTAATTATCAATATTAATATTATTAAATAATACTACTTTCTAATTTCAATAATCATATTTTATTACTAATATCAAATAATTATTAAATTTAAATAATGTTATTGAGCTACGATTACATTTTAATTATCAAATAACAACTATCTAATTATTATATTCCTTAATTATAAATTCTAAAATATAAAATATATATTAACATATCTAACAAGTGGTAAGAATTACTACTTTCTCTTCGTACAAATGGTAACAAATAGTAACAATTACTTTAATTTTGATAACAATATTTTTAATTGTGGTATGGTAACAAGTGATTTTGGTCCAATGTTATAAATGGTAAGACAATAATTATATAAAATTTGTATAATATAATATCGTAACAATGGTAATAATTGGTAACAAGTGGGTCGCATGGTAATAAGTGGTAAGAATTATTGCTTCTTCATACAAATGGTAACAATTATTTTAATTTTGATAACAATAATTTTTATTGTGGTAACAATGATAATAAGTCGTAACAAGTGATCTTGGTTCAATGTAACAAGTGATAAGACAATAATTATATAAAATTTATATAATATAATATCGTAATAATGGTAATAATTAGTAACAAGTGGGTCGCATGATAACAAATGACAAGAATTACTAGTTCTTCTTTGTACAAATGGTAACAATTACTTTAATTCTAGTAATAATGATTTTTATTATGATAACAATGATAATAAGTGATTTTAATCCAATATAACAATTAGTAAGACAATAATTATATAAAATTTGTATAATATAATATCGAAACAATGACAACAATTGGTAACAAATGGACAACTACTTTCTCTTGTACAAATGGTAACAAATAGTAACAAATATTTTTATTCTGCTAACAAGTATTTTTTAAAACTATATTAAATTTGTATAAACCGAAAAATAATACTAATGAAAATATGTAATGCTAAAAACTACAAACCTAACAATAAAATAACACATATGAAATATATAAATATTAGAGAGGGTAATCACTATAACTATTTTAAGACTATTCACTATAACTATTCAATTTCAAACTATAATCATACGTTAAATGGTAAAAATTTTAAAAATCCCATTAAAAATTCAAGCCTTCCAATAAATTTGTAAAGGAGAGAAAAAAACGCGCGCGAATAGATTTTCAACATTTGGCGCTGGATTCGCTTAAAACATAAACTCTCAATATTTGAATACGTTGTTTGCTAGTATAATATAACTATTTGCCTGAAACATAAATATATTGTTTGCCAATATAACATAAATATAAATTATATTGTTTCATAATATAAATTTATAAATTTATTATAATTATGATTATCAAATTTATTTGATTAATATTATATTACTATAATTTAATATTATTATTCTATATAAATTAATTACTTATCAATATTAATATTACTAAATAATACTACTTACTAATTTCAATAATCATGTTCTATTACTAATATCAAATAATTATTAAATTTAAATATTGTTATTAAGGTAAGGTTACATTTTATATAATAGATTTAATGGTACCGGTATATATATTCATTCTATTTTTATGGTAGCTTCCTTAATTTTCTTCATATTTCATTTAATTACTAATTTTATCATATTTCATTTAATTATTTTAGCTTTTTATTATTATTAATTTCAATTAAATTACTGCTAGTTTAAATAATTTTGATAATATTATGGATGTTATTGTAAAGTTTGCTGTCACATTTTGATTTCAATTCCTTACTTTTCTAAATAAATAATATTAAATATAATTATCATATTCCGTAATTATAAAATCTAAAATATAAATTAGACATTAACATATCTAATTAATATTATTAATTTAAAATATAAAAAATCATTGTTTTACATATGGTCTTGAAGTAATGATTAGAATTTTGGCAATTCAGGGTTTCTAGTTTGAGATATGATTATTATTGTAAGACATGTAGATGTGGAAATGAGCATTAGGTATGAATTAATGAATGTCTTAGTTATAGAGATATATTTTTCATTTGCACATCATTTAATTAGCTTCTTAGTAGTATTGTCTAAATGTCTGATCTAAATTCTATGTTGTGATCTACATAACATTTAGGCGAAGGTCCTTTGAGTAAGGATACAAATGAGAATCTCGATTAGTGAGAGTGCGCAGCCTCCCCAAACTATCATGTTTTAATAAGAAATTTTTTTATGTGTTTTAAAAATCGTATTTTGAAGTATGGTTTGATAATTCAATTTTGAGTGTGATGTGTTCTATTGAAATTATGATGTTAGAAATGTGAAATTTGGAATGTTATTGTCACATGTTTGCGCTAGATGACTGATTGATGTTCATTAAGATAAAGATGATTATGGGTTACGAAATGGTTTTAAAATTTAATTGCACCGAAAAAGTTGTTTTATGGTGACCCATTGTTCATGCAACTGTTTTGCTTTATTACTCACCCATGACCGGTTGGAGTAAAGGCGGTATGAGTGGAGCCGAATTCTATAATGGGATAATGTGATGTGGGGCGTTCACCTACCTAAGTTTTTGATTGGATAGCCATGAATCACCAATGGTGATGTCCAAACCAACACCAAAGACGTGATCTTTTTCTAGAAAAATGAACAAATGAAAACAAATGGTAAAAATTACTACTTTTTCTTCGTACAAATGGTAACAATTATTTTAATTCTGATAACAATAATTTTTATTATGGTAACAACGATAATAAATGATAATAAGTAGGCAACTACTTCCTCTTGTACAAATGGTAACAAATAGTAACAAATATTTTTATTCTGCTAACAAGTATTTTTTAAAACTATATGAAATTTTCATACACCGAAAAATAATACTAATGAAAATATGTAATGTTAAAAACTATAGACCTAACAATAAAATAACATATATGAAATATATAAATATCGGAAAGGGTAATCATTATAATTACTCTAACACTATTCACTATAATTATTCCATTCCAAACTATAACTATACGTTAAACAGTAAAAATTTTAAAAAACCCATTAAAAATTCAAACCTTCCAATAAATTTGTAAAGGAGAGAAAAAAACGCATGCAAATAGATTTTCAACATTTAATGGTGGCTTCACTTGAAACATAAACTCTCAATATTTGAATATGTTGTTTGATAGTATAATATAACTATTTGTCTGAAATATAAATATGTTGTTTACCAATATAATATAACTATAAATTATATTGTTTCATAATATAAATTTATAAATTTTTTATAATTATGATTATCAAATTTATTTGATTAACATTATACTACTATAATTTAATATTATTATTCTATACAACTTAATTACTTATCAATATTAATATTACTAAATAATACTACTTACTAATTTCAATAATCATGTTCTATAACTAATATCAAATAATTATTAAATTTTAACATTTTTATTAAGGTAGGGTTACATTTTATATAATAGATTTAATTGTACCCATATATATTCTCATAATATTTTTATGGTAGTTTCCTTAATTTTCTTCATATTTCATTTAATTATTAATTTTATCTTATTTCATTTAATTATTCTACCTTTTTGTTATTATCATTTTCAATTAAATTATTGCTAATTTAAATAATTTTGATAATATTATGGATGCTATTGTAAGGTTTGCTATCACATTTTGATTTCAATTCCTTACCTTTATAAATAAATAATATTAAATATAACTATCATATTTCTTAATTATAAAATCTAAAATATAAATTAGACATTAACATATCTAATTAATATTATTAATTTAAATAACATATACTCATATTTATCATATTCATCATATGCAATCAAAGCACATGATCCGAACTCAATTTCTTTAATTATAACGAAATTTAAATTATAAATTAAGTATTAAATGTTATTATTTTAAATAATATAATCATATAAAATTATGTAAATAATGTAGTAATAATAACATAAAAAATATATGATTTTTTGTAATATATGATTTTATTTAAAATTATATATTCATAAAGAAATATAATAAAATGTATTATGACACTATATAATATAAATTATTAATTTAATACATTTAATGATTGTATATAACAAACTTAATAACATAATTTCATAATTTCATAATTTCATATAACAAATTTAATAATATAATTTAAATATTTCCTATGATTATATTAATAATATCAATGTTTTGTAATTTAAAATAATAAAATATTATTTTAAAATATGGTATCTGGTTGAGCCGCAAGTTGTGCCGCGAGGGCATTTGCGGGTGCGCTTGCCTGGCGGCTCTACCAAATGACATCTCGGTTGTGCCTTGTGTAGGCATTTGCATGCGCGCTTGCCTGGGCGGCTCAGCCGCCAAAGCATTGCGGTTGTGCCGTGCAGGCATTTGCAGGCGCACTTGCTTGGGCTGCTCTGCTCGTGGTTGTGCCGCGCAGGCTTGCACCCATTCTAGTAACATGATAGTAATACTTACTACTATTTCACTATTTCACGGAGTTATATAGTAATACGTCAAAATCAAAATTTTCTGTTAATTACTCAAACTATAGAAAGAGAGATAAACAACAAAAAATTAAAAAATTAAAATTTGATAAACGGGAAAAAATGACAGATTTTGAAAAATTTATTTGGCGCTAAACAAATTATATATATTATAAACCAAAATTTATTTGACGCTAAACCAAATATATATATTACAAACCCTTCCTCCCTCCACAAATATCGAAACTTCTCATTTCCTTCAAAAACTTTTCTCCCTCACATCTCTCGAATATTTTGAACAAAAAATTTTCAACGCATACGAAATAAACGAAAAATGACCATTGTAGCTGAACACAAAGAATCAGAACCATCCAAAAAACAAGTTGATTATGAAGAAGCCCAATTATTTGAAAATGATATTTCAGATTTGGTTTTGTTTATATTTATGTTTAAAAATAGATCATTTCTTTTTAATAATATATTTTTATGTAATTACTATATTATCTATTTTTTATTTTTAATTTGCACCAGTTCTCTAAAGAAAATGTAGAGACCCAACTCGTTATCAAGATATCTGAGATTTAGAAAAAGGAAAACGTTTGCTGGTTGAAATGAACAATTTGAATCAACCAATATGAATCGAAGATACGATTTGAATCATTTCTTTACTTCTTACCATAATCATACTTTTATTTCTGAACAATAATCCACATTATTTGTATTTATATTATTAGCTTCCTCCAATACAAGATATTGGGAGTGCACATCGAAACCAACCATCATCATCATCACCACCTCTTGAGTCCATTCATAAAGGTAATATTTAAATGTATAAGTTTTTATAATATACCTTATAATTATATTAATTTGATTACTATAAAACAATACCACACATCGCGGTGGATCCTGGAACCGGATGCTACGGATGTTGGAATTTTTTGGGTGCTCCAAGTCAATATTTTTGCTATCAACATTTCATTTCAGAAGATATGAAGATATGTATTGACCGAAAGTTACAATTTTTTTCTGTCTCTTGTAATATGTCTGTAATATTATCATATATATGCCATGATGATATAAAATGTGCTTCATTTCCTAAGATACGATATTTATAATATTTCCTAACTCTTTTCTAACCCATAATTGTAACATTTTCTTGAAGATAAAGTAGTAATATTTTAACGATAGAGTAGTAATATTTGTATTAATATATCCTAACATTTACTAATCTTGTGATAACAGACCCAACAGAGTAGTAACATTTGGTTACTGATAATAAGTAACAAAAAAATAATAACTTTTTAACCACATATCCTAAGCGACAATAAAAGTAGTAAAATTTACTTACCAACAAAAGTGACACTAAAAGTAGTAATATTTGCTATTCTTTCGACAATAAATGTAGTAATATTTACTAACCCAATAATTCTGTAACCGATAATAAAGGTAGTAACATTTACTAATTTAATAATTCTGTAAGCGACAATAAAGGTAGTAACATTTACTAATCAATAAATATGTAAAAGACAATAAGAGTAGTAACATTTACTAACCCAACAATTTTATAAGTGATAGTAAAGGTAGTAACATTTACTAACCAACAAGTCTGTAAACGATAATAAAAGTAGTAATATTTACTAACCCAATAATTTTATTATAAGAAATGCAATAACATTTACTAACTCAATATTTTTCTAAATGACAATAAAAGTAGTAATATTTACTAACAGAATGACCAATAATAAAATTAGTAATATTTACTAACCCTTTATAAGTGACGATAAAAATTGTAATTTTGCTCATCCTTTACAACTGATGATATAATGTCGATTTTTACCGACACTTTTCTAATCTTGCGAAAGTTTAACATGCTCCAACGGTCATGACAAGTGTCGACATAGATCTATCTCGACCCCTAATACCCAACTGAAGCTCTATCCATCGGAGAAGACTTTATCGACGGCTTTATCACTTTTTCCTCATGGTTTTCGTCCGTCTCCATATGCCATTTCCGTTGTAGTGGATTGTTTATTTGTGTCTAATTGAAGGTTTTATTTGCATAGTATCTTGCATGCAGGACCTTGATTATTCACCATCCAAGAGTGGTCCCAACTGTGTAGCCACTAGCATCACATATTTATTTAAATGGTTCATTCAGATCCCATGCTGTGAGGGCAGGTGTAGACGATAATTGATTTTTAAGAAGTTCAAAAGCACCCAGACATTCTTTATTAAAGTCCAAAGCCATATCTTTTATCAAAAGATTATTCAATAGTTTGAAATTTTGAAAAAAAAAATCTTTTATCAATCTTCTATAAAAGCCGACACTTCCTCATAAACTTTTAATTGATTAACCGATTTTGATAGGGATAGTTTGGTTATTACATCTGCTTTAGTACAATCCACTTCAATTCTTTTAACATAAATTTTGTGCTCTAAAACTATTCTCGCTATTATCATAAAGTGACGTTTTCCTTCCAAAGCACTAAATTGGTATCCTCACAACTTTTCAAAACTATTGTCAAATTATGTAAAAATTCATTATATTATGAACAAAACACAGAAGAATCATTGATGAACAGTCGCTTTAAGTTTTCAACCATATAAAAAAAATATATTGACATCATGCATCATTGTAAAGTAGCCGTGGCACTACATAACCCAAAGGGCATTCACCTATAGGTGAATGCACCACAACTTCATGTGAGTATGGTCTTCTCTTGGTCTTCAAGGGCTATGGGTATTAGAATACCCATCTGAGAAGCAATAATATAGGTATCCAGCAAATCTCTCTAGCATTTGGTCAATAAAGAGCAAGGGGAAGTGATCTGTTGGAATTTAATTGATTCGATTCACATGCAGCGGAAGCATTCGAACAATTTTCGGAAAAACAAATATAGATCGGATATAGGGTATAAATACCTCGAATGTGTAGAGGCTCCAAAAGATCAATCGAATGTCCCTCGATCCGATTTCGCGGTCGGGATGGTGATCACAAGGTTGGTTGAATCACCACCACAGTGTCACAACGCCGCAACCCTCAATCCGGTGATTTTAGCGACGGGGAAATTTTCCTTCACGAAAATTTCTCATTCCCTCATTCTATATTTTTCTCTCTTCAGCAAGAACATCAAGAACAACATTCTATTTTTGTTTGTATTTTTGTTACATTCAATAGGTTACTTGGGGAGAGGTTATTAAATCAAAATGGGAGTTATGGGAAGTTATCCCATAACCCCTCAAATGCCCCACGATGGGCAATATTAAAACCAATATCTCCCACTTGCACACGAGGGCATTTTACTTCCGTCGCAAGATCACAACTCATGCGATCTTTCTTATCACCCTGCTGGACTTTCATACAGGATTGGGCGTCGTGCGACCGGCGAGTACACCTGCAAGTAAAGACCTCTCGATACACCTGTTAGGATGATCGAGAAGCCATCGTTAGTATCTAAAATAACTCGCTGCACCCCAGATCCAAGACTAATTACATCCATCGAACTACTTTCCTCAACGAAAGTAATCCCCAATAAATGCTCGACTATGTATCCACTATTATGCTTATATCCCAACATGGATAGACATAATAGGCTAGCCGGTGAATACAATACAATGATGTAATGTCAATTGGTCTTCCTTTTCCCAAACTCGAATCTATTAGCCTCAATTCAGCTGCTTTCCCAGACCTGTCCCTCAGACCTCAATTTATCTTCCGGGCCATCGGTAAACAGACTAAAGTAGCATCACTGAGTCAAGACTTCTAGAAACAGCCGAAAGTGATAAGGGTACAAGAGATCACACTCAATGGATCTCGGATCTCATACAGTGGGAACGGGGATCTAAAGAATATCAATGTCTCAAAATGATGTTCCCACTATCCCTGGCCGTCATATCACACACGGTATGAAACGCGTGTCACAGTGTTATTCCCCCATCTCTCAAAGGGCATATGTCAGATTTCTCTAACACTGTACAGGTATGGGACTCAGTCTACACATAAGACTTTACCCAGAGATCTCAGAGAGAGCATCTCAGAGACAATATCACAAATCGCAGGTGATATCTGAGATCTCAAACCTGGCTGCTTACAGGCAACATGGATGTGGGTATT
The DNA here is from genome assembly GCA_033439265.1 of Dillenia suffruticosa. Taxonomy (NCBI): domain Eukaryota; kingdom Viridiplantae; phylum Streptophyta; class Magnoliopsida; order Dilleniales; family Dilleniaceae; genus Dillenia; species Dillenia suffruticosa. The sequence goes on along the minus strand of JAVTVX010000015.1, from coordinate 17,633,133 downwards.
TCCATGTCGGTCATATCGCATATGACCTCATCCTGAACACATATCAGGGCGACTTATGTTCTAGTAGGGCCACTCTCAAAGCCTCTTACGACTAAAATCCGTCTCATCTCCTCTCACTCAGAGTCGAAGGTGGTCATTCGTGTGAGAGAGTCGACCACGCCTGCCTAACATATCATTTATCACAACAAATCAGAAAATATATGACAATAAAATAGTGCTATAAGTGACTCTTTCATGCACTCATGTCATATATATATATAACGCAATAAGCATCAGCACAAAGTGAGAAATGTTAATATACATATAAACCCTACGATTCCTATATCTCATATAGGAATCTCTCATAATGGGTTTATTGAAGGGATCAGCCAACACGCTGTATAGTAATGTATTTAATTTGTCACTTCACCCTTCTCGGTGATGTATCTCATAACGTAGTATTAAGTATCAATGTGTTTAGACTTACTGATACTTAGGGTCTCAAGTGTTATCAAGGGCGGCCTGATTTTTTCAATAAATCATCACTGGCCTCCCACTGTTTGCCACAATCCCTAAGTGATCCAGAAATTTCTGGAGCCAAACACTCTCCTGAACTGCAACTGAGTGTACCACAAGCTCAGCCTCTATCGTAGATAGAGATATGTAGGTTTGCTTCTTGCTACTCCAAGACAGCAAAACCTGACATGGATTTGCATACATTCAGATCACCAACTCAGTTGGTATCTGAATACCCAACAACACAAGATGCAAATCACCTCCTTCTTAACACAAGGAGAGGTCCGCAGTTCTCTCGAGATATCTCAGAATCCTTTCACTGCTCTCCAGTGATCCCTTCTAGGATTCGATCAATACCTAATTACCATACTGACTGCTAAGCAAATGTTTGATCGTGTACGCAACACTGCGTATATCAGGGTACCCAATGCACTGGTACAAGGATTTCTATTGCCCTTCACTGAGTCTTAAGGCTTATGTCAAAAATTAGCGTTTAACCTTTTAGCAATAAGAGTATCTTTAGGGTCGTAGTCGATCTTCTCGAAGCGCTCAAAAAGCAGTGCTTGATGTTGAACTCCTGTGAATGAGTTAATACCTGTTTTGAGTGATTCCTCTGGATCTTAACTTCGAGGAAGAACTGAGACTCACCCATGTCCTTCACATCAAGACTCGACAATGTCCATGTCATCGCGGTCATGAGATACTCTCTGTTGTTCCCAATCAACAGAATGTCATCCACATAAAGACATGATCACAAGAACGTAAATGGTATGCGCGATGATCCTCCTCGATCATCACTAAAACGTGAGATATCACCTTCTCGTAAAATCTCAAGTGCTACTGCCTGGATTGATGATTAAGGTCGCATGTCGACTTCCGAAGTCAATGGACCTTATCATTCTGATCTATAGGAATAAAGCCAGATGTTCTTTATAGATCTTCTCATCCAAAACTCCCACTCAGGAGAACAGTCTCAACGTTCATCTGGTCTACTCTAGATTTATATCATGTCCACGACAATCGCTAAAAGTAAACGGATCGAGATAATCTCGCCCTTAGTCTGAGTAACCCATGATTATCAGATAGGCCTTATCCCTCAACACCGATCCATCGACCTTTTTCCTGATATTGAGAACCCACATGTTCTCAACAGCCCTACTACCCTCAGACAAATTAATTAGATCCTAGATCTCATTGATTCTCATCAACTCCTTTTATCCATGGCCTTTAATTAATGGCTCTTCATAGAACCCCTAAGAACCTCTTGGACAGTTAAAAGATTTCTCGTAATCCTCAAGAGTCACACTGAGAGCCTCTCCCTCAATCGGGAAGCGACGGTTAGGTACGCGTCCTCGACTACTCTTAAGAGGAGGGGAAACCTTTTTAACCTCTAGATGAATCGCTCCCACTCGGACCTAGATCCATAATGGATTCTTGAGTCCTGCCACTGGGATTAGCCAACCACTAGGCTTATCCATCTCATAGAAGGTAAAGTCCCAATTGCTTTCATAGCTCATAGAGTTTAGGGTGTCATCTGTATGTTTATTAGATACAATCCCCTGGTGTGTTCTGAGTATCTCATAGAAATACATCATTTTTCTCGCAGGCCTAACTCACCGTGTAAATGCGAAAAATAGTGAACATACGCGACACAACCCCATAATCTCAAATGGCTAAGGTCAAGACTGCCTCCTTGTCCAAAGCTCATATGGAGTACTGACCGCAGACTTTTATAGAACACGATTGAGGACGTAGGCTGCAACCAATAACATATTTCCCCAATGGGAAACGAGTCAATTGGCTTGCGTCATCATCGACCTCACCATCTCAAACAAAGTCATATTCCTCTCTCACAGCTACTCTACTCCACTGAGTAGCAAGGAATAGTCAGTTTCTCACAATGCCCTTTTTAAAAGAAAGTTCTTCAGACAAATACTCGCGCTCTCGTTCGGTTATGAGAGTCTCCACGTTCAAGTCTTATTGATTCTCAATTTCGTTAGTAAACCTCCTGAAGCATCTCAATGTCTCAGACTTGTACGAGATCGGATCAACGTAACCAAAACGCATGTAATTGTCTGTGAACGTATTAGAGTACCCAACACCATCTCAGGTTCTCACGTTCATAAGACCATAGATGTCAGAATGATCCGACTGCAATAGAGTCCCAGCCTTGATTGCATTGTCGAATGGTTTTCTTATAAGTTTGTCATTCAAGCAAGACTGGTTAGCGGGCCTTACAGACCACTCACTGCTAACCGGTTTATCCTCTCTCACACTAAGAGGATAACAAGAAATACCATTGAAAGTAATCACTTCGAGTGCATATAGTCCCTCACGGACCAGTATAAAACCAATCAAAGTATTGTCGTAATAAATTGAAAATTATAAAATCTCCAAATTAATAGAGCATATCCTAAACTGAAATCAAGTTCCGTCGAATATCCAAAACGCAAATGACGTACAGAGTTTAGCAACTTTGCAACTCCAAGTTGCAAGTGCTAATTCCTCTGATGTCGACAAACGCTCCGTTTCAGTATGTAAATCCTCCTTCTCGAGGACTCACTGAGCGGAACTACATAAGCGCGCTCCTATCTCGAGCTACGTAGTCGGTTGCTCCCGTGTTCATAATCCACGAAGGAGAGCAAACAGAGAGTTATTCAAACTACGTAAAGAAGAAAAAGTTAATTTTCACTCGTCGCACTCACGAGCGAAATGACCAAATCTATTATAGGTAACACTATACCTTGGTCAAATTCAACTCTTTCTCGCTGCGCATTAATATCATCGGTTTTCTCGGTTGTTTTCTTCTTACCTAAATCTCGAGTCCCACAGGAGTCCTTGCTCGACTCCTCCGCATAAGCATGACCCGAGTATGGCCTACTCGCCTCTAAGTACTCCCACTCGAGTCCACTGTGCCTAGTCACATTAGTGAAAGTACGAATACTTTCATCGTATGTGAAATAGACTTTCATGATTTCTCATGAATCAGGTAAAGAACTGGATCGCATCCAGCACAAGAAAACATATCCGAAATGGGCTCGGTCACATTCCCCAACTCTACGACCATACTCGACATTTTTATCGAATGTTACATCATCGTATGATCAATCCTTTTGTTATAAGTTATTACACTTATAAGTCAGTATCCTTATCTCAGGATCTGTAAGAGCACCACAATACTCTTTATAGGGTGAACCTAACTGATAAAACTATAGGATATTGCTTATAAACTGAGATCATATCATCACGCATGCTACTCAAGAGAATTGCCCAAACTCGGCCATTATTCCTCTTCCATGCACGTGATGTCCCCTAATCTCGTCTGTTTGAGGTGTGGTACCTTCCCCAAAGTCCACTATCTCATGCCTCAGGATTTTAATTAGATATTACTCCTCGAGGATAAATTGAATCTACCGGTGAAAATCAAGTAATTATCACCATTCAATTTTATCTTCCTTGCAAAGATCTAATACGACAATTTTAAAAACAGTCAAATAGATATTCGTGACTTGTGATACTTATTTTCACATTTTGTGCACTCTTCGAATCAACATGACCCAAATAATTCGAATACAAATCCCAAAACGAGCGTATGAATCAACAGACACCATACACCACAATCCGGGATTGCATCTTACCATTCGGATTGGGATTCCGTACACAAAAACCCACAAAAAATCACTCTTATGGAAGTAGGAACCTCAAAAAATTGAAAAATTTCAATTCTTGACGACCGAACTTGCCGCCGGGAGGTTCCATGCGCCGCCACGAGCTGCCACGCGCCGCCAGCACGCCGCCAGCACGCCGCCACGCGCTGCCAGCACACGCCAGACTCGCGGCGCGCCTCACACGCGCTGCCACGCGCCTGGCGCGGCTCAGCTCACGCGCGCCCAGTCGCGGCGCGCGTTACACGCGCTTCCACGCGCCAAGAGTGGCTTGGCTCACGCGCGCCCAGTCTCGGCGCCAGGCTCACGCGCCGAGCCGTGTCGAGCCGGGTCTGGACCGGGGTCGGTCAACGGGTCGAGATCCGACCCAAAAACCCTGTTCACGCTCCTCTTTAGCGCGTGAAGAACACGCGCCATCTCCAAGGCGCCAGACGCGCCTTACGGCGCGTGCGCTGCACGCTCCCGGGTCGGACCTCTTCGTCTTCACCCGAAAATTTCTGTGTCCAGGTCTTTCGACCCGGTATCCAAAAAACACATTTTTGGGATCTATTTTCGCCGGATTTTTTATGAAATCTCTTATTCCATTTATTCCAAATATCCTTGACTCGATTTTTGGAATAATCGAGCCCTAATCTCGACGTATTTTGGATTCAAAATTTTGGCCCTCCGCGGCCAATTTTGAAACCTCAATTTCCGGCCACAATAATACTCAATATATATATCAAATCGAAGAGCATGAATCGAGGAATACAGATCTATAATTTTCATGCATTGATTTGCCCTAAAACTCGACAAATCTGGGGTTGAGTGGTTCGGTCACTATTCACGGCCGAAACTTTCAACCGGAATTTTCTTCGCCTGATCGTGCTCAGAAAATTATGAAAAAATTGTTTTCGTGTTCTACAGATCATGGGTAACACAGTGGTGTTTTCAGATTCACGAAACTCATCCGTGATCCGAACCCCAAATTTTATACCCTATATTTTTATACTCGAAAAATTAAATCCGAAAAATTTATTTTTCCTAATCCAACGTATGCTCTGATACCAATGTTGGAATTTAATTGATTCGATTCACATGCAGCGGAAGCATTCGAACAATTTTCGGAAAAACAAATATAGATCGGATATAGGGTATAAATACCTCGAATGTGTAGAGGCTCCAAAAGATCAATCGAATGTCCCTCGATCCGATTTCGCGGTCGGGATGGTGATCACAAGGTTGGTTGAATCACCACCACAGTGTCACAACGCCGCAACCCTCAATCCGGTGATTTTAGCGACGGGGAAATTTTCCTTCACGAAAATTTCTCATTCCCTCATTCTATATTTTTCTCTCTTCAGCAAGAACATCAAGAACAACATTCTATTTTTGTTTGTATTTTTGTTACATTCAATAGGTTACTTGGGGAGAGGTTATTAAATCAAAATGGGAGTTATGGGAAGTTATCCCATAACCCCTCAAATGCCCCACGATGGGCAATATTAAAACCAATATGATCTTTCTTAGTGATATCATTCAATCTCTTATAATCAGTACAAACATGCCAAGGAATAGCTATTCTATTAGGAATTAATTTATTATTATCATTTTTCATAACAGTTACACAAACGTGTATTTAGGATAAATATTATGTGCATCAAGAAGTTAGATCACTTTGGCATTTACCACCACTTTCATGCACAAGTTAAGTCATCTTAGGGGTTGAGCTACCAGCTTAGAGCTGGCCTCCAATCGAATCTATGTAGGCAAAAAGATGAGGTTATCCCTCGAACGTCGGTTATTATCCACCCAATTGCTCTCTTATGCTCGTGCAGCACACGAAGTAATTTCTTCTCCTATAACATGTTGAACACCGAAGAAATAATGACATAAAGGGTGGAAGACCTAAGAGAGCATATTGAGGTGAAGTTGTGGTGCTGCTTTAATGGAAGGTTTAAAGAGGAGCTAACCTTGAGCTTAGCTCTTCTTTGACCTTAGAAAATTGTTATTTTAGTTATGGGCTTCAAAATACCTTTCAGCCACTTTTGGCACATTCTTTATCTTCACTTTAGAGGATTTTGTTGTTCAATTGCCTCAAACTCTTCCTTCACCACCCTGTTTAATACATAAATAATGAAACAAGAATTTACGTCAGAAGGATATTAAATTGCTGAAAATACATTGAAGGTACCGTGTTCAGTGGGCACTCTAAAAGTTGGAGTTCTTCCCTGTACATTAATCAATGCTCATTTAGTTGCCGAAAATTGTCTTCCAAAAATAATTAGGACATCTTCATATGCCTCCATGTCAAGGATCACAAAGTCTATGGGGGAAAATATGAATTTATCCACCTTGAATAGTACGTTCTCAACAATAACTGGGCATTTTTTCAGGAGTTTCTGTGAATGGTATATTAATGTAAAATCTGTTAAAGACTTTTCAAATTGTTTGTTCAATTTATCTTTCTTTAATCTATGGGGATATGGAATAGGAGGATAGTACCTTTATAGCTCAATGGAGGAGGTTTTGATTCATCTTTGTGCATTGAATTTCTTCTGTAATGAAGTACAAGTGTGGCCAATCAGGTACAGGTGCACCCATCTTCGTGTTAGAATTTTCTACAGAATTGTTGTTATTAGTGGTGGGTGCATTCACATCCTGCACGTCTGTTTCTATTTCAGCTTCTTTTTCTAGTGGTTTTTGATCTTGAGTTCCATGTTGCTTGGAAAGGGTGCCCCGAGCAAAATTCTTGCTCAAAAAATTCATCATTTGTTCTGCAAGTTCCATTTGCTTCTAATTGGATTTGGTTCTTTTTTATTTCACTACCAGAAAATACAGAAAATACAGATTCAGTGATGAAAAATTACCGACAAAAAAATATCCGTCGGTAATAGCAATGGATTTATGACGGATTAACGTCGGATTTTTTATCGAGCGATTAGCGTTAGATTAGCGACGGAAATATTTTTGTCGCTAAACTCAAAAAAAAAAAAATTATAAAATTATCAGCGACGGATTACCGACGGAATTTTTAACAACGGAAATATTTTGTCGCTAACTTCCATCGGTGAATTGGTGAAGGGAAAAAAAATATATGTACAGCCTTTAGTGATGGAAAATTAGCGACGCATTACTGACGAATTAGCGACAGATTTGCGACAGATTTTTTTTTTAATTTTTAATTTTATTTAATAATTCTTATTATTATTTTTATTTTGCAAAGAATAATATTATTTTATTTTTGCAAATTTTTTATTATTTTATTTTAAGTAATAATAAAATTATTTTATTATATTATAATAAATTATTTTTAATTTTTTAATTTTTAATTTTATTTTATAATTCTTATTATTTTTATTTTATTTTGCAAAGAATAATATTATTTTATTTTTAAAATTTTTTATTATTTTATTTTAAGTAATAATAAAATTAATTTATTAATTTATAATAAATTATAATTTTTATAATAAATTATCATTTTATATTATTTTAATATTATTAAGAAATAAGAAATAAAGATAATAAGTAATAAAAAAAGATATAAGATTAGATAACATGTTTGGTTTAGTGGCAAGAATGCTCTCACATCAATCTTTGTGCGCGGTTCAAGTCTTAGTAGCAAAATGTGGGTGGGTGGTGGGCATGAGCAATTATGCATTATTTCTGGTTTTTTCATAACTCAAATCAGCGACAGATAGGGATCCGTCACTAATGTCAGTGACAGATTTTTTTCATCGCTAAAAATTAGCGGGGTCACTTTTGTGATGGATGTAGCGACGGAAATCCATCGCTGAAAGTCTGTCTTCTGGTAGTGTTTGCTGCAATTCAGACTTACTTCCATCCACACCTTGTTGATCATTCCTTGCTTGTGGTGCATGTGATCGTGTATTCTGGTTTCCATTTTGCTATGAAAAATTCAAAAGGTTTCTCCACCCTTGATTATAAGTATTGGAGTACAATTATTCTCTTACCTTTGATAATTTCTCATAAAATTTCCTTGCTCTTTATCTATATGTAATAGGCACCAATATGTGTTCCAATCAATTTCCTTATGAGGGCCTCCATAATCAATTTTTCCAAGGTATGGACCACACAAAAAATTAGAAGAGAGAGATTGGGAACAGTTTAAGGATCAATATAAGTAATAAATGAGTGATTGTCACAATAAATCGTCGTAGCTCCCACTGAGCTATTTATTACTCCTAAATATTGTAGAAATCTACTCTACCAAACTCTTTTCTAAATTGTAGAAGTACAAACCATAAATTCTCTTTCATTGTAGAAAGAGATACACGAGTTTATTTTTTATTATTTCATGAGATAGCGCTATTATTGAGTAAGAATATATTACCAAAGATAGATTTTTTCCATCTAAATCACCCCAAATCAGTATTCGTATATCTTTTCAATATAGATTCTTTTCCTCATAATAAAAGAAATAATCTATTGTTCGTTTCAGTTATCCCAATATCCTTTTCACAGTAATCCAATCATTTTTCCCTGGATTGTATTGATATCTGCTGACCAAACTTATATCATGACAAATGTCGGGATGACAACACATCAAATTATGCATTAAGTTCCTATACACATTGGAATATGGTACTCTGGAGATTTAATCTTTTTCTTTAAGAGTTTTCAGGCACATTTTGTGACCTAAACTATCACCTTTAGCCATAAAAATATTAATGGGCTTCATAATTTTCCATTCAAAATCATTCCAAAATCTTTTGATGTAAAACTCTTGAGATAATCCCAATAATCTTTTAGAACAATCTCTATTGCTTTTAACTCACAATATACAATTTACCTCATCTATATCCTTCATCTCCAAATTGGAAGACAACTATTTTAAGATATGAGTGCAATGTTTAGCTACTAGTTGGGTTTTATACCTCTCAATAATTCTATCTGTTCTATGCTTGGTTTTGAGAACCCACTTGTCCCTAATAACCTTATATTTATTTTTAGACTCTTCTTCATCTTCTGAAAGAATAATAAATACATGCTTTTCAATCTCAAGATAACGGCTGGACACTGCATTCCTAGACTTTTTCAAGTTGGCAAATTAGTTGACTCGCTAAAGTTTGAATCCCTCTCACTGGGATCAACAATTAACTCATTTTCTCGTGATTACAATAGTTTACTATGAATAGAGACATCCTCTAAATTAATTAATTCAAAGAAAAATTTTATGTCCGTTATTTTACTACCGCTTGAAAACTTATTCTCCATAAATGCTACATTCTAAAATCCAATTTCTGTTACAGTACTATTTTCTCACTCACCGATGAATAAATAATCCTTAGACTGGTCAGAGTATCTATGAAGATATACTTTCTTCCATAAGAACCCAATTTTTCAAATTTATTAAAAAAATCTTAAATACAGATAGTTAATCTACAAGATCTGAGGTCACTCAGATACGATTTTCTACTAATCCAAAATCCATATGGTGTTATTGGTATTGATTTTGAAGGCACTTTTGTCAAAATATAGGCTACAGTTAATATTATATCTAACAATGTCATATTCCTTCTCTTTGCAACACCACTTTGCTAAGATGTGTAAAGAATAGTCATTTATCGGATTATGTCTTTTTCATTACATAGATGCTTAATTAATCTAATAGATATTTACACCTTCTATCCGTTCTCAAGGCCTTTATTGTCCTTTTCATTTAATTCTCAACTTCATTCATATAATCTCTTAAACACTCAAGTGCGTCAGAGTTGTGAGAACTCAAATGGACATGGCCAAATCATATAAAATCATCTATAAACGTAATAAAATATGAAACTTCATGTCTGTCATTCATATTCATTGGACCATAAATATCTAAATGGACAAATTATAATGGAAATTTAGCACGCATGGTCTTTTACAAATAGTTTTTTTTGTCATTTGGCAAGGAAGACAATATTCAAATGTTGGCAAATTAAATTTCACGAGTAAACCCAATAGTCTTGTTTTCACTAGTTGATTTATCCTATCTTGCCCTATGTAACCAAATTTAGCATGTCATGTCACGTTATCAACATTTTCATTATTAGAGGAACCAATATTTAACAAAAGACTATGATTAACATAATAATCAAACATTTGTCCATCACATTCCAACATCATAAAACCATTAACAAACTGTTCAGAATCAAAATATATGTCATTTAAATACAAACCAACCATATCTTTTAAAAGTTCAAAGCATAACCAAACTTCAAAATAACAAGAATAGATATTAAATTCCGTCGAATTTCTGGCACATAGAGAACATCATGCATAATAAGAGTTCAGTCACTTTCTTATTCCATATAGGATAAGAATCAGCTAATACAATAGTATTAGAAACGTACGTATGCCATACTCAAAGAAATATTTTTAAGAGCTAACTTTTTTAGCTCGGATTCACAAGCAAAATAACAAAGAGTTCGACAATTATAGTACTACAGGTTGCTCTTGTCTTATTTCTTTTTGAAGCATTTGCATCTATTCTTTTGTAATCCATCTCTAGTCTTCTTTCCTTCCATGCTTTTATTCCAGCTCCCCTTATGCTTAAAACCGGAGATTCTCTTGAAACTTGACTCTACAACAAAAGCATTAGATGTGGATCTTGCAGCACAAAACTGCTCATTCTCAAGCTCAACATGGTGAGTAGTATATGAGAAAGTCTTCACAATGTTGTTGCAAATGAAATTGACTTTCAGATACTCCCACTTGTCAGTAAGGGATCAGATCATGGTTCAAACTTGTTGTTCGTTAGAGAGGACATGACCATTTGACTTCCATTCCATAATCATGTTAGACACGAACCTTAAACACTGTTTGATATTAAGGAAACCTCACTTTTCATAGGTATCAAATTTTATGATCAGTTGTTTAAGACAAGTAACTAGTACCTCCATACTTTTCCCCGAGGTAAACCCAAATGTCATGAGCAGTTAGATATTGTTTGCACTCAGAGATCATGTCATCAATTACAAAGCTAAACAAGATCACTTGAGCAATGGAATCTATACATTTCGACACCTACTAAGCATTTTGATCTTTCTTATACTAAGTAGTATTGTCCATACTAAAGGCTTGTACAACATGTTTGATGTCATCCACAACATATACTAGATTTTGTGGCATTATATCTTATAACTGTTGTCATTCAATTTGCTACCTTTATTTAACTCCGCAATGATGGATTTCAATGATATGGTTTCCGTTTTAAGTGGGTGGATACAAATACTAATACTCATATCATGCACACAATTTTGTAATTCAAAATTAACATTTATGATAGGTTAACATTAGGTATACAATCGAAAGTTTACTAAATTTTCAATTATCATCAATGATCCTAATGTTTTGTCATCGCAAATTTAATTTAAAGTTATAAAATTCAATAGGGTTTAGAAGAAAATTACTTAAATTCTTTTAACCAAAAGACCTCCCACTTAAATACTTGAAATAATTAAATAATATTATAATTTTGGATAAAAATTACTCAAATTATACTAATCTAAAGTTTTCATTTAAATATATAAAGTATTTGAATAATATTTCAATTTTGCGTGGGAATTATTTAAATTTTACCAATCCAAAAAACCATACCAACCTCAACATGCAAAAGAAAACTTGCAAATGCATCATCTCGATTTAAAACATATTCATTTGAGATATCATGTTTATTATCCCCTTAGTAGTGTATCCCTAGGAGAAAACTCCTTATTGCGTGTGGACTCAAGTTATTTATACTTTGGGATAGTTTTTTTTTTTTTTTTTTTTTTTCATTTGGCTCTCCATATTTTTGACTCTACATTTTATTAATATTGGCCACACATTGTTAAGAATCATACTCCTTCTCTTGGCAATCATCTCATCGGCTACACGAGCCCAGTAAGAAATTAGGGCATTGTTCAAAATGTGTACGTCATTCTCCTAAAATAAGTTTTTCTTCCATAATCTCCAAATGATCTGACAAAATATGAGATAGATTCATCTTATAAGTCAACATGTGACTCAAGTTTATCATAGTTTTGAATTTCTTAATGTTCTAGCTCTCCCCCAGAGAGTTCCATGGGTATGTCTGATCCTCACCATTTCCCAAGAAAATGGGAACAAGATTAGGATGGATACATAGCCTAACATAATATTATTATAAATCTCAAAAAATTTATTTTAAAGATATTTGCTAAAATTTCAAATAATTTTATATTAGAAAAACTAATTTTTAAACATAAATAAATAAGAAAAAATGAAAACAAATAATGGGTGCAAAAAGCAAAATTTCACCTCGATAGCCAAGATCAAGAAAAGAATTTTCTAAACTCATACAAAAATTTTCAGAATTTTTCCTTTTGAAAAATAATTTTTCTATAATTTTCTAATAATTTATTGATTTAAAAATCAATAAAAATATTTTTCAACTCTGAAAAATAAATTAAAATTTACAAAAATTCTAAATCAAATTAAAAATTATTTCTAAGAAAATTCCAATCGGAAAAGGCACTGTACGAAACCCCACACACCACCGGGATGGGTTGTCCAGATTGAACACGCGCCCATTCTCCCGGGTTGGCACGTGCATGCCACACACTGCCTTCCTAACGGGGGTTGATCACCAAATTTTGGCTACCCCCATTTTTAATGCTTCTGAGTTCAACGGTGGTCATGATTTTTAGTTCAACATCTCTAATATAGGGAGTGGGCTTCACACGCCTCCACTAAAGTGGGGAAGGCTCCTAGGTGTTATTCATCTTCTTCCTATTTTTTTTCTTAATTTTTTACAACTTGTCCATATTTTCAAATGATCATATTTTTCTCAAATTTTAATCATTTTTTATATTCTGTACGTGGTCGAAAAGCATTTTTCATGAAGAATCTAATCATATAAAAATTAAATCAAAAACATAGTATGCTAAAAGATATGAGTACTTAAAGTTTTGGGTCGGGTTGAAATATCTGATAATATACTCAACCCATGCATGCCAAATTTTCAATTTTTTATGGAATAAGCAAGCTATTGTGTAAAATTGAGAACATGTCGTCAAGGTTATTTCAAGTTGCCATTAACGAATCATAAACTTTATTCAGGGCATTTTCATTTTTTAATACCCAAAAGAGGTAAGAAATATCCAAGCATAGCTTTGATACCAATGTAGGATTAAACAAACCAATAAACATAATTTTTTCATGCAAGTATTTTAGGATCTTTAAGGGGTTAGAATTACTTAGCTCTTCCGACGATTGAGCATTTTTGGTCTAGAATATGTCACAAAATTGAATCACCTTTTTTTTGTTCACAATCCAAACGCCTTTGGTGGAATGATCAATATTCTTCAAAACCTCTCACAATTTTTGATTTTTATTCTCTCTCTCTTAAAGGTGCTCTCTTTATTTTACTCTCTAACAAAGTGCATCATACTCCTTCCTTGTTTCCTTTTTCCTTGTAGAAAATTAAAAACCATAGGAAGATTATTCTAGAGAGAGTTAGAGGGAGAAAGGAGTTGAAAGAGTTAATGGGTGGTTACAAAAATCCACTTGCTCATTCAAATTCAAATTTAAACTAAAATGGTCTAGGTCTACCCACATGGTAGACCCACACCATTTCCAACAATTATCACATCATCATGCCAGTTGTTTGCTTTATCAAGGAATTCATAGTTTTGTTTTTAACATTGCTCATAAGTATGAATTATGTGATGTAGTCTTCAATGATGAGCCATAGTGGGGTAAGCTCTATTCTATGTTATTCATAGAGCAGCCACTTAAAGGTTTTGAAAACATTAAAAGTAAATCTGGTGATAGTCATTTGCACAAATTGCATAATTTTAGAAATTAAAGTATTACTTTCGCTCTTGATGCATCTGTTTCATTTTACATATATTCATTAAACTAAAATAAACTACCAATAGAAAAGTATTACTCAAAGTTTGTTTAAATTTGGCTATCCAACTAATAAGACATAATAAAGCATATTTCTTGAACCATCTTTATGAAACAAGATTTGTTCTTAACCTTGTTCAAATTGCTACCATCAAGAACTCACTAGCTTTTTACCTAGATCAAGTTAAAGAATGAAGCAAAGCTACAAATTTTCTAAATGAGTTTAGATACAATTATAAGTTAGTATAACATTTAACATTGGATTGCTCAAAATTATCTGGATAATTTCTTAAATAGCTAATGACTTCCCTAAACAATTTTCCTTAAAACTACTATGTTAATATTAAAACTTGTTTTGCAATAACATTGATCATGATGAAATTAATGCACTTTCTTAATTTCTAGAAGTTATGCATTGGAAGAGAGTGAACTTGGAAGTCAAGTTTAGTTGAACTAGAATGTCTTATACTATGTGATGTATATGAATTTTGTATTTATTGTATACTCTAGAATTTTCTTCTTATAACCATAAATATGTCTATTGAGTCTATATGCAAGTAATTTAAAAAAAATAATTGAGTCGATACACAAAATTTCTGGTTTGGAAAAGCTTTTACTTGAATTTATGGTCCATTTAACAAATTGGTATGGGAGCCCTACTCAATTTTCATAAAAATTCAAATGTTGCCTTCTCCTTGATCCAGTATTCAGAGGAGAAAACTACGGAAGGTGAAAGAAGCACGATTGAAGAACGCTTCCAATATCCCAAATACCATGACAAAACCAGACATATAGACACAAGTTCAATTTTGTCTGAGACATGATTGAATATAAAGAAATGACACTGAAATATATGTCTACACATTTGATGGTGACTAATCCTTTTTATGAAGCCAATATCTAGATACATGTTTGTGAGACATGTTTAGATAACTTGAAGTTGTGTAGGTTGAGATTCTGTTTGTGATTGCAATTGTTATTGCAATCATATTCAGAATATATATATATATATATATATAAAGTAATGCTCATATTAATTGATATTTGACTTTTATTTTTGTATCCAAAATTCTTATATCTATGTTTGAAGGTACACCAGACAAGTTTTGGAGTTCGGCTTTCTTACACGAGCAATCACCTTTAATATTTGTATAATATGTAGAGATGAGACAATATTAATTTGTGATGAATTTATATACAAGCTGCCTTAGTGAAGTAGTAAGATGAGATTACCGGTTGTATATATATATGTGGAAATCAAAATGGATCCTGTATAATCCATTGAACTTGTCTAATAGTCAAATGTGAGTTTTTCTTGATATTGTGAGATTTTAGAGAATTTGTAAGAAAGAAAACTCAAGTCAAGTTTCCTGTACACTTGAATTAAGATCTGTACAATACATTATTTTTAGAAAAGAAGACATACACTTCCAAATGTGAAGAAAGAGTATTGTAACACGTGTTTTATATCACTTGTACTTATGTGACTATATGGGTAATGAGATAGTGTATGTCTTTTCACCTCATTGTGTTAGACCAAGAGATTCATATTCAATCTCAATTTAAACCCTTAGGATTTTTGTGTATCTCTTGAAATTTTATTTTAATGTTGCTATTTTAGCATGCCGCCAAGAAACAATAGTTGATTTGATTTGGTGGTGCATGTGTAGGAAAGCAGTTAAAATAAAGTTGAAAATAGTAGTAAGGAAGAAATACAGTCTTTGATCAACACATTACTTTGTATTTACAGACTAGTCAATTATATTTATAACTTAGTGTTTAGAGTTGTTATTGTGAATATTTGATTGAATTTGAGTAAGTAAGCTCTTATATATCATTTTGAGGGCGAGAGGTACGTTGACTGTATCTTATAAAAGATGTTTGAGATATAGCGAGATATGATGTCTTCATCATCATATTGGAAGTGAGCTGTTATATATCCTTAACCGGTGTATAACCCTAGAGCTCTTAGTATTTTCACATGTCATATAATCTACTTGTCAGTATAAAATTGGTGTTTGATTGTAATGATTATGTTATGTACGAGTCTAGCTTTCATGTAGGAGTGAGAGAAGTTGGAAGTGATGCAGATCTGCCCATGTGGTATACCTAAACCCTTTTAGTTTAAATTTTGATTTGAATGATCGAATGGTTTTTGGCAACCGCCTCTCAACTCTCTCAACTCCCTCTCTCCCTCTAACTCTCTTTAGAATAAACTTCCTGTGGTTTTTAGTTTTCTATGAGGAAAAAGGAAACAAGTAAAGGGTGTAATGCACTTTGCTATAGAGTAAAATAGAGTGTTTAAGAGAGAAAGAATAAAAATCGAAAATTGTGAAAGGGTTTAAAGAACATTGATCATTCCACCACAAGCATTTAGATTGTGAACAAAAGAAAATGATTTGATTTTGTGACATCTTCTAAAGTTAGAATACCCAATTGTCGAAAAAGACAATTGATTCTAATTCGTTAATGATCTTGGAATTCTTGCATTAAAAAATTATATTTGTTGATTTGTTTAATCCTACAATAACAATGACAATGTTGTCATAGAATGCTCTTAAATAGTTTACATAATCAATGTTGTTATTTTTTTCATGTATGCTTGCATTTACTATGCATGTGTATTTGTTTGTGATTGTTAGAAGTCCAATACGGTGTTACAACATCTGATACCTGCTATCATATGATCTGATGCCAATGTTATGAGTTCTAATATGTGCTGATCACTTTATAACAAAAAGCATTACAATCGACAAAGTTAAGAAAAAAAATGTTGAAAGATCGGAAAAATCTAAAAGTTTGAAGAAGAAACATAAACTTTAGGTGAAAAAGATGAAAAAGTTATGAAGAATTGTTCTCTTAATTGATTAAACAAGCAAGTGCTCTTTTATATGTATAAGAGGCTTCGTCAAGAAACTCATGTAACTCTAACATTACATTTTATCAGGCTTTGTTAACTAAAGTTTAGCCAATAATTAAATGTTTATCGGAAAAAAATACAAAAAGGTATTTATGTTGAAGAATCAATAAAACATTTGTGAGGACACTAGCCATCTGTTTATCAAACTTATAATCTTTTTTTTTTTTAGAAAATGATACTAGATTTCATTAGGTTTTGGTTTGTTATGCTACATTGGATTTTGAACAATGAGTATTGTTGGTTGTCACGAAAGAGTTTAGTAACCTCTTTTTGCTGCAATTTTAGATCTTCTAAAATTTTCATTAACTAAATAGCTTGGTCATAGAAGCCTTGTGCTCTATTTCTATGATGACCCGCTATCCAAATATCGTACTTCCTAGTAAAAGGAGACAAACATGCAAATGCGGAAACAACCAATACAATTAAAATGATACATCTGGACTCATAACAGTCGCACTCTCGATATGTGATAATACATAAGGAAATTTATATTAAAAGAAAATAAATTATTTATTTTTTTTCAAATAAAATAAAGACAAAATCTCTCATATTTAGTAACTATTTATCCACATGGAGATAATATAAAACCTAACAAAGTAACTAGAACACCTTTAATATCAAACAAATATGTATTAATGGCTCTTCCGGCTATCCAATAATACACGATAGTATATAGTCACAATATAAACAAAATTATATATATAAGACTCTCCTTGACCTTTAACTACTTTCGAAGAAATTATTGTGTTGTTACTTTCCTTGTATATTATTTTATATTCACATGAGGTAATGATCACAAAGATCCTAATTTATCACAAGAATTATACAGAATTCATAACTAAATATCACGAATATGTAGTCCCTATAGTCAACCAACCTATAACACTTCAATGAGCCATTTCAATAAGTTTCTTACAAAAACAAGTCTTGATAAAACTATCATATCTTGGACTACAATATCTGGATTGAGATGAATTCAATTGTCACACAAAATTAAGATTTAGTACTATTCATAGTTAGGTTCAATTCCAATCACGCAAGGATATACATATCAATTAATGTTATACCCTAAAATTCACAATTTAGTTTGCACAGTTTTAGAAAACATAGCATAATTTTTCCTGCACATATCAGATTAAGGTGATTCTAATGCCCATTTAAAGATAAGATATAAAGCTATAATTTTCATGTTTAGAATTTAACTTAATTCTGTTTAGAAGACTGCTCAAAAGTGAAGAAAATTTCAGACGTGAAACAGAGTAGCAAATAGAGCAGTTTTCTACAGAGATCATGGTATTTCAAAAATGTACCTAAAATTCAATTTTCTATGAAATTCTTGGAATCATATATCGTTTTAAAACTATGATAGTTTAGTTTCATAAAAAAAAATCCATATTCAATTTGTAGTATGTAGAAAACATTATGAACTAAAATTTGCATCAAGGTCAAACTATCTAGAATGTTAAATCATGATTTTCTTCAATCTCTTGATATTCCAATGTAAGATTTTCCTTGCCTTTAGCATTCCATCCTTATTATAATATCACAAATATTCTAAAAAAGTATTAAATATGGCTATTTTACATCAAAGAAACAAACACAAGTATAGTACTTGCTTTTTCAAGTTTCTAATATCACTTTTCTCTCTTATCTCCAACTTCCTTGCCTTTCTTTGTGTTTTTCAACTTGTTTTTCAGCTTATATATAGTTCTTTATGTTAGGAACAGTAAGTACATGGATGGAGGTGATCTAATCAAAGCTTAAAGTATAGTTTCTAAGGAGTTAGGGTTCGGTTTTTGGAAGGGAAAAGGAAGAAACATGAATGAAGAATGAAAATGAGGATCTCTCCCTCTCTCTCCCTCTCATTTCTATTCTAAGTGGGTTGTGGGTCTCTTAAACATAGTGATGTGTCAAAGGTGTGGATGCCAAGTGTTGGGTGATATGTGTCATGGTATCTCTTATAATAGTTTGACACATATACTTTGTGGGTCCCACACAAAAACCTAACCCGGTTCTCTTGTAGGCTTATTCCGATTGTTTTTATTTTCCAATATGTCCAACTAATTTATATTAATGTTAATATATACGATCTATAGTTAAAAGCAAAAATATAAAAAATAAAGCATGCATTACACATAAAAATTCAATGAATTTTAGCACAGTGCAATGTAGAGAATCTGAATGTAAGCAGATGCATGATTTAATAATTTCTCAAATTGGAACCTTACAATTTCAAATTTAGATAATGCCATCACATTTTATTTTCTTGAATTCTAATCAAAGACATTGGAGTCAAAAGAAAAAAAAAGAACTAGGCCGAAGGACTTTGGAGTTATTATAGCATAATAACTTTCCACCTAATGAAACCATTAAAAGTTTGTTATTGGTTTGTAATATATCCAACTGATCAGCTATACCTTTTAGATTCTTAGAAACTTTTGGCAACACTATGATAAGTTTCTCTAGAGATTGCATAACTCAAACTTGCTTCAAAACATGAAGTAAAGCCTTGTTTCCTTCGGTTCATTGTATCAACCTTTTTGTCTCTATCTTCTTTCCATTGCAACTAGTTTGAACCTTTCCATATTGAATTTTCTCCTTTCCAAAAAATCTAAAGCATATTTACGTTGGCTAACAAAAATACCATGGGAGTTTGAGAAACTTCAATCCCCTTAAGTTTTTTCATGTCTCCAAAGTCACTTGTATTAAATTGTTGCTTGGGATGCTTTCACGTAAAGAGCTGCATCAATGCAACTACTTAAATAATTCATACAAAAATAATCATCAATCTTTGTGTGCTTGTTTTAAGCCTCACATTCTTGAGCTTACACACCTTGTGTTCTGCTCCTTTCGAAATAAAACCTTGTCGATGCTCAATATAAAATTCTTTTTCCAACTTGCTGATTTCATATTTAGTTGTTAAATTTTCCAATCATATGACCAACAAAAAATGATATCAAATCTTGTAATTAGAGAAAAATCGTTTCCATAGCCAAAACCAAATTATTAAACATATCATTTCACAACAATATTCCTTTGTACCATCAGACAGTTAGAGTGGGATAAGGGGATAAATTTGTTAATCAAATCTCAAATTTAAAATTTAAGAATAAAAAACACTATATTGGGAGAGCCGGTACTAAATAGGGCTTTCAAAGATGTTCGAATTGAATCAGTTGGAATATAAGTCCAAATATCAGTGGTGGAAACCCAAAAAAAAAGGAAAAACAATCTTGCTTTGTGCTTGTGAACAAACCCAACAATCATCCATTTTATTTTGATAAGTTTTTTTTTTTCTTTTGTGAGTATGATACTTTTAGTGAATAAGGATGTTGATTCCATGAGTACTAATCAATTAATTTTTTAGATTAATTTCGAATTATTGTAGTTCCAAAGACTAATTTTTCCGATTGGTGGATTTGGACACAGTTCAAAATTTTTAAACAATTTTAGACCTAAAAGAACAACTACACCAATTTTGAAGGGAGTTTAATAAATTTAACTTAAAAATATATTAAAAGCCTTAAAATTTAAGCCCAAAATATAATATATATGTACATATACACATACATACATATAGATAGATAGATAGATAAGCCCTAGAATTCAAGAAAACGTGATATGGTAACACTATCGGAGGCTGAAATAGAGTACAAAGTTGCTGCAACTGAGCTATTTGGTTCAAGAAAATTTTACAAGATCTAAAATTGAATCAAAAGAGTTTATATGTTGTTTTGTGACAAAAAATTTTTCAAAATCCAATATGGCATAGCAAAATCAAACACAATAAAGTCAAATGTCATTTTCTACAAAAAGCGTTGTAGGTTTAATGAAAAGTTAGCTAATCTTTTCACAACTACTTTACCAAAGACATTTAATGAAGACATATTTTGAGAAACTATGGAAGAAGCTTCAAGCGTCCTTCAAAAGTTAGTGTTAAGTTAGAATTTTGAATTCAAAATAATTTGAATTCAATGCTAAAATTTATAAGAAAATCAATTAATTAGGAAAAACATAAATGAAGGAGAGTAAATTGACTTAAAATGGAAACTTTTTGAATTGGGAATACATGGAGCTAGAATTTTGTGACCCGTGTAAACTTTGATCACATTCTCATGTTTTTCTATTTGGATCAATTTAAATTCTTATATAATGTGTCTAGTATTAATTCTCACTAACAATTAAACGGTTTGAATGATGTGTCTTGGTCCATAGTTACAAAATTCCTTTCCCCAAGCAGAGAATCCCTAAGTTCAAAATTCATGACTCAATACCATCAATTGGGTAAATTTAATGGTTTAGAAGAGTTTCTACACATCCAAGAATTATTTTTGTGCTTTAATAGTCACTAGAGGTGAAGAGAAAGAGTATGACAAGAGGTAATCCTAAATCTTGGTTTCACTTCTGCATTTATTTTGGCCCAATTGTGCATTAGATGTTTGCATTAGGATCGCAAAGTATTCAAACATTTAGTATCATAACCAATTTTGTCTTTGCCGGCATGTTTAATGACAAATTTTGAATTTTTTCAAAAATCAAATTTTTAAAAATTAACTCAAATTTCTTACTTTTGAAACATTTTGAGACCATAAAAATTTGGGCATAAAGTTTGGCATAGTTCGGTGTTTTTAAAATGAAAAATGAAGGCTTTTTAGAATTTTTCGGTGGTTTAACATCTGGACACGTTGGAATTGGCTGGATCTTGGTCGTGACACTCAGGGTCTATCTGGGCGAAGAAGACCCAGGGGAGTTTATGAACACGCGTAGTGTCGGAACAATAAATTAAGGTCTTGCCTAAAACTAAAAAAAAGGTCCATTTTTTAATTTTATTTTTTTATAAGAAATGAGCCAGAATGCTTAACATGATACGTGGGCTTGGTGAATGGCCTACGAAACAACAAAGGATAATGGCACATTGTTGTTTTTTTTTTGGTACTGATAATGGCAAATTGTTGTTGACACTTATAGTATTATGTGATTTAGTTGATGACACTACAACCATCCATGTTTTTAAATAAAAATGTATATTGATGCACCCTGGTCGTTGCAACATTTTTATTTAAATGTACATAATTTTATGTAAATTTTTAATGCATAATTTTCTTTTCTTCTAATTTTGTACATAGAGATAGGTACAAAATTGATAAAATATTTTTTTTAATACATAAAAATTTTTGGAATAAATTTTTGTAAATAAGTGTAAGTACAAAATTGACAAAATGCATAAAGGGATAATTATTGCATTTAAAATTAAATTTCATATATTTTATATGATACAAGTATTTAATAAAAGATCCCAGTGGTCAATATAATTTTTAATTAATTAGGGTATAGGCATAGCAGGCATAATCATAATAGAAATTATATATTAGGATATAAATGATCACATTAGGAAAGAATATTTAGTCATGATAGTTATTTTTGTGTAACAAATCTCATTCCACAGTAATTTTTTTGCATGAACATGATAAAATTGGTAATAAGACCGTAACATAGTTATTTTATTATGGTAATCTGTCTGATATGAAGTCTCATTTTCTATGAAATACTATAAGGGCAGTTAATTTAGTGCATGTATAGGAAGATTTTGTCAAAAAGATAGGAAAAAGTCTAAGGTTAGTTGGCTCTTAAGATGTGTTAAGTGAACCCACTACCTACTCAGGAACTTATCAGATGCATTAGTAAGGACGTCTTAAAAGATCTAGTAGAAAAGGATAAAATGATTAGAAATAGATTAACTATATGATAGTTTCTTAATTAATCTACATATATTAGGGAATAAGTTTATCTTTAAAATTTTATCATAATTAAATAAATCAAATTGAATTTGAAATTTAGCCTATAGACAATTTCTATGTCATAAATTTGTGCGTAATATGTTTGCATTAATAAACATATTTAAAAGTCTCATATAAAGTTAGTAACCATGTTTAATTGTTATGCAGTCATTCAAACTTTAGTTCTCAAATTTGATTTTCTCGAATTAAAGGGAGAGAACTATAAGGAGTACAGGGAAATCATGCTTCTCCATTTTGGTTGATTGGATATTGACTATGCTATATGAAAGAATGTGCCACTTCCTATGACTGATACCAATTTACAAATGAAAGCGCTTTTTATAAAAAATGGGGCCGATCTAATTGATTAAGTACCATATTTATAAAAAGCAAAATTTTGACTGGTCAATCAGTATACCATTGTTCATGATCTTTTTAAACTATAGATGAACAATTTAGACATCATAGATGTCTTTACCCAACATCCTTATTATGCAATTCTCATCCATAAAGTTCATTACTATCCAAGGTGTAAGTGAGCAAATTTTGTGGATGTGGGACAATGTGGCTCAACTAAAAAAGTTACAAGTTGAGAAGTTCGAATTTTTCCTTATGTACTTCATTTTGAACTCTCTCTTGGAGTCCTACAGTCCCTTTAAAATCTCCCATAACGCACATAAGGAGAGATGGTCAATTAATGAGTTAATGACCTTGTGTAATAAATCTCATCGTACATGAATTTTTATTGCATGAAAATAATAAAATTGACGATAGGACTATAAGATAGCTATTTTCATATGGTAATCTACTTGATATTAAGTCCCATTTTCTATGAAATGCTATAACTGTAGTTGATTTAGTTTATATTCAGGAAGGTTCTATAAAAAAGACAGGGATAAGTCTAAGGTTGGCTGATTCTTAAGCGATTCCAAGTGAACCAACCACCTACATGATGTATTAGTAAGGTCATCTTATAGGGTATTGTAAAAAATGATAAAATGATTAGAGACAGATTAGCTACATGGTAATTCCTTAATTAGGCCTCAAGCATTAAAAAATGATTTAGTCTTGGAAATCTTATCATACGATTAAATAATTGAATCAGAAATTTAGCCCACAGACAATTTTTATATCATAAATTTATGCATAATATGTTTATATCAGTAAACATATTTAAAAGCCTTATTAAAGTTAGTAAGCATATTTTATTTACTTTGCAGTCATTCAAATCATAGATCTCAAATATGATTTTCTCGAATTGAACAGAGAGAACTATAAGGAGCAGAGGGAAATAGTACTTCTCCATTTAGGTTGGTTTGACATTAACTATATTATATAGAAGGACAAGCCACCTCCCATGATTGATACCATCTTTAAAGATGAAAGGACTCTTTATGAAAAATGAGTGATCTAATCGCTTCACAATCATATTCATAATATCAAAATTTTGGCTGGTATCTGTGGCTTGGTTAATCAGTATACCAATATTCGTACTCTTCTTAAAATTATAGATGAGCAATTCCATGTATTGGAGAAGTCTTTGACCAACCCTCTTATTATATAGTTCTCATCCCTATGGCTTACTATTGTCCAAGGTGTTCATTACCACATCACGTAGATGCGGGACATTGCGACTCAATTAAACAATCTGGAAGTTGAGATATCTGAATTTTTCCTTATGCACTTCACTTTGAACACTTTCCCACAGTCTTACGGTCCTTTAAGATCTCCTATATCATACACAAGGAGAAATGGTCAATCAATGAGTTAATGACCAAGTGTATAAAGGAGGAGGGAAGATTGCTTATGGAAATGAAGGAGGGATCTATAAGTACATATACGACAATCCAAGAAAAGAGGAAAGGTAAGTCCAAGCTGAGCCAAAAGGGCATAAAACCAAATGTAGATATCAAGAAGAAGTCCCAATTCTCTTCTATAAAAGGAAGGGACATGGAAAGAAGGATTGTGTCAAATATCATCATCGGTGGCTTAAGACAAAAGGTATGAAAATCTCACTTGTATATTGTGAGTCTTGTATAACTGAGATTTCTCATGACATGGTGTATTGATTCTAGTTGTACTATCCATATTACGAATGTGTTGTAGGAATTGCAAAACATAAGAAAACTAGTGGATTGTGAATAGGTTATTTATTTGGGTAACAAGATGAGATACGGGTTAAGGGCATTGGAAATTACGAGATTATATTGGCAAACGGGCATGTCTTTAAGATAGAGTGAGTTTTTTTTATATATCTAAGTTTTTTAGAAAATTAATTTTCATTTTGAAATTTGTACGATATGGATATTTTTTCCAACTGGAAAATAAAATGACATTATTTTTTCATACAAATGTCGTTGGATTTGGTCCATTGTTGGATGGATTTTATAGTATTTATTTGTGAGATAATGTCTATTCAAATACAATACATATAGGAACTAAAAGAGATGTCAGTACAAATAAATACTTTATGATATTTATTTACATGACAATGCCTGTTTAAATTTAATCAACATGGAAACACTTGCATTATCATACGTGGTCTGACCATGTAAAATTGAGTCTATCTAGAAAAATCCTCAAACGAGAATTGTGAAACAATAAACTCATATTTACAAATCTACTTATCATGCCACATTTTTGTCCTAAACTTGTTTAACTTATTTAATTGCACAATCTTTTTTCATCAACATTTTTCAAATCAAGATTTAGTGTACAAGCGGCTTAATATGTCTTATGTTCTAATTCTATAGGTAGGAGACATGATTTCCCAAATATAAGGTGATGGAGAGATATGCCAATAGGTGTTTTGAAAGCTATTTGGTATGCCCAAAGAAATCATCCAACCTTTTTGACCAATCTTTTCGCAGCAAATTTCTCCAAAATTATTTTGATTTCTTGATTAAATAATTCAACTTTCTCACTTCTTTAAGGATGATAAGATGTGGACACTTTGTCAACACCATATTTGTGATACAAGGCATTGAATTGATGATTGCAAATATGTGCTTCAGTATTGCTAATTATGGCTCTTGGCATTCCAAACCTAGCTAAAATGTGCTTCCTCATAAACACACAAATGCATAGTATGTTAAAAGTTTTTATTGGGCAAAATGTTTTTATGAAATTTCACATAGTTAGGCATTTGTTCAAGAGTTTCAGTGAGTGGTATATTAATGCATAGTTTGTTAAAAATTTTTCAAATTATTTGTCCAATTTATCTTTCTTTAATATAGAGAAAGAGAATAGGAAGATTGTACCTTTGTAGCTCAGTAGAAGATGTTTTGACACATCTTGTGTTTGCTATTTTTTCTCTATAATAAAGTGCTAGCATGACCAATCTTATGTAGGTGCAGCCATCTCTGTATTCTGATTTTCTACAGAATTGTTCTTATCCAATCCTTAACTCTATTGATTTGAATTCTCCTTGAGGATTGAGTTTTGTGTTGCTCAGAAGGGTGCCTGGAGTAATATTGTTGCTCAACAAGTTCATCATTTATGCCGCTTACTTTTCCAAACTTATGAATTTACTTGTAATTGGATATGGTTCTCTTTTATTTCTAGTAATTCGGACTTACTTCCATCCACACTTTGTTGATCATCCCTTGCTTGAGGTACATATGATCTTACATTCTAGATTCGATTTCTCTATGAAAAATTTAGATGGTTTCTCTAGCCTAGATTATAAGTGTTGGAGTACGATTATTCCTTTGCCTCTGGTAATTTCTCGTACAATCTGCTTGCTCTTTGTCTATGTAATAGACACTAATATGTATTCAAATACAAACATTTGCATTATGAGGGCCTCCACAATAGTCACAAGCTAGATTTTGTATTGCAATTATTGTTGTATTCCTTAATTACTTGGAAAGTACATCAATCTTTGTGTTGAGCATGACTAGCAAATCTACCTCAAATACCTTGGCTTAATATGAAGGAGTACAATCATTTTGTCATTGTGATTCATTGGTTGCCATGTTTTCAAAGAGTTCCTGTAAGATACCATTCTTAGAAAATATTAAGACATATATTTTCTTTTACGTTTGCTTACCATGTTTAAATTGTGTCGCATCGTATTGTGATAAATTGATATACTATGATTTTAGACATATTTGCGATGCATGTTTGATTTTAATGTTTATGATTCTCAAGAGAGGTCGAGCATATTGAACTTAGCATATATTGTGGACATAATGGCGAATGAAAACGACCGGAAAAGAATACAACAAGAGAACCGAATTAGGGTTTGGTATAGGACCCACAAAAGAAAAAGAAAAGGAAAAGAAAAGGAAAAAGGAAAAGAAAAAGATAAGAAAAAGAAAAGAAAAAGAAAAAGAAAAAGAAAAATGATAAAATAAAATAAAAATAATTTGGACACCATGGCACATCATCACCCAAACATAACAACCTAAGCTTTGACACCTTACCATACTTGGGCCCCATATTCCACGTAGGTAGAGAGGTAAGGATGAAGAAAGAACTCAGAAGCTTAACTTTCTTCTTCCAAAATGTTCATTTTCGGATTCCATCTTCCTCCCCCAAAAACTCAACCCAACCTCCATTAAAACTACCATTTAAGCTTGAAATAACACACTTCCATCTATATATATGGTAACCCTAGTCTTTGGGAAGTAAAAGGAAGTGCAAAATATCTAGAGAACAAATTAGAAATCCAAAGAAAGGTTGGAGAGGAAATGAAGGAAAATTCAAGAGAAGAATTGTAAGTTTGAGGCAAATACCTTTGTTGGTCCCAAAGACAACCAAGAAGGGGGGGTTGAATTGGTTGTTCTAAATTGACTTTTCAAAAATCTAACTCCACCTAAATTCAATAATTAAACCTATGGTCAATCTAATGCAATGAAAGAGATAAGAGTAAGGAGACAAATTTGTTTTTATAGTGGTTTGGCCTTGTGCCTACGTCCACTCTTCTAGCCAACCAAGCCGGGGTCTAGCCACTAGCTAGTTTCTACTATGATCGAATCAACAACATACACTCCACTTGATGATTTCTGATCTTCATACCATGAAGATTCCTTCGTCCAACAATGGAAGATAACACATACAATGACTCACTCACATAATACTCTTTTACAACTCAAACAATACTTGAACAAATGGATATAGAGGTAGAAAATCAGAAATGCAGCAGCAACATCTTCTTTCAGAATGCAGAATTTTGTTTCTTAGAATTCAGGAATTGCATTGCTCTTTGTTGTGTAAAAGTTTGCTGTTCAATTGCTCTCTGCTCTCTTGAATTTCGAAACTCCTATATTGCTGAAAAATCTGCCCATTTAAAATTCAAAATCCTTGCAGTAAAAACTCCGCAATGTTACCAGCAACACCTCCACCAACCTCCTAAAAAATAGGTTTCAAATCCTCCTTGAATAATGATGTTTACCAGCAGTAAATATTTTTTTTCTGAAGTTTAAACATCCCTCTAAGATATTCAAAAGTTGGTTGGATTATATCTATATGATAGCTTCTCCAAAAAATTTCGAAATCAGTCCAAGAAATCAGCTTTATGTTCTGAATTTTTCAGAACAACTAGTCAACTTTTCCCATTTATTTCTCCACCAAAATCTCAAGGTAAATGTGCCACGAATCATCATATTGGCTGTTCAACTATAGTATAATAATACTGAATAAATAAACTCATAAGTTCCTGACCTGTAGTGAAGTTATCGAGGTCCAAATACCTATTGAAAACTATAATCTGTTTAGAATTTCTGCTATGTAAAATGAGTGACTAAGCAACTTCTATTTGAATTTTCTCCACCATTCCAACAAGATAATTGTACTGTAATTATTTGAATTTGAAGTTCCATATATCCTCTTTGAAAAACAATTTTCGGTATTGAAAGTATTTCAGCATATAGGAAGATATGAACGTCCAAATATGGTCAAATGATCACTATTTTATACTTAGAAAAATTTTTAAATGATGGAATATGAAGTGCTCTCATATTGGGGCATTTTTGTGTACATCTAGGATCGATTATAGGTTAAGTGTAGTACCCAAGCTACATTTACCTTGTTGGCTGGGTTTTTAACAAAAATAAAAAAAACGTGCTTCCATGACTAGTTCTATGGCTGATTCTATAACTTTTCTTTAATAAAATCTTTCCAGAAAATATAAACTCTGCACACTAAATAAAATTATTAGAACACTATGAGCGATTTTGTTATCATCAAAACTATTGAGACAACATAACAATTTTCAACATTCTCCCTCTTTTTGATGACAACAAAATCTTAAAAAAATGTCACAAAAAAATTCAATAAAACACATTTAGATCACTTCTCAAATATATAAAAAAATAAAGCTCATTTTTGTCCAAATGATAAAATAACATTCAGCTCTCATTTCAAAACTCTTTCTAAGTTTATACTTTTGTTTATTATCCTTTTAAGCATAAGATTTATTATTTATTCTTTGTTCTCCCCCTCAATAAGTGCAGTCTTCTATTTATGCAGTTCGCAGTGCTGGATTTATTATTTGTTTTTTGTGCAGAAGTTTAGTTTCTTTTGTGCAGAAGTTTGATTTCTTTTGTACAGAAGTTTGATTTGGCAGTGCCGTCGTGCTGTCTTTCTTTTGTTTAACCTTATTTTCCCCCTTTTTGTTGTTTCAAAAAGAAATTAATCATAACAATGGATAGAAGAAAGCAAGAATTTTTTTTGTTTATTTTAAAATGGAAAGCACACTCCTATTTCATTTCTAATGTTTTCAAATCTTTCTTTGTCTAAAGGTTTTGTAAAAATATCGGCAAGTTGATTTTGTGTCTCTATATATTCTAAAATTATATCTCTATTTAAAACATGATTTCTAATAAAATGGTGCCTAATTTCGATATGTTTTGATCTTGAATGATTTATGAGATTTTTGGTAAGACAAATGGCACTTGTATTGTCACATTTTATGACAATATTTTTATAATCTAACCCATAATCTCTAAGTTGTTGTTTCAACCACAAAATTTGAGCACAACAATTTCTTATTGAAACATATTTCGATTTGGCTATTGACAATGCAGCTGAATTTTGTTTTTTAGATACCCAACTTATGATTCTGTTACCTAAAAATTAACAAGTACCCGAGGTACTTTTTCGATCAATTTTGCAACCAGTATAGTCGGTATCCGAATATCTAATTAATTCAAAATTTGAATTCTTTGGATACCATATTCCCAGTTTTTTGGTACCGTCTATATACTTTAAAATTTTTTGGTGGCTCTAAGATGAGATTTCTTAGGTTTGCTTCGAAATCTTGCACATAGACATACACTAAATAAGATATCGGGTCTAGAAGCGGTCAAATACAACAATGATCCTATCATGCTTCTATAGAGTTTTTCATTCACATCTTTCTCTTCTTTATCTAGATCTAATTTAATAGAGGTAGACATTGGGGTATTAACATGTTTTGAATTTTCCATTCCAAATTTTTTAGTTAATTCTTTTGTATACTTTTCTTGACTTATAAATATACCATGAGAAGATTGTTTAATTTGCAATCCAAGAAAGAAATTTAGTTCACCCATCATTGACATTTCAAATTCACTCTTCATGATATTGCTAAAATCATCACACAAATACTCATTTGTAGATCCAAACACAATATCATCAACATATATTTGAACAACAAGAATATCATCATTAACATGTTTGATAAATAAAGTAGTCTCTACATTTCCCTTTTTGAAATTATTTTTCACATGGTATTCACTTAGTATATCATACCATGCCCTTGATACTTGTTTTAGACCATACAATACCTTTTACAATTTATAGATATAATCTTCCTTATTATGTTCTTCAAAATAAGGTGGTTGACTAACATATAATTCTTCTTTTATGTAACCATTTAAAAATGCACTCTTAACATCCATTTGATATAATTTAAAATCTTTAAAACATGCAAAAGCTAAAAGTAGTCTAATAGCCTCTAATCTAGCAAAGGGTGCAAATGTTTCGTCATAGTCAATTCCTTCCTCTTGTGAATATCCTTTTGCAACTAGTCTACCTTTGTTTTTTATAACATTTCTATTTTCATCCAATTTATTTTGAAAAACCCATTTAGTTCCAATTATTGATTTATCTTTGGGTTTCGGTTCTAAAGTCCAAACATTGTTTCTTTTAAATTGATTTAATTCTTCTTGCATAGCCTCTATCCAACTTTCACTTCTACGGCTTCTTCTATTGTTTTCGGTTCTATGGTAGAGATTAAAGAAAATTGATTTTCAATATTTCTATAGCTTGATCTAGTTCTTATTCTTTCACTTACATTTCCCATTACATTATTAGGTGAATAACTAGGTAAGAATTTCCAACTTCTAACAATTTCCTCTCTTTGTCTAGGCTCTATTTATTATATAACATCCTGTGATGCGGTTTCGGTCCAAAAATATTTTCCAACACCATTATCATTTAACATAGTTCTAGTCATTTCTTGAATGGTTCGATTTTTACGTTCAATAACCCCATTTTGTTGTGGTGTATAAGGTGCTGGAAAATTTTGATTAATTCCCTTTTTATCACAATATTGTATAAAATCTAAATTATCAAAATTTTTTTCCATGGTCGGTTTTAAGACTCACAATTTTTAAATCTTTTTCATTTTGAATTTTCTTTGTAAAAATTTTAAATGTTTTAAAAGTTTCATTTTTGTGGGCTAAAAATAAAATCCAAGTGAATATAAAAAAATCATCAACAATAACTAGTTCATATTTATTTCCTCCAAGACTTAGGTTCCTAATCGGTCCAAATAAATCCATATGAAACTTTTTTAGTAGTCTAGATGTGGAAATATGATCTTTACTCTTAAATGATATTTTTACTTGTTTGTTTAAGGAACATGCACTATATGTTATAGGTTCTTTCAATGAAAATTTAGAAATTCCTCTAACCATATTTTCTTTGGACAATTTTTCTAATTGTTTGAAATTTATATGACCTAGATTTTTATGCCATGTAAACATATCGTTATTAAATGACATCAAACAATTTTCTTTTAAACTATTTAATATTGTAGAGTCTACTATATAGACATTACCTAATCTTATTCCTTCAAAAATTTGTTTATGCAACTCATTATCTAACACTATGCATTTATCACTTTTGAATAACGTATTGTAACCTAAATCACACAATTGGCTTACACTCAACAATTATGTATCAATTTATCAACAAAACGCACATTCTTTATTGAGATAGAATTTATACTTACTGTGCCTTTTCCAATTATTTTGCCTTTTCGATTATCTCCAAAGGTCACCACTCCATGGTTTCTTCTTTCGAGCTTCTTGAACAATGAGGCATCACCGGTCATATGTCTCGAGTATCCGCTATCAACATACCATTTTCCTTTGATTTTTGCCTCTTGTTCCTACACATAAAGAAAAACAATTATCTGTTTTTGGGAACCCAAACATATTTGAGTCCTTTTGAAGACAAGCTTGTATAGGAATTAAATTTGTTTTGATGTGTACTAAGCTTATTCAAAAAACAACTTCTAGCAAAATAAACAAATTTATGACATATATAACATGACCCATTATTTTTCTTTCTTGCATAACTGGATTTATAAGGCAAAAAATTCTGCATTCTATTAAATTTATTATTCCTAGATCCAGAATTAAATTTTCTGCAATAGTACTGTTTTTCACCAGATCTTCTATGGGTATTTCCATGGGTGTTTCTATGGTTACTTCTGTGTCCATTTCTGTGTGTCATTCTATGATATTTTTCTGCAATTTGAGAAAAGTTGCTGTGCATATATTGTGTAGAATGTGAGTGTTTTTTACAGATTTTGTATGGTTTGTTGGGTAATTTTTTGAGCATGAATCTTGGTTTTCTTAGTAGTCATTTGTAAGCTTGTATGAGTGTTTATTGCAGGCAAAACTATGCTGTTATTTTCTGTTTCTATAGCTCTAACAAATCTACCATTGTTAGAAGTCGATGCTATATCATGATCATGAACATAACCTAAACATTTCTTGGAAAAATCCATTCTTTGTATGGAAAGTAACTTGGTTAATTTTTCATCACTCTCATGAAACTTTTGAAATGTATTATCTATTGATTTTGATAGTTCAGCAATTCTATTTTTCAGAATATGTATTTCATTTTTCAACTCACTATTTTCAGATTTTAGTACCTCATTTTCAGCTCTAATGGTTTCATTTTCAAAGTTTAACAAGTCCTTGGTTTGCCTAGACAAATCCTTTTCATTTTCCAATATGTTAACTTTATTTTTTAGTTCTGAAAATATATTTAACATGTTGTCAGATTCAACAATGTCTATTGAGTTATCAGAGATCACCTCATCCTTTGCTATAAGACAAAGATTAATCTCCTATGATACTTCAGAACTTTCATCATCTGAGTTTTCATCTTCTGAATCACTCCATGTCACCATCATGGCTTTGCTTTTCTTTTTGAATGCTTCAATCTTTTTCAATAGCACTGGACACTCATATTTGATGTATCCTTTCTTCTTGCATTCATAACAGATTTTATCATCCTTTTGCTCTATTTTTCTATTGTCCTTTCCTGCATTGGACTTAAACTTTTGTGAGTTCTAAAAATTTTTATATTTAAAGAAATTTTTACCCCTTTTTTTAAAGGCATGAGAGAGCTTCTTGGCCAGCATGTTGATGTCTTGATCACTGCTATCTTCTTCTGCAGAATTCTCATTTTCTTCAGCCGTAAATGCTATGGACTTTTTCTTATTTTCAGATTCTGCAGTATGAAAAACTTTAGCCTCAAAGGACATCAATTTTTCTCTCAATTCATTGAGAGACAGCTTGTTTAAATCTTGTACTTTCTTAATAGCAGTCTTCTTGGCATCCCAAGTTCTTGGCAAGACTCGAAGAACCTTCTTCACTTGATCTGAATATGAAATTCTTTTTCCAAATGAATCAAGTTCGTTAGTTATTGTAGAGAATCTATTAAACATGTCCTTTACATTTTCTCCTTGCTGAAATCAAAACAATTCATATTTTTGCATCAAGAGACTGATTCGAGTCTCTTTAACAGTACTGGTTCCTTCATGTGTAATGCACAACCTATCCCAGACTTCCTTTGCTGTTGCACATGAAAAAACTAGATTAAATTCAGTTGGTGAGATTGCACATAAAAGCAAATGTTTAGCACGAGAATTAATAGACATCTTTCTCTTGTCATCCTCTATGATTATGGGCAACTTAACCTTTAAATTTTCAAAATTAATCACTTCCCAAGTCTCATAATCAGTGGCTCGAATGAATGTCTCCATCCTACATTTCCAATGGAAAAAGTTTGTACCATCAAAATATGGCGTCCTATTCACAGCCTGACCATAATTATAAGGTAAAGCCATATATCTTTTACTCCAAAGAGATCTCTCTAGTGGAGTAGAGCATTTGCTCTGATACCAATTGTTGGTTCCAAAGACAACCAGAAGGGGGGATTGAATTGGTTGTCTTATATTGGCTTTTCAAAAATCTAACCCCACCTAGATTCAATAATTAAACCTATAGTCAATCTAATGCAATGAAAGAGATAAGAGTAAGGAGACAAATCTGTTTTTATAGTGGTTTGGCCTTATATCTACGTCCACTTTTCGAGCCATCCAAGCCGGGTTCTAGCCACTAGCTAGTTTCTACTATGATCGAATCAACAACATACACTCCACTTGATGATTTCTGATCTTCATACCATGAAGATTCCTTCGTCCAACAATGGAAGATAACACATACAATGACTCACTCACATAATACTCTTTTACAACTCAAACAATACTTGAACAAATGGATATAGAGGTAGAAAATCAGAAATGCAGCAGCAGCATCTTCTTTCAGAATGCAGAATTTTGTTTCTTAGAATTCAGGAATTGCATTGCTCTTTGTTGTGTAAAAGTTTGCTGTTCAATTGCTCTCTGCTCTCTTGAATTTCGAAACTCCTATATTGCTGAAAAATCTGCCCATTTAAAATTCAAAACCTTGCAGTAAAAACTCCCCAAAGTTATCAGCAACAGCTCCACCAACCTCCTGAAAAATAGGCTTCAAATCTTCCTTGAATAATGATGTTTACCAGCAGTAAATATTTTTCTTTGGAAGTTTAAACATCCCTCTAGGATATTCAAAAGTTGGTTGGATTATATCTATATGATAGCTTCTCCAAAAATTCGAAATCAGTCCAGGAAATCAGCTTTATGTTCTGAATTTTTCAGAACAACTTGCCAACTTTTCCCATTTATTTCTCCACCAAAATCTCAAGGTAAATGTGCCACGAATCATCATATGTGCTATTCAACTGTAGTATAATAATTGAATATATAAACTCATAAATCCCTGACCTGTAGTGAAGTTATCAAGGTCCAAATACCTACTGAAAACTATAATCTGTTCAGAATTTCTGTTATGTAAAATGAGTGACCAAGCAACTTCTATTTGAATTTTCTCCACCATTCCAACAATATAATTGTACTATAATTACATGAATTTGAAGTTCCATATATCCTCTTTGAAACACAATTTTCGGTATTGAAAGTATTTCAGCATATAAGAAGATATGAACGTCCAAACATGGTTAAATGATTACTATTTTATACTTTGAAAAATTTCTAAGCGGTGAAATATGAAGTGTTCTCATATTGGGGCATTTTTGTGTATATCTAGGATCAATTATAGGTTAAGTGTAATACCCAAACTACACTTACCTTGTTGGCTGGGTCTTCAACAAAAATAAGAAAATCGTGCTTCCATGGCCCAAATAAGCGTTGCTTCCATGATTAGTTCTATGGCTGGTTCTATAACGTTTCTTTAATAAAATCTTTCCAGTAAATATAAACTCTGCACACTAAATAAAATTGTTAGAACACTATGAGGAATTTTGTTATCATCAAAACTAAGGAGACAACACAACAATTTCCAACAATCTTGTATGTGTTTGTTAAATTGATACCTAATAATACTATAGAACATATATTTGATGTAATTATGTTGCTGAAAATTGGAGGAAATGAATTAGGGAAAAGAGAATCCCGTCCTTGAATGGAACTCTAGATATTTTGTATGCTAGATAGTCTGACCATGTCTTATTATTTATTAAATATCTTTTTCTGTACATCTGAAATTGAGTACGGTTTTCTTCTAGTAACACCAGACTTCTATATCTTTAAAATGACATAGAATTCAAAGAGTTTTGTGGAGAAATGAATTTTTGGTGAAATTTTGAAGTAGCATGATCTCTGTAGAAAAACTGTTCTATTCACAATGTGACCATGCCTTGTTATTTATTTAATATTTTTTTCTGCACAATTGCAAATTGTATAGGGTTTTCTTCTGCAAAAACTAGACTTCCATAGCTTTCAATTGTGCAGAAGAAGTGATGATAGTTTTTCTATAACTACACAAGTTATATTGTTAAATTTGGGCTTAACATTGTTTGATATAACATATTTTGTACAATTGGTACTGAATCTTGCTACCATTCCTATGTGATACTTCTTATGAAATGGAATCTTTGTGACTATCACTCATGTGAATATGAAGTAATATGAAGAGAAAGTGATACTACGATAATAATTTTGAAAGCTTTGTGAAGCCTACGGGTGAAGCTTAGGGAGTACAGTTGGTGTGTGGAGTTTCGAAAGCTTTGCGAAGCCTGCGGGCCAAGCTTGAGGAACTATGGATGTATCTTTTCTCTCTATAAGGATGGAATCAGAAGCATGTGAAGTGTTTGAGGTGTATAACCTAAAAAGACCTAAATTTCATTTAAGAATATCGAGTTTTTGGCTTGCTCTTCAGACCCTCCTATACTAGCTTGGTTTGACACTCCATTCATTTCTTTAAATGTCAAATTAAATTGGAACAATGAAGATGAAAAAAGTATAATGGTTTTAAATGTGGCAATTGAGAGTGTCTTTCTGAGTTAATGTACATCCTTGGTATACTTTGCTATGATTCCATTTTTACATAGTGATGATAATATTCTTATGCCTGTTTGCTTGCTTCGGTTGCCATTGGTTCCCCGAGTACTTGCTTAGCTTATACTGACCTCAACATCCTTGTTTTCAGGTAATCAGGGAGATGAAAGAGAACTGCAGGGTAGAGGCCTTTGAGTCAAGAGATTTCATTCCGTAATCTTTTGCGACCTATTTGTAATACTAAGGCATGTTACTTTTGTGTTTCCTTTGAGTTTGTATGAGTACTTCTTATATGTAAATGAATAGTTAGAGGCCAAGAAGAGCCTTA
Source organism: Dillenia suffruticosa (assembly GCA_033439265.1). NCBI lineage: Eukaryota > Viridiplantae > Streptophyta > Magnoliopsida > Dilleniales > Dilleniaceae > Dillenia > Dillenia suffruticosa. The sequence goes on along the minus strand of JAVTVX010000015.1, from coordinate 17,596,187 downwards.
TATGTATAGTTTTGGTTTATGTTGAGACTATATTCTATAGTGTGTTATTAGATAGCCGGAAGAGCCATTAATGCCGTTTGTTTGATATTTCAAGTGAATTGAATGTTTTATTATGTTTTATGTTAACCCCAGGTGGCTAAATAGTCACTAAATAGGGGAGCTTTTGCCGTTATTTTATTTGGAAAGAACAAGTGAGTTATTTTCTTTTAGTATAATTCTCCTTCCGTGTTATCACACACGGGAAGCGCAACTATCGCGAGTCCAGATGTTGCATTTTAATTGGGTTTGTTGCTTCCGAATTTGAATGTTTATCTCCTTTTGCTAGGGGTTGCGACACCTAAATAGCGGGTCGTCATAGTTGGTATTAGAGCCCAAGTTTTAGGTAATTTGTACCTAAAATTTGTGACTATAGGTATAAGGTATTAGGTGGAGGCTGGTTTATATCATAAGTGATGTTATTTGTCATTTGTATATATCAGGTCACTAGGATATGAAATGGTTAAGACAAGGAGACATAATGAAGTATCAACTGAGGGACAGCATAGGGATGAGGAGCAGAGACAGGAGACTTAATCTTAGGTGCCAGGCAACCAGAGGTCAGAAAGGGCAGGTTTACAATAGCCCTTTGCTGCCTTGATGGCTATGGTAGGCACTATGTCTGGAGACATTCATAGGTTGACGGAGAGGCTGTCTCAACCAGTGATCGGGAGTGGGACTGCAGATATCTCTCTAGCTACTCATACCATGCCTACCTCTTCAACAATGTCAGTTTCAGCAACTCCGGTGGTATCCATTGGTTTTGAATTAGATCAGGTTAGATCATGTAGAGATCAGAGAGCCATTGAGTATGGAGAGGGACGTGAAGACAGAGGGAATGTATGCATGCCACGAGAGGATTGTCGATTCCAAAAGTTGATGACTGAGTTTAGAAAGATGGAGCTGATGATATTTTCAGGGGAGTGATAATCATTAGGTTGCAGAGACTTGGATTGTAGAGATACAAAGACTTTTTTCTGAGTTTATGGTCGCAGAAAAATATAAGGTCAGATTGGCTACCCATTATTTGAAAGAAGCTGCATATGACTGGTGGAGTTCGGAGTTGAGACTCCGATATGGTAGTAACTTTAGTATGTCAATTTGGGTAATTTAACTCAGATCTTCCATGAGAGATATGTGCCTACTTTTGTTAGAGATCAGAAGATATCAAAATTCTTGAATTTGAGACAGGGCAGTTAGACTGTTAGCCAGTATGAAGACCATTTTGCTAGACTGTCGGTGTATGCTCCAGAATTAGTTGATACGGAGGAAAAGAGGGCAAAGAGGTTTAGAAAAGGATTGCGATCTTTCTTCCAAAAGTATTTGGTAGCTTTACCTTTCATGACTTATCAATATCTAGTGAATAATGCTAAGGCTTTGGAGTTGGTCACTGAGGATAGACATGAGAGATTATAGGGAAAATGGCCAACGAAAGTCTAAACTTCAAACATGAAGAAGAAAAAGGAGAGGAAGAGACACTTTGAGTAGCATAAAGCAATAGGCCATCGTGTCCAATTTATGGAAATTTACATGCGGGGCCATGTGAAGGAGAAACGAGACTTTGTTTTACATGTTTTTAGCCTGGTCATTATGCTTCTTGTTGTCCTCTTAGGCCTGGGCAGTCATAGCCTACTCCTTTACAGCATATTCCTTCACCTAGGCCTCTTCCGGCTCAGCATAGGGCAGCCCCTTCAGTTCCATTAAGGCCGGGACCACGTAAACCAGTTTTACCACTACAGCCACAACAGAGATGACATCAAGTTATGCTACCAGGCGCAGGCGGTCGTGCTAAAGTTCATGCAGTCACTACACAGGAGGCTCGTGCTTTACCCGATGTGATTACAGGTAGAATGAAGTTATTTTCATGTGATGTTCGTATTTTGATTGATCCGGGTGCCACGTATTCATTCATTTCATTTGCATTTATTATGCACTTGCCTTGTGAGTCTAAAGCTCTACAACAGTAGTTGTGGGTTACTACCTGTAACACCGTTTTTTGATGATTGTGTATTATGTACCACTTCTCATGGTTCTATATATATATATATTGAACATCCTTTTGAGACATCTAAAATGAAATTTTAATTTTCTATTATTTACTTTGAGATGTTTTTTCAAAATCATAGAAATCGAAAATTTTATCAGTAAGCTGAAAATCCTCTCGGCAAGCGCCGGCAAGGCCTAAAGAAGTAAAAAATGGCTAAGAGAAGGCCTACACAATTAAATAGAGATATTTAAATGAAATTTCATATATTTAAGAAATTTTGAATAAAATTTCATAGGGACCAAAAATATAATTTGTTAAAAGTCAGGGGTCTAAATACATTTAAGGAAAATTGAAGGACTTGGTTGCAAACCACTCAAGGATGGACAATTGGAGCCAAATGATTGGTCAAGAGGGTAGCAACTTTGGTTAGTGGCTACTTAAGCTCATTCCACCAAGGAGAAATCTCATTGGTTGAACAGTACTTGCATGAATTCTAATTGGTTGGTCAAAAACCCCTCTCCTTGTGCTTGGAATCCATCATGAATGAAATTAACACAAAGGAGGTGCATGAAGGTAGCTTGTAAGCAATCTTGCATGGGAGAAAGACTTAGGACAAATGTAGAGTAAAGATTTTGCATGAAAATAGATCAATGGTCAAAATTTTTGCTAGGTTTGCATAAATGAGTTATTTGAAACATTGGACCTCGTTTTCTTCTCAACATTCACCCTCTTGGCTATGAGTTCTAGTGTAGGAAGTGAAAATTTCTTATATTCATCCAAACACTTGAGGTTTTGAAAAGGTAAGGAAAATCTTTGGTTGATAGAATTTTAATTGTTTAGATAGTATTAGTATGATGTAGAAATTTTTTTTATATATTTATATTAATGTATATGTGTTTGCAAGATATGGCAATCAAGTGCTAAATGATGGTATTGATGATGAATAATTGGATGTCAAGATTTTATTAAAGAGGTAATACATTCTTCTTTGAGTATACATTGGATTAAATTGGTTCCATGAATTAAGTTTTTCTAAGTAAGCTAGCATAGTTAGCAAGCTGTAGTAATTCCATGATAGCTTATTCTTTGATAATCAAAATTTAGATTGGTTTGTTTTTGATACAACTAGACTCCCTGAGCTTTAACATAAGGTATGGCACGACAATTTTCATTAAGAATGTGATTTATAGTGATTTTGGAAATGGACAGCAAAATGACATATTCTGTTTTTCATCCTCTGTGCATTGTTAGTATGTTATATAATTTTTTAAAATATCGTTAGTATAAAATTTAGAGCAACTTAAACATCAAAGTTTTAGCTATCAGTCTTATCTTTAAAATGAGTTAAAATTCACTTGAATCGGAGTAGTATGCTGGAAGTTATGATATTTTTACTGAAACTGTACAGAGCAAAATTTGGAACTAGAATTGAGGACGAAATGCAATTTTATAAAATTGTGTACTTAGAATTAAAGGAAATACTAAACATAAAAGTTCTAGAGCAATCTTGTCGCTTTCAGTAGAACTTGGAATAATGTAAATCGGAGATGTATATATTGAGATATGAAATTTCTACCAAAACTATACAAATTTAGTTATATAAGTTCAAACTGTATTGAAGATTGATTTTTATAAATTCGTACCATAGGAATTTGGAGATAAGTAGAACATGAAAAATGTAGATATATGTCTTAGCTTTAATTAGCAATTTGAATCATTTGAATTTGATTTATACAGAGAAAGTTATGATATTTTTGCTAAAACTGTATAAGAGTAAAATTTGAAAATCCGAAATTTTATTAAAAGAAATAGGGGGATTGATATATATATATATATATATATATATATATATATGTTATTGTCTTAGGAGTAGACGACTATACTACACTCAAGGGACGACTTAGTTGAGGATCAAGGTTTTAGGGAAGTGGAGTACCCTTCCCGTACATGTGAGTGGGTCATACTGTTGCCATATTGTTAATGAGCAAAACCATATTTTATCATTTTTAAAGCATGATTTGTGAAATGATTGTGAAATAGCTTTGGTAACATACTTTGTGATAAATAAAGTGTCTCAAAATTTTAAAATATGCATCCGTGAATTTTAATAAGAAATATATGTGTCATGTTTTAAATCATGAAATGTTTTTTGATGATATATGAAATAGTATACTATATTGGATTTTCATGATTTTTTTCGATATGTATGGTAGGGTTGGTTTATTGATGATTTTGATGCGAGACTAGATACTCGGGCATTAGTACCTGAATCCCTTTGATCGTAGATTGGGGATATGATATGATAGGTGTCGTCCCGCATAGACTCGCCTTGTATGCTATAGCAGACCCATCTCTTTATATAGATTGTCACACGTATGCGATGTCTAGAGACGCAGACACTCCACATGGTTAGGTGGCGTGTATACGATACTATGTTTCCGACTAGCCAAGTTAAACCGAAAGGGGAGGACTGAATGACGTTTCCGTCTAGCACTTGGAGAGGCCCAATGCCAACACCAAGGTTTTGGGGTTGTTTTTTGTTTATGTACAAAAACACTTTGGTGGCTCGTCATTGGTTGAGATAGACCTTTGCCGAGAATATGATTTGGCATGACCCTACGATTTATGACATGAGATTTTGGATACATATGTTTAGATTGGATGGAAAACTGCTTTAAAATTGATATGATTTGATAATATGTTTTGGATGGATATACATATATATATATATATATATATATATATATATATATATATATATATATATATATGACTTTGACACTCTATCCTCACCTCACTTATTAATTACCTGTCACGGATTTCTCACTCACTGAGTATTTGATTATACTCACTTCTCAATATTTTTAAATCTATACAGAGCTAGTCATTGGAGAGACACGTTGACTTATTTCGATGTACGTAGCATCGGAGACCGCTTACGGTAATTATCTTCCTCTATATTTTGAGGATATTAGTTGATCATGTCGGGTTGACTATATAAAACCAAGGAACTTTCATTTGTATGATATATATATATATATTTGAGGACTTTGTATTTTAAATACTAATAAAATATTTGTAACTGAAATTTTGATTAGTCTTGCGTTACCTTAAGGATATGTGGCGGGGTTGGGCCGGTGTTCGAGGTAACAGGCGATTGCTCACAGCCTCTGGATCACAGATTGGGGCATGACACTACCCCTATGGGAGATGAGGTTCTTATTATTGAGATTTATAGGGGTTGTATTGTGAGCTTCTAGGAACATGATTTTAGCATTGATTTACTATCATTAGAGTTGTTAGATTTGGACGTAATTTTGGGCATGGATTGGTTATTAGCTAATTATACACTGGTTGATTGTCACCGAAAGATTGTATGCTTTTCACCACCAGGACAACCACAGATTTTCTTTGTTGGTGATAGCTTTATTAGAGCTCCAGTTGTGTCTTTCATTAGAGCAACTAGGATGCTATCCAAGGGTTGCCAAGGATATTTAGCTTATGTCATTGAAAACAAAAATAAGCAAACACAATTGGTTGACATACTTGTGGTTCGGGATTTCCCAGATGTGTTTCCAGATGATTTGCTTGGATTGCCACTAGTTAGAGAGATAGAATTCCCTATTGATGTGGTACCAGATACTATTCCTATTTCTCTGGCTCTATATCGAATGACTCTAGCTGAGTTGAAGGAGTTAAAAACTCAGTTGCAAGAACTCGTGACAAGGGATTTGTTCATCCGAGTATTTCTTGCTGGGGTATACCAGTTTTATTTGTAAAGAAGAAGGAAAGTTCCTTGAGGTTATGCATTGATTAACGTAAATTGAATCAAGTGACCATTAAGAATAAATATCCCTTGCCAAGAATTGATGATCTGTTTGATCAGTTAAGAGATGCTACAGTTTTCTCTAAACTGGATCTTAGATCCGGCTATTATCAAATTAGGGTCAAAGAAGAAGATATACCAAAAATGGCTTTCCGTACTCGATATGATCACTATGGGTTTTTGGTTATGCCATATGGGCTAACCAATGCTCCAATAGTTTTCATTGACTTGATGAACCATGTTTTCAGACCCTATTTGGATGATTTTATTGTTGTGTTTATCGATGATGTTTTGGTATATTCTAAGGATAGAGACCAATATGAACAACATCTCCGCATAACTTTTCAAACTTTGAGAGATGAGAAATTGTATGCCAAATTAAGTAAATATGAATTCTAGTTTAGTGAAATAACTTTCTTCGGTCATATTGTCTTTAGTAGAGGACTTTTTATAGACCAGAAAAAGATTGAAGCTATTGCTAATTGGTCCCCACCTACTACAGTTACAGAGGTTCGTAGTTTTCTAGATTTGGCACGCTATTATCGTAAATTTGTTAAGGAGTTTTTCTTCGGTAGCTACTCCACTTACGAGATTGACTCGTAAGAATGCACCCTTCAGATGGGATGACCAATGTGAGACCAGTTTTCAGACTCTAAAAAATAGGCTTATATCAGCTCCAGTACTAACATTACTAGTTTTTAGTCTAGATTGGGAACTAAACTTAATTTCTCCACGGCATATCATCCACAGACAGATGGTCAATCCGAGAGAACTATACAGACTCTATAGGATATATTGAGAGCTTGCAATTCAGAGCTCTGTGGTAGTTGGGCTGAACACTTAATACTAGTGGAATTTGCTTATAATAACAGCTATCACTCTAGCATTGGTATGGCACCGTTTAAGGTATTATACGGGAGAAAATGTAGGACTCCTCTTTGTTGGGATGAAGTGGGAGAGAAGCAGCTACTTCAATCCGAGACAGGGCCTACTTATCTTCAAGAAACACGTAGAAAGTCCAGGGCATTCGAGAAAAGCTTAGAACAGCTCAATCTTGCTAGAAGAGTTATGCGGATCAGAGACGCAAAGATTTAGAATTTGAGGTAGGGGATAAAGTTTTTCTGAAAATCTCTCCAATCAAAGGGGTGGTGAGGTTTAGGAAGAAAAAAGGAAAACTCAGTCCCAGATTTGTTGGTCCTTCTGAGATTTTAGTGAGAGTTGGGTTATCTGCTTATGAGTTGGCTCTACCTCCAACATTGGAGGGAGTTCATCCGGCCTTTCATGTTTCAATGCTAAGAAAGTATGTCCATGATCCTTTACATGTGATCAGGTATGAGCCACTCCAAGTTACATAAGATCTAACCTATGTTGAGCAATCGATCTAGATTTTGGATTATCGAGAGCAGAACTTAAGGAACAAGACAATTAAGTTGGTAAAAGTTTTGTGGAGACACCATACCTCCGAGGAGGCATCCTGGGAATTGGAATGAGAAATGAAAAAGCAATACCCATATCTCTTTGAACTTGAGCAGTGGTCCGGAGGACCAAATCTTTTAAGGGGGAAGGATGTAAGGTCCTGTTCTTAGAAAAGACTAAGACATGCATTTTCGTTTGCATTCCTACTTGTCATGCTTAAATTCGTTGCTTTGCATTGTGATAAATTTGATGCGCTTTGATTTTAGACGCATTTGCAACACATGTTTCAATTTTTATGTTTATGATTTTAAATAGAGGTCAGATATATTAAACTTAGCATAGACTATGGAATATAGTGGCGAATGAGAATGATCAAAATAATACCACAACAGAATCGAATTAGGGTTTGGTGTGGGACCCACAGAAGGAAAAGAAAAAGGAAAAGGAAAAGAAAAAGAAAAGAAAAAAAAATAAAACAAAAATAATTTGAGGACACCATGGCATTTCATTACTTAACACTTGGCACCCTTAGCTTTAACAAATCACCATACTTGGGCCCCACATTCCACTTTGGTAGAAAGATAGGCATGGAAAAAGAGGTTTAAATGCAACAAGCTTTCTTTTCAAGGTTCATTTTTGGCCTCCATCTTCTTCCTCCAAAAACATACCCTAAACTCTATTAAAACAACCCTTTAAACTTGAAATAACACACCTCGATCCATATATATGTTAACCCTAGCCTTTGGGAAGTGAAAGCAAGTGCAAAACACCTAGATAACAAGCAAAAAAACTAAGAAAAGCTTGAAGAGGGAAATGAACTAAGAAAAAGAGAATCCCGTCCTTGAATGAATTGTGTTGCTAGGATTTGGAGGAAATGAACTAAGAAAAAGAGAATCCCGTCCTTGAATGAAACCCTAGAGAATATTGTATGCTAGATAGCCTGACCATACCCTATTCTTTATTCAATATCTTTTTTTGTATAACTATAAATTGAGTAGGATTTTCTCCTGATGAAACTAGACGTATGTAGCTTTAAAATGACATAGGATTCAAAGAGTTTCGAGATGAATTAGAATTTTGGTGAATTTGTGAAATAACATATTCTCTACAAAAAAACTGTTCTGTTCATAGCATGACCATGCTATATTCTTTGTTAAATATCTTTCTCTGCATAACTGAAGTTTGAATGGGGTTTTCTTTGTAAGAAACTAGACTTCCATAGCTTTGAAATGACATATACATTGAAGAGTTTCATTGAGAAATGAATTTTTGATAAATTTTTAAAATGTCACATTTTTTGCAGAAAACCCTGTTTCAGTCTGTTTCTGTGTTGACGTTTGCCTCGATTGTTAGCTACCTTCTAGGCTGAATTAGCCTAACCTCTAAACTTAAACATTGTAGCCCTATGTCTTCTCTTTGAATGGTCATTTGAATCATCTCAATCCGATGTTTACACAAGAAGTTATGATAGTTTTTCTATGAATACGCAATTTATATTGTGAATTTAGGGTTTTACATTGTTTGATGTGGTTTTCTTTATGCAATTGGTATTGAATCCTATTATGAATCCTATATGATTTTTGTGATAAATTGGGCTCTTTGTGGTCTTTAATCATGTCAAGATGAAATAATATAAAGAGAAAGCGATAATATGATGGTAACGCCAAGTACTATGATGACCCATTATCCAGGTGTCGCTCCCCCTAGCAAAAGGAGATAAACATGCAAATGCGGAAGAAACAAACCCAATTAAAATGCGATGTCTGAACTCGCGACAGTTGCACTCCCCGTGTGTGATAACACGGAAGGAGATTTATATTAAAAAAAATCACTTGTTCTTTTTAAATAAAATAACAGCAAAGTCTCCCATATTTAGTGACTATTTAGCCTCCTGGGGTTAACATAAAACCTAATAAAACATTCAATTCATTCAAAATATCAAACAAACGGCATTAATGGCTCTTTCGGCCATCCAATAACACACTATAGAATATAGTCTCAACATAAACTAAAACTATACATATAAAACTCTCCTTGGCCTCTAACTATTCATTTACATATAACAAGTACTCATACAAAGCTAAAGGAAACACAAAAGCAACATGCCTTTGTATTACAAATAGGTCGGAAAAGAGTAGGGAGTGAAATCTCTTGGCTCATAGGCCTCGACCCTGTGGTTCTCTCTCATCTCCTTGATTACCTGAAAACAAGGATATCGGGATCAGCATAAGCTAAGTAAGTACACGAGGAACTAATGGCAAGCAAAGCAAGCAAATAGGCATAAGAATATTATCATCATAATGTAAAAATCAGAATCATAGCAAAGTATACCAAGGATGCCCATTAACTCAAAAGGACACTCTCAATTGTCACATTTAAAACCATTATGCTTTTTCTATCTTCATTGTTTCAATTTAATTTGACATTTAAAGAAATGAATGGAGTGTCGAACCAAGCTAGTGTATGAGGGTCTGAAGAGCAAGCCAAAATTTGGTATTCCTAAATGAAATCTAGATCTTTTTAGGTTAGACATCTCAAACACTTCACCTGCTTCTAATTCCCTCATCGTAGGGAGAAAAGATACATCCATAGTTCCTCAAGCTTTGTCCATAGGCTTCGCAAAGCTTTCGGAGTTATCATCGCAGTATCACTTTCTATACTTCATATTCACATGAGTGATAATTGCAAAGATTGTAATTCATCACAAGGATCACATAGGAATCGTAGAAGGATTCAGTACCAATTGTACAAAGCATGCCATATCAAACAATGTTAAACCCAAATTTAACAATATAACTTGCGCAATCATAGAAAAACTGTCATCACTTCTTCTGCAAATATTGGATTGAGATAATTCCAATGGTCATTTAAAGATAAGACATAGGGCTACAACTTCTATGTTCGGAGTTTAGACTAATACAGCCTACAATGCAGCTCAAAATTGAAGCAAATTTCAACACAGAAATAGATAGAAATAATGTTTTTTTACAGAAAACATAGCACTTTGAAAATTCACCATAAATTCATTCCTCAATGTAACTCTTTGAATTTTATGTCCTTTTAAAGCTATAGAAGTATAGTTTTTGCAGAAGGAAACCTACACAATTTGCAGTTGTGTAGAAAAAGATATTGAATAAACAACAGGGCATGGTTATGCTATGAATAGAACAGTTTTTCTGTAGGGATCATGCTATTTCAAAATTTCACCAAAAGTCCATTTCCCTACAAAACTCTTTAAATCCTATGTCATTTTAAAGGTATGAGAGTTTAGTGTTACTAGGAGAAAACCGTACTCAATTTGGTGTTGTGCAGAAAAAGATATTGAATAAATAATAGGACATGGTTAGGCTGACCAGCTTACAGAATATCTAGGGTTTCATTCAAGGACGGAATTTTCTTTTCTCTAATTCATTTCCTCCAATTTCCAGCAACATAATTATATCAAAAATATGTTCTATAGTATTATTAGGCATCAATTTAATAAACACATACAAGGTACTTGCCTTTCCAAGCTTTAAAGTTCACTTCTCCTTAACTTCTTCAACCTTCTTGCTTTCTATGCACTTTTCAGCTTGTTCTATAGGTGTTCTACACTTCCTTTTGCTTCCCAAAGGCTAGGGTTAACATATATATGGATGGAGGTGTGTTATTTCAAGTTAAAGGGTTGTTTTAATGGAGGCTAGGATGAGTTTTTAGAGGAGGAAGAGGAAATCTGAGAATGGACTTGAAAAATGAAGTTATCTTCTTTTCCCCTTTTCATTGTGATCCATAGTGGTTTGTAGGTCTCCCAACTAGGTTGATGTAGCTAAGGTGGTTGTACCATGTGGTAAGTATGAAATGCTATGGTGTCCCCTAATTAGTTTTATTTTTGTCTTATTTTCTTTTTCCTTTTCCTTTTCTTTTGCTTTTTCTTTTCTTTTTTTTTTTCCTTTTGTGGGTCCCACACCAAACCTTAATTCGGTTTTCTTGTTGCACTATTTTGATCATTTACATTCGCCACCATATTCCACAGTCTATGCTAATTTCACTATGCTTCATTTCTATTTGGGATCATAAAAATAAAAATTGCAACATATATTACAAATGCATCTAACATCACAACACATCAAATTTATCACAATGCGAAGCAACAAATTTAAGGATGACAAGTAGGAATGCAAACGAAAATGCATGTCTCAGTGTTTTCTAAAAACGGGACCTTACAATTCAGCCTAAGATTTGTTGGTTTTTTTGAAGTTCTAGCCAGAATTGGACCATCTGCTTATGAGTTAGCCTTACCTCCAGCACTTAAGAGAGTTCACCCTACTTTCTATGTTTCCATGTTGAGGAAGTATGTACTTCATCCTTCATATATTATTAGCTATGAGCCACTTCAGGTTGTAGAAGATCTAACTTATGCTGAGCAACCGATTTAGATTTTGGTCTATCGAGAGCAGAACTTAAGGAACAAGACCATTAAGTTGGTAAAGGTTTTGTGGAGACAACACACCTTTGAGGAGGCATCTTAAGAGTTAGAGTAAAAAATGAGGAGGTGATACCTTTATCTTTTTGAGCATGAATAATGATCCGGAGGACCGGATCTTGAAAGGGGGAAAGATGTAAGGTCCCATTTTTAAAAAACATTAAAATATGCATTTTTGTTTGTATTTTTATTTATCACGCTTAAATTCTTTCGCATCGCACTGTGATAGGATTTGTGAATTTTCTTTTAATTGCGATGCATGTTTCGATTTTTATGATACATCGTGTATAAAAAAAATTTAAATTAAATTAGGATAAACTAGTGGAACACAAGAGTGAATGGAAATAGTCGAAATAAATTTATAAGAAAACCAAATTCGGGTTTGGTGTGGGACCCACAAAGGGTTGTTGTGGGACCTACAAAGGGTTGGTGTAGGATCCATAAATTACATGTGTGATCACAAAAGACACTAGAACATTTCATTACTCACCACAAGGCACAACCACCTTAGACACATCAACTTACTTGGGGGACCCACAAACCATTTAAGATAGCAATGAAAAGGAGAAGGGAAGAGATATTCTTCATTTTTAACTCAATTCACGTTTTCCTTTTTTCCTTTCCAAGAACTCAACTCTAACTCCATAAGAACAACCATTTAAGCTTAAATCCAGCAATCTCCATCCAACTACTAAGTGTCCCTGACATAAAGAAAGGTAGAGAAGTTATAAAGCATGCTGGAAAACACATAGGAAGCTAAAGATTTGAAGGAAGAAGCACATAGGAGAGCAAGTTGATTCTCAAACCTAAAAAAACAAGTAGCTTGTATGTGTTTGTTAAATTGATACCTAATAATCCTATAGAACATATTTTTTTGATGTGATTGTATTATTGGAACTCAGAGGAAATGAATTAAGACGAGTTGTCTAAAGTGCCAGACTTAAGTTCTAGTCTTCGAAAAGAGGGTGTAGGTTCAAATTCCACTTCTTTCAATTTCTTGTGCTTACCCCACTTGCTAGGATCAAGGTTCGGTTGTTGTTGTTTTGATTCATAGCATTTTTGTGATATAAAGGGACTGAATTTGCTTTTCACTAAGTCAAGGAATTCAAGGCAAGCTCTGGGTTATTGAACAAATAAGCAATCAAAAGAAGTATTGACATAATCATAAATGCTGACATCAATAAAAGTTTAATGAACTCCGACAAAGAAGAAAGGGCTTAAGACAGAGCGATTTCCAAATGCCTTTGCATTTATTACTCATTAAAGTGTATATAATTTAGGCCGTGCACTCGTTATGATCTATCAACTAGAGCTTAAGACTAGTGAGCACTGCGTAAGCCAGGACCCAACTTATAAACTGCAAACCAACTTAACAATTGGTACACAAATTATATAGACATAATTAAGCTTCTTATAGACATGTGACATCTATAATATAGGAACTTAAAAAATTGATGCCAAAAACTTTTCAAGTAAAATAATTAGGAACATCTTTTCAAATTATAATATTTTGAATAATAGTTTCAATACTCTATGACAACTTCTTTCTCTACATACTCCTTTTATCGCATTAATAAATTCCTATTCAATTATAAGATTTTTAATGTAGGTTAACACGAACACTAAAGTTAATAATTGTGGATACAAAAGTGAATAACAGTTTGGTCTTAATTTTACAAGATTACATGTACCTGTAGGGTTGAAGTGGCCTGAATTCGACAAAAAACTTCATGGGCAAAAAATACTTGAACCTGGCCTAAAACCATGAAGGTTTCTTTAGTTTCCATCTGAGTTACTTATAGTTCTGACCAATTCTTGTCCTGTATTAACCGTAAAAAAGAAAGCAAATAGTTTTGGTTTCTCAATGATCTCATCCTCAGTAATCGAATGAGAGATAAGATAAAATTTAAATAAGAAAGATGAGAGTACTCGGGCAGAGGGAGAAATCTACGAAAATGTGTGAGTTCTCAGCCTTTTTCTTTTACTCTAAAGAACTTAATGAGAACCGTAGAGCAATTGAAAGTAAAATCAAATGATGAGTGAGAAGAGGATGGAGATTCAAGAGATATGAAGAGCAAGAGAAATGAGAGGAGGAAGATTCTCGATCTAACATGAATAAATTGAAGGATGAGAAATCAAAATAAATGGTGTGGACTATCGAGAAAGTTAGAAGAGAGAGATTGAGACCATATTTTACTATTTGGAGATTTTACAGGAAGAAGTACAAAAGTTAAAGTGAAAGCATGCAGAAGCTAAGATCAGTGATAATTTTACTAATCATATATTGCCTCGGTGTCATAATCATGTTGAGTTTAGAATCTCCTTGCATTAGAAAAACAATTAATGAATTCTAGAACCATTAAAATTAATATTTAATGTTGTTATGCAAGTGGCCATAGTTTAGTGGTAAGAAATCCACGATGTGCCTGTGGAGACCTGAGCTCGAATCCTAATAGCCACAATTGAAAAGACATGAAATTTTAAATAATAATAAATGAGAAAGCAATTTTTAATAAGAAGAAAAAATTCCTTGACACATTCTTAATTTGGGGTCAGGTACTTTTTTCAAAGAAGATTACGGTTTAGCTTACTTTTTCTGTATTTAGCCCGACCTAATTAATAGCTCAGAGAGTTTTCGATTGGGATGACTATGGTTTAGGACCAAATTCTAATTTTTCTAGGCAACACCCACAAGGTCTAGGTCTATTTTTTCCATAAATTACTTATAAGTTCAATATAAACACAATCTAGACAAAAGTGGCCAATACTCATGCTTAAAGTCTGTCCAACCATAATTCACAATTTTTTTTTCATAACATTATCTCTTAGTCAGAATGGCTGAGTAGTTTAAGACGCCGGACTCAAGTTTTAGTCTTCAAAAGAGGGCATGGGTTCAAATCCCACTTCTGACAATTTCTTTTGCTTACCTCATTGCTAGGATCAAGGTTTTGTTGTTGATGTTTTGATTCATTGCATTTTTGAGGTATAAAAGGACTGAATTTGCTTTTCCAAAAAGTAAAACAATTCAATGCAAGCTCTAGGTAATTGAACAAACTAACAATCAAAATGAGTATCGCCATATACGAAACGTCTAAGAACATCATAAATGCTAACATCGATAAAAGTTTAAAGAACTCCGACAGAGAAGAAAGGGCCTTAAGACAATGTCCTTTTTTGAAGTGGCTTTGTACTTATTGCTCATCAAAGTATACATAATCTAGGCCGTGCCCTCGATATGATCCATCAACTCAAGCTTAAGACTAGTGAGGCACTGAGTAAGCCAAGGCCCAACTTGTAAATTGCAACCCAACTTAGCAAATGGTGCACAAATTATGTGGACACATTTAAGCTTCTCATAGACATGCGACTCCCTTAATATAGGATCTTAAAAAATTGATATCGAAAACTTATCAAGTAAAATAATTAGAAACTTCTTTTCAAATTATAATATCCCGAATAATAGCTTCAATAGTTTGTGATAACTTCCTTCTATACAAACTCCATTTATCACATTAATAAATTCCTCTTCAACTATAAGATTTTTAATGTAGGCTAACATGAATACTAACATTAATAATTTCGGATACAAAAGTTAATAATAGTTTTGGTCTAAATTTTACCTAATTAAATGTACTTGCAGGGTTGAAGTGTCTAGAATTGACAAAAACTTCAAGGGCGAAAAAATACTTGAGTCTGGCCCAAAACCATGAAGGTTTCTTTGGTTTGATCCAAGTTACTGATAGTTTCGACCAATTCTTGTCTTGTTTTAATCGAAAAAAGGAAGCAAATAGTTTTGGTTCCTCAATGATCTCACCCAATGTAATCAAATGAGAGATACGATAAAATTTAGATAAGAGAGATGAGAGTACTCGGGCAGGGGGAGAAATCGAAGAAAATGAGAGAATTTTCAGCCTTTTGCTTCTACTCTCAACCATTTAATGACAACTATGGAGCAATTAAAGTTAGAATCAAATGAGGAGGGAGAAGAAGATGGAGATTCAAGAGATGTGATGAGCAAGAATTGAATCAACGAGAAAGAGAAATGAGAGGAGGAAGATTCTGGATCTAACATGAAGAAATCGAACGAGGAGAAATCAAAATAAATTGTGTGGACTGTAGAAAAAGTTAGAAGAGAGAGATTGGGACCATGTTTTATGATTTGGAGATACATGAGGAAAAAGAATAGAAGTTGAAGTGAAAGGAGGAGGAAGCTAAGACCAGTGATAATTCTACTAACATTTAATGCCTCGTTATTATAATGATGTTGAGTTTAGAATTTCCTTGTATTAGAAGAACAATTAATGAATGCTAGACACATTAAAATTAATATTTAATGTTGTTATATAAGCGGCTATACTTTAGAGGTAAGAATTCCATGTTGTGGCCGAGGAGACCTTGGCTTGAATCCCAGCAGCCACAATAGAAGTGATATGAATTTTTAAATAATAATAAATGAAAAAGCAATTTTTAATAATGTGAAAAAAATCATTGGCACATTGTTAATTTGGGGCCAGTTACTTTTTTGAGAGAAGATTGGGGTTTAGTTTACTCTTTCTGAATTTAGCTCGACTTAAATAATAGCTTAGAGAGTTTTTGTTAGGCATGATTGTGGTTTAGGAGCAACATCTAATTTTTTTGGCAAACATCCACATAATCTAGGTCTTGCGATAAATTTTCCTTAAATTACTTCTAAGTTTGACGTAAACACAATCTAGACAAAGTGGACCAATACTTACGCTTAAAGTTTGTCCAACCATAATTCACAAGTTTGGCCAATCTAACACTATTGGTTAGTTAAGATGGCCAAGTGGTCTAAGGCACCAGACTCAAGTTCTGGTCTTTGAAAGAGGGCATCGGTTCAAATCCCACTTCTGACAATTTCCTTTTCTTACCCCACTTGCTAGGATCAAGGTTTGGCAGTTGTTATTTTAATTCATAGCATTTTTGAGGTATAGAAGGATTAAATTTTCTTTTTCACTAAGTCAAAGAATTCAAGGCAAGTTCTGGCTTATTGAACAAGCAGGCAATCAAAACAAGTATCACCATATATGAAACATCCAAGCACATCATAAATACTAACATTGATAAAAGTTTAATGGACTTTGGCACAGAAGAAAGGGCCTTAAGATAGAGTCCTTTTTCCAAGTGGCTTTGCACTTATTACTCATCAAAGTGTACATAATTTAGGTTATGCCCTCGCTATGATCCATCAACTCAGGCTTAAGACTAGTGAGGTATTGATTAAGCCAAGGCCCAACTTGTAAACTCCAAGCCAACTTAACAAATGGTGCTTAAATTATGTGGACACAATTAAGCTTCTTATCGACATGCGACTTCCTTAATACAGGAACTTAAAAAATTTATGCCAAAAACTTATCAAGTAAAATAATTAGAAACTTCTTTTCAAATTATAATATCCCAAATAATTGTTTTAATACTCTGTGACAACTTCCTTTTCTACGTACTCCATTTATCACATTAACAAATTCCTCTTCAATTATAACATTTTTAATGTAGGTTATCATGAGCACTAATGTTAATATTTGCAGATACAAAAGTTAATAATAGCTTTGGTCTAAATTTCACAAGATTAAACATACTTGTAGGGTTGAAGTAGCCAGAATTCGACAAAAACTTCATGGGCAAAAAAATACCTGAAGTTGGCCCAAAACCATGAAGGTTTCTTTTGTTTCAATCTGAGTTACTTATAGTTCCGATCAATTCTTGTACTATTTTAACGGTAAAACAGAAAGCCAAAAGTTTTGGTTCCTCGTTGATCTCATCCTTAATAATCAAATGAGAGATAAGATAAAAATTAAATAAGAGAGATGAGAGTACTGAGGCACGGAGAGAAATCAAAGAAAATGAGAGAGTTCTCAGCCTTTTGCTTCTACTCTCAACACCTTAATGAGAACTATAGAGCAATTGAAGTTAAAATCAAAGGAGGATGGAGAAGAGGGTAATGAGAGAGTTCTCAGCCTTGTGCTATTTTACTAATCATTTAATTCCTCATTGTCATAATGAGGTTGAGTTTGGAATCTCCTTGTAATAGAAGAACAATTAATGAATTCTAGACACTTTAAAATTAGTATTTAACGTTGTTACACTAGTGGCTATAGTTTTGTGGTAAGAATTCCATATTGTGGTCGTGGAGAGTAGGGCTCGAATCTTAGCAGCCACAATAGAAGTGATATGAAATTTTAAATAAACAATAAATGAGAAAAAAATTAATAATATGAAAAAAAATCCTTGGCACATTGTTAAAATGGGGTGAGTTACTTTTTTCAGAGAAGATTGGGGTTTAGCTTACTCATTATGAATTTAAACCGACTTAAATAACAGCGTAGAGAGTTTTCGTTAGGCATGATTGTGGTTTAGGGGCAACATCTAAATTTTTTGCCAACTTCTACATAGTCCAGGTCTTATATGAAATTTTTCCTTAAATTACTTCTCAGTTTGACTTAAATATAATCTAGACAAAGTGGGCCAATACGCATGCTTAAAGTTTGTCCAACCATAATTCACACCTTTTTGTTCATAACATTATTAGTTAGTCAGGATGGCCGAGTGGCCTAAGGTGTAAGACTCAAGTTCTTATCTTTAAAAAAGGGCGTGGGCTTGAGCCCCACTTCTGACAATTTCTTTTGCTTACCCCACTTGCTAGGATCATGGTTTGGCTGTTGTTGTTTTGATTCATTGCATTTTTAAGGTATAAAAGGATTGAATCTGCTTTTTCACTAAGTCAAAGATTTCAAGGCAAGCTCTGGGTTTTTGAACAAACCGGCAATGAAAACAGGTATCCCCATATACAAAACATCTAAGCACATCAAAAATACTGACATTGATAAAAGTTTAATGGACTCCAGCAGAGAAGAAAGGGCCTTAAGACAGAGTCCTTTTACCAAGTGGCTTTGCTTTTGTGACTCAACAAAGTATACATAATTTAAGCTGTGCCCTCACTATGATCCATCAAGTCAAGTTTAAACTAGTAAGGCACTCATTAAACAAAGGCGCAACTTGTAAACTACAAGCCAACATAGCAAATGGTGCACAAATTATGTGGACACAATTAAGCTTCTTATAGACATGCGACTCCCTTAATATAGGAACTCAAAAAATCGATACCAAAAACTTATCAAGTAAAATAATTAGAAACTTCTTTTCAAATTATAATATCACGAATAATAGCTTCAATGCTCTGTGATAACTTCCTTCTCTGCATACTCCATTTATCATAATAATAAATTCCTCTTCAATTATAAGATTTTTAATGTAGGCTATCATGATCACTAACGTTAGTAATTGTGGATACAAAAGTTAATAATAGTTTTGGTCTAAATTTTTCCTGATTAAACGCACTGGTAGGGTTGAGGTAGCCAGAATTTGACAAAAAATTATTGGGCAAAAAATACTTGAATCTGGCCTAAAGCCATGAAGGTTTCTTCAGTTTTGATCCAAGTTAATTATAGTTTTGACCAATTCTTGACTTGTTTTAACCATAAAAAAGAAAACAAAATAGTTTTGGCTCCTTAATGATCTCATCCTCAGTAGTCGAATGAGAGATAAGATAAATTTAAATAAGAGAGGCGAGAGTACACCGGCATAGGGACAAATCAAAGAAAATGAGAGAGTTCTCAGCCTTTTGCTTCTACTCTTAACCACATAATGAGAACTGTGGAGCAATTGAAGTTAAAATTAAAGGAGAAGGTAGAAGAGGATGGAGATTCAAGAGATGTGATGAGCAAGAATTGAATAAATGAGAAAGAGAAACGAAAGGAGGAAGATTATGGATCAAACATGAAGAAATTGAAGCAGGAATCAAAATAAATGCTATGGATCATAGAGAAAGTTAGAAGAGAGAGATTGAGACCATGTTTTTTGATTTGGAGATTAGAGGGAAGAAGAACAGAAGTTGAAGTGAAAGGAGGTAGAAGCTAAGAACAGTGATAATTTTACTAATCATTCAGTGATCATTTAATGCCTCGTTGTCATAATGAGGTTGAGTTTCGCATCTCCTTGTATTAGAAGAACAATTAATGAATTCTAGACATATTAAAATTAGTATTTAATGTTGTTATACAAGTAGTAGTAGTTTAGTGGTAAGAATTCCACATTGTGGCCGTGGAGACCTGGGCTCGAATCCCAGCATCCACAATAGAAGTGATACAAAATTTTAAATAAGAATAAATGAGAAAGCAATTTTTAAAAATATGAAAAAAAATCCTTGGCACATTGTTAATTTAGGGTCAATTACTTTCTTCAGAGAAGATTGGGGTTTAGCTTACGCATTCTGAATTTAGCCCAACCTAAATAACAACTTAGAAAGTTTTAGTTCGGCATGACGTGGTTTAGGAGCAACATCCAATTTTTTGGCCAACATCCATACAGTCTAGGTCTTGCATGAAGTTTTTCATTAAATTACTTCTAAGTTTGACTTAAACACATTATAGACAAAGTGGGCCAATACTTATGCTTAAAGTTTGTCCAACCACAAGTCACACCGTTTTTCTTATAACATTATCAGTTAGTCAGGATAGCCGAGTAGTCTAAGGTGCCAGACTCAAGTTTTGGTCTTCGAAAGATGGCGTGGGTTCAAATCTCACTTATGGTAATTTCCTCTACTTACCCTACTTGCTACGATCAAGGTTTGGCCGTTGTTCTTTTCATTCATAGCATACTTTAGGTATAAAAGGATTGAATTTGCTTTTTCACCGAGTCAAAGAATTCAAGGCAAGCTCTAGGTTATTGAACAAACTTGCAATCAAAATAGGTATCGCCACATACGAAACATCTAAGCACATCATAATTACTGACATCGATAAAAGTTTAACGAAATCCGGCAGAGAAGAAAGGGCCTTAAGATAGAGTCCTTTTTCCAAGTGGCTATGCAATTATTACTCATCAAAGTGTACATAATTTAGCTATGCCCTCACAATGATCCATCAACTCTGGCTTAAGACTAGTGAGGCACTTATTAAGCCAAGGCCCAACTTGTAATCTATAAGCCAACTTAACAAATGGTATGCAAATTATGTGGACACAATTAAGCTTCTTATAGACTAGCGACTCCATTAATACAAGAACTTAAAAAAATTGATACCAAAAACTTATCAAGTAAAATGATTAGAAACTAATTTTCAAATTATAGTATCGAGAATAGTAGCTTCAATAGTCTGTGACAACTTCCTTCTCTGCATATTCCATTTACTACAGTAATAAATTGCTCTTCAATTTTAAGATTCGTTAGCATTAATAATTGTGGATACCAAAGTTAATAATAGTTTTGGTCTAAATTTTACAAGACTAAACATACCTATAGGGTTGAAGTGGCCAGAATTCCCCAAAAACTTCATAGGCAAAAAATACTTGAGCCTGACCCAAAACCATGAAGGTTTCTTTAGTTTCAATCTGCCTTACTTATAGTTCTGTCCAATTCTTGCCCTGTTTTAACCGTAAAAAGAAAGCAAATAGTTTTGGTTCCTCGTTGATCTCACCCCCAGTAATCAAATGAGAGATAAGATAAAATTTAAATAAAAGAGATGAGTGTGCTCGGGTAAGGGGAGAAATGGAAAAAAATGAGAGAGTTCTCAACCTTTTGCTTCTACTCTCAACAACTTAATGAGAACTTTGGAGCCATTGAAGTTAAAATCAAAGAAGCACGGAGAAGAAGATGAAGATTCAAGGGATATGAAGAACAAGAATTGAATCAATGAGAAAGAGAAATGAGAGGAGGAAGATTTTGGATCTAACATGAGGAAATCGAAGGACTAGGAATCAAAATAAGCGGTGTGGACCATAGAGATAGTTAGAAGAGAAAGGTTAGGACCATGTTTTACGATCTTGAGATACAGGAGGAAGAAAAATAGAAGTTGAAGTAAAAGGAGGTGGAAGCTAAGATCAGTGATAATTTTACTAATCGTTTAATGTCTCGTTGTAACAATAAGGTTGAGTTTCGAATCTCCTTGTTTTAGAAGAACAATTAATGAATTCTAGACACATTAAAATTAGTATTTAATGTTGTTATACAAGTGGCTATAGTTTAGCGGTAAGAATTCCACGTTGTGGCTATGGAGACCTGGGCTCGAATCGCAGCAGCCACAATAGAAGTGATATGAAATTTTAAATATGAATAAATGAGAAAATAATTTTTAATAATATGAAAAAAAATACTTAGCACATTGTTAATTTGGGGTTAATTACATTTTTTAGAGAAGATTGGGGTTTAGCTTACTGATTTTGAATTTAGCCCGACTTAAATAACAACTGAAAAAGTTTTTCTTTGTCATGACTGTGCTTTAGGAGTAACATCTAATTTGGGGTCAATTACTTATAGTTCGGTCTAATTCTTGTCCTGTTTTAACCGTAAAAAAGAAAGCAAACAGTTTTGGTTGCTCGTTATCTCATCCCCAGTAATCAATTGTGAGATAAGATAAAATTTAATTAGAGAGATGAGAGTACTCTGGCAGGGGGAGAAATGGAAAAAAAATGAGAGAGTTCTCAACCTTTTGCCTCTACCCTCATCAACTCAATGAGAACTTTGGAGCAATTGAAGTTAAAATCAAAGGAGGTGGAGAAGAGGATGAAGATTCATGAGATGTGAAGTACAAGAATTGAATCAATAAGAAAGAGAAATGAGAGGAGGAAGATTTTGGATCTAACATGAGAAAATCGAACGAGTAGGGATCAAAATAAATGGTGTAGACGTAGAGATGGCTAGAAGAGAGAGGTTGGGTCCATGTTTTACGATTTGGAGATATAGGAGGAAGAAGAACAGAAGTTGAAGTAAAAGGAGATGGAAGCTAATATTAGCTATAATTTTACTAATCATTTAATGCCTCGTTGTCATAATAAGGTTGAATTTCTAATCTCCTTGTATTAAAAGAACAATTAATGAATTCTAGACACATTAAAATTAATATTTAATGTTGTCATACAAGTGGCTGTAGTTTAGTGGTAAGAATTCCACGTTGTGGCCATGGAGACCTGGGCTCGAATCCCAACAGCCACAATAGAAGTGATATGAAATTTTAAATAAGAATAAATGAGAAAGCAATTTTTAATAATATGAAAAAAATCTGTCACATTGTTAATTTGGGGTCAATTACTTTCTTCAGAAAAAGATTGGGGTTTAGCTTACTGATTCTGAATATAGCATGACCTAAATAACAACTTAGAAAGTTTTAGTTCGACATGACTGTGGTTTAGGAGCAACATCTAATTTTTGGCCGACATCCACATAGTCTAGGTCTTGTGTGAATTTTTTCCTTAAATCACTTCTAAGTTTGACATAAACACATTCTAGACAAAGTAGGCCAATACTTACGCTTAAAGTTTGTCCCACCATAATTTACACCTTTTTTCTCATAACATTATTAGTTAGTCAGGATGGCTGAGTGGTCTAGGCGTCAAACTCAAGTTCTGGTATTCGAAAGAGGGCATGGGTTCAAATCCTACTTCTGACAATTTCCTCTGCTTGCCCAACTTTCTAAGATCAAGGTTTGGCCATTGTTGTTTTGATTCATAGCATTTTTTAGGTATAAAAGGATTGAATTTGCTTTTTCACTAATTCAAAGAATTCAAGGCAAGCTCTCGGTCATTGAACAAACTGGGAATCAAGACAGTTATCGCCATATACAAAACATCTAAGCACATCATAAATACTGGCATCGATAAAAGTTTAATGTACTCTGGCTGAGAAGAAAGGGCCTTAAGACAGAGTCCTTTTTCCAAGTGGCTTTGCACTTATTACTCATCAAAGTGTACATAATTTAGGCTAAGCCCTCGCAATGATCAATCAACTCAAGGCTTAAGACTAGTGAGGCACTAATTAACCCAAGGCCCAACTTGTAAACTGCATGCCAACTTAACAAATGGTTCACAAATTATGTGGACACAATTAAGTTTCTTATAGATATGCAACTCCCTTAATAGAAGAACTTAAAAAATCGATACCAAAAACTTATCACATAAAGTAATTAGAAACTTCTTTTCAAATAATAATATCCAGATTAATAGCTTCAATACTCTGTGACAACTTCCTTCGCTAGATACTCCATTTATCAGAGTAATAGATTGCTCTTCAATTTTAAGATTTTTAATGTAGGTTATCATGAGTGCTAGCATTAATAATTGTGGATACAAAAGTTAATAATAGTTTTGGTCTAAATTTTGCAAGACTAAACATACCTATAGGGTTGAAGTGGCCAGAATTCCACAAAAACTTCATGGGCAAAAGATACTTGAACCTGAACGTTTCTTCAGTTTCAATCTGACTTATAGTTCCATCCAATTCTTATCCTGTTTTAACTGTAAAAAAGAAAGTAAACAGTTTTGGTTCCTCATTGATCTGACCCCCTGTAATCAAATGAGAGATAAGATAAAATTTAAATAAGAGAGATGAGAGTCCTCGGGTAGGGGGAAAAGAGGATGAAGATTCAAGAAATGTGAAGGACAATAATTGAATCAATGAGCAAGAGAAATGAGAGGAGGAAGATTCTGGATCTAACATGAGGAAATCGAAGGAGTAGGAATCAAAATAAATGGTGTGGACCATAGAGATAGTTAGAAGAGATAGATTAGGAGAATATTTTACGAATTGGAGATATAGATGGAAGAAGAACATAAGTTGAAGTAAAATGAGGTGGAAGCTAAGATCAATGATAATTTTACTATTCATTTAATGCCTCGTTGTTATAATAAGGTTGAGTTTGGAATCTCCTTGTATTAGAGGAACAATTAATGAATTCTAAACACATTAAAATTAGTATTTAATGTTGTTATACAAGTGCCTATAGTTTAGTGGTAAGAATTTCATGTTGTGGCCGTGGAGACCTGGGCTTGAATCCCAACAGCCACAATAGAAATGATATGAAATTTTAAATAAGAATATATGAGAAAGCAATTTTTAATAATATGAAAACAAATCCTTGGCACGTTGTTAATTTGGGGTCAGTTACTTTCTTCTGTGAAGATTCGGGTTTCGCTTACTCATTCTGAATTTAGCCTGTGGCACCGACATCTCGGTGTACTCACTATTGTACTTCAATTTGTTATATATATATGCTATTACACATATTCTTTGTAGAAAATCAACTAAGAAATTTTTCCACTAAAATCACTTTCAAAAAAATTTCGGCCTAATTGTAGAAAATTTAAAATTTCCAAAATGACCACCGATGATCCAATAATAATAAGGATTACTCTAGAGTGTATAGGAACCTCAAATTTGGATAGATTTTACTTCATAAAGTTAAATCGTAAATTTTTTGAAAACTTACCAGTAAAACTCCAGCTGGGTCGAATGTCTCTCGGAAAGGTTAAATGACCACGTTTTGATGTGGGATATATTAAATTAGGCCTAATACGAGGTTTTGGGTCTAATTTAAAATTATAAAAATTTTCAGGGTCAAAATATAATTTTTATAAGTTAAGAGATTTATTTGAAATTAATAAACACTTTGAATAAATAAGTATAGAGACTGGATAATTAGGATCTTTGATTTTAATTGTAAATAGAATATTAACCATTGGATAAATGAAGTGAGAGAAAATGATTCTTGGGTTGGCACAAAATGATCTAATGGTGGGAAATAATCCTAGAGATGATCAATGGTTGAAAATTGAAGCTAATGTTCTTTCCTCCCCCCAAACCATGACCAAACATGATGAAAAGAGAGGGAAGGTGAGAGAAAACGTGAGAGAGAGAGGGAGAAGAGATTTTTGGGTCTTTGAGAAGTAAATCCAAGGGTGGACATTGGTTGAAATAAGATGAATTAATATGGGCTCTTGAATTAAGTTAGTGGGAGACATACAATTAATGAGGACTATTCATTGAGTGGAAGAATGAGTTTTCTTGGAAACAAATCAAGGGTGAGGATTTGGCTTGGAATTGGATCAAATTTGTGAGCCTTTGGATCTTGGTTGGTGGGAGTGATAACATGCAATTTATTGAATTTATTATTGTTATCATGGTTTGAATTTGAATTGTTTAATGGACTAATGGTTAGTTTTATTGAATTTTATTTTTAGGAGATTGAAATTGAAGATTTGGAGCAAATTGGGCTTAATAAGGCAATTTTGGAACTAATTGGGTCAAAACATCTTATTAGACTTTGAAGAAGAGGAGTTTGAATTTTAATTTTAGCATTCTAGTAGAGTTTCTAATTTTCTCAATAGGAAGAGTCCTAATCAAATTGGAAGACTAGAAGGAAGGAAAGTTTCCTATTTTCTCCAAAGAGGGCTGGCTGCCATTTCTTATTTAAATACAAAGGGGCAACACACAACAAGACACAACAAAAATTCTCTTTACACAAGAAGAGAGGGTTGTTGCAAAGAAACAAAGAAAACTCCAAAGAGGTGGCTGCAATTTTCTAGAAGAGAGAGAAGTCATTCTCCATTAGGCTTTTATTTCTTTCTTAGAAACATTTAGTTTTCATTAATTTTTTTGTTGACACTTACCACCATGAGTGGCTAATTTCTTTATTCTGATTCAAGGGGAATTCTAATCGATTGTTCTTCATTGTGAGATTATATATTTTATTTAATTTCTTGCATTTTAATTCAAGTATTTATCAATTCTTGGTTTATTTTTATGAAGGTTTGGTATTGGTTAATCTGACAATTTAATTTAATATCAATTTTTCTACTGCATCCAGGATTTCAGTGATCCGTAATTATCATGAATGAATGGTACGAGTAGCAAATAGGTTATATATGTTTATGGGTCGTTTGCCGATATTCATTTTAACCTAAGGAATCGATGAAACAAAATCGAATAATTGTACGGCTATCCTGGTTATTTGTATTTTGGATTAACTGTTTTCACAGAACTTAATGCTGTCATTATTTGATATGGAACGCTATCGTGCCCAGTCGATTAACGATAAGTTTTGATTGGATGCTGGGTTTGGTCAATTATTTTAGGAAAACATAAGATTTATTATGGCTATCCTAATTGATCTAAGGTTAAATGCTTGAATTGCAAGAATAATATTTTAAACCAATGATCAATAAGACAATCGAATATATGAACCCTTGGATCGAAGTTTGCTGAATTGAATTTCTTTTTTAAATTTTAATATTTTTGCATATTTGATTTGTCTTTTAATTTTAGCTATTTAATTTTTGATTTAGAAATTTATTTTATAAACCCCCATTTTATTTTAACATTTACTAAGGAGTTAAGTTAACATAATTCCCTTGGAATTCGATCTGGTAACTACTATTGCTACAGTTTGTTGCATTGGGGAAATCAATATTAATTTGAGGGCTTCGACAACCCGATCAAATTTTGGTGCCGTTGCCGGGGAACTATTTTGATTTCTTAGTTGTGTTATCTTTATTATTTGTTTTGCTGACCTTTTATGACCCGTTCTTCTCAAGGAAGTAAATTGGAATATATTCCTGAAATTGAGAAAACTGCTCGCCCATTGAGAAAGGAGGCCAGACAGAGGAAAGGTAAGTTACGTCGCAAACCTATTTTTGACATTGATTTGACAATTTGTGACAGTTCTGTTTTTGGAGAAAAAGAGGAAAAAATGGCTGATCGTGAGAGAACCTTGAAGGAATTGGCTGCACCCAATCTAAATCAACAAGCATTGTGCATCGAATACCCAACTCTTGAGGTAGCATTCGAACTTAAATCTGGTTTGATTCACTTACTGCCTACTTTTTGTGGTCTCCCAGGTGAGGATCCACACAAACATTTGAAAGAATTTCATGTTGTCTGTTCGAGTATGAATCCCCAAGGAGTGACTGAGGAACAATTAAGTTGAGAGTCTTTCCCTTTTCCCTGAAAGATAAGGCAAAGGATTGGTTGTACTTCCTACCTCCGGGTTCAATAAATACATGGAATGGGATGCAGAGATTATTTTTAGAAAAATTTTTCCCTGCATCTAGAGCTGCCAACATTCGAAAGGAGATATGTGGGATCAGACAGATTAGTAGAGAAACATTATATGAATACTTTGAGAGGTTCAAACAACTCTGTGCTAGCTGTGCACATCATCAAATACCGGAATAACTCTTGATTCAATATTTTTATAAAGGACTTCTACCCATGGATAGAAGTATGGTAGATGCGGCCAGTGGAGGAGCCTTGATAAATAAAACACTTGAAGAAGCCAGACAATTGATCACAAATATGGTAGAAAATTCTCAACAATTTGGGTTGAGAACAGATGGAGTTATGAAACGTGTCAATGAGGTAAGTATTCTCACCTTAAAAATCAAATTTCTGAATTGACTGCTTTGGTTCGTCAGATGGCTATAGGACAAATACATGCAACCAAAGTCTGTGGCATATGCTCGAGACCTGGAGGATTCTACTCATCAAGCAAATGCCGTAGGAGGATTTTCTCGCCAACCTCAACGGAAGTACGATCTCTACTCAACTCATTATAATCCCGGTTGGCGAGATCATCTAAATCTGAGTTACGGGAATCAAGGAGGACAGACAAGATATCCTCCTCAGCAATTCAATAGGCCATCACATACACTGACACAATCATCTAATTCAGGTATGTCCCTAGAAGATATTGTAAAAGCTCTTGCGACTAACACTCAACAATTTCAACAGGAAACGAGAGCTAGCATTCAAAACTTGGGAAATCAAATCACTCAGCTAGCCACTTCAGTTAGCAATTTGGAGCGTCGAAAATGCTAGTGCAATGGTATTGAGGAGTGGGAACGAAGTGCAATCAAAACCACCATTACCCAAAAAGAGAAATGAGAAGAAAGATGAAGAGGAAGAAGCCGAAGTTGCCAATGAAAATCAAAACAAGGTAAATTCTAATTCTCTTTTATCTACGAGTTCTAACACAGTTGCACCACCTTTTCCTAGCAGGTTTGAAAGATCCAAAAAGGAAGACTACGAAAAGGAGGTTTGGGAAATTTTCAAGAAGGTAGAAATAAACATATCTTTGTTGGATGCCATCAAGCAAATTCCCAAATATGCAAAGTTTTTGAAGGAACTGTGCACAAACAAGAGGACAATGAGAGGTAATGAGAAAATAAGGGTGGGGGAGAACGTGTCTGCTGTCATAAAGAGATCCCTACCCGAGAAGTGTTCAGATCCAGGTATGTTCACTTTACCCTGTGTTATCGGTTTAAGGAAATTTGAACGTGCTATGCTAGATTTAGGAGCATCAATCAATGTCATGCCATATTCTATTTATATTGCTCTAAATCTAGGCCCCCTAAAGGAAACTAAAGTGATTATTCAATTGGCTGACCGTTCTGTCATGTATCCGGAAGGGATTGTTGAAGATGTTTTGGTGCAGGTTAATGAGTTAATTTTTTTAGCAGATTTTTATATCTTAAAAATGGATGACGACACCGTTACAAATTCAGCACCGCTACTATTGGGGAGACCGTTCATGAAAACGGCAAAAACAAAAATAGACATGGATGATGGTACACTGTCCGTCGAATTTGACGGTGAGATTGTTAAATTCAATATTTTTGAGACCATGAGATACCCAAATGAGTGTCATTCGATTTGTTCCGCTAATGTCATTGATTCAATTGTGCAGAAAATCTTTGAAGAAGAAAATGACACAAGTTTTGAATTGGATACGCAATTGAACACCAAAGAAGAGATGATCGAAACTTGTGAAATTTCAGAATCAATATTGGAACAACAATCAAGGTCTTTAAATTCGAGCACCATATTTCCTGTTTCTTACAAGAAAATGTTACCTTCCGTTTTGCAGGCTTCAACATTGGAATTGAAGACTTTGCCGGATCATCTCAAATATGTATACTTAGGTGATGAAGAGACCTTACCCGTTATCATAGCAAGAGAGTTGACGGAAGAACAAGAAAATCGCTACTCCAAGTTTTAAAAGAGCACAAGACAGCAATTGGTTGGACTTTAGCCGATATAAAGGGTATTAGTCTCTCTATTTGCATGCATCGAATCCTTCTAGAAGAGGACACTAAGCCAATGAGGGAATCGCAAAGAAAGATGAATCCAATCATGAAAGAAATGGTGATGAAGGAGATTCTCAAACTTTTGGACGAAGGCATAATTTATCCAATTTCCGATAGCAAGTGGGTTAGCCCAATTCATGTGGTACCAAAGAAAACAGGAATCACGGTGGTAAGAAATCAAGACAATGAGTTGGTACCTATGCGAGTGCAAAATGGTTGGCGAATGGTCATTGATTTTAGAAAGCTTAATTTAGCTATTCGAAAGGACCACTTCCCTCTACCCTTTATTGATCAAATGTTAGAGAGATTAGCCGGAAAATCATTCTTTTGTTTTCTTGATGGTTTTTCAGGCTATTATCAAATCGTGATTGCACAGGAAGATCAAGAAAAGACTACATTCACATATCCATTTTGAACATTTGTTTATAGAAGGATGCCTTTCGGTCTATGTAATGCCCCAGGATTTTATCGCAGGTTTATTCAAAACTTCTCAAAAATTGCCTTGCCATTATCCAAGTTGCTTCAGAAAGATGTACCTTTCGAGTTCGAACAAAAATGCAAGGAAGCCTTCGACAAGCTCAAATACCTTTTAACTACTGCACCAATCATTCAACCACCTGATTGGAATTTACCTTTTGAGATCATGTGTGATGCAAGCAATTTTGTTGTGGGAGCAGTTCTTGGCCAGCGGATTGATAAGAAGAGTCACGTCATTTACTACGTTTCAAGGACATTGAACGCTGCTCAATGCAACTACACCACCACCGAAAAAGAGCTCTTGGCCATTGTTTTTGCTTTAGATAAATTCAGATCCTATTTACTTGGTTCTAAAGTAATTATGTATTCTGATCATGCAGCTTTGAAATATCTATTGGCGAAAAAGGAGTCGAAACCTAGGTTGATACGGTGGATTCTCCTGTTGCAAGAATTTGATTTGAACATCAAGGATCGAAGTGGAGCTGAGAATTTGGTAGCTGATCATCTAAGCAGGTTAGTGAATGAAGAAGATCCATTACCTATTTCTG
The DNA here is from genome assembly GCA_033439265.1 of Dillenia suffruticosa. Classification (NCBI taxonomy): domain Eukaryota; kingdom Viridiplantae; phylum Streptophyta; class Magnoliopsida; order Dilleniales; family Dilleniaceae; genus Dillenia; species Dillenia suffruticosa. The sequence continues at coordinate 17,565,504 of JAVTVX010000015.1, read as the reverse complement.
AAAATTTTCCCGATGAGCAGTTATTTCACTTGAAAGGTACTATTCCTTGGCATGCAGATATTGTGAATTATTTGGTTACACACATCTTGCCTAGTGATCTTAGTAAGTCAAGGAATGATAAAATTCGATGTGAGGTAAAATATTATGTGTGGGATGAGCCATATTTGTGGAAATTTTGTTCTGACCAAATAATTAGGAGATGTATCCCAGAGAATGAATATAGATCCATTTTAGCATTTTGTCATAGTTATACTTGTGGGGGACATTTTGGACTACGGAGAACCGCAAAAAAAGTTTTAGATAGTGGGTTATATTGGGAAACCTTGTTTAAAAATGCTTACTTATTTTGTAAAAGCTGCGATAGATGTCAGAGAACAGGATCTTTGTCCCATAGAAATGAGATGCCCCAAACTCCCATTCTTGTTTGTGAAATATTTGATATATGGGGTATTGATTTTATGGGTCCATTTCCTTCGTCTTGTGGATATGCTTATATTCTTTTGGCTGTTGATTATGTATCAAAATGGGTGGAAGCAAAGGCCACCAGGACTGACGATTCTAAATCTGTTGTAGGTTTTATCAAGACTAACATTTTTAGTAGGTTTGGGATCCCTAGAGCCATCATAAGTGATCAAGGGAGCCATTTTTGCAATCGGGCAGTCGAAGCATTGATGAAGAAATATGGAGTGCATCACCGGGTTGCTACGGCATACCATCCTCAGACGAATGGATAAGCCGAAGTTTCCAACCGTGAAGTTAAATCCATTTTAGAGAAAACAGTCAACCTGGGACGAAAGGATTGGAGTTTACGTTTAGATGATACACTTTGGGTTTACCGAACAGCTTTCAAAACACTAATAGGGATCTCTCCTTATAGGTTAGTTTTTGGGAAATCCTGTCATTTACCGGTGGAAGTTAAGCATAAAGCATATTGGGCGGTCAAACGTTGCAATATGAAGATGGATGAAGCTGGTGAGTCAAGAAAACTGCAACTACAAGAACTTGAAGAGTTGAGATTGGAGGCCTATGATAACTCGAGGATTTATAAAGAGAAAACTAAATTGTTTCACGATGGTATGATCTTAAGGAAACAATTTGAGATTGGGCAAAAAGTGCTTCTATATAATTCTTGACTCAAACTCATGCCAGGTAAGTTGCGTTTTCGATGGATTGCTCCATTTGTTGTCACTAATGTATTTTCTCATGGTGCAGTGGAAATCAAAAGTCTTGACACAAACAAGAGTTTCAAAGTGAATGGGCATAGGTTGAAGATATTTCACGATGAGATGGAGATTTCTACAATGTTGGACATTGCATTGATGCCTCCAAATTATTCTTCTGGCTGAATCAAACATGAAGACCGTCGAGCATAACGACGTTAAATACTTGCGCTTGTTGGGAGGCAACCCAAAATTTTTTAGAGTTTGATTTAATTTTTAGTGTTGTTTATCCCTTCTCTTAATTTTTTGCATGTGTTCAGCAATTTTCTCAAACCAAGACACAAATAGAGTGACAGTCAGCTTTCGGAGGCAGAAGCAGTCTTGGCATTAGGGGAGTTTTGAGTTAAAAAAAAAAATGTGCTGGTTGTGAATGCCCAAACCGAAGGAATCATAGCGGAGACCTCGCATTCTCCACAGTGCCCACCATCACCTTAGGGGAGTTCTCTCGTTCTTTATCTTTCTTTTCATTGCCTAGCATCTTTCATTTCTGAGTTTAGTTTTCAATTGTGCTAACTGTGAATTTCTTTAGCATTGTGTCTCCATTTCTCATCTTTTACATACATTGAGGACAATGTAGTATTTAGGTGTGGGGGAGGATTTTCATGCCAATGTCAATTCTTCTATTTTTCTTTGGAACTTCGTACCCTCTGGATTTTGTCGGATAATGATTTTGACTTAGTATATATTGTTGATTTGAGTTTGAAATACATGAAAGAGACAAGTGTGAGTAGTTATTTTTGGATAAATTGTTTTAAAGTGTCCCATTGATGTTGATGATTGAGTCATTTGAAAATGTGATAGATTTGATACAACATTGCACAATTTTTGTGAGAATTTGAGCTTTAAGAGCATGTCATCAAATTTGCTCTAATCTTTCTTCATGAGTGTGCATCAATCTTAGTGTGTTTATTCTAGAACTTGCTTTGCTATACTTTTTGAGACCATATCAATGAGTTCATGCATTAATATGATGGGGGCAATTAGGTTTACACATTTTATCTATCTTAAAAGACCTTCCGACACATATTCATCCCCTAGTGAAACCCGTTTGAGCTTATATCCATTTTTTTTAACCTCATTAATTAACACGTAGCCTTCTTTTTACGCTTTACCTTCTTTTTGGTCCTTATATTAGAGAAGCATGTGATTTGAGCATATATTGAGAGGTTATTTGCAAAGGGAATGAGGTACTTCTATTGTGAGATTTATTTTGGGAAGTCGATTATACACTTGGGGTAGATTGTATATGCGCAGCATTTTCATTGATTCTCATTTAGTTTCCCAAAAAAAAAGAGAAAAAGAGAAAAAGAAGAAATTCCTAAAAGTTGAAATTGGGGAATTTGAAGCGAAAATGTGAAAAGTTTGATTGAGAGATGATAATGATCTCGATTGGGGTATCTTTCTTTTGGCTGGATTGTATTTCATGATATGAGATATAGGGGATATGTTCTTGACATGCTTCTTTGATATATTTATTACACGATGCATTTATCCTTTTACCCTACCTTTACCCAAGCCACGTTACAACCCTTACAAAGACCCCCGGATTTTTGTTTTGAATTCACATAAGTGGTGGTGGAGATTTGATAAATAAGCAAGCTTATGGTAATAACATGTTTTGATTTGATTTGAGAGTTATTGATAAATTCCCTTAAACACTTTGAGTGTATAGAGTGAAATCCTTGTGAGGGTATTGAATCTTGATGCATTGAATTTTGATGAGATTATTGAGTTTGATGGGATGCTTATATTTTCTTTTAAAGTTTTAAAACTATGATCACTTGCTCTCTGGATTGTTATTTTTGCTTGAATTTTTCGATGTGTACTGTTTTGAAATTATTTGAAGATAAATTGAAGGAGGGGAAGGAGTGAAGAAGAGAATATTTGTGTGACATTAACCTAATGAATGCTTGAGGACAAGCATTGGTTTGGTGTGGAGGAATTTGATAACATGCAATTTATTGAATTTATTATTGTTATCATGGTTTGAATTTGAATTGTTTAATGGACTAATGGTTGGTTTTATTGAATTTTATTTTTAGGAGATTGAAATTGAAGATTTAGAGCAAATTGGGCTTAATAAGGCAATTTTGGAACTAATTGGGTCAAAACATCTTATTAGACTTTGAAGAAGAGGAGTTTGAATTTTAATTTCAGCATTCTAGTAGAGTTTCTAATTTTCTCAATAGGAAGAGTCCTAATCAAATTGGAAGACTAGAAGGAAGGATAGTTTCCTATTTTCTCCAAAGAGGGCTGGCTGCCCTTTCTTATTTAAATATAAAGGGGCAACACACAACAAGACACAACAAAAATTCTCTTTACACAAGAAGAGAGGGCTGCTGCAAAGAAACAAAGAAAACTCCAAAGAGGTGGCTGCAATTTTCTAGAAGAGAGAGAAGTCATTCTCCATTAGGTTTTTATTTTTTTCTTAGAAACATTTAGTTTTCTTTAATTTTTTTGTTGACACTTACCACCATGAGTGGCTAATTTCTTTATTCTGATTCAAGTGGAATTCTAATCGATTGTTCTTCATTGTGAGATTATATATTTTATTTAATTTCTTGCATTTTAATTCAAGTATTTATTGATTCTTGGTTTATTTTTATGAAGGATTGGTATTGGTTAATCTGACAATTTAATTCAATATCAATTTTTCTACTGCATCTAGGATTTCAGTGATCTGTAATTGTCATGAATGAATGGTACAAGTAGCAAATAGGTTATATATGTTTATGGGTCGTTTGCCGATATTTATTTTAACCTAAGGAATCGATGAAACAAAATCGAATAATTGTATGGCTATCTGGTTATTTGTATTTTGCTTTAACTGTTTTCACATAACTTAATGCTGTCATTATTTGATATGGAACGCTATCGTGCCCAGTCGATTAATGATAAGTTTTGATTGGATGCTGGGTTTGGTCAATTATTTTAGGAAAACACAAGATTTATTATGGATATCCTAATTGATCTAAGGTTAAATGCTTGAATTGCAAGAATAATATTTTAACCAATGATCAATAAGACAATCGAATATATGAACCCTTGGATCGGAGTTTGGTGAATTGAATTTCTTCTTTAAATTTTAATATTTTTGCATATTTGATTTGTCTTTTAATTTTAGCTATTTAATTTTTGATTTAAGAATTTATTTTATAAACCCCCATTTTATTTTGGCATTTACTAAGGAGTTAAGTTAACATAGTTTCTTTGGGATTCGACCTGGTAACCACTATTGCTACAGTTTGTTGCATTGGGGAAATCAGTATTAATTTGAGAGCTTCGACAACCCGATCAGGGAGACATGCAATTAATGAATGAGGTGAGTTGTTGTGTGAGAAAGTGGGTTGTAGTGTGAGAAGAGAGCCAAAACCGTGAGTGCCTTGTTGGGAGAGAGTGTGCATTTGTTGTGACCAAATAATCTTAGGGCTTAGAATAGATCTTGAAAAGGTTTGATGGCTTGGATTAAATGGAGCAAAATTTTAACAAACTAAACATTTAGTTTCTTTCTTCCAAACACTTGAAATGTCTAAAGCAAGAAGAAGCAAGAAAGCTCTCCATTTTCTCCCCATGGCCATGAGCTTCAAGGTAGGGATACTACAAATTTTCCTATAACATCACCCCAATATTTTCACATAGATCAATTCCTCACAACCCCAATTACAACATATCCAAAAATTGAAGCAAAATGGGAGTCTTGCATAGTGAAGATCAAAGGGGAGCCATGAGCTACATCATTAAAGAAATGTTTGATTTCTTCAAACACCATTTTGTAATTTTTGTGTAAATTCATCCCACTCAAACCCTAACACAACATATCTAAATTTGGAGCCAAAAGGAGACACTTAGCTTGGTGAACAAGGGGAGACCGAGAGCTAAAAGCAAGGAGAAGAGAGAGATCTTGTGAAGAGAAATCTTGGTTGGGCTTGAAACATCCAATTTTGAGGTAAAGAAAAATTCTGCACTTGCTGAAAGTGAAAAAACCTTGTATGAATGTGTTAATATGATGTTTTTAGCATGTTTCTATAACTTAGAGCCTATGAGGGATCCAAGTGAACCATGAGGAATGTGTGAAAAATTTATCCTTCATTGTAGTAAATTTAGTGTGCAGAAAATTTGAACTTTGTGTGGTCGAGAATTGGGATGAAAACACTATGTTTTGGTGAGTTGAATGTATTTTTCAAAAGGTAAATTATGTATGCAGAATTTTAATGCAAAAGTGATGAAAATATATGTGTGGTTGTTGATATAATTGATATGAGAAATATGTACATAAATTTGGTTTTGCTTGGCTAAGAAATTGGAGGAGAGAAAGGTGCATTAGTGAGCTGAAAATTGTCCTACATTGTTGTTACTTTTGTGTGCAGAATTCTAATGCAAAAGTGTTGAATATATGTATATAATTGATGATTGAAATGATGGGAAAAAGATGCTTTAGTGAGCTGAAAAATTTCCTGTATTATGGTTTAATATGTGTAGAATTTTTGGGCAAGTGGTGATGAATATGTGTGTGTGAGCATGTATAGTTGTATATATGTGCTAAGGTGACGGGATGAAATGTGTACTAAATTGGTGAGTTGCCGAGAATATAAGGAATGCATATGAGCATGTGTATGTGTAATGTTTGTAGAATGTGAAATCTTGTGAAGGGGATAGAAGGTGGTAAAGATTGGGAATGAGTTTGGGATATAATTTAGAGATATGTGTATATATGATGAGTTATGTATAGCGAGTTTTGGGGAGAATCCTAAACTGACAATATAGGTTTTTATTTGTCAACGTTTGTGGTGAACTTATAAGGTGTATTTATAAATGAGCAATTGAAGTTGCCAGTTTGGTAATAAGCCTATGTACACATTAGAAGCCTACCTACTAAGTTTTGGTTCTAGATGAAGGATTTATTTAAAATATAACTTAATATAGTGATTCGTAATTTAATTTATATATATTATGTGTTGCATTGTAGTAATATGCTTGGTGACTGAGCAAGGGGTGTACAATTCTTATACTTTGTGGTACATTTCAGGGAGTGACATACCCTCCCGTATAGGTGAGTGGGACTTTGACGCTATATTCTTAATTGAGCAAAAATACATGTTTTATAGTTTTTCAAAATGACATATAAAATTACATGTGTGAAAGCATGAAATTTGGTGTATATTTTACAAATACTTCTATTTGTGATCATTGGAGTGTCTCAAATGATTTATTCAAATGATATGCATCCATGAATTGTGTTGAAATGATATCGTGCCACTCTTTGAAAACTTGATATGAATTATATACTTCCACTGCATTGGCAATTTGAAATGGTTTAAATGAAAATGTGCGGGCCGGATACCTACTTATGATGTGATGATGTTCTTGGTGGACTTGATGTGATGATGTCCTTGATGGACAACTGTAGCTACGAAGGGCGTTTGTAGAGGCACCCATTACGTCCGGATATGCTTCTGCAAGAGGTATCCCCAAACGTCATATATATAGTCACGACCGGTTGAATCAAATTGGGGAGAACATGTGTGACGCCACTATCTAGTATCGGACGGGATTCTATACATGATTGATTATGTTTGTGTGCGTAGACACGGGCTAACCTTGGTGAGGTTCGTGGCCAACATTTAGATATGGAGATATATGTTTTTATACTTGCATATAAACCCCTAATACGCTCGTAGTTGGTAGTGGTAGACCATTGCCAGGGATATTTTATTAGCGAGCTCTAAATGATTTTCAAAATGAAAGGGGTTGCATATGTTGATATTATGATATATGATATATGATTTCATGATTAATAGAAATGCCATACTCGATTTATAATACCATCATGTTTTAAGAATGTGTTTTGACACTTCGTGCTCATACCTTATACTGATAACATAATGTTGATCCCCTCAATCATTGAGTATTTTCCTTAATACTCACCCCTCACTTTTCCATGATGACAGATATAGATTTGGCAGGGAGACGTGTCGAAAGACTTTCGACATACTTGACATACCTTTGGAGATGACGGGTGTTGGGTATGGTACCAACCATTCTTTCATGATGAAGTTGTATAATGTACATACTTGAGGTCCATAGAATGTCCATGTATGGTTTATGGAATGACTATAATTATGTTATTGTAAAAATGTAAATTGCAACACTTGAACTTGTTGTATATTCATGCATTGAGGCATAGTGTTGCATTTTAAATTTTTTTTACTTGAAATATTATATTTTGAGAAAAAACAGACTTTAAATAGGTGAAGATGTTAGCCTTACACTGCCTCGATATGTGTATCATGTGATGGGCAGCATACGGGCAAGCTCTGGGTTATTGAACAAACTGGCAATCAAAACAAGTATCCCCATATACAAAACATCTAAGCACATCATAAATACTGACATCGATAAAAGTTTAACGAACTCCAACAGAGAAGAAAGGGCCTTAAGATCGAGTCCTTTTTCCAAGTGGCTTTGCACTTATTACTCATCAAAGTGTACAGAATTTAGGCTATGCCCTCGCAATGATCCATGACTCGGGCTTAAGACTAGTGAGGCACTGATTAAGCCAATGCCCAACTTGTAAATTGCAAGCCAACTTAACAAATGGTGCACATATTATGTGGACATAATTAAACTTCTTTTAGACATGTGACTTCCTTAATACAAGAACTTAAAAATTGATACAAAAAACTTATCATGTAAAATAATTAGAAACTTCTTTTGAAATTATAATATCACTACAAAATTAAAGGACTATGCTGACAGTAGTTTTTAGTGTCATTAATTTTTAGTGACGGTTTTTATACCCTATAGAGATGCCTTTGACTAAACTGTCAGGAAATGTATGCATTTTCCAACAGGATAAATTATCTTTCAAGAAAAGTTTACCAACCGTGAGTAAAGGTAGTACAACCATCTGTAAAAGTGATATTAAATTATGATAGTTATCACTTGTGGTCAGTAAATATGATTGCTTTTTGACTCAGTTTGAAAAGCATCTCCATATAAATCTTTTTTACTGTCTACTTAACAATGTCGTCTGCATAAGTTCTACATCTATGGTAACACACATATTGCATTGTCTTTAAAAGTTATATTCAATTTTGACTGTATTACATTTGGTTAGTAAATATCGCAATCTTTAACAATGGTTCAAAAACACCTAACCATTTTTAGCGTCTGTGAGTTTTAGTGACGATTTTTATGGGTTATAGAGACGTGAAACCGTCGAAAAATATAGGGCTTTCCTAAACAAATAAAATGTTCGTCAAGAAATGTTTACCTACTATCACTAAAACCACAACCATCTGTAAAGCAATATTGAATTGTGATGGTTGAAAATTATCATTAGTAAATATAATAGTTTTTTGGCACGGTTTAGAAATAGTGTCAATATAAATCTTTTTTACTATCTACGTAACAATACCCATCTCTATAGCTTTTAGATGTATGGTAACAAACAAATTCCTCGATTTTTTAAAACTATATTCAATTCTCACTGTGACAACAAACTGCTTATATAAACCTATTTATACTAACCTATATAGTGACGTCTGTAAAACCTAAGATTGTTATCATTTTTGTATCATATACCTTTATATTTAAAATAATCTAGGTGGTAACTTGACGTAAATTTATGATAGTGGTAGTTTAGTAAGTAGCTAGGTGATAGTGACAAAAGGCAATAGGTAGTAGTTAGGTAAGTGGGTGGTAAGTAGGTAAATAAGTTTATATAGTGGTAAATTTGTGATATATTGTCTTGACGTGGTAAGTATATGGTAACTTCATGGTAAATAGATGGTAAGTAGATAATGGTAAGTAGATGGTAACTTCATGGTAATTTGTATACATAAGTCATGGTAACTTTGCTAAATCTAACTTTATTTTTATTTATATTTTAACTATTACAATTTATCATTTTTTATTTCCATCAATTCCATATCATTTAATTTAATTGTGTTTGTATTTTTTTTTTCTAATTTTTTGTTTTTTAAGGAATTTATATAAACCAAGAGTTTTATGAATAAATAAATTGAAACAAGTAAAAATTCTATATAAATAATTCAAAATCATCTGAAAATTATATGTTCATCATTTAGTAAGTAGCAAGGTGATAATGATAAGAAATAGGTAGTAGTTAGGTAAGTTGGTGGTAAGTAGATAAGTAGGTAAGTAAGTTTATAAAGTGGTAAGTTTGTGATACGTTGTCTTGTCGTGGTAAGTATAACACCGACACTTTGGTATCTTTCATATTGTACTCTCCTCGATGTATATGTGATATTGATCATGTTTTCATGGCCCAAAATTCGCTGTGAAATTTTTTTGTTTTGAAAATCGCTCAAAAAATTGTACGGTTAAATCACTGAAAGCAAAAGTCTTTGTTACTAAGCCAAAATGAAAACCACACGTGTAAATTTGATGCCATGATATATATATATACATGCTAAATTCACTTTAAAAGTGAAAAGTCAAGGAGCGAAAGTGAAATTTAAACCGTAGCTAAAAAATGCTCTGTGCTCTAAAAGTTTCATCCGGGAAACCCTTATTTTTAGCAGAATTAAAATTTGTTCGAGCAAACGATCTCGTTTCCACCCAAAACCTATATTTTTGAAATCTACGCGTAAAACGGAGTCCGTGGTGAGATTTCATGCATTTCGAGTTCGAGGTCAAATTTTGACCGATCGAGAATTTCGTTCACTCCGAACGACGTTTGGGCGATCAAATTTCACTAAATTTGCTCTTGTGCAGAAAATGTTTTGACCAAAATATCACAACATGGTCAGAATATCTTACCTTGTTGACGCTTTTAGTCTCTCTCTAGATCGACTTGGTTAGGGTTCTCCTTTCGTCCTAATTTTTGGATATGTTACACTAGGGTTTGTAAGGAATAAATTTACACCAAAATTTCAAAGAAAAGTTTAAAGAAATCTTACATTCTTTCAAGAATGGAGCTCACGGTCCCCTCTTGAATCTCCACCAACAAAACTTCTCCTTTTATTCAAGTTTTTGGATATATTATAGTTGGACATGAGTGGAATTGATCTATGAAAAAAAATTTGGGTGGTATTGTAGAAAAATTTTTGGATCTCTCACTTTAAACTCATAGCCATGGATGAAGACTAGAGAACATTTGTGTTCTTACCTTTTTGCTTGGACGTTGAAGTGTTTGGAAGAAGAAGGAAAAGTTAAGTGTTTTTAACTTTGTCAAGATTTTTCCCCAATGAATCCTAGCCATCCAATATTTGTGAGGTTAATTCCTAGTCTAGAATTATTTGGCCACACAAGCAAAACCCATTTTTAAGTTAATTTTTAACCCTAGTTAAGTTTAATTAACTTAACTCTAGTTGGATTTAACCATTGTTAATTAACTAGGGTCAGTTTATTCCAATCATGTAGCGCCACTTGTCAAGACCACACAAAATTCAATAAAGTAAATTCACACATTTCAAGTGTCACGTCCCGACTTGCGCCTGGGCCGAGCACACGACAACCGCCGTGGCACCTCGATATACGAGCACAACGTCCCACTTATCGAGATGCCGTAAGGCTAATAACAACATCCAATCAAATGTATCACATTCCAATTCAATTCCTAAGTCATCACAATGTGCCTCGATGCATCAATATATCAATCAATGAGAGTTATCATTTTTACAAGTCAACACAAGTATAGCACAGTCATCCCAGGTATAAAATGGTCAACTAAATGCTCCAAATATAACAATAACCTCAAATGATTATCGCGGAAGAGTGGGTAACTATAGCCAAGTCCGGTGTCTCCGAAATACCCAACGAAATCAAAGACCTACTAGCCCTTAGTCCAAGGCTAAACCTGAAAGATGGGAATACGAGGGGTGAGTACTTAAAGGGGGATGGTACTCAGCAAGTAAGGGATTGACATCGTATTATTAATATCAGTGTGAACTTGGAGTGTCAAAATATAAGGAAAAAAAATATCCATAGTGTGCAAATCGATCATGTCATTTCAAAACCATATATCATACGCACACATCAGAAAGTAAGATATGCATCCAATATTTTCATCAATATCATGAAGAGCCGGTCAATGAAATATTCCCGGCAAGCGTTACCTCAACCAATGACGGGCGCATTGGGGGTTTTCACAATGCATGTATGTAAAAACAATAGCTCTCTACCCCAATGTTAGCCGCAGGCTTATCCAACAAGCCCGCAAATATCACAAGTACGATCATCAACATAGATCCGACATTTGGGGGATAGCTCTGGCCAAAGCGTATCCGGGCACAATGGGTGCCTCTACCAAATGTCCTTCATAGCTACGGAACATTGCTATACAGCGGGGAAAGGGGGGGCACCAAGCCCATATCGTGGTAAATGCTATACAGCTGGGGAATGGGGGGCACCAAGCCCAAAGCGTGGGATTATCACAGGGCATCCAACCCAAATCACATGTTCAAATCCATGTTATATGAAATTGTGTGCCAATAGATATGAAAATCATATAAATACCATATGTTATGAAAAAGTGGCACAATATCATTCGTGAAAGTATATGGATGCATATCAAACAAGTCAACTAATTGGGTAAACAAGTCAAGTAATTGGGACACTCCAATGATCACAAAATATGTGTAAAGCATATATGAAAATCTGAAAGCTCTGTTTATCTCACAGTTGAAATCGTGCTATGAAAGTATTGAAAATAGAATTTTCAAATCAATAGCAGACGTTACAATCCCACTCACAGTTTGGGGGAGGGTAACGTACTCCCCAATATTACCACGAAGCGTAAATCAAGTGCTCCCCTCGTTCAAATCAAAAAAACTCTTATGCAGAAAAATCAGTCTGCAGATTTTCAAACCTGCGCAGCCATGGAAAATAAGCTATAACTTTTCTCACAAAACTCCCTTCTAAGTGAAATTTTGACATGTTGTAGGTAACTTCATGATCTACAACTTTCATTTTATACACTTTCTCAAATTCACATCACAGAATTCCCAGAAATCCTCACTTTGTTTCAGTCATATTCCAATTTCAGCTTCTGTCCAATTTTTGTGCAGAAACTATAACTTTTATTCTACAGATCAGAACGTAATGAAATTTTAACATGTCATTCCCAAGACATACATCTACAATTTTTGTGTTTTGAGTTTCACTCAATTATGCCGATAAAGGCGTTGAAATAAATCATGATCAGAACAGAAAGTTTTCTGTTGGAATTAAAATTTTCTGTCAACACATCCTTAGAAAAAAACAAGCATAACTATTGATTCCCTTGTGCGTTTTAGCTGAAATTTTTATATGTGGTGGACACGAACAATAGCTACAACTTTTATGTTTTGAGTTTCTCCAAAATAGAGATGGAAATGGTTTGTTTATGCACACTGATGTTATAGTCCGAAACAGAACAACTTTCTATCAGGCTTCAGGAAAAATGCCATAACGTTTGGCACAAATATCTGATTATGGTGGTTCTTATTTCGTTGGAAAGATAAGACTTGGATCTACAATTTACTTAACTAGAGCATTTTCAAATTCTGACTGTAAGATATCTTAAAGCAAACATGAATTCCTGGACAGAAATGAAGTCTAAAGCAAGACAGAACATAAATTTGTTTACCTCAATTTCTTTGCCTTCCAAAACTCAAACAAGCTTTCCACTTAGTCCCAACCTTTGGTCACCCTATGTACACCAAGTTAAAAGTCTTCCTTTGGGTTCAAAACAAAATATAGTATTCTAAGATGTAAAAGAAGACCTTACCTTTCAAATGTGTCTAGAGATTTGAAGACATTTTCCACCAAAATCCTTTCCTCCTAGATTAGGATCACTCATTTTCATTCTTGACTCTTGAAGAAATGAAGAATGCACTACAATTTCCTCTCCTTCCTCTCACTTACGTATTCTTCATGGCTCTCAAATGAATTGGTTTGAATTTTGTTTTTTATTTTTACAAGCACACTTCATCCCCAAAAGTCAATGGTTGGTACATCACCAACATACCTCCATTTAATGTTTACTTTTTTCATCCCATAACACACCCATGCTAGTTGGTCTCAAAAGTCAAGAATTTCCTTTCCCAACATGCTCTCCACGTCCAACAACCTTCCTCCCATGTTTTGGCATTAATTACTTGTCAAATTAGTCTCTTATAAATTATAATTTGGTCCTCGGACTTATAAAAATTATAAATTGATCCCAAAAATTTTTATAATTTCAAACTGGACACAAAATCTCATGTTGGGCATAATTTAATTCATTTCATGTTAAAACGTGGTCATTTAGTCTTTCCGAATAGTTTTCGACCCAAATTAGGGTTTATCGATAATTTCTCCAAAAATCGTCAATCGATTTTTGTATCTGCCCTTATTTGATACTTGTGAGCATTAGAATTGATATTTCATGGTTTCGAGTCATCTGTAGTTAATTTCGGACAATTTAGGTTTCGGTATTTGCTTATATGCCCTCCAACTTTTGATAATTTGAAACGACCCCAAAAGTTCTCAAAATTACACGCTAGGCCCAAAATCACATATTATGCCCAATGAGACCGATTTCAAAATTTAATATGGTTGTCTCGATGCTGTTTGTCAAAATCGGTCCAAATTAGGATTTACGGACCAAATTCTTAACTTTTGCCTTTTTAACCCTAAAAACAATTATTTATTAAATTTAAAAATTTTCTCACACTCAAAATCACATCTTATCATCATAGGACCATTTGTGGCCCATTTCTAAATTATTCACTTTTGCCTAAAATTTGGAGCAAAAATTTTCTGGGAAAAATTTATCAAAAAAATTTATGAGTGAAATTTATAAATGGATTTATGAAAATCATCATATATAAAGGTAAAATAGGATACATGAGCATATACCGAGGGTCGGTGTTACATCAAGAGTATTAATTGCTTGTCCTTTATGTCTATCCACTCGTTAACATGTGATTTGAGGTCGATCAAAATTACTGTTCACCTCAAAAATCTAAAATCACACACGGGACCCAAGTTTTCATGCTGTGTCCAATGCCATTGGTTTCGCATTAATCTGAGGTTGTTTGATCGCTCAAACGTCGTTTGGAGTGAACGAAATCCTCGATCGGTCAAAATTTGACCTCGACCTCGACCTTGAAATGCGTGAAATCTCACCACGGACTCCGTTTTATGCGTAGAGTTCAAAAATATAGGTCTTGGGTGGAAACAAGACCTTTTGCTTGAACAAATTTCAATTCTGCAAAAAAATTAGGGTTTCTCGTGCGAAAATTTTAGAGTACTGAGCATTTTTATGATACGGTTTAAATTTCATTTTCGCTCATTGACCTTTCACTTTTAAAGTGAATTTAGCATGTATATATATATATCTTATGGCATCAAATTTACACGTGTGGTTTTCATTTTGGCTTAGTAACATAGATTTTCGCTCTCGGATATTTAGCCGTACAATTTTTTGAGCGATTTTCAAAATGGAAAAATTTCTTAGTAAATTTTGGGCTATGAAAACATGATCAATATCATATATACATTGAGGAGAGTACAATATGAAAGATACCGAAGTGTCGGTGTTATATTTCCTAACCCCCCTAAAAATAAGTCTCGTCCTCGAGACTAAAGTGGACTATACATTAAACAAATGGGGGTACTGTCTCCTCATAGCCTCCTCAGGCTCCCAGGTCCCCTCTTCGACTTGGTTACTTCTCTACAAAATGCGAACTAAAGTAACCTCCTTGCTTCGTAGCTTTTTGGTCTACCGATCAAGGATGGCTACTGGTTGTACAGGTAAAGCCAGGTCCTCCCGCAACTCAACTGGTGGAGGCTCTAGAACATGTGAAGAATCAGGCATGTACTTCCTAAGTACTGAGACGTGGAAGACATCATGAATACGTGAGACTTCATTCGGCAGCTCCAATCTATATGCCACACTTCCGACCCTCTAAAGGATACAGAAGGGCCCAATATACCTGGGGCTCAGTTTGCCCCGCTGTCTAAATCGAATCACCCCTTTCCAGAGAGAGATCCGTAGGAAGACCATATCTCCCTCATCAAACTCAAGTGGTCGCCGCCTTCTATCAGCGTAAGCTTTTTGACGATCCTGGGTGGCCTTTATCTGATCATGGATGACCCATACTTTCTCTTTAGTTTCTTCCACTATCTCAACATTGCTAAGTTGCCTCTCACCTACCTCATCCCAATATAACGGAGTACGGTATTTCTTCCCATACAAGGCCTCATACGGAGGCATCCCAATGCTAGCTTGATACTTATTATTATATGCAAATTCTACCAACGGGAGATGCCAATCCCAACTACCCCGAAAGTCTATAACACATGCTCTCAGCATGTCCTCTAGCATCTGGATGGTCCTCTCTGATTGACCATTGGTCTGGGGGTGGTATGCTAAGCTGAAACTCAGTCTAGTGCCCAATGCTTCCTGTAGTATGGGTCAAAACCTAGATATGAATCTTGGATCTCTATTTGAAACTATCGACACAAGTACTCCATGAAGTTTAACAATAGTGTTGCTGTAGAGACGTGCCAACACTTCCAAAGAGAAATCGGTACGAATAACAATGAAGTGTGTAGACTTCATGAGTCTATCTATAACTACCCATACGGTGTCATACCGTGCTAAAGTCTGAGGCAGTCCCATCACAAAATCCATCGTGATGTGTTCCTACTTCTACTCAAGAATAGGGAGGAGCTGCAAAGTACCTGCAGGTCATTGATGCTTGGCCTTCACCTGTTGGCAAACCAAGCATCAAGTAACAAACTCTGCGATCTCCCTTTTTATCCCAGGCCACCAATAACTATCTCAGATAGTCCGATACATTTTCATGCCACTCAAATGTATAGCATAAGCGGGGAATAAGCCTCCTCAAGAATAGCCCTACGAAGATCGCTGTCGGCAAGAATGCAAACCCGCTCTCTATATACAACTAGTCCGTCATCGTGGACTCGGAAGTCTCCACCCTCGCCTCTGCTAATCTTCTCAAGAATACTCTGGAGCTCCTTATCTAACCCCTGAAGCTCTTTAATGCAATCGAATCACATAAGTATAGAGCATGCCAAAATCAGTTCCTAGCAAAGGTCGACCATGACCAATGACAGGCGCATCGGGGGTTTTATATGCAAAGTTAGAAAATGTTCTCTACCCCAATGTTGGTGATGGACTTCATCAGGTGCCAGACCCGGGCGTTACCTAGTCCTCCCCCTTTCGGGTTTAACCCAACTAGTAACGTGTCGAGTCCCAATATCATATATGACGTTTGGGGATACCTCCTTCAGAAGCATATCCAAGCACAATTGGTGCCTTTGCAAACACCCTTCATAGCTACGGCATACCCAACTTATAAGCGTATCTCATAAATCATGTCATCATGGCATTCATAAAGGCCCTCGGCTGATAACATAATATCATCATAATGTACGTGCCATGCCAACATTTATCAAACCATATCAAACACTTCTCATTATTGATTTCATAAAATCATACGCATATCGATGCAATGGCACGTTTTTCATTTTGCAAATCATTTGGATGCATTTTTCACAATAAAATCATATTGTGGACACTCCAATGATACACAAAACATTTCACAAATCCATTCCAAAAATCATAGCACACGATCATAATTCATGCTTGCATTGAAAAGCATTTTAAAACATGTTGTTATGCATTGAACACATAATATAATAAATCACACTCACAGTATGCGGGAGGGTACGCCACTCCCGGCAGAAATCTAGAGGCACACACAAAAAAATGCTCCCCTCAATATCACCAACAAAGCTCTAGAAACACAATGTAGAATATGTGTCACTTAAGAGATCATAAGATGCGTATATAAAAATGTCAATGTGATGCAACCCTAGTTATAGACAAACCTAGGACCAGATTGAGGTGATCCTTACCTCGTTGGAAAGTTATGGCATGGGTCTACAATTCTTTCAACTAGCACAAGATCTGAATCTATCAGGAAGGGGCTTGAAAACTTAGGTTAGTGTTGCTGCCGAAATCAGGGCAAAATGCATGACTGAATAGGGATTTAGTGCAGAACACCTAACTTTGAAAAATCATATAAAATCCATCTCTACTCAGAATGTAACGGTTCTTATCTCATTTTAACGCTTTGAATGTCTAGTTTCATGTGTAAAAATGTTACTAAATTTGCCCTTGTGCAGAAGATGTTATGACCAAAATATCACAACATGATCAGAATTTCTTACCTCTTTGAAGCTTTTAGTCTCTCTCTAGATCCACTTGGTTAGGCTTCTCCTTTCGTCCTAATTTTTGGATATGTTATACTAGGGTTTGTGAGGAATAAATCTATACCAAAATTTTAAAGAAAAGTTTGAAGAAATCTTACCTTCCTTCAAGAATGGCTCACGGTCCCCTCTTGAATCTCTACCAACAAAACTTCTCCTTTTGTTCTAGTTTTTGGATATGTTATAGTTGGACATGAGTGGAATTGATCTATGAAAAAAAATTTGGGTGGTATTGTAGAAAAATTTTTGGATCTCTCACCTTAAACTCACAGCCATGGAGGAAGACTAGAGAGCATTTGTGTTCTTGCCTTTTTGCTTGGACGTTGAAGTGTTTGGAAGGAGAAGGAAAAGTTAAGTGTTTTTAACTTTGTCAAGATTTTTCCCCAATGAATCCTAGCCATCCAATATTTGTGAGGTTAATTGTTAGCCCTAGGATTATTTGGCCACACAAGCAAAGCCCATTTTTAAGTCAATTTCTAATCCTAGTTAAGTTTAATTAACTTAACTCTAGTTGGATTTAACCATTGCTAATTAACTAGGGT
Source organism: Dillenia suffruticosa (assembly GCA_033439265.1). NCBI lineage: Eukaryota > Viridiplantae > Streptophyta > Magnoliopsida > Dilleniales > Dilleniaceae > Dillenia > Dillenia suffruticosa. Next base: position 17,547,512 of record JAVTVX010000015.1, on the reverse strand, counting down.
TAGTTCTTCCAATCATGTAGTGCCACTTGTCAAGACCACACAAAATTCAATAAAGTAAATTAATACACTTCAAGAACATTAATTGCTTGTCCTTTATGCCTATCTACTTGTTAACACGCGATTCGAGATCGATCAAAATTACTATTCACCTAAAAACTCAAAAATCGCACACGGGACCCAGGTTTTCGTGCTGAGTCCATTGCCGTTGGTTTCAGTAGTCAATTTCAGACCCCTTCTAGGCATAATTGGAAGAAACACAAAACATGAAAAATGTAAGGTTATATGTCTTCTAGGTATTATAAAAAGTTCAATTAATTTGGAGTTATGTGTTAAAAGTTGTGATGGTTGTGCTAAAAGTTGGTCAAAACAGACTTCTAAAATGTAATGTAGACAAAATGGTGCTATTTTAGGGACTTGCACTAGGAATCTGAGAAAATGCCCAACTAAGAAGTTGTAGCCTTGGGTCGTAACTGCAACATAGTAAAAAAGTAGAGTCTTAGCATGAATAGATTGTGAGATATGAGAAATTTGCTAAAACAGGAAAAAATAGAAAGTAAGAGTTGGATTGGTTTGAAAATGTAGACTTTGAGAAATCTTCCATCGAGATTTTGGAGATAACTTCAACAGGAAAAGTTTGAGTTTTTATGTGAGCCAACCATAGAAATTGGAATTTCTCAATTCCGACCCCGGTTGAGGAACTTATGGTCAATTCCCTAAAACGGCGCAAGAATAGAACTTGAAAACCCTAGATTTGTCTATAACTAGGGTTGCATCACATTTACATTATTATATATGCATCATATGATCTCTTAAGTGACACATATTCTACATTGTATTTATAGAGCTTTGTTGGTGATATTGAGGGGGTATTTTTTTGTGTGACTCGAGATTCGTGTCAAGAGTGGCGTACCCTCCCTCATATTGTGAGTGAGATTTATTATATTATGTGTTCAATACATAACAACATGTTTTAAAATGCTTTTCAATGTAAGCATGAATTATGATCGTGTACCATGATTGTTTGAATAGATTTGTGAAATGTTTTGTGAATTATTGGAGTGTCCACAACATGATTTTATTATGAAACATGCAACCAAATAATTTGTGAAATGAAAAACGTGGCATTGTATTGATATGCATATGATTTTATGAAATCAATTATGAGAAGTGTTTGATATGGTTTGATAAATGTTGACATGACATGTACATTATGATGATATTATGTTATCAGCCGAGAGTCTTTATGCATTGAACCCAAAAGGGGGAGGACTAGGTAACACCTTGGTCTAGCATGTGATGAGATCTGTTGCCATTGTTGGGGTAGAGAGTATTTTCTAATATTGCATATAAAAACCCCTGTGCGCCTACCATTGGTCGTGGTCGACTTTTGCCAGGAATTGATTTTGGCATGCTCTATACTTATGTGATTCGATTGATATGGATGCATATGTATTTGAAATGTATGAAAAAGAATGATTTATGATGAATTGTTCATTATGCACTGTTTTTAGACATTATATGGTTGGCCTTTACACATTGATATGTTATTGATTGACGGGATTTTGATATAGGATGGACCTCTGATTTATGGGGAGGTTCTGTCCATTTATTTATTGATGGTTGGGAATTTAATGTCAGCATTCAGGATAGCATGGCGGCTGCTCACACCTTGGATCGAGGATCAGGATGTGACAGTAAGCAAATGGTAACTTCATGGTAAGTAGATGGTCAGTAGATAATGGTAAGTAGATGGTAACTTCATGGTAAGTAGATGGTAAGTAGAAAACAAAAAATATCGTTTAAACTTAGGGGAGTGCATTTGGATCTCTTGTTTTAATTGGTTATGCTTTAGTGTCAAGAAATACTTTCTTATCTCTAAGGGAATCGAAGAAGAATCCAAAACATCACGTCCTACGTAGGGGATTCCTAAGATTTGTCCTACTTGTTCTACTGTGAGCTTAAAATTCTTATAGGGAATGATAGAAAGATATTTTTGCATGGGTTCAAATCTCATTACGAGTTCCTCACACAATCTTCAACTCAGTGTATTGCGGGTAACCTTCAAAAGCTTTTCAAATCCCATTTGTTTGACTAGATATTTCATATTCTCAGTAAGAGTAGAAAATAGCTCTCTTACTTGCTTAAGAGAGCACCTTGTCTTCATTGGAGTACTCATTGCTCTCCTTACTCTTTCCCCAGAAAGTTCTTTTATTGCATTTTCATCTTTCATTTATATCAATCTATTAAAAAAATAATTTTCAGTGTAATCGATTTTCATTTGAATCTATTCAATTCAAATGAAAATTGAAAATGAAAATGAGTAAAATAAACTAATTCGAGTCAAAATGAGTAACTCACCGCTGGTAAACTAGCAGTGGATTTCACTTTCTTCTTAGAAAAAATTTCCTTGCTATTGTTGTTCGATGTAGAAGTGAGTTTGATTTGTGTATTTTTTTAGTTTTGATGGTTTTGATCGGATGCACAAGTGAGTTTGATTTGTGTGTGTTTCTACTTTTGATGGTTTTGATAGGATGCAAGTTGAGTGCAAAATGGAATAAGAGCGAGTTTGAGTTTGATTTGTGTTATTTTTGTTTTGATCGAATACAACTTCGAAAATGGAATAGGAAATTCAATTTAATGCTGAAAGTATTGAAATGACGTCAGCCGCCTCCTGTTGGAGAAAAGAGTTCCAAAGTTAAAATCCAGCCATTCGATTCAATAAGCACCCAACCATTGAATCACCTCGAGATGAATTCTTATATATAAATTATTATAATATGTGTTAGTATGGTATAAAGTAGTAATAATATTAGGTTATTACAAATACATTACAATTATATTATTATATTATTAAACCTACAATATTATATTAAATTATATTATATAACATATAATCCCAAAATTAAAATTGCTATTTAATATGTGACTTTATTAATTAAATAACTATAAATATCAATCTATTAAATTACTATATGCATTACTATTTTTTGTTACTATTTACTATAGTATATTACTACTTATAACTAATATATTACTATATTATTAAACATTACTGCTATATTATACTACTACTATATTACTATATTATTCAACATTACTACTATATTATATTACTATGATACATCACTATATTATTATATTATATTAAATTATATTATATTATATTATATTACTACTTATTACTAATATATTACTGTATTATTAAACATTACTACTATATTATATTACTACTATACATCACCACATTATTATATTAAATTATATTATATTATATCATATTAAGTAGTAGTTATATAGTTATATGTAATATATAATATTATGTCCAAAACAAAAAACCAAATGTGTAAATAAAATATTCCAACCATTGCCAAATTTTTAATATTTATTTTTGTTTGTTATGATAATATTTTATTATAATTGAAGGTGCAGTTTTGTTATTAAAAAAATAAGATAAATATTTGTGTATGGCAGGGCATGAACCTGGAATGCATGAACCTAGAGATGCAGACATGTAGATGTAGATATTGGAGTAAATGGAGTCATTATGAGTCATTAAGAGAGTTTAGAGAGTTAGAGAGTGTAACTTCATGTGATTAAAAATAATAAACAAAACTAACTCTAACTCTTGTTAATAACTCACCTACGTACATATGTGGTGGTGTCGGTGGTATTAGTATGAATTTGACTTAGACAACAAAGGTTGTTAATTGATAGCGTGAATATCAAAAAAGCAAAAGTAGGAAATGAAATGACCTATTGTTCTATCAAATCAAATTATTTTGACAATATCCTTTCACTCTTTCACTTATTAAACTTACTTATAAAACAGAACAATCTCTCACCCAACTCTCACGCCTAACTCTCACATCTGAATTTCACTCTTTCGCTTATAAAACTTATAAAACTCTCACATCTCAATTTTAATCTCTTACCCAACTCTCAACTCTCACATCTGAATTTTAATCTCAATGGCGGCGGGAAGCAATTAGGGTTCAACCATCAAGATTTTCTATCAAAATAAGATAGTGAGTCCTCCTTTAATCAAGATTTTCTTTTCAAATTTGTTATACATGGTGCAATCATCGATTGGGAATTTCTTGAATTTGTTAAGTTTCCATATGCAGATCATCTAAAAACAATATGTCCAGAAAGTCTTTTTGTCCAACAAATCCATATTATAATAGTTTGGTGAGATTGTTTTACAATAATATAGAAACATATAAAGGAAGCAAGGAAGAGAAGGAAAAAATGATATCCCAATACAAAATCACAGGTATAGATGCATGTTTAAGAGTTATCTTTGAGATAAAGAAATCGTGGTTTCATCTGATATCATCTGTAGAATGAGTGATAAAGAATGTATACATTATTCTCAATGCGAAGAATTTTTAAATACTCATTTCTAGAAGATGTTAGGATAGTTTTTAAGAACCCTTAACTTAGAATGGCTAAATATAAGGTTGCATCCCTTGGCATGCATGAAGTATTGCTCCATCACATAATCGTATATTATCTTAGATCTAGAATGTATAAAATTGACATAATCACCAGAGAAGATTACTGGCTGATGGCTTGCTTGATACAAAATAAAAATCCAAGCTTTCACTATTTAATTCCTTTACATATGATGGAAATCAAAAATCAAGGGAAACAAATCTTCCATATGTTTCTTTGATTTTAAACTTGGTGATGAAAGTGTCCATAGAAATAGCAGGTGAAACCATCAGAGGACCCCCTCTATCTATAAACTTTCAAAATCAAAATCTTAAAACAGCTTCAGCTTCCCAAACTTCTCCATCTGTACAAAATTGGTGTTGAATGTATCGGAGAAATAGAAGGCGAACCCATCAGAGGACCCCTCTATCTACAAACTTTCAAAATCAAAATCTTGAAACAGCTTCAGCTTCCCAAGCTTCTCCATCTGTACAAATTTCTTATCAATAATCGAATTTAGTCCTTCCACAAATGGACTCAAAAGAGTCGTACAAAGAAGAAGAAGACGAAGAATTTGTTCATATTTATAATGACCGTCTGGAAAAACGAGTTGCAAAGCTAGAAGAAAAGTTTAATATATTCAACATGGATATGGATAGGAATTCTACCAACATGAAGTAGAACATGAAGTACCACCACCACTGCACCACACCGTACTGTGGAACTATCCTTTCCTTTCCTTTTCTTTTTTAGCTTTCAGCTCTGGTTCAATTGGTTGTTAACTTTGTATTTAAGTTTGTATTTTGGTTAGTTCAAAAGAATTGAAAAGTTTGTGTATGGCTGGTTTATAACTATCACTTGACTATGTATATGTATGTATGAGAGTATGAGATGCATTTTGTAATTTGTAATTGATTATATTATATGTGTGATTATATTGTTTTTAGTATATTATTAAGTAAATATATTATGATTAAGATTAAATATGAAGGATTAGTATTTTATGAAGTTTGGTTTACGAAGTTTTGTGGGGAATGAGTTTTGTATTTTTTTTTAGGAATGCATGAAATTTCAATCACAATTTGTTTTTTTAATTTCAAAGTTTTGATGTTGAATTAATTCAAAGGTTGTCGTGAGATTTTAATTTCAGAGTTTTAATCTTGAATTGATTCAAAGGGGGTTGTCGTGAGACTCACCCGTATGGTACATCCGTGTATGAGAGAGGAGATTGAAAGATACATAGGTGACTGAGAAGACTGAAAGTAATGAACAACATTGGAAAATGAGTGAGGGAAATGACTTGCTTTTATAATTTTACTTTCATTTTTCAACATTTTTGCAAAGCAAAAAATTTAAAGAAAATTTTAAAGGGATACGAGAGGGATGTGAAGATTTTAAAGACAATAGGAGATGATTTTAAAGAAATTGGGAGAGGAGGAGAAATTGGGAGATGCACATGATTTGCTTTGCATTTGAATTTTTGCTCCGCATTTGAATTTTTGCTCCTGATTGCTCAAAGAAGAGATAGAGAGCTAGAGCGACCATAAAAAAATGATAGAAGAAAATTATAGAAGAAGAGATGACAAATAAAATATAACTTTTTTGGTATTATCAAAATTTTTGAAAGCTCCGTCATCATGTAATGTGAGGGTTTAGAGCATAACACTTCTTCACAGTGTCAACATCATGTAATAATAATGTGAACTGTTAAATTCCATTGTAGTCTTAGATCATAATTGATAGCGATATTTTAATACACATGAATTTATTTTATTTTATTTTATTTTAGGCTTTATTTATGACTTTTAGAACTATTTTTAGGTTTTATTTCATGATTTTGCATTGATTATTTTCGTGGGTTTTATTTTAGAATTATTGAGCTTATTTAAAGATATTGGACTGCACAGACAGTTGCTAGTATTTTGGGCATAACTTTCTGTTTTGATATCCGATTGACCTGATTCTTGTTGGGTTGGAAAGAAGACTTTAAGGCTGTCATGGACTCAAGTGATGGACTCAAGCCCAATAGGAGAACTCAACTCAAAAGACTGACCTATTGGGTGAGAGAGCCTATTGGACTTAAGTACTATTTTATGATTTCTTGGGGATCCAATATGGGATTCGCAATATTACCCTTCCCTTGAGAAGCCGTGTAATACTGATTTTCGGTGACTATGTATTATGTACCACTCCTCATGATTTTATATATATAAACATCCTTTTGAGACATATAAAATGAAAATTTATTTATCTATTTATTTATTTTGAGATTTTGCCTCAAAATCACTAAAAACTGAAAATTTTATCGATAAACCGAAAACCTTCTCAACAAGTGCTGGCAAGGTCTAAAGAAGTCAAAAATGGCTAAGAGAAGGCCTACACTTTAAAATAGAGATATTTAAATGAAATTTCATATATTTAAGAAATTGCGAACAAAATTTCATAGGGACAAAAAATATATAATTTTAAAAGTTAGGTAAATGTAATTAAGAAAAGTTAAGGAACTAAATTGCAAACCACTCATGGATGGATAATTGGAGCCAGATGATTGGTCAAGAGGGAAGCAAGATTGGTTAGTGGCCACATAGGATTTTTCCACATTCAAAAAAACTTATTGGATATAAATTTCTGCATGAAAGCTTGTTGATAGAAATTTTTGCATGAAACCTAACTAGAATATCTTGTTCTAGTTTGTGACACATCTCTCCTTGACAAGAACATCCACAAGACACCCAATGGAGTGCATGGAGGTTACTTGAATCAACAATTGCATGGTTTAAGTGTTAGGACAAGTGGAATGTTGAGATGATGCATGGAATGATCCAATGGTCAAGGATATTTGACTAAGTTTATAAAAGAATTTGTTTAAGAAAAATTTGACTCATTTTCTTCATTTAAACCACCCCTTGCACGAAATATGTAGAGTTCATTTCCATTTATGAGTTCAACGATGGAGCCAAAGAGGTAAGAACAATTTTTGAAAATTCTTAAATTTCAATTGGAAGTATAGAAGTATTGTGTAGGAATTTATGTTCATTGTGATTTGATTTTGCTAAAGTGAAAAAAAAAATTTCAACGATTCCAAGGAAGTGTTGGTGTTATTGATAAAGAGATCTTACAAAGGAGATAACATGTCCTAACTTATGCTAAGATTAAATTATTTGATGAATAGTTACTTTGGCATCCTTACTAGCATACTTGATAGTGATTTCTAAGTTGAGTGTTATGTAGTCTTGCTATGATATCTCAATCTGTAGAAATTAAGAATCTAAGATATTTATTTTTCTATAAACTAGACTTCCTAAACTTTAAAACGGCATATCATGTGAGGCATTTCATGAAGGAATTGATTTTTGATGATTTTTGGAAATTTAACATGTTTCACTAATTTTGTTTCATGTGCTGTGTACGACCAGTTACTTGTGTAAATTTTTGAAGTATCTTCTATATGGAATTTAGAGACATATTAAACATAAAAGTTTTAGATCTTTCTCTTATCTTTAATTTGAGATAAATATCACTTGAATCGGAGTTGTAGATAGAAAGTTACATTGTTTTTACTAAAACTGTGCAGAAATACTTTTAAAACTGAAACTGACATGAAAATGGAATTTTATAAAATTATTCGTTTAATAAACTAGAAAGTTTTAGATCTATGTCGTATCTTCAATCTGAGATAAGAATCACTTAAATTGGAGAAGTATATAGAGAGATATGGAAATTCTCCCAAAACTATGCAGAATTGGTTTTTTGAACTTAGACTGAAAAAGTGATAAATTTTCCTAAATTCGTCTGTTTAGAATTTGAAATTGGTCTGAACATAAACGTTGGAGATATATGTCTTAGCTTTAAAAGAAAATTTAAATCATTTGAATTCGATCACGATTTTAGAAGATATCGTGATTTTACTAAACCTACGTGTGATAAGTTTTGTAGAAATTTTTCTCTAAGTATGAAATTTGAGATTTAATCTTATGAAAGAGAATATTTTTATATGCATCTTGTAATCCGATGATATAACATTGAATTGATAAATGATGCATATGGTTTAAACTTGGGCTTAGGTTTTGAGGGGTGAATTGTTCGAGAAACAAGGATAGTTAGGGGAGTGCATACCCTCCCCAGTCGAGATGAGTGAGACGAACTATTTTGATTTTAAATGAGAAATAGTTTTGATCATGATTTGATAAATGAATTTTGAAATGTGATTTAGAAATGCTTTAGTGTTTGTGGCATGTCCTGAAATGTTGTTCGGTAAAAATTTGCATTTTGATATTATGGTTACTTGATAGTGCCTTATTTTTACTGACACATGTGTATGATTATGGGATGGTGTATAGTGGCTATAGCGTACTCCTTACCACGGTATTAAGCATTTACCCGATGGGGTGGCGTGGTGGGGTAACACGGGAGCAGGGGTTTGAGTCCCTTATCTCTATCCAACGGATCCAATAAACGAGCACCATGTGAGGACTGTGTCAACAACAAGGGAAGGGGGAAAATATATGTGTTTTATTCTTATGACATTTTAGTAGCCTCTTGGTGGATTTTACCTTGTTTAGGCTAAACTATGGATAGAATGCGTTTTTGACACCTCATTGATGCATGATTGATGATAAGAATACCTATTATTTGAATTGCATGATATATTTGCAAAAGAATGAAATATAAATTTGAAAATGATGTTTTGACTTACCACTCTCTGAAATTCATTTATTGTCATTATATAGTCATTGCACTTCACTCACTGAATATGTGGATTATACTCACCCCTCATAATTACATTTTCAGCTTGTACTATGTTGACTTACATTGAGAACTGTACCACAAGCTTTACCGAGAGACACTATCGAGTGTGTGTTCATACCCACCCTTGTTTACCATTGGACTATGCATATAAATGTTATATGTAAATTGGAGGCAAATGTTTTAAAGAAATTTTTTTCAAATTTTCTTCTTCTTTCACTGTATGATTTGGCTTAGAATATTGAATAGGGTTGTGATATTAGACATAATATTGGCTTTGCGTCACCTCGATGTGTGAGTAGGGCATACCCGTGCTTTGAGGAGTCGTGGTGGTCTGTTCGAGTGCTTGACCTGTGGGTCGAGGCATGACAAGCCGGACGTCCGTGGACGGCTCTCACTTTGGATGGCTTTCACTCTGGCGGGTAGCCCTTTTCCTCTTTGGATGGATCTCACTTTGACACCAGATAACCCTTTTCCATTTTGGTCGGCTCTCACTCTAGCACCAGGTAGCCCTTTTCTAGGTAGCTCTCTTCCAAGTAGCCCTTTTCCATGTTAGACTAGAGACTCTGATACCAATTTATCATGAATCCAAGTGATGGACTCAAGCCCAATAGGAGGACTCAATCGAAAAGATCGACCTGTTGGGTGAAAGAGCTTATTGGACTTAAGTACTATTTTATGATTTCTTGGGGATCCAATATGGGATTCATAACAAAGGTCTACAATTCTTATGAAGACCTCAAAGGCTGGGTTAGACCACAAGATATCCGAAATTTGAGTCGAAGTTACTGCAGTGCTAGAAATCAAGGCCCATGAGTTCTAAAAGCCCAAGTCCAAGTGAAATATCAAGCTGTTATGAAGACCCACGAATTTTTAGTCATTTAGGACTCTTAGTAATTAGATTATAAGAAGGAGACATCCTTTACACTTGAAAAAAAGGAGGAGAAACCCTAGCTGCCGCCTCGTTAGTCTTCTTGGACGGGATTCTTCGAGCTTCATCTGGGTTGAAGGGGTTGTAATGTTTTCTTTACCTTTCTTGCATTTTTTTATCATGTCTACTTAGATTTATTGTTCCTAGGACTCGATGAATTCTGTTCTTTGATTAATAGTATGGTTTAATTCGTTTCTTTCCCTTAAATTTTTATTGGTATGTCCCTTCTTTGATGAGATTTGATTGTTGAACTTAATGCTTCATTCGTAAAGGACCCTACGATTTGATGATTTGCTATTACATGCATGAGATTGTGAGAAAATTACATGAAATCTGACCAATACAATAAAATCCATATAGAGTTATGTGATCAATTGATGATTAACTTTGTATGTGGAGATTTTAGGAGAAACGCTAAATTACAAATATTCCATAGATCATAATGCAGTTTGATCTAATCAAGATTGCATGACCATTGGGTTTTGGTTAGTCGGTAGTCTTAGAGCATAACACTTATTCATAGGGCTCTCTTTCCTTCTTGCAGAAATTTTTTTCTTTCCGTAAATGTTTACTATATTTAATATTTGATATTGATATTTGGCATTTGGTAAAAATGGGTGAAAAAAACTACGTAGGAAATCATATCATATTTTATATTTGTAATGATTTTTTAGTTTGTAATCATCTCGCGAAGAGAGAAGAGAATATGCAAAAAAAAAAGAGAGAAAAAGCCTGTGCCGTGTATAAAACAAAGTAGCACGAACACTTGTACTTGTGACACAAATAGTGTCACAACCAAAGCATGTCATAACCAAAGCCGAAACATCTGTTTGTTCGGTTGAGGTTGAGTAGGCTATGGGGGTTGAAGTTGTGAGTTATTTTAGAAAGCTTGAGGAGATAGGAAATAGGCATATGTGCCCATGTTATCTTATGAATACAAATAAAAAATAAACAAGAAGAAGAAACCAGGTATAGAAAGAAATAATAAATAGTATACAAACATGCAAAAAAAATTCCCAATACTATAGAAATAAATTCATTTTAAAACATTTTTTTATTATCAGCAAATTTTACAAAAGAGGGGCTCATAAGTTTTTTTCTTCTAAAAAGATATTTTTCTTTATCTTAAAAATCATATTTTTCTAATCTTTCCTTAATCTTTATATTCATCTAAAATTTTTAACATTAAAATAAAATCTTTTTTGTCTAATTTTTTTTTTCTCCACATATATAGAATATTTTACATTCTTCTTTCTCTAATTCTTTCTTCCAGATGTGACACACCCAAATCAAATCAGGTATAGTAACCCAATGACCCAAATCAAATGCTGTATAATGATACAACCAAAATTTGTTTGTCCAATAGTAGCATAGCAAAAAATTTGTTTGTCCAATAGTAGCCATAATAGTAGCCATTGTAGCATAGTAGCAAACTAAGCCTATCCGGTTGAGATACTGACAAAGTAACAAACTTGTAACGCTTGATAATTATTGAGCACCGCATACAAACAGGAAACAAATAATTCAAGAAATAATAAATAGTATTAAAAACAAATAGCGAAGATGTAAAAAAAATTTGGTAGAAACAAATATTTAAAAAATAGTATACAAACAAAAGATGTAAAAGACAAACAAAAAATTAATTAGCCTTGAGAAATTTGTTTTTTCGAGAGTTATGGATATAAAGAATAAAACAATAAAAAAATTAACAAACAATAAAACAAAAAAACTGAAAAAATAAGAATTGACAATAAGACTTGTTTGACAATTCAAACAAGAAAATTTCAACTTGACAGGCTTGGACAAGCTTGGTCATCACATGCAACTAACAGAAAAGAAATTTGAATTTTGGTATACTAACAAAGAAAAGAAAAGATTATTTGAACTTGGTGCCGCATACAAATAATCAAGAAATGAGTTACAATTAGCAAGCTCGGTTATAATTGGGCATATTCCGTATACAAACAAGAAGCCATGTAGAAAAAATAAAAGAAACTTGAACAGCACTACCACAAGAAAACAAGAAATTTGAAATTTTTTTCATTTCCCGTCATGACACTCCTGCCATTGGATGCACTCCTCCCACTGCACTGCCACGAGCTTACAACCACTACCACAAGAAAACAAGAAATTTGAAATTTCTTTCACTCCCTACCATGCCACTCCTACTACTGCGACTGCACTCTCCACTGCATTGCCTTCCTGCCACTGAACTCTTATACTCTTGTCACTCCATCCAGCTATCCCGTTAGAGCTACTAACACTATACTTACACTACTACTAACACCACTACTTAACACTATACTTCTCACAACCCTTTCAGACAAACTTACTCATCACTTTCCTCTTTCCTGTCCTCTCGCCACTCACTCACAAACTCCTCATTATCTTGGCTCCGTCTCCACTTCTTCCTTGTTGGCTCCTTCTGCTCTCCTTCTTCAAACCTTGCGCCTCTTGCAAACTCACAACTCTCTAATCCGGCATACCATTTTCAACACAATGGCCTCCTCCTCTTGAAAAGGAAAAGGAATTATGATGGAATCAGAAAGCAGACACTTTCTATCTCTTAAAAAAAGCAATCTATTTCAGAAGGTATTTTCTCATAGCAATATTGCTAGCAGTCGATTAATTAATTGGGATTTTCTGGATAGTATAGATTTTAGTATGGAGGTTATTTAAAAGAAGTCTGCATTTCTTGGATTCTGAATCCAGATAAAAAAATATATGAGAATGCGGACTGAATTTTTTATAACAATATGAAAAAAAATCCATACTGGAGATTGTGTAGTTATTGATGGTAATATTAGTTTATGTAGTTGTCGAAGTTATTTTGATGGTCAAATAATTGAAATGAATCCTAGGATGATATATATAGAGGGTGATCTTCAGTGGGTAGAGTATGAAGAGTGTGTTCTGTATTTGGAAAGTGAGATAATAATGGAAGCTAGAATAGTATTTAATGATAATAATTTAGAATTTTTTTAATACAAATGTCATGAATTTAAATTTTCAGGAAAGAATTCTTCATTTTCTAATTATACACATTATTAAGCCACGGGCAAAAAATTATATATCTATTACTTGAGATAATTTTTGGTTAATGACACGTATAATTGAAAGGAAAAATCCAGATTTACATTTTTTATTTCCTTATTTTATGATATGCTCAAGAGATTCTTCGAATAATTTATCATATTGTAGTATGATTACTGGTATTTTAAGAAGTCACGGAATAAATTTAGAGAATGAAAATCATTTACAATTAAATATTATTAAAAATAGTACAAATGATAGAACTTTATATAGAGCTTATTGGGTCTGTCAAGATGGTATTTGGATGAATTTAAAGAAAAGACGTGTGGAACATCCAGAGGTAGAGGCAGAGGAGAGCGAGAGTTAGAGCCATAGGCAGAGGCAAAAGTTCCTGGTCATGTAAATGAAAATGAGAATAGCAGGTGGGATGAATTGTTTGAATACATAAATAGTATGAACATGCAGTTGGACAGTGTTCGGAGTAAAGTAGGAAAAGCACGAAGAGAAATGGGTAAAGGTTGGAGCGAAGTGAGAGAAGTGGGAGAAATTCGAAACGAAATATGTGAATTAAGACATAATTTTGATGAATTCAAATAGCAGAATGATCAATTTAAGCAACAGAATTAGGAAGAACGTAGGAAAATGCTACTTGACTTGATGAATATTGGGGGCAGATGTAAGGGTGAATTGTAATTTTATTACATGTATAAGAGATCATTTTCAGCTCGGACCAACTTCTTCCTTTGGAACCGCGCAACCTAGACAAGCTGCGAGGTCTGCCTACCCATTTGTGATTTATTCGTTTGGTTCTCCTACTTCATTCAGCTCTCCTCGTAGAACTTTCTCCTCCGAGTCATAATCCTAATACTTTTGATATTCATGATGTGATAAGAGGAATAAGAGGAAGTTTTACTGCTCCATCCTCTTTTGTGACTACTACTGCAATTGGGACTGCCACTGCTAGAACTACCACTGCTGGAACTACAACTGCATCCTCTTTTCAAAAGAGTAGAGCTAAAAAATTTCAACCCAAAGTTCAACTTCCTTAATTCCTAGTTTTTGCCTTTTTTCTTCCATTTAGTGGACTCTCTTTTTAAGATTCCCTCATGTATCATGTATCAGATCCAATATAAAAATATTAATTGCACTCCCTTAACTGTCCTTGTTTCTCGAACGAGTTACCCCTCTAACCCTAAGTCTAAGTTTAAACCATATGCATCATTTATCAATTCAATGTTATGTCGTCGGATTACAATATGCATATAGAAATGTTTTCTTTCAAAAGATTAAATCTCAAATTTCATACTTAGAGAAAAATTTCTACAAAACTTACAACGTACAGGTTTAGTAAAATCACGATATCTTCTAAAATCTTGATCGGTTCAAATGATTCAAATTTTTCTTAAAGTTAAGAAATATATCTCCAACTTTTCTGTTCAGACCAACTTCAAATTCTAAACACGCGAATTTAGAAACATTTATCACTTTTTCACTCTAAGTTCCTAAAACCAATTCTACATAGTTTTAGGAGAATTTTCATATCTCCCTATATATTTCTCCAATTTAAGTGATTCATATCTCAAATTGTAGATAAGACATAGATCTAAAATGTTCTAGTTTAGACTATTCTCAAATTTTAAGCGTATAATTTTATAAAATTCCATTTTCATCTCAGTTTCGGTTTTAAAACTACTTCTGTAGAGTTTTAGTAAAAACACTATAACTTTCTGTTTACAACTCCGATTCAAGTGATATTTATCTCAAATTAAAGATAAGAGAGAGATATAAAACCTTTATATTTAACATTTCTCTAAATTCCGTATAGAATAAACCTAAAAAATTTACACAAGTAACTGGTCGTACACAGGACATAAAACAAAATTGGTGAAACAAGCTAAACTTCCAAAAATCACCAAAAATCGATTTCTTCATGAAATGCCTCACATGATATGTAACACCGACACACGGTGTACTGTATAGTATACTCCTCATTACTCCATATATGATACATCTTCTTATTCATATAGAAAATCACTCAGCAATTTTTTCATTTAAAAACCGTTTGCTGAATATCGGTAAAATTGTCGAAAATTAAAAATTTTCAAAATGACCACAAAGGGTCCAAACATAATGAAAATGGCTCTAGAGTGTATAGACACCTCAAATATGAGTGAATCGTGCTTCGTAGAGCCAAATCAGGGATTTCTGGATAATCACCTGAAAAACCCAAATCCGATAGAAATGAGCCCTGGCATGACTAAACGATCACATTTTGATGCGGAATAAATTAAGTTAGGCCTAAAATGAGGTTTTAGGTCTAACTTGAAATTTTTTTAAAAAAATTCAGGGTCAATTTTTTTATAAGTCAAGGAACTTACTTGCAATTTATAAAATTTAGAAGTAATTTAAATAAATGTATTTACCTAAATAAAGACTAAACAAAATAGTGTAGAGAGGGAGAGAGTGACATGGACGATTTTGGGTAAGGAGAGAAGAGATTTTTCTTTTATGTATTATTTTATTTACTTTTAAAATATATATATATATATATATATATATATATATATATAAATCCAATGGTGGAGATTTAATTGAAGAGAAATAAATGAATATAAACCTTTGGATCTAGTTAGTGGGAGACAAACCATTGTCCATTGGATAAAAGAGTAAGCCTTCTTGAAAACATATCAATGGTGAGGATTTGCCCAAGAAATGGAATCTAAATTGTGGACCTTTGATCATGGAAGTTGGGGGAACATGCAATTAATGAAGAGTGTGCATGTATTGGGAGAAAGTAAGGTTTGTGTGTGAGAATGAGAGAGCCAACGTGGGAGAGAGAAAGAGTATTCTTGTGGGAAGAGAGAGAAAGCTAATTATGAAAAAATAATCTAATGGCTAGAGTTGATTCTTGAAATTTTTTGGATGGCTAGGATTGGATGGGCGAAACAAATAAAACCAAACACATAGGCAAATTCTCTTTTTCTTTTTCTTTCCTTGCAAAACCATGGGAGTGTGGGAGTGTTCAAGTCCAAAGAAGCAAGCTCTCATTTTTCTTCTCTAATCCATGAGTTCAAGATGAGGAATCCCAAATTTTTTCTACTACACTACCTAAATGTTTTTACATAAATCCCTTAGTCACTAGTCCAATTATAACATATCCAAAAATCAGCTTGGTGGAATCCAAGGGACAGCTGAGAGCATCAAGAAAGGAGAAATCCTGTTTTTCTTCAAGTTCAGTTGGTTATTTTGATGTAAGAGACTCTTCATCTACCCTAGTATAACATATGTTAATTTGGGGTCAAAAGGAGAAAGCTAACATGGTCAATCTTGTATGGCTTAGAGCTAGGAAATTGAAGAAATGATTGATCTTGTGAGGGGATCTTGATTTGGGCTTGAGGAATCAACATTTGAGCTAAATAAAAATTCTGAACTTGCTGGAAATTTTGAGGACATGTATGAATGATTAATGTGGTGTTTTTAGCTTGATTTTGTAACTCAGAACCTTGGTAGAACACAAGGAAATGTGAGCAGAAAAATGAGATTGCTGTTTGACCAAAAATGGAATGCATTCTATGTGATGTTGTGTGCTGAATTTTAATGCAATGTTTAGGAAAATATGTGTGTGTGTGTGTGTGTTAGTTGAAATGAGAATTGAAGATGTGCTGAAAATTATTTATCTTTGGCAAAAAATAGGAGGAATGAGGATGGAAAAAAATCTAATTTTTGGAATTTTGGACATATGACCTTGCTACATTGTTTAAATCATATCTTTATCTACACGGCGGCAAATTGAACTAGGTAAATTTCTGTAAAACTAGACTTCAAGAGATTTAAAATGAGATAAGAACCGTTGCATTTTGAGTAGAGATGGAATTTATATGATTTTTCAAAATTAAGTGTTCTGCACTATTTCTCTGTTCAGTCCTGCATTTTTGTCCTGATTTCGGCAGCAATATTAACCTAAGTTTTCAAGCTCCTTGCTGATAGATTCAGATCTTGTGCTAGTTGAAAGAATTGTAGATCCATGTCTTAGCTTTCCAACGAGGTAAGGATCACCCCAAACCGACCCTGTGTCAAAAGTTACAGCCATTTTTCTGAAACTCATCAGAGGGTTCTCCATTTTCCAACACTAAAAATTGTAGCATTGCACGACCCCCTTCGACCCCTTGTTTGCAAAAACACAAAGATGAAACGTTGTAGCTCTCCCTTGTATCCACCTACTTTGAAAAGTGCAGCCAATTCAGCCTAGGGGATCAAGAGTTATAAAAAATCTCCCAAAACTGTGCAGAAACGATTCTATTTCTCGGCCAAAACTGAACAGAGATTTTGGTGGTTAATTTCAGACCTCTTCTAGGCATAATTGGAAGAAACCCAAAACATGCAAAATGTAAGGTTATGTGTCTTCTAGGTACTGTAACAATTTTAGATAATTTGGAATTATGTGTTAAACATCGTGATGCTTGTGCTAAAAATTGGTAAGAACAGACTTCTAAAATGTAATGTGGGTAAAATGTTGCTAATTCAGGGACTTGCACTTGGAATCTGAGAAAGTGCCCAACTAAGAAGTTGTAGCCTTGTGTCTTGACTACAACATAGTCAACAATTAGAGTCTTTGCAAGAATTGAGTGTGAGATAGGGGAAATTCGCTAAAACAAGACAGAATGGAGAGTGAGATTTAGATTGGTTTGAAAATGTGGACTTTAAGAAATCTTCTACCGAGATTTTGGAGATACGTTCAACACGAAAAATGCGACTTTTTATGTGTGTCAATAATAGAAATTGAAATTTCCCAATTCCGACCCCGATTGAGGAACTTCTGGTCAATTTCCTAAAATGGCGCAAAAATAGAACTTGAAAACCCAAGGTTTGTCTATAACTAGGGTTGCATCACATTTATATTATTATATACGCATCATATGATCTCTTAAGTGACACATATTCTACATTGTGTTTATAGAGCTTTGTTGGTGATATTGAGGGGAGCATTTTTTTGTGTGTGCCTCCAGATTCGTGTCAGGAATGGCGTACTCTCTCGCATACTGTGAGTGAGATTTATTATATTATGTGTTCAATGCATAACAACATGTTTTAAAACGCTTTTCAATGCAAGCATGACTTATGATCGTGTGCTATAATTTTTGGAATGGATTTGTGAAATGTTTTGTGAATCATTGGAGTGTCCACAACATGATTTTATTATGAAACATACATCCAAATGATATGCGAAATAAAAAACGTGCCATTGCATCGATATGCATATGATTTTTTATGGAATCAATTATGAGAAGTGTTTGATATGGTTTGATAAATGTTGGCATGACACGTACATTATGATGATATTATATTATTGGCCGGGGGCCTTTTTGCATGCCATGATGATATGATTTATGAGATACGCCCATGAGTTGGGTATGTCGTAGCTACGAAGGACGTTTACAGAGGCACCTATTGTGCCCAGATACGCTTCTGCAGGAGGTATCCCCAAACGGCGTATATAATATTGGGACTCGATACGGTACTAGTTGGGTTGAACCCGAAAGGGGGAGGACTAGGTAACGCCCTGGTCTAGTACCTGATGAGGTATGTCACCAATGTCGGGGTAGAGAGCATTTTTTAACTTTGCATATAAAAGCCCCTAATGTGCCTGCCATTGGTAGTGGTCGACCTTCGCCAGGAACTGAATTTGGCATGCTCTATACTTATCTGATTCGGTTGAGATGGATGCATATGTATTTGAAATATATGAGAAAAAATGATTGATGATGAATTGTTCATTATGTACTATTTTCGTACATTATGTGGACTTGTGATTTATTGAATCATTTTGACACTCAATTTTTCACCAACACATTGAAAACACTTATATATACCCTCTCACTCACTGAGTATTCCCCATAATACTCACCCCTCACTTTCTGTTCCATAGAGATAGCTATAATGGGATGCGTTACGATATAGCAGCGCATGAGGTTTTGTTAGAGACATAGGACCTGGGTAGGATGTTAACCATTCTTCCGCAGGATTACGTTTAAAGATATGGGATGATATATATATATATATTTGTATATTTGGGATTGTAGATAAACCATTGTACATGTATATAAAATAGATGACTGTATGCAAAGA
Source organism: Dillenia suffruticosa (assembly GCA_033439265.1). NCBI lineage: Eukaryota > Viridiplantae > Streptophyta > Magnoliopsida > Dilleniales > Dilleniaceae > Dillenia > Dillenia suffruticosa. The sequence continues at coordinate 17,528,242 of JAVTVX010000015.1, read as the reverse complement.
ATTGTATATATTATTGTAACTCTCATTTCATTATATTGCATTGAGGCATGATTGTACTACTGTGTTCAATCACTATGGGAAATGTGTCATGTTTAGGATTGTCTATTAGGTTCGCTCGGGGCCACCACTAAATCACAAGAGGGGTGACTGGTGACTGTTCATGCCTTTGATGGTGGCATGGCAGTAGAGATCTGTGGATAAGACTGGATTAGCCTTACATTATTTCAGATGTTGACAGGGATATGGATTAGTTGGTTGTGTTGATGGTTCGCCAGGTTGGCCTTTATACATTGATATGTTATTGATTGACGTGATTTTGATACAGGATGGACCTCCGATTTATGGGGAGGCTCTGTCCGTTTGTTTGTTGATGGCTGGGAATTTAATGTCAGCATCCTGGATAGTGTGGCGGCTGCTCACGCCTTGGATCGAGGACCGAGGCGTGACAATTCGGTTGGTATCAGAGCTCTAGGTTAAGAGCTTTATGTCTATGTAAATCATTTCCCAAGCATAAACATGTCTAAAGTCCTCAATGCATGAGAGTTTCATACAGTCATATATATATATCCCTGCATACCATATGGTTTTAGGTTTATGAGTTCAATTCATTTTAGGGTGGTTAGATAGGATTCGTATCTAACCTAGTTTGTCATTTTCTATTGATTCTTAGACCAATGACTTCATTCATTTTAGGGGATTAGTTACTCGTAACTAATATTAATCCTTAAATCATGTCAAACTCTAGAATTATATCTAATGAAAATCTCCCTTTGCAGAATTATGCCGCTTAGACGCGGTAAATCAGCGGGACGCAAAGCTAGACTCGCGTTACTCGAGACTCCTCAAGTGCCTGACCCTCCGAGGGAACCTAAGACCCTTGGAGAGCCTGGGGCTGCTTCCGCTACACGGTCGCCCCTGTAGCGCGTACTTAGCCGGCTACTATAGCCGAGGTTCCACCACCGTCACTCGAGGCGTTTAGGCAGGTGTACGAGTGGTACACCTCCTACGGGATTCAGATGCCACCCCTACCACCACCGATGGCAGTGCTGAGTCCTACGGCAGTGCCTACAGTTGCGGTACCGGATCCTCTACCGGTGGCAGGTCCTTCTTCAGTCTCTGGTCTGAGTGACACTACTTCCTCCACACTTAGACGCATCCACGAGCTGACGCAGCTAGTCAAAGATGCTCGACAATTGGGATGCACGGACTTTGCGGGATGTGGTGATGCTACAGCAGCAAAACGCTGGATTAACCAGACCTGCCAGATCTTGATATACTTATGGTTGGGTGACGAGTATAGGCTAGGGTAGCAGAGAGGCTACTAGACGGAGATGCCCTCACTTGGTGGGAGGCTATTAGTGATGACGCTACCGAGCCACTATGGTAGGATGACTTCTTGAGGGAGTTTGACCGTAGATACTTCTCCAAGTTTCAGTAGGACCGCAAGAGGACGAAGTTCCTTCACTTGTGGCAGGGGACTAGGTCAGTAGCAGAGTACGAGGTAGAATTGAGATGATTAGCTGCCTTTGTCCCTGACTTAGCTACACCGAAGCAAATGATATTCAAGTTTGAGGACGACCTTAACTTGAATATTAAAAGGTACAAGACAGTCACTCCTAGTTTCTCCCTCGCGAAGATAGTTGACTCAGCCTACCATGCGGAAGAGATTGTCTGCGCCGAGGGTAGGCAAAGGGAGAGTAGAGATCAGAGAAAAAAGAGGACTGGGGCACAGTCAGGTCAGAGCTCAAAAAGGGGTAGGACTTCAGGCTTTCACAGAGGCCCCTCTCGCTTTACCCAGCACACTTTGGACAGGGACCACATCCACAGGGGTTTATAGCACCAGCCCCTAGTGCCATGAGCCAGACTATTGCTCAGCGGCCTTTTCTTTGCCGCAGATGTGGCAGGCACCACCCTTTGGGAGTCAACAGGGCACCTATTACTTGCTTCTACTATGGGAAACCAGGACACATCAGGAGTTCGTGTCATGATTTAGGACTCGGAGATCAGCCGACTTCAAGTCATCAGAGTGGTCCATAGGTAGGATAGCAGGGAGCACCAGTACCTTCAGTACATACTGCTCCATAAACTGCAGCTAGGAACAACACTATACCAGGACCTTTACGGCAGCAGCCGAGAGCACAGGCTCGGGTGTATGCTATGACTCAAGAGGACGCTCAGGCAAATCCAGATGCAATCATGAGTAATCCTCCGGTAGATCCTTCTGTTTAGGAGTTACGTACTCTTTCTTTCTTTTTGAGATCATGAGTATCATGATAGTTATGTACATCTACTTCTAGCTAAAGCTCTAGAGGCTTAGCTATTTTGATTTTCCTTTTTGAAATCATGTATCTCATAGTGACATGTATGGACACGACTAGTTAAAGCCCTAGAGGCTTAACTATTTTGATATATATATATATATATATATATATATCCATCTTTTGAGTATTTTAGATTGATTATGTTAAATCTCTCACATCCAGGTACTATGAAAATATTTGGAGTCGACGCCCGTATTCTTATTGACACCGGGTCAAACTTTTCTTACGTGAGAGCTCTCTTCGCTCAATGGTCGGATAGGCCGTTATAGCCCTTAGAAGAGGAGCTATTAGTTATCACTCCTCTTTGTGAGCAGCTGATTAGAGATTCCTTATATAGAGGGAGCGATGTCATGATCGAGCGGACAGTGTTAGAACTAGACTTGATTCTTGTCGACATGACAGATTTTGATGCCATCCTAGGGATGGATTGGTTGAGTACTCATAGGGCTTCCGTGGATTATTTCATGAAAGAAGTCGAGTTTTGGAGGCAAGAAGGGTCACCATTGACGTTTGTGGGAGAGAGACGGGTACTACCCTGTTGTGTAGTGTTAGTGATAGAGGCCAGGCTGATACGCCGAGAATGCACGGCATATGTGGCTCATGTAATCGATACCACCATAAAGGGTCCAAGGTTTGATGAGGTTCCGTGGTGCAAGAGTTTCCCGATGTATTCCCTGAGGAGTTACCCGGATTACCACCAATTAGGGAGTCCAATGTTGAGATTGATTTGGCTCTGCGAACCACTCCTATCTCTATCCCACCATACGAAATGGCACCGGCCGAGCTGAAAGAGCTCAAGATTTAGTTGCAGGAATTGTTGGATAAAGGGTTTATCTATCTGAGCACTTCACCATGGGGTGCACCAGTACTGTTTGTGAAAAAGAAGGACGGTACCCTTCAAGTTTGTGTGGATTATCGACAGTTGAACAAAGTCACTATCAAGAATCGATATCCATTGCCTCGTATCGATGATTTGTTTGATCAACTACAAGGTGTTAGGGTTTTCTCAAAGATAGATCTCCGATCTGGTTAACACCAATTGCGGATTAGAGCTGAGGATGTATCAAAGATTACTTTCCGCACCCGATATGGATACTTTAAGTTCTTGGTTATGCCGTTTGGGCGACCAATGCACCAGCCGCCTTTATGGATTTGATGAATCAGGTTTTCCATGATTATCTAGATTGATTCGTCATCGTATTCATTGATAACATTCTAGTCTATTCGTGGAGTGACGAGGAGCATCCTTAGCACCTTCGGGTTATTTTGCAGATCCTTCGCGATAGACAGTTGTATGCCAAATTCACCAAGTGTGAATTTTGGTTGTGACAGATTGGTTTTCTAGGGTACATAGTTTTTGCGGAAGGTATCTTTGTCGATCCACAGAAGGTTGAAGCCATATTGATGTGGGAGCAGTCGCAGACGGTAACTGAAATCCGAAGTTTCCTTGGTCTTGCAGGATATTATCGGCGGTTTGTAGAAGGATTCTCCCGGATTGCCACCCCATGATCTAGGTTGATGCGGAAGGACGCCAAATTCCTATGGGATGATCGTTGTAAGGTGAGCTTTCAGGAGCTCAAACAATGATTGACATCCACACCGATTTTAACCATTCCCACTTGTAGTCGAGAGTATGTAGTGTACAGTGACATCCGTACACTCAGAGTCAGTTTGGCTAGTGATGATCAAGGAGCACTACTAGCTCGATTTGAGGTGAGGCTGACTTTGCTTGATCGCATTAAAGAGTTTCAGTGGTTAGATGAGGAGCTTCAGAGTATTCTTGAGAAGATCCATAGAGGTGAGGGTAGAGACTTTTGAGTCCGCGATGACAGACTAGTTGTCTACAGAGAGCGGTTTGCATTCCCACCTACAACGATCTTCATAGGGCTATTTTTGAGGATGCTCATTCCTCCTCTTATGCTTTGTATCCGTGTGGCACGAAAATGTATCGGATTATCCGAGATAGTTATTGGCGACCCGGGATAAAAAGGAAGATCGCAGAGTTTGTTGCTCGATGCTTGGTTTGCCAGCAGGTGAAGGCCGAGCATTAACGACCCGCAGGTACTTTGCAGCCCCTCCCCATTCCTGAGTGGAAGTAGGAACACATCATGATGGATTTTGTGATGGGACAACCTCGGACTTCAGCACGTCATGACGCTATATGGGTGATTGTAGATAGACTCACGAAGTCTGCGCACTTCATTGCTATTCATGCCGATTTCTCTTTGGAAGTGTAGGCATGTCTCTGTATTAACACTATTGTTAGACTTCATGGGGTACTTGTATTGATATTGTCAGATAGAGATCCTAGATTCACATCTAGGTTTTGGCCCAGACTACAGGAAGCATTGGGCATTAGACTGAGTTTTAGCACAGCATACCATCCCTAGACCGATGGTCAGTCAGAGAGGACCATCCAAACGCTAAAGGACATGCTGAGCATGTGTTATGGACTTTCGGGGTAGTTGGGATCGGCATCTCCCATTGGTAGAGTTTACATATAATAACAGCTATTAAGCCAGCATTGGCATGCCTCCGTATGACGCCTTGTATGGGAGTAAATGCCGTACTCCGTTGTGTTGGGATGAGGTAAGTGAGAGGTGACTTAGTAGCGTTGAGATAGTAGAAGAAACTAAAGAGAAAGTAAGGGTCATCCGTGATCGGATGAAGGCCGCCCAGGATCGTCAGAAAGCTTACGCTGATAGAAGGTGGCGACCACTTGAGTTTGAGGAGGGAGACATGGTCTTCCCACAGATCTCGCTCTGGAAAGGGGTGATTCGATTCATGCAGTGGGGCAAGCTGAGCCCCAGGTATATTGGCCCTTTCGTATCCTTGAGAGGGTCGGAAGTATGGCATATAGATTGGAGTTACCGGATGAACTCTCACGCATTCATAATGTCTTCCACGTCTCAGTACTTAGGAAGTACATGCCTGATTTTTCACATGTTCTAGAGCCTCCTCCAGTTGAGTTGCGAGAGGACCTGAGTCTACCTGTACAGCCAGTAGCCATCCTTGATCGGTAGACCAGAGTGCTGCGGAGCAAGGAGGTTCCTTTATTCCGCATTTTGTAGAGGAGTGACCAGGTCGAAGAGGAGATCTGAGAGTTTGAGGAGGCTATGAGGAGACAATACCCCCATTTGTTTAATGTATAGTCCTCTTTAGTCTCGAGGATGAGACTTATTTTTAGGGTGTTAGAAAATGTAACACTGACACATGATATACTGTATATTGTACTCATCATTACTCCATATATGATACATCTTCTTGTTCATATAGAAAATCACTCAGAAATTTTTTCGTTTAAAAACCGTTTCCAGAATATCAGTAAAATTGCCAAAAATTAAAAATTTTCAAAATGACCACAAAGGATCCAAATATAACAAAAATGACTCTAGAGTGTATAGACACCTTAAATATGAGTGAGTCGTGCTTCATAGAGCCAAATCGGAGATTTTCAGATAATCACCTAGAAAACCCTAATCGGACAGAAATGAGCCCCGACACGGTTAAACAATCACGTTTTGATGTGGAATAAATTAAGTTAGGCCTAAAATGAGGTTTTGGGTCTAACTTGAAATTTAAAAAAAAAAATTTGGGTCAATTTATAATTTTTATAAGTCAAAAGACTTACTTACAATTTATAAAATTTAGAAGTAATTTAAATAAATGTATTTACCTAAATAAAGACTAAACAAAAGAGTGTAGAGAGGGAGAGAGTGACATTGACGATTTTGGGTGAGAAAAGAAGAGATTTTTCTTTTATATATTATCTTTTTTACTTTTAAAATATATATATATATAAATCCAATGGTGGAGATTTAATTGAAGAGAGATAAATGAATATGAACCTTTGGATCTAGTTAGTGGGAGACAAAACATTGTCCATTGGGTAAAAGAGTAAGCCTTCTTGAAAACACATCAATGGTAAGGATTTGCTTAAGAAATGGAATCTAAATTGTGGACCTTTGATCAGGGTGGTTGGGGGAACATGCAATTAATGAAGAGTGTGCTTGTAGTGGGAGAAAGTGAGGTTGTATATGAGAATGAGAGAGCCAACGTGTGAGAGAGAAAGAGTATTCTTGTGGGAAGAGAGAGAAAGCTTATTATAACAAAAAATCTAATGACTAGAGTTGATTCTTGAAATTTGTTGGATGGCTAGGATTGGATGGGCAAAACAAATAAAACCAAATACATAGGCAAATTTTCTTTTTCTTTCCTTGCAAAACCGTGGGAGTGTGGGAGTGTTCGAGTCCAAAGAAGCAAGCTCTCATTTTTCTTCTCTAAGCTGTGAGTTCAAGGTGAGAAATTCCAAATTTTTTCTACTACATTACCTAAATGTTTTTACATAAATCCTTTACTCACTAGTCCAATTATAACTCCAAAAATCAAGGCAAAAAGAGGAGCTTTGCTCGGTGGAATCCAAGTGACAGCCGAGAGCTTCAAGGAAGGAGAAATCCTGTTTTTCTTCAAGTTCAGTTGGTCATTTTGAGGTAAGAGACCCTTCATCTACCCTAGTATAACATATGTTAATTTGGGGTCAAAAGGAGAAAGCTAACATGGTAAATCTTGTATGGCTTAGAGCTAGGAAATTGAAGGAATTATTGATCTTGTGAGGGGATCTTGATTTGGGCTTGGAGCATCAACATTTGAGGTAAATAAAAATTCTGAACTTGCTGGAATTTTTTAGGACATGCATGAATGATTTAATGTGGTGTTTTTAGCTTGATTTTGTAACTTAGAACCTTGGTAGAACACAAGGAAATGTGTGCAAAAAAATGAGATTGGTGTTTGGCCGAAAATGGAATGCATTCTATGTGATGTTGTGTGCTGAATATTAATGCAATGTTTAGGAAAATATGTGTATGTGTGTGTTCGTTGAAATGAGAATTGAAGATGTGCTGAAAATTATTTATCTTTGCCAAAGAATAGGAGGAATGAGGATGGAAAAAAATCTGATTTTTGGAATTCTGGACATATGACCTTGTTTTACTTTTTAAATCATACCTTTACCTACGCTACTGCAAATTGAACTAGGTAAATTTCTAGTAAAACTAGACTTCAAGACATTTAAAATGAGAAAAAAACTGTTGCATTCTGAGTTGAGATTGATTTTATATGATTTTTCAAATTTAAGTGTTCTATAATAATTCCCTGTTCAGTCATGTATTTTTGCCCTAATTTTTGCAGCAATATTAACCTAAGTTTTCAAACCCCTTCCTGATAGATTCAGATCTTATACTAGTTGAAAGAATTGTAGATCCATGTCTTAGCTTTCCAATGAGGTAAGGATTACCTCAATCCGACCCATGTGTCAAAAGTTACAGCCATTCTTCTGAAACTCATCAGAGGGTCCTCCATTTTCCAACACTAAAAACAGTAGCATTTCACGACCCCCTTCTAGCCCTTGTTTGCAAAAACACAAAGATAAAATGTTGTAGATCTCCCATGTATCCACCTACTGTTAAAATTGCAGCTAATTCGACCAAGGGAATCAAGAGTTATACAAAGTCTCCCAAAACTATGCAGAAACGATTATGTTTCCTGGCCAAAACTGAACAGAGATTTTGGTGGTCAATTTCAGATCCCTTCTAGGCATAATTGGAAGAAACCCAAAACATGAAAAATGTATGGTTATGTGTCTTTTAGGGACTGTAACAATTTCAGGTAATTTGGAGTTATGTGTTAAACGTCGTGATGGTTGTGCTAAAAATTGGTCAGAACAAACTTCTAAAATGTAATGTGGGCAAAATGTTGCTATTTTAGGGACTTGCACTAGGAATCGGAGAAAGGGCCCAACTAAGAGGTTGTAGCCTTGTGTCTCGACTACAACATAGTCAAAAATCAGAGTCTTTGCAAGAATAGATTGTGAGATAGGGGATATTTGCTAAAACATGATAGAATGGAGAGTGAGATTTAGATTGGTTTGAAAATGTGGACTTTAAGAAATCTTCCACCGAGATTTTGGAGATAAATTGAACACGAAAAGTATAACTTTTTATGTGAGTCAACCAAAGAAATTGAAATTTCCCAATTCCGACCCGGTTGAGGAAATTATGGTTAATTTCCTAAAATGGCGCAAGAATAGAACTTGAAAACCCTAGATTTATCTATAACTAGGGTTGTATCACATTTACATTATTATATACGCATCATATGATCTCTTAAGTGACACATATTCTACATTGTGTTTATAGAGTTTTGTTGATGATATTGAGGGGAGCATTTTTTTATGTGCCTCGAGATTCGTGCCGGGAGTGGCGTACCTTCCGTATGCTGTGAGTGAGATTTATTATATTATGTGTTCAATGCATCGCAACATGTTTTAAAACGCTTTTCAATGCAAGCATGACTTATCATCGTGTGCTATGATTTTTGGAATGGATTTGTGAAATGTTTTGTGAATCATTGGAGTGTCCATAACATGATTTTATTGTGAAATATGCATCCAAATGATTTGCGAAATGAAAAATGTGCCATTGCATCGATATGCATATGATTTTTAAGAAATCAATTATGAGAAGTGTTTGATATGGTTTGATAATTGTTGGCATAGTATGTATATTATGATGATATTATGTTATCGGCCGGGGCCCTTTATGTATGCCAGGAGATATGATTTATGAGATACGCTCATGAGTTGGGTATGTCGTAGCTACGAAAGGCGTTTGCAGAGGCACCCATTGTGCCCGGATACGCTTCTGCAGGAGGTATCCCCAAACATCATATATGATATTGGGACTCGACACGGTACTAGTTGAGTTGAACCCGAAAGGGGGAGGACTAGGTAACGCCCTGGTCAAGCTCCTGATGAGATCCGTTGCCAACGTCGGGGTAGAGAGCATTTTTTAACTTTACATATAAAAACCACCGATGCGCCTGCCATTGGCTTTAGAGGTATGATTTTAGTGATTTTGGTATGCTCCAGGAACTGATTTTGGTATGCTCTATATTTGTCCAATTCGGTTGATATGGATGCATAGGTATTTGAAATGTATGAAAAAGAATAATTTATGATGAATTGTTCATTATGCATTGTTTTCATACCTTATGTGGACTTGTGGATTTATTGAATCATTTTGACACTTCATTTTTCACCAACACATTGAATACACTTATATATACCCTCTTACTTACTGAGAATTCCCCATAATACTCACCCCTCACTTTCTGTTTCACGGAGATAGCTATAGTGGGATGCGTTGCGACATAGCAGCGTACGAGGTTTTGTTGGAGACATCGGACTTGGGTATGGTGTTAACCATTCTTCCGCAGGATTGTGTTTAAAGATATGGGATGATATATATAAATATATATATATTTGTATATTTGGCATTGTAGATAGACCATTGTACATATATATAAAAGGGATGCCTGTATGTAAAGAATTGTACATATTATTGTATCTCTCATTTCATTGTATTGCATTGAGGCATGATTGTACTATTGTGTTCAATTACTTTGGGAAACGTGTCATATCTAGAATTGTCTATTAGGTTCGCTCGGTGCCACCTCTAAATCACAGGAGGGGTGATTGGCGACTGTTCATGCCTTTGATGGGGGCATGGCAGTAGAGGTCTGTGAATAGGACTAGATTAGCCTTACGTTATTTTGGATGTTGACAGAGATGTGGATTGGTTGGTTGTGTTGATGATTTGCCAGGTTGGCATTTATACATTGATATGTTATTAATTGATGGGATTTTGATATAGGATAGACCTCCGATTTATGGGGAGATTCTATTCGTTTATTTGTTGATGGTTGGAAATTTAATGTCAGCATCCGGGATAGCGTGGCGGCTGCTCACGCCTTGGATCGAGGACTGGGGCGTGATATGATATGCTATTTTAAAGCTTAGGAAGTCTAGTTTATAGAGAAATAAATATTTTAGATTTTTAATTTCTACAGAATGAGATATCATAGCAAGATTACATAAGACTCAACTTAAAAATCACTATCAATATGCTAGTACGGATGCCAAAGTAATTATTCATAAAATAATTTAAACTTACCATAAGTTAGGACATATTACCTCCTTTGTAAGATCTCTTTATCAATAACGCCAGCACTTCCTTTGAATCCTTGTAATTTTTTTTTTCAACTTAACAAAATCAAATCTAATGAACATAAATTTCTACACAATACTTCTATACTTCCAATTGAAATTTAAGAATTTCCAAAAATTTGTCTTACCTCTTTGGCTCCATAGTTGAACTCAAAAATGGAAATGGAGTCTATATATTTCATGGTGGTTTGAATGAAGAAAATGAGTCAAACTCTTTTTAAACAAGTTCTTTTATAAACCTAGCAAAATATCCTAAACCATTGGATCATTTCATGCATCATCTCAACCTTCCATTTGTCCAAACACTTAAACAATGCAATTGTTGATTCAAGCAACCTCCATGCACTCCATTAGGTGTCTTGTGGACGTCCTTATCAAGGGGAGATGTGTCATAAACTAGAACAAGCTATTCTAGTTAGGTTTCATGCAAAAATTTCTATCCAATAAGCTTTCATGCATAAATTTCTATCCAATAAGCTTTTTTGAATGTGAAAAAATCCTATGTGGCCACAAACCAACCTTGCTTCCCTCTTGACCAATCATTTGGCTCCAATTGTTCATCCTTGAGTGGTTTACAACTTAGTCCCTTAACTTTCCTTAAGTACATTTAAACTCCTAACTTTTAAAAATTTACATTTTTGGTTCCTATGAAATTTTGTTCGAAATTTCTTAAATATATGAAATTTCATTTGAATTTCTCAAATTTAGTGTGTAGGCCTTATCTTAGCCATTTTTTACTTCTTTAGACTCACTTTTCAGCCTATGCTATGCATCTTTGCTTCGTAGCTTTTTGGTCTGTCTGTTTAAGATGGCTACGGGTTGGACGGGGAAACTCAAGTCATCGCTCAACTCTATCAGTGGAGGCCCCAGTACATGGGAAAGATTAGGAAGGTACTTCTTTAGCATCGAAACATGGAATACCTACTGAAACCGTGCTAACTCAAGAGGTAGAACCAATCTGTTCGTCGTTTTCCCAATCCTCTCAAGGACTCAGAAAAGTCCAATGTATCTGGGGTTAAGCTTTCCCTGCTGTCTGAATCGGATCATCCCCTTCCAAGGGGATACCCTCAGAAACACCATGTCTCCCTCCTCGAACTCCAAAAGTCACCATCATTTGTTTGCATAGCTTTTTTGCCTATCTTGGGCAGCTTTATCGGAGCACGGATGACCTTTACTTTTTCTCAAGTCTCTTCAATGAAATCTATACAACTGAGCTGTCTCTCCCCGACCTCATCCCAACACAAAGGTGTCCGGCACTTTCTCCCGTATAAGACTTCGTATGGAGGCATCCCAATACTAGTCTGTTAGCTATTGTTGTAGGTAAACTCGATCAACAAGAGGTACTGGTCCCAACTTCCCTTAAAATCCATGACATAGGATCTCAACATATCCTCTAGTATCTGAATGGTCCTCTCAGACTGACCATCCGTCTGGGGGTGAAATACAGTACTGAACTTCAGTCGGGTACCCATGGCCTCTTGCAACTTTGGCCAAAATTGGGAAGTAAAATATGGGTCTCTATTTGATACAATGGATACTGGAAGTCCATGTAGTCGAACTATCTCACTGATGTATAGGCGGACCAAACCCTCTAGTGGATAGCTGTTGCGAATGGGAAGGAAATGTGTGGACTTGGTAAGTCTATCTACGATCACCCGGATAATATCTTGTCATATTGAATTCCGTGGAAGATCCATTACAAAATCCATGGTGATATGCTCCCACTTCCATTCAGGAATGGGAAGAGGCTATAGTATGCCGGCAGGTCGCTGATGCTCTGCTTCACCTGCTGGCATACCAAGCACCGAGTAACAAAATTGGCTATCTCATGCTTTATGTCTGCCTATCAGTAATTTTCTCGAATCATCCGATACATCTTTGTGCTACCAGGATGCATAGCATAGGCTGAAGAGTGAGTCTCCTCTAATATGGCACGTTTAAGGTCATCATCCTTTGGAATATGATACATCTCTCAAAACCTACTAGGCCGTCATCCCTGACTCTGAAGTCTCTGCCTTCCCCTTTCTTGATCCTCTCAATAATCCCTTGAAGCTCCTCATCAGTAGACTGAAGTTTTCGAATGTGGTCAAGTAGAGTCGGTCTAACCTCAAATATGGCAAAAGTGCTCTAAAATCATCAATGGCCGGTCTGACTCCTAGGAAGTGGAGTCCAATAAGATACGAGAGATAAGAACTCTCGGTAGATGCTGACGTTGATGACTTGCAGCTCAGTGCATCCGCAACGACATCTGCTTTCCTTGGGTGGTAGTCGATAATCAGATGATAGTCTTTGAGAAGCTCCAACCATCTCCTCTGCCTGAGATTGAGCTCCTTCTGAGTGAGTAGATACTTCAAACTTTTGTGATCTGTATATACCCAACAACTAACCTCATATAAATAGTGTCGCCAAATCTTCAAAGCGAACACAATAGCAGCAAGCTTTAAGTCGTGGGTAGGATAATTCAGTTCATGCCTCTTTAGTTGTCGGGAGGCGTAAGCGATGACTGACCCTTCTGCATGAGGACACAACCTAATCCATGTCGACTAGCATCGCAGTATACCTCGTACTCCCTATCGCTACTAGGGAGAGCGAGGATGGGTGTTGACGTTAGTCGCTGTTTGAGCTCCTGACAACTCGTCTCACAGTGGTTATCCTAAACAAATTTGACCTCTATTCGCGTCAAGTTGGAGAGTAGAGCGGCAATCTTAAAAAATCCCTCTATAAATCTTTGATAATATCTTGCCAATCCAAGGAAACTCTATGCCTCCGTAACACTTCGTGGTTGCTCCCATTTTAGAATAGCTTCAACTTTCTTTGGGTCCACAAAGATCTCACCAGCAGAAACCACATGACCTAGAAAGTCAATCTCCCTCAGCCAAAACTCATACTTGGAGTATTGGCATATAGTTCTTTCTCATGGAGTGTCTGCAATACAGCTCGTAGGTGCTGAGAAAACTCCTCATTACTCCTAGAATACACAAGAATATCATTGATGAAGACGGTAACAAATCTATCCAGAAAGGAGTGGAATACCCGATTCATCAGGTCCATAAAAGCTGTTGGGACATTAGTCAGCTCAAACGGCATCACCAAGAACTCAAAGTGACTGACCTGGTCCTGAAGGCTATCTTGGGAATATCACTTTCCCTGATCCATAGCTGTTGATATCCAGATCTTAGGTCAATCTTAGAAAAAACCTGGGCCCCCTGTAACTAGTCAAACAAATCATCAATCCGAGGTAACGGGTGTTGATTTTTAATGGTTACGTGATTCAACTGTCGATAATCAATGCATAGTCTGAGAGTGCCATCCTTCTTTAGGATAAATAATACAAGAGCTCCCCAAGGTGAAGTGCTTGGTCTGATGACGCCCTTATCCAACAGTTCTTGCAACTGGAATTTTAGCTCTTTCAAATCTGCTGGGGCTATCTTATATGGCTGAATAGAGATAGGCATAGTTCCTGGTACCAAATCAATGGCAAAATCAAACTCCCAAATTGGAGGTAATCCGAGTAGCTCCTCAAGGAATATATCAGGAAATTCTTGCACCATTGGGACATCATTTTTTCTTGGTCCCTTTACTGTGGTGTCCACAACATGCGCCAGATATGCTGTACAACCCTTATTCATCAATCTACGGGTTTCCAATGCAGATATCAAACAATTCGGGAGAACCCATCTGGTACCGTGGAAAACCAATACTGGATACCCTGGTCTCTGAAATTTGACTGTCTTAGCAAAACAGTCCACTGAAGCTCTATGTCGGTGTAGCCAATCCATGCCTAAGATGGCATCGAAATCCCATATGTCTAGTGGAATCAAATATGCTTTTAACACGATGCTCTCCACCTCAACACCATAGTCTCAGTACACGTCTTTCCTGACAATCTACTCCCCCAAGGGAGTAATAACTAACAGTGCTTTATCCAGTAGTACTAGAACCTTGTCAGTATAGTGAGTGAAGTCCACACTCACAAATGAACTATTCGCCCCAGTATCAACCAACACATGGGTGTCTCTTCCGAAGATAATCATAGTACCTATCACCTAAATTTATAAAGTCCATTAGCCCAATATTATCAAAATAATTGAAAATTACTTAAGGATAAAATCTCAAAATGGATATATATATCATCTTTCAAAGTTTACTAAAATACATCACAGTCTAAAGTTCTTGTATATCATTAGGATGAGGAGTAGGGATAACACCTATTACAATGTTTGGACTGGACTGGCCTGTGCCTCCTCATCGGTTAGAACATATAGTTTAGCTTACGTCCTGGGCTGTTGACGAGGAGGTGAAGTAGGCATGTTACTCCCAGTGAAAGACTTCCCTGCGGTACTATGAAGAGGTGTCGTAAAAGGTACTGAGCTGCCCTTGGGGCCATAAGGAAAGCTCTGATCTTGGGCATGACTGTACCCCTCAGCTCGCAGATCAGGACAGCGGTCTTTAAAGTGTCCCTCCTTTCCGTACTGATAACATCTACTAGAGACTCGGCATGGGTCTAGATGTGCCTTTTTACAAATTGGGCAGGACCTTTTCTGTGCTCCTCTGGACCATGGCATAGTGCCCAAACTACCTCTTGTGTACTCATTGGGGCTGACGGCTGCCCAAACTGCCCATAAGGTGTGGTCCTGGGCCCCTGTCTAGGGCCCTCGCTAAATAAATCTCAACCTTTGCTCCTCTTTGAGCTCTGTCCCTACCCAAATCTAGGCCTCTTCCTTTGGTCTTCCTGGTCACAGAGTCTGTTTTGTTCTTTGATGTTCTATTCTGCTCTCGGTGCCCATTGCAGAACTCTAGCATATGTATTGTCCTCGGAGACTGTCATCCGGTCTCTGATGGTGAGATTTAATCCATGTTCAAACTTGAATCTCGTGGTCTCCTCAGTCGCCACTAACTCTGGACAAAATGACGCTAGCCTGCGAAACTCGGTCTCATACTCTAACACAAACTTTTACCCCTGTTTCAACTCCAGGAACTCTCGCCGCTTCATGTCGTGGTCGAATAACGTGTAATACTGGAAATCAAGCTCCCTTAGAAAGTTACCCCAAATTAGTGACTCATTTGCTCTATCCTTGATGCCGTCCCACTAGTGATGGGGGTTATCCTCTAGCAGTCTGACTACTATCACTAGCTTGAGTCTATCCTCAACGCCGATGTCTTCTACAGCCTCTTTGATCCGTTTGAGCCACTTCCTGGTCACAATGGGGTCGTGGGTCCTAGAGAAGGACTCACACCCTAGATTCCTAGCCTCTCTCAGTAAAGTGGAGACCTCTATTATTTGTCGAGTAGCCGGCATAGTCATTAGTGTAGGAGTGGGCACTGGTGCCGTTGTGGGTACAGGCGGAGTCTTAACTGCCTATGCAGGTGGTGCTGTCATCTGGTCTCAGTAGGCCATCCACTATCCATCATCTCCTAGAGTGTGGGGTGTGATGGAGGCGGAGGTACTTCTTTAGCAGGAGGGGCCTGAGGCGCTTGAGGTGATGATGCAGCCTCGAGCGGGGTCTCGGTGGTACGCCTTGGTCATCCTCAGGGACGCATAGTTCTACATAAAGGATCACGCTTAGTACTTAAGAGTAGAAAAGCAAAGGGTTAGGTGCCAACCTAACCCTTTAATAAGGATTGACGTTATAAAACTATAGGAGGCAAATTATAATTTCTTTGAAAATCATTTTACAAACATTTGAAACATAATAGAATGGATACAGAACCTAGCGCTCTGATACCACCAAAATCTGTCACGTCCCTACCCGTAGGTCAAACACGCGAACAGACCGCCACGATTCCTCGAAACATGGGTGTGCCCTACTCGCATATCGAGGTGACGCAAGAACAATATTATATCTAATATCATAACCCTATTCAATATCTTAAGTCAAATCATACAATGAAAGAAGAAGAAAATCTTTAGAAAATTTCTTTACAACATTTAGCTCCAATTTACATATAACATTTATATGCATGGTCCAATCGTAAACAAGGGTGGGTATGAACACATACCCGATAGTGTGTCTTGGTAAAGCTCGTGGTACGTATCTCAACGTAAGTCAACACAGTATAAGCTGAAAATGTAATTATGAGGGGTGAGTAAAATCCATATATTTAGTGAGTGATGTGCAAAGACTATATAATGACAATAAATGAATTTGTAAGAGTGGCAAGTTAAAACATCATTTTCAAATTTATATTTCATTCCTTTGGAAATATATCATGTAATTCAAATAATAGGCATCCTTATCATCAATCATGTATCAATGGGGTGTCAAAAACGCATTCTACCCATAGTTTGGCCTAACTAGGGTAAAATCCACCGAGGGACCACTAAAATGTCATAAGAATAAAACACATATATTTTTCCCCTTCCCTTGGTGTTGACACGGTTTTCACGTGGTGCTCGTTTATTGGATCCGTTGAACAGAGATAGGGGACTCAAACCCCTGCGCCCGTGTTACCCCACCACGTCACCCCGTTGGGTAAACGCTCAATACCGTGGTATGGAGTGTGCTATAGCCACTATACACCATCCCATAATCATATACATGTGCCATATGTCATCATTCATAAATCTTTACTCGTAAAAATAAGGCATTATCAAGTAACCATAATATCAGGATGCAAATTTTTACCGAATAACATTTCAGGACATGTCACAAATACTAAAGCATTTCTAAATCATATTTCAAAATTCATTTGTAAAATCGTGATCAAAACTATTTCTCATTTAAAGTCAAAATAGTTCATTCCACTCACCTCGACTTGGGAGGGTACGCACTCCTCTAACTGTCCTTGTTTTTCGAACGAGTCACCCCTCAAACCCTAAACCTAAGTTTAAACCATATGCATCATTTATCAATTCAATGTTATGTCGTCGGATTACAAGATGAATATAGAAATATTCTCTTTCATAAGATTAAATCTCAAATTTCATATTTAGAGAAAAATTTCTACAAAACTATTCACGTGCAGATTTAGTAAAATCACGATATTTTTTAATTATTTTTAATTATTAATAATATTATTTAAAAATTATAATGATATTAAATTACTAATTTGTATAATATATAATATCAAAACACCCAAAACATTTTATCATTTTATTTCATTATCAATTATCAACTCCTTCCGGCAAATGTTTTGAAAGCTCAAAAACATTTTATCATTTTATTTCAAAACCGTCAAAAACTTTCTTTGTTTTTTTTAAGTGCGAAGATTTTATCATTTTATTTCAAAATGTCAAAAACTTTTATTTGTCTTTGTTTGAAGTGCGAATTTAGTTTTGAGAACCAATGTTACTTGTTACTTCTTGTTACTTCCTTGGTTCTCTGTTTTTTTTTTTAACTCTCTTTACTTCTTTGCTTCGAAAACAACAAAAAACAATTGCTAAAAAATCAAACTTTCTTGCCATAAAATTCATACAAAATTTATTGTCTAGATAAGACGATTAGAAGATGATGTGCACAAAATCAAATCACTTACCATTGAAAAATTAAATTTATTGTGTGTGATTATAAGATGATGTGATGTCTTTGACAAAATTGTGGCGAAAAGTTGGATTACTTTATTTGTTAAGCTACTTTAGGAGATAAACAACTAAACATGTGACATGAAGAATTTGTTGCTTTAAGAACTAGATTGCCTTTGAGTCATCCTATATCTATCCAATATATCTATTCAACTTGTGCAACATAAATTTTATCTTGACCCTAACAATATTAATTTTGTCTTGGCATAGCGTTGTTAGTGGTTGTTTGGGATTTAGTCTTAAATATTATTAACGTAATTGAGGCAGTGACCTCTTCTATATGACATGCGCGAATGAAATGATGTTGTTAATGGGTGAGAAAGATGTTGTTAGTTGGTAGTACTGGCTTTATTGTCTATCTTGTACACAACTTGATATTATCCTTGTACAACCCTTTGGCAAGTGCAAACAAATCCTAAATTTTTTATTTACTCAAGAAAATCATGTGGGCCACTAACGGTATTATGTATGCCACACATGCAAGGGAAGTGACACTAATTATTAACTTATTGAATTATTAATATAATTAAATTAGTTATTGATATATTATTGATTTAAATTATTAATATTATTATTTAAAATTTGAAATGATATTAAATTAGTAATTTATATAATAGTGTTCTATATACTTCTTATTATAATATCAATATTATTTAATTTAATATAAGATGAAAATTTGAAATTATCAATCTCATCATATTTTTTTCTTGACGTTTGGCGGTAAGTAAATTAACTTTTGGAGCCAAAAAGCATTAAATTCTTCATCGGGGTGCCAATTTTGGTGCCAAAAATTTCTTCTCATATTAACTTCATTTATTTCTCTTTTGTCTACTCTTTTGGTTTTGCTTTTCTATGTTATGTTGTGTTTATGTTGTTGGGTTAAGCATATATCTCTCTATATTTCATCTATTTCTCTCTCTCTCTCTCTTACTCTTGCTTTATTTATTTGCTCTTGCAACTCTTTTCATTTATTCTCTCTTTGCTTTCTGTGCTTTTGCAAATTTCTATTTTGATGGACAAGGCATGGATGTATTCTAAATCAAGTGAAAGTGATGAATATATTGGTGGGGTTAATGTATTTTTTGAATTTGCATCTCAAAATATTCAATCCATCAATGGCAAGATAACATGTCCTTGTGTCAAATGTTTCAATACATTAAGATTTCCTACACACATGGTATTTAATCACATGTTACGTTATGGGTTTCAACGTGGATATGATAAGTGGATATATCATGGAGAGAGCAACAAAGAGAGTAATGGAAAATGGGCAGGAAAATCAACATTTGATCCATCTAATGTATCAAACGTAAATAATAATCTTTTTGACCATGATATCTTTGGCATGTCACATGATGCATTCACTGCATCTAAGGTGGATGAATTAACTTCAGATAAATTTCATGAATACTTCAGAATGCAAAAAACTCGATATGTCCAAAATCAAAATTACTATGCTTACAACTATTGTGCATTTATATCATTTAAAGTGTTTGTCTGGGTGAAACAACAAATCTTTTTCATTACTATTAGTATTTTTAGGAGAATTGTTGCTTGATGAAAACATCTTACCAAATAGTTGCCATGAAGTAAAGAAAACTATTTCATCTTTAGGGTGGTTGACATATGAGAAAATACATGTTTGTCCTAATGATTGTATGTTGTACTAAAAGGATAGAGTCAAAGTAGAAGTATGTTATTTGTGTGGTGCTTCTAGATGGAAATCAAATACAGATGATGGAGATGAAGGAGGTCAAGATATTAATAAAAAAAAGCAACTAAAATATTGAGATGGTTTCCTTTAATTTCTAGATTGCAAAGACTATTTACATGTTGTGAAACAGCTTCTTTGATGAGATGGCATCATAATAAGAGAACAAAGGATGGACTTTTAAGACATCCAGCATATTCTCTTGCATGGAAGGAGTTTGATTCTCTATACCCTAACTTCTCTTTTGATCCAAGAAATATTCGATTCTCTATACCCTAACTTCTCTTTTGATCCAAGAAATATTCGATTAGGGTTAGCAGCAGATGGTTTCAATCATTTTAAAACCATGAATGTTTCACATAGTACTTGACCAGTGATCATGATACCATATAATTTACCTCCTTGGTTGTACATGAAATCTACCAACTTCAAACTCACATTACTTATTCCCAGTCCTAGAAGTCTTGGGGATAAGATAGATGTGTACATGCAACCATTGGTGGAAGAACTGAAAGAATTATGGAACAAATGAGTAGGTGCTTATGATTGTTCAGTTGATTAAATATTTAAAATGCATGCAACACTCTTATGGACCATTAATGATTTTTCTGCAAATGCTAATTTGTTTGGATGGAGTACTATAGGTAGATTTGCATGCCCAATATGTGAATATGATACGTATTCTCAATGGTTACCTCATGGCTGGAAATATTGTTATATGAGATATCGAAGATGGTTAAAGTTAACTTATCCATTCAGGTATGATAAATATTTTTTTTATGGGACAGGAATTCTGGGTTGCTCCTAAAGAATGCTCCGGATCAAATGTGTTGCGAGAATTAGATGACATTGATTTAACAAGTGCCAATAACATGCATGGATGGAGAAAAAAGAGCATATTGTTTCATTTACCTTATTAGAAAAATGTTTTAATTAGACATAATATTGACATGATGCACACAGAGAAAAATTATTTTGATGTAATTGTTGGTTCAATTCTTGGGCAAAAAGGAAAGTCTAAGGACAATTATAAGGCTAGACTTGATCTTGAAGACATGGGAATAAGAAAGGATTTACATGCACGTAGATCAAACTCTACAAACATATTTTTGCCTAAAACGTGTTACCAAATGATCTTACAGGAGAAAGATGCATTTCTTAAGGTTTTGAAGGATTTAAAACTTTTTGACGAGTATTCTACTAACATTTCCATATGTGTTCAATTGAAGCAGCAGAAGTTAACAGGTCTAAAGAGTTATGACTATCACATTTTATTATAAGAGTTTATTCCTATAGCAATTCATGAATCACTCCCCGATAATGTTACCTCTGTTATCATTAAAATTTGTAATATTTTTAAATATCTTTGCTTTAGGGTCCTTGACCAATGAGAACTTGAGCAATTGAAGGCATCAGTTCTTCAAATTATATGTGAGTTTGAAACGGTTTTCTCTCCTTCATTTTTACCAATATGATACACTTGATCGTGTGCTTGACAACTGAAGCAAGAATTGTGGACCAATCACATCTAGGTGGATGTATCCGGTTGAAAGTTTTGTTTTATTTTTTAACTTATTTAGATCATTTTATTTAACCCACACATTTAATTTAATACAATATATATATATATATATATGTATATGTATGAAGATACTTGTTTAAACTCAAATCCTATGTATGTAATAGAGCACGACCTGAAGGCTCCATCGTAGAAGGGTATATGCCAAATGAGTGTTTGCTGTTTTATTCAAGATATTTAGACGGGGTTAAAACAAAATTTAATTATGTAACACCGACACTCAGTACCCGAACAAGTGTATTGGTTTTGAAATATTTATATACATAGAGGAAAAATTTTTATTTATATTGATTTTTGATTTTGAGGTCTTTAAATTGAATTTTTGGTATAAATTAAGTTGTCGTGTTCGTAAATTGTAGCGAACCCATTATTTTTATGAAATTCGTAAGCTAGCGAAAAGGTGGATGTGAATATATATATATATGCTTTAAAAAAAAAAAGAAAGAAGAAGAAAGAGAGGAAGGAGGAAACGCCGTGTTTCGGCCTGAAACACGGCACTCCCCCTTTGTCAAATTAGGGCTAAAAGCCCTAATCTCTCTCTCTCCTCAACTCTTCGTGTCCCCTCTCCCCGCCTTTTCCTCTCCCGCGATAGCGCCTCCCTCACCCGAAGTCGTCGCGCACCACCTCCACCACCATCGTTTTTTTTTCTTCGCTCTCTCTCTATCCTTCCCTCTCAGTTTCTCTCTCTCTCTCCACTGTTCACTCTCTTTATCTCTCGCGATCTCCCTCCCTCTCGATCGTACTTCGCCACGAGCCGCGAATCACTCTCCCTCACCTCTTCCCGCGAGCGCACCAGCCTACAACGCCTCCCTCCCCCACAGTGCGCGGCCTTCCCCCGAGCACGCCACAGCTCGACTAAGCGCGCCACAGCATGACAAAGCGCTCGACAGAGCACGACTGCAGACCTCCCACTAGCACTCGCTCCAGCCCACCAGCAGGCCAGCCCACCAGCTCGCTAGCCCTCCAGCGGGCCAGCCTGCCAGCCCACCAGCCTGCGAGCCGGGAATGGCCCGCGAGCCCGTAATCGGCTTTCTCCTTTGAGAGCCATCTGCCATCCTCACAGAAATCCTTCACTGTGGGTAACGGCTGTGTTAGATGTGGTTTGGTGTTTGAAGTTGATTTAGTTGCTAACATGGTTTCAAAATTGAAAATATTACAGGTTTTAAATTAATCTAATGGGCGAACGAAAGCTAGGTTTGAGATTCGAGTAAACATAGGTGAGGGAAATGAAATTATTTCCACATTTAAATTTAATTTTGTCGAATTTAGGTTGAATTTAGAATCAGAAGTTATATATATGTTGTTGTGGCTTAAAAATCTATATTTAAGTCCTTAGAACATGTGGTTAAATATGCAAAAATTTTGGAGTATGTTTTGACCTGAAAATGAAAATAGGTTTCGATATTGTTAAATTAACATATGGTTTGAATAAATCAGAGGAGAATTGAAAAGTGTATGATTTTTCAAAGATTTTTTCTAACTTATAGGAAATTTATGTATTTTAGACTTGTTTTTGATTTTGAACAGTTTTAGGTTTCAATTTAGCATGATTTTGATTTGGTTATTTACTTATAAATGGAACGAAATTGATGACATTGGTGTGTATCTATAAATTGAAGAATTTAGGATTTGTACGAATTTAAGAAAAATGATAAACCCTTACAATAGTCGAAAATTTGATAAAAATCGTGATGATTTGATTAGGTTGGCATTCTTGGTGATTCGATTGAGGGGAGCCTTGTTCTACGTATTGTGGTTTTATTGGGGAGTGCACTATCCTCTCCAAAACGGTGAGTGAGATTTATTTCAATACTTTTGTTTAATGTGTGATCTCTGTTTTAAAATATTTGATAAATGAGCATGATTGTAGCGTGCTTGAAATGTTTTGATTGGTTTTGAAATTGATTTTTGTGAACCGATGGAGTGTCCAAAAACTGTATTGAAATATTGAAATTATGCATCCATGTGGTTGAAATGTATAATGTGTCATTTTATGCTATATGTTGCATTTAGTTTGTGAACATGATTTCGGCACATTTTGATACGATATTGGATTTGGCCTTAAGGGCTTTGGTACAAAAGACACCGTGAGAGACGCTTTGGTGGCATCCGGATATGCCTAGGCCTGGGGTATCTCACGAGTTATTGTGATTTTTATTAACGACATGGTACTAGACAGGTTGAACCCGAAAGGGGGAGGATTTGGATACTCTCTCCAAGACTAGCACCTGGATGAGGTCTGTCGCCAACACCTGGGTAGAGAGCACTTTAAATAAACTTACATATAATACCCCTGGTGTACTTGTCATAGGTTGCGGTAGACCTCTATCAGGACATTTTCGACTGGCAGCTCTATGATTTTAGTGACAGTGCTTTGGATACATATTTGACTTGAAAATACGTGCTAATGATATATTGTTGAAATGAAAAGTATGATGATTTGAAATAGGATTTGTATACTTATGTTTTGACACTCTAGTTTCACACTTCATATTAGACGATTGCATTGACCCACTCACTCACTGAGTATTCTTCCACGAGTACTCACCCCTCATTTCCCTTCTTGTTTCAGAGATAGTATTTGACAAGAAATGTTGCTTTTAGGACATTCAGTATCATTGGGAGATCTGGTCTGGATTTGAGGAGTCATTATATATTTCTGCTGCAAAATTTGTATTGGTAATGTATATGCATTCTGAGGTCTATAGACAACCATTATGTAATTCTGGGATGATTGTATCAATATGGACATTTAAATTGTGGAACTCTCTTGTCATTGCATAACATTGCATTGAGGTAGTTCTTATTCATTGTGTATGTACTTGGGAATGTGTTATGTCTTAGAACTGTACTCTAGGATCGCTCGGTGCCACCTCTAAATCACAGGAGGGGTGACTGGCAGTTGTCCATGCCTTTGACGAGGGCATGGCAGTAGAGGTCTGTGGCTAGGTTGCTAGAAATTTTTATAGATTTGCGTTATTCTGGATGTTGGCTGTGGGATTGGTTGATTTTGGAGAAGCCGGGATGGCCATTTGATTATTTTACAGGATGGGTGTGATTTATACAGGATTAATTGTACTTGGGAGACCTCCAAAATATGGGGAGGTTCTGTCCGATTTTCTGTAAACATACAGTCGGCATTCAGGACAACGGGCGGCTGTTCACGATCCCGGTCCGGGGCATGACAAATCATGTATTGCAGAATAATGACAATCATATTGTATTTGGAGAAGATGAGTCCACTTTAGTAACTATCGGAAGGCCTTTGAGAATGAGGACACATTCATATGTTCAAAGACAAAAAAGAAAAAGAATATATCGAATTCGTCTCGATAACAAGTCATTGCAGCAATGTCATAGATACATAGTATTTAATAGTAACTTAATTGCTTCCTTTAGGGTGTAAGTATATACTGTCATATATATATATATATATATTGAATATTAAACTGTATTAAACTCTGATATCCTATATATATTATATCTGAAGGGAACATATGCAACATGCAGAAGAATAAATCGTGGGAAGAAGTTAAACACTTTCCAAATTGACAAACTTCATAGTAAAGAGTTCACTACCTAGTTTAGTTATCGTGTAAGTATATCATTTTTTAATATTATTAATTTCTTCTATTTATATCAATAGTTAATCTTTTAAGATTTCTTTATTAGGTTACCAATCCAAAATATGCTGGGGAGATTACAGATGAAATTAAATGGATTGCTCGTGTACCAGATCCATTCATTAGAAATTACAGTGGCTATCTAATCAATGGATATCGATTCCATGTAAAAGATCATAAGAAATATCTTCAAACTTAAAATTCAGGAGTTGTGGTAGTAGTCGATAATGTTAGTTATGCAAATGCAAGGGATAAATGGCCAATTCAAGGTAAAGTTAATTATTATGGCATGTTAAGAGAAATCATTTAAGTAAAATATAATGGAATGTATACATTTGTTTTATTTCGGTGTGATTAGGTCGATCTACAATGAGAATGCAAGAAGGATAGATTTGGCTCAACTCCTGTAAATTTTTCATATCTCAATCATACCGGTGCTGAGTTGCTGGATGATTCCTATGTGTTGGCATTCCAAGTAAAGAAGGTACTTTATGTGGGTAATGAAAGACATATAGGATGGCTTGTTGTAAAGCATGTCAAAGTTCATAATAAATTTAATATGGGTGATGAAGTGACAATTCATCATTTCAATTCAGAAACTGGTCCCTCAACTAATTAGGTGTAGGTTCAAACTAATGTTGATGAAGATGAAGGAAATTTATCAATGGAGATAAATGATGATGATGATATAGTAGGATGGTATATATATAGGAAATGTAATTTTGTTTATATATTATCCAATCATTCTCTATTTTTATATTTCTTTCCTCTAATTTATTCAGTGCATTGGGTATACTGCATAGTAACAATTGGTGATAACAAATAGTAACGACCGATACAATAATTGGTCTAACTATAACAAATGCATCTAATATGTTTTTGGTATGAAACTATATTTAATCCGTAATTAGGTTTGCTTAATTAGGTTAACTTGGCAATGACTAAAACAAATCACAAATACTCCAAGAAGTTGTAACAATATTTCTAAAAAATACATTACGTGACAAAACATAACAAGCATCGGGAAAAAAGAGAGGCAATGATTTGTCACTAAGTAGAGTTTTTGAAAATTTACTGGTTAGGTTGTAAGTAATAATAATACAGAAATAACGTAATAATAATGAAGAAGCAATGTAATGCATAATAAAATAAATATGTAATAATAAAAAAGAAATTAGTCAAAAAATCTAAAATATTCCACAAGGGTGAGTGTCCTCGTAGGAGCTTGCATGAGTGCTTGCCCCGTACAGGCATATGCGGGTGGCCGGGTGCTCGTGTGTGCTCTTGCAAGCGTGGTACCAATGCCCGGCCATGATAACGTGCTTGCTAGTGCGATGGCATGCACGGGCGCTTGCATGCGTGGTGGCATACGCAGTGTCGCATGGCCGGTACTGCGGGGGCACTTGCATGCCCGCGGTAGCATTCACCGCACCACACTGGCATATGCGGGTGCCCGCATGGGAGCTTGCATGCGCGGTAGCATCCCGCTTGCCTGAGCAGTAGCATGTGCAAGTGCCCGTGCTGGCATGGCCAAGCGCCCGCGTGGGCGCTTGCATGCGTGATAGCATCGTGAGCGGTGGCATGCTCAGGAGCCCACACTAGCATGGTCGAGCTCCCGCGTGGGCGAACACATGCCATGTCACTTCTTTATTTATTACATAAAAAATTTCACATAAGAATTATATCAAAATTTTCAATTATGAATTATGTTGAATAATGATATATTTAATATTATTAATTTAAATAATGTAATGATATTAATTTAGGGTTATTATTTATTGTAATGTAATGTTTAGGGTAACAATGTAGTAACAACTATCACAACTATCAATGTAGTAACAATATTATAATGTTACAATGTTACAATGTTACAATGTTACAATGTAGTAACGATGTTTTAATACAATATTTTAACAAAAACCAAAACACAAACAAATTTAGAAAATTAAATTGATGATGATGTAAAAATAAAAAGTTGAAATTAAACTCACAAAAAGTCAAAAAGGGGTAAAAAAAAAGCGAGAAAAAAGGGTGGCCTTTTAAAAATTTAATTGAGTGCCTAAACCAAGTATATAATAAATCATTCCCCACAAACCTTCATTCTCTCCAGAACCTCTCCTTCCCTGATAAGCTTTCCTCCCTCAAAGCTCAAACCTTATGACTTAACCAAAATCTTATCTCAAATTTTCAAATCATGTGAATTAACCAAAATCTTATTTCAAATTTTCTTGCCTTAATATGAGAAGAACTAAACGAATGATGAGATAAGTAGTCCTTATCCATTTCTAATAATTTTTTTACCAGTTCTCAAGAAATATAAAGGCTTAACACGTTATCAAGATGTTTGGGATTTAGAAAAAGGAAAACGGATGGTGGTTGAAATGAATGAATTAAATCAATCAATAGGAATCGATGGTATGATCTTTACCTGATTTCTTGGCTCTATGTCAGAGTCCATTCTATTACTCCAACTAATTATACGACTTGGCGTGATATGCAACCAGAGTATAAAAAAGACATGCGAAAAATTATAGAGGTATCTACTAAATTGTACATTTACATAAATGGAAATTAATCCATCTAATTTTATTTTTTTCATTTTGAATTGTAGTCCAAGATTACTTTCAAGCTACTCAGAGATGACATTAAGAAATGAGTTATTGGAAATTTGTATGACAAATGAAAGAGTTTTAAAAATACTCTAAAATCAAAGTGGTTTGATGATTCACTTGGACTAAATGAAAATATCAAGAGAATGGAAGATGAAAGGGTTGATCCAAATCAGTATAAAAATCTTGTTACTTTCTGGTTGAGTGATAAAGAGAAGGTAAAACATAAACGAATTTTCTTACTCATTCATTTGTATTCTAGTAAAAAATAAACAATTTTTCTTACCATGTATTCTAATACATTTAATTCTAATATTTTGTGTGTTAGGAAATTAGTAAAAGAAATTCATAATATCGTGCAAAGTTGACAAATCCACATTACTTAGGTCTAAGTCATTTGCCAAACTATTCATGAGAAGATATAAACGACTCATATTTTATTTTATTTATAATTAATTTTACTACATAATATTTCAAATAGTTGGAATCACTTTTTATCATTACAGATGACACAATCTAGGACAAAACCTTGTAAAGCTAAATTTATATTACAAGTAGAACCTGATTAGATGTCAGTTTAGTTTCTACGAAAGTATCAGAAGTTGTGGTATGGATGACTATTTTTATGCAGTTCTTGGTTTATGGACATTCACGTTTCATTTTATTTACTTTATAGGAAATGATGAAGAGTTGTGGTATGGATGACTATTTTTATGCAATTCTTGGTTTATGGACATTCACGTTTCATTTATTTACTTTATGGATCACCTATCTGCTGGTACACATACCTGATCTTGAAAAACTAACAATCCATCTCTACGGACTCTAAAGTCATCAATATCACCTCTACTGACTTTCTCATAAATACCTCGGAGCTCCTTATCACTCTGCTGAAGCTCCCTGATACGGTCGAGCAAAATCGGCCGAACCTCAAATCTGGCTAGTATAGTTTCCTGATCATCACGAGCCAACCTAACTCCCAAAGGTCGGAGTCTCAATAAACACGAGAGATATGTACTCTTGGTAGTCTAAGAAGAAGAATATAACTTCCGGCTCAAGGCTTCAACCACTATATTGGCCATGCCCAGATGATAGTCAATGATGAGGTCATAATCCTTTAGCAGCTCTAACCATCTTCGCTGCCTCAAATTCAGTTCCCGCTGAGTGAACAAATACTTCAGGCTTTTATGATCTGTAAACACCTTGCATGTAACCCCATATAAATAGTGGCGCCATATCTTTAGTGCAAAGACTATGGTCGCCAACTCCAAATCTTGCGTAGGATAGTTCACCTCATGTTTCTTTAGTTGTCGCGAAGCGTACGCGATAACTTTACCATCCAGCATCAATACACAGCCCAATCCCTATCTGCTGGCGTCACTGTACACCGCATACTCTTGACTACTCGTGGCAAGGGCTAGAATCGGAGCGGATATCAACCGTTGTTTGAGTTCCTGAAAACTCGCCTCACAACGGTCATCCCATATAAATTTGACGTCCTTCCGCGTCAATCTAGATAACGGAGCAGCAATTCGGAAAAATCCCTTTACAAATCAGCGGTAATACCCGGCTAGACCAAGAAAACTCCTGATCTCTGTCACTGTCTGTGGCTGCTCCCATCTCAATATAGCCTCAACTTTCTGCGGATCAACAAAGATACCCTCCGTAGAAACTATGTCGCCATGAAAACCAATCGACCGCAACCAAAATTCACACTTGGTGAACTTGACATAAAGCTATCTCTCAAGAAGAGTCTGCAGAATCACCCTAAGGTGCTGAGCACGCTCATCATTACTCCGCGAGTAGACTAAGATATCATCAATAAAAATAATAACGAAACGATCCAAATAATCGTGGAAAAATCAGATCATAAGATCCACAAATGCGGCAGGGGCGTTAGTCAGCCCAAACGGCATGACTAAAAACTCATAATGTTCGTGTCGGGTACGGAAAGCCGTCTTAGGTACATCCTCGGCCCTAATCTACAGCTGATGGTAACCTGACCGGAGATCTATCTTTGAGAATACCTTGGCACCCTGTAACTGATCAAAGAGATCATATGTGAAGCTATATATGCTGAATGAGCAGGTACTCCTTGCAGTCCCATGCATGGTGCACTAGTATGGCTCTGTGATGCCTGACCTCTGAAACTCAGGTCAGGGCACGTACTCCTAATATGACTTGGCTTCCCACACTGGAAGCAAGTAATCGGGCCTCTGCAAGTTCCAGAATGGAAACAGCTACATCTACGGCAAGGAATCGGCCGCTGTACCGTATACTATGTAGAGGTGCTGGGGGTAGGTGGCCTGAACCCCTGGTGACGAGGTCCCTGCCCCGAACTTTGTGGTCTACACCCAGAAGTGCCACCATATGAGCCAAAACCTATGCCTCTCCTAGAGGTCTACCCGGACTGTGACCCGGTCCTTTTTCTTTTCTGCTCCTTACCTTTTCTCTGCTTGGCCTCAGCGCGGACTATCTCCCCTGCGCGATGAGCTGAACTAATCACCTCTAAGAGGGTGAAACTAGTGGTCACAGTCATGCAGCGTCGAATACTCAAACTGAGGCCATCCTCAAACTTGAATCTCAGCTGCTACAGTATAGCTATGTCGGGGACTAAGGCATCTATTCTCCTAAGATCAGCCTCATACTCGGCAACAGATCTAGTCCCCTGTCTCAAATGTAGGAACTCGGCTCTCAAACGGTTTTGCTAGAAATCCAGAAAGTATCTACGATTAAACTCTCGTAGAAAATCGTATAGTCTCCCACAAAGTGAGAGCATTTCCGTCCAATAACCTCTCTGCAACACTAAGTCTGAGGTCTTCACTCAACCCTAGATCCGTGAGAATCCGGTTGATCCAATGCTTTGCTGCTGCAGCATCATTGGATTCTAAAAAGTCTACACAACCGAGCTGACGTGCCTCATTCACTAACTATGTCAACTCGTGAACTCGCTTTAGAGTCATAGAAGTGGTCTCACTCAGACCTGAAACTGCTGAGGGCTTAGCCACCGGTGGGGGCTCTGGTGCCTCTGGGGTAGGTGTTGCCGCAGGTGTAGGTACGGCTGTAGGTGGAGGTGGTGGTGGCATCTGCACCCCATACTGACTATGCCACTCCTGCCACTGCCTCGAAGTCTCTAGTGGTGGTGGTGGAATCCTTGCCGTAGTCATTGGCTGGGGTGGTGCTGGTGTAGGCACCCGTGATGAGGAAGCATCCTCAGGTGCTCTAAGGGCCTTAGGCTCCCTCGAAGTATCAGGTGCTGGAGGAGTCTCAGGTGGAGCAAGTTTAGCTCCACGTCCCACTGATCTACCGCATCTACACAGCATAGTTCAGCAAAAAGAATTCTCCATGAGATTTGTTTCATGAATTAGGGTTAGTTACAAGTAACTAACCCCCTAAAATGCATGAACTCAATTCCTAAGACCATATGCAGGGATATATATGACTATATGAAACTCTCATGTATTGAGGACTTTAAATATATTCATACTTGGGAAACGTCTTACACAGATATACAGCTCTCAACCTAGACGCTCTGATACCAATAGAACTGTCACGCCCCGAACCGGGATCGTGAGTAACCGCCCGTTGCCCTGGGTGCTGGTTATAAAAAAAATAGGCAGAACCTCCCCATATTTTGGAGGTCTTCCGTGTATAAATCAACCTATATATCAAATGATCATCCAACCACTTAAATAAATGGGCCAACACGGCCTCACAACAATTAAACCACATTCATATAATACTAATCAATCTACACCGTACAAACCAGAATAACGTAAGGCTATCACAAAATACTATCAGTTTTAGCCACAGACCTCTACTGTCATGCCCCCATCAAAGGCATGGACAGTCGCTAGTTGCCCCTCCTGTGATTTGGAGATGGCACCGAACGAACCTAAATTACACTTCTAAACTGACATGTTTCCCAAAATAAACGTACAAAATAGTATATTTCATCTCTCAATACAATAGAATAGAATTGAGAGTTTCAATAAGATATACAAAAATTTCTATACAGTCATCCCTTTTTATACACAATGGTCTATCTACAAACTCAATAAACTAATATATACTTTCACTGGCAAATCTTTCCCAATATCATATTGAGTACCTAATCAACATCCTCAATCTCCAATCAAAAGCCTCGTACGCTGATAAGTCTCAACGCGTCCCACTGTAGCTATCTCTATACACAACAGGAAATGAGGGTGAGTATCAAGGAAGATACCCGGTGAGTGAGAGGGTATATATCATGTGCTCAATGAGTCGGTGAAAAAGGGAGTGTCAAAGTTCTCAATAATACCACATATTGTAAGAAATCATGTAAAATGCTTAATTTATCATAAATCATTCTTTTCACATACATTTCAAATATATATGCATCCATGGCATCAAATCATGCTAGAATAGAGTATGCAATAGGTTAGAAAAACTCTCTACTCCGGTGTTGGCGATGGACCTCATCAAGCGCTAGACTACGGCGCACCATAGCCCTCCCCCTTATGGGTTTAACCTGACTAGTACCATGTCAAATCACACTACATTTACCATTTTTCGATATCATGTGGGATACTTTCCGTAGAAGGGTATCGGGTGCAAGTATGGATCACCTTATACATGCATCCTTCATAGCTACGGAATGAGATTTACCCCTCACAAAGTTATCATCATCATATGCTAGGGCTCTCGGCCCATGTAAAATATCATTATCAAATCAATCACGTACCATGCCACATTTCTCAAGTAATGTCAATCATTTCCACAAGAATGATTTCATAAAACATATATAAATCAAATACGATGACACGGTTTCGTATATTAAAACTCGTTTGGATGCATATATAACACGTATAAACATGTTTGGGGATACTTCATGAATTCACAAAATCATTTCATAATTCATTGAAAATTTCGTATCACATATTCATTAAATCATGCTTGCATCAGAAAATATTTTAAGACATGATATTATGCATCAAACACATAATATAATAAATCCCACTCACAGTATGTGGGAGGGTACGCCACTCCCAACACGAATCTCGAGGCATACACAAAAAAATGCTCCCCTTAATATCACCAACGAGCCTCTATAAACATAATATAGAATATGTGTCACTTAAGAGATCATATGATGCATATATAATAATGTAAATGTGATACAACCCTAGTTATAGACAAATCTAGAGTTTTCAAGTTCTATTCTTGCGCCATTTTAGGGAATTGACCACAAGTTCCTCAATCGGGGTCGGAATTTAGGAAATTTCAATTTCTATGGCTGACTCACATAAAAACTCACACTTTTCGTGTCGAACTTATCTCCAAAATCTCGGTGGAAGATTCCTTAAAGTCCACATTTTCAAATCAATTTAAATCTCACTCTCTATTCTATCCTGTTTTAACAAATTTCCCTTATCTCACAATCTATTCATGGTAAGACTCTGATGTTTGACTATGTTATAGTTATGATACAAGGCTACAACGTCTTAGTTGGGCACTTTCTCAGATTCCTAGTGCAAGTCCCTGAAATAGCACCATTTTGCCCACATTACATTTCAGAAGTCTATTCTAACCAATTTTTAACTCAACCATCACAACGTTTAACACAGAACTCCAAATTACCTGAACCTTTTTAGTACCTAGAAGACACAAAACCTTACATTTTTCATGTTTTGGGTTTCTTCCAATTTTGCCTAGAAGGGGTCTGAAATTGAGCACCAAAATATTTTTTCAGTTTTGGCCGAGAAACAGAATCATTTCTGCATAGTTTTGGGAAATTTTGTATAACTCTTGATTCCCATGGCTGAATTGGCTGAAATTTTCACTGTAGGTGGATAAGAGGGAGATCTACAACTTCTCATGTTTGAGATTTTGCAAAAGAGGGCTGGAAGAGGGTCGTAAAATGCTACTATTTTTAGCGTTGGAAAATGGATGACCCTCTGATGAGTTTCAGTAGAATGTCTGTAACGTTTGACGCAGGGATCGGATTGAGGTGATCCTTACGTCGTTGGAAAGCTAAGACATGGGTCTACAATTCTTTCAACTAGCCCAAGATCTGAATCTATCAGGAAAGGGCTTGAAAACTTAGGTTAGTGTTACTGCCAAAATTAGGGCAAAATACTGGACTGAACAGGGAATTAGTGCATAACACCTAATGTTGAAAAATCATATAAAATCCATCTCTACTCAGAATGCAATGGTTCTTATCTCATTTTAAACCTCTGAATGTCTAGTTTCTTGTATATAAATTTCACACAATTTGCCCTTGTAAAGAAAATGTTGTAGCTAAAACACTACAACCAGTTTAGAATATCCAGATTTCAGTATTTTTGGTTTTCTTCCTTGACTTCAGATTTCGGCCACCCTAGTTCCCTAAGCAAACCTCCTCATTTTGAACCCAAATTAAGATATGTTATGCTATGGAGTATGGAGGGCCTCATACCTGAACATGGACAGCTGGGCTTGAAGCAAAACTTGGATCTCTCCTCTTGAACTCTTGGCTGTCCCTTTGTTCTTCACCAAGCAATCCTTCTCCATTGGCCTTGATTTTTAGATATATTGTTCTAAGGTTCAAGAGGGATGGATTTATGTAAAAATATTGAAGATTGGTTGAAGGAATCAAGCCTTCCTTCAAGGAATGGCTCACGGCTATGGAGGGAGTAAGAAGAGAAGAAGTCTCTCTGTTTTTTTTTTTTGGTTTCTCTTTGCTCTTCATGGTTTTGGGAGAATGAATATAGCTTGTTTGATTTTCTCTCTCTCTACTCTCTCCTTCTCAAGCCCCAACAAGTTAAACTTCAATTAATGCTTCATTAATTGATTTGTCTCCCAACAACCAAAATCAATGGTTCATATTTGTTATTTGACTTTTCAAATGAATCATAGCCTTCCACCTCATGGGCACACTTGTCATGGTCATTAATTATCTCCAACCCATTTTTATAAATTTCATAAAAGGTCATTCTTAGATTTGCGTGAAGATTTTTATCTCTATTTTCGCGTCACGCACAGCGGATCAATATTCGACTCGAAATCTGAGAAATTCAAATTCACCCATTTGATTCAGTTTTTCGGATTGAATCAAATAGAGTTGGTCTCGCATTAATCTGAAATCGTTTGATAGCCCAAACGTCCCTCGGAGTGAACGAAATTCTCGATCGGTCAAAATTTGACCTCGACCTCAAAATGCGTAAAATCACACTACAGACTCCATTTTACACGTAGATTTCAAAAATATAGGTCTTGGGTAGACACGGGACCATTAGCTCGAACAAATTTTGACTTATGGATTAAATTTCATTTTTGCTCCTTGACCTTTTACTTTTAAAGTGAATTTAGCATATATATTTCTCACGGCATCAAATTTGCACGTGTGGTTGTCATTTTGGCACGGTAGGGTCAATTTCCCTTCATTTTGAGCAATTTTGGCAATTTCATGAAATTGCAGTTTAACTTAATAAAACATAAATTTAGCCTAATTTAGGCTTCCTGGCAAAATGTTAGCAGTTTTGCATAGGTAGAATTAAATTTCACTCGGTGAGGACAAATTTTCATCATGGCGATTAAGTATCAGGCGTTTCTTTGTAAACGATTAAGAATTACCCAAAATCAAGTTCCATTAACTTTTTAAGCTAATTTAGCACATATAATTTCGTCGAGGTTGAAATTGCACGCGTAGATTTTAAAATGGTACAAGGGGAAAAGTTTTAGATCCCGGCAATCTTGCCAAAATTTTCCAAGAGCATTATAAATCGGAAAAAGTTTTGAGTGACTTTTCTTTATGTGAAAATGAAAATAAATCATATATGAGAAAATGAGGAGTACAATATACAATACACCGAGTGTCGGTGTTACAGATTTGCTGGATGATTCTTATATGTTGGCATTCCAAGTAAAGAAGGTACTTTATGTGGCTGATGAAAGACATAAAGGATGGCTTGTTGTAAAGCATGTCAAAGTTCAGGATAAAGTGACAATTTATCATTTCAATTCAGAAACTAGTCCCTCAACTAATCAGGTGTGGGTTCGGACTAATATTGATGAAGATGAAGGAAATTTATCAATGGAGATGAATGATGATGATGATACAGTAGGATGGTATATATATAGGAAATGTAATTTTGTTTATATATTATCCAATCATTCTCTATTTTTATATTTTTTTCCTCTAATTTATTCGGTGCACCAGGTATAATGCATAGTAACAATTGGTGGTAATAAATAGTAACGACAGGTACAATAATTGGTATAATTGTAACAAATGCATCTAATAGGTTTTTGATATGAAACTATATTTAATCCATAATTAGGTTAACATGACAATGACTAAAACAAATCGCAAATACTCCAAGAATTTGTAACAATATTTCTAAAAAATACATTGCGTGACAAAACATAACAAGCATCTGGAAAAAAGAGAGGCAATGATTTGCCACTAAGTAGAGTTTTTGAAAATTTACAGGTTAAGTAGTAAGTAATAATAATATAGTAATAATGTAATAATAATGAAGAAACAACGCAATACATAATAATATAAATATGTAGCAATCAAAAAGAAATTGGTAAAAAAATCTAAAATATGCCACATGGGGGAGTGTCCTCGCAGGAGCTTGCATGAGTGCTTGCCACATACAGGCATATGCGGGCACCCCCATTGGCATGGCTGGGTGCCCGTGTGTGCTCTTGCATGCGTGGTACCAATGCCCGGCCATGATACCATGCTTGCTTGTGCGATGGCATGCACGGGCGCTTGCATGCGTGGTGGCATGCGCGGGCGTCGCATGGCCGGCATTGCGGGGGCACTTGCATGCCCGCGATAGCATGCACGGCGCCCACACTGGCATATGCGGGTGTCCGCATGGGTGCTTGCATGTGCAGTAGCATCCCGTTTGCCTGAGCAGTGGCGTGCACAAGTGCCCATGCTGGCATGGCCGAGCGCCCACGTGGTCGCTTGCATGCGGGATAGCATCGTGCGCGGTGGCATGCTCGGGAGCCCGCACTAGCATGGTTAGGCTCCCACGTGGGCGTACACATGCCCTGGGACTGCTTTATTTATTACATAAAAAATTTCACATAAGAATTATATCAAAATTTTCAATTATGAATTATGTTGAATAATGATATATTTAATATTATTAATTTAAATAATGTAATGATATTAATTTAGGGTTATTATTTATTGTAATGTAATGTTTAGGGTAACAATGTAGTAAGAATGCAGTAACAACTATCACAACTATCATTGTAGTAACAATGTTATAATGTTACAATGTTACAATGTAGTAACGATGTTTTAATACAATATTGTAACAAAAACATATGGTGGTTGAAATGAATGAATTAAATCAATCAATAGGAATCGATGGTATGATCTTTACCTGATTTCTTGGCTCTATGTCAGAGTTCATTCTATTGCTCCAACTAATTATACGACTTGGTGTGATATGCAAACAGAGTATAAAGAAGACATGTGAAAAATTATAGAGGTATCTACTAAATTGTGCATTCACATAAATGGAAATTAATCCATCTAATTTTATTTTTTTCATTTTGAATTGTAGTTCAAGATTACTTTCAAGCCACTCAGAGATGACATTAAGAAATGAGTTATTGAAAATTTATATGACAACTGAAAGAGTTTTAAAAATACTCTGAAATCAAAGTGGTTTGATGATTCACTTGGACTAGATGAAAATATCAAGAGAATGGAAGATGAAAGGGTTGATCCAAATCAATACAAAAATCTTGTTACTTTCTGGTTGAGTGATAAAGAGAAGGTAAAAAATAAACGATTTTTCTTACTCATTCATTTGTATTCTAGTAAAAAATAAACAATTTTTCTTACCATGTATTCTAATACTTTGTGTGTTAGGAAATTAGTAAAAGAAATTTAGAATGTCGTGCAAAGTTAACAAATCCACATTGCTTAGGATCTAAATCATTTGCCAAACTATTCATGAGAAGATATAAACAACTCATATTTTATTTTACTTATAATTAATTTTACTACATAATATTTCAGATAGTTGGAATCACTTTTTATCATTACAGACGACACAATCTAGGACAAAACCTTGTAGAGCTAAATTTATATTACAAGTAGAACCTGATTAGATATCAGTTTAGTTTCTATGAAAGTATTAGAAGTTGTGGTATGGATGACTATTTTTATGCAATTCTTTGTTTATGGACATTCACGTTTCATTTATTACTTTATAAGAAATGATAAAGAGTTGAATTGAGTCAGTCGTGAGTGAAGAAGGCCAAGTAGAAAATTCAAATTTATCTTGGAAAAGTTATATTGTATCTAAGGTTAAAGGGTCTGATTCGCGAGGAAGAATCATATGTGTAGGGAAAGTTACAACTCCATCACAACGTGTACATTCAACTAGAGCTGAGAAATAAGATATAACTAATATGATGGAACGATTAATGGAACAAAATGATAATGTTACTAATTTGTTAAGTAATGTTCTTTTTCATGTTGCTATGCATGTTGGAAGTGAACATCAAGATGAATTGATGAATATGATTAATAAAGCAAGGCTTATTGCT
This sequence comes from Dillenia suffruticosa, assembly GCA_033439265.1. Lineage (NCBI taxonomy): Eukaryota > Viridiplantae > Streptophyta > Magnoliopsida > Dilleniales > Dilleniaceae > Dillenia > Dillenia suffruticosa. Next base: position 17,490,264 of record JAVTVX010000015.1, on the reverse strand, counting down.
GATGTCCAAGTCTGTTATTTCACTATTTAGCACAATCTTACTAATTTCACTTTTACTTTTAAAAAATAATCTAAATTATTTGTATCATCAGCTTCCTCCAATATCAGATGCTGGGAGTGTACATAAAAACCAACAATTATCATCATCATTGCCTGATTTCATCCCAAAATGTAATATTTTTATTTATAACCATTTTTAATATTAGCATTTCATTATATTCATCTCACTACTTATTTTTATTTTAACTTTTACATACTCCATTAAAGGTAATATTTTTATTTATAACCATTTTTGTACCATTATATTATATTCATCTCACTTTGCTTCTTTTTATGAATGAATAGATTGACATGAAGGTGAGACAGTGCTGCTGGTAGAATTTTTGATAATTGAAGTGAAGCATATGTATAAGTGTCTCAGAAGATATGGATTGTGGGATATGTAATCTTTTTTTTTTGTTATCATATTATGTCAATCATTCTCTGAGGTTATAATATTTTACTAATTTCTTTATTTTCAAGTTTCTAATATTTGCTAACATTTTCGAATATTTTGATACGCAGTATATTTCCCAACCCAGTTTTTCTTTTTTTTTTCTTTTATATTTGTAGAATAACTTATTCTAATAATGTTGTAATTGACTGGTGGAGATAAGAGATAGTAATATTTCCTAACATTTCTACTAACCATTCATAAAACTTATAACATTTTCTCACATATGAAGATATGTGTAATGTGGTAACCGACCATTATTAACATTTCTTAACCTCACAGTAGTAACTGACTAGTAAGTGACGATAGTAGTAACTGATAAGTGAGTGACGATAAAAGTACTAATACTTCTTAATGCTAATGTGTTTTCGACGATAAAAACTTATAACATTTCCTAACATATGAAGATATGTGGTAACCGACCATAAATCATAATAACACTTCTTAATATTTGTATAACCGAAGATAAAAGTAATAACATTTCCAACATATAATATGTCGTAATATAACTGACATAAATAGTAGTAACATGGTAACCGACGATAAAAGTAGTAAGATTTCCTAACATTCATAACCGATGATAAAATAGCAATTTTTACTAATGCTTTTTAAACTAATAATAAAAGGCCAAATTCTACCAACGCTTTCTAACCGTCACTATAAATATATAACATACTCCAATGGTGACTAAAAGTGTTGGGATACACCTATCCTGACTGGTGTATTGCTAACTAAAACCTTATCCATTGGAGAAGGTTTTCCTAATGGTTTTAGTGGATTTACTAAACGGTTTTCGTCTATTTACATAGAACATTTGTTTTTTAGTGTATCCAGAATAATAGCTTCAATACTCTGTGACAACTTCCTTCTCTACATACTCCATTTATAACAATAATAAATTCCTCTTCAATTATAAGATTTTACATGTAGGTTATCATGAATACTAGCGTTAATAATTGAATATACAAAAATTAATAACAGTTTTGGTTTAAATTTTACAAGACTAAACGTACCAGTAGGGTTGAATTGGCCAGAATTTGACAAAAACTTCATGTGCAAAAAGTACTTGAACTTGGCCCAAAACCATGAAGGTTTCTTGGGTTTCAATCTGACTTACATATAGTTCCATTCAATTCTTGTCCTATTTTAACCATAAAAAAGAAAGCAAATAGTTTTGGTTCCTCGTTGATCCCACCCTTAGTAATCAAATGAGAGATAAGATAAAATTTAAATAAGAGAGATGAGACTACTCGGGCAAGGGGAGAAATAGAAGAAAATGAGAGAGTTCTCAGCTTTTTTCTTCTGCCCTCTCAACAACTTAATGAGAGCTGTGGAGCAATTGAAGTTAAAATCAAAGGAGGAGGGAGAAGAGGATGAAGATTCAAGAGACATGAAGAACAAGAAATGAATCAACGTGAAATAGAAATGAGAAGAGGAAGATTCTAGATCTAACTTAAAGAAATCAAAGGAGGAGGAATCAAAATAAATGGTGTGGACCGCAGAGAAAATTAGAAGAGGGAGATTGGGACCACGTTTTACAATTTGGAGATACAGGAGGAAAAAGAACAGAAGTTGAAGTGAAAGGAGGTGGAAGCTAAGGTCAGTGATAATTTTACCAATCATTTAATGCCTTGTTGTCATAATGAGGTTGAGCTTAGTGTAACATCGACACTTAGGTGTACTCGATATTATACTTCTCGTCATTATATATATGTTATTATTCATATTTTGATGTAGAAAAATTCACTAAGAAATTTTTCTGCTAAAATCACTCCAGAAGAATTTCGGCCAATCGCCGCGAAAAAAAAAAATTTCAAAATGACCACCGATGGTCCAATAATAATGAGAATAACTCTAGAGTGTATAGGAATTTCAAATTTGGATAAATCTTACTTCGTAGAGCTAAACCATAATTTTCCAGAAATTTACCGGTAGAACCCCAATTGGGTCGGACATGTTTCGGAAAGGCTAAACAACCACATTTTGATGTGGGATGAATTAAATTAGGCCTAATACGAGGTTTGAGACCTAACTTGAAATTTTAAAATTTTCAGGGTCAAAATATAATTTTTATAAGTCAAGGGGGTTCTTTGCAATTAACAAAAATTTAAAACTATTTTGCAGTTGACTTCTCCTCTCAAAAACCATGACAAGCAAGAGTATGGAGTGTGGGTTTGATTGAGGTGGACGTCCATGAATTAGGTGGGAAGACAATTGTTGACATTTGAAGAGATTTTGTTGGGTTTTGAGAAATAAATCAAGGATGGAGATTAATTTGAAGTAAGATGAATTAATGTGAGCCCTTAGATTTAGGTGGTTGGGAGACAAGCATTTAATGAAGAGTTGAGAGTAGTGTGAGAAAGAGTGTGCTAGTTGTATGAGAAAAGAGAGCTTGTGTATAAGAATAGTCAAAACTGTAAGAGAGAGAGAGAAAGTGCTTGTGGAGAGAGAATGAACTCTTGTGTGGCCCAATAATCCAACGGCTAGGAAATTTATCTTGAAAAGTTGGATGGCTAGGATTGCATGATGAATGACATAAAACCAACACTTAGGCCATTGTATTTCTTCCAAAACCATGAGAGTGTCAAAGGCAAAGAAGCAAACCCTCCATTTCTCCTCTCCATGGCTGTGAGTTCAAGGTGAGGGAAGTCCAAATTTCTCTTCTACACTACCCAAATATTTTTACATAAATCAATTTCTCTCAAGCCCATTTACAACATATCCAAAAATTGGAGCAAAAGGAGGAGTTTTAGATAGTGGAGATTCAAGGGAACCAAGAGCAAATCCATTGAAGGAAGGTAGGATTTTTTCAAACTTTTCTTTGAAATTTTGGTGTAGTTTCATTACACTCCAACCTTAACATAACATATTTAAATTTGGTGCCAAAAGGATATGTCTATCTTGGTGAACTTGGATTGGCCGTGAGCAAGGAACAAGAAGGAGAGAAAAGTCTTGTGAAGAAAAAAAATTGGTTAGCCTTGAAACATCCAATATTTTGAGGTAAGAAAAATTCTGCACTTGCTGAATTTTTGAGGACATTGTTGGAATGTGTTAATGTGATGTTTTTTAACATATTTTCATAACCTAGAGTCTAAGAGGAACCCAATGAAACATGAGAGATGTGTGCAGAATTTTTATGTGTTGAATTTGTCATTCATTGTGGTGATTTAATTATGCAAAAAATTGAACTTTGTGTGGCAAAAAATGTCACGCCCCGAACTGGGGTCATGAGCAGCTGCCCGTTGCCTTGGATACCAGCTCAGTTTTTTAGAAAATCGGATAAAATCTTCCATATTTTGGAGATCTCCCATATACAAATCAACCTGTGTATTGAATGCTTATCCTGCCACCTAAATAAACGGGCCAACCCAACCTCACAACAAATTAACCACATTCGTATATTGCTAATCAATCCATAGCATAACAACAAAGACAACGCAATGCTATCATGAATACTAGCAGTCCTAGACATAGATCTCTACTGTCATGCCCAACTAGAGCATGAGCAGCCGTCACACCAGACGGGCCTAAAATTTTATACATGAGTTCAACAAATTCCCAAGTTAATAAGTTAAATGCTTTTAAATACCTCAATACAGGTGAAATGAGTCAATATGTTTCATAAATAAATATCAATAATTTATACAGTCGTCTCATAAAATGTACATGTCCATCAATGGACCTCAATATCAAGATCTCGCAGGGTCGTGAAATTTAGATCTCACAGTGTCCTCTATCACAATAACCCTGTTTGAGAAAGGAAAGGAGAGGGGTGAGTATCAAACGAGATACCCAGTGAGCGAGGGGATCAATATCAAGTATAAATAGTGTGTGTGAACTATTAGAGTATCAAACATTATTATTCGTAAACAATAATTCACATTCGGAAGTAAAACATGGTATGATCAATAAAATGAAATCATCTAGTCCATCACACAGTACCATACATACATGCAACCATTCAAAATCAAGTATTTTTAGAGTAAGTCGAATATGATCCTAGCAAAGGTCAACCATGACAAATGTCAGGCGTATCGGGGGTTTATTATGCATAAATATTCAAAAGTCGCTCTCTGCCCCGATGTTGGCCATGCGTTTCACTGAGGCTAGCTCATACACAGATCGGATCATGTATATGACCCCGCCCGGTGCTAGCCAGTGGTGTCACACATGTCCTCCCCCTTGCGGGTTCAACCGACCACGCCTATACCCATATACCGGATGTTTGCGGGTACCTCCACGTGAAGTGTACCTAGACGCATATTTGGCGCCATAACAAACGTCTCTCGTAGCTACGGTCGTCCTCTTGGGATTCAATCATATCATAACAGTCATCCCACGGCCACACGGCTTCAACTCTGTGATATAGAAATCATAGTGCTCCAATAGTTACAAAACAAATTCGAAATCTTGTAGCACACGATAAGTCATACATATCAAAAGCATGTTTTGTTAAAAAGACGACAAAAATCAAGTTTCACTTTTCATGCATGAGATTTGAGTCCCACTACAGTAATAGGGAGGGTATAGTATTCCCAAATAAACCACAATTACGATGTATCGAGCTTTCTTTAACGGCTTGGGCAAAACAAGTTCACTAATAGTTCTCCACTTGGTGTCACTTTGTGCAGTCCTATGAAAATTTGCATGACCTTTTATATATAAGTCCAAATCAGGCGAAATTTTGATATGTTGTAGGTAACTTCACGACCTACAACTTTTATTTATACACGTTCTCAAAATCACATCACAAAATTCTTAGAAATCCTCATTTTGATTCAGTTGCATTCTAAATTCAGATTCTGTCTTATTTTATTGCAAAAGTTATAACTTTCACTATACCTATCCAAACGTAATGAAATTTTAACATGTTATATGCAAGACAAGGTCTATCACTTTCATGTTCTGGGTTCCTCTCAATTATGCTTAGAAGGGGATTGAAATGGATCATGATCAGAACAGCCAGGTTTCAGTTGGAAAACAGAATTTTTGTCGATACCCCTTTAGTAAAATGGACATCACGTTTGATTCCCTCATGTGCATTGGCTGAAATTTTAACATGCTGTAGCTAAGAGGGATATCTACAACTTTTATTCTTTGAGCTTGCCCAAACTAGGACTGTAAGAGGGTCGGTTTTATACACTGTTCTTAGGGTTTGAAATAGGACAACCTTTTGTCGAGTTAGGAAAATTGCCATAACTTTTGACACAGGAGTCGGATTAAGGTGATTCTTATCTTGTTCGAAAGATAAGACCTAGATCTACATATTACATAACTGGAGCATTTGCTAATTCAGACCATAAGACACCTCAAAATAGAGGCCTCAAAATAGAGGCTAATTCATAGACAAAAACAGAGCTAAAGCAGGACAGAACAGAAATTCCTATACAGAACATTTAACGTTGAAAAAATCATAATAAATCCAATTCTCATCCGAATGCAACAAATCATATCTCATTTTAAAGCTCTATGAGTCTAATTTCACCTGAAATTAACCAAGCTCAGTTTTCCTTTGTGCAGAAAAGTTTATGACGAAAACATCACAGCATGGTCAGAATGTCCTATTTGCAAAAATTTCCAAAGTTTTCAGTTAATTTCTTGGTCAAGCAAGGTTCAGATTTTTCTGCACTTATTTCTCATGTTCTAATGGGTTCCACTTAGGCTCTAGGTTATAGAAATCATACCAAAACATCACATTTAGACATTCAAACAATGTCCTCAAAATTCAACAAGTGCAAAATTTTTTTCTTACCTCAATTTGGATGTTTCAAAGCCAATCAAGGTTCCTCCTCACAAAATCTCTCTTTCCCTCTTGTTCCTTACTCATGGCCAACCCAAGTTCACCAAGAATGACATATCCTTTTGGCTCCAAATTTAAATATGTTGTGTTAGGGTTGGAGTGTAGTGAAACTACACCAAAAATTTCAAAGCATTGTTTGAAGAAAACATACCCTTTCATTATTGGTGATGCTTAAGGCCCTCTTGAATTTTCACCAAGCAAAACTCCTCATTTTTCCCTAATTTTTGGATATGTTGTAGTTCGACATGAGAAGAGTTGATTTATGTAAAAAAAAATTGGGTGGTATGGTAGAAAAATTTTGAATCCCTTACCTTGAACCCACAACCATGAGAGGAGGAAGAATGAGAGAACAATTTCAACCATCCAACAATTTCAACCATCCAACAATTTCAAGATAAATTTGTCCTCATTTTTCACGGTTTTGGGAATGAAAGAAAGCCTAAGTGATTTCCTTTATTTGCTTGTTCCATTAAATCCCAACCATCCAACAATTTCAAGATAAATTTTAGACCCTTGGATTTTTTTGTCAGACAAGTCACTCTTCCTTTTTCTCTCCCACGTTTCCTCTCTTCTTCTCACACAACAAATCACTTTCTCTCACTACAACCCAACTCCTTCATTAATTGTTTAGTCTCCCAACAACCCAATTAAATGCCCCAAATTGATTCTTTAAATTTTCAAACAATCCTAGCCTTCCACCTCATTGGCATACTTCCCTTGGTCATTAATTGTCTCCAACCCCTTTTTCTAAATTGCATAAAAGGTCCTTCTTAGATTTGCGTGAAAATTTCTATCTCGATTTTCGCATAACGTGCGGCGGGGTCAATAGATGAAGTCATTTAGTTCAGTTTTCTGCATTGAATCAAATAGAGTTGGTCTCGCACGTTGATAAAGTCATTTGACCTTCCAAATCGTCCTTAAACGTATTGGGGTTTTTAAAGTGATTTTGTTTTCCGCTTTGCATTTTTGTCAAAATTTCCCGAAATCGCGTATTTACCGTAATAAGCTTCCTAGCAAAATTTTAGTGGTTTTGCATGGGTAGAATTAAATTTGGTTCAATGAGGACAAATTTTCATCTCCGTCGATTAAGTATCGGGCGTTTCTTCGCAAACGATTGAGAATTGCCCGAATTCAAGTTCCCTTAACTTTTTAAGTTAATCTAGCATGTGTAATTTCATCAGGGTTGAAATTGCACGCGTAGATTTTAAAATGGCATGAAGGGAAAAATTTATTAGCTTTCGGCAATTTTGCCAAATATTTTCAAGAGCATTATAAATCGAAAAAATTTCTGAGAGACTTTTCTTTATATGAAAATGAAAATATATCATATATGGATAATGAGGAGTACAATATACAATACACCGAGTGCCGATGTTTCTGAAAATGTGGTGGAAAAATGTGTTGTAGTGTGCTAAAATTTTCCTGCATTGTTGCACAATTTTTGTGCTGAATGTTTTTATGCCAAAGTGATGAAAAATTTTTTGTGAGGTTGTTGATTTAAATTGATGTGAGAAATGAGTATGTAATTTGATTGTGTTTGGCTAAGAACTTAGATAGGAAAAATATGCATTAGTAAGTTGGAAAATTTCCTGCATTATTGTGACTTTTGTGTGCTGCTTTTTGAATGAAGTATTATGAACATGAGGTTTGGTAATTTGAAATTGAAAGAGGAAGGAAAGATTTGATGTAAACATTGAAAACTTTAAATTTCTACGAAACAGGGCAAACTGACCAGACTATAGCCTTTCTATAATACCTTTTCCGGTACAAATGCAAATGGAGTAAGATCTACTGCATATGCAACTAGACTTCTGTAACTTTGAAATGACATATGATTCATTTAATTTTGAAGAGAATTCGATTTTTAGTGATTTTTCAAAGTTAAATGTTCTGCAGAGAAATATCATGTTTTATCCTGTTCTGGCCGTGGAGTTGTTCTCAATTTTGAGATGTCTTCTGGTCTGAATCAATCTGCACCCTAGTTATAAAATTTGTAGATGTATATCTTATCTTTAATTTGAGATAAGAATCATGTGATTTGGATATGTGTGGTGGAAGTTACAATCTGTTTTCCATGACTGCATAGATTTGAAATTTCACAGTCAAGTTCAATTCGAATAAATTTTTGTGTTTTGTATAATTGAGTTAGACTTAAGCTAGAAATGAAAAGAATTGAGGTTTTATATTTAGTATGGGTGTACTAGGCAAGGTGACAAATTTTTGTCCTAGTTTGGTAAGTGATTGGAATATAAAAAGTATGCATGAGCATATATTTTATATTGCTATTGTGGTGATACACTGATGATCGATCGAGGGAAGCATATTTTCGACACATTGTGGTGTTCTTAGGGAGTGCCATACCGTCTCATATACGGTGAGTGGGACTGTAGACACTGTTATTGATTTAACAAATCCATGTTTTTATAGCTTTTCAAATGACATGGTTTATGATGTGTGTGAAAGCATGAGATTGATATATTTTTACAAATGTTCTTTTGTGATCATCGGAGTGTCTCAATGGTTTGTTTAAATGATATGCATATGTAAAATTTTTGTTGAAATGAATTTGTGCCACTTTTGAGAACTTGACATGATTTATATACTCCCATTTATATTGGCACATTGGTTGACTTGGTTCTGATGAATTGATATGGGCCAAATTGGCTTACTTGTGATGCGTGGGTCAGATGCCCACTTGTGATATGATGTTGTTATGATGTCCATGATGGACTTCTGTAGCTACGAAGGTCTTTGGCAGTGGCACCTATTGTATCCTGATACTCTTCTGCATGAGGTATCCTCCAAATGCCATATGTATAGTTGCGGCCAGATGAACCATATAGGGGAGAAGGTGTGTACACCACTATATAGCTCCAGACAGATTCTATACATGATTGATATTGTTGTGCTCGATACTATTGAGGCCCGTGGCCAACATTGGGGAAGAGAGCTTGACTTGTTTTATACTTGTACAAAAACCCCCAATGCGCCCATCATTGGTCGTGGTAGACCATCACCAGGGATATTTTATTAGCCAGCTCTATATGATTTTGAATCGTTGATGGATGCCTGTGTTGATACTACGATGCATGACATATGATTCATGATTTGTGAAATTGTCATGGGTGTTCATAATGCCATTATATTTTAAATTGTGCTCTGACACTCTATGCTCACACATATAATTGATAATATATTATCGATCCCCTCACTCAGTGAATATTTTTCCATAAATACTCACCCCTCATTTTCCATGATTCTAGACATAGATTGGCAGGGAGACGTGTCAGGGGACATTTTGACATACTTGATACACATTTGGAGACATCGAACTTTTGGGTATGGATAAACATTCTTCCGCGATGGTTTTGGCGATTTGAGATCTATAGAATGACCATTGTACATTTATTTGGGATGACTGTATTGATCTCATGTAAATTTAATTTGAAACTCTCGAGTTGTTGTTTATTCATGCATTGAGGTAAAATGTTGCATTTTGAAATTTTTTTTACTTCGGAATATGTTTTTGAGGAAAAGTAGCTTTTAAACAGGTTGTATAGATGATTTGATAGCCTTGCGGTGTCCCGATATATGGGGTGGTTCTGCTCGTATGTCGAAAGATCGCGACGGTTGTCGCATGCTTGATTCAAGGGTCGGGGCATGACACTTAGAATCTCCTTGTATTAGAAGAACAATTAATGAATTCTAGACACATCAAAATTAGTATTTAATGTTGTTATACAAGTAGCTATAGTTTAGTGGTAAGAATTCCAAGCTGTGGCCGTGTGGAGAATTGTGCTTGAATCCCAACAGCCACGATAAAAGTGATATGAAATATTATATAATAAATGAGAAAGCAATTTTTAACAAAATGAAAAAAAATCCTTGGCACATTGTTAATTTGGGGTCGGTTACTTTTTCAAAGAAGATTGGGGTTTAGCTTACTTATTCTAAATTTAGCCCGACATAAATAACAGCATAGAGAGTTTTCATTCAGCATGACTGTGGTTTAGGAGCAACATCTAATTTTTTGGCTATCATCCATATAGTCAAGGACTTCATGAATTTTTTTCCTTAAATTACTACTAAGTTTGACTTGAACACACTCTAGACAAAGTAGGCCAATACTTACGCTTAAAGTTTATCCAACTATAATTTACACATTTTTTATTCATAACATTATAGTTAGTTAGGATGGCCGAGTGTTCCAAGGCACCAGATTCAAGTTCTGGGTTTCGAAAGAAGGTGTGGGTTCAAATCATACTTTTGACAATTTCATTTGCATACCCCACTTGATAAGATGAAGGTTTGGCCGTTATTTTGAATCATAGCATTTTTGAGGTATAAAAGGATTGAATTTGCTTTTTCACTAAGTCAAAGAATTCAAGGCAAGATCTAGGTTATTGAACAAACTAGCAATCAAAATAGGTATCACCATATATGAAACATCTAAGCACGTCATAAATATTGGCATCGATAAAAGTTTAACAGACTCTGGTAGAGAAAAAGGGCCTTAAGACAAAGTCCTTTTTCCAATTGGCTTCACACTTATTACTAATCAAAGTGTATATAATTTAAGTTGTGCCCTCGCTATGATCCATCAACTCATGCTTAAGACTAGTGAGGCATTGTTTAAGCCAAGGCCCAACTTGTAAACTGCAAGCCAACTTAATAAGTGGTGCACAAATTATGTGGACAAAATTAAACTTCTTATAGACATGCAACCCCCTTAATATAGGAACTTAAAAAATTGATACAAAAAACTTATCAAGTAAAATAATAAAAACTTCTTTTCAAATTATAATATCCTAAATAATACCTTCAATACTTTGTGACAACTTCCTTCTTTACATACTCCATTTTTCACATTAATAAATTCCACTTCAATTACAAGATTTTAAATGTTGGCTAGCATGAACACTAGCGTTGATAATTGCGGATACAAAAGTTAACAATAGTTTTGGTCTAAATTTTACAAGACTAAATGTTTGTGTAGGGTTGAAGTGTCTAGAATTTGACAAAAACTTCATGGGCAAAAAATACTTGAACCTGGCATAAAACTATGAAGGTTTCTTAGTTACTTATAGTTCCGACCAATTCTTGCCCTATTTTAACCATAAAAAAGAATGCAAATAGTTTTGGTTCCTTGTTGATCTCACCCTCAGTAATCGAGTGAGAGATAAGATAAAATTTAAATAAGAGAGATGAGAGTGCTAGGGCAGAGGAAGAAATCAAAGAAAATGAGAGAGTTCTCCGCATTTTGCTTCTACTCTCAACAACTTAATGAGAACTGTGGAGCAATTGAAGTTAAAATCAAAGGAGAAGGGAGAAGAGGATGAAGGTTCAAGAGATGTGAAGAACAAGAATTGAATCAATGATAAAGAGAGATGAGAGGAGGAAGATTCTGGATCTAACATGAAGAAATCAAAGTAGAAGGAACCAAAATAAATGGTGTGGACTATAGAGAAAGTTAGAAGAGAAAGATTGGGACCATGTTACACGTTTGGAGATATTGGGGGAAGAACAGAAGTTGAAGTGAAAGAAGGTGGAAGCTAAGATCAGTGATAATTTTTCTAATCATTTAATGCCTCGTTGTTCGTAGTAAATTGAGTTTAGAATCTCCTTGTATTAGAAGAACAATTAATGAATTCTAGATACATTAAATTAATATTTAATGTTGTTATACAAGTAGCTATGGTTTAGTAGTAAGAATTCCATGTTGTGGCCTTGTAGATCTCAGCTCGAATCCCAGCAGCCACAATAGAAGTGATACGAAATTTTAAATAATAATAAATGAGAAAAAAATTTATAATAATATGAAAAAAATCCTTGGCACAATCTTAATTTGAGGTTAGGTCCTTTTTTTGAGAAGATTGCGGTTTAGCTTATTCTTTCTAAATTTAGCCCGACCTAAATAACAGCTCAGAGAGTTTTGGTTTGGCGCGATTATGGTTTAGGAGCAATATCTAATTTTTTGGCCAACATCCATATAGTCTAGGTCTTGTGTGAATATTTTCCTCAAATTACTTAGAAGTTTAACTTAAACATAATCCAGACAAAGTGAGCAAATACTCATGCCTAAAGTTTGTCCAACCATAATTCACACATTTTCTTCATAACATTATTAGTTAGTCAGGATGGTCGAGTGGTCTAAGGTACTAGACTTAAGTTTTGGTCTTCGAAAGAGGGTACAGGTTCAAATCCTACTTTTGACAATTTCCTTTGCTTACCCCACTTGCTAAGACCAAGGTTTGTTGTTGTTGTTTTGATTCACAGCATTTTTCAGATATAAAAGGACTAAATTTGCTTTTTCATTAAGTCAAAGAATTCAAGGCAAGCTCTGGGTTATTGAACAAACCGGTAATCAAAACAAGTATCGCCATATACGAGAAATCTAAGCACATGATAAATGCTGACATTGATAAAAGTTTAACGAACTCTGGCAGAAAAGAAAGGGCCTTAAGTCAGACTCCTTTTTCCAAGTGGCTTTGCACTTATTACTCATCAAAGTATACATAATTTGGGCCATGCCCTCACAATGATTCATCTAAGACTAGTGATACACTAAGCCAAGGCCCAACTTGTAAACTGCAAGCCAACTTAGCAAATGTTGCACAAATTCTGTGCACGCAATTAATCTTCTTGTAGACATGCGACTCCCTTAATATAGAAACTTAAAATTGATACCAAAAACTTATCAAGTAAAATAATTAGAAACTTCTTTTCAAATTTTTAAATCCTGAACAATAGCTTCAATACTTTGTGACAACTTCCTTCTCTACATACTCCATTTATCACATTAATAAATTCCTCTTGAGTTATAGGATTTTTAATATTGGTTATTATGAACACTAAAGTTAATAATTGTAGATACAAAAGTTAATAATAGTTTTGTTTTACATTTTACAAGGTCAAACATACATGTAGGGTTGAAGTGGCCAGAATTCGACAAAAGCTTCATGGCAAAAAAATACTTGAACTAGGCCAAAAACCATGAAGGTTTCTTTGGTTTCCATCTGATTCACTTATAGTTTCGACCAATTCTTGTCCTGTTTTAACTGAAAAAGAAAGCAAATAGTTTTGGTTCCTCAATGATCTCACCTTCAGTAATCAAATGAGAGATAAGATAAAATTTAAATAAGAGAGATGAGGGTACTCGGGCAAGGGGAGAAATCGAAGAAGATGAGAGAGTTCTCAGCCTTTTGCTTTTAATCTCAACAACTTAATGAGAACAATGGAGCAGTTAAAGTTAAAATCAAAGGAGGAGAGAGAAGAGCATGGAGATTCAAAATTTGGTATTACTAAATGAAATCTAGGTTCTTTTAGATTAGACACCTCAAACACTTCATCTACTTCTGATTCTACTCTCGTAAGGAGAAAAGATACACTCAGAGCTTCTCAAGCTTCACCCATAGGCTTTGCAAAGCTTTCAGAATTCCATATACCAACTGTACTCTTTAAGTTTCACCTACAGGTTATGCAAAATTTTTGAAGAAATTATTGTGTTATCACTTTCTCTTTATATTACTTTTATATTCACATGAGATAACAATCACAAAGATGCCAATTTATCACAATGATTACATAGGATTCATAACCAAATATCATCAATATGCAGTCCCTATAGTCAACCAACTCATAGCACTCCAATGAGCTATTTCAATGAGTTTTCAGTACAAATAAGTCTTAATAAAACTGTCATATCTTGGACTACAATATAGATTGAGATGAATCCAATTATCAAATAAAATTAAGACTTAGGGCTACAACTTTTATGTTCATAGTTAGGTTCAATTCCAATCACACAGGGATACCCACATTAGTCAATGTTATAGCCCAAAATTCATAATTCAGTTTATGTAGTTTTAGGAAATATGGCAAAACTTTTCCTCCACATATTGGATTAAGGTGATTCTAGTGCTTATTTAAAGATAAGACATAAAGTTACAACTTTCATGTTTAGAGCTTAAGTTAATTTAAAAACTGCATCAAGGTCAAACTATCTAGAATGTTAATTCATAGTTTTCTTCCATCTCTTGATGTTCTAGTGTGAGATTTTCCTTTTCTTTTTCATTCCATCCTTATTTTAACACCACCAATAATCTAAAAACATATTAAATATGGCTATTAAGCATCAAAGAAACAAGCACAAGTATTGTTCTTGTCTTTTCAAGTTTCTAATCTCACTTTGCTTTCCTATCTCCAACTTCCTTGCCTTTCTTTGTGTTTTTTAGCTTATTTTTCAGCTTATCTACACTTCTTTATGTTAGGAATAGTAAGTTCATGGATAGAGGTGACCTAATCAAAGCTTAAAGTATAGGTTTTAACGGAGTTAGGCTTTGGTTTTTGAAAGGGAAAAGGACAAAATGTGAATTAAGAATGAAAATGAAGATCTCTCTCTCTCCCCCTCTTTTTTATTTCTATTCTAAGTGGGTTGTGGGTCCCTGAAGCATGGTGATGTACCAAAGGCGTAGATACCACATGTTGGGTGATGGTGTGCCATGGTGTCCCTTGTAATAATCTAACATATACTCTTTGTGGGTCCCACACAAAACCTTTTATGGGTCCTAGACAAAAACCCTAACCCGGTTCTCTTGTGACCTTATTCCGATCGTTCTCATTCGCTAATATGTTTGACTAATCTATACTAAATTTAATATACATGATTTATAGTTAAAACCACAAATATAAATACTAAAGCATGCATCGCATATAAAAATTTAACGAATTTTAGCACAGTGCAATGCAAGGAATCTAAACGTGCTCATTAAAATGTAGATGCACGCTTTAATGATTTCTAAAAATGGAACCTTACAAGTTCAAGTCACATCATGTTTTCTTCAATTCTAATCGAAGACATCAGAGCCAAAAGAAAAAAAAAGAACTAAGCGGAAGGACTTTGGAGTTGTTATAGCACACGAACCAATCACTTTCCACCTAATGAAACGGTTGAAAGTGTGCTATTGGTTTGTGCTATATACCCAACTCAGCTATGCCTTTTTAATACTTAGAAACTTTTGGCAACATTATGATGAGTTTCTCTAGGGATTGTATAACTCAAACTTGCTACAAAATATGAAGTCAAGCCTTGTCTCCTCCTGTTCATTGTATCAAACTTTTTGTTTCTATCTTCTTTCCATTGTAACTAGTTTGAACCTTTCATATTGAATTTTCTCTTTTCAAAAAAATCTAAAGCATATGTACGTTGGCTAACAACAATATCATGGGAGTTTGAGAAACTTCAATCCCCATAAGGTGTTTCATGTCTCCTAAGTCACTCGTATTAAATTGATGCTTTGGGATGCTTTCACGTAAAGAGCTACATCGTTGCAACTTCTTAAATAATTCTTACAAAAATATCATCAATCATTGTGTGCTTGTTTCAAGCCACGTAGTCTTGAGCTTATACACCTTGTGTTCTGCTCCATTGGAAATAAAACCTTGTCAATGCTCAATATAAAATTCTTTTTCCAACTTGCTGATTTCACTTCTAGTTGTTAAATTTTCCAATCATATGACCGGCAAAAAATGATCTCAAATCTTGTCATTAGAGAAAAATTGTTTCCTTAGCCAATACCCAATTATTAAACATATCATTTGATAACAATCTTGCTTTGTATCATCGGACAGTTTAAATGGGATAGGGGGATACATCTGTTAATAAAATCTCAAATTCAATACTTAGGAACGGAAAATACTTTATTAGGAGGGCAGCCCCTCAAAGATACTCGAATTGAATTAGTTGAAATATGAGTCCAAATACTAGTGGTAAAAACAAAAAAAAAAATGGAAAAACAATCTTGCTTCGTGCTTGTGAACAAACCCAACAATCACCCATTTTTACTTTGGTATATTTTTCTTTTGTGAGTGTGATATTTTTAGTGAATATGGTTGTTGATTCCATAAGTATAAATCAATTTTTTAGATTAATTTTGAATTATTCTAGCTCCAAAGATTAATTTTTCAGATTGGGTGGATTTCGATACAATTTGTAATTTTTAAACAATTTTAGACCTAAAAGAACAACTACATCAATTTTGAAGGGAATTTAATAAATTTTACTTAAAATATATTAAAATTCTAAAACTTTAGGCCCAAAATATAAAATATATACACATACCATATATATAGATAGATATATAGATAGGTCCCTTAGGGATAGCTCAAGTGGTAGAGCCTCATCACTTCCATCTTTTTTTTCCCAATTCAATTCTATTTGGTTGCATCTCCCTGTAAGGAAAAAAAAAGGATAGATAGAAAGATAGATATATGGGACCACTTTATCACCTTTGCTGGACTACTCATCACCTTTGCTCAAGGTCCTGTGTAGCGCTTTAACTTTTTTTTTCCTTTGACTTTGATGTCTTCAGCAAGAATTCAAGAAAACAAGATATGGTGACACAATCGAAGGCAGAAATAGAGTACAATGTTGCTGCAACCGAGCTATTTGGTTCAAGAAAATTTTAGGAGATCTAAAATTGAATCAAAAGAGTTTATATGTTGTTTTATGACAACAAATTGTTCAAATCTCAATATGGCATAGCAAAATCAAACACAATAAAGTCAAATATCATTTTCTACAAAAAGCATTGTAGGTTTAATGAACAATTTGCTAATATTTTCACAAATACTTTACCAAAGACATTTAACGAAGGCATAGTTCGAAAAACTGTGGAAGAAGCTTCAAGCATCCTTCAGAAGTCAATATTATGTTAGAATTTTAAATTCAAAATAATTTGAATTGTTATGTTAGAATTTTGAATTCAATGCTAAAATTTATAAGAAAATCCAATTAAATGGGAAAAAGATAACTGAAAGAGAGTAAGTGTGACTTAAAATGAAAGCCTTTTGAATTGGGAATACATGGGGCCAGAATTTTGTGACCCATGCAAACTTTGACCACATTCCCATATTTTTCCATTTTGGATCAATTTAAATTCTTTTATAATGTGTCTAGTATAAATTATCAATAACAATTAAGTGGTTTTAATGATGTGTGTGGTTCACAGTTATAAAAACCCCTTCCCCAAGTAGAGAATCCCTAACCTCAAAATTCATGACACAACACCATCTATCGAGTGAATTTAATGGTCTACAAGAGTTTCTACATGTCAAGAATTATTTTCGTACTTTTATAGTCACCAAAGGTAAAATGAAAGAGCATGGCCAAAGGTAACTCTAAACCTCTATTTCACTTCTGCATTTATTTTAGACCAATTTTGCATTAGATGTTTCCATTAGGATCACAAAGCATTCTAACATTTAGTATTAGAACAAATTTTGCCTTTGCCTACATGTTTTATGGCAAATTTTTAATTTGTTAATAAATGACATTGTTAAAAATTGATTTAAATTGCTCACTTTCGAAATATTTTGAGACCATAAATACATTGGGCATAAAGTTCCACATTGTAACACCGACCCTTGGTATATCCTGTGGTGTATTCTAGTTCATATATATATATGTGATGTTTCCACGACTACGTTCATAAATTTTCAATAAGAAATTTTTTGATAAAATGACCCCAGAAATTTGCCGGTAAAATGCAAATTTGGGACAGTTTGACTAAAAAACACTCAATAACCTTAATTTCACATTAAATAAATTTAATTAGGTCTAAAATGAGATTTTGGGTCTAGTGTGTAATTATGAAAATTTTTGGGGGTCAAATTAGATTTTTTATAAGTTAAAGGACTTGTTAGCAATTAACAAAATCTTAAAAGGAAATGTGACAAGTGTATTCTTTTAAAACAATACATTAAAAAAGTGTGAGATTGAGGAGGACAAGTGTTGACCCAAATTGAGAGGAGAAAGGTAAGGTGGGCCAATGAGAACACATGCACATGAAAACCAATCAAAACACATGCAAATTGGCAAAATGATCCTATGGCTTAGAATAAATTTGAGACTTGATCCTAGGGTGGTGAGTTAATAACACAAGCATAAAGGAAGAAGACCATAGAATGCTTGTTCATTCTTCCCAAACTGTGTGTAAAAACGACAGAAAGTTGTTCTGTTTCGGAACATAAAAACAGTGTGCAAAAACGACCCTTTTCCAGTCTTATTTTAGATAAACTCAAAACATAAAAGTTGTAGGTGTCAGCCTTGCCTACAACATGTAAAACTTTCAGCCAATCCGCACTAGGGAATCAAAAGTTACATCCTTTTTCCTAAAGACATTTTGACAGAAACCTTGTTTCCAATTGAAACCTGATAGTTCTGATCATGAATTATTTCAACATCTTTCTCGGCATAATTGAGTAAAACTCAAAACATGAAAATTGTAGATTTATGTCTTAGGTATAACATGTTTAAATGTCATTAAGTTTGGATGAGTAGAGTGAATGTTATAGTTTCTGCACAAACATCGGACAAAATCTGAATATAGAACGTGACAGAAACAAAATGAGTATTTTCAGAAATTCTGTGATAAGATTTTGAGAAAATGTATAACATGAAAGTTATAGGGCCCGACATTTCCTACAACATATCAAAATTTCACTTAATTTGGAGTTGTATGCAAAGAGCTAAGTCATTTCTACCATGCAGGGACATAGGTTTTGTGTGCATGGGCGCCGAGTAATGGGCCGACATGGGCGCGGCATGAGCACGATGTCCGCCCAGTGATTTTGACCGGACAAAACTTTGGAAAATTTGATATTTTTGTACAAATACACTTAGGGATTTATTTAAAATGCCCCAGAACTTGGCCCTATACTAAGAAATTGTTAAATACAATTTATTACATATATTTTCCTATAATGACATATGTGTGAATATATGATCATTGTAGTGACATGATTGGTAATCGATTCGAGAGAGTTCCATTTGCTGTTATAGTGGTATTGAGGGGAGTGATCTACCCTCCCCATACTGTAAGTGAGACTTTGACATCTACTATTGATCAACAAATCATGTTTTACCGATTTTCAAACGACATCATTTTTATACGTGTGAAAATAAAATATTTGGATTTTGATAAGTATATATACATATTTTTGTGACCATTGGAGTGTTCCAACTACTGATTTTATTGATATGCATCCATGAGTTTGATAATAGGATATTGTGCCACTTTTTTCATATTGACATGTTTTAATTCTTCTATTGTATTGGCACATGATTTTGAATGGATTTACATGTACTGTACTATTTGGGCTGTATGTTTGGCCGACATTATGATACGATGCATGGGGTTATATGCCTGATTGACATGATGATGTGATGCATGGGGCTACGTACCCAGCCAACTTGATGATATGGTGATATGCTTCCTATAGCATTCCATAGCTACGAAGGACATTTGGTGGAGGCACCCCTTGTGCCCGGATATGCTTCGGCCAAAGGTATCCGCCAAATTGTCATGTGTATGGTTGTCCTGGGTTGACATTCATCAGGGAGGACGTGAGTTTACCTCTATCTAGCACTGGGCAGGGCATCATACACGGCCGACTATTTATAGATATATATATATATATATTGTTATTATTATTTACAGGCTAGTTGGAGTAGCTTGTGGTCAACATTGGGATAGAGAGTCATTATTTGATATTTGCATTGTGAAAACCCCCAATGCGTCCGTCCTTGGTCGAGGTAGACTATTGCCGGGGTTGTTTGTTCGGCCGACTCTACATATGTGACTTGATACATGATGGATGCATATATTATTTTTCGATGTGTGCCTTGAGTTATGTTAAAATTGCATGCTGTTTTCATATACTTGATATTGTATTACAGCCTTGACATTCCAAGTTTACACTTGATATTGATAGCACAATGTCGATCCCCTCACTTGCTAAGTATCCTCCCATAGATACTCACTCCTTACTTTCCCTTTCACAGGTATAGTCTTGGATCGAGGGAATGGTAGAGACTTGATTTTGTTTGACTTATATTGGAGACTAGGCTGGGGTATGGTTACCCGTTTCTTCCACTATATTCAATTTGAGGTTATCATATTATTTTGGAGTATTTAGTTTGACCATTGTACTTATTTACTTGGGGATGACTGCATATTACTATTGACACATGTAAATGGTAACTATCACCTTGGGTTTATATATTTATGCATTTGAGACATTGAGATATTTTACTTTTATTACTTGGGAACTCATGTGATTTTGTAAACTGATTTGGATATATGTGTTTTTAGCCTTACGATGTCTCGATGTCTCAGCGGGTTGTGCCCGTACATTGAGGTGTAGCGGCGGTTGCTCACGTGCTCGGCCCGGGGGTGGGTCGGGGCATGACACACATAGTTCAGTGTTTTTAAAATGAATGGAGGTTTTTTAAACTTTTTCGATGGTCTTTCAACATCTGGACTTGTTGGAATTGGCCAGATCCAAATCGTGACCCTCAAGGTCTATCAGGGCGAAGAAGAATGTAATAGCAGTCTTCACAAGCTCCTGAACAAGAAAGCTAGTCTGCAAAAGCTCCAACAGCTCCAATCATCAAACAGTTAGCTTAATTATCAGAGGAGGTGGTTGTTAGGTTGTTTGGTAGTTGTACTTTAGAGCTAAGTAGTTAGTAGGAGTTGTAGTTAGTTGAGATAGTTAAATCATAGCTCAAGATGTCTATAAAAAGGAAGTGAAGGCAAGAAGAGGAACAAAATTTTGGATTGATAACAACTGTCTTTTCTCTCTCTCTTCTCTCTCTGTCTTTTTCTTCTTCTGCTTCCTTCTCTCTTCTTAATTCCCATATTCATTCTATTACATGTTTATTCCTACATCCTCCCACTGCTATCCATCGGTAGAGAGAAGGATTTTACTTCTACAAACAATCTTGTCAGACATTATTTGATAAGTCGACCTATTGAAGTTACCCAAGTCAACTTATCCTTAAGGATGTGACAAATTTGGTATCAGAGCTGTGCAATCCTCATACTAAAGGTATAAACAATGGCAGAAGGGACTTGTCAGAAGGTAGCTGATGAACAACAAAGAAAGTATGAAAGAAAAATGCATGAATGGGCAAACAAAGCTAGAAAGCAATACATCCAAGTTAATAAACAGATGGAGGAATTTTGGCAGGAGTTAAGAGAGCAAAACCAAAAATGGGAGACTATCTTTGCTAATATAGGTGCTCGACTCAATGCAATGTCAACAGGAAATGGTAGAGATGAAGATCTTGCAATTGAAAGAATCTTGAAAACACCCATCCTACCAACTCCTAATGAGGGAAGGTATAGAGTAGAAATGGGACCAGCTGTGCCCAAGAAAGACTCTAACCCAAAAGGGTCTTGGCCAATTCACCCTAAAATCGAGCTTCCCCTGTTTGCAGGAGAAAATCCTCAAATATGGATAAGGAAGTGCGGCAAGTTCTTTGGTACCTATCACATACCAAGTCAGATATGGGTGGAGACTGTGGAGATATATCTCAATACGAAAGCGGAAGTGTAGTTTTAAGGCCTGAAAAAAGTCAAGAAAGAGGTTGATTGGGATGAATTTACTAAGCTGATATGCCAAAGATTTGAAGGAAAAGGCGTTAGAGATAAGGTAGAAGAATTTAACAAACTGCAGCAAGATGGTTTGATGGTAGAGTACCAGGAAAATTTTGAAAAATCATGGTTAGTAATGGTCCAAAAGAACCATGCTCTAACTGAATCTTGCTTCTTCTCGAGCTTCATCAGTGAAGTTAAAGAAGAAATTAAGCCCATGCTAAATCTTACTTCATCTCAAGCTTCATCAGTGAAGTTAAACAAGAAATTAAGCCCATGCTACGAATGCTCAAACCAAATTCCCTTCTTCAAGCCATCGAAATAGCAACCCTACAAGAACAATCTTTCGAACTTGCTAAACAAAGAAAGGGAGTTGGAGTAAAATTGTGGATCTAAATGAAGCAAGGGCAAGTCAAAGAAGTTAGGGAAACAATGGCACAGCTCATAAGAGTGCCATATCTAGAGGAAAAGAAGTAGTCAGTGGAGCAATGCCAGAAGATAAAACTACTAGAATTATAGCCCAAGAAATGCAATTTAAAAGAGCTAACAATCTTTGCAATAGATGTGGAGAGAAGTATATGTTAGGACATCAATGTAAATTCAGAAGTTTAAACTTGATTATAGCTGCAAAAGCAGAAGAAGAACTGGAAGTAGACAAAGCAACAACCAATGAGAAATTATTAGGCGACATTTATTATGTTTCCTTATGTATCCTATCCAATTCTTTGAAAAGAAAAGCCATATCTCTACAAGGTACCTTAAGAGGAATGGTAATAGCAATATTAGTAGATACCGGTAGCTCAAATAGCTATATCAGTCACAGTTTGGCAGAAAGACTTAAGATGAGCTAAGAATAGGATGAACCTTTGTTTACTATATTAGCTGATGGGAGTAAAGTAAGTAGCTATACCTAAATTAAAGAAGTGAAGTGTGTAGAGCTATAATTTCTCTTTTGATTTAAGGATAATACAGTTGGGAAGCTAGGACATCATATTGGGGGTTGATTGGATGTTCACTGACAGCCCCATCATATTTGACTTTAAACTGCTGCAAGTTAAGTTGGCCAGTGAGGAAGGGGAACTAGTGTTAATGGGAATGGTAGAAAATTCTTTAATGAAGTTGGTAAGAGGTAAAACTATTAAAAAATTTAAAAGACAACAACTACAGTGTTGCACCACAGTTACTCTGAGGGAAGAGGGATAATAGCAACCATTATAGTAGAACATAGCTGATCTTTTGCAGCAATTTGAAGATGTGTTTTCAAATCCCAATATCCTACTTCCTTAAAGGTCACATGACTATACAATTCCACTTAAACCTAAAGCTCATCCTTTCAAACTCCCTCCCTACAGATACCCACATTCACGAAAGTCTGAAATCAAGAAATAGGTACAGGAAATGATGAGTAGTGGGATAATCAGGCATAGCAGCAGTCCATTCGCCTCTCCTGTGCTTCTGGTGAAGAAGAAGGATAACTTATGGAGGTTTTGCATGGACTATCGACAACTCAACAACCTCACTGTGAAAGACAGGTACCCCATTCCCAATATTGATGAACTACTAGATGAGCTTCAAGGATCAAAATTGTTTTCTAAGATTAATCTAAGATCTGGTTACCACCAAATCAGAATAAGGCCAAAAGATGTAGAGAAAATAGCCTTCCAAACACACAATGGGCATTTCGAATTTTTAGTTATACCCTTTGGATTGACTACTGCACCTACTACATTTCAATCACTGATAAACCATATATTTTAGCCTTATCTCAGGAGATTTGTGCTTGTTTTCTTTGATGATATTCTTGTATAGTTTAGACAAAACTAGTCATGTGCAGAACCTTGAATGTGTCCTGTTAACTCTTAGAAAGCATTAACTTTGTTCCAAACTTTCTAAGGGTACATTTGCTCAATCTCAAGTAAAATACTTGGGGCATAAAGTGTCAGAGGAAGGAGTCAAGATGGATCTCCACAAAGCGGAATGTATTCTGGACTAGCTTGAACCAAATAATGTTAAAACATTGAGAAGCTTCTTAGGTCATATAAGATATTACAGGAGGTTCATTAAAGGCTATGGATTAATTACTAAACCTCTCAATGACTTGCTTAAGAAGGAAGGCTTTACATGGAATGAATTGACTAGTAAAGCATTTCAGTTTCTGAAGACAACAATCACTTTAGTACTAGTCATGAGGTTACCAGACTTCTCTGCTATAGGAGGGCATAGCTCTACTATAGGAGGGTATTTAGGTCAGAAAGAGATACTGTAGAGAACCAAAACTGTCTTCTACTGGACAAACATGAAGGTGACTATGATAAGATTTGTTAAGGAATATGAGGTGTGTTAGAAAAACAAACATGAATACCTACCTTATCCAGGTTCACTACAAACTCTTCCCATCCCTACACAAGTTTGGTCTCAAATTAGTATGGATTTTGTGGAGGGGCTACCAGAGTTACAATGCTTTGATACTATACTAGTGGTTATCGATAGACTAACCAAATTCAGTCATTTCTTAGCTCTGAAACATCTTTACTCAGCATTAAAAATGGCTCAATTATTTGTAAATTCAGTCTATAAACTTCATAGATTCCCAAACTCCATTGTGACAGATCGAGACAGAATATTTACAAGTCTATTCTGGTTGGAACTATTCAAGCTAGTGGGAACTCAACTCAAGATGAGTAGCGCATACCATCCCCAAACTGATGGACAGAGTGAGAGGCTTAACAAATGTTTGGAATGTTATCTAAGGTGTATAACTTCAGACAGGTTGGGGCTATGGTCTAAGTGGCTAATGGCAGAATGGTGTTACAACTCCAGCTTCTATTCAAGTATCAAGATGTCTCCTTTTGAGGCACTTATGGTTACAAGCCAAAATCTATACTAGTAAGGCCTTATTTGGATGCTACTACATCTACAACATCCAACTTTATTTAGAGTAGACAAGCTATGGTTCAGATTTTGTGTGAACATTTAGCTAAAGCTTAGAACAGAAAGAAAGTCCAAGCTGATTGTAATAGAACAGAATGAGAATTTTAAAAATGAGGTTTTGGGTCTAACTTAAAATTTTAAAAATTTTTGGGGTCAATTTATAATTTTCATAAGTCAAGGGACTTACTTGCAATTTACAAAAATTTAAAAATAATTTAAATAAATGTATTTACCTAAATAAAGACTAAACAAAAGAGTGTAGAGAGGGAGAGAGTGACATGGACGATTTTGGGTGAGGAGAGAAGAGATTTTTCTTCTATATATTATTTTATTTACTTTTAATATATATATATATATATATATATATCCAATAGTGGAGATTTAATTGAAGAGAGATACATGAATATGAACCTTTGGATCTAGTTATTGGGAGGCAAAATATTATCCATTGGGTAAAAGAGTAAACCTTCTTGAAAACACATCAATGGTGAGGATTTACCCAAGAAATGGAATCTCAATTGTGGACCTTTGATCTTGGTTGTTGTGGGACACAACATTAATTGAAGACAAGAGAGTTGTTGTGAGAGAGGGAGATCCAATGGTCTAGGATTGATCTTGAGAATGGTTGGAAGGCTAAGATTGAATGGAGTCTTGTAAATGAAGCTTAAAAACACTTAGACATATTTTTTTCTCTCAAAATCGTAAGAACATTCAAGCAAGAACACAACAACTCTCCTCACATTTTCTCTCAAAACAGTGAACTTCAAGGTAGAGTAACTCATGAATCTTCTACTACACTACCCAAATTTTATTACATAGATCATTTCCTCACAACTTCAACTATAACATATCCAAAAATCAAGCCAAAATGAGGAGTTTTGCTTGTTGGGATCCAATAGACAACCGAGAGCTTAGAAAAAAAAATTCTGTTTTTCTTCAAAGTTCAGCCGGCGATTTTGAGGTAAAGAGACTTTTCATCTACCCTAGTAAAACATTTGTTAATTTGGGGTCAAAAGGAGAAAGCTAACATGGTAAATCTTGTACGGCCGAGAGTTAGGAAATTGGAGGAATGATTGATCTTGTGAAGGGATCTTGATTTGGGCTTGAAGCATCAACATTTTGAGGTAAATAAAAATTCTGAACTTTGTTGGAAATTGGGAGGCCTTGTGTGAATTATTTAAATTAATGTTCTAGCATGATTTTATAATCTAGAGTCTTGGTGGAATCCAAATAAAATATGAGCAAGGGTGTGCAGAAAATTTGAACTTGTATTAGGAGAGAATTGGAATGAAAATGCTATGTTTTAAGGAGCTGAATTTAGTTTTTAAAATGCAGATTATTTGTGCAGTATTTTTATGTGAAAATGATGAATATATGTGGATATTTATTGATTGAAATGATAGGGAAAGGTGTGCAGAAAATTGGTTATGTTTGGCTAAAAATTTAGAGGAAGGAAAGAATTGATTTAAACATTGAAATTGTAAATTTATGCAAAACAGGGCAAACTGACCATACTGTAGCTTTAAAATGACACAAGATTTGTTTAATTCTGAAGCGAATTGTATTTTTAGTGATTTTTCAAAGTTAGGTGTTCTGCAGTGGAATACCCTGTTCTATCCTATTTTGGCTGCAGACTTGATTTCAATTTTGAGTGCCTTCTGGTCTGAATCAACTAGAGCTATAGTAATGAAATTTGTAGATCAATGTCTTAGCTTTAATTTGAGAAAAGAATCATGTGATTTGGATGTGTGGTGAAAGCTACAGCCTGTTTTCCATGACTATGCAGATTTGAAATTTTGCAGTCCAGATTTCTTAAAATGAATCCTTATGCCTTTGTATAATTGAAGTAAATTTAGGTTGAGAATGTCAAGAAATGTTGTTTTATGGTTAGCATAGGTGTACTAAATATAGTGACAAGTTGTGTTAGTTTGGTAAGTGGTTTAGGATAAAAAATAAATACATATGTTTGCATGCGGACTATTTTGTGTATGCAAAGGTTGGAATGGGAGGCACGTATGCTTGGGATGAACATTTGAAGTAAAGGTTTGGGATGAAAAAGGGGACAGCTTGTGTGTCCTTTAGAGACCTCCCTAGAATACCCTAAACCTTGGTCTTAAGTAAAGGTATTTAGCATAATGATTTTTAATGTTATGCAATGCATTTATATGTATATTGTATTGTTCTTGTAGTCATACTCATGGAGATATACCGAGGGAAGCACATTTTCAACACTTGTTATGCATTGTAGAGAATGATTGACCGTCCCGTATAAGCGAGTGGGACTTTGATGAAATGTTCTTGATTGAACAAAATTTCATGATTTTAATTTGTTTTCGAATGACATGATTTATGATGCGTATGTAACTATGAGTTTTGAAGCATGTTTTACAAATGTTTTTTTTGTGACATTGGAGTGTCCAAATGATGATTTGAATATTAAGCATCCATGATTTATATTGAAATGATATTGTGCCACATTTTGATAATTGATATGATTTATGAAATGCTGATTATTGGCACATTTTTATTGATATGATTTTGATCCTTACCATTGGGTTAGTATGCCTTGTGATACTATGATGATGACATTAATGATTCCGTAGCTACGAAGGGCGTTTGTCGAGGCACCAACGTTGCCCGGATATGCTTCTGTAGGAGTTATCCGCAAACGTCATATGTATAGTCACGGCCAGATGAACCAGATCGAGGAGGACATGTGTGATGCCACTGTCTAGCTCCGGACGGGATTCTATACATGGTTGATGATATGTGTTTGATTTGACACGAGCTCATGGTGAGACCCTGGCCGATATTGGGGAGGAGAGCTATTGTTTTATACTTTCATATTAAAAACCCCTAATGCGCCCGTCATAGGTCGTGGTAGACCTTTGCTGGGAATATTTATGGCAAGCTCTGAATGATTTTTGACATTTATTGATGGATGCATATGTTTTACTTATGTTGTGTGATATATGACTATTGTGACTTATGAAAATGTTATGATTTAACTGAAATGATATCATATTTTAAATTATATTTTGACACACCATTTTCACACATATTATTGAGAACATAATGTTGATCCCCTCACTCACTAGAACATAATGTCGATCCCCTCACTCACTGAGTATTCCCCATAATACTCACCTCTCACTTTCTTTTGATTTCAGTTAGACTTGGCAGGGAGACGTGTCAAGTGACACTTGACATTTGGTTTACTTTCGGAGACACCTGGACTTTAGGTATGGATTCCAGCTGCTCTTCCATGGTGATATTCAATAATGATGTTTTTGAAGTCATAGAATGACCATTGTATATTTGTATTGGGATGACTGTAAATTATACTTGTAAAATTGTAAATTGAAACTCTCTAATGTGTTGTATATGTGTGCATTGAGGTAGGATCACATTTTAAATTTCATTTACTTAGGAAATTTTATTTTAAGGATACACAGGTTTTGAACAGGTTTTGAACAAGTTTTTGAACAGGTTTTAAACAAGTGAAGATGTTAGCCTTCGTTGGCTCGATATGTATGCTGTGTGATGGCAGCATACGAGGTAACGGGTGGCTGCTCACGTCTCAGATTGAGCGTCAGGGCTTGACAGTTCGGTAGGTATTAGAGCATTTGGTTTAGAGCTTTGTTTTTTGAAAAGAGTTTTTGAAAAATATTTCCCAACTATATTTTAAAAGTCCTCAATGCATGTGAGAGTTTCATTACAGTCATGATATCCCAGTATATGGTCATAGGCATATGAGTTAATTTATTTTTAGGGGGTTAGATACGAGTCGTATCTAACCTAACTTGGTATTTCCCTTGATGCTTAAAATGATTCCTTTATTTATTTTAGGAGGTTAGTTACTTCTTAATTAACCCTAATCTTTAAACCATGCCTAATAAAAATTGTTTCTATTTGTAGAATTATGACGACTAGACGGGATACTAGGTTTGCACCCCCTGAGCCACCTAGAGTGCCCGAGGATGAGTCCTCATTACGTGCGCCTCTTCTAGCACCTCCTCAGTCGGTTACTACAGCCGCGGTTCCACCTCCTCCTCTTGATGCTTTCAGGCAGGTGTACGAGTGCTACGCTGCACATGGGGTTTAGATGTCGCCCCCACCTCCACCGATGGCAATGCCGACACCTACGGCAGTGCCTATTCCTATAACAATTCCTTCTCTTGCGACACTGGATCCTCTACCGGTGGCCGGTCCTTCCTCGGTTTTTGGTCCGAGTGATACTACTTCTTTTACACTTAGACGCATCCACGAGCTGACTCAGCTGGTTAAGGAAGCTCGACAGTTGGGATGCATAGACTTCTCTGGACTCGATGATGCCATTGCGGCTAAACACTGAGTCAACTGGACACGCCGGATCTTGACTGACCTAGGGTTAAGCGAGGAGTACCGACTTTGAGTAGCAGAGAGGTTATTAGATGGTGATGCCCTTACTTGGTAGGAGGCTATTTGTAATGATACTACAGAACCATCGCAATGGGATAACTTCCTAAGGAAGTTTGATTGCAGATATTTCTCCGAGTTTCAACAGGACCACAAGAGAATAGAGTTCCTTTACTTACGGCAGGGGACGGGATTAGTTGCAGAATATGAGGCTGAAATGAGGAGATTAGCACCTTTGTCCTTGACTTAGTGACGCCGAAGCAATTGAGGTTCAAGTTTGAGGACGGCCTCAACTCGAGCATTTGGAGATACATGACGGTTACACCCAGCTTCTCCCTTGCAGAGATAGTTGATTCGGCCTACCATGCGGAAGAGATTGTCCGCGTTGAGAGTAGACAGCAGGAGAGCAAAGAGAAGAGGAGGAAGAGGAATGGGTTACACTTTGGTTACTACAAAAAAATAGCCTTTTAGCCACAAATTTAGCGACGAAAATTTTAAAAAAATTCGTCGCTAAAAACATTAGCGATGAAAAATTTTTCGTCGCTAATAATGCGTCGCAAAAATTTAGCGACGAAAATTAGAAATCCGTCGCTAAATTTAGCGACGAAAATTGAAATCCGTCGCTAAATTTAGCAACAAATAATTTTTCGTCGCTAAAATTCGTCACAAACTTTAGCGACGAAAAATTATCCATCGCTAAATTAGCGACATAAAAAAATCCGTTACTAAATTTAGCGACGAAAATCTAAAATTCATTGCTAAATTTAGCGACAAAAAATTTTTGTCGCTAAAATCCGTCGCTAATTTAGGGGGAAAAAATCTGTAATAATAAAAAAATTCGTCGCTAAATTCAACGACGAATTTGGAATCCATCGCTGATTTCAAATTCCGTCAAAATGTCGCACGTGTCACCCGTGCCACCCTTGCCCACCCGAGCCAACACTATAACCTGCCCGCCCGCCCGAGCCAGCATTCTCGTGCAAGCACTCTTAATTGCTGGAATATGCCGCGCCTTCTGCCTCCATTGTGGTTCAAACTCCGAACTCCTGCATGCACACACGCAACCTGTAAACCACCGAGCCAAAAATATTATTATGATATAAATTTCTTTTTTATTATTTATTTTCTTTATTTCACATTTTTTAATAATAATAAAATAATATATAATAATAATTTAAAATAATAAATATAATAACTTTTTTTATTTATACCACCCACCTAAAATAATATTAATTAAAAATAATAAATATGATAATTTTTAATAAAATAAAAAATAATAAAATACTAATTTAAAATAAAATAATAAATTAATTAAAAAATATGTTAATATTATATTTTGATTTCTTCTTTTTTCTTTTATCTTATTATTTTATTATTTTTTTCATTTTTATTTTATTTTTTTAATCCATAATTTAAAAATGGATTACAATATCTCAAAACTATAAAATTATAATTATCAATAAATTATAATATATTAATAATTTAAAAAATCAATATATTTAATTACAAAATATTTTTATTTGTTATAATAAAATTATGATATATTATAACAAAATTATTATATATAAGAAATGAGAGTAAAAAGAAAAAAAAAACCCAAAAATAGAGATAAGGAAAAAAAAAAGTGAGAATAGAAAACAAAGAGGAGGAAGAAAGAAAAAAAAATATTATCACACAACACTAACACTAAGCTGTGGTGCAGTGGTGATATATCTTCTGTTAAATCTGAGATCCAAGGTTCGAATCTATTCAACTACAAAGTTGTAATTTTTGCATTAAAACAATGAAGGGCGCCCAGGCACGCCCCAGCAGGCGCGCGGGTGCCCGTGCCTGCTTGCCTGGGCGCCGGCCCCCGCCCCAGCAGGCGCGCGCGGGCGCCCAGGCAGGCAGGCACCCGTGCGTGCATGGGCCGGCGCCCGCACAAGTTCGATTAATATTTAATTAAAAAATTTATATTATTGAATAAAATTATACAAATAAAATAAAATTACCTATACAATTATAAAAAATTTTAAATAAAAAAAAAAGGAAAAAATAATAAATTAATTAAAAAATATATATAATTTAAATAAAATAAAATATATGGTTTTTTTAAGAATTAAATAATATTATTCTTCTAAAAAAATGAAATAATATAATAAAATAAAATGTAAATTAAAATATTTTAAAATAATAATATGATTTGTTAATATAAATTAATAAAATAAAATTATAATTAAAAGAAGATAAAATTCAATGACGGATTTGAAAATCCATCGCTGAAATAATTAAAATAAAATAAAATTCTAATTATTCAGTGACGGATTTGGAATCCGTCGCTGAATTAGCCACAGATTTGGAAATCCGTCGCTAAATTAAATTACCAACTGATATATTTCCTGGTTGTTAAATTAAATTTTTAATTTAAATATTATATTATTATTATATTTATTTTAATTATATATAAAAAGCTATTTAGCGACGAAATTTGCAATGAAAAATTTTTGGTCGCCAATTAGCGACGAATTTAGTCACGAAAATTTTTTCGTCCCTAATTAGCGACGAATTTAGTCACGAAAATTTTTTCGTTACTAATAAGCGACGAATTTTGCTACGAATGATGTGTCTGTCGCTAATTTAGCCACGACTTCCTTTTCATTGCAAATTTTGTGACAAATTAGCAACGAAAAAGTTTTTGTCATTAAATTTGTCGCAAAATAGCGACAATTTTTTTCCGTCGTGAAAATCCATGGCTAAAACCGTGTTTTTTTGTAGTGGGTCAGAGCTAGAAGAGAGGTAGGACTTTTGAATTTCGTAAAGACCCCTTTCAGTTTAGGCCAGCATAGTTTGGTCAGGGACCACGTCCCCAGGGGTTTGGAGCACCAGCCCCCAGTGCTACTAGTTAGACTACTGTGCAGCAGCACCCACCTTACCGTAGATGTAGTAGGCACCACCCTCCAAAGCTTATAGAGCACCAGTTCCTTGCTTCCAGTGTGGGAAGCCGGGGCATATCCAAAATACTTGCCCTAATTTGGTACTTGGAGATCAGATGACTTCGAGTCACCCGAGTGGTCCACGGGTAAGACAATAGGGAGCATCCGCACAGTCGAGTCACACTGCTCCATGGACAGCAACCAGGAGCAACACTATACCCAGTCCCTCAAGAAAGCAGCCAAGGGCACAGGCCTGTTGTATGCTATGACTCAGGAGGATGCCCAGAGGAACCCAGATGTGATCATGGATAATCCTCCTACAGATCCCCCTGTTTAGAAGCTTTTGTGTACTTTTCTTTCTTTTTGAAATTATGTATCTCAGGATACAGTCACGACTAGTTAAAGCCCTAGCGACTTAACTATTTTGATATATATATCTTTTGCATAACTATTTTGATATATATATCTTTTGCGTACCCTAAATTGATTTCTCTTTCAATTTCTCACATCTAGGTACAATGAAAATATACGGAGTCGACACCCATATTCTTATTGACACGGGCTCAAATTATTCTTATCTGAGAGCTTCTTTAGCTCAACAGTTGGGTAGGCCATTATCACTACTAGATAAGGAGCTACTAGTTATCACTCCTCTTGGTGAGTAGTCAATCAGGGATTCCGTGTACAGAGGGAGCGATGTCATAATTGAGGAAACAGTGTTAGAAGCAAATTTGATTCCACTTGATATGACAGACTTTGATGCCATCGTAGGGATGGATTGGCTAAGTACTCATTGAGCTTCTGTGGATTGTTTCACCAAGGAAGTAGAGTTCCGGAAGTCTGGAGGGCCACCATTAACATTTGTGGGTGAGAGACGGGTACTACCTTGCTGTATAGTATCAGTGATGGAAGCCAGACGGATGATATGTCGAGGATGCACGACATATCTAGCTCATGCGTTTAATACCACCATAGAGGGTCCGAGGCTTGATAAGGTTCTGGTGGTACAGGAGTTTCTCGACGTATTCCCCAAGGAACTTCCCGGATTACCACAGTTCAGGAGTTCAATTTTGAGTTTGATTTACCTCCAGGGACTACTGTTATTTCTATTTCGCCATACAGGATGGCACCAGCTGAGCTGAGAGAGCTCAAGGTTCAATTGCAAGAATTACTAGACAAGGGATTCATTCGTCCGAGCACTTCACCTTGGGGTGCTCTGGTGTTATTTGTGAAGAAGAAAGACGGTATCCTTCGGCTTTGTGTGGATTATCGATAATTAAACAAAGTCACTATCAAGAACCGATACCCTTTGCCATGTATTGATGATCTGTTTGATCAGTTTCAGGGTGTTAGGGTTTTCTCAAAGATAGATCTTCGATTGGGTTATCACCAGTTTTGGATTAGGGCTGAGGATGTGTGCAAAACTGCATTCTGTATCCGGTATGGACACTTTGAGTTCTTGGTTATGCCGTTTGGGCTGACCAATGTGCTAGCCGCATTCATGGACTTGATGAATCGGGTTTTCCATGACCTTCTTGATCAGTTTGTCATCGTGTTTATTGATGACATACTAGTTTACTCTCGGAGCGATGAGGAGCATGCTCAGCACCTTTGGGTTGTCTTACAGATTCTCTGTGAGAAACAGTTTTATGCCAAGTTCACCAAGTATGAATTTTGGTTGCGGCGGATTGGTTTTCTAGAGCATATAGTTTCTATAGAAGGTATCTTTGTTGATCCGCAGAAAGGCGAGGCAATATTGAAATGAGCAGCCAAAGACCGTGATTGAGGTTCATAGTTTCCTTGGTCTTGCAGGTTATTATTGGCGGTTTGTAGAGAGATTCTCTCAGATCGCTGCTCCATTGTCTAGGTTGAGGTAGAAGGACGTCAAATTCCAATGGGATGATCATTGTGAGGCGAGCTTTTAGGAGCTCAAACAACAATTGACTTCCACCCCGATCTTGGCCCTTCCCACTAGCAGTCGAGAGTATGTAGTGTATAATGATACCAATCGATAGGGATTGGGTTGTGTACTAATACCGGATGGTCAGGTGATTGCATATGCTTCTCAGCAATTGAAGAAGCATGAGTCGAACTATCCGACGCATGATCTTGAGTTGGCAGCCATAGTCCTTGCTTTGAAGATATGACGACATTACTTGTATGAGGCGACCTATAGGGTATTCATGGATCATAAAAGTCCGAAATACTTGTTCACTCAGTTCGAATTGAACCTCAGACAGAGGAGATGGATGGAATTGCTAAAGGATTATGATATTCTCATTGATTATCATCCAAAAAAGACAAATGTTGTGGTAGATGCCTTGAGCTAGAAGTCATCTTCTTCTCAGGCGACGGAGAGTGCTTATCTCTCTTGCTTGGTAGGACTCCATGCTTTAGGAGTCAGTTTGGCTAGTGATGATCGAGGAGCACTACTAGCCCAATTCGAGGTGAGTCCGACTTTGCTCGACCGTATTAAAGAGCTCCAGGGATCTGATGAGGAGCTCCGGGGTATTCTTGGTGGGATCCATAAGGGAGATGGCGAAGACTTTCGAGTTTGTGACGATAGACAGATAGTATACTGAGAGCGGGTTTGTATTCCAGCCAATAGCGATCTTCAGAGAGCTATTCTTGAGGACGCTCATTCATCCGCTTATGCATCCAGGCGGTACGAAGATGTATCGAACCATCCGAGGTAGTTATTGGTGGCTCAGTATGAAGAGGGAGATCACAGAGTTTGTAACTCGATGCTTGGTCTGTCAATAGGTGAAGGTTGAGCATCAGAGACCCGTAGGCACTTTACAGCCTCTTCCCATTCCTGAGTAGAAGTAGGAACACATCACGATGGATTTTTTTATAGGATTACCGCGGACTTCGGCATGGCATGATGCTATTTGGGTGATCGTTGATAAACTTACCAAATCTATACATTTTATTCCCATTAGAGCAGACTATGCCTTAGAGGTGTTGGCACGCTTCTATATCGACATTATTGTCAGACTTCACGGGGTACCTGTGTCGATAGTGTTAGACAGAGATCTCAAATTCACATCCAGATTTTGGCCCAAATTATAGGAGGCATTGGGTACTAAGCTGAGTTTCAGCACATCATATCATCCCCAGAATGATAGTCAATCAGAGAGGACCATTTAAACTCTAGAGGACATGTTGAGAGCATGTGATATAGATTTTCGGGGTAGCTGGGATCGATACCTTCCACTGGTAAAGTTTGCATATAATAATAGTTATCAGGCCAGTATTGGGATGCCTCCGTATGAGGCATTGTATGGGAGGAAGTATCGTGCTCTGTTGTGTTGGGATGAAGTAGGCGAGAGGCAACTCAATAGTATAGACATTGTTGAGGAGACGAAAGAGAAAGTGAGGATCATCCATGAGCGAATGAAGGCTGCCCAGGATCGACAGAAGGCTTATGCAAATAAGAGGCGGCGGCCACTTGAGTTAGAGGTAGAAGATATGGTTTTCCTTGATCTCGCCTTAGAAATGGGTGATTCGATTCAGGTAGCGGGGTAAGCTGAGCCCTAGGTTAGAGCCGCTAGATGAGCTTTCCTGTATTCATGATGTCTTCCATGTCTCAGTACTTAGGAAGTATCTACCTAATCCATCACATGTTCTAGAGCTTCCGCCAGTTGTGTTGTGGGAGGATTTGAACCTACCAGTTCACCCAGTGGCTATCCTTGATCGGCAGACTAGGAAGCTGCAAATTAGGAGGCCTTGTGTGAATGATTTAAATTAATGTTCTAGCATGATTTTATAATCTAGAGTCTAAGTGGAACCCAAATAAAATATGAGTAAGGGTGTGCAGAAAATTTGAACTTGTATTAAGAGAGAATTGAAATGAAAATGCTATGTTTTAAGGAGCTGAATTTAGTTTTAAAAATGCAGATTATTTGTGCAGTATTTTTATATGAAAATGATGAATATATGTGGATATTTATTGATTGAAATGATAGGGAAAGGTGTGCAGAAAATTGGTTATGTTTGGCTAAAAATTTAGAGGAAGGAAAGAATTGATTTAAACATTGAAATTGTAAATTTCTGCAAAACATGGCAAACTGACCACACTGTAGTTTTTCTATAATAACGTTTTCTGCACAAATGTAAATTTAGTGAGATCTTCTGCATATGAAACTAGACGCTCATAGCTTTAAAATGAGATATGATTCGTTTAATTCTGAAGCGAATTGGATTTTTAGTGATCTTTCAAAGTTAGATGTTCAGCAGTGGAATACCCTGTTCTGTCCTGTTTTGGCCGTGGACTTGATTTCAATTGTGAGTGCCTTTTGGTCTGCATCAACTTGAGATATAGTTATGAAATTTGTATAACTATTTCTTAGCTTTAATTTGAGATAAGAATCATGTGATTTGGATATGTGTGGTGAAAGTTATAGCCTTTTTTTCCATGACTACGCAGATTTGAAATTTTGCTGTCCAGATTTCTTGAAATGAATCCTGGTGCCTTTGTATAATAGAAGAAAATTTAGGCTGAGAATG
The DNA here is from genome assembly GCA_033439265.1 of Dillenia suffruticosa. Taxonomy (NCBI): domain Eukaryota; kingdom Viridiplantae; phylum Streptophyta; class Magnoliopsida; order Dilleniales; family Dilleniaceae; genus Dillenia; species Dillenia suffruticosa. The sequence continues at coordinate 17,453,785 of JAVTVX010000015.1, read as the reverse complement.
TCAAGAAATGTTGTTTTATGGTTAGCATAGGTATACTAAGTATGGTGACAAGTTGTGATAGTTTGGTAAGTGGTTTGGGATAAAAAATAAATAAATATGTTTGTATGCGGACTATTTTGTGTATGCAAAGGTTGGAACGGGAGGCATGTATACTTGGGGATGAACATTTGAAGTAAAGGTTTGGGATGAAAAAGTTATTCTTGTAGTAATACTCTTGGAGATATATCGAGGGAAGCACATTTTCGACACTTGTTGTGCATTGTAGGGAGTGATTGACCCTCCCGTATATGTGAGTGGGACTTTGATGAAATGTTTTTGATTGAACAAAATTTCATGATTTTAACTTGTTTTCGAATGACATGATTTATGATGCGTATGTAATTATGAGTTTTGAAACATGTTTTACAAATGTTGTTTTTGTGACTATTGGAGTATCCAAATGATGATTTGAATATTACACATTCATGAATTGTATTGAAATGATATTGTGCCACATTTTGATAATTGATATGATTTATCAAATGCTGATTATTGGCACATTTTTATTGATATGATTATGATTCTTACCATTGGGTTAATGTGCCCTTGTGATACTATGATGATGATATTGATGATTCCGTAACTACGAAGGGCGTTAGTAGAGGCACTAGTGTTACCTGGATATGCTTCTGCAGGAGGTATTCGTAAACATCATATGTATAGTCGTGGCCGGATGAACCAGATCGGGGAGGATATGTATGATGCCACTGTCTAGCTCCGGGCGGAGTTCTATACATGGTTGATGATATGCGTTTGATTTGACACGGGCTCGTGGTGAGACTCTGGCGAATATTGGGGAGGTGAGCCATTATTTTATACTTGTATATTAAAAACCCCTAATGCGCCCGTCATAGGTTGTGGTAGTCCTTTGCTGTGAATATTTATGGCAAGCTCTGAATGATTTTTGACATTTATAGATGGATGTACATGTTTTACTTATGTTGTGTGATATGTTACTATTGTGACTTATGAAAATGCCATGATTTAACTGAAATGATATCATGTTTTAAATTAAATTTTGACACTCCATTTTCACACGTATTATTAAGAACATAATGTCGATCCCCTCACTCACTAGAATATAATGTCAATCCCCTCACTTACTGAGTATTCCCCATAATACTCACCCCTCACTTTTCTTTGATTTCAGTTAGATTTAGCAGGGAGACATGTCAAGTGACGCTTGACATTTGGTTTACTTCCGGAGACACCTAGACTTTGGGTATGGATTCCAGTTGCTCTGCCCTAGTGATATTCAATAATGAAGTTTTTGAAGTCATAGAATGACCATTGTATATTTGTATTGGGATGATTGTAAATTATACTTGTAAAAATGTAAATTGAGACTCTCTAATGTGTTGTTTATGTGTGCATTGAGGCAGGATTACATTTTAAATTACATTTACTTAGGAAATATTATTTCGAGGATACACACATTTTGAACAGGTTTTTAAACATGTCAAGATGTTAGCCTTCGTTGTCTCGGTATGTGTGTCGTGTGATGGCAAGATACGAGGTAACGGGCGGCTGCTCACATCTCGGATCGAGGGTCGGGGCGTGACACTAAATGTCTCTTCTATAAAAAGAAGGGACACGTAAGGAAGGATTGTGCCATATATAATCGATGGTTTGAAACAGAAGGTATGAAAATCTCACTTGTATGTTATGAGTATTGTACAACTGTGATTTCTCGTGAGATTGTGTATTGATTCTAGTTATACTATCAACATTACAAATGTATTGTAAGACTTGCAAAACCTAAGGAAACTGGTAGATCGTTAGTAACTCATCTATTCGGGAAATAAATGAGCTCACGGGCAAAGGGTATTGGAGATTGCAAAATTATATTGGCAAGCGGGCATGTCTTGAAGATAGGGTGAGTTTTTTTATATGCCAAAGTTTTCTAGAAAATTTATTTTTGTTTTGGAACTTGTTCAATATGGATATTTTTTCTAACTGGATAATAAAATGACATTATTTTTTCATACAAATGTCATTGGTTTTAGTTCATTGTTGGATGGACTTTACAGTATTTATTTGTGAGATAATGCCTATTTAAATACAATACATATAGAAACTAAAAAAGGTATCATTACAAATAAATATTTTACAGTATTTATTTGCATAACAATGCATGTTTAAATCTAACCTTTTACTTTGAATGATCTCTCTATAGGGTAGGAAACTTTCAATGATCCACATGGAAACACTTGCATTACCATGAGTGGTCTGACCATGTAAAATCGAGTCTACCTAGAAAAAGCCTCAAACGAGAATTGCAAAACAATAAACTCAAATTCACTAATCTACTTATCATGCCACATTTTTGTTCACTCTTTGTATATTATAGCATTCTCATTCACATGATTCCTAAACTTGTCTAACTTATTTAATTGCACAATCTTTTACATCAACATTTTTCAAATCAAGATTTAGTATGCAAGCGGTCTAATATGTCTTATGTTCTAATTCTATAGGTAGGAGACATGATTTCCCAAATGTAAGGTGATAGAGAGATCACTACAAAAAAATACGATTTTAGCCATGGATTTTTGCGACGGAAAAAATTCGTCGCTATTTTGCAACTGATTTAGCGACAAAAAAGTTTTTCGTCGCTAATTTACCACAAAATTTGCAACGAAAAGAAAGTCGTGGCTAAATTAACGACGGACACATCATTCGTAGCAAAATTCATCGCTAATTAGTGACGAAAAAATTTTCGTGGCTAAATTCGTTGCTAATTGTGACGAAAAAATTTTCGTGACTAAATTCGTCGTTAATTGGGGATAAAAAATTTTTCGTTGCAAATTTCATCGCTAAATATGGCAAAATTTTGCCACAGATTTAAAATTCGTCACAAAATTTAATCTTTTTTAAATAGAATTTTATTTTTTTTATTTTTCTTTTTATTTTATTAATATGTAATATTTAAGTTAAAAATTAATTTAGTGACGGATTTGTTTTCTGCCGCTAGATGAAAATCTCAATCTGTATATCCAATAATTTAGCGACAGATTAAAATCCGTCGCTAAATTTAATCTTTTTTTAATTAAAATTTTATTTTATTTTTATTTTATTTTAATAATTTCAGCGACGGATTTCAAATCCGTAGCTGAATTTTATATTCTTTTAATTATAATTTTATTTTATTAATTTATATTAACAAATCATATTATTATTTTATAATATTTTAATTTACATTTTATTTTATTATATTATATTTCATTTTTTAGAAGAATAATGTTATTTAATTCTTAAAAAAACCATATATTTTATTTTATTTAAATTATATATATTTTTTAATTAATTTATTATTTTTTTAATTTTTTTCCTTGATTTAATATTTTTTATTATTGTATAGGTAATTTTATTTTATTTGTAATATTTTATTCAATAATATAAATTTTTAAACTAAATATTAATGCTTGTGCGCGTGCGGGTGCGGGCGCGGGCACTCGCGCCCCAGCAAGCTCGTGCGCATGCCCGCACGTGCCTGCCTGGGCGCCCGCGCCTGGGGGTGCCTGCCTGGGCGCACAGGCAGGCGCGCGGGCACCCGCACCTGGGCGTGTGCTTGTCGGGCACCCGCGCCTGGGCGTGCCCTCCTGGGCGCCTAGGTAGGCGCATGGGCACCCAGGCAGGCAGGCATGGGCGCCCGTGCCCCAGCAAGCGCGCGCGCCTGCGCCTACTGGGGCGTGCCTGCCTGGGCATATTTGAGGTGTGTAGGGATAACTTTCAATTGAAGTTTTGAAGCTACTTTAATGAAAGGTTTAAGATGAGCTGCAATCTAGCTCTTCTTTGACCTTAGAATGTGTTATTTTAGGGATTTCAAACTGCTTTTAGCCACTTGTGACACATCCTTTTCTTTGTCTTCATCTTCAAGTTGCACCATGAGAATTTTGTTGTTCAATAGCCTTAAACTCTTCTTTCTTTACCTTGTCTACTACACATATGAAGAAACAAGAATTATGTGAGAAAGATATTAATAGCTGAAAATACATTGAAATTAGCCTGTTCAATATGTACTCTAAAAGTTAGAGTTCCTCCCTGTACATCAATAAATGTAAATTAATAAATGCTCTTTTGCTCAACAAAAATGGTCTTCCCAAAGTAATTGAGGCATCTTCATTTGCCTCTATGTCAAGATCGCATAGTCTATGGGAAATATAAATTTATCAACCTTGAATTGTATATCCTCAACAATACCTGTAGGATACTTTATCTATTGATTTGCTAGTTGTAAAGACATACATCTAACTCCACCAAAAAAAAAAAGAGACATACATCTAAGCTTTGGCTCATCTAAACCAAGCCTCTTGAAAATAGTAAGAGGCATAAGATTTATACATGCTCCTAGATCACACAATGCTTTTGCAAATGACAACAAAACAATAGCAAATGGAATAAAAACACCCAGGGTCTTTAAGCTTAGATAATAGTGTCTTTTGCAAAATTGTACTTATTTGTTTAGTCAAAGCAACTGTACACTAATCCTTTCTCTTTCTTTTCTTGGGCAAAATGTTATTAGGAAATTTCACATAGTTAGGCATTTGTTCAAGAGTTTCGGTGAGTGGTATACTAATGCATAGTATGTTAAAAGTTTTTCAAATTATTTGTCCAATTTATCTTTCTTTAATATAGGGAAAGAGAATAGGAAGATTGTACCTTTGTAGCTCAATAGAAGATGTTTTGACACATCTTGTGTTGCTATTGTTTTTCTATAATATGGTGCTGGCGTGGCCAATCCTATGTAGGTGCAGCCATCTCTGTATTTTGATTTTCTACAGAATTGTTCTTATCCAATCCTTAACTCTATTGATTTGAATTGTCCTTGAGAATGGAGTTCTGTGTTGCTCAGAAGGGTACCAGGAGTAATATTGTTGCTCAACAAGTTCATCATTTACGCCGCTTACTTTTCCAAACTTCTGAATTTTACTTGTAATGTATATGGTTCTCTTTTATTTCCAGCAATTCGGACTTACTTCCATCCACACTTTGTTGACTATCCTTTGCTTGAGGTACATATGATCTTACATTCTAGATTGGATTTCTCAATGAAAAATTTAGATGGTTTCTCCAGTCTAGATTATAGGTATTGGAGTATGATTATTCTTTTGCCTCTGGCAATTTCTCATACAATCTGCTTGCTCTTTGTCTATGTAATAGACACTATTATGTATTCCAATACAAACAATTGCATTATGAGGGCCTCCACAGTAGTCACAAGTTAGATTTTGCATTGCAATTATTGTCGTATTTGTAACACCGACATCTCGGTGTACTCATTATTGTATTCCATTTCATTTTCTATACGATATCACTCATGTTCTATATAGAAATTATATTAAAAAATTTTTCCGTTACAACCGTCCCCAAACAAATATCGATCCAAATCGCCGAAAATAAAAAATTTCTAAAATGACCACAAATGGTCCAAATATAATGAAAATGACTTTAGAGTGTATAATCACATCAAATTTAAGTGAATCTTACATCGTAGAGCCAAACCGTAAATTTTTCATAAATTTGCCGGTAAGACCCTAACCGGGTCGGACGTGTCTCAGAAAGGTTAAACGACTATATTTTGATGTGGGATGAATTAAATTATGCCTAATACGAGGTTTTGGGCCTAACTTGAAATTTTAAAATTTCCGGCGTCAAAATATAATTTTTATGAGTCAAGGGAGTCCTTTGCAATTAAAAAAAAATTAAAACTATTTGGCAATTGACTTCGCCCCTCGAAAACCGTTACAAGCAAGAGTGTGGAGTGTGGGTTTGATTGAGGTGGACGTCCATGAGAGAGAGAGAGAGAGAGAGAGAGAAATTGATGACTTTTGAGGAGATAAACCAATGGTATAGATTGAATGAAAGTTAAATGAATTTATGTGAGTCATTGGATTTAGTGGTTGGGAGACAAGCATTTAATGAAGACTTGAGTGTAGAGAGTGAAAATGTGTTGTAGTGTGAAGAAGAGAGGGAAACCGTGAAGGGAGAGAGAGAAAAACCCTTACTTGATCATATAATCCTAGGGCTAAGGTTGATCTTGAAAAATAATTAATGGTTAGGATGAAATGAGCAAAAGTTAACAAGGCACACCACTACCTTCTTGTTCTTTCAAAAACGTGAGGAGTGTTCAAGGCCAAAGAATAAAAATGCTCTCTCATTTTCTTTCAAAAATAGTGAACTCAAGGTAGTGTAACTCATGAATCTTCTACTACACTACCCAAATTTTATTACATAGATCACTTCCTCACATCTTCAATTATAACATATTCAAAAATCAAGCCAAAATGAGGAGTTTTGCTTGGGGGAATCCAAGGGACAGCCGAGAGCTTCAAGGAAAAAAAAATTACGTTTTTCTTCAAAGTTCAGCCGGTCATTTTGAGGTAAAGAGACTCTTCATCTACCCTAATAAAACATATGTTAATTTGGGGTCAAAAGGAGAAAGCTAACATGGTAAATCTTGTATGGCCAAGAGTTAGGAAATTGATTTGGGCTTGAAGCATCAACAATTTGAGGTAAATAAAAATTCTGAACTTTGCTGGAAATTGGGAGGCCTTGTGTGAATGATTTAAATTAATGTTCTAGCATGATTTTATAATCTAGAGTCTAGGTGGAACCCAAATAAAATATGAGCAAGGGTGTGCAGAAACTTGTATTAGGAGAGAATTGGAATGAAAATTCTAAGTTTTAAGGAGCTGAATTTTGTTTTTAAAATGAAGATTATTTGTGCAGTATTTTTATGTGAAAATGATGAATATATGTGGATATTTATTGATTGAAATGATGGGGAAAGGTGTGCAGAAAATTGGTTATGTTTGGCTAAAAATTTAGAGGGAGGAAACAATTGATTTAAACATTGAAATTGTAAATTTCTGTAAAACAGGGCAAACTGACCACATTGTAGTTTTTCTGTAATAACTTTTTCTGCACAAATGCAAATTTCATGAGGTCTTTGCATATGAAACTAGACGCTCATAACTTTAAAATGAGATATGATTCGTTTAATTCTGACACGAATTGGATTTTTAGTGATTTTTCAAAGTTAGATGTTCTGCAGTGAAATTCCATGTTCTGTCATGTTTTGGCCTTGGATTTGATTTCAATGTGGAGGTGACTTCTGGTCTGAATCAACCTGAGCAATAGTTATAAAATTTGTAGATCAATGTCTTAGCTTTAATTTGAATAAGAATCATATGATTTGGATATGTGTGGTGAAAGTTACAGCCTGTTTTCCGTGACTGCGCAGATTTGAAATTTTGCAGTCTAGATTTCTTAGAATGAATCCTTATGCCTTTGTATAATTGAAGTAAATTTAGACTAAGAATGTCAAGAAATGTTCTTTTATGGTTAGCAAAGGTGTACTAAATTTGGTGACAAGTTGTGTTAGTTTGGTAAGTAGTTTTGGATAAAAAAATAAATAAATATGTTTGCATGCGAACTATTTTGTGTATGCAAAGGTTGGAATAGGAGGCATGTATGCTTGGGGATGAACATTTGAAGTAAAGGTTTGGCATGAAAAAGGGGACAGCTTGTGTGTCCTTTAGAGACCTCCCTTGAATGCCCTAAACCTTGGTCTTAAGTAAAGGGCTTCAATGCAATTTACCATAATGATTTTTAATGTTATGCAAAGCATTTAAATGTATATTGTATTGTTCTTGTAGTAATACTCTTGGAGATATATCGAGGGAAGCACATTTTCGACACTTGTTGTGCACTATAGGGAGTGATTGACCCTCCTGTATATGTGAGTGGGACTTTGATGAAATGTTCTTGATTGAACAAAATTTCATGATTTTAACTTGTTTTCGAATGACATGATTTATGATGCGTATGTAACTATGACTTTTGAAGCATGTTTTACAAATGTTGTTTTTGTAACTATTGAAGTGTCCAAATGATGATTTGAATATTATGCATCCATGAATTGTATTGAAATGATATTATGCCACATTTTGATAATTGATATGATTTATGAAATGCTGATTATTAGCAAATTTTTATTGATATGATTATGATCCTTACCATTGGGTTAGTGTGTTACGCCCTGACCTGCCCCCGAGCTGAGCACGCGACAACCGCCACGGCACCTCGATACACGAGCACAACGTCCCACGTATCGAGACACCGTAAGGCTAATAATAATATCCAATTTAATGTATCACAGACCAAATCAATTCACAAGTTATCACAATGTGCCTCAATGGATCAATATATCGAATTAAATGAGAGTTATCATTTTCACAAGTCAACATAAGTATAAAACATTCATCCCAGGTATATAAATACAATGGTCAACTAAATACTCCAAATATAACAATAACCTCAAATGATTACCGCAAAAGAGTGGGTAACCGTACCCAAGCCCAGTGTCTCCGAAATGTCCAACGAAATCAAAGTTCTACTAGCCCTCAGTTCAAGAATAAACCTGTAAGATGGGAATGTGAGGGGTAAGTACCTAAAGGGGGATTGTACTCGTTAAGTGAGGGGATTAACATCGTACTATTAATATCGGTGTGAACTTGGAGTGTCAAAGCATAAGGTAATAATATCTACAGTGTGCAAACCGATCATATCCTCTCAAAACCATATATCATACGCGCACATCAGAAATCTAGAAATTCATCCAATATTTACATTAATGTCATGAAGAGCCGGCCAATGAAATATTCCCGACAATAGTCTACCTTGACCAGTGACGGGAGCATTGGGGGTTTTCACAATGTATTTATGTAAAAACAATAGCTCTCTAACCCAATATTGGCCGCAGGCTTATCCAACAAGCCCGCAAATATCACAAGTACAATCATCAACATCGATCCGACATTTGGGGGATAGCTCTAGCCAAAGCGTATCTAGGCACAATGAGTGCCTCTGCCAAATGTCCTTCATAGTTACGGAACATTGCTACACAGCGGGAAAATGGGGGGCACCAAGCCCAAAGCGTGGAATCATCATAGGGCATCCAATCCAATCACATGTTTAAATCCAAGTTATATGAAACCGCATGCCAATAGATATGAAAATCATATAATTACCACATGTTATGAAAAAGTGGCACAATATCATTTGTGAAAGCGCATGGATGCATATCAATCAAGTCAAGTAATTGGGATACTCCAATGGTCACAAAAATATATGTAAAGCATATATGAAACTCTGAAAGCTCAGTTTATAACACATTTGAAATCGTACTATAAAAAGTATTTAAAACAGGATTTTCCACTTAGTAGCAGACGTCAAAGTCCCACTCACTATTTGGGGGAGGGTAACGTACTTCCCAATATTACCACGAATCGTAAAGCAAGTGCTCCCCTCGTTCAAATCAAATAACACTTATGAAGAAAATTAGTCTGCAGATTTTCAAAGCTGCGCAGTCATGGGAAAAAAGCTATAACTTTTTGTACAAAACTCCATTCCAAGCGAAAATGTGACATGTTATAGATAACTTCATGACCTATAACTTTCATTTATACACTTTCTCAAATTCACATCACAGAATTCCTAGAAATACTCATTTTATTTCAGTGGCATTCCAATTTCAGCTTCTGTCCAATTTTTGTACAGAAGCTATAACTTTTATTCTACTTATCAACACTTAATGAAATTTTAATATGTCATTCCCAAGACATAGATCTACAATTTTCTTGTTTTGAGTTTCACTCAATTATACAGATAAAGGGGTTGAAATAAATCATGATCAGAACAGGCAGTTTTTAGTTGGAAACAAAATTTCTGCCAACACACCTTTAGGAAAAACAATATAACTTTTGATTCCCTCATGCGTTTTGGCTGAAATTTTACTATGTTGTAGACAAGAAAGATAGCTACAACTTTTAGGTTTTGTATTTCTCCAAAATAGAGTTGGAAATGGTTCGTTTTTATACACTAATGTTATAGTCCGAAACAGAACAACTTTCTGTTATGCTTCAGGAAAAATGTCATAACGTTTAGCACAGATATCTGATTAAGGTGGTTCTTATCTCGTTGGAAAGATAAGTCTTGGATCTACAATTTACTTAACTAGAACATTTTCAAATTCTGACTGTAAGATATCTTAAAATAAGGGTGAATTCATGGACAGAACATAAAATTTACATCAATTTCTTTGCCTTATAAAAACTCACTCATTTTCATTCTTGGCTCTTGAAGGAATGAAGAAAGCTCCACATTTTCCTCTCTTCTTCCTCTCACTCACGTCCAGTGGTCTCTGCCTATGATCTGCATACATCTTCTGCTGATCCTAGGCAGCCCTCATCCTCTTACAGATGGTCCTCACCTTCCCCTTTGTCTCCTCAACAAGCCCGATGCTGCTGAGGCACCTCTCACCAACCTCATCCCAACACAGAGGTGTGCAGCATCGCCTCCCATACAATGCCCTATATGGAAACATTCCGATACTCGCCTGGTAGCTGTTATTGTATGCAAACTCCACAAGTGGTAAGTGCCGATCCCAACTACCATGAAAGCCAATCACACATGCCCTAAGCATGTCCTCTAATGTCTGTATCGTCCTCTTTGACTGTCCATCCGTCTGAGGATGATATGCCGTGATGAAGTTCAGTCTAGTACCCAATGCCTCCTGTAACCTGAGCCAAAACCTAGACATGAATCTGAGATCCCTGTCTGAAACAATCGATACAAGTACCCCATAAAGCTGAACTATGGTATCAATATAGATGCGTGCCAATGCCTCCAGAGGGTAATCGCCACGGACAGAGATATAATGAGCAGATTTGGTAAGTCGATCGACCATCACTAAATCGCATCTTGCTGTGCAGAAGTTCTCAGCAACCCTATCACAAAATCCATATTAATATGTTTCCATTTCTACTCAGGAATGGGAAGAGAGTACAATGTACCAGCTGGTCGTTGATGCTCGGCCTTTACCTGCTATCACACCAAACATCACGCCACAAACTCAGCTATCTCCCGCTTCATCCCGACCACCAATAACTATCTCTGATGGTCCAGTACATCTTCGTACCTTCGGGATGTAAAGCATATGCTGACGAATGCACCTCCTTCTGTGTAACACCAACACTGTTGTATCTGTAATATTGTACCATTTTCGAAATATATATATATATATATAAATAAGATATTCTTCAATTTAATTCTACAGAGAGAAATTTTATTTATTTAAATTGATTTTTGATTTTGGGGTATTTAAATTAAATTTTTGATATATTTTAAGTTGTCGAATCCGCGAATCGAAGTATACCCCGTTTTTACAAAAAAAATTTAAATTTTAGTGAAGTGTGGGTGTGAAGACATATATATATATAAATACCAAAAAAAAAAAGAGAGAAAGGAGATGATGTGCTTTGGAGTGAAACGCAGCACCTCCCCCATTTTTCTTCCCAATTAGGGTTGGAAACCCTAATTTTATTCACTCTCTCTCTCTTCCACTTTCTCTCTCTCCCCGACTCTTCACCTCCCGCGGCTACCTTCTTCCTACGCCGCAATCGGTCTCTCGCCCCACCACCTCTCTCCACTGCGAGCAACCGTACCACTACCACCATCTTCTTCTTCTTCTCTCCCTCTCTATCTTTCCTTCTTGGATCCTCTTTTTCACTATTTCTCTCTCTTTCTGCTGCTCTCTCTATCTCTTGCAATCTCCCTCCCTCTCGATTGTAATCCGCCGCGAGCTTCCACGCACGCCATTACCACGAGCGCACCACAGCTGCTGCAGTTCCTCTCTCCTGCGAAAGCGCCGCAGCGCGATCCTCCCTGTATGAGCAAGACCGAGCCGTAGCACGCGTTTCCCCATGTGAGCGCACCACAGCACAAGCGCGACCGCATAAGCGTACCACAGCGTGAGCGCGCCTGCTCGAGAGAACACCTACGCATGAGCGCGCGTCTGCACATGAGCGCGCTACAGCCCACTAGCGCACACAACCCGCGAGCGCGCGACTGCAGTCCAGCTCGCGAGCGCATGTGCCAGCCACGAGACCACCAGCCCTTGAGCCCACCAGCCCGAGAGCCCGTGTAGCCCGCGACAGCCCACGAGCCCGCGAGCCCACTCCGGACGAAGGTCTGTGCTCTGAGAAAACCCTAGGTGAAAAAAAAATTTCTTACCCATTCGATTTAATTGAATGAATGTTAGGGTTAAGTTTAGAAATGAGAAGAAATGGTTGATATGCAGGCACTGTGTGCTTTGCACATGGGCATTGTGCGCCCTGCACATGGGCCCTACACATGGGCACTGCGCACCCTGCACATGGACTCTACACAAGGGCGCTACACGCCCTGTACAGAGGAGCGCGAGGCTGTGGCCCTACTGGCCCTTGGGTACGAGCGAGAGATTTGTTTGGTGTGAGACCTGTGCGGGATTGGTTGAGTACCAACACTTGAGTCTCGTAGTCATGTTGTATGCATGAACAAAATATGAGGAATTAGGGTAAGGTTTTAAAGGATTCACACTACCTAATTTGCATACGTGTATTAGAAGTGATAACCTATTTCCTATAACTGCGTAGATTTGAAACTGATTCATTTTTTTTATATATATATATATTTATAGGTGTTGGGTGCCTTGATTTCGGGGAACACTTTTCTTCGCTTCATGGTATTGATGGGAAGTGTGCTACCCTCCCCCATACTGTGAGTGAGATTTATTTCAATGCCTTTGTTTAATATATAAATCCTGTTTTATAACATTTTGATAAATGAACATAATTTGTCATGTGTTTGAAATGTTTTGATTGGTTTTGGAACTGACTTTTTGTGAACCGTTGGAGTGTCCAAAGAAAATTGGGTTGAATTATGAAATTATGCATCTATGTGATTGAAATGTATATTGTGTCATTTTACACTAAATATTACATTTTGTTTGTGAACCTCATTTCAGCATATTCTTGATATGAGATTGATTTTGGCCTTGAGGGCTTTGGTATGTATTGTTCCGTAGCTACGAAGGACACCGTGAGAGGCGCTTAGGTGGCATTCGGATATGCCTAGGCCTGGGGTATCCCACGAGTTGTCTTGATTTTATTAAAGATACGGTACTAGCCAGATTGAACCCGAAAAGGGGGAGGATTTGGATACTCTCTCCAAGTCTAGCACCTGGACGAGCTTTGTCGCCAACACCAAGGTAGAGAGCACTTTAAATAAATTTGCATATAACACCCCTGGTGCGCCTGTTATAGGTCGAGGTAGACTCTGCTAGGACACTTTCGGCTGGCAGCTCTATGATTTTTAATGACAGTGCTTTGGATATATATTTGAGTTGATAATGCGTGCAAATGACATATTGTTGAAATGAAAAACATGATGATTTGAAGTATGATTTGTATACTTACGCTTTGACACTCTAGTTTCACAATTCTTATTAGATGATTGCATTGACCCACTCACTCACTGAGTTTTCTTTCCTTGAGTACTCGCCTCTCATTTCTCTTCTTGTTTCAGAGATAATATTTGGCAAGGAGCGTTGCTTTTAGGACGCTTAGTACCATTGGGAGATCTGGTCTGGACTTGAGGAGTCATTGTATATTTTCACTATAATTTTGTGAGTTAAAAATTGTATTGATGATATATATGTATTTTGAGGTTTATAGATAACCATTGTATAATTCTGAGATGACTGTACAAATATGGATATTTAAATTGTGGAACTCTCATGTCATTGCATAACACTTACATTGAGGCAAAATTCTATTCATTGTGTATGTTGCTTAGGAATGTATAATGTCCTACAAGTGTACTTTAGGACTGCTCGGTGCCAACTCTAAATCACAGGAGGGGCGATTAGCGGCTATTCATGCCTTTGATGGGTACTCCTCCTTCTGATCCTGTAGAACACTGGGGATGTCAATATTGTATCATGATAGTTGTATAGGTATTTTATGTTGTATACCCTTTTGTCGACATGATGCTACTCAGACATCTTTGTACACTAAAGTTGGAAAAACCTTAGAGGCTCAACTATTTTGACATATATATATATATATCAAATTTGAAATTATTCTAAATCTATGTGCATTTTGTTCAATGATAGGTACTCTACTTATCTTCGAAATAGATATCTGTATCCTTATAAACATGGGGTCTAACTATTCATATGTGAGCGATCAATTCTCCCGACATTCTAACAGGCCGCTCGCACCTTTGAACGAGGAGATATTGGTCATCACTCCTCTGAGTGAGCAGATTGTGCGCGACACAGTGTATAGAGAATGTAAGATCAAAGCTGGGGATATAGTGCTGACGGTAGATTTAATCCCTCTCGCCAAGACTGATTTTGATTCCATCTTGGGGATGGATTGACTATATATGAATCGGGCTTCAATTGATTGACCCGATCAGCCAATGTTGATTTTTGAGGGCGAGAGGCGGCTTTTACCCCGCTGTGTCATTTCAGTTTTGGAGGCCAAACAAAAGATTCGCCGTGGGTGTACGGCATATCTGGCTCACATCATAGACACCACTGCTCAAGGACCGAGACTTGAGGATGTTCTAGTGGTATAAGAGTTTACTGATGTTTTCCCCGAGGAGCTACCCGAATTACCACCGGTTCGAGAGTTTGACTTTGAGATCGATTTAGCTCCGAGGACTACACCTATCTCTATGCTGTCATATAGGATGGCATCGGCTAAGATAAAAGAGCTCAAGGTCCAGCTACAGGAGTTGGTAGATAAGGGGTTTATCCATCCTAGCACGTCACCTTGGGGTACTCCAGTGCTGTTTGTAAAGAAAAAGGATGGCTCATTGAGATTATGTGTGGATTACAAGTAGCTAATCGGGTGACTGTGAAGAATAGATATCCACTTCCTCAAATTGATGATTTGTTTGATCAATTGCAACGTGCCCAAGTTTTCTCGAAGATTGATCTTCAATCGAGATATCATCAATTGCGGATTTGGACTCAAGATGTGCCAAAGACTGCTTTCCGTACCTGATATGGGCACTTTGAATTCCTTGTCATGCTGTTTGGGCTGACTAATGCCCCAACTGCGTTTATGGACTTGATGAACAAAGTTTTTCACGACTATCTAGACTAGTTTGTCATAGTTTTCATTGATAATATTCTGGTGTATTCACGGAATGACAAGGATCATGTTCAGCATCTTTGTACCATTTTACAAATCCTCCGCGATGAGCAGCTGTATGCCAAATTCACAAAATATGAATTTTGGCTAAGTCAGTTTGGATTTTTGGGGCATGTTGTTTCTATAGAGGGGATTTTTGTCGATCCGCAGAAGGTCAATGCCATTATGAGATGGGAGCAGCTGCAGACAATGACTGAGATCAGGAGTTTTCTTGGTCTAGTTGGGTATTACCGCAGATTTGTTGAGAGGTTTTCCCGGATAGTTGTACCATTGTCTAGATTGACGCGAAAGTGTATCGAGTTTGTATGGGATAACCATTGTGAGGCGAGTTTTCAGGAGCTCAAACAACGATTAACTACAGCCTCGATTTTGGCATTTCCCACCAGCAGTCG
The DNA here is from genome assembly GCA_033439265.1 of Dillenia suffruticosa. Classification (NCBI taxonomy): domain Eukaryota; kingdom Viridiplantae; phylum Streptophyta; class Magnoliopsida; order Dilleniales; family Dilleniaceae; genus Dillenia; species Dillenia suffruticosa. The sequence goes on along the minus strand of JAVTVX010000015.1, from coordinate 17,438,304 downwards.
GGAGTACACAGTGTACAGTGATGCTAGCTGACAAGGGTTGGGTTGTGTTTTTATGTAAAATGGTCGGGTGATCGCCTAAGCTTCTAGACAGTTGAAAAAACATGAGGTGAATTATCCGACACATGATCTGAAGCTTACGGTCATAGTCTTCGCATTGAAGATATGGCGCCATTACTTGTACAGGGTGACTTGCCAGGTATATACGGATCATAAAAGTCTGAGGTATTTATTCACTCAGCGAGATGGTTGGAACTTCTCAAAGATTATGATCTTATCATTGATTATCATCCGGGTAAGACCAATGTGGTTGCTGATGCCTTGAGTCGAAAATCAGCTTAATCGTCTCAGGAGAACGATACGGCATACCTTACTTGTTTGATAGGATTTCGGGATTTAGGAGTCAAATTGGCTAGTGATGATCAGGTCACTCTGCTAGCCAGGTTTGAGTTTAGGCCGACGCTGTTGGACCGTATTACCGAGCTCCAGGCTCTTACTGAGAAAGGCTGCAAAGGTGATATAAATGATTTCAGAGTCCGCAGTGATGGACTTTTGACTTATTAAGATATAGTGGCTATACCCACCAATGAGGATCTCTGCAGGTCCATATTAAAGGAGGCACACTCCTCGGCCTATGCCTTGCACCTGAGTAGTACAAAGATGTATCTAACTATTCAGGGCAGCTATTGGTGGCCAGGTATGAAGAGAGACATTGCGGAGTTTGTAGCTAGATGTTTAGTCTATCAGCAGGTGAAGGCTGAGCATCAGAGGCCAGCAAGTTTACTACAGTCTCTTCCTATTCCCATATGGAAGTGGGAACATGTGACTATGTACTTTGTTATGGGATTGCTGTAGACTCAGGCTAGATATAATGCCATTTGGGTGGTATTTGATCGACTTACCAAGTCCGCCCATTTTATCTCGATGCGCAGCGACTCTCCATTGGAGACATTGGCATGTCAATAAATTGACGAAATAGTTAGACTGCATGGAGTTCCCATGTCCATAGTCTCACATAGAGATCCGAGGTTCACTTCTCAAATTTGGCCCAAGTTGTAGGAAGCTTTGGATACGCGACTCAATTTTAGGACAACATATCACCCACAGACAGATGGTCAATCGGAGAGGACCATTCAGATGCTCAAAGATTTGCTTTGGGCTTGTGTCATGGATTTTCAGGATAGTTGGGACAGACATTTACTGCTGGTGGAGTTTGCATATAATAATAGCTACCAGGCCAGCATCGGTATGCCATCCTATGAGGCACTCTATGGCAGGAAGTGTCGCACCTCGTTGTGCTAGGGTGAGGTAGGCGAGAGACACCTTACCAATGTTGAGTTAGTCGAGAAAACTAAGGAAAAGGTCAGGGTGATCCGCGAGCGGTTGAAAGCCACCCAAGACAGACAGAGGGCATATACGGATCGGAGACGCCGACTTTTAGAGTTTGAGGTGGGTGATATGGTGTTTTTGAAGATTTCTCCCTTGAGGGGACTCATTCGACATCGGCAGTGGGGCAAATTGAGCTCCAGGTATATCCTTAATAAGGTTGGGAGCGTGGCATACAGACTAGAGCTGCCAGACGAGTTATCTCGGATCCATGATGTTTTCCATGTATCAGTGTTGAGGAAGTACATCCCAAATCCTTCGCATATTTTAGAGCCTCCACCTGTTGAGTTACAAGAGGACCTCAGTTTTCCAGTTCAGCCCGTGGCTATTCTAGATCAGCAGGTCAGGAAGCTGTGGAGCAAGGAAGTCTCATCGGTCAGAGTCTTGTGAAAGAGTAACTAGGTCGAGGAGGAGACCTCGGAGCCCAAGGAGGCTATGAGAAGATAGCACCCCCATTTATTTACTGTTTAGTCCTCTTTTAGTTTCGAGGACGAAACTTGTTTTTAAGGGGTTAGAAAATGTAACACCGACACTGCTGTGTCTATAATATTGTACCATTTTTGAAATATATATATATAAATAAGATATTCTTCAATTTAATTCTATAGAGAGAAATTTTATTTATTTAAATTGATTTTTGATTTTGAGGTATTTAAATTAAATTTTTGATATATTTTAGTTTACCGAATCCCCGTTTTTATAAAAAAAATTTTAATTTTAGTAAAGTGTGGGTGTAATGACATATATATATATAAATACAAAAAAAAGAGAGAGTAGTTGCTGCGTTTTTGAGTGAAATGCAGCACCTCCCCCCCTTTTTTTTCCAATTAGGGTTGGAAACCCTAATTTTATTATCTCTCTTTCTCTCTCTTCCTCTTTCTCTCTCTCCCTAACTCTTCACCTCCCGTGGCTGCCTTCTTCCTCTGCCGCGATCGGTCGCTCGCCCCGTCACCTCTCTCCACCGTGAGCAACCGCACCACTATCACCATCTTCTTCTTCTTCTCTCCCTCTCTATCTTTCCCTCTTGGATCCTCTCTCTCACTGTTTCTCTGTCTCTCCCTCCGCTGCTCACCCTCTCTCTATCTCTCGCGATCTCCTTCCTTTTCGATCGTACTCCACCGCGAGCTTCCACACACGCAACCATCACGAGTGTACCACAGCAGTTGCAGCTCCTCCCTCCCGCGAGCGCGTCACAACTTGATCCTCCCTGCACAAGTGTGATCGCACCGTAGCACGCGTTTCCCCATGCGAGTGCACAACAGCGCAAGCGCCAAAGTATGACCGCTCGAGTGTACCATAGCGCGAGCACAACTGCGCATGAGCGCACGCAACCTGCAAGTGCGCAATTGCAGTCTAGCTCGCGAGAGCACGTGCCAGCCCGCAAGCCCACGAGCCTACACCAGCCCACGAGCCCGCACAGCCCATAAGCCCGAGCAGCCCATGAGCCTGCTGTGCTCCCTGCATATGGACCCTACACATGGGCACTACACGCCCTCCAGATGGGCGCTGCACGCTGCACAGAGGAGCGCGGGGTTGTGGCCTTACTAGCCCTTGGGTTCGAGCGAGAGATTTGATTGGTGTGAGCCCTATGCGGGATTGGCTGAGTAGCAACACTTGAGTCTTGTAGACATGTTGTATCTATGAACAAAATATGAGAAATTAGGGTAGGGTTCTAAAGGATTCAAACTACCTGATTTGCATACGTGTATTAGAAGTGATAACCTATTTCCTATAACTGCGTAAGTTTGAAACTTGTTGATTTTATATATATATATATACATTCATAGATGTTGGGTACCTTGTTTAGGGGAACACTTTTCTTCGATTCGTAGTATTATTGGGGAGTGCGCTACCCTTCCCCATATTGTGAGTGAGATTTATTTCAATGCCTTTGTTTAATATGTAAATCCTGTTTTATAACATTTTGATAAATGAGCATGATTTGTCGTGTGTTTGAAATGTTTTGATTGGTTTTGGAACTGACTTTTTGTGAACCGTTGGAGTGTCCAAAAAAAATTGGGTTGAATTATGAAATTATGAATCTATGTGGTCGAAATGTATAATGTGCCATTTTACGCTAAATATTGCATTTGGTTTGTGAACCTAATTTCGGTACATTGTTAATACGAGATTGATTTTGGCCTTGAGGGTTTTGGTTTGTATTGTTCTGTAGCTACGAAGGACACCATGAGTAACGCTTAGGTGGCGTCCGGATATGCCTAGGCTTGGGGTATCCCACGAGTTGTCTTGATTTTATTAACGACACGGTACTAACCAGGTTGAACCCGAAAAGGGGGAGATTTGGATACTCTCTCCAAGTCTAGCACCTGGACGAGGTCCGTCGCCAACTCTGGGGTAGAGAGTACTTTAAATAAATTTGCATATAACACCCCTAGTGCGCCTGTCATAGGTCGAGGTAGACCTCTGCCAGGACACTTTTGGCTAGCAGCTCTATGATTTTTAATGACAATGCTTTGGATATATATTTGACTTGATAATGCATGCAAATGATATATTATTGAAATGAAAAGCATGATGATTTGAAGTATGATTTGTATACGTACGTTTTGATACTCCAGTTTCACAATTCTTATTAGACGATTACATTGACCCACTCACTCACTGAGTATTCTTTCCCTGAGTACTCACCCCTCATTTCCCTTCTTGTTTCAGAGATAGTATTTGGTAAGGAGCGTTGCTTTTAGGATGTTTAGTATCATTGGGAGATCTGGTCTGGATTTGAGGAGTCATTGTATATTTTTACTACAATTTCGTGAGTTAAAAATTGTATTGATGATGTATATGTATTTTGAGATCTATAGATGATGATTGTATAATTCTTGGATGACTGTACAAATATGGATATTTAAATTGTGGAACTCTCATGTCAATGCATAACACTTGCATTGAGGCAAATTTTTATTCATTGTGTATATTGCTTGGGAATGTGTCATATCCTAGAAGTGTACTTTAGGACCGCTCAGTGCCACCTCTAAATCACAGGAGGGGCGACTAGCGGCTGTTCATGCCTTTGACGGGGGCATGGCAGTAGAGGTCTGTGGTTAGGATTGTGGAAATTCATTTTGTTAGCCTTGCGTTGTCCTGGATTATGTGGTATGGATGTGTTGGTCTAATGTTGGGATTTGATTTATGTATTATGAGGCCGGGTTGGCCTTATTGTATAGGTAGCAGGTTGATTGCTATATGGGAAACCTCATATATGCGGGGAGGTTCTGTCCGATTTTTTATAAAAATATAGCTGTCATTCAGGACAACGGGTGACTACTCAAGATCCCGGTTCGGGGCGTGACATTGAGGATAGTATGTTTAAGATCATCATCAGCTGGGATACAAATCCGCCCTTTGAATACCACGAGTCCATCATCACGGACTCGGAAATCTCCGCTCTCTCCTCAGCGGATCCTATCGTGAATGCCCTGAAGCTCCTTAGTACAGTTGAATAGGGTTGGTCGCACCTCAAATCTAGTTAGCAGTGCACCCTGACTGTTGCTAGCCAAACTGACTCCCAAAGTACAGAATCCCACCAAGCAAGAGACATACGCTCTCTTTGCTATCTGTGATGTAGAGGAAGAGGATGACTTCCGGCTCAAGGCGTCTGCCACAACGTTCGCCTTGTCCGGATGGTAGTCAATAATTAGATCATAGTCTTTTAGTAGTTCTAACCATCGCCTCTGCCTAAGGTTTAAGTCTCTCTAAGTAAATAGGTACTTCAAGCTCTTGTGGTCCGTAAAAACTCTACAGGTTACTTCATAAAGATAATGCCGCCATATCTTCAATGCGAAAACTATGGCGGTCAGCTTTAAATCATGAGTCGGGTAGTTTAACTCATGCTTCTTCAACTGTCTCGAAGCATAAACGATTACCCGTCCATCTTGCATCAATACACACCCTAGCCTCTGTCGGCTGGCATCACTGTAAAGCACATAGTCTCTGCTGCTGGTAGGGAGAGCTAAGATTGGTGCCGTCGTCAATCGCTGTTTGAGCTCCTGAAAGCTCGCCTCACAGCGATCATGCCAAATGAACTCGATGTCCTTCCGTGTCAGTCTTGAGAGTAGAGTAGCGATCCGTGAAAAACCCTCCATAAATCGCCTATAATACCCAGCCAGACCAAGGAAGTTCCGAACCTCGATCACTTTCTACGGCTGCTCCCATTTTAGTATAGCCTCAACGTTCTGCGGATCAACGTAAATACCCTCCGCTGAGACAATATGTCCAAGAAATCTTGTCTCAGCCAAAATTCATACTTGATGAACTTGGCATACAATTGCCACTCGCGAAGAATCTATAGAATCACCCTAAGGTACTACGTATGCTCCTCATTGCCCCGCGAGTACACCAAGATGTCATCGATGAATACGATGACGAACCGATCTAGGTAGTCCTGAAAAACCCAATTCATCAGATCCATAAAGGCCGCTGGTGCATTAGTCAGCCCAAACGGTATGACTAGGAACTCATAGTGCCCATATCTAGTGCAGAATGTAGTCTTGGGCACATCCTCGACCTTAATCCGTAACTCATGATATCCGGATCGAAGATCGATCTTCAAGAAAACCCTCACACCCTGAAACTGATCAAACAAGTCATCAATCCGCGACAATGGATACCAGTTCTTGATAGTGACCTTGTTCAGCTACTGATAATCCACACAAAGCTATAGGGTCCTATCCCTCTTCTTTACAAACAACACCGGAGCACCCCAAGGCGAAATGCTCGTATAGATAAAACCCTTGTCCAGTAACTCCTGTAATTGGACCTTGAGCTCTCTAAGCTCTGCCGGTGCCATTCTGTATGGTGAAATAGATATGGGAGCTATCCTTGGAGCTAGATCGATCTCGAAATCAAACTCCTGAACTAGTGGAAGTCTAGATAGCTCTTCAGGGAATACGTCTGGAAAATCCTACACCATTGGGACATACTCAAGTTTCGGCCCTTCAACAGTGGTTTCTACAATATGAGCTAGGTATGCCGTGTAGCCCCAACGTATCAGTCTCCTAGCTTTCATCGCCAATATCACACAATGAGGTAACACTCGCCGCTCGCCAGAAAACTTCAAAGGTGATCTTTCTAATTTTCGAAACTCTACTTCCTTGGTGAAGCAATCAATGGAGGCTTAGTGCATACTCAACCAGTCCATCCCTAGGATGGCATCGAAATCCGACATATCCAAAGGAATCAAGTTTGCCTTAAGTACTGCATCTCCAATCATGACCTCAGTCCCTTTGTAGACTGAGTCTCTAAGGAGCTGCTCATCGAGAGGAGTGATAACCAATATCTCCTCATCAAGTAGCGACAAGGACTTACCCAACTGGTGGGCAAAAGTCACCCTCACGTATGAATAATTCGACCCGGTGTCAATGAGAACACGAGCGTCGACTCCCCAAATTTTCATAACTCCTAATATGAGAGAAGTAAAAGAGATTAATAGTAATATAGAAGAAAATAGATATCTCCTCATAGATATATCAAAATGTATATACAACTAACATAGTAAGCCTCTAAAGCTTTAATTATTGATGGCCTCAAAAGAAAGGATACATAAGAAATCTCTAAACAGGAGGATCAGTAAGAGGGGTACCAATAACCATGTCAGGATATGCTTGCGCGTCCTCCTGAGTCATCGTATACATTCGGGCCTGAGCCCTCGGCCGCTGTTGCGATGATCCTGGTGCCATGCTGCTCCCAGCTGTTGTATGCGGATCTATGTGGCTAGAATGAGTAGGTGCTCCCTACTGTCCTCCTTGTGGAATGCTCGACTGAACCGAGACTGTTTGACCAACCATTCCAAGATCAAGGCACTGACTTCGTATATGCCTTTGCTTCCCACATTGGAAACAGGTAACTGGAACTCTACATGCTCCGAACGGGCGGTGCCCGCTGCATCGGCGACAAATGGGATGTCATGGAACTATCGTCTAAGTGCTATTAATATCGGTGTGAACTTGGAGTGTCAAAGTATAAGGTAATAATATCCACTGTGTGCAAACCGATCATATCATTTCACAACCATATATCATACGCACACATCAGAAATCAAGATATGCATCCAATATTTACATCAATGTCATGAAGAGCCGACTAATGAAATATTCCCTGCAGGGGTCTACCTCGAACAGTGATGAGTGCATTGGGGTTTTCACAATGCATGTATGTAAAAACAATAGCTCTCTACCCTAATTTTGGCCGCAAGCTGATCCAACAAGCCTGCAAATATCACAAGTACAATCATCAACATAGATCTGACATTTTGGAGATAGCTCTGGCCAAAGTGTATCCGACACAATGAGTGCCTCTGCCAAATGTCCTTCGTAGGTATGGAACATTGTTATATAGCGGGAAAATGGGGGGCACCAAGCCCAAAGCAAAGAATCATCATAGGGTATCCAACCCAATCACATGTTCAAATCCAAGTTATATGAAACCGTGTGCCAATAGATATGAAAATCATATAAATACCACATGTTATGAAAAAGTGACACAATATCATTTGTGAAAGCGTATGGATGCATATCAAACAAGTCAAGTAATTGGGACACTCCAATGGTCACAAAAATATGTGTAGAGCATATATGAAAATCCGAAAGCTCAGTTTATCACACATTTGAAATCATGCTATAAAAAGTATTTAAAACAGGATTTTCCAATTAGTAGCAGATATCAAAGTCCCACTTACTGTTTAGGGGAGGGTAACACACTCCCCAATATTATCCCGAATCGTAAATCAAGTGCTCTCCTCGTTCAAATCAAATAACTCTTATGAAGAAAATCAGTACGCAGATTTTCAAACCTGTGCAGTCATGGGAAATAAGCTATAACGTTTTGTACAAAACTCCATTCCAAGCGAAATTGTGATATCTTATAGGTAACTTCGTGACCTATAATTTTCATTTTATACACTTTCTCAAATTCACATCACAGAATTCCCAGAAATCCTCACTTTGTTTCAGTCGCATTCCAATTTCAGCTTCTATCCAATTTTTGTGCAGAAGCTATAACTTCTATTCTACTTATCAAAACTTAATGAAATTTTAACATGTCATTCCCAAGACATAGATCTACAATTTTCTTGTTTTGAGTTTCACTCAATTATGCAGATCAAGGGGTTGAAATAAATCATGATCAGAATAGGCAGTTTTCAGTTGGAAACAAAATTTCTGCCAACACACCTTTAGGAAAAACAATATAACTTTTGATTCCCTTGTGCATTTTGGTTGACATTTTAAAATGAGGTACATAAGAAAGATAGCTACAACTTTTAGGTTTTGAGATTCTCCAAAATAGAGTTGGAAATGGTTCGTTTGTACACACTGATTTTATAGTCCGAAACAGAAAAACTTTCTGTCATGCTTCAGGAAAAATGCCATAACTTTTGGGACAAATATCTGATTATGGTGGTTCTTATCTCGTTGGAAAGATAAGACTTGGATCTAAAATTTTCTTGACTAGAGTATTTTCAAATTCTGACTGTAAGATATCTTACAACAAGGGTGAATTCATGGATTGAAATAAAATCTAAAGCAAGACAAAACAGAAAATTTACCTCAGTTTCTTTGCCTTCCAAAAACTCACTCATTTTCATTCTTGGCTCTTGAAGGAATGAAGAAAGCTCCACATTTTCCTCTCTTCTTCCTCTCACTCACGTCCACTTCGTGGTGCAACAAATGAAGGGGTTGAAATCTTTTAATTTTTACAAGCACACTTCATTCCCCAAAAGTCAAGGTTTGTACATCATCAACATACCTCAATAAATGCTTGATTTTTCATTCCATACCACACCATGCTTTGGCATTAAATGCTTCTCCAATTTGTTGTCTACCATCTTATTGCATTGAAGTCCCTATCTTTTGAGAAATTGCTTCTAAGTTCTTGTTAATTACAAATTGGGTCCCTAGACTTATAATAATTATAAATTGATCCCAAAAATTCTCAAAATTATATGCTAGGCCCAAAATGACATATTAGCCCCAATGGGACCAATTTTGAAATTTAATATGGTCATCTTGATCCTATTTGTTAAAATCGATCTGCATTAGGGTTTACAGATCAAATTTCTAGACTTTTGCCGTTTTAAACCTAAAAATAATTATTTATCAAATTTAAAAAATTTCTTACTCTCAAAATCACATCTTATCATCAAAGGACCATTTGTGGCCCATTTTGAAATTATTTACTTTTGGAGCAAAAATTTTTTGGGGGATTTTTATCGAAAAAATTTCTGAGTGAAATTTATAAACATATATATGAAAAATCATCATATATAAAGATAAAATAGGATACATGAGCATACATCGAGAGTCGGTGTTACATAGTGTGCCCTTGTGATACTATGATGATGACATTGATGATTCCGTAACTATGAAGGGCGTTTGTAGAGGCACCAGTATTGCCCGGATACGTTTCTGCAGGAGGTATCCACAAACGTCATATGTATAGTCATGGCCGGATGAACCAGATCGGGGAGGACATGAGTGACGTCACTGTTTACCTCCGGCCGGGGTTTTATACATGGTTGATGATATGTGTTCGATTTGACACGGGCTTGTGGTGAGACCTTCGCCAGCATTAGGGAGGAGAGCTATTGTTTTATACTTGCATATTAAAAACCCCTAACACATGCGCCATAGGTCGTGGTAGACCATTGTTTGGAATATTTATGGCAAGCTCTGAATGATTTTTAACATTTATTGATGGATGCACACGTTTTACTTATATTGTGTGATATATGACTATTGTGACTTATGAAAATACCATGATTTAACTTAAATGATATCATATTTTAAATTAAATTTTGACACTCCATTTTCACACATATTATTGAGAACATAATGTCGATCCCCTCATTTACTGAGTATTCCCCATAATACTTACCCCTCACTTTTCTTTGATTTCAGTTAGACTTGGCAAGGAGACGTGTCAAGTGATGCTTGACATTTAGTTTACTTTCAGAGACACCTGGACTTTTGGTATGGATTCCAGTTGCTCTTCTGTGGTGATATTCAATAATGATGTTTTTGAAGTCATAGAATGACCATTGTATATTTGTATTGGGATGACTGTAAATTATACTTATAAAAATGTAAATTGAAACTCTCTAATGTGTTGTATATATGTGCAATGAGGCAGGATTTCATTTTAAAATTTCATTTACTTAGGAAATTTTATTTTGAGGATACATAGGTTTTGAGCAGTTTTTTTTTTAAAAAGGTTTTAAACATGTGAAGATGTTAGCCTCGTTGCCTTGGTATGTGTGCTGTGTGATGGTAGCATACGAGATAATGGGCGGCTGCTCACGTTTCGGATTGAGGGTCGGGGCGTGACAGTATTCCTTAATTACTTGGAAAGTACATCAATCTTTGTGTTGAGCATGACAAGCAAATCTACCTCAAATACCTTGGCTTGATGTGAAGGAGTGCAATCATTTTGTCATTGTGATTGATTGGTTCAAATGTTTACAAAGAATTCCCATGCTTTGTTGACTCACTTTAACATGAAAGAACCCCTACTAGTTGTATCAATAAGTATCTTCAAATTATTTTCCATCCTTTTTAGAAAATATTGATTTGTGTTGTGTCTAATAGATTGTGGTGAGGACATTCTCCGAGTAAACCATTGAACCAATCCCAAACTTCACATAAAAAAAATTACTTTTTTTGACTTAAAACTTGTGATTCTTACTAAGATCGTATCTGTCTTGCTTAGGTACAACTTCCTGAAGAATTGATCCACCAACATATCCTAAGTTTTGACTGATTCTTTCGGCAATCCTAGTGTGTTGGCTTTTGTCCTATCTCATAGAAAGAATGGGAATAGCCTTTATTTAATTAAGTTTGTTGTTGCTACCATATAACTAGGTACCTGAAACATAAATGAACAAAAACTTCTTAATTACTATATCATTTGCTAAAATTAATATTAGATACAAAAGCAATGCCATGCAAAGGTGCCAAAAGCTTGATGTTGATTTTTGCAAGTGTATGAACCGTATCAAGTAATAAAATAATGAAACAGAAATCATTCCGACAAGCATCGTAGCGAAATTACCAATCTAATAAACTATCTATAATATTTAGATTATAAAATAAATGATGATGGAAGTAATAACTAAATGTTACTAACCTAAAAATAATATATAAATTAATATAGAAGAAAATCAATAAGATGAAGCATCATCTTTACATTCATGTGTACTTCCTATGTGGTTTGTTTTTCTCAAAGATTAAGAAATGATATTTTGTTCCCTAAGTTGGCAATCAAAATACTAAATTACTGTAGTTGCTCTCGAAAATTATACCACACTTATTGTTATATAAGAATTCTCTATCTCTATGAAGGATTTAATTTCAAACAGTATATTAAGAACAAGTTCCTTAATTGATTATTTATGTCATGCACAAAGTCTTCTTTATATATTCAACACGTATTGATTACCATTAGATCCATTAATAAAATTTCGTTTAGTTCAGTATTATGAATACTTAACACTATCTAAAAAGAGATTGGTCAATTAGATAGCATTAAACACATGATGATCAAATAACTCATGGAATTAAAAATCAATAATCTCATTATTAATGCTCAAACCCCATAGTTCATAACATAGAGCTCAAGTGAAGAAAAAATTTAATCACTCATGGATTGTAAGTTACAATGAAAATCAAAAGAATACATTAGGGGAAGAAGAATAGAAAACCCCCTTGTGGTCAAAGAGAATCCTTTTCCCAAGACTCCTTTCTTTCTTTTTCTATAATGGCCAAAAGACCTCCTCTTATTCTCTCTCCGCCAATAGATGTATATTTCCTCCATTTAATAGGCAACTAGGATTGCAAGAAAATACAAAATACTACTAAAAACTCCATCATTTTGAGCCTTGGATGAGATTAGGAATTATTTGGAGCTTAATACAGAAAATTGGAAGGTCCTTTCCATGTCAATGCAATTGCAGTCCTTGGTTGCAAGTGTAGTTTAAGGGAAATCATGTTAGGTGCATACGATACAAGACTTGTGAACTTTATGTTTGACTTTTCTACCTTATTGCCTTCAATCTTTGATTAATTATCTCTTAATGCTACCTAAATACACATAAATAAAATTCTAGTGAAATTCCTCAGAAATCATTTAAAATTAACCTAAAATCTAAACAATGCAAATGTATACATATATATATATAATTCATGGACATCAATCGTTTATGAGTTGGGGGAAGTTTGTATTTGTGGATACTTTGTGGATGTGTGTTATTTGTGGATATGAGTTCATGCAATGCAAAGGTATACATATATACATATGCCTTAAGGCCATACATGTGTATGGTTGTTCCAACACTTGATAATATGTTAATTTAGTGGAAGTTTGTATTTGAGGATACTTAGTGGATATGTTTCATAGATATTTTATGACTGTATACTACAATATAAAAATTTTGTATATTTATAATTTGATTTTATTTGATTTGATCATGCAAAGGGATAAAGTTGGACTAGTTGAAAATACTCATATTATGATAACATTGCATAAAATTTCCATGCTACACATCTATGCCTGATCCATGTTGGTTATATTGATATATGTGACCATTGATAAATCAAGTTATGGTAATTGTAATGAAGATCACATTGATCTTGCGTTGATATGATTAATGGACTGGATCGATCAAAGATTTGCATAAGGTTGTATCATAATATACAATTATAAGTTGTTGGGAAATATACATATAGATTTTATGTATATAAACAATAATTGTATATTCTATGTTTTCATAAGGTTTGCCCCAATATAAATTGCTCTAATAACGTTTAAGGTTAAGTGTGTTTAAATTATCATATTAAGTGTAGGCTATTATGTGTAGAAACTTTAAAATCTTATTTCTAATTTATGATACAGAAATTAGAAACACTGAAAGGAAATATATAAATAAATAGTTGTGATCCCCAAATGGTTTGTAGGGCTTCATATTTTCCAATACCCTATCACCAATTACCAAGATCCAGTCCATCAAGAACTATATTTTATAAACAAACAGTGAACATAGAGCCGTCACTCTCTCATAACTTGCATACCAATTACAAAGATCAAGAACTATACGAACCACAATCACACTAATTCTCTTGAATTCAGTTATGCATTTTTCTTGATAATCGAATATGAAGGGTCTGGAATTTTATTAGGGATTTTAATATATTTATCACAATTATTGTTATATAACAATAATACTTGCATTACATATTGTGATAGGAGGCACCAAAAGTTGTAACAAGCTAATGGGGCTTCTAACAAGGATATCAGAATTTCTAAGATCTTGTAACAATAGGAAACAAAAAATTCAAACCCAAAGATTATCAAGTACAATAAGTAAAAATTTCTTCTCAAATAACAATGTCCCGAATAATAGTTTCAGTACTTTATGATAACTTTCTTTCTACATATCACACATTAATAAAATGCTTCTCAATTATAACACTTTTAATGTAGATTATCATGAATACCAAGGTTAAGTATCATCAATACAAAAGTTAAAGATAGTTAAGGAATTTATAAGCTTAACTTTTGGCTTTGAATTTTTTAAAATTAAGCAAACCTATAGTGTTGTAGCGAGCCAGAATTGGACCAAAAGTTCATGAGTAAAAATACTTTAACCTAGCCCAAAACCATGAAAGTTTCTTATGTTTCCATCATAGTTCCTTACAATTCCATCCAACTCATTCCTGATTTAACTGTAAAAAATAAAGAAATAGTTTTTGTATCCTCTCTCTTTCGGCAATAGAATGAGAGATAAGAGATAATTCGAAAGAGAGATATAAGAGTACTCAAGAAGTGGGAGAAAATCCTTTTGCTTTTACTTTCAACAGCCTTATAAGAGCTATGAAGAAATTGAAAGTAAAATCAAAGGAGGAGAGAGATGAGGATAGAGATTCTAGAGATGTTAAGAGCAAGAATTGAATCAAAGAGAAAAAGAAATGAGGGGAGGAAGACTATGGATATATAATGAAGAAATAAATGGAGGAAAGATCAAATTTTGAAGGTGTGGACTATAGAGAAAATAATAAAAGAGAGAGGTTGGGAATGAGTTTTAGAGTTTGGAGATTTAGGAGGAAGAAGAAGAGAGATTGAAGTGAAAGGAAGAGGAATATAAGATCAATCATAATTTTACTAATCATTTAATGCCTCAATATCATAACGAGGTTGAGTTTGGAATATCCTTCTATTAGAATAATGATTAATGACTCATGTACCGATCAAAATTAATATTTAAGATTTTTATACAAGTTATTATACTTTCATAGGAAGAATTCCACATTATATTCATGAAGACTTGAGCTCGAATCCCAATAGGCACAATAGAACTGATATGTATTTTTTAAAAAATAATAAATGAGAAAGCAATTCTTAATTGTAATATCGATTTTCCATGACGATGTATCATGTATCACTACTCACGGTTCTATATATATTAATATCCTTTTGGGACATCTAAAATGAATTTTTTGCCTCAAAATCGCTAAAACGAAAATTAAATCGGTAAGCCAAAATTCTTCTCGGCAATCACCGGTAAGACCTAAAGAAGGCAAAAATTGCTAAGAAAAGGTCTACACACTTAAATGAAGATATTTAAATGAAATTTCACATTTTTAAGGAATTTCGAACAAAATTTCATAGGGACTAAAAATGTAAATTGCTAAAAGTTAGGGGTCTAAATGTAATTAAAGAAAATTGAGGGACCAAGTTGCAAACTACTCAAGGGTGGACGATTGGAGCCAAATGATTGGTCAAGAGGGCAGCAAGGTTGGTTAGTGGCAACATAAGATTGTTCCATATTCAAGAAAGCTTATTGGATAGAAATTTATGCATGAAATTTAATAAGAATAGATTGTGCTAGCTTGTGACACCTCTCCCTTGACATGGACATCCAACAAGACATCTAATGGAGAGCATGGAGCTAGTTTCAATCAACAGTTGCATGGTTTAAGTGTTAGGACAAGTAAAAGGTTGAGATGATACTTGGAATAATACAATGGTCAAGGATATTTTGCTAGATTTATAAAAGAACTTACTTTGCAAAAGTTTTGACTCATTTTTTTCATTCAAACCCCCCTTGCACGAAATATGTAAACTCCATATGCATTTTGAGTTCAACCATGGAGTCAAAGAGGTAAGAACATTTTTGGGAATTCTAATTTATGATGCAGAAATTAGAAACACCGAAAGGAAATATATAAATAAATAGTTGTGATCCCCAAATGGTTTGTAGGGCTTTATATTTTCTAATACCCTATCACCAATTACCAAGATCCAATCCATCAAGAACTATATTTTATAAAAAAACAGTGAACATAGAGCCGTCACTCTCTCTTAACTTGCATACCAATTACAAAGATCAAGAACTATATGAACCACAATCGCATTAATTCTCTTGAATTCGGTTATGCTTTTTTCTTGATAATTGAATATGAAGGGTCTGGAATTTTATTAGGGATTTTAATATATTTATCACGATTATTGTTATATATTGTGAAAGGAGCACCAAAAGTTGTAACAAGCTAATTGGGCTTCTAACAAGGATATCAGAATTTCTAACATCTTGTAACAATAGGAAACAAAAAATTCAAACCCAAAGATTATCAAGTACAATAAGTAAAAATTTCTTCTCAAATAACAATGTCCCGAATAATAGTTTCAGTACTTTATGATAACTTTCTTTCTACATATCACACATTAATAAAATGCTTCTCGATTATAACATTTTTAATGTAGATTATCATGAATACCAAGGTTAAGTATCATCAATACAAAAGTTAATGATAGTTAAGGAATTTATAAACTTAACTTTTGGCTTTGAATTTTTTAAAATTAAACAAACCTATAGTGTTGTAGCGAGCCAGAATTGGACCAAAAGTTCATGAGTAAAAATACTTTAACCTAGCCCAAAATCATGAAAGTTTCTTATGTTTCCATCATAGTTCCTTACAATTCCATCCATCTCATTTCCTGATTTAACTGTAAAAAATAAAAAAAAAGTTTTTGTATCCTCTCTCTTTCGGTAATAGAATGAGAGATAAGAGAGAATTCGAAAGAGAGATATAAGAGTACTCAAGAAGTGGGAGAAAATCCTTTTGCTTTTACTTTCAATAGTCTTATAAGAGCTATGAAGAAATTGAAGGTAAAATCGAAGGAGGAGAGAGATGAGGATAGAGATTCTAGAGATGTGAAGAGCAAGAATTGAATCAAAGAGAAAAAGAAATGAGGGGAGGAAGATTATGGATATATAATGAAGAAATAAATGGAGGAAAGATCAAATTTTGAAGGTGTGGACTATAGAGAAAATCATAAAAGAGAGAGGTTGGGAATGAGTTTTAGAATTTGGACGAGAGATTGAAGTGAAAGGAAGAGGAATATAAGATCAATCATAATTTTACTAATCGTTTAATGCCTCATTATCATAACGAGGTTGAGTTTGGAATATCCTTCTATTAGAATAATGATTAATGACTAATGTACCGATGAAAATTAATATTTAAGTTTTTTATACAAGTTATTATAGTTTAGTAGGAAGAATTCCACATTATATTCGTGAAGACTTGAGCTGGAATCCCAATAGGCACAATAGAACAGATATTTATTTTGTAAAAAATAATAAATGAGAAAGCAATTCTTAATTGTAACACTGATTTTCAGTGACTATGTATCATGTCCACTACTCATGGTTCTATATATATTAATATCCTTTTGGGATATCTGAAATGAATTTTTCGCCTCAAAATCACTAAAACAAAAATTTTATCAGTAAGCCAAAATTCCTCTCTGCAAGCGCCGATAAGGTCTAAAGAAGTAAAAAATGGCTAAGAAAATGTTTACATACTTAAATGAAGATATTTAAATGAAATTTTACATTTTTAAGAGATTTCGAACAAAATTTCATAGGGACCACATATGTAAATTGTTAAAAGTTAGGGGTCTAAATGTAATTAAAGAAATTTGAGGACCAAGTTGCAAACCACTCAAGGGTGGACGATTGGACCCAAATGATTGGTCAAGAGGCCAGCAAAGTTGGTTAGTGGTCATATAAGATTGTTTTACATTCAAGAAAACTTATTAGATGAAAACTTATACATGAAATTTAATAAAAATAGATTGTGCTGGCTTGTGACACCTCTCCCCTTGAGCTGGACATCCAACAAGACATCTAATGAAGTGCATGGAGCTTGTTTGAATCAACGATTGTATGGTTTAAGCGTTAGGATAAGTGAAAGGTTGAGATGATACTTGAAATAATCCAATGGTCAAGGATATTTTGCTAGATTTATAAAAGAACTTAGCAAAAGTTTTGACTCATTTTTTTCATTCAAACCCCCCTTGTACGAAATATGTAGACTCCATATCCATTTTAAGTTCAACCATGGAGCCAAAGAGGTAAGAACAATTTTGGGAATTGTTACACCCCAAACCAGGGGCGTGAGCAGCCGCCCGTTAGCCCGGATGCTGGCTGTATTTTTACAGAAAATCGAGTAGAATCTCCTCATATTTCGGAGGTCTCCCAAATACAATTTGACTTGTAAAATTCACAATCATCCTGTCAATCAAATAAAAGGATCATCCCGGCCTCAAGACAATTAACCAAACCATAATAGACAACCAGGACAACACAAGGCTTTTTAATTACTAGCAGTCCTAGCCACAAACCTCTACCGTCATGCCCAACTAGAGCATGAACAGCCGCCATACCAGCGAGCCTAAAGTTTGTACAATGTACGACAATTTTCCAAGTAAAAATTTTTAAATACTTACTGGTGCCTCAATGGAAGTAAAATATGGGAGTTTCCCAAACAATGTCCATAATTTGTACAGTCATCCCATATAAATGTATACGGCCAACTACAGAATATCATGATCTCGCAGGGTCGAAATAAAATAAGGACTTCTAATTTTTATTTGAATCATATTTCACCATTGTGAATACCGAATCCATCAATATGTTACGAAAACCTCTAAAGTCTGTAACGTCGCTCTATCACAGCAATACTGTCTGAGGAAGGTAAGGAGAGGGGTGAGTATCAGGGAAGATATCCAATGAGTGAGAGGATTAATACAAGTAATAGCGTGGGTGAACCATTGGAGTGTCAAACAACATTATTCGTAATAATAATTTACATTTCACCGTAAAACATGATACGTTTAGCAATTTGAAATCATTTAACTAATCATACGATATCAAGCATATATGCATCCATTCAAAATCAAGTATTATTAGAGCAAGCCAAAAATGATCCTGACAGAGGTTAACCATGACCAAGGACAGGCACATCGGGGGTTTTATTATGCATAAAGTTCAAAAGTCGCTCTCTACCCCGATGTTGGCCATGAGTTCGCTGGAACTAGCTCATCATCGTGTATAGGACCATGCCAGGTGCTAGACGGTGGTGTCACACACGTCCTTCCCCTTACGTGGGTTCAACTGGCTGCGCTTATAGCTATTAGACATTTGACGTTTATGGATACCTCCTGTATAAGAGTATCTGGGTAACCCGGTGACTCTACAAACGCCCTTCGTAGCTATAGAATTTGTCAAAAAATATCATCTCATCACAAGTGGGGACCCGGCCCATACAAATCATCACATCACAAATGGACACCCGGCCCAAACATATCATCAAAACATTTTAAATCCGTGTGTCAATACAATCATCAAATCATTTCAAATCCATACCAATGCGACGGTAGAATAGAAAACATATCTGGTTCTCAAATAATGGCACAATATCATTTCATTTCAAACCATGAATGCATAATCATAGGAAATATAAATTTACGACACTCCAAATATCATAAAACAAGTTTTGAAATTTAATATCATACGTCGAGTCCATACATATCGAAAATATGTTTTATGGAAAACACGATAGAAACAAGTTTCACTATTTCATGCAAGAGATTAGAATCTCACTCATATTTTTAGGGAGGGTGTTTACTCCCTATTTTCAAAACAAATCCAATCTGACTCCTCGAGTCTCCAAAAAGATTTTCCTAATCAAATCATCACTATTTAATATCAAACAAAGCCAAATAAGGGATTTTCAATTTTTCTTTCCAATTTAATACAACCCTAAATTTACACAATCTCCTTTCTAGATTCCTGTTTCATCAATTTCGAATCATTTGGCTCACAATTGATCAAATTTCTAATATTTCTCATTTTTTCTAATTTTTCTCGAATTAAACATATTTCAGAATATATATGAATATAGCTTCCGATTCTAAATTCAACCTAAATTCGACAAAATCAATTCAAATGTTGAAGTGATTGTCTTTCTCTCACCTAAGGTTCCTCAGATCTCAGACCTAGCTTTTGTTCGCCCATCAAATTGATCTAAAACCTCTAATATTTCCACATTAAAACAATGTTAGCTACTAAAATAAATTCTGTACCAAACCCTAGAACTACAACCAACGCAACCGTTACCTGCAGTGAAGAAGCCACGACCTAAGGTTCGGGGGTCAGTTCATGACTGCGGTTTGGGCTTCAGTTGGGGTTGCAACAAGGGGACCTGTGGGCATGAGAGCTCTCGAAGGAGAGAACAGATCACGGGCTTATGGGCTCGCGGGCTGTCACAGGCCGTCGCGGGCTCATGGGCTGTAGGCTAGCACGCCGTAGGCTAGCGTGCTCGCGGGCTGAGGCCTGCTCTTGCGAGCTGGACTGCAGTCACACGCTCACGGAAGGTCGCACGTTGTGGCGCGCTCGCACTGGGAAGATCGCGTTGCGGCGCGCTCGCGGAAAGGTTGTGCTTACGGGATGGAGGAACAGCGGAGAAAGAATGGCGGGCCGAAGACAGAGAGAGCGACAGCGAAAGGTAGAAAGGGAGAGTGAGAGAAGTATAGAGGGAGAGACGAGAGGTGGCGAGCGGCGGCGATGGCGCGTTCGCTGGAGGAAGGAACAGCGGAGGGTGGCGGAGGAGAGGGAGAGCGCGCTGTGCACACAGCGAAGGGAGAGAGAGAGAGCGAGGGAGGCGAAGAGAGGGAGAGAGAAGGGATGAGAATTAGGGTTTTCTAACCCTAATTCCCAATTAAGGGGATGCAACGCTTTGGGGCAGAACACTGCGTCTCCTCCTCCCCCCCTTTTTTTTAATAGGATTCACTACGAATTGCGGACATGACATTTTATATATATCCAAATTTAAATTTAATACCCAAAATAAATAATCAATAAAATTTAAAATTTCCTTTTATAATTACTAAGATATTTATAGAACATTTCTAGCACTAAATTTTTGGTGTTACAAAATTCTTGAATTTGAATTGAAAGTATAGAAGTGTTGTATAGAAATTCATGTTTATGGTGATTTGATTTTGCTAAGGTGATAAAAAAAATTCAAAGATTCAAAGGGAGTGCTGGTGTTTATTGTTAACAAGAGATCTTGCAAATGAGGTAACATGTCTTAACTTGTATAAAGATTTGATTAATTGATGAGTAGTTACAATGGTATCAATACTAACATGTTAGATATTGATTTCTAGATTGAGTCTTATATAGTATTTTTATAATATCTCATTTTGTAGAAATTAAAAATATAAGCCATTTATTTCTCTATAAACTACCTTCCTAAACTTTAAAATTGTATATTATGTGGAGATTTCATAATGGAATCGATTTTTGGTGATTTTTGGAAGTTTCACCAACTTTGTTTCATATTTTGTGTACGATTAGTACATAGTGTAAATTTTTGAGATATTTTCTGTACAGAATTTGGAGAAACTTTAAATAAGAAAGTTTTAGTTCTCTGTCTTATATTTAATTTGAGATAAAAATCAATTGAATTGGAGTTGTATGTAGAAAGTTATGGTATTTTTACTAAAACTGTGCAGAAGTAGTTTTAAAACTGAAATTGAGATGAAAATGGAATTTTATAAAATTATACATTTAAAATCAGAGGATGGTATAAACTAGAAAATTTCAGATCTATGCCGTATCTTTAAAATTGGAGAAGTATACAAGGAGATATGGAAATTCTCCCAAAACTGTGCAGATTTGATTTTAGGAACTTAGATTGAAAAAGTTATAAACTTTTCTAAATTTGTGTGATCAGAATTTGAAGTTGGTCTGAACATAAAAGTTGGAGATATATGTCTTAGCTTTAAGGGAAAATTTGAATCATTTGAATCCGATCAAGATTTTAGAAGATATAATGATTTTACTAAACTTGCGCGTGATAGGTTTTGTAGGAATTTTTATGTAAGTATGGAATTTGAGATTTAATCTTATGAAAGTGAACATTTCTATATGCATTTTGTAATCCGACGATATGATATTGTCGAAATAATTGAATTGATAAATGATACATATTGTTTAACTTAGGTGTAGGGTTACGTTTCCGTATGAGGGGTGACTCGTTCGAGACCCCTCGTATAGAAACAAGGATAGTTAGGGGGTGTGGTATACCCTCCCCAGTTGTGGTGAGTGTGACAAACTATTTCTTACTTTAAATGAAAAATAGTTTGATCATGATTTTATAAATAAATTTTGAAATGTGATTTAAAAATATTTTAGTGCTTGTGACATGTCTTGAAATGATGATATTCTATGAAAATTTGCATCCCGATATTATGATGATTGATAGTGTCATATTTTTCTTTAACAAGTAAAGATTTATGAATGATGACATGTGGCACATGTGTATGATTATGCGATGGTGCATAGTAGCTATAGCGTACTCCCTACCGCGGTATTGAGCGTTTACCTGACAGGGAGACATGGTGGGGTGACATGGTGGGGTAACATAAGAGCAGGGGTTTGAATTCCCTGACTCTGGCTAACGGATCCAATAGACGAGTACCCGTGAGGTGATTTCTTATATGTGTTCATTTTTATGATATTATGGTGATTTCTTGGTCGATTTTATCCTAATTAGGCCAAATTATGGGTAGAATGTGTTTTATTACCGATTAACACCCCATGATCTATGATTATGATAAGGATACATATTATTTTGAATGATATGATATGTTACAAATGAATATAAATTTGGAAACAACTATTTAACTTGCTACTCTCACATATTCATTTACTGTCATTATATAGTTCTTGCACCTCACTCACTGAGTTTGTGGATTTTACTCACCCCCTTCATATTTAAAATTTTCAACTTATACTGTATTTGATTTACTTTGGGGTACTAATCTATGAGTTTTACTGAGAGAAGCTACTGGATCAGTATTCAGACCCATCTTTGTTTATGATTGGACCGTGTATATAAATATTATATGTAAATAGGAGACAAATGTTTTAAAGAAAGTTTCTAAAAATTTTCTTCTTCAAATCTTCCACTGTATGATTGACTTAAGATATCAAGTAGGGTTTCAATATTGGTTAAGTACTTAGCCTTGTGTCGCCTTGATGTGCGAGTAGGATATACCTGTGCCTCGAGGAGTCACGGCGGTCTGTTGCATGCTTGACCTATGGATTGGGGCATGACATTAATATTGTCAAGAAAATTCAAGAAATATTTTAAATTTTTTACACAAAAGATTGGAGTTTAGGTTACCCCTTTTCAATTCAGCTCGACCTAAATTTGCCTGAAATAAATGATGGCAGGGAAAGTCTTCATTTGTCAAGACCAGAGGTAAGTCCTACCACTAATTTTTAGGCCAACCTCCATGCTAACCAACCCTTGCCCAAATTTTTTCTTTAAATCACTTATCTTAAACCCAGTCTTGAAAAAGCAATCTAATATTCAATGTTTGCCCAATAGTAATTTATACTTTTTTCTATAGTATTTTTTGAGGTAAAGAAGAAGTAAATTGGCTTTTCTACTTACCAGATTGTGAGATAATTCAATTCAAGCTCTAGGTTCTTAAACAAACTAGCAATCAACACAAGTATCTACACATATCAAATCTCTAAGCACAACATAATTGCCAATGCCAATAACAGTTTAACAAACTTTGACAAACCAAAAAAGGCCTCAAGATTGAGCCTTTTCCAAGTGGCTTTACACTTATCGCTTATATCACAATGTACATAATTTGGGCCCCACTTTGATCCGTCAACTTGGGCTTAAGGCTAGTGAGGTGTCTGGTAAGCCCAAACCTAACTTGTAAACTATAAGCCAACTTAGCAAAAGGTGCACAAATTCTGTGGACACAATTAAACTTCTTATAGATTTGTGATTCCCTTAATGTAGGAAACAAAAAATTGAAACCAAAAACTTATCAAGTATAGTAATTTGAAATTTCTTGTCAAATTATAATATCCCAAATGATAGTTTCAATACTCTATGATAACTTTCTTTTCTACATACTCTATTAATCACATTAATAAATTCTTCTTCAATTATAAGAGTTTTAATGTTGATTACCATGAATGCTAAAGTTAATAATTATGGATTCAAAAGTTAATGATAATTTTGGTCCTAATTTTACAAAATTAAACATGTTTGTGGGGTTGACGTGGCTAGAACCAAAATACTCGAACATGGTTGAAAACCATGAAGGTTTCTTGGGGTTCCATGCTAGTTCCTTACAATTCCTACCAAGTCTTGTCCTATTTTAAAGAAGAAATGGATCCTCAATGATATCTCCCTCAATAATCAAATCAGAGATAAAATCTAAATGAGAGAGATGAGAGTGCTCGGGTGGTAATAGAAGTTGAAGAAAAGGAGAGAGTGATCTTTTAGCCTTGTTTTGCTACCTTCAACAAGCTAATAAGAACTGTGGAGAAATTGTTGGAAAAATGGGAGGGGAGAGAAGACACTACCAAAAAATAGCCTTTTAGCCACAAATTTAACGACGAAAATTTTAAAAAAATTAATCACTAAAAACATTAACGACGAAAAATTTTTCGTTGCTAATAACGCGTCGCAAAAACTTAGCGAAAAATAATTTTTCGTCGCTAAAATTCGTCACAAAATTTAGCAACAAAAAATTATTTATCGCTAAATTAGCGACATAAAAAAATTCGTTACTAAATTTAGTAACGAAAATCTAAAATTCGTCGCTAATTTAGGAAAAAAAAAAGTCCGTCGAAAAATTATCCGTCCCTAATTTAGCGATGAATAAAAAAATCCGTCGCTGAATGAGCGACGAATTTGGAATCCGTCGCTGATTCCAAATTCGTCGAAATCTTGGGGAGCGCAGGTGCCCGGACGGGCCCTTATCCACCCGAGCCAGTACGTGCCTGGATGGCCCTGCCCACGAGCCAGCACGAGCCTGGAAGCCACGTGCTTGGACAGGCCCCACCCACCCCCACCCACCTGAGCCAGCACCAACCTGCAAGCTACCCGCCCGCCCGCCCGCCAGAGCCAGCACCCCCATTCCAGCCGCTCTCCTCACTTAATTGCTGAAAAATGCCGCTTTGCCTCTACCTCCACTGTGCTTCGAACTCTTGCTCCTGCACACTTGCATGCACACGCATAAGCATAAACCTGTAAACCATCAAGCCAAATAATATTATGTGATATAATTTTTTTTTTTACTTATTATCTTTCCTTCACATTTTTCTAATAATAATAAAATACTATATAATAACAATTTAAAATAATAAATATAATAACTTTTTTTATTTAAACCACCAACCTAAAATAATATTAATTAAAAATAATAAATATGATAATTTATAATAAAATAAAAAATAATAAAATAAAAAATAATAAAATACTAATTTAAAATAAAATAACTAATTAATTAAAAAATATATTAATATTATATTTTGTTTTCTTCTGTTTTTATTTTATTTTGATTATTATTATTCTTTTTCATTTTTTTTATTTTTTTACTCCATAGTTTAGGATTACGGCATCTCAATAATATAAAATTATAATTATCAATAAATTATAATATATTAATAATTTAAAAAATCTATATATTTAATCACAAAATATTTTATTCGTTTGAATATATAAGAAATTTAAATATAATTATTATATATAAGAAATTTCAATAATGAGAATAGAAAGAAAAAAAACCAAAAATAGAGATGAGAGCAAGAGGAAGGAAAAAAAAGTGAGAATAGAAAACAAATGAGGAGAAAGAAAGCAAAAAAAAAATATTATCACACAACACTAAGTGGTGGTGCAGTGGTGATATATTTTTCGTTTAAATGCGAGGTCCAAGGTTCGTATCTCTTCAATAGCATTTAGTATTTTTTTTAGCATTAAAACAATGAATGGCGGGCGCACGCCTGCCTAGGCGCTCCCCCTGCTTGCGCCCGCCCCTACCTGCGCCGGCGCCCACCCAGGCTCGCGCCCAGTATATTCGGATTGATATTTAATAAATAATATAAATAAAATAAAAGTTATCAATACAATAATAAAAAATATTAAATCAAACAAAAAAAGAAAAAATAAATAAATTAATTAAAAAATATATATAATTTAAATAAAATAAAATATATGGTTTTTTTTTAGAATTAAATAATATTATTCTTTTAAAGAAAAGAAATATAATATAATAAAATAAAGTGTAAATTAAAAAATTATAACATAATAATATGATTTGTTAATATAAATTAATAAAATAAAATAAAAATAAAATAAAATTATAATTAAAAAAAGATTAAATTCAGTGACGGATTTTAATCCGTCGCTAAATTACCACCGCATAAATTTTGTCGTTGCTAAATTAATTTTTTAATTTAAATATTATATTAATATTATATTTTATTTAATTATATATAAAAAATTTAGCGACGGATAGGGATTTTCGTCGCTAAATTTAATGATGGAAAACAAATCCGTCGCTAAATTAATTTTTAACTTAAATATAATATATTAATAAAATAAAAAGAAAAATAGAAAAAATAAAAATTCTATTTATAAAAGATTAAATTTTACGACGGATTTCAAATCCGTGGTAAAATTTAGCCACGAAATATTATTTGTCGCTAATTAGCGACAAAATTTGTAATGAAAAATTTTTTGTCACCAATTAATTACGAATTTAACCATGAAAATTTTTTCGTCACTAATTAGTGATGAATTTAGCTACAAATGATGTGTCCGTCTCTAATTTAACCACGAGTTCATTTTCGTCACAAATTTTATGGCAAATTAGCGATGAAAAAGTTTTTATCGCTAAATTCGTCACAAAATGACAACGAATTTTTTCCGTCGCGAAAATCCGTAACTAAAATCATATTTTTTTGTAGTGAGCGAATAGAGATTCTAGAGATGTAAAGAACAATAATTGAATTGAAAAGAAGGAAATGAAGGGAGGAAGATTTTAGATCTAGCATGAAGAAATCACAGCCGGAAGGATCAAAATCAAAGGTGTGGACTATAGAGAAAATTAGAAGAGAGAGATTTGGAATGAGTTTTATGATTTGTAGATTTAGGAGGAAGAAGAAGAGAAATTGAAGAGAAAGGAAGGGGAAGCTAAGATCAATGATAGTTTTACTAATCATTTAATGCCTTTATGTCATAATAATATTGAGTTCTTTTTTTGTTACTATACCAACCGGTATCCGGAGCCATACTCTAACTAATTCGGTTCGGAACTTGCAGTGGCCTATTAAAGGGGGTTACCCTTCTAACGTAATTTTTTCCATACTCAAGTCGCAAGTCGAACTCAGGAACTTGGTTAAAGGATCTAGCAGCACATCTTATTATACCAACTATCCGTTGGTATAATAATATTGAGTTTGGAATATCCTTATATTAGAATAATGATTAATGAATTCCACCCATCAAAATTGAGATTTAATATTGCTATAAAAGTATCTACAGTTTAGTGGTAACCATTCGATGTTGTGGTTGTGGTTTGGGATCAAATCCCAGCATCTGCAATATAAGTGATAATTCAAGACATATTTTAAATTTGGGGTTAAATAATTTTATCAAACAAGATTGGGTCTAGGTTGTTCTTTCTGAACTAAATAATAGCTAGGAAAGTTTTCATTTGGCAATACAATGGTTTAGGTCCAACACAAATTTTTTTGGCAAACTACCATGCTATCTAGGTCTTGCACGAATTTTTTTCTTAAATTACTTACAAGTTCAACTTAAACCCAGTCTAGATAAAGCAAGACAATACTCATGCTTATAGTTTGTCCAACTATAACTTATCCTTTCTTTTTGATTCATAGCATTATAAGTTAGTCAGGGTAGCCGAGTAATCTAAGGCACCAGACTCAAGTTCTAGTCTTCAAAAGAGGGTGTTAGTTCAAAACTTTTGACAATTTTGTTGGCCAAACCAACTTAGTAGGGTAAAGGTTTTATAGTTTTTGATTTGATTCATTGCATTTTTTACGTCTAGAAGAAGTGAATTTGCTTTTTCACTTATGAGACTGTAAGAGAATTCAAGACAAGCTCTGCATTCTTAAACAAACCAACAATCAACACAAGTATTTGCATATATCAAACCTCTAAGCAAGGCATAACTATCGACACTAACAATAGTTTAATGAACTTCGGGAAACCAGAAACTGCCCTAAGATAGAACCATTTCTAAGTGGCTTTACACTTATCACTTATCACAATGTGCGTAATTTAGGCCCACACTACGGCCCTCCGACTCAAGTTTAAGACTAGTAAGGCGTTGAGGCACAACTTGTAAATTGCAAGCCAACTTAGCAAAAGGTACACAATTAAGCTTCTTAAGATTTATGATTCCTTTTACGTAGGAAACAAAATATTAAATCCAAAAACTTATCACGTGCGAGAATTAGAAATTTCTTTTCAAATTATAATCTCCTAAATAATAGTTTCAATACTCTATAATAGCTTTTTTTCTGCATATTCATAATCATATTAATAAATTCCTCTTCAATTATAAAATTTTTACTGTAGATTATCATGAATACTAAAGTTAATAATTATAGATAGAAAAGTTAATGATAGTTTCGGTTTGAATTTTACAACATTAAATATACCTGTGGGTTGAAGTGGCCAAAATTGGATAGAAAGTTCACCGGTAAAAATACATGAACTTGGCCCAAAAGCATGAAGGTTTTTGTGGCTTCCATATAGTTCCTTACAGTTCATACCAATTCTTGTTCGGTTTTAACTTTAAATAAAGAAAGCAAACAGTTTTTTGGTCATCGATGGCCTCTCCCTTAGAAATCGAATGAGAGATAAGGAAAAATTTAAACGAGAGATATGAGAGTATTTGGGTAGCATGAGAAATCAAGGAAAAGGTGAGAGTGACTTTTCAGCTTTATGTTTCTACTTTCAATAGCCTAATGATTACAGTGTAGATATTGAAGGTAAAATCGAAGGATGAAAGAGAAGGGGATGGAGATTGTAACGATGTGAAGGGCAAGATCTGAATCAAAGTGAAACAAAAATTAGAGGAGGAAAATTATAGATCTAGTATGAAGAAATAAAAGGAGGAATAATCAACATCAAGGGTGTGGACTATAGAGAAAATTTGAATATAGAGATTTAAGAAGAGGAAGAAAAGAAATTGAAGTGAAAGGGGGAGGAAGCTAAGATGATGATTTTACTAATCATTTAATGCCTTGGTGTCATAATGACATTGTGTTTGGAATATCCTTCTATTAGAATAATGATTAATAAATTATATACTAACAAAATTAATATTTAACGTTGTTATACAAGTGGTTGTAGTTTAGTGGTAAGAATTCCATGTTGTTCCCATAAAGATCTGGGCACAAATCCTAACAAACATAATAGAAGAGATATGAAATTTTAAATCATAATAAATAAGAAATCAATTCTTAATAATATCAAAAAAAAAAATCCTAGACACTTTGAATTTGGGATCTAGTACTTTTGGAGACAAGATTGGGATTTTTTCGAATTCATCCTCACCTAAATAATAGCCAGGAAAGTTTTTGTTTGGCAAGGCTGTGGTTTAGGTCCGACATTGAATTTATCTACTGACTTCCAAGCTATCTAAGTCTTGCCCTAATTTTATCCTTAAATTACTTGTATGTTTGGCTTAAACCCAGTTTAGACAAAGCAGGACAATATCATACGTAGAGTTTGCTCGATTGTAATTTATACTTCCTTTTTGATTCATAGCATTATCAGTTAGTTAAGAGGTCTGAGTGGTCTAAGGCGCCAAACTCAAGTTTTGGTCTACAAAAGAGGGCTACCCTATCATTTTTTAGGTGTACAAGAAATGAATTCACCTTTTTTTGCGCTTACCAGACTCTGAGAGAATTCAAGGCAACTTTGGGCTCTTAAACAAACTCACAATCAACATCTAAGTATAGCACAAGTGCCAACAGCGACAAACTAGAAAAGGCCTCCAGACACATCCCTTTCCAAGTGGCTTTACACTTATCATTCATCACAATATACATAACTTGAGCACCCTCTATGATCCACTAGCTTAGGCGTATGACCAAAAACGCACTGAGTGAGCCAGGCTCAACTTGTAAACTACAAGCTAACTTAGGAAATGGTGCATGAATTGTGTCGACACAATTAGGTTTCTTATAAATTTGTGATTCCCTTAATATAGGAAACAAAAAACTCATCAGGTACAATGACTAGAAAATTTTTTTCAAATCATAACATCCCAAATAATAGTTCTATGGTAACTTTCTTTTCTACATACTCCATTAATCACACACTACAACAGAAATGGCATATGGAGATAGAGCAAAACTGTAAGGAAAAGGTGGTAAAACCGTCGATAAAGTATTCTCTAACGAATAGAGCTTCAGTTTCGTATACAGGGGTCGGGATATACCTATGTCGATACTTGTCATGACCATTGGAGCATGTTAAATTTTCGGACGGTTAGAAAAATGTCGGTAAAAATCAATGTTATATCATCAATTGTAAAGGGTGAGTAAAATTATAGTTTTTATTAAGTCAATCTCATGTAATTCTCGTAAGACATCAACTCTTGACCATTGTTTAAGAGCAACTCTATATTCTTCTGTCCCATCAATAGAAAATTTATCATACTTGAATGGATGAGTTGAGTCCAACCATTTTCGATATCCCATATAACAATACTTGCGGTCATGACTTAACCACCAAGAACATGTATCATATCCACATATGGGACATGAAAATCTACCTTTAGTGCTCCATCCTGATAGATTAGCATATGCAGGAAAGTCATTAATAGTCCATAAAAGTGCTACACACATTTTAAATCTTTCACTAACTAAAGAATCATATGTATCTACTCCCTAATTCTATAATTCTTTTAGTTCTTCCACCAGTGGTTCCATGTACACATCTATCTTATCGCCAGGACTTCTAGGCCCAGAAATAAGTAATGTGAGTATGAAGTTTATGGACTTCATGCACAACCAAGGAGGGAGATTATATGGTATGATGACCAGTGGCCAAGTGCTATGTGCAACATTCACTTTTTTAAATGGATTAAACCCATCTACTGCTAACCCTAATCAAATATTTCTCGAATCATAAGAGAAATTAGGGTATAGGGTATCAAACTCTTTCCATGAAAGAGTATCAGTTGGATTATAACATTGACACTCGGTGTATTGTATATTATACTCCTCATTATCCATATATGATATATTTTCATTTTCATGTAGAGAAAAGTTTATCAGAAATTTTTTGGATTTATAATACTCTTGAAAATTTTTGGTGAAATTGTCGGGAGCTAAAAAATTTTTCCCTCCATGCCATTTAAAAATCTATGTGTGCAATTTTGACCCCGATAAAATTACACATGCTAAATTAACCTAAAAAGTTAAGAGAACTCGAATTTGGCTAATTCTCAATCGTTTGTGAAAAAACGCCCAATACTTAATCACCAGAGATGAAAATTTGTTCTCATCGAGCCAAATTTAATTCTACCCATGCAAAACGGCTAAAATTTTGCCAGGAAGCCTAAATTAGTCTAAATTAATATTTTATCAAGTTAAAATGCAATTTCAAGAAATTTTGGCAAAAACGCAAAGCAAAAAACAAAATCATTCTAAAAATCCTAAAGCGTTCAAGGGCGATTTGGAAGGTCAAATGACTTCATTTATGTACGAGACCAACTCTATTGGATTCAGTACAAAAAATTGAATCAAAAGGGTAAATTTGAATTTCTTGGATTTCGGGTCGAATATTGACCTCGTCGTGTGTTACGCGAAAATCGAGGTATAAATTTTCATACAAATCTAAGAACAACCTTTTATACAATTTCGAAAAAGGGGTTGGAGACAATTAATGATCAAGGGAAGTGTATCGATGAGGTGGAAGGTTAGGATTGTTTGAAAATTTAAAGAATCAATGTTGGCCATTTGATTGGGTTGTTGGAAGACAAAACAATTAATGAATGCAACACCAACTCTCGGTGTATACTCATGTATCCTATTTTATCTTTATATATGATAATTTTTCATAAATCCGTTTATAAATTTTACTCAGAAATTTTTTCAATAAAATTCCCCAAGAAAATTTTTGCTCCAATTTTTAGGCATAAGTGAAAATTTTTGAAATGGGCCACAAATGGTCCTATGATGATAAGATGTGATTTTGAGAGTAAGAAAATTTTTAAATTTGATAAATAATTATTTTTAGGGTTAAAATGACAAAAGTCCAGAAATTTGGTTCATATTTTGACAAATAGGGTCGAGACGACCATATTAAATTTTGAAATTGATCCCATTGGGCCTAATATGTGATTTTGGGCTTAGCGTGTAATTTTGAGAATTTTTGGGGTCAATTTATAATTTTTATAAGTCTAGGGACCAAATTGAAATTAACAAGAACCTAGAAGCAAATTCTCAAAAGATAGGGGCTTCAATGCAATAAGATGGTAGACAACAAATTGGACAAGCACTTAATGTCAAAGCATGGTGCGGTATGGAATGAAAAAGCAAACATTTATTGAGTAATGTTGATGATGTACAAACCTTGACTTTTGGAGAATGAAGTGTGCTCGTAAAAATTAAAAGATTTCAACCCGTTCATTTGTTGCGCCATGAAGTGGACGTGAGTGAGAAGAAGAAGAAAGAAAAATGTGGAGCTTTCTTCATTTCTTCAAGAGCCAAGAGTGAAAATGAGTGAGTCGAATCTAAGAGGAGAAGATTGTGTTGGAAAAATTTCTTCAAATCTCTAGACACATTTGAAAACAAGATAAGGCCTTCTTTTGCATTCTAGAATACTATATTCTTGTTTTGAACCAAAGGGAGACTCTTAACTTGGTGTACATAGGGTGACCAAAGGCCGGGACTAAGTGGAAAGCATGCTTAAGTTTTGAAAGGCAAAGAAATTGAGATAAATTTTCTGTTGTCTTGTTTTAGATTTTATTTTTGCCTATGAATTCACCTTTGCTTTAAGACATCATACAATTAGAATTTGAAAATGCTCTGTTAAGTAAATTATAGATCCAAGTCTTATCGTTCAAACGAGATAAGAACCACCTTAATCAGATATTTGTGCCAAATGTTATGGCATTTTTCCTGAAGCATGATAAAAAGTTGTTCTGTTTCGGACTATAAAATCAGTATGTACAAATGAACCATTTCAAACTCTATTTTGGAGAAACTCAAAACCTAAAAGTTGTAGCTATCTTTCTCATCTACCACATATTAAAATTTCAGCCAAAATGGACGAGGGAATCAAAAGTTATATTTTTTTTTTCTCCTAAAGGTGTGTTGGCAGAAATTTTGTTTTTAACTAAAAACTGTCTGTTCTGATCATGATTTGTTTCAACCCCTTTATCGGCATAATTAGTGAAACTCAAAACATGAAAATCGTAGATCTATGTCTTGGTAATGACATGTTAAAATTTCATTAAGTTTTGATAAGTAGAATAAACGTTATAGCTTTTGCACAAAAATTGGACAGAAGCTGAAATTGGAATGCGACAGAAACAAAGTGAGGATTTCTGGGAATTCTGTGATGTGAATTTAAGAAAGTGTAGAAAATATTGGGGAGCACTTGATTTATGATTCGTGATAATATTGGGGAGTACATTACCCTCCCCTAAACTATGAGTAGGACATTGACGTCTGCTACTGATTGGAAAATCCTGTTTTAAATGCTTTTTATAGCATGATTTCAAATGTGTGATAAAC
The DNA here is from genome assembly GCA_033439265.1 of Dillenia suffruticosa. Lineage (NCBI taxonomy): Eukaryota > Viridiplantae > Streptophyta > Magnoliopsida > Dilleniales > Dilleniaceae > Dillenia > Dillenia suffruticosa. Next base: position 17,404,955 of record JAVTVX010000015.1, on the reverse strand, counting down.
TGAGCTTTCAGATTTTCATATATGCTTTACATATATTTTGTGACCATTGGAGTGTCCCAATTACTTGACTTGTTTGATATGCATCCATGCACTTTCACAAATGATATTGTGCCACTTTTTTCATAACATGTGGTATTTATATGATTTTCATATCTATTGGCACACGGTTTCATATAACCTGGATTTGAACATGTGATTGGGTTGGATACCCTGTGATGATTCCACACTTTGGGCTTGGTGCCCCCCATTTCCCCGCTGTATAGCAATGTTCCGTTGCTATGAAGGACATTTGACAGAGGCACTCATTATGCCCGAATATGCTTTGACCAGAGCTATCCCCCAAATATCGGATCTATGTTGATGATTGTACTTGTGATATTTGCGGGCTTGTTGGATCAGCCTGCGGCCAATATTGTGGTAGAAAGCTATTGTTTTTACATACATGCATTGTGAAAACCCCCAATGCACCCATCACTAGTCGAGATAGACCCTTGCCAGGAATATTTCATTGACTGACTCTTCATGATGTTGATGTAAATATTGGATGCATATCTTGATTTCTGATGTGTGCGTATGATATATGGTTTTAAAATGATATGATCAGTTTGCACACTGTGGATATTATTACCTTATGTTTTGACACTCCACGTTCACACCGATATTAATAATATGATATCAATCCCCTCACTTGTTGAGTATCATCCCCCTTTAAGTACTCACCCCTCATATTCCTATCTTATAGGTTTAGTCTTGAATTGAGGGCTAGTAGAGCTTTGATTTCATTGGGTATTTCGGAAGCACTAGGCTTGGGTACGAGGTACGGTTACCCACTCTTCCGTGGTAATCATTTGAGCCTGCTGTTATATTTGGAGTATTTAGTTGACCATTGTATTTATATACCTGGGATGACTGTATTATACTTTTGTTGACTTGTGAAAATGATAACTCTCATTTGATTTGATATTTTGATGCATTGAGGCACATTGTGATAACTTGAGAATTGATTTGGTCTGTGACACATTTGATCGGATGTTGTTATTAGCCTTACGGTGTCTCAATACGCGGGACGTTGTGCTTGTGTATCGAGGTGCCGAGGCGGTTGTCGCGTGCTCGGCTTGGGGGTAGGTCGGGGTGTGACAATGAAGGAGTTGGGTTGTAGTGAGAGAAAGTGACTTGTTGTGTGAGAAGAAGAGAGAGAACATGGGAGAGAGAAAGGAAGAGTGACTTGTGTGACAAAAAAACCCAAGAGTCTAAAATTTGTCTTGAAATCGTTGGATGGTTGGGATTTAATGAAAAAACCAAATAAAGGACATCACTTTGGCTTTCTTTCATTCCCAAAACCGTGAAGTTCAAGAGCCAAACAAGTTCTCTCATTCTTCTTCCTCTCATGGCCGTGGGTTCAAGGTAAGGGATCCAAAATTTTTCTACCATACCACCCAATTTTTTTTTACATAAATCAACTCCTCTCATGTTTAACTACAACATATCCAAAAATTAGAGAAAAAGGAGGAGTTTTGCTTGGTGAAAATTCAAGAGGGCCTTGAGCATCACCATTGAAGAAAGGGTTTGTTTTCTTCAAACAATGCTTTGAAATTTTGGTGTAGTTTCAGCCCACTCCAACCCTAACACAACATATTTAAATTTGGAGCCAAAAGGATATGTCATTCTTGGTGAATTTGGGTTGGCCGTGAGCAAGGAACAAGAGGGAAAGAGAGATTCTGTGAGGAGGAACCTTGATTGGCTTTGAAACATCCAAATTGAGGTAAGAAAAAAATTCTGCACTTGCTGAAATTTTGAGGACATTGGATTTATTATGATTTTTTCAAAGTTAAGTATTCTACACAGGAATTTCTATTCTGACCTGTTTTAGCTCTGTTTCTGTCCATGATTTAGCCTCTATTTTGAGGTGTCTTATAGTCTGAATTAGCAAATGCTCCAGTTATGTCCTCAAAATTTATGGCAATTTTCCTTAATCCGATTCCTATGTCAAAAGTTATGGCAATTTTCCTGAAACTCGACAGAAGGTTGTCCTTTCTTGAACCCTAAGAACAGTGTATAAAAACGACCCTCTTCCCGTCCTAGTTTGGGCAAGCGCAAAGAATAAACGTTGTAGTTATCCCTCTTAGCTACAATATGTTAAAATGTTAGCCAATTCACACTAGGGAATCAAACATTATTCCCATTTTACTAAAGGAGTGTCAAAAAAAAATTCTATTTTCAAACTTAAACCTGTCTATTCTGATCATGATCCATTTCAATCCCTTTCTAAGCACAATTGAGAGAAATTCAAAACATGAAAGTGATAGGCCTATGTCTTGGGTATAACATGTTAAAATTTTATTACGCTTGGATTAGTATAGTGAAAGTTATTTCTTTTGCACAAAAATGGGAAAGAATCTGAATTTAGAATGCAACTAAATAAAAATAAGGATTTCTGGGAATCAAAGAGAGCTCGATACATCGTAATTGTGGTTTATTTGGGAGTGCTATACCCTCCCTATTATTATGAGTGGGATTCAAATCTCATGCATGAAAAGTAAAACTTGATTTTTGCCATGTTTTTAACAAAACATAATTTTGATATGTATGACTCGTTGTGTGCTACTAGATTTCGAATTTTTTTTGTGACTATTGGAGTGTCGTCAACTCATGTTTTCTATGAGTATGCATCCATAAATTTGATTCAACTGAAATGATACCATGTTTTATGATTTTCACATGTTTAATTTCATATGACCCAATATAGCACATTTATTAAGTACTATGATTTCTATATCACAGAGTTGGGACTGTATGGCCGTGGGATGACTATTATGATATGATTGAGTCCCGAGAGAATGACCGTAGCTATGGTGGATGTTTGTTATGGTGCAAAGCATGTGTCTGGGTACACTTCGTTCGGAGGTACCCACAAACATCCGGTATATGGGTATTGGTACGGCCGGTTGAACTCGTAAGGGGGAGGACATGTGTGATGCAATTGTCTAGCACCAGGCGGGGTCCTATATGTGATCCGATCTGTGTATGAACTAGCCTCGATGAATCGGGGTAGAGAGTGACTTTTGAACATTTATGCATAATCAACCCCCAATGCGCCTATTATTAGTCATGGTTGACCTTTGCTAGGATCATATTCGGCTTGATCTAAAAATACTTGATTTGGAATGGTTGCATATATGTATGTTACCATGTGATGGACTACATGATCTCATTTTACTGATTGTACCATGTTTTACTTCCAAATGTGAATTATTGTTTACGAATAATTATGTTTGATACTCTAATAGTTCACACACACTATTTATGCTTGATATTGATCCCCTCACTCACTGGGTATCTCCCTTGATACTCACCCCTCTCCTTTCCTTTCTCAGATAGGGTTATTGTGATAGAGGGCACGTTAGGCTTTAGACGTCATTGTCACATAATTGTAAAATCACGTATTCACTACAGTGAGATCTAAACTTTATTTGAAATATGAGATCCGTGTTGTAAATCAACCCTGCAAGATCTTGATATTAAGGTCTGTTGATGGACATGTGCATTTTATGGGACGACTATTAAATTATTGATATTTATTTGTGAAACTCTCATATTGGCTCATTTCACCTGCATTGAGGCACTTGAAAGCATTTAACAACTTGAGAATTTGTTGTACTCATGCATAAAATTTTAGGCTCGTCCGGTATGACGGCTGCTCATGCTCTAGTTGGGCATCCGAGTAAAAATCTGTAGCTAGAATTGCTAGTATTCATGATAGTCTTACATTGTCCTGGTTGTTATGCTGTGGATTGATTGGTATTATACGAATGTGGTTAATTTGTTGTGAGGTCGGGTTGGCCCATTTATTTAGTTGGCAGGATAACCATTCAATATATAAATTGATTTGTATATGGGAGACCTCCGAAATATGGGAAGATTTAATCCGATTTTCTAGAAAACTAAGCTAGTATCCAGGGCAACGGGCAGCTGCTCATGACCCCAGTTCGGGGTGTGACAGTTCTATTGGTATCAGAGCGTCTAGGTTAGAGAAAATATAGTAATGAAAATTCTCCTAAGTACATTTAAAAGCCCTCAATGTATTAGATAGTTTCATACATTCATTTAAATTTCCATACATGGCTATAGGCATATAAGTTCATCTATTTTAGGGGGTTAAATACATGATGCATCCAACCCATTTTTTCCCATTCAAATGCCTTGATTCATAACTCTTTTTTTTGGGTTAGTTACTTACTCACTAACCCTAATCCTTGATTTCTACCTAATAAAAAGATACTATTTTTGTAGAATTATGCCACCTACATGTGGTAGGCGCGGTGCTAGATTTACACCACCCGAGAGACCCCCAGTACCTGATATACCTAGGGCACCCGAGACTCCACGAATACCAGATAATGCTTCCTCTACTCACGCACCTTCACCAGTGCCACCCCTAGCACCTCTACCAACTATTACAACCGAGATTCCTCCACCACCACTCGATGCGTTGAGGCAGTAGCCGGAGTGGTACATGAGATATGGGTGCAGATGCCACCACCTCCACCACAAACACAAGCGACCGTACCTACTGCCGTACCTGTATCTACGGTACTGATTCCACCTTCGGTGGCCAGTCCATCCATTTCTAGTCTGATTGATGATACATCGGTTACTTTGAGGTGCATCCATGAGCTTATACAGTTGGTGACAGAGTCACGACAGCTCAGATGCATAGATTTTTCAGGATCTGGTGATGCCACAGTGGCGAAGCACTGGATTAACAAGACTCGCAGGAACCTTACTAATCTGGGGTTGACAGAGGAGCTCAGTTTGAGAGTTGTTGAGAGACTCATCAACGGGGATGCCTCTCGTGGTGGGAGGCTATCTGTGACAGTACTGCACAGACTCTGTGGTGGGAGGACTTTCTATGAGAGTTCTACCGTAGGTACTTTACCACGTTTCAATTGGATCGCATAAGGACAAAGTTCCTGTACTTATTTCAGGGGAGTAGATCAGTTTCAGAGTATGAGACTGAGCTCCGGAGATTGTACCATTTGTCCCTAACATAGCTACACTAGCTCAGATAAGGTTTAAGTTTGAGATGACCACCATTTGAGCATCAAGAAGTATATGACAGTGACTCCTGTTTTTACACTTTCAGAGGTGATTGATTCAATATATCGGGCAGAGGAGATCGTCTAAACTGAGGCTAGGCAAAAAGAGAGTCACTAGAAAAGGAAGAAGACTACGTCACAAGGTGGACAGTCTTCAAAGAGGGGTAGAGGTTCTGGTTATCACGGAGGGTCTTCTAGCTTCAGACCAGTAGGACCAGGATAGGGACCCCGACTACAAGGCTTTTGGGCACCAACCCCTAGTATCTCTATGCAGTCTACTATACTGAGACAGCCTTTCTATTGCAAATACGGCAACCATCATGCATTTAGGGCATTAGAGTACTGGTTACTTGCTTCCAGTATGAGAAGCAAGGTCATATTAAGAGTGCCTACCCAGATTTAAGTCAAGGAGGATAGACTTCACGGAGTCATACTGGTGCTTCTGGCACAGGCCAGGACGGGGCACCTGCGCACTCAACTCTCACAGCTCCTCGAACTGCAGCTAGGAGTAATATAGTGCCACGACCATCGCGACAGTAGCCTATGGCCCAAGCTTGTGTGTTTGCGATGATGCAGAAGGATGCACAAACAAACTCTGATGTCATTATGGGTAATCCTTCCGTGACCCCTCAGTATAGGACTTTTATTGTACTTTCTTTATAAGATCTTGTATACCATGATATCGATGTACAGTATTAACTAGTTAAATCTTTAGAAGCTTAACTAGTTTGATATATATATAAATACGTTTACTTTTTCTTCGTAGTTTAAATATATTTAATTTTTCTTGTCTTTAAGTATCATGCAAATATTTGGTATCGACGCCCGTGTTTTCATAGACACCCGGTCGAATTAATCATATGTAAGCGACACATTCGCTTGCCATTCTGATAGGCCTCTCTCACTACTTGATGAAGAGATTGTGGTTATCAGTCCTCTTGGCAAGCATATCATTCGAGATATAGTCTACAGAGACTACATGGTCATTACTAAGGAGGCGGTATTAGAGGTAGATATGATTCCGCTCCATATCACGGATTTTGATGCCTTCCTAGGGATGGATTGGCTGAGTTCACACTGGGCATCCGTGGATTGTTTCACAAAAGAGGTTGAGTTTCTGAGTTCCGGGCAGCCACCGTTGGTGTTCAGGGGCGAGAGATGAGTATTGCCCCACTATGTTATATCGGTTATGGAGGCCAGACACATGGTATGTCGTGGGTGCATGGCTTATCTGGCTTATGTCGTTGACACCACCATTGAGGGACCAAAATTTGAGGAAGTCCCCGTGGTGTAGGAGTTTCCAGATGTGTTCCCTGAGGAGCTTCCCGGATTACCACCAATTCGGGAGTCGATTTCGAAATTGATCTAGTACCAGGAACCACTCCTATATCTATTCTGCCATACAGAATGGCGCCTGCTAAACTGAGAGAGCTCAAGGTTCAGTTGTTGGATCTTCTGGGCAAGGGGTTTATTCACCCGAGCACTTCACCCTAGGCTGCTTCGGTGTTGTTTGTAAAGAGAAAAGATGGTACACTTCAGCTTTGTGTGGATTACAGATAGTTGAACAAAGTCACCATAAAAAATAGATATCCCCTACCACGTATTGATGATTTATTTGATCAATTGCAGGGAGTCAGGGTTTTCTCTAAGATTGATCTCCTTTCGGGTTATCATCAGTTGAGGATTCGGGCCGAGGATGTGCCCAAGACAGCTTTTCGTACCCGATATGACCACTATGAGTTTTTAGTCATGCCGTTTGGGCTGACTAATACCCCAGCTACTTTTATGGATCTGATTAATCGAGTCTTCCACGACTTCTTGGATCGGTTCGTTATCGTATTTATCGATGACATCTTGGTGTATTCACGGAGTGATGAAGATCATGCTCAACACCTTCGAGAAGCAGCTATATGCTAAATTTTTGAAATGTGAGTTTTGATTTAAACAGATAGGATTTTTGGAGCACATTGTCTCCGTAGAGGGTATTTGTGTTGATTTGCAGAAGGTTGAGGCTATATTGAAGTGGGAGCACCCACAAACAGTTAACGAAATCTGTAGTTTTCTAGGTTTAGACAGGTGTTATCACAGATTTGTAAAGAGATTTTTCCGGATAGCTGCTCCATTGTCTAGATTGACCCAAAAGGGGATCAAGTTTATTTGGGATGACCATTGTAAGGCAAGCTTTTAGGGGTTCAAACAACAGTTGACTTATACTCCTATTTTAGCCAATCCCACTAGTAGTCGAGAATACACAGTGTACAGTGATGCTAGCCGATAGAGATTGGTTATGTTCTGATGCAGGATAGCCGGGTTATTGCATATGTCTCACGACAGCTGAAGAAACAGGAGATTAACTATCCGACACAAGATTTGGAGTTGGCAGCCATAGTCTTTGCATTAAAGATATGCCGACATTATCTTTATGGATTGACCTAGAGAGTATTTATAGATCACAAAAGTTTGAAGTATTTATTTACCCAAAAGGAGCTGAATTTGAGACAGAGGAGATAGTTAGAGCTCCTCAAGGATTACGACCTCATTATTGACTATCATCTCGGCAAAGCGAATGTTGTGGTAGATACCTTGAGCATGAAGTCAACATCATCCTCACAATCGACAAAGGATGCTTACCTTTCTTGTTTAGAAGCACTCCGAGTCTTGCGAGTCAATTTGGCTAGCGATAATCAAGGAGATTTACTAGCCAGATTTGAGGTCAGGCCGACTTTGTTTGACCGTATCAGAGAGCTCCAGAGTACGGATGAAGAGCTTCAGGGTATTGCGGATAGAGTTTGCCAAGAGGATGGATTGTTAGTGTTCAGGGAGTAGTGTGGCTGTGGGATGACTGTTATGATATGATTGAGTCTCGAGAGGACGACCGTAGCTACGGGGGACATTTTTTATGGCGCCAAGTATGCGTCTGGGTATATTTCGCGTGGAGGTACCCGCAAATATCCAATATATAGGTATAGGCGCAGCCGGTTGAACCAACAAGGGGGAGGACATGTGTGACGCCATTGTTTAGCACCGGGCGGGGTCCTATACGTGATCCGATTTGTATATAAGTGAACCTTAGTAAAGCTCATGGCCAACGTCAGGGTAGAGAGTGACGTTGACCTTTGCCAAGATCATATTTGGTTTGCTCTAAAAATACTTGATTTTGAATGGATGCATATATGTATGGTACTGTATGATGGACTAGATGATTTCATTTTACTAATCATACCATGTTTTACTTCCAAATGTGAATTATTGTTTACGAACAATCATGTTTGATACTCCAATGGTTCACACCACTATTTATGTTTGATATTGATCCCCTCACTCACTGGGTATCTCTCTTGATACTCACCCCTCTCATTTCCTTTCTCAGACAGGGTTATTGTGATAGATAACACATCGGGCTCTAGACGTCATTGCCGCGTAATTGTGGAATCACGTATTCACTATAGTTAGATCTAAATTTTATTTGAAATATGAGATCCGTATTGTATATCGACCCTGCGAGGTCTTGATATTGAGGTCTGTTGATGGACATGTACATTTTATGGGACAACTATATAAATTATTGATATTTATTTGTGAAATTCTCATATTGGCTCATTTTACCTGCATTGAGATACTTGAAAGCATTTAATTTTTTAAATTGGAATTTGTTATACTCATGTATAAAATTTTAGGTCTGTCTGGTATGGTGGCTGCTCATGCTCTAGTTAGACATGACAGTAGAGGTCTGTAGTTATGACTGTTAGTATTCATGATAGCCTTGCATTGTCTTGGTTGTTATGCTGTGGATTGATTGGTATTATACGAATATGGTTAATTTGTTGTGAGGCCGGGTTGGCCTGTTTATTTAGCTGGTAGGATAACCATTCAATATACAGGTTGATTTGTATATGGGAGACCTCTGAAATATGGGGAGGTACTGTCCGATTTTCTAGAAAACCGAGCCGGTATCCAGGATGAGTCCATCTTTTGTTCTCTTATCATGATGCCATCTCATTAAAGAAGTAGTTTAAATACATGGAAATAATCTTTGCAATCTAGGAATCAAGGGAAACCATCTCAATATTTTGACAGGTTTTTTTTCCCATCTCCATTTGGTTTCCATCTAGAAACACCACAGACATAACATGCATCATCTTTAGCTCTATGTCTCGAGTACAACATACAATCATTAGAATAAGCATGTATTTTCTCATATCTCAGCCCTAAAGTTGAAATTGTTTTTTTTACTTTAAGGTAGCTATTTGGTAATATGTTTTTATGAGATAACAATTATGCTAAAAACTCTAAGAGTAATGAAAAAGATTTATTGGTCCACCCACATAAATACTTTAAATGATATAAGTGCACGATAATTGCTAGCATGGTATAGTTGGAATTTGGATATATTGGTTTTTTGGCTTTCTCAAGAAATTCAATGAACTTATCTGAAGTTGAAGGTGAAGTTGAGGTTGATGCATTCACCTTAGATGGATAAGAGGTTGGTTGGGATGGGTGAGAGGTTTGTTCAGGTGGTAAATGTGTGAATATGTCATGTAACATACCAAACATATCATGGTAAAAAAAAATATTATCATCTAAGTTGGATGAATAAGATGTATGAGAGGTATGAGATGTAGATTTTTCCTTACTCTCCCCATGATGTCTCCAGTTATCATAATCACGTTGAAAACCATAACATAGCAACTGATTGAAAATGGTATGTGTAGGAAATCTGAAAGTGTTGAAACATTTGACATAAGGACATGATAGCTTGCTATCAACAAATTGAATATATGTATATGCAAATTCAAGAAATGCATTAACTCCACTAATATATTCATCACATGCCCTTGATCTACAATACATCAATCTCTTATCCATTGCAAAAACAAAGCGGAGAAATAAATGAAATATGAGAAAGAGAAGTAAAAGAAATAAAGAGAGAATGACATAAGGAGAGAAATTAATTAATAAAGAATATTTTTTTAGCAGTGACAAATTCTAAATATGGAACAAAACTAATACGTAATAGTAATAATATTAGCGCGAAACTTTTTGCACCTCTTCATTTCAGGCCAAGAAATGGTGCGAAAAACGAAAGACGAGGAGAGGTAAGTGGGAGGATTGTGTTGATTTGATTTGATGTAAAATTAGTTACTCATAATAATATAATAATAAAAGGGATATAATTTAGCAATTAATAATTAAATTTAAATATAAATTGTATATAATAAAATTTGTAACATAATTATATATATCGTATAATAATATAATAATGATATTATTATTTTGTTATTTAAATTAATAATGTTATTATTTTAAATTACAGGTGGGGCGGGGCGGTATGGCTCGAGGCATGAACCGCCGACACAAGACCTAGGAGGTATGGGTATTGTGGTGTGTGGCATGAAGCATGAACCGCCGACACAAGGAGGTGATGATTGGGCAGAGTAGTACGGCATGAGGCATGAACCGCTAGCACAAGCAGGTAATGCATGGACAGTGTGGTGCGGCATGAGGCATGAACCATGAACCGGCGGCAAAAGCAAGTTAAAGCCGGGAGGATTAATTAGTTAAATCATAAAACATAGAATTATATTTAATTACAAATAAAAAAAGTTGGAAATTACATAAATATCATACATTGATACATGTTCATCATTATATATTCAAGCAAGAAACAAATTAAAAAAAAAAACCTAGATTTAGAAATAAATACAAATGAAAAAAGTGAAAATTATGTAAATTTAACTTTGGGTCTAAATTTTTTCAATTGACGAGAAGGGGATGGACTTCCAGCAGAGAATCCAATTGCAGTAGTAGGAGAAGAGGTGGGGATGGTGAAGGAGCTGCAGTGGGAGAAGATGTAGCAAGGATGGTGGTGAAGTAAAGGATGGTGGTGGAGCAGTAGAGGATGGAGCAGCAACAATACATGCAGATGTAGATGCAGATGCAAATGCAGGAATATGAAATGGATTATGCCCAGGAGGAAATAAAGATCTTGGAGGAGAACTAAATGGTCACATCACAAACGAATAAGCAGATGAAGTCAACTAAGGATGAGGTCTAGAAGAGGAAGAGGGTACAGCTCTAGAAGTTATGACACAATCCCTTATGGATATAATAAAATTCAAATTTATCCTTACAACATCACTTATTTCCATCAACTCCATTAAAATTTGTTTTAACTGTTCGTCACTTCGTTCCTGGAATTGGTCATTTTGGTGCTTGCATTGAAGAAAACTCTGTTTCATTTCACCCATTTCCTTTCGAACTTCTACCATTTCTCCCTGAATTTCTTCCATTTCCCTCCGAATATCACCAAATTTGTCATCAACAATATCCGTAAACCCTATTTTGAGACCATTAATAGATTCAATCAGTTAAGTCCATCTATCATTCTCAATTTCGTTCCCACTCTCTGGCTTTACTGTTACTGCCTTATTTGCCTTTGCTACTACTTATTTGCCTTTGCTTCTGCCCTATATTCTGCATCTTTTCTTTTCACATTAATCCAAAAACCATCTTCAATAATCCAAGAAGCTTTACGTAAAGTTCTCTCATTAATGGAATGTGTAATACTTAATAGCACATGGTCTTCTTTCCTTAAATTTATTCCTTGACTTTTTTAAATTTCCCTAACCATGCTGCAATATGTCAAATTATTTGAAGAACGGCTGCTCCTTATCATAAAATGAGGAATCAAAAAATACAAATCTGGATTTTTTCTTTCTATAATTTGTGCCATCGACCATAAATCATCATAAGTAATAGACGTAAAATTTCGTATGCGGGGCTTCATAACAAGTACTACTAAAAAGTGAAGAATTTTTTATAAAAATTTCAGTATGAACCATTTGTACGAAAGCTCTCTAAACTGTAATCATCAAAAACTATTTGAACATCTATCAATATGTCAGTTTCCAAATACCTGGCACATTCTTCGTAGTCAACCCATTGAATACCACCCTCATTGTAGATCATTGTCATATCAATATATATTTTTTGTCTACCAAAATAACTTTTAAAAGCACACGCCATATTTTTACCATCAATAACAATATCATGCTCACCATGAATTTTTTCTATATTATTATAAAAAACTCTAACCGCATGCTCAAAAACCTTTTTATTTGGATGAACAAGCCAAGAATGATAGATATGTTTGATAAAACTTGCGTGCAGAAAACCTATTTTTTCCGAATAATTTCAATCAATTAAATGACCATGAGTAACTTTTCTATCAGAAAATACCTCATGAAAATTTTGGCTTTTTCTGAACGAAGGAAAGTAATTGCTGTTGTAATTTTGTCACTCAATCATAACCCCTCTCCGTTTTTGAGAAGACGCCATATCTGGGATTTGAGATATATCTGATGGAATGGAAAGTAACAATGTGTTATTTGGTCCACAGATGAAGAAGAAGAAGAAGAAGAAGAAGAAGAGAGCCGAGAGACAGATTTGAGCTTCTTCGTGATTTTGTGTGAGGAAGAAGAAGAAGAAGATAAGAGATTTTTGGGGTTCTGAAAGATAGAGAGATAGGAGATAGTGTGTAATATTAATCCGACAACAATAAGAGTAAGGGTAATTAATAGTTAGGTTGATAAGCAATAAATGGTCGTACTTGAGGGAGTGTTTAATGGGTTTGTTTTTTTGTAAATTTTTATTATTTGTGTTGTTATAGTTGTACCGGTTGTCATAGAGTTGTAGTACAGTTGTCAGAGTAACTTTGCAATAACATAAATTTCTTTGATTAACTTTCATGGTAGCTGGGATCGGCACTTGCCACTTGTGGAGTTTGTATTCAATAACAGCTACCGGGCGAGTATCGGAATGCCTCCATACGAGGCATTGTATAGGAGGCGATGCCGCACACCTCTGTGTTGGGATGAGGTTGGTGAGAGGTGCCTCAATAGTATCGCGCTTGTTGAGGAGACAAAGGGGAAGGTGAGAACCATCCGTGAGAGGATGAGGGCCGCCCAGGATCGGCAGAAGATGTATGCCGACCGTAAGCAGAGAGCACTGGAGTTTCAGGTTGGAGACATGGTATTCTTGAGGATCTCACCCTGGAAAGGGGTGATCCGTTTTAGGCAGTGGGGCAAGCTAAGTCCTAACTATGTTGGGCCCTTCCATATTCTTGAGAGGATCGGAAGTATGGCATATAGATTAGAGCTACCAGATGAGTTGTCCCGTATTCCATGTTTTTGTACTTAGGAAGTATATGCCGGATCCCTCACATGTATTGGAGCCTCCACCAGTTGAGCTACGGGAGGATTTGAGCTTACCTGTATAGCCCATGGCCATCCTTGACAGACAAATCAAGAGACTGTGGAGCAAGAAAGTCCCATTAGTTCGTGTTTTGTGGCGTAACGACCAGGTCGAGGAAGAGACTTGGGAGCCTGAGCAAATGATGAAGGGACAGTATCTCCATCTATTCACTGACTAGTTTTCCATTCCCCTGTATGGCTTTCTTTTAGTTTCAACGACGAAAGTTGTTTTAGGGGGTTAGAAAATGTAATACCGACTCTCGGTGTATGCTCATGTATCCTACTTTATCTTTATATATGATGATTTTTCATAAATTCGTTTATAAATTTTACTTAGAAATTTTTCCGATAAAATTTGTCCAGAAAATTTTTGCTCCAATTTTTAGGCATAAGTGAATAATTTTGAAATGGGCCACAAATGGTCCTATGATGATAAGATGTGATTTTGAGAGTGAGAAAATTTTTAAATTTGATAAATAATTATTTTTAGGGTTAAAACGATAAAAGTCTAGAAATTTGGTCCATAAACCCTAATTCAGATCGATTTTGACGAAAAGGATCATGACGACCATATTAAATTTCAGAATTGGTCCCATTGGGCCTAATATGTGATTTTGGGCCTAGTGTGTAATTTTGAGAATTTTTTGGGTCAATTTATAATTATTGTAAGTCTAGAGACCCAGTTTGTAATTAACAAGAACCTAGAAGCAATTTCTCAAAAGATAGGGACTTCAATGCAATAAGATGGTAGACAACAAATTGGACAAGCACTTAATGCCAAAACATGATGTGGTATGGAATAAAAGAGCAAGCATTTATTAAGGTATGTTGATGATGTACAAACCTTGACTTTTGGGGAATGAAGTGTGCTTATAAAAATTAAAAGATTTCAACCCCTTCATTTGTTGCACCATGAAGTGGACGTGAGTGAGAGGAAGAAGAGAGGAAAATGTGGAACTTTCTTCATTCCTTCAAGAGCCAAGAATAAAAATGAGTGAGATTTTGGAAGGCAAAGAAATTGAGATACATTTTCTGTTCTGTCTTGCTTTAGATTTTATTTCTGTCCGTGAATTCACCCTTGTTTTAAGATATCGTATAGTCAGAATTTGAAAATGCTTTAGTTAAGTAAATTGTAGATCCAAGTCTTTTCTTTTCAAAGAGATAAGAACTACCTTAATCAGATATCTGTGCCAAACGTTATGGCATTTTTCCTGAAGCATGACAGAATGTTGTTTTGTTTCAGACTATAAAATCAGTGTGTACAAACGAACCATTTCCAACTCTATTTTGAAGAAACTCAAAACATAAAAGTTGTAGCTATCTCTCTTGTCTACCACTAAAATTTCAGCCAAAATGCATAAGGGAATCAAAAGTTATATTTTCTCCCTAAAGGTATGCTGGTAGAAATTTTGTTTCCAACTGAAAACTGTCTGTTCTGATCATTATTTATTTCAACCCCTTTATCGGCATAATTGAGTGAAACTCAAAACATGAAAATTGTAGATCTATGTCTTGGGAATGACATAATAAAATTTAATTAAGTTTTGAAAAGTAGAATAAACGTTATAGCTTCTGCTCAAAAATTGGACAGAAACTAAAATTGGAATGTGACTGAAACAAAGTGAGGACAGAAGCTAAATTTGAAAATTGCGGACTGATTTTCTTCATAAGAGTTATTTGATTTGAACGAGGGGAGCACTTGATTTATGATTCGTAGTAATATTAGGGAGTGCGTTACCCTCCCCCAAACTGTGAGTGAGAATTTGACGTCTGCTACTAATTGAAAATTCCTGTTTTAAATACTTTTTATAGTACGATTTCAAATGTGTGATAAACTGAGTTTTCGAATTTTCATATTGGTTTACACATATTTTTGTGACCATTGGAGTATCCCAATTACTAGACTTGTTTGATATGCATCCATGCGTTTTCACAAATGATATTGTGCCACTTTTTCATAACATGTGATATTTATATGATTTTCATATCTATTGGCACACGGTTTCATATAACCTGGATTTGAACATGTGATTGGGTTGGATGCCCTGAGATGATTCGACGCTTTGGGCTTGATGCCCCCATTTTCCTGTTGTATAGCAATATTCCGTAGTTACGAAGGACATTTGGCTGAGGCACTCGTTGTGCCCGAATATGCTTTGGCCAGAGCTATCCCCCAAATGTCAGATCTATATTGATGATTGTACTTGTAATATTTGCAGATTTGTTGGATCAGCCTGCGGCCAACATTGGGCTAGAGAGCTATTGTTTTTACATATATGCATTGTGAAAACCCCCAATACGCCCGTCACTAGTCGAGGTAGACCCTTGTCGGGAATATTTAATTGACCGGCTCTTCATGACATTGATCAGTTTACACACTGTGGATATTATTACCTTATGCTTTGACACTCTAAGTTCATACCGATATTAATAGTATGATGTTAATCCCCTCACTTGCTGAGTACTATCCTCCTTTAGGTACTCACCCCTCATCCCATCTTACAGGTTTAGTCTTGAACTGAGGGCTAGTAGAGCTTTGATTTCGTTAGGCATTTCTGAGACATTGGGCTTGGAAACGGTTACTCGCTCTTCCGCGGTAATCATTTGAGGTTATTGTTATATTCGGAGCATTTAGTTGACCATTGTATTTATATACCTAGGATGACTGTATTATACTTATGTTGACTTGTGAAAATGATAATTCTCATTTGATTTGATATATTTATGCATTGAGACACATTGTGATTTCTTGGGAATTGGTTTGGTTTGTGATACATCCGATGAGTTCATCCGATATTAGGGGGTTAGATACAGGCTGTATCCAACCTAACACATCATTTTCATTGGTTTATAAACCAGTTGTTCATTCATTTTAGGGGGTTAGTTATGCAATAACAATCCCTAATCCTTACATTTCTGCGTGATCAGTACCTTTTTCCTCGCAGAAGTATGATAACTTGGCGAGAAACTCGTTTTGGTCCTACTGAGCCCACGAGCGCATTGGAGGACGCGTCTACTTCGCACGCTCCTCCTACAGTACCTGCTCCACCGGCTACTACAGCTGCAGGTTTACCACCAGTACTGGACGCTTACAGATAGGTGTTTGAGTGGTATACAGTACATGGCATTCAGATGCCACCTCCACTACCAGCACCGATAGTACTAGTACTAGTTGTATTAGATCCACCACCAGTAGTTGGTCCTTCTACTGTTTCAGGACCCACTGACAGTACCTCCTCCACCTTGAGACGCATTCACGAGCTGACCCAACTGGTGAAGGAGGCGAGGCAGTTAGGCTACACAAAGTTTTCAAGGACGGATGATCCCACAGTAGTAAAGTATTGGATCAACCATACTCGCAGAGTGTTGACTGATCTAGGCTTGAGTGAGGAGTTTAGATTAAGAGTGGCAGAGGGTTGCTGGATGGTGATGCCCTCACTTGGTGGGAGGCAGTTAGTGATGATGCCACTGAGCCCCTGAGTTTGGAAGATTTCCTGCGGGAGTTTGACCGCAGATATTTTCCAGAGTTTCAGCAAGACCACAAGAGGGGGGAATTCTTGCACTTATGGTAGAGCACACTATCGGTCATGGAGTACGAGACCGAGTTGAGGAGACTAGCTGTATTTGTCCCAGACTTAGCGACGCCAAAGCAGCTAAGATTCAAGTTTAAGGATGGCCTCAACTTGAGTATTAGAAAGTATATGACAATTACTCTTGGTCTCTCCTTTGCAAAGATAGTTGACTCGGCACACCGGGCAGAGGGGATTGTCCGTGCCGAGGGCTGGCAGTGCAAGAGCAAAGAGTAGAGGAAGAAGAAGCTCGGGCCTTCTATGGGCCAGAGCTCGAAGAAAGGCAGACCTCAGGATTTTACGGAGGTCCTTCTCAGTAGAGACAGGTACAGTTTGGGTAGGGATCACGATCCCAGGGGTTTAGAGCACCAGCCCCTAGCACCAACACTTAAACGACAGTTCCGTGGTATCCCTTTTGTCATCGATGCAGCAAGCACACCCATTAGGAGCATGCAGAGTCCCAGTTACCTGTTTCCAATGTGGAAAGCAAGGTCACATACAAAGTCAGTGCCCTGATCTGGGAATGGGTGGTCAAATAGTCTCAGTTCAATTGAGCATTCCATGAAGAGGACAGCAGGGAGCACCTACTCATTCTAACCACACAGCTTCACGTACAGCAGCTGGGAGCAACATGGCACCAGGATCATTGCAGTAGTGGCCAAGGACTCAGGCCCGAGTATATGTGATGACTTAGGAAGACGCGCAGGCATATCCTAACGTGGTTATTGGTACCCCTCCTACTGATCCTCCTGTTTAGAGATTTCTTATGTATCCTTTCTTTTGAGGCCATAAATAGTTAAAGCTTTAGAGGCTTACTATGTCGGTTGTATATGCATTTTAATATATCTATGAGCAAATATCTATTTTCTTTTATATTACTAGTAATCTCTTTTATTTCTCTCACATTAGGAGTTATGAAAATTTGGGGAGTCGATGCTCATGTTCTCATTGATACTGGGTCAAATTATTCATACGTAAGAGCGACTTTTGCCCACTAGTTGGGTAAGTCCTTGTCGCCACTTGATGATGAGATATTGGTTATCACTCCTCTCGGTGAGCAGCTACTTAGAGACTCAGTCTACAAAGGGACCGAGGTCATGATTGGAGACGCCGTACTTGAGGCAAACTTGATTCCCTTGGGTATGTCGGATTTCGATGCCATCCTAGGGATGGACTAGTTGAGCATGCACCAAGCCTCCATTGATTACTTCACCAAGGAGGTAGAGTTTAAAAAATCAGAAAGATCACCTTTGAAGTTTTCTGGCGGGAAACGAGTGTTATCTCGCAGTGTGATATCGGCGATGGAAAGCCAGGAGATTGATAGGTTGGGGCTACATGGCATACCTGGCTCATATTGTAGACACCACCATTGAAGGGCCGAAGCTTGAGGATGTCCCAGTGGAGCAGGATTTTCCAAACACATTCCTTAAAGAGCTACCTAGACTACAACCAGTTCGAGAGTTTGATTTCGAGATCAATCTAGCTTCAGGGTGCGAGGGTTTTCTCGAAGATCGATTTTTGATTTGGATATCATCAATTGCGGATTAGGGCCGAGAATGTGCCTAAGATTGTATTCCACACCCGATATGGGCACTATGAGTTCCTAGTCATGCCATTTGGACTGACCAATTCACCAACGGCCTTTATAGATCTGATGAACTAGGCTTTTCATGACTACCTGGATCAATTCATCATCGTATTCATCGATGACCTCCTGGTGTACTCGTGGGGCGATGAGGAGCATATACAGCACCTTAGGGTGATTCTATAGATTCTTCGTGAGTGGCAGTTGTATGCCAAGTTCACCAAGTGTGAATTTTTACTGAGACAAATCGGATTTCTTGGACATATTGTCTCTGCAGAGGGTATTTACGATTATCTGTAGAAGGTTGAGGATATTCTAAAATGGGAGCAACCACAGACAGTGACTGAGATTCGGAGCTTCCTTGGTCTGGCTGGGTATTATCGACAATTTGTGGAGGGCTTTTCACGGATCGTTGCTCCACTCTCTAGACTAACGCGGAAGGACGTCCAGTTCATTTGGGACGATCACTGTGAGGCGAGCTTTTAGGAGCTCAAATAGCGACTGACGACGACACTAATCTTAACACTTCCTACTAGCAGCAAAGAGTATGTGGTTTACAGTGATGCCAGCCGGCAGGGGCTAGGTTGTGTATTGATGCAAGATAGATAGGTAATCTTTTATACTTCGAGGCAGTTGAAGAAGCATGAGTTAAACTACCCGACTCGTGATTTAGAGCTGGCAGCCATAGTCTTCGCATTGAAGATATGGTAGCATTATCTTTATGGAGTGACCTACAGAGTTTTCATGGACCACGAGAGCTTGAAGTATCTATTTACTCAGAGAGAGTAGAACCTCATGCAGAGGCGATGGTTAAAACTGCTAAAAGACTATGACTTAATTATTAACTATCACCCGAGCAAGGCGAACGTTGTGGCAGACGCCTTGAGTCGGAAGTCATCCTCTTCCTCTACATCATAGACAGCAGAGAGAGCGTATATCTCTTGCTTGGTGGGACTCCGTACTTTGGGAGTCAGTTTGGCTAACGACAGTCAGGGTGCACTGCTAGCCAGATTTGAGGTACGGCCGACCCTATTCGACCACATCAGGGAGCTTCAGGGTTCAGACTAGGAGCTTCAGGGCATTCATGATAGGATCCTCTAAGGAGAGAGCAGAGATTTCTGAGTCCGTGATGATGAACTCGTGGTATTCAGATAGCGTATTTGTATCCCAGCTGATGGTGATCTTAAGTATACTATCCTCAAAGAGGTGCATTCATTAGCGTATGCTAAACATCCTGGAGGTACAAAGATGTAACGGACCATCAGATATAATTATTGGTGGTCGGGCATGAAGCAAGAGATAGCTGAGTTTGTGGTGCGATGCTTGGTGTGTCAGCAGGTGAAGGCTGAGCATCAGCAACCAACTGGTACGTTGCAGTCTCTTCCCATTCCTAAGTGGAAATGGGAACATATTACTATGGATTTTGTGATGGGGTTGCCGAGGACTTCTGCATTGCATGATACGATTTCGGTGATTGTCGATCGACTCACCAAATCTGCAAATTTTATCCCCATCCATGGTGATTATCCTTTGGAGGTGTTGGCACGCCTTTATATTGATACCATAGTTCGGCTTCACGGGGTACCTGTGAGTGGGACTAGATTGAATTTCAGGATGGCATATCATCCTCAGACACCTTTATATCTGCGATTACCCAGGTTGTAGGAGGCATTGGGCACTAGACTAAAATTCAGCATAGCATATCATCCTTAGACGGACGGATAGTCAGAGAGGACGATACAGACGTTAGAAGACATGCTTAGGGCATGCTTGATTGACTTTCATGGTAGCTGGGATCGGCACTTGCCACTTGTGGAGTTTGCATTCAATAACAGCTACCAGGCGAGTATCGGAATGCCTCCATACGAGGCATTGTACGGGAGGCTATGCCGTACACCTCTGTATTGGGATGAGGTTGGTAAGAGGCGACTCAGCAGCATCAAGCTTGTTGAGGAAACAAAGGGGAAGGTGAGGACCATTCATGAGAGGATCAAGGCCGTCCAGGATCGGCAGAAGATGTATGCAGACCGTAGGTGGAGACCACTGGAGTTTCAGGTTGGAGACATGGTATTCTTGAGGATCTAACCTTGGAAAGGGGTGATATGTTTCAGGCAACAGGGCAAGCTGAGCCCTAAGTATGTTGGGCCCTTCCGTATTCTTGAGAGGATCGGAAGTGTAGCATATAGATTGGAGCTACCAGAGGAGTTGTTGTGTATTCACGATGTATTCCATGTCTCTATACTTAAGAAGTATATGTCGGATCCCTCACATATATTGGAGCCTCCACCAGTTGAGCTACGGGAGGATTTGAGCTTACCTGTATAGCCCGTGGCCATCCTTGATAGACAGATTAGGAGACTGCGGAGCAAGGAAGTCCCGTTAGTTTGTGTTTTGTGGCATAGCGACCAGGTCGAGGAAGAGACTTGGGAGCCTGAGCAAACGATGAGGGGACAGTATCCCCATCTATTCACTAACTAGTTTTTCATTCCCCTGTATGGTCTTCTTTTAGTTTTGAGGACGAAACTTGTTTTAGGAGGTTAGAAAATGTAACACCGACTCTCAGTGTATGCTCATGTACCCTACTTTATCTTTATATATGATGATTTTTCATAAATTCGTTTATAAATTTCACACAGAAATTTTTGCTCTAATTTTTAGGTGTAAGTGAATAATTTTGAAATGGGCCACAAATGGTCCTATGATGATAAGATGTGATTTTGAGAGTGAGAAAATTTTTAAATTTGATAAATAATTATTTTTAGGGTTAAAACGGCAGAAGTCCAGAAATTGGGTCCGTAAACCCTTATTCGGATCGATTTTGACAATCAGGATCAAGACGACCATATTTAATTTCCAAATTGGTTCCATTGGGCCTAATATGTGATTTTGGGCCTAGCGTGTATTTTTGAGAATTTTTGTGGTCAATTTATAATTTTTATAAGTCTAGGGACCCAATTTGTAATTAACAAGAACCAATAAGCAATTTCTCAAAAGATAGGGACTTCAATGCCATAAGATGATAGACAACAAATTGGGCGAGTACTTAATGCCAAAGCATGGTGAGGTATGGAATGAAAAAGCAAGCATTTATTGAGATATGTTGATGATGTACAAACCTTGACTTTTGGGGAATGAAGTGTGCTTGTAAAAATTAAAAAATTTCAACCCATTCATTTGTTGCACCATGAAGTGGACGTAAGTGAGAGGAAGAAGAGAGGAAACTGTGGAGCTTTCTTCATTCCTTCAAGAGCCAAGAGTGAAAATGAGTGAGTCCAATCTAGGAGGAGTTTTGGAAGGTAAAGAAATTGAGGTAAATTTTCTGTTTTGTCTTGCTTTATATTTTTTTTCTGTCCGTGAATTCACCTTTGTTTTAAGATATCTTACAGTTCGAATTTGAAAATGCTTTAGTTAAGTAAATTGTAGATCCAAGTCTTATCTTTCCAACGAGATAAGAACCACCTTAGTTAAATAAAATCATTGTGTACAAACGAACCATTTCCAGCTCTATTTTTGAGAAATGCAAAACATAAAAGTTGTAACTATCTTTCTTGTCTACCACATATTACAATGTCAGCCAAAACGCACAAGGGAATCAAATGTTATATTGTTTTTCCTAAAGGTGTGTTGGCAGAAATTGTTTTTCCAACTAAAAACTACCTGTTCTGATCATGATTTATTTCGACCCCTTTATTGGCATAACTGAATGAAACTCGAAAATTGTAGATCTATGTTTTGGAACGATATGTTAAAAGTTCATTAAGTTTTGATAAGTAGAATAAAAGTTATACTTTCTGCACAAAAATTGGACAGAAGCTGAAATTGGAATGCGACTGAAACAAAGTGAGAATTTCTAGGAATTCTGTGATGTGAATTTGAGAAAGTGTGTAAAATGAAAATTATAGGTCATGAAGTTACCTATAACATGTCATAATTTCGCTTGGAATGGAGTTTTTTGCAAAATGTTATAACTTATTTCCCATGACTGCGCAGGTTTGAAAATCTACGGACTGATTTTCTTCAAAACAGTTATTTGATTTGAACGAGGGGAGCACTTGATTTACGATTCGTGGTAATATTGGAGAGTGCGTTACCCTCCCTCAAACTGTGAGTGAGACTTTGATTTCTACTACTAATTAGAAAATCCTATTTTAAATGCTTTTTATAGCACGATTTTAAATGTGTGATAAACTGAACTTTTGAATTTTCATATATGCTTTACACATATTTTTGTGACCGTTGGAGTGTCCAATTTACTTGACTTGTTTGATATGCATCCATGAGCTTTCACAAATGATATGGTGCCACTTTTTCATAAAATGTGGTATTTATATGATTTTCATATTTATTGACACACAGTTTCATATAACCTGGATTTGAACATGTGATTGGGTTGGATGCTATGTGATGATCCCACGCTTTGGGCTTGGTGCCCCCCATTTCCCCGCTATATAGCAATGTTTCGTAACTACGAATGACATTTTGCAGGGGCATATGTTGTGCCTGGATACGCTTTGGCCAGATCTATCCCCCAAATGTCGGATCTATGTTGATGATTGTACTTGTGATATTTGCGGGCTTATTGGATTAGTCTGTGGCCAACATTGGAGTAGAGAGCTATTGTTTTTATAAACATGCATTGTGAAAACCCCCAATGCGCTGTCATTGGTCTAGGTAGACCCTTGCCGAGAATATTTCATTGGCCAGCTCTTCATGACATTGATGTAAATATTCGATGCATATTTTGATTTCTGATGTGTGCGTATGATATATGGTTTTGAAATGATATGATCGGTTTGCACACTGTGGATATTATTACCTTATGTTTTGACACTCTAAGTTCACACCGATATTAATAGTACAATGTCAATCCCCTCACTTGCTGAGTACCATCCCCTTTAGGTACTCACCCCTCACTTTCCCATCTTATAGGTTTAGTCTTGAATTGAGGTCTAGTAGAGCTTTGATTTCATTGGGCATTTCGGAGACACTAGGCTTGGGTACGGTTACCCACTCTTTCGTGGTAATCATTTGAGATTATTGTTATATTTGAAGTGTTTAGTTGACCATTGTATTTATATACCTAGGATGACTGTATTATACTTATGTTGACTTGTGAAAATGATAACTCTCATTTGATTTGATATATTGATGCATTGAGGCACATTATGATGACTTGGGAATTGATTTGGTCTATAATACATTAGATTGGATGTTATTATTAGCCTTACGATATCTCAATACACGGGACATTGTGCTTGTGTATTGAGGTTCCACGACGGTTGTTGCATGCTCAGGCCGAGGGCAGGTTGGGGCATGACGTTTTGAGTTCTTGGTCATACTGTTTGGGCTGACCAAGGTACCAGCCGCATTCATGGACCTGATGATCGGGTCTTCCATGACTACTTAAATCAGTTAGTCATTGTGTTTATTGATGACATTTTTGTCTACTTGTGGAGTGATGAGAAGCATGTTTAACACCTTTGGGTTGTTCTACAGATTCTTAACTAGAGATAGTTGTATGCCAAATTCACCAAATATGAGTTTGGGTTGTGACAAATTGGTTTTATGGGGCATATTGTTTCTGTGGAAGGTATTTTTGTTGATCTGCAGAAGGTTGAGGTCATATTGAAATGGGAGCAGCCGAAGTCCAGACTAAGGTCCAGAGTTTCCTTTGTCTTGCAGGTTATTATCGACAGTTTGTAGAGGGATTCTCTCGAATCGCCACCCCATTATCTAGGTTGACATGGAAGAATGTCAAGTTTCATTGGGATGACCGTTGTGAGGCAAACTTTCAAGAACTCAAACAGTGATTGGCATCCGCACCAATATTAGCCCTTCCCAATAATAGTCGAGAGTGTGTGGTATATAGTGATGCTAGTTGATAGGGGTTGGGTTGTGTACTGATGCAGGATGGTCTAGTTATTGCATATGCTTCTCGACAGTTGAAGAAGCAAGAGTTGAACTACCCGACACATGATCTTGAGTTTACTACCATAGTCTTTTCTTTGAAGATATAGCGACATTATTTGTTTGAATGGGGCGACCTGCAGGGTTTTCAAGGATCATAAAAGCCTGAAGTACTTGTTCACCAAGCGGGAGTTGAACCTCTGATAGAGGAGATGGTTAGAATTTTTGAAAGATTACAATCTCATAATCGATTATCATCTGGGAAAGGTGAATGTTGTGGCAGATGCCTTGAGCCGGAAATCATTATCTTCTTTCCAGACAACATAAAGTGCTTATATCTCTTCTTTGGTAGGACTCCGTGCTTTAGGAGTTTGTTTGACTAGTAATGATTAAGGAGCACTACTAACCCGATTTGAGATGAGGCCAACTTTGATCGACCACATTAGGGAGCTTCAGGGATCAAATAAGGAACTCCAAGGTATTCTTGATCGGATCCGTAGAGGTGATAGCAGGGATTTCCGAGTCCGTGATGACAGACTAATGGTATTTCAAGAATGGGTTTGTATTCCTACCGATAGCGATCTTCGGAAAGCTATTTTTGAGGAGACTCATTCCTCCACTTATGCTATGCATCCCGACGGTACAAAGATGTATCGGACTATCCGAGGTAGTTATTGGTGATTGGGTATGAAAAGGGAGATCGCAGAGTTTGTAACTCAATGCCTAGTTTGTCAACAGGTGAAGGCCGAGCATCAGCAACCTGCCGGCACTTTACAGCCTTTTCCCATTCCTGAGTGGAAGTGGAAACACATCATGATGGATTTTGTGATGGGGCTACCACGGACTTTGGCACGACATGACGCTATATGGGTGATCGTCGATAGACTCACCAAGTCCGCACACTTCATTCCTATTCGTGGTGATCATTCCTTTGAGGTGTTGGCACGCCTCTACATCGACACCATTGTTAGACTTCACGGGGCACCTGTGTCAATAGTATCAGACAAAGATCCCAGATTTACCTCTAGATTTTGGCCCAAATTGCAGGAGGCATTGGGCACTAGACTGAGCTTTAGTACAGCATACCACCTCCAAACTGATGGTCAGTCCAAGAGGACCATCAAGACTCTAGAGGACATGCTGAGAGCATGTGTTATGGATTTTCGGGGTAGCTGGGATCGGCATCTCCCATTGGTAGAGTTTGTATATAATAATAGCTATCAGGCCAACATTGGGTTGCCTCTGTATGAGGCATTATATGGGAGGAAATACCATACTCCATTATGCTGGGATAAGGTAGGAGAAAGGCGACTTAGTAGCATTGAGATTGTTGAGGAAACTAAGGAAAAAGTAAGGATCATCTGCGAGTGGATGAAGGCAACCCAGGACCAACAGAAGGTTTATGTTGATAGGAGGCGGTGACCACTTGAGCTCGAGGTGGGAGATATGATTTTCCTACGGATATCACCATGGAAAGGGGTGATTTGTTTCAGGCAGTGGGGTGAGTTGTGCCCCCGGTATATTTGGCCTTTCCATATCCTTGAGAGGGTCAGAAATGTAGCATACAGGTTGGAGTTACCAGATGAGCTTTCACGCATCCATGATGTCTTCTATGTCTCGGTACTTAGAAGGTACCTACCTGATCCATCACATGTTTTAGAGCCTCCGCCAGTTGAGTTACGCGAGGATCCGAGCCTTCCAGTTCAACCCGTGGCTATCCTTGATCGGCAGACTAAAAAGCTATGGAGCAAAGAAGTCCCATTAATCAGAGTATTATGGAGGAATGATCAGATCGAGGAGGAGACCTGGGAGCCTGAAGAAGCTATGAAGAGGCAGTACCCTCAATTTTTGTCTATATAGTTTTCTTTCAATTTCGAGAACGAAATTTATTTTTAGAGGGTTAGAAAATATTACACCGTCACCTCAGTTTATTCATTATTGTACTCCTTTTTGCTTTATGTATGATATTATTCAAATTTGATGTAGAAAATTTACTAAGAAATTTTTCCACTAAAATCGCTCGCGAGAATTTCGACCCAAATCGCCAGAAGTCAAAAATTTACAAAATGATCACCAATGGTCTAATAATAATGGGGATGACTCTAGATTGTATGGGAACCTCAAATTTGGATAAATCTTATTTCGTAGAGCAAAATCGTAAACTTTTTCAAAAATCGCCGGTAAAACCCTAGCCGAGTCTGATGTCGCTCGGCAAGGCTGAACGACCCCGTTTTGACGCGGGATAAATTAAATTAGGCCTAATATGAGATTTTGGGTCTGATGTGTAATTATAAAAATTTTCGGGATCAAAATGAAATTTTTTATAAGTCAAGGGACTCACTTAAAATTTATAAGAATTTAGAACCATGGTTGGGTCTTTGGTTAGTGTGTGACTAGATTTTAATTATGAATTGATGAAGTGAGAGAAAGTGAGTTGGGTTTGGTGTAAGATGATCCAATGGTGAGAAATGAACCGAGAGATGGTCAATGGTTGAGATTTAAGGAAACTAACTAGTGTATTCTCTCAAATCATGACCAAACAAGTGAGAAGAGAGGGAGAGTGTGACTTGGATGAAAATCAAGGGAAAAGAGAGAGAATGGTGTGACCCTTGGGAAGAAATCCAAGGATGGAAATTAAGTAGGTGGTGAGATAAATTATTTAGACCATTGGATTGAATTAGTAGGAGACAAGAAACTATTCATTGAGTGAAAGTGAGTGGGACTGTAGACACTGTGTTATTGATTTAACAAATCCATGTTTTTATAGCTTTTCAAATGACATTGTTTATGATGTGTGTGAAAGAATGAGATTGATATATTTTTATAAATATTCTTTTGTGATCATTGGAGTGTCTCAATGGTTTGTTTAAATGATATGCATCTGTTAAATTTGTGTTGAAATGACTTTGTGCCACTTTTGAGAACTTAACATGATATGTACTTCCATTTACATTGGCACATTGACTGACTTGGTTTTGATAAATTGATATGAGCCAAATTTACTTACTTATAATGCATAGGTCGAATGCCTACTTGTGATATGATGATGTGATGATGTCCCTGATGGACTTCCGTAGCTATGAAAGGCTTTGGCAGTGGCACCTATTGTGTCTGGATACCTCTCTATAGGAGGTATCCCTCAAACGCCATATGTATAGTTGCGGCCACATGAACCATATAGGGGAGGACGTGTGTATGCCACTGTCTAGCTCCGAACAGATTCTATACATGATTGATATTATTGTGTTTGATCATGGCAACATTGGGGAAGAGAGCTTGATTTGTTTTATACTTGCACAAAACCCCCCAATGCGCCCATCATTGGTCGTAGTAGACCATCGCCGGGGATATTTTATTGGTCAGCTCTATATGATTTTGAAACGTTGACAGATACTTGTGTTGATACTACGATGTATGACATATGATTCATGATTTATGAAATTGTTATGGTTGTTCATAATGCCATCGTATTTTAAATTGTGCTTTGACACTCCGTGCACACACATATAATTGATAACATATTATCGATTCTCTCACTTACTGAGTATTTCCCCATAAATACTCACCCCTCATATTCCATGATTCCAGATATATATTGACAGGAAGACGTGTTGAGGGACATTTCAACACACTTGATATACTTTTGGAGACATCGGACTTTTCGGTTTGGATGACCATTCTTCTGCGATAGACTTGATAATATATTTATTTAAGTTGTATAGAATGACCATTGTACATTTATTTGGAATGACTATATTTATGTCATGTCAATATAATTTGAGACTCTCGAGTTGTTTATTCATGCATTCAGACAAAATGATGCATGTAAAATTTTTTTTTTTACTTGAGAATATGTTTTTAAGGAAAAGCATCTTTTAAAGAGGTTGTACAGATTGATTTGATAGCCTTGCGGTATCCCGATATATGGGGAGGCTTTGCCCGTATATTGAGATGTCGTGACGGTTGTCGCGTGCTCAATCCGAGGGTCGGGACGTGATAGCAATTATCAATGTTTTATTTTTTATATTGGTAACATATTTCCTTTTTTCTATTCCTTTGTACTTATTTTATTTTCTATATTCTTACATATTTCATTTTTTTCCCTCTCTTAATAAATGTCTATGGTTTCTGCCTTTGAGACAAAACAAAAAACAAAAAGCAATGAAACAAAGTGGGAATTTTCTACGGTTGAGAGTTGCTTCTCGCAGAAAGCACTTGGATTTGATTTCTGTTTCTGTGACTTTGTGAATTATTTACATCAAAGACATACATTTCTAAATATGCTGTTCTACTTTTCTATTTTGATTACAAGTTTTTATTCTTGTGATTTTCAAATAACATTGGTTTTGTTATGCACTTTATTTGGTAGAGCAAATTATGTATATTCTAGACTCAATATCTTGCTTTAGATGCGATGAAGATTATGACCTACAAACTTTCATGGTAATTTTATTTATTATATTTAAATATCAAAATTTTAAATTGGTTCAACTATAAATTTTTCATTTTTGTCTTGCAGAAAAATTGTATTGAGAGGAGTTATAGAAATTCTTTCATTATCTCTCAGATTGTCTTGTTCAAGTTCCACAACAGCCTAACACGTAAGATTAAGATTAAGATAAATTTAATTACTCATGCTACAACTTTTTAAACTGTGACTTTAGACTTTATAATTTTTATTTTAAATATTATCTAAAAATATTTCTATAAGTTTTATATGTAGAAATGATTGTGGAATATTTGTTATGAAATTTTTGAAAATATGGGAACCGGGCATGATTATTGTAACACCGACCCTCGGTATATCCTATGGTGTATTCTAGTTCATATATATATATATATATGATGTTTCCATGACTACGTTCATGAATTTTCAACCCCAGCAAAGGAATATCTTGAGTTCGAGGAGGGAGACATGGTCTTTTTACGGGTATCTCCCTGGAAGGGAGTGATATGATTAAGACAGCAAAGGAAACTCAACCCCAGATACATTGGACCATTCCGAATCCTGAAAAGAATCGGAAATGTAGCTTACAGATTAGATCTACCAGCTGAACTTGCATGTATTCACAACGTATTCCATGTCTCTGTGCCAAGGAAATATATACCAGATCCCTCTCATGTGTTAGAACCTCCACCAGTAGAGCTAAGAGACTACCTGAGCATTACTATTCAGCTCGTGGCTATACTTGATAGGCAGACTAAGAGGTGCCACTGGTCCGAGTTTTGTGGAGGAGTGACCAAGTTGATGAGCAAACTTGGGAACCGGAGGATGTTATAAGGAGACAATACCCCGAGCTTTTCGATACATAGTTTCGACGACGAAACTTTATTTTAAGGGGTTAGAAAATGTAACATTGACTCTCGGTATATGATGTACTCTCCTCATGTTCATATATATGATACTGCACCTATTTGAGACACATGATTTGAAATTTCTAAAACTTTGTCCTTAAAATCACTTAAACCAAAAATTCTATCAGTAAGTCGAAAACTTTTCTGAAAAGTGTCGACAACCTTTAAAATAACTGAAAATGGCTAATGAAAGACCAAATACTTAATTATAAGTATAAAGAAGAGAATTTTAAAATTTTAAAAAGAAAATCACATAGGGTCGAATTTATAATATGGAAAGTTTAGGAACTAAAGTACAAATATGAGAACCTGAGGGACTAAGTTGCAAAACCAACCATTGAATGACAATTATGACAATTAGAGACCAACCATTGGCCAAAAGCATATCAAGTGGCCATTTAAGCTCATTCCACCAAAGAGAATCTCATTGGTTGGTCAAAAACTCCTCTTTTTGTGTTTAAATTCAGCATGAACGAAATTGACATGAAAGATGTGCATGAAGGTAGCTTGTAAGCAATCTTGCATGAGAGAAAGGCTTAGGACAAGTGTAGAGTAAAGATTACATGCAAAATGAATCAAAGGTCAAGATATCTTGATTAGGTTTATAAAAGACCAAAACCAACAATTTTCTCTTCTACTCACTTCACTTGGACGAAAATTAGAGTAAGGAAAGAGGGATTTACTGAATGTTCAAGTGGAATTCTTGAAGCATTGGAGAAGAAACACAAGTAAAAGAGATAAAAACATCCTTGACTCTATATCTCTAGTTGATTGAGACAATATAAAGATTGTGTAGAGATTGATTTTTGAGGAATTATGTTACTATGGTGCTAAGGTGATCAAGGTTTCAAGAAAATCAAGATCAAGATGATGGGTGTTAGTTAGCAATGGATCATACAAAGGAAGGTAAAATACTCAAAACAAAAGTCTTTACAAGTAGTGAAATTAAATGTATGTACTAGCATACTAGATATGATTGTTTCAGATTTGAGCTTTGTGTAGTCTTACCATGATATCTCATTGTGTAGGACTCAAAATTTTAAACGATTTGTTTCTCAATAAACTAGACTCCCTAAGCTTTAAAATAAGGTATGGCACGAAAATGTCCATTAAGAATGTGATTTATAGAGATTTTGGAAAGGACAACAAAATAACATATTTTGTTTTTCAGCCTCTGTGCACGGCCAGTATATTGTATAAATTTTTAAAATATTTTATTTACAAAATTTAGAGAAACTTAAAACATTCTAAAATGAGCTAAAATGCACTTGAATCGGAGTAGTATGCTAGAAGTTATGGTGTTTTTACTGAAACTATACAGAGCATAATTTAAAACTGGAACTGAGGCCGAAATTAAATTTTATCAAATTCTACACTTAGAATTAAAGGACATACAGAACATGAAAGTTGTAAAGCTATCTCTTATTTTTCAGTAAAATATGGAATCATGTAAATCGGAGATGTATATACAGAGATATGAATTTTCTACCAAAACTGAGCAAATTTAGTTATATAAGTACAAACTGTATTGAATATAGATTTTTATAAGTTCTTGCAGTGGGAATGAGGAGATAAGTTGAAGATGAAAACATATGTCTTAGCTTTAATTATCAATTTGAATTATTTAAATTCGAGTTATCTATAGAAAGTTATGATGTTTTTCCTAAGACTGCGCAGAAGGGAAACTTGAAAATCTGAAATTTTATTAAAAGAAATAGGGGGATTGACATATATATATGTTGTTATCTTAGGAGTAGACGATTATACTACAGTCGATAGGCAACTTAGCTGAGGTTCGAGGTTTTAGGGGAGTGGTGTACCCTTCCTATACAAGTGAGTGGGTTTTTACTATTGTCATGTAGTTAATGAACAAAATCATTCTTTATCGCTTTCAAAGCATGATTTTATGAAAAAATTGTGAAATAGATTACGGACTAGCCCAATAGAATCGAAAGGGGAGGGCTGCCAGCATAAACGGTCTATCTCTGGGGGAGGCCTATGGCCAACACCGAGGTAGAGAGCAATATATGAAAATACTTGCATATGAAATATCCTCAATGCGTCTGTTATTGGTCGTGGTTAACCCTTGCCGAAAACAATTTTCTGGCTAGATCTATCGATTTTTAAAAGTGATTTGGATGCATATGAATGATTCGATGTGTATGCATAGATCATAACACATTGTTTGAAAATTTCATGTAAAATTTTGGAATGTATCTGTTATACTGATTTTGACACTCCATTGTTCACTCGACATATTAATTTCATGATATCAACCTCTCGCTTACTAAGTATTTCCAAATACTTACCCCTACTCCTTAAATTGTAATAAAGATAGATGATAGAGGGATACGTCAAGAAAATTTAGACGCACTTGACTTATTAGAGACTTGGACACGGTTCTTTTCCATCTTCCGCTAAATGTATATATGTGAGGATTTTAGATTGACCATGTATGGCATGACTGTATTCATGTTATGAATTGGGACTCTCATTCTAGTTTGCATAGTTGTATATTATAAATTGTAAATGTTTACTTGGGAAATTACATTTTGAAAGATTATGTTTTAATAGCCTTGCATTACGTCAGGATACGTATCGCGTTATGGGCAGTATACGAGGGAACGGGTGACTGTTCGCAGTCTCGAATCGAGGATTGGGGCACGACAGTTTTGTTGGTATCAGAGCCTAGGTTAAGAGAAATATTTTTTGAAAAGAGTTTTGAAAATATTCCCAAATACATTTTCAAAAATCCTTAATGCATTTGAGAATTTCTTTACAATCATGAGATCCCGGTACATGGTCTTAGGTATATAAATTCCTTTATTTTTAGGGGGATTAAATACGGTTCGTATCTAAGCTAACATATAGTTGCCATTAGTTCTAATGAAAATTTTTCCTTTACAGAACTGTGACAACTAGACGAGGCACTAGATTTGTGCCCCCTGAGCCACCTACCACATCCATCACACTTAGACGTATATATGAGCTGACTTGGCTAGTCAAGGAGGCTCGCCAGCTAGGATGTACAGATTTTTTTGGACTCGGTGATGCCATTATGGCTAAACACTGCATCAATCGGACACGCCGAATTTTGACAGATCTGGGTCTAAATAAGGAGTATAGGCTATGGGTAACAGAGAGACTACTTGATGGAGATGCTCTCACTTGGGGGGAGGCAATTTGTGACGATGCCACCGAGCCTTTACGGTGGGAGGCCTTCTTGCGAGAGTTCGACCGGAGATATTTTACAGAATTTCAGCAAGACCGCAAGAGGATAGAATTCCTCCACTTACGTCAAGGGACCGGATCAATTACTGAGTATGAGGCCGACTTAAGGAGGTTGGCTGCCTTTTTTCCTAATTTGGCTATGCCTAAGCAGATGAGGTTCAAGTTTGAGGACGACCTCAACTTGAACATCCGGAAGCTCATGATAGCCACATCCTGCCTCTCCCTCCAGGAGATTATTGATTCAGCCTACCATGTGGAGGAGATTGTGTAGGCAAAAAGTAGACAAAAGGAGAGCAGAGATCAGAAAAAGAAGGGCCGAATCTCACATAGGCTAGAGTTTGAAGAGAGGAAGGAGTTTTGACTCCTACCGAAGCCTCTCTGAGGTGAGGACCGCGGGCTTTGGATAAGGACCACATTCCCAGGGGTTCGGAGCTTCGTCCCCATGTGCCGCAAGTCATTTTACAGTACAAAGACACCCTCTCTGTCAGAACTGTGGAAAACATCATTCTGGATGGTGTACAGATCCAGTCAGATGCTTCCAGTGTGGGAAGCATGGCACTATCGTCGAGATTGCCCAGACCTTGTTGGGAAAGGTCAGACGGGTCAGAGTCACCCAGTTATCCAACAGGCAAGACTATCAAGGGCACCTGAGCATTCATTCCCAACTGCTCCACAGACAGTCACCGGGAGCAATATTATGTCAGTTCCTCCATGACAGCTGCCCAAGGTACAGGCTTGAATCCATGCCATGACACAGGAGGATGCTCAGGCGAATCCAAACGTGATCATGGGTAACCCTCCCTTAGATCCCTCGGTATAGGATCTTTATTTTATACTCCTTTTGAAATCACGACGTATCATG
The DNA here is from genome assembly GCA_033439265.1 of Dillenia suffruticosa. Lineage (NCBI taxonomy): Eukaryota > Viridiplantae > Streptophyta > Magnoliopsida > Dilleniales > Dilleniaceae > Dillenia > Dillenia suffruticosa. Next base: position 17,371,098 of record JAVTVX010000015.1, on the reverse strand, counting down.
ATGACTATGTATATACATCACAAGTCAAGGCCTTAGAGGCCTAAGTCTTTTGATATATCTATGTATACATAAAGTCTTCATAACTGATCCCTTTTAAATTTCTCGTCGCTTGATATTATGAAAATCTTTGGAATCGATGCCCATGTTCTAATAGATACCGGGTCAAATTATTCATTTATGAGTATGTCTTTTGCTCAATAATTGGATTGACAGCTCTCGCCATTGACTGAGGAGCTTATGGTTATTACGCCCCTGGGAGAGTGTTTGAATCGTAATTCAGTATATCGAGGCTATGAAGTCTCGGTTGAAGAGATGAAATTAGAAGCATATTTGATTCCCCTCGACATGACCGAATTTGATGCCATATTAGGGATGGACTCATTGAGTTTTTACTGGGCTTCCGTAGATTGTTTCACCAAGGAGGTAGAGTTTCAGAGGTTGGGACATCCACCATTGACTTTTGTGGGAAAAAGACGGGTACTACCTCATTGTATAGTGTCAATGATGGAGGCCAGACGGATGGTACACCGAGAATGTACGGCATATCTGACCCACATGATAGATACTACCGTCAAAGGATCGAAGCTTGATGAGGTCCCAGTAGTGCAGGAGTTTCCCGATATTTTTCCTGAGGAACTACCTGAGTTACCACCAGCTCGGGAGCTCGACTTTGAGATTGATTTGGCTCCAGGGACTACTCCTATTTCAATTGCGCCATATGGGATGGCGCCAGCTAAGTTGAGAGAGCTCAAATTCAGGTAGTAGAGTTGCTAGATAAATGTTTCATACATCCGAGCACTTTACCTTGGGGTATTTTATTTGTGAAGAAGAAGGACGGTACATTTAGGCTTTGTGTGGATTACAAACAGCTAAACAAAGTAACCATCTAGAATAGGTACCTAATGCCTCGTATTAATGATCTCTTTGATTAACTTCAGGATGCCAGGGTTTTCTAAAATATTGATATCAGATCAGGTTATCATCAGCTATAGATCAGGGTTGAAGATGTGCCCAAGACTATGTTTTGTACCCGATACGATCATTTCGAGTTTCTGGTCATGCCGTTTGGACTGACCAATGCCCCAGCTACATTCATGGATTTGATGAATCGGGTTTTCCATGATTATTTATATCGTTTCGTCATCATATTAATTGATGAATTCTTATATACTCGTGGAGTGATGAGGAGCATTCTCAAGACTTTCGGGTTGTCTTACAGATACTTCGCGAGCGACAGTTATACGCCAAATTCTCCAAGTGTGAATTTTGGCTAAGGCAGATCGGGTTTCTGGGGCATATCGTTTTTGCGGAAGGTATTTTTGTTGATCCGTAGAAAGTTGAGACTATATTGAGATGTTAGCAGCCACAGACTATTACAGAGGTTCAAAGTTTCCTTGGCCTGGTAGGTTATTATCGGAGATTTGTAGGGGGGATTCTCTCGGATCGTTGCTTCATTGTCTAGCTTGACACGAAAGGAAGTCAAGTTTGTTTGGAACGATCATTGTGCAGCGAGCTTTCAGGAGCTCAAACAGTGGTTGACGTCTGCACCAGCCGACAGGGATTGGGTTGTGTTCTGATGTAGGAAGGTCGGGTCATTACATACGCCTCTCGACAGCTAAAGAGACATGAGTTGAACTACTCGACCCACGATCTTGAGTTAGCAACCATAGTCTTTACGTTGAAGATATGGCAACATTATTTGTACGTGGTGACATGCAGAGTATATACAAACCATAAAAGTCTGAAATATATATTCACTCAGAGGGAGCTAAATCTGAGGCAGAGGAGATGGTTGGAGCTCCTGAAGGATTATGACCTTGTCATTGATTACCATCCAGGCAAGGTCAATGTGGTTGCGGACGCCTTGAGCCGCAAGTTATCATCCTCTTCATAATCAATCGAGAGTACATATCTCTCCTATTTGATGGGACTCTGTGCGTTGGGAGTCAATTTGGCTAGTGATGATCATGGTACACTACTAGCCAATTTTGAGGTGAGGCCAACTCTGCTTGATCGTATTAGAGAGCTTCAGGAGACTGATATAGAGCTCTAGCGTATTATTGAGAGGGTCCACAGAGGTGACGGCAGGGATTTTTTTGTCTGAAATTATAGACTTGTAGTATTCTAAGAGTGGGTTTGTATTCCCGTTGACAGCAATCTTTGGAGGGCTATACTAGAAGAGGCCCACTCCTCGTCTTATGTTATACATCCGAGTGGAACAAAAATGTATCAGACTATCTGAGAGAGTTATTGGTGGGCCGGGATGAAGCGGGAGAACGCAGAATTTATGCAAGGTCAATGTGGTTGCGGACGCCTTGAGCCGTAAGTTATCATCCTCTTCATAATCAATCGAGAGTACATATCTCTCCTATTTGATGGGACTCCGTGCGTTGGGAGTCAGTTTCGCTAGTGATGATCATGGTACACTACAAGCCAGTTTTAAGGTGAGGCCAACTCTGTTTGATCGTATTAGAGAGCTTCAAGAGACTGATATAGAGCTCTAGAGTATTATTGAGAGGGTCCGCAGAGGTGATGGCAGAGATTTTTTTGTCCGAAATGATAGACTTGTAGTATTTCGAGAGTGGGTTTGCATTCCCATTGACAGCAATCTTCAGAAGGCCATACTAGAAGAGGCCTACTCCACCGCTTATGTTATACATCCGGGTGGTACAAAAATGTATCAGACTATCTGAGAGAGTTATTGGTGGGCCGGGATGAAGTGGGAGATCGCAGAATTTATGGCTAGATGCTTGGTATGTCAGTAGGTGAAGGCTGAGTATCAACGATCAGCTGGTCCATTGCAGCCATTTCCCATTCCTAAGTGGAAGTGGGAACACATTACTATGGATTTTGTGACGGGGCTACCACGGACTTCAGATAATATAATATTATCTGAGTGATTGTTGATAGACTCACCAAGTCAGCTAATTTTGTCCCTGTTCGCAATGACTATTCTTTAGAGGTTTTAACCCACCTCTACATTGACACGATAGTTAGGCTCCATGGGGTTTCAGTGTCAATAGGGTCAGATAGAGACCCCAGATTCACTTCTCGATTTTGGAGTAGACTACAGGAAGCTTTGGCACTAAATCGAGTTTTAGTACAGTCTGCCATTCTTAGACCGATGGTCAGTTAGAGAGGACCATCCAGACTTTAGAAGACATGCTGAGGGCATGTGTTATGGAATGTCGGGGTAGTTGGGATCGACACCTTCCATTGGTGGAGTTTGCATATCAGACCAGTATTGGGAAGCCTCCATATGAGGCCCTGTATGGGAGGAAATGTTATACCCCATTGTACCAGGACGAGGTAAGAGAGAGATTGACTCACCAGTATCAAGCTTGTTAAGGAGACTGGGAGAAGGTGAGAACAATCCGTGCGCGGATAAAGGCTGCCCAAGATAAACAGAAAGCCTATGTTGATAAGAGGTGGCGACCTCTTGAGTTCGAGGAGGGAGACATGGTTTTCTTATGGGTATCTCTTTGGAAAAAGGTTATTTGATTCAGGAAACGGGATAAGCTGAACCCTAGGTATATTGGTCATTTTCGCATCTTGAAGAGGGTCAGAAATGTAGCATACAAACTAGAACTACTAGATGAGTTTTCATGTATACATGACGTCTTTCATGTCTCGGTACTTAGAAAATACCTACTTGATACGTCTTATATCCTAGAACCTCCGCCTCTTGAGCTGCATGGGGATTTAAGTCTTCCGGTCCAGCCCGTGGCCATCCTTGATCGACAGATCTGGAAGCTACTCAATAAAGAAGTTTCCCTGGTCCGAGTTTTGTGGAGAAGTGATCAATTCAAAGAGCAAACTTAGGAAATGGATGATACTATGAGGAGACAGTACCCCGAGCTTTTCGTTGTATAGTTTTGAGGATGAAACTTTTTATTAGGGGGTTAAAAATTGTAATACCATGTTTCGATAACTGTATATCGAGTACCACTCCTCATGGTTATATATATATATTAATATCCTTTTGAGGTGTTTAAGATGAAATCTTAATTTTCTATTTATTTACTTTGAGGTTTCCCCCAAATTCGTTGAAATTGAAAATTTTATCAGTAAGCTGAAAACCCTCTCAGCAAGTGCCGGCAAGGCTTAAAGAAGTCAAAAATGACTAAGGCAAGGCCTACACATTTAAATGAAATTTCATAGATTTAAGAAATTTCAAACAAAATTTCTTAGGCACCAAAAATACAAATTATTAAAAGTTAGGGGTCTAAATGTAATTAAGGAAAGTTAAGGGACTTGATTGCAAACTACTCGATGATGGACAATCGGAGCCAAATGATTGGTCAAGAGGGAAGCAAGTTTGGTTAGTGGCCACCTAAGCTCATTCCACCAAAGAGAAATATCATTGGTTGAACAATTCTTGCATGAAGGTAGCTTGTAAGCAACTTTGCATAGGAGAAAGACTTGGACAAGTGTAGAGTAGAGATCTTGTATGTAAAATGAATCAAAAGTCAAGATAGTTTGATTAGGTTTATATAAGGCTAAAAACCAACCATTTTCCTTTCTATTCACCTCAATTGAAAGAAAATTTTATTAAGGAAAGAGGGATTGATGAATGTTCAAGTCGCATTCTTGGAGCATTGGAGAAGGAACGCAAGAAAAAGAGGTAAGAACACCCTTGACTCTATGTCTCTAGTTGATTGAGATAGTATAAGGAATGTATAGAGATTGATATTTGATGAATTATGTTACTATGGTGCTAAGGTAATCAAGATTTCAAGAAAATCAAGATCAAGGTAATGGGTATTAGTTAGCAAAGGATCATACAAAAAAAAGTAAAATACTCAAAATTGAAGTCTTTATATGTAGTGAAATTAAATGCATGTACTAGCATACTAAACATGATTGTTTTAGATTTGAACTATGTGTAGTCTTGCTACTATATCTCATTTTGTAGGACACGATTGCTCCTGAGTAAACGAGACTCTCTAAGCTTTAAAATAAGGTATGGTACGAAATTCCATTAAGAATGTGATTTATAGTGATTTTGGAAAGGGATAGCAAAATGACATATTTGGATTTTCATCCTCTGTGCACGGCCAGTATGTTGTATAAATTTTTAAAATATCTTTTGTCCAAACTTTAGAGAAACTTAAAATATGAAAGTTTTATTATTGGTCTTGTCTTTAAAATGAACTAAATTTCACTTGAATCGGAGTAGTGTCCTAGGAGTTATGATATTTTTACTAAAACTGTGCATAGCATAATTTTGAACTGAAACTGAGGCAGAAATAAAATTTTATAAAATTTTGCACTTAGAATTAAAGGAAATGTTGAACATGAAAGTTGTAGAACTCTCTTAGCTTTCCGTAGAACTTAGAATCATGTAAATCGGAGATGTATCTGCTGAGATATGAATTTGCTACCAAAACTGTGCAAATTTAGTTAAATGAATACGAACTGCATTGAAGATAGATTTTTATAAATTCGTGCATCGGGAATTTGGAGATGTGTTGAACATAACAAATATATATATATGTCTTAGCTTTTAGTAGCAATTTGAGTCACTCAATTTCAACCTATATAGAAAATGTTAAAGGATTTTTCCTAAAACTGCGCAAGTGTAAAAAAAAATTAGAATTTAAAAATTTATGAATGTTGGGCTTGAACCACTAAGGTAAATTTGTATTGTACCCAAATCCAATTAGATCTTTAAAGTCCAACAATCCAAGGCCCATGCAAATTTGTATTTGGGCCAATCCAAAACACAAAATCTTAGAATTGGGCACAAGTCCAATTAGAACTTTGAATTCCAACAACCCAAGGCCCATAATGAAAGATGTGACCCAAAAATCTAAAGCTAATCAAAATTTTGAAAGTTTTGTAAAGAAATAAAGAAATTCACACATGTATATATTGTTGCTTTAGGAGCAGATTATTATTCTACATACGATGGGTGACTTGATTGCGCTTGAGATTGATAGGGGAGTGGCATACCCTCCCCATATGTGTGAGTGGGATTACGATGCCATGTTATTAATATCAAACCATGTTTTATCGTTTTCAAAAATGTCATGATTTATCCGTGTGAAAAATGATATTGTTAAAGGTTTTGATAAGTATTTTGTGATAAGTGGAGTGTCTAAAAAATGAGTTTATAATATGCATCCTTGTAAATTGTTAAATGATATTGTGCCGTGTTTTGAAATTCTGAAATATGATTTTTGATATGACTATGCATGTTGGCACATTTGATTGATATTGATTTGGCACTTGGATTGAGAGTCCATGGAAATTGATGGATATGATATTGTCCCTAAGGGACAGTCGTAGCTATGAGCACGTTTATTGAGACACCCCATGTGTGTCCGGATACCCTTCTGCAGGAGGTATCCCGCAAATGATGCGTACCACATGGGTTGGAACCATAGGTGATTTTATAGATTACGGACTAACCCAGTTGAACCGAAAGGGGAGAGCCGCCAGCATAAATAGTCTAGCACTGGGGGAGGCCCATGGCCAACACCGAGATAGAGAGCAATATATGAAAATACTTGCATATGAAAAACTATCGGTGCGCTTGTCATTGGTCGTGTTGACCCTTGTCGAGAATGATTTTCTGGCTAGATCTATCGATTTCTAAAAGTGATTTGGATGCATATGAATGATTTGATTTGTATGCGTGGATCATAACACATTGTTTGAAAATTTCTTGTAAAATTTTGGAATATATCTGTTATATTGATTTTGACACTCCATTGTTCACTCCACATATTAATTTCATGATATCAACCCATTACTCACTGACTATTTCAAAATACTTACTCACTATTTCAAAATACTTACTCCTACTCCTTAAATTGTAACAGAGATAGACTGATAAAGGGATACGTCAAGAAAATTTTGACGCACTTGACTTATCGGAGACTTAAACAGGGTACTTTTCCATCTTCCGCTGAATGTATATATGTGAGGATTTTAGATTGACCATGTATGGTATAACTGTATTCATGTTATGAATTGGGACTCTCATTTTGATTTGCATACTCGTATATTGTAAATTATAAATGTTTAACCCGACCTAAATAACAACTTAGAAAGTTTTAGTTCGGCATGACTGTGGTTTAGGAGCAACATCTAATTTTTTGGCCAACATCCACACAGTCTAGGACTTGCGTGAACTTTTTACTTAAATTACTTCTAAGTTTGATATAAACACATTCTACACAAAGTGGGCCAATACTTACGGTTAAAGTTTGTCCAACCGTAATTCACACCTTTTTTTTCATAACATTAACACTTAGATGGGATGGCCGAGTGGTCCAAGGTGCCAGACTCAAGTGTTTGTCTTTGAAAGAGGGCGAGGGTTCAAATCCCACTGCTGACAATTTCTCTACTTACCCTACTTGCTAGGATCAAGGTTTGGACGTTGTTTTGATTCGTAACATTTTTTAGTTATAAAGTATCGAAGCACATCATAAATACTAGCATCGATAAAAGTTTATCGAACTCCGGCATAGAAGAAAGGGCCTTAAGACAGAGTTCTTTTTCCAAGTGGCTTTGCACTTATTACTCATCAAAGTGTACATAATTTTGGCTATGCCCTTGTAATGACCCATTGACTTAGGCTTAAGACTAGTGAGGCACTGATTAAGACAAGACCCAACTTGTAAACTGCAAGCCAACTTTACAAATGGTGCACAAATTACATGGATACAATTAAGCTTCTTATAGACATGCGACTCCCTTAATACAAGAACTTAAAAAATTGATACAAAAAACTTATCAAGTAAAATAATTAGAAACTTCTTTTCAAATTATAATATCAAGAATAATAGCTTCAATACTCTGTGACAACTTCCTTCTCTACTTACTCCATTTATCACAGTAATTAATTACTCTTCAATTTTAAGATTTTTAATGTAGGTTTTCATGAGTGCTAGCATTAATAATTGTGGATACAAAAGTTAATAATAGTTTTGGTCTAACTTTTGCAACACTAAACATACCTATAGGGTGAAGTGGCTAGAATTCTACAAAAACTACATGGGAAAAAAATACTTGAACCTGACCCAAAACCATGAAGGTTATTTCAGTTTCGATCCGACTTACATATAGTTCCATCCATTTCTTGTACTGTTTTAACCTTAAAAAGAAAGCAAATAGTTTTGGTTCCTCGTTGATCTCACCCCCAATAATCAAATGAGAGATAAGATAAAATTTAGATAGAAGAGATGAAAGTGCTCGGGCGGGGGGAGAAAGGGAAAAAAATGAGAGAGTTCTCAACCTTTTGCTTCTACTCTCAACAACTTAATAAGAACTTTGGAGTAATTGATGCTAAAATCAAAGGAGAGGGGAGAAAAGGATGAAGATTCAAGAGATGTGAAGAATAAGAATTGAATCAACAAGAATGAGAAATGAGAGGAGGAAGATTCTAGATCTAACATGAGGAAATTGAAGGAGTAGGAATCAAAATAAATAGTATGGACCGTGGAGATAGTTAGAAGAGAGAGGTTGGGACCATGTTATACGATTTGGAGATACAAGATGAAGAGAACATAAGTTGAAGTAAAAGGAGTAAAAGCTAAGATCAGTGATAATTTTACTAATCATTTAAGCCTCGTTGTCATAATAAGGTTGAGTTTCGAATCTCCTTGTACTAGATGAACAATAATGAATTCTAAACACATTAAAATTAGTATTTAATGTTGTTATAAAAGTGGCTGTAGTTTAATGGTAAGAATTCCACGTTGTGGCCGTGGAGACCTGGGCTTGAATCCCAGCAGCCACAATAGAAGTGATATGAAATTTTAAATAAGAATAAATGAGGAAGCAATTTTTAAAAATATGAAAGAAAAAATATTTGGCACAATGTTAATTTGGGGTCAATTACTTTCTTCATAGAAGATTGGGGTTTTGCTTAGTAATTCTGAATTTAGCCAGACCTAAATAACAACTTAGAAAGTTTTAGGACAACAGGACTGTGGTTTAGGAGCAACATCTAATCTTTTGGCCAACATCCACATAGTCTAGGTCTTGTGGGAATTTTTTCCTTGAATTACTTCTAAGTATGACTTAAACACATTCTACTCAAAGTACGCCAATACATATGCTTAAAGTTTGTCCAACCGTAACTCACACCCTTTTTTCATTACATTATTAGTTAGTCAAGATGGCCGAGTGGTCTAAGGAGCTGGACTCAAGTTTTGGTTTTCGAAAGAGGGCGTGGGTTAAATCCCACTTCTGAAAATTTCTCTGCTTACCCCACTAGCTAGGATTATGGTTTGGCCATTGTTGTTTTGATTCATAGCATTTTTTAGGTATTGAATTTGATATTTCTCTAATTTAAAAAATTCAAAGCAAGGTCTGGGTTATTGATGAAACTAGCAATCAAAACAAGTATCGACATATATGAAACATTTAAGTACATCATAAATACTGAGGAAGCAATTTTTAAAAATATGAAAAAAAAATGTTTGGCTCAATGTTAATTTGGGGTCAATTACTTTCTTCATAGAAGATTGTGGTTTTGCTTACTAATTCTGAATTTTGCCCGACCTAGATAACAACTTAGAAAGTTTTAGGACGGCAGGACTGTGGTTTAGGAGCAACATCTAATCTTTTGGCCAACATCCACATAGTTTAGGTCTTGTGGGAATTTTTTCCATAAATTACTTCTAAGTATGACTTAAACACATTCTAGTCAAAGTACGCCAATATTTATGCTTAAAGTTTGTCCAACCGTAACTCACACCCTTTTTTCATAACATTATCAGTTAGTCAAGATGACCGAGTGGTCTAAGGAGCCGGACTCATGTTTTGGTTTTCAAAAGAGGGCGTGGGTTAAATTGCACTTCTGAAAATTTCTCTGCTTACCCCACTAGCAAGCATCATGGTTTGGCCGTTGTTGTTTTGATTCATAGCATTTTTTAGGTATAAAAGGATTAAATTTGCTATTTCTCTAATATAAGAATTCAAAGCAGGCTCTGGGTTATTGATCAAACTGGCAATCAGAACAAGTATCGACATATATGAAACATTTAAGTACATCATAAATGCTGAGATCGATAAAAGTTTAATGAACTCCGGTAGAGAAGAAAGGGCATTAAGACAGAGTCCTTTTTCCAGGTGGCTTTGCACTTATCACTCATCAAAGTGTATATAATTTAGGCTATGCCCTCGCAATGATCCATCGACTCAGGCTTTAAGCTAGTGAGGCACAGATTAAGCCAAGGCCCAGATTAAGCCAAGGCCTAACTTGTAAACTACAATCCAACTTAAGAAATGGTGCACAAATTACATAGACACAATTATGCTTCTTATAGACAAGTGACTCTCTTAATCCAAGAACTTAAAAAATTGATACAAAAAACTTATCAAGTAAAATAATTAGAAACTTCTTTTCAAATTATAATATCCAGAATAATAGCTTCAATACTCTGGGATAACTTTGTTCTCTACATACTCCATTTATTACAGTAATAAATTGCTCTTCTTTTTTAAGATTTTTAATATAGGTTATCATGCGCACTAGCATTAATAATTGTGGATACAAGAGTTAATAATAGTTTTGGTCCAAATTTTACAAGACTAAACATACCTATAGGGTTGAAATGGCAAAATTTCCACAAAAACTTCGTCGGCAAAAAATACTTGAACCTGACCCAAAGCCATGAACGTTTCTTCAGTTTCAATCTGACTTACTTATAGTTCTGTCCAATTCTTGTCCCATTTTAACTATAAAAATGAAATTAAATAGTTTTGGTTCCTCATTGATCTCACCCTCTGTAATCAAATAAGAGATAAGATAAAATTTAAATAAGAGAGATGAGAGTGCTCGAGCGGGGGGAGAAAGGGAAAAAAATGAAAGAGTTCTCAACCTTTTGCTTCTACTCTTAACAACTTAATGAAAACTTTTGAGCAATTGATGCTAAAATCAAAGGAGAGGGGAGAAGAGGATGAAGATTCAAGAGATGTGAAGAACAAGAATTGAATCAAAGAGAATGATAAATGAGAGGAGGAAGATTATGGATCTAACATGAGGAAATTGAAGGAGTAGGAATCAAAATAAATAGTGTGGACCATGGAGATAGTTAGAAGAGAGAGGTTGGGACCATGCTATACGATTTGGAGATACAAGATGAAGAAGAACATAAGTTGAAGTAAAAGGAGTGGAAGCTAAGATCAGTGATAATTTTACTAATCATTTAATGCCTCGTTGTCATAATAAGGTTGAGTTTCAAATCTCCTTGTACTAGAAGAACAATTAATGAATTCTAGACACATTAAAATTAGTATTTAATATTGTTATACAAGTAATTGTAGTTTAGTGGTAAGAATTCCACGTTGTGGCCGTGGAGACCTGGGCTCGAATCCCATCGAATCCCAGCAGCCACAATAGAAGTGATATGAAATTTTAAATAAGAATAAATGAGGAAGCAATTTTTAAAAATATGAAAAAAAAAATCTTTGGCACAATGTTAATTTGGGGTCAATTACTTTCTTCATAGAAGATTGGGGTTTTGCTTACTCATTATGAATTTATCCCAACCTAAATAACAACTTAGAAAGTTTTAGCACGACAGGACTGTGGTTTAGGAGCAACATCTAATTTTTTGGCCCACATCCACATAGACTAGGTCTTGTGGGAATTTTTTCCTTAAATTACTTCTAAGTTTGACTTAAACACATTCTAGTCAAAGTAGGCCAATACTTATGCTTAAAGTTTGTCCAACCGTAACTCACACCCTTTTTTCGTAACATTATCAGTTAGTCAGGATGGCCGAGTCGTCTAAGGTGCCAGACTCAAGTTCTGGTCTTCGAAAGAGGGCGTGGGTTCAAATCCCAAGTGAGAGAAGTTTAAAACCTGTTTTTCCTCAAAATATATTTCCAAGTGAGAGAAGTTTAAAATGCAACATTGTGCCTCAAGGCATGAATATATAACGAATTCGAGAGTTTCAATTTACATTTACAATAACATAGTTATAGCCATCCCATAAAATATACATGGTCATTCTATGGACCTCAAATATGTACATTATCCAACTTCATCACGAAAGAATGGTTGGTACCATACCTAACACTCGTCATCTCCAAAGGTATATGAAGTGTGTTGAAAGTCTTTCGACACGTCTCCCTACAAAATCTTTATCTATCATCATAGAAAAGTAAGGGATGAGTATTAAGGAAAATACTCAGTGAGTGAGAGGATCGACATTATGTTATCAGTAGAAGGTGTGAGCATGGAGTGTCGAAGCACATTCTTAAAACATGATGATATTATCAATCGAGCATGGCATTTCTATAAATCATGAAATCATGAATCATACATCATAATATCAACAAATGCATCTATTTTCATTTTGAAAATAATTTAAAACTCGCCAATAAAATATCCCCAGCAAAGGTCTACCATGACCAATGACGAGTGCATTGGGGGTTTATATGCAGTATAAAAACATTATGCTCTATACTCCAATGTTAGCCACAAGCCTCACCAAGGGATATCCCGTGTCTTTGCACATATACATAATCAGCCATGTATAGAATCCCGCCCGGTACTAGACAATGGCATCACACATGTTCTCCCCGATTTAGTTCAACCAGCCGCAGCTATACATATGACATTTGGGGATACCTCCTGCAACAGCATATCCGAACACAATGGGTGCCTCTATAAACGCGCTTCGTAGCTATGGTAGTTCATCAAGGACATCATCACATCAAGTCCACCAAGAACATCATCACATCATCATATCATAAGTAGGCATCCGGCCCACACAGTTCCATTTAAACCATTTCAAATTAGTGTGCCAATGCAATGGAAGCATATAATTCATATAAAGTTTGCAAAGAGTGACACGATTTCATTTCAACGCAATTCATAAATGCATGTCATTTGAATCAATCATTTGAGATACTCCAATGATCACAAAGAGAAGTATTTGTAAAATATAGACCAAATCTCATGTTTTTGCATATATCAAAAAATATGTCATTTTGAAAAACTATAAAACATATATTTTTGCTTAATCAAGAACATAGCGTTAAAATCTCACTTACATATATAGGAGGGTCTGTCACTCCCTGAAATGTATCACGAAATGTGAGAATTGTACACTCTTTGCTCGGTCACCAAGCATGTCACTACAATACAACACATAACATATATCAATAAAATTGGAAATCTCTTTGTTAAATTATATTTTAAATAAATCCTTCATCTAGAACCAAAACTTAGGACATTATAGGTAGACTTCTAATGTGTACATAGGCTCTTCCCTTTTTATGACCAAACTAGCAACTTCAATTGCCCATTTATAAATACACCTTACAACTTCACCACAAATGTTGGTGAATAAAAATCTACATTGTCAATTTAGGATTCTCCCTAGAACTCTCTATACATAACTCACCATATATATACATATGTCTCTAAATTACATGCCAAATTCAATCCCAATCTTTACCACATTCTATCCCTTTCACAATATTTCACATTCTAGAAACATTGCACATACACATGCTCATATGCATTCCTTACATTCTCCTTAACTCACCAATTTAATATGCATTTCATCCAATCACCTTGGTATACATATACAACTATACATGCTTACACACACATATTCATCACCACTTCCCAAAAATTTTGCACATATTAAACCACAATGTAGGAAACTTTTCAGCTCACTAATGCATCTTTTTCCCATCATTTCAATCAACAATTATATATAAATATTCAACACCTTTGCAGTAGAATTCTTCACACAAAAGTTACAATAATGCAGGACAATTTTCAGCTCACTAATGCTCATTTCTCTCCTCCAAATTCTTAGCCAAACACAACCAAATTTATGTTCACATTTCTCATATCAATTATATCAATAACCACACATATATTTTCATCACTTTTGCATTACAATTCTGCACACATAATTTGTCTTTTCAAAACTACATTCAGCTCACCAAAACATAGTGTTTTCATCCCAATTCTCAGCCACACAAGGTTCAAATTTTCTATATACTAAAGTTACTATAATGAATGACAAATTCTGCACATATTCCTCATGGTTCATTGGATTCCACTTAGGCTCTAGGTTATAAAAACATGTTAAAAACATCACATTAACACATTCATACAATGTTCTCAAATTTCAGCAAGGTGAAGAATTTTTCTTACTACAAAATTGGATGTTTCAAACCCAACTAAGATTTCTCTTCATAAGATCATTCTCTCTTCCTTGCTCCTAGCTCTCGGCCAACCTACGTTCACCAAGTTAGCCTTCTTCTTTTGACTCTGAAACAAAGTATGTTATACTAGGGTTTGAGTGGGATGAATTTACACAAAAATTACAAAGTAATGATTGAAGAAATCAAACCTTTCTTCTGTAACACCGACACTGCAGTGTCTGTATTATTGTACTTCTGTTCAGGAATTAAATAAAAATATTTTTCAGCTATATATATAGAGAAATTTTTATTTATTTTGACTTTTGATTTTGGGGGCATTAAATCAAAATTTTTGATATATATATATATATATAAAGTATCTGTATTACCAATTTGAGGTATACCCTATTTTGTTAAAAATTGAAAACTTAAAAAAAAAAAAAAACAAAACACAACAGAGGAATGTTGCGTTTTGAACGCAACACCCCCACCCAAATCAGATTAGGGCTTTTAGCCCTAATCTCTCTCTCTCTTCCATTCTCTCTCTCACTCCGCCTTTTCCTCTTCCCGCGACCAGCCACCATCCCTCGCCCAAATACGCCGCTCTTTCCACCGCTGCCCCTCCCTCTGGTGCGAGGACGCCACAGCGCAAGCTTCCCTGCAAGAGCATGAGCGCGCCACAGTGTGATCCTCTTCGCGTGAGAGTGCCACAGCACGCGACCTTCCGCCAACGCGCTATAGTGCAAGCGCGAGTACGCGACCGCGCGAGCTTACCACAGCGTGAGCATACCACAGCGCGAGACTACAGTCCAGCTTGCGAGCACACGCCTCAGCTAGTGAGTACGCCAGCCAGCGAGCGTGCCAACCCGCGAGCCCGTGACAGCCCACGAGCCCATGACAGCCTGTGAGCCAGCAATCTATTCCCTCCTTTGAGAGCTCTCCTGCGGTAGGCCCCCTTGCTGCAACCCTAGCTGAAACCCAAACTGTAGTTATCAACCGACCCCTGAACCCTAGGTCGCGGCTTCTTCACTGCAGGTAACGGCTGCGTTGATTGTAATTCTAGGGTTTGGTGTTTAGAATTTGAGTTAGTTGTTAACATAGTTTCAAATGTGGAAATATTATAGGTTTTGGATCAATTTGACGGGCGAACGAAAGTTAGGTCTAAGATCTGAGGAACCCTAGGTAAGAAAAATGCAATCACTTCGACATTTGAATTGATTTTGTCAAATTTAGGTTGAATTTAGAATCAGAAACTATATTCATATATATTCTGAAATATGTTTAATTCGAGAAAAATTAAGAAAAATGAGAAATATTATAAATTTGATCATTTATGAGCCAAATGGTTCGAAATTGATGAAATGGGAATCTAAAAAGGAGATTACGTAAATTTAGGATTGTATTAAATTGGAAAGAAAAATTGAAAATTCCTTATTAGGCTTTTGTTTGATATTAAATTGTTATAATTTGATTAGGGAAATCTTTTTGGAGACTCGTGAAGTTAGATTCGATTTATTTTGAAAATAGAGAGCGACCACTCTCCCTAAAAACGTGAGTGGGACTCTAATCTCTTGCATGAAATAGAAAAATTTATTTCTGCCGTGTTTACCATAAAACATGTTTTCGATATGCATGGACTCGACGTATGATATTAAATTTCAAAACTTGTTTTGTGACATTTGGAGTGTCATAAATTTAAATTTCCGATGACTATGCATCCATGGTTTGAAATGAAATGATATTATGCTATTATTTGAGAACCAGATATGTTTTCTATTATATCGTCGTATTGGAATGGATTTGAAATGATTTGATGATTGTATTGGTACACGAATTTAAAATGTTTTGATAATCTTTATAGGCCGGGTGCCCATTTGTGGTGAGATGATTTGTATGGGCCAGGTGCCTACTTGTGATGAGATGATATTCTTTGATAAATTCCGTAGCTACGAAGGGCGTTTGTAGAGGCACTGGATTGCCCGGATACACTTCTGCAGAAGGTATCCACAAACGTCATATGTCTAATGGCTCTAAACGTAGTTGGCTGAACCCACGTAAGGGGGAAGATGTATGTGATGCCACCGTCTAGCACCGGGCGGAGTCCTATACACGATGATGAGCTAGCCCCAACGAACTCATGGCCAACGTCGGGGTAAAGAGTGACTTTTGAACTTTATGCATAATAAAACTCCCGATGTGCCTGTCCTTGGTCATTGCTAACCTTTACCAGGATCATTTATTGCTTGCTTTAATAATACTTGATTTTGAATGTATGCATATATGCTTGATATCGTGTGATTGGTTAAAAGATTTCAAATTGCGAAACATATCATGTTTTACTGTGAAAAGTAAATTATTATTACGAATAATGTTGTTTGACACTCCAATGGTTCACCCACACTATTTATGCTTGATATTAATCCCCTCACTCACTGGGTATCTTCCCTGATACTCATCCCTCTCCTTACCTTCCTCAGATAGGATTACTGTGATAGAGCGACGTTACAGGCTCTAGAGGTTTTTGTAGCATATTGGTGGATTCGGTATTCACAATGGTGAGATATAATTCAAATAAAACTGTGAAGTCCTTATTTTATTTCGACCCTGCGAGGTCATGATATTGACGTCCGTAGTTGGCCGTGTATATTTATATGGGAGAGGCCGGGATGACCCTTTTATTTGATTGACAGGATGGTTGTGAATTGTACAGGTCAAATTGTACTTGGAAGACCTCTGAAATATGGGGAGGTTCTGCTCGATTTTCTATAAAAAATATAGCTGGCATCCAAGGTAATAGGCGGTTGCTCACGACCCTAGTTTAGGGCATGACATCTTCAATGGAGTTATTCTCGGTTCCCTTTGATCTTCACCATGCAAGACTCCTCCTTTTGCTTCAATTTTTAGATATGTTGTAATTGGGCTTGTGAGGAATTGATCTATGTAAAAATATTGGGGTGGTGTTGTAGAAAAATGTTGGATCTCCTTACCTTGAAGCTCATGGCCAAGAGAGAAAAATGGAGACTTTCTTGCTTCTTCAAGCTTTTGACGTTTCAAGTGTTTGGAAGAAAGAAACTAAGTGTTTAGTTTGTTAAAATTTTGCTCCATTTAATCCTAGCCATCAAACCTTTTCAAGATCTATTCTAAACCCTAGAATTATTTGGTCACAACAAATGCACACTCTCTCCCAACAAGGCACTCACGGTTTTGGCTCTCTTCTCACACTACAATCCACTTTCTCACACAGCAACTCACCTCATTCATTAATTGCATGTCTCCGAACTATCAAGATCCAAAAGCTCACAATTTTGATCAATTCCAAGTCAAATCCTCACCATTGGTTTGTTTCAAGAAAACTCATCCTTCCACTCAATGAATAGTCCTCATTAATTTATATCTCCCACTAACTTAATCCAATGGCCCATATTAATTCATCTTACTTCAACCTAATGTCCACCCTTGGATTTACTTCTCAAAGACCCAAAAATCTCTTATCTCTCTCTCTCTCACGTTTTCTCTCACCTTCCCTCTCTTTTCTTCTTGTTTGGTTATGGTTTGGGGGGAAAGAAAGAACATTAGCTTTAATTTTTAACCATTGATCATCTCTAAGATTATTTCCCACCATTGGATCATTTTGTGCCAACCCAAGAATCATTTTCTTTCACTCCATTTATCCAATGGTTAATATTCTAATCACAAACCAAATCAAAGGTCCTAATTATCTACTCACTATACTCATTCCTTCTAAATTCTTATTAATTTCAAATAAGTCCCTTGACTTATAAAAATTACATTTTGATCCCAAAAATTTTTATAATTTTAAGTTAGACCCAAAACCTCATATTAGGCCTAATTTAATTTATCCCGTGTCAAAATATGGTTGTTTAGCCTTTTCGAGACACATTCGACCCGATTGGGGTTTTATCAGTGATTTTTCATAAATTTGTGATTTAAATCTACGAAATAAGATCTAACAAAATTTGAGATTTCTATACACCCTAGAGTCATACTCATTATTATTGGACTATCGGTAGTCATTTTGGACATTTTGAATTTTAGACGATTGGGCCAAAATTTTTCCGGGGCAGTTTTGAGAAAAAAAATTTCGTAGTGGATTTTCTACATAGAAATATGTGTAATAGCATATATAAAATGAAGAGAACTATAATAGTGAATACACCGAAGTGTCGGTGTTACAAAAACCAAGAAGGTTTCTTCAGTTTCTATTCGACTTACTTATAGTTCCATCCAATTCTTGTCCTACTTTAATCGTAAAAAAGAAAGCAAATAGTTTTGGTTCCTCATTGATCTCATCCACAATAATCAAATGACAGACAAGAGAAAATTTAAATA
Source organism: Dillenia suffruticosa (assembly GCA_033439265.1). Lineage (NCBI taxonomy): Eukaryota > Viridiplantae > Streptophyta > Magnoliopsida > Dilleniales > Dilleniaceae > Dillenia > Dillenia suffruticosa. The sequence goes on along the minus strand of JAVTVX010000015.1, from coordinate 17,352,618 downwards.
AGAGAGATGAGAGCTGTGACGATCCCTATCCAGGCATCGCACCCCTAACAAAAGGAGATAAATATACAAATGCGAAAATAACAAAACTAATTAAAATGCGACGTCTGGACTCGCGACAGTCGCACTCCCCGTGTGTGATAACATAGAAGATGATTTATATTAAAAGGAAATAAATCGCTTATTCTTTCCAAATAAAATAGTGATAAAGTTTTCCCTATTAAGTGACTATTTAGTCACCTAGGGTTAACATAAAATCCGATAATACATTCAATTCACTTGAAATATCAAACAAACGGCATTAATGGCTCTTCCGACCATCTAATAACATACTATAGAATATAGTCTCAACATAGATCAAAACTATACATATAAAGCTCTCCTTCACCTCTAACTATTCATTTACATATAACAAGTACACATACAAACCCAAAGGAATCACAAAAAGTAACATGCCTTAGTATTACAAATAGGTCAGAAAATAGTAGGAAATGAAATCCCTTTGCTCAAAGTCCTCTACCCTGTGATTTTCTCCCATCTCCCTGATTACCTAAAAACAAGGATATCAGGGTCAGCATAAGCTGAGCAAGGGCACGGGGAACTAATAGGAAGCACCGCATGCAAGTAGGTACAAGGATATTAACATCACTATGTAAGAATCGGAATCATAGCAAAGTATACTGGGGATGCATATTAACTCAAAAGGACAATCAAAATTACCGCACTTAAGACCATTATACTTTTTCCATCTTCATTGTTCCAATTTAATTTGATATTTAAAAAAGGGAATGGAGTGACAAATCATGTTAGTGTATGAGGTTTGAAGAGCAAGTCAAAATTTCGGAAGTAGTAAATGAAATCTAGGATTTTTAGGTTAGACACCTCAAACAGTTCACTTACTTCTAATTCCATCCTTGAAGGGAGAAGAGATACATCCATAGTTCCTCAAGTTTTACCCGTAGGTTTCGCAAAACTTTCGAAACTCCATATACCAACCATACTCCATAAGTTTCGCCCACAGGCTTCGCAAAACTTTCAATACCTCTCTACCTAAGTGGAATGTGGGGCCCAAGCATGGTGAGGTGTCAAAGCTAAGGTTGCCATGTGTTGGGTAATGGTGTGTCATGATGTCCAAATTATTTTTATTTCTTTTACCATTTTCATTTTTCCTTTTCTTTTTCTTTTGTGGGTCTCACACCAAACCCTAATTTGGTTCTCTTGTTGCATTTTTTTTCGATCATTTTCATTCGCCACTATGTTTTACGGTCTATGCTAAATTCAATATGTAACACCGATTTTTGGAGAATATGTATCGTGTACCATTCCTCATGATTATGTATATATAAGCATCCTTTTTAAACATATAAAATGAAAATTCATTTATCTATTTATTTATTTTGAGGTTTCGTCTCAAAATCACTAAAATCGAAAATTTTATCGATAAGCCGAAAACCTTCTTGGCAAGTACCAGCAAGGCCTAAAGAAGTCAAAAATAGCTAAGTGAATGCCTACACACTAAAATAGAGATATTTAAATGAAATTTCACATATTTAAGAAATTTCGAACAAAATTTCATAGGAACAAAAAATACAAATTATTAAAAGTTAGGGATTTAAATGCAATTAAGGAAAGTTAAGGGACTAAGTGGCAAACCACTCAAGGGTGGACAATTGGAGCCAAATGATTGGTCAAGAGGGAAGCGAGGTTGGTTAGTGGCCACATAGGATTTTTTCATATTCAAAAAAGCTTATTGGATAGAAATTTTTGTATGAAACCTAACTAGAATAGCTTGTTCTAGTTTGTGACACATCTCCCCTTGACAAGAACATCCACAAGACTCCTAATGGAGTGTATGGAGGTTGCTTGAATCAACAATTGCATGGTTTAAGTGTTAGGGTAAGTGGAAGGTTGAGATGATGCATGGAATGATCCAATGGTCAAGAATATTTAGCTAGGTTTATAAAAGAACTTGTTTAAGAAGAGTTTGGCTCATTTTCTTCATTCAAACCACCTCTTGCACGAAATATGTAGAGTCCATTTCCATTTTTGAGTTCAACTATGGAGCCAAAGAGGTAAGAACAATTTTTGGAAATTCTTAAATCTTAATTGAAAGTTTCGAATTATTGTGTAGGAAATTATATTCATTGTGATTTGATTTTGCTAAGGTGAAAAAAAAAATTCAAGGATTCAAAGGAAGTGCGGCGTTATTGATAAGAAGATCTTACAAAAGAGGTAATATGTCCTAACTTATGCTAAGATTAAATTTTTTGATGAATAGTTACTTTGGCATCCATACTAGTATGCTAGATAGTGATTTATAAGTTGAGTCTTTTGTAGCCTTGCTATAATATCTCATTCGATAGAAATAAAAAATCTAAGATATTTATTGCTCTATAAACTAGATTTCCTAAACTTTAAAATGGCATATCATGTGAGGCATTTCATGAAGGAATCGATTTTTTATTGATTTTTGGAAGTTTAGCATGTTTCACTAATTTTGTTTCATACCCTATGTATGACCAATTACTTGTGTAAATTTTTGAGGTATCATCTGTATCGAATTTAGAGAAATGTTAACATAAAAGTTTTAGATCTCTCTCTTATCTTTAATTTGTGATAAATATCACTTGAATAAGAATTGTAGGCAGAAAATTATAGTGTTTTTACTAAAACTGTGCAAAAGTAGTTTTAAAACTGAAACTGAGATGAAAATAGAATTTTATAAACTTATACGTTTAAAATTTGAGAATGGTCTGAACTAGAAAGTTTTAGATCTATGTCTTATCTTCAATCTGAGATAAGAATCACTTAAATTGGGGAAGTATATAGAGAGATATGGAAATTTTCCCAAAACTATGCAGAATTGGTTTTAGAAATTTATACCAAAAAAGTGATAAATTTTTCTAAATTCGAGTGTTTAGAATTTGAAGTTGGTCTGAACATAAAAGTTGGAGATATATGTCTTAGCTTTAAGGGAAATTTTAAATCATTTGAATCTGATCAAGATTTTAGAAGATATTAGGATTTTACTAAACTTGCGCGTGATAGGTTTTGTAGAAATTTTTCTCTAACTATGAAATTTGAGATTTAATCTTATGAAAGAGAACATTTCTATATATATCTTGTAATCCGATGACATAACATTGAATTGATAAATGATGCATATGGTTTAAACTTAGGCTTAGGGTTTGAGGGGTGACTTGTTTGAGAAACGAGGATAGTTAGGGGATTGTGTACCCTCCCCAGTCGAGGTGAGTGAGACGAACTATTTTGATTTTAAATGAGAAATAGTTTTGATCATGATTTTATAAATGAATTTTGAAATGTGATTTAGAAATGCTTTAGTGTTTGTGGCATTTCCTGAAATATTGTTCGGTAAAAATATGCTTCCTAATATTATAGTTACTTCATAGTGCCTTATTTTTACGAGTAAAGATTTATAAATGATGACATATGACACATGTGTATGATTATGAGATGGTATATATTGGCTGTAGCGCACTCGCTACCAAGGTATTGAGCATTTACCTGACAGGATGACGTGGTGGGATAACATGGGAGCAGGGGTTGAGTCCCCTATCTCTATCCAACGGATCCAATAGACAAACACCACGTGAGGACTGTGTCAACACCAAGGGAAGGGGAAAAATATATGTGTTTTATTCTTGTGATATTTTGGTAGCCCCTTGGTAGATTTTACCCTAATTAGGCCAAACTATGGGTAGAATGTGTTTTTTGACACCCCATTGATGCATGATTAATGATAAAGATGCCTATTATTTTGAATTATACGATATATTTGTAAAGGAATTAAATATAAATTTGAAAATGATGTTTTGACTTGCCGCTCTCATAAATTCATTTATTGTCATTATATAGTCATTGCACCTCACTCACTGAGTATGTGGATTATACTCACCCCTCGTAATTACATTTTTAGCTTGTACTGTGTTGACTTATGTCGAGATATTGTACCACGAGCATTACCAAGAGACACTATCTGTAACACCAACTCTCGGTGTATGCTTATGTATCCTATTTTATCTTTATATATGATGATTTTTCATAAATCCATTTATAAATTTTACTCAGAAATTTTTCTGATAGAATTCTCCTAGAAAATTTTTGCTCCAATTTTTAGACATAAGTGAATAATTTCGAAATGGGCCACAAATGTTCTGATATTGATAAGATGTGATTTTCAGAGTGAGAAAATTTTTAAATTTGATAAATAATTATTTTTAGGGTTAAAACGGAAAAAGTCCATAAATTTGGTTCGTAAACCTTAATTTGGATCGATTTTGACAAATAGAATCTAGATGACTATATTAAATTTCGAAATTGGTCCCATTGGTCCTAATATGTGATTTTGGGTCTAGCGTATAATTTTGAGAATTTTTTGGGTCAATTTATAATTTTTATAAGTCCAGAGACCAAATTGTAATTAACAAGAACCTAGAAGCAATTTCTCAAAAGATAGGGACTTCAATGCAATAAGATGGTAGACAACAAATTGGACAAGCACTTAATGCCAAAGCATGGTATGGTATGGAATGAAAAAACAAGCATTTATTGAGGTATGTTGATGATGTACAAATCTTGACTTTTGAGGAATGAAGTGTGCTTGTAAAAATTAAAAGATTTCAACCCCTTCATTTGTTGCACCATGAAGTGGACGTGAGTGAGAGGAAGAAGAAAGAAAAATGTGGAGCTTTCTTCATTTCTTCAAGAGGCAAGAGTGAAAATGAGTGAGTCCAATCTAGGAGGAGAAGATTGTGTTGGAAAAATTTCTTCAAATCTCTAGATACATTTGAAAACAAGGTAAGGCCTTCTTTTGCATCCTAGAATACTTTATTTTTGTTTTGAACCCAAAGGGAGACTCTTAACTTGGTGTACATAGGGTGACCAAAGTCTGGGACTAAGTGGAAAGCTTGCTTGAGTTTTGGAAGGCAAAGAAATTGAGGTAAATTTTATGTTCTGTCTTGCTTTAGATTTTATTTCTATCCGTGAATTCACCTTTGTTTTAAGATATCTTACAGTCAGAATTTGAAAATTCTCTAGTCTAGTAAATTGTAGATCCAAGTCTTATCTTTCCAATGAGTAAGAACCACCATAATCAGATATCTATGCCAAAAGTTATGGCATTTTTCCTGAAACATGACAGAAAGTTGTTCTGTTTCGGACTCTAAAATTAGTGTATACAAACGAACCATTTTCAACTCTATTTTGGAGAAATGCAAAACATAAACGTTGTAGCTATCTTTGTTGTCTACTACTTAGTAAAATTTCAGCCAAAACGTACGAGTGAATCAAAAGTTATAATTTTTTTCCTAAAGGTGTGTTGGCAGAAATTTTGTTTCCAACTAAAAGCTGGCTGTTCTGATCATGATTTATTTATCGGCATAATTGAGTGAAACTCAAAACATGAAAATTGTAGATCTATGTCTTGGAAATGACATGTTAAAAGTTCATTAAGTTTTGATAATAAAAGTTATAGCTTCTGCACAAAAATTGGACAAAACTTGAAATTGGAATGCGACTGAAACAAAGTAAGGATTTCTGGGAATCCTGTGATGTGAATTTGAGAAAGTGTATAAAATGAAAGTTATAGGTCATGAAGTTACCTATAACATGTCACAATTTCGCTTGGAATGGAGTTTTGTGCAAAACGTTACAGCTTATTTCCCATGACTGCACAGGATTGAAAATCTGCGGATTGATTTTCTTCATAAGAGTTATTTGATTTGAACAAGGGGAGCACTTGATTTACGATTCGTGGTAATATTGGAGAGTATGTTACTCTCCCTCAAATTGTCAGTGGGACTTTGATGTTTTTTACTGATTGGAAAATTCTGTTTTAAATGCTTTTTATAGCACTATTTCAAATGTGTGATAAACTGAACTTTCGAATTTTCATATATACTTTACACATATTTTGTGACCATTGGAGTGTCCCAATTATTTGACTTGTTTGATATGCATCCATGCGCTTTCACAAATGATATTGTGCCACTTTTTCATAACATGTGGTATTTATATGATTTTCATATCTATTGACTTACGGTTTCATATAACCTGGATTTGAACATGTGATTGGGTTGGATGCCCTGTGATGATTCCATGCTTTGGACTTGGTGCTCCTTATTTCTCCGCTATATAGCAATGTTCCATAGCTACAAAGGACATTTGGCAGAGGCACTCATTGTGTCCGGATATACTTTCCTCCCCCTCCGCCGCCGCTCTCTCTCTACCACGCTCCTCCCTCCCACTAGCACAGTCTCCCAGCAAATGCAGCCTCCTGCGAGCATGATCCTCTTCGCACGAGCATGAATCTCAGATTGCAGCTCGCCAACCCCTATACGAGCGCAAACGCGCCACAGTGCGTGTTTCCCCGTGCCAGTAATCCATAGCACGAGCGTGCGCCTGCTCGGGAGCGCACATGTGCACGAGTGCGAGCGTGTGCCTGCACACGAGCGGGCTCTAACCCACTAGCGCGCAACCAGCGAGCGTGCCCTTACGCGATCTCACCCGTGTAAGCGCGCCCCTACGCGACCCTCTCCGTGAGAGCTGCTACCAGCCCGCCAGCCAACCAGCCCGTGATGGCCCATGAGCCCGTGACCAGCCATCTCCTTCTAAAACTCACCTACAATCCCCGTAGAAACCCTAGGTCGCGGCTTTTTCAATATACGTAATGACTATGTTGGTTGTAGCCCTAGGGTTTGGTATTTAGAATTTGAGTAAACTGTTAATATTGTTCAAATTTAAAAATATTACAGGTTTTAAACCAATTCGAAGCACGAACGAAAGCTAGGCCTGAGATTCGCAAAACCCTAGGTGAGAGAAATGCGATCTCTTCAATATTTGAAATAAATTTTATCAAATTTAGTTTTCAATACCTTTAAGATGACATTGGTGTATATTTATAAATTGAGCAATTAAGATTTATACAAAATTAGAGAAGATGATAAACCCTAAGAATAATTAAAAATTTGATGACAATTGTGATAATCTAATTTGGTTGACTTTTTTGGAGATTCGAGGAGTCGATTTAGTTTGATTCTAGAAAATAGGGAGTGATCACCCTCTCTAGGAATGTGAGTGGGGCCCTAATCTCTAGCATGAAATAGTAAAATCTGATTTTATCGTGTTTTTAAATAAAACATGCTTTTGATATGCATTGTCTCGACGTATGGAATTGAAATTCAAATCTGTTTTGTGATTATTGGAGTGTTGTACTTATGTTTCTACAATTACGTATCCATGTTTGAAATGAAATGAAATTGTGCCATGATTTGAGAAATAGAATGTTTTCTATTCTACCATTGCATTGGTTTGTTGAATTTAAATGATTTCGATGAAATATATTGACACACGGATTTGAATTGTTTTGAGCATATGATGAAATGATTTGGCTATGTGGGTTGGATGCCTATTAGCTTGAGATGATATGATGATATGACATTATTTGATAAATTCCGTAGCTACGAAAAACGTTTGTAGGGCACTGAGTTGCCCGGATATGCTTCTGTAGGAGGTATCCACAAACGTCATATGTCTAATGGTTATAGCCATGGCCGGTTAAACCCACGTAAAGGGGAGGACATGTGTGACGCCACCGTCTAGTACCGAGCGGGGTCCTATACACGATGATGAGCTAGCCCCAGCGAACTTATGGCCATCGTCAGGGTAGAGAGCGACTTTTGAACTTTATGCATAATAAAACCCCTAATGTACCTGTCCTTCGTTACGGTTGACCTTTGCCAGGATCTTTTCGGCTTGCTCTATGATCTACTTGATTTTAAATGGATGCATATATGTATATTAACGTGTGAATGATTAAATTAGTTCACTTTAGCGAACATATCATGATTTACTACAAAAATTTGAATTATTGGTTATGATTGATATTATTTGACACTACTTGAGATTAATCCCCTCACTCACTGGGTATCTTCCTTGACACTTACCCTCTTCTTTCCCTCCTCGACGGTGAGATTTAAATTAAGTTGAGATATGAGCTCCGCACATTATTTTCAACCCTGTGAGGTCTTAACCTTGGGGACCGTAATTGACCATGTATTTATTTGGAATTGACTATATAATTTATGTACGTTAAATTATAAAACTCTCATATTTCATTTGCATTGAGGCAAATTGTAGTGTTTGAATGTTAACTTGGGAAAAGTGGTTGTAAATTGTATAAAACTTAGGCCCGCTCAGTGTGGCAGCTACTTATGCTCTAGTTGGGCATGACAGAAGAGGTATGTGGTTTGGATTGTTGGAAATTTACTTAACCTGGCGTTGTTCTGGATGTCTACTGTGGTTGGTGGGTTGTTGTGAGGCCTGGATAACCATTTTATTTTATTTTCAGGAAGATTTTAAATTGTACAGGGTTAAACAGGTTTATTTGCATATGGAAGACCTCCGATTTATGGTGAGCTTATGCCTGATTTTATATAAAAATACAGCCGACATTCAGGGCAATGGACGGCTGCTCACGACACCAGTTCGGGGCGTGACAATTCTATTAGTATCAGAGCCGTCTATGTTAGAGAAAAGATAATAGTAAAAGTCTTCTCAATTACGTTTAAAATTGCTCAATGCATCAGAGAGTTTCATACAGTCATTTAAAATCTCGTATACGGTCATAGGTATATAAGATCATTTATTGTAAAAGGTACGATAAACGAGGCATACATTCCATGATTCCGCATTTGAATACCTTCATTCATAACTCGAATTCTATTTTTAGGGGGTTTGTTACTAATCCTTGCTTATCGCTAATGAAACGGTGCTCTCTTTGTAGAATTATGCCGCCTAGACGTGGTAGGCGCGATGCGCCACCGGAGAGTCCCTCAATGCTTGAGGTTTCTAGGGCACGTGAGGCACCACGAGCACTAGAGGTTGCTTCTTCTACTCACGTACCTTCTCCAGTGCCACCCCGAGCACCTCCACCAGTTGGTACAGCCGAGATTCCTCTACCACCACTCGATGCCTTGAGGCAGTGGCAGGAGTGGTATAGTAGATATGGGGCGCAGATGCCACCACCTCCACTATATACTCCAGCGACCGCACCTATGGTCGTACTTGCACCTACAGTACCGATTCCTCCTTCGGTGGTCGGTCCTTCTGTTTCTACTCTGACCGATAAGATGTTAGTTACTTTGAGGCGCATCTACAAGCTCGCTTAGTTGGTGAAAGAGTCTCGGCCACTCGGATGCACCTACGGTCGTACTTGCACTTACGGATTTGGGGTTGTCAGAGGAGCTCAGATTGAGAGTTGCTGAGAGACTTCTCGACGGAGATGTCCTCTCGTGGTGCGAGACTATCTATGATAGTGCTACACAGACCCTACGGTGGGAGGACTTTCTACGAAAGTACGACTACAGGTACTTCACCCCATTCTAGCAAGACCGGATGAGGACGGAGTTCCTGCACTTACGCCAGGGGAAGAGATCAGTTTCAGAGTATGAGGCTGAGCTTAAAAGACAAGTGGCCTTTTTCCCCGACATGGCTACACCAACTTAGTTGAGGTTCAAGTTTGAAGATGGCCTCTAATTGAGCATCAGAAAGTATATGATAGTGATTCTCTCTTTTACATTATCAGAGGTGATTGATTCAGCATATCGGGTAGAGAAGATCATCCGAGCTGAGGCTAGATAGAGGGAGAGTCACCAGAAGAAGAAGATTGGGTCACAAGGTAGATAGTCTTCGAAGAGGGGTAGAGGTTTTGGATGTCTCGGAGGTTCTTCTAGCTTCAGACCAGTAGGACCGGGACAGAGGTCTCGACCACAGGGTTTTGGGGTACCAGCCCCTAATGTCTCTAGACAGTCTGCTACACAAAGACAGCCTTTCTACCGTAGATGCGGCAACCACCATGCCTTTGGGGCATGTAAAGCACCAGTTACTTGCTTCCAGTATGTTAGGAGTATCTGCCCAGATTTAGATCGAGGAGGATTGATTTTACAGAGTCGTACCGGTACTTTTGGCACAGGTCAGCAGGGGGCACCTACGCGCTCAGTTCTTACCGCTACCCGAACTGTAGCCGGGAGTAATATAGTGCCAGGACCATCGCGACAGCAACCTAGGGCGATTGCGATGACGCAGGAGGACGCACAGGCAAACCCTGATGTTATTATGGGTAATCCTCTTGTAGATCCCTCAGTGTAGTAATTTTATTATACTTTCTGTATGAGATTTTTGTATATCATGATGTCAATATACAGTTTTGACTAGTTAAAGTTTTAGAAACTTAACTAGTTTGATATATATATGAATTTGTCTACTTTTTTTCATATTTTAAATATCTTTAATCTCTTTCCCTTCCTCACATTTAGGTACCATGCAAATAATTGGTATCGACGTCCGTATTCTTATAGATACCGAGTCGAATTTTTCATATGTGAGCGACGCACTCGCTCGCCATTCTGATAGACCTCTCTCGTCACTTAATGAGGAGATTATGGTACTCACTCCTCTTCACAAGCATATCATTCAAGATGCATTCTATAGGGGCTGTGAGGTCGGTATTGGAGAGGCGGTATTAGAGGCAGATCTTATTCTGCTCCCTATCATGGATTTTGATGTCATCCTAGGGATAGATTGGCTGAGTTTACACTGGGCTTCCGTAGATTGTTTCACGAAAGAGGTTGAGTTTCGGAGGTCCGGGCAGCCACCATTAGTATTCCAGGGTGAGAGATGAGTATTGCCCTGCTATATTATATCGGTTATGAATGTCAGACGCTTGGTACGCTGTGGTAGTGTGACTTATCTGGCTTATGTTGTCGACACCACCATTGAGGGACCGAGACTTGAGAAGGTCCCTGTGGTGTAGGATTTTCCAGAGGTATTCCCCGAGGCGCTTCTCGGATTACCACTAGTGTGGGAGTTCGATTTCAAGATAGATCTAGTACCGGGAACCAATCCTATTTCTATTCCGCCATTCAGAATGGCGTCTGCTGAAATGAGAGAGTTTAAGACTCAGTTACAGGAACTCCTAGACAAGGGGTTTATCGCCCGAGCAATTCACCTTGGGGCGCTCTGGTGCTGTTTGTAAAGAAGAAAGATGGTACACTTAGTCTTTGTGTGGATTACAACCAGTTGAACAAAGCCACCATCAAAAACCGATATCCCTTGCCACATATCGATGAGTTGTTTGATCAGTTGTAGGGAGCCAGGGTTTTCTCTAAGATTGTTCTCCGTTCGGGTTATTATTAATTGAGAATTCGGGCCGAAAATGTACCCAGGACAGCTTTTCGCAACCGATACGGCCATTATGAGTTTCTAGTCATGCCGTTTGGGCTAACAAATGCCCCAGTTGCTTTTATGGATCTGATGAACCGAGTTTTCCACGACTACTTGGATTGGTTCGTCATCGTATTCGTCGATGACATCTTGATATAATTACGGAGTGATGAAGATCATGTTTAGCACCTTCGGGTTGTATTGCAAATACTTCGTAAGAAACAGCTATTTGTCAAATTCTCGAAATGTGAGTTTTGGCTGAGACAAATTAGATTCTTGGGGCACATTGTTTCCGCGGAGGGTATTTATATTGATCCGCGGAAGGTTGAGGCTAAAGTGAAGTGCGAGCAGCCACAAACAGTTACCAAGATTCGTAGTTTTCTTGGTTTGGCTGGGTATTATCACGGATCTGTAGAGGGATTCTCCCGGATAGCTGCTCCGTTGTCTAGATTGACTTAGAAGAGGGCCAAGTTTGTTTTGGATGACCGTTGTGAGGCGAGCTTCCTGGAGCTCAAACAACGGTTGACATGAAATGAAATTGTGTCATGATTTGAAAAATTGAATTTTTTTCATTCTACCATTGCATTGGTTTGTTGAATTTAAATGATTTCGATGAAATATATTAGCACACGGATTTGAATTGTTTTGAGGATGTGATGAGATGATTTGACTATGTGGGTTGGATGTCTACTAGCTTGAGATGATATGATGATATGGCATTATTTGATAAATTCTATAGCTACGAAGGGCGTTTGTAGAGGCACCAGGTTGCCTGGATACGCTTCTGGAGGAGGTATCCACAAACCTCGTATGTTTAATAGCAATAGGTGCGGTCGGTTTAAGCCACATAAGGGGAAGGACGTGTGTGGTGTCACCGTCTAGCACCGAGTGGGGTCCTATACACGATGATGATTAGCCCCAGCGAACTCATAGCCAACGTCAGGGTAGAGAGCGACTTTTGAACTTTATGCATAATAAAACCCCCGATATGCCTATCCTTGGTCACGGTTGACCTTTGCCAGGATCTTTTCAGCTTGCTCTATAATCTACTTGATTTTAAATGGATGCATATATATATGTTAACGTATGAATGATTAAATAAGTTCACTTTAGCGAACATATCATGATTTACTGCAAAAATTTGAATTATCTGTTATGAATGATATTATTCGACACTCTAATGTTCACCTACACTATTAGTACTTGAGATTAATCCCCTCACTTATTGGGTATCTTCCTTGATACTCACCCCTCTTCTTTCCCTCCTCAGATCAGATTATTGTACTAGAGCGACACTTCGGTCTCAAGAGGATTTGGTAGCTCGTTGGCGGTTTTGAGTGTTTTTCGATGATGAGATTTAAATTAAGTTGAGATTAAGCTCCGCACTTTATTTTCGACCCTGTAAGATCTTGACCTTGTGGTCCGTAGTTGACCGTGCATTTATTTAGGATTGACTACATAATTTATGTACATTAAATTGTGAAACTCTCATATTTCATTTGCATTGAGGCAAATTGTAGTGTTTGAATGTTAACTTGGAAAAGTGGTTGTAAATTGTATAAATCCTAGGCCTGCTCAGTGTGGCGGCTACTCATGCTCTAGTTGGCCATGACAGAAGAGGTCTGTGGCTAGGATTATTGGAAATTTACTTAGCTTGGCATTGTTCTGGATGTCTATTGTGGTTGGTGGGTTGTTGTGAGGCCGGGATGACCATTTTATTTTATTTTCAGGATGATTTTAAATTGTACAGGGTTAAACAGGTTTATTTGTACATGGGAGACCTCGGATTTATGGAGAGATTCTACCCGATTTTCTGTAAAAATACAACCGGCATTCAGGGCAACGGGCGGCTGCTCACGATCCCGATTCGGGGCGTGACATGATCCAATACTACGCTGCTCTAAGATCACCGTCCCTGAAAACTCTATGCAGCCTAACTGCCTCGCCTCCTTCACTAGTTGGTTCAGCTCGTGAATGCGTCCCAAGGTGGAGGAGGTAGGGTCGATGGGTCCTGAAACAGTGGAAAGACTAACTGCTGGTGGTGGGTCTGGTACAACTTGAGGTGGCATGGCCGTAAGAGTCGGTGCTGCTATCGGTGCTGGTGGTAGAGGTGGTATCTGAATGCCATGTGCTGTGTACTACTCAAACACCTGTCTATAAGCGTCCAGTGGTGGTGGTGGACCTACAGCTATAGTAGCCAGTGGAGTAGATACTGTAGGAGGAGTGTGCGAAGAAGACACGTCCTCCGGTGCGCTCGTGGGCTCAGTAGGACCAAAACGAGTGCCTCGCCTAGTCATCATACTTCTGCAAGGAAAAAGGTACGATCAAGCATAAATGTACGGATTAGGGTTAGTTATGGCATAACCAACCCCCTAAAATGAATGAACAATTGGTTTATAAACCAATGAAAATGATGTGTTAGGTTGGATACGGCCCGTATCTAACCCCATAATATCGAATGAACTCATCTGCCTATGACCATGCATTGGGATTTCATGACTGTATGGTAACTCTTCTCATGCATCAAGGACTTTAATACCAAATACTTGGGAATATTTTGAAAATCGTTTCCTAAAACATTGCTCTGACCAAAAGCTCTGATACCAACCGAGTTATCACGCCCTGACTTGCCCGCGGGCCGAGCATGCGACAACCCCGCGGCACCTCGATACACCTGCACAACGCCCATGTATTGAGACACCGTAAGGCTAATAAAAACATTCAATCTAATGTATCACATACCAAAAACTTTTTTCAAGTCATCACAATGTGCCTCAATGCATCAATATATCAAATCAAATGAGAGTTATCATCTTCACAAGTCAACATAAGTATAATACAGTCATCTTAGATATATAAATACAATGGTCAACTAAATACTCCAAATATAACAATAAGCTCAAATGATTACTGCGGAAGAGTGAGTAATCGTATCCAAACCTAGTGTCTTTGAAATGCCTATGAAATCAAAGCTCTACTAGCCCTCAATTCAAGACTAAACCTGTAAGATGGGAAAGTGAGGGGTGAGTACCTAAAGGGGGATGGTACTCAGCAAGTGAGGGGATTGACATCGTACTATTAATATCGGTGTGAACTTAGAGTGTCAAAGCATAAGGTAATAATATCTACAGCGTGCAAACCGATCATATCATTTCAAAACCATATGTCATGCGCACACATCATAAATCAAGATATGCATCCAATATTTACATCAATATCATGAAGAGCCGGCCAATGAAATATTTCTAGCAAAGGTCTACCTCAACCAGTGATGGGCGCATTGGGGGTTTTCACAATGCATGTATGTAAAAACAATAGCTCTCTACCCCAATGTTGGCCGCAGGCTGATCCAACAAGCCCGTAAATATCATAGGTACAATCATCAACATAGATCCGATATTTGGGGGATAGCTTTGGCCAAAGTGTATCCGAGCACAGCGAGTGCCTCTGCCAAATGTCCTTCGTAGCTACTGAACATTGCTATACAGCGGGAAAATGGGGGGCATCAAGCCCAAAGCGTGGAATCATCACAGGGCATCCAACCCAAACACATGTTCAAATTCAGATTATATGAAACCGTATGCCAATAGATATAAAAATCATATAAATACCACATGTTATGAAAAAGTGGCACAATATCATTTGTGAAAGCGTATGGATGCATATCAAACATGTTAAGTAATTTGGACACTCCAATGGTCACAAAAATATGTGTAAAGCATATATGAAAATCCGAAAGCTCAGTTTATCACACATTTGAAATCGTGCTATAAAAAGCAATTAAAACAGGATTTTCCAATTAGTAGCAGACGTCAAAGTCCCACTCACTGTTTGGGGGAGGGTAACGCACTCCCCAATATTATCACGAATCGTAAATCAAGTGCTCCCCTCATTCAAATCAAATAACTTTTATGAAGAAAATTAGTCTGCAGATTTTTAAGCCTGCGTAGTCATGGGAAATAAGCTATAACGTTTTGCACAAAACTCCATTCCAAGCAAAATTGTGACATGTTATAGGTATAACTTTCATTTTATACACCTTCTCAAATTCACATCACAGAATTCCCAGAAATCCTCACTTTGTTTCAGTCGCATTCCAATTTCAGCTTCTGTCCAATTTTTGTATAGAAGCTATAACTTTTATTCTACTTGTCAAAACTTAATGAATTTTAACATGTCATTCCCAAGACATAGATCTACAATTTTTGTGTTTTGAGTTTCACTCAATTATGCTGATAAAAGGGTTGAAATAAATCATGATTAGAACAGACAGTTTTCAGTTGGAAACACAATTTCTGCCAACACACCTTTAGGAAAAACAATATACCTTTTGATTTCCTTCTGCGTTTTGGCTGAAAGTTTAATATGTGGTAGACAAGAAAGATAGCTACAACTTTTTTGTTTTGCGTTTCTCCAAAATAGAGTTGGAAATGGTTTGTTTATACACACTGATATTATAGTCCGAAACAGAACAACTTTCTATAATGCTTCAGGAAAAATACCATAACTTTTGGCACAAATATCTAATTAAGGTGGTTCTTATCTCGTTGGAAAGATAAGACTTGGATCTAAAATTTAGTTGACTAAAGAATTTTCAAATTCTGACTGTAAGATATCTTAAAACAAGGGTGAATTCAGGGACAAAAATAAAATCTAAAGCTAGACAGAACAGAAAATTTACCTCAATTTCTTTGCCTTCCAAAAACTCACTCGTTTTCATTCTTGGCTTTTGAAGGAATGAAGAAAGCTCTACATTTTCCTCTCTTCTTCCTCTTACTCACGTCCACTTCATGGTGTAACAAATGAAGGGGTTGAAATCTTTTATTTTTTATAAGCACACTTCATTCCCCAAAAGTCAAGGTTTGTACATCATCAACATATCTCAATAAATACTTGCTTTTTCATTCCATACCACACCAGGCTTTGGCATTAAGTGCTTGTCCAATTTGTTGTCTACCATCTTGTTGTATTAAAGTCCCTAAACTTATAAAAATTATAAATTGACCCCAAAAATTCTCAAAATTACACGCTAGGCCCAAAATCACATATTAGGCCCAATGGGACCAATTTTGAAATTTAATATTGTTGTCTTGATCCTGTTTGTCAAAATCGATATGAATTAGGGTTTATGGACAAAATTTCTGGACTTTTGTCGTTTTAATCCTAAAAATAATTATTTATCAAATTTAAAAATTTTCTCACTCTCAAAATCACATCTTATCATCATAGGACCATTTGTGGCCTATTTTGAAATTATTCACTTATGTCTAAAAATTGGAGCAAAAATTTATCTAGGGGAATTTTATCGGAAAAATTTATGAGTGAAATTTATAAACGGATTTATGAAAAATCATCATATATAAAGATAAAGTAGGATACATGAGCATATATCGAGAGTTAGTGTTACAAGAATCACATAGGATTCATAGCAGAATTCAATACGAATTGCACATGGAAAGCCACTTGAAATAATGTTAAACCCAGAATTCACGATATAAATTGCACAATTATAAAAATAATAACATAACTTCTTCTGCACAGAGCAGATTGAGGTAAATCCAGTGACCATTTAAACATAAGAGGAGGACTACAATTTCTATATTCAGAGCTTAGCCTAATTCAGCCTACAAGGCAGCTCAAAATCAAAGAAAAGTTCAACATAGAAACAGACAGAAATAGGTTTTGCTGTAGAAAAAGCGACAGTTTTAAAAGGGAAAACAACTTAGAAAGTCAAAATAATAAGACAATTCTCAACCTTTTGCT
Organism: Dillenia suffruticosa; assembly: GCA_033439265.1. NCBI lineage: Eukaryota > Viridiplantae > Streptophyta > Magnoliopsida > Dilleniales > Dilleniaceae > Dillenia > Dillenia suffruticosa. The sequence goes on along the minus strand of JAVTVX010000015.1, from coordinate 17,335,614 downwards.
TCTACTCTCAACAACTTAATGAGAACTTTGGAGCAATTGAAGCTAAAATCAAAGAAGGGGGAGAAGTAGATGAAGATTCAAGAGATGTGAAGAACAAGAATTGAATCAACCAGAAAGAGAAATGGGAGGAGGAAGATTTGAAGGAGTAGGAATCAAAATAAATAGTGTGGACAGTGGAGATAGTTACAAGTGAGAGGTTTGGGACCACGTTTTACAATTTGGAGATAAAAGAGGAAGAAGAATAGAAGTTGAAGTAAAAGGAGGTAGAAGCCAAGATCAGTGATAATTTTACTAATCATTTAATGCCTCGTTGTCATGATAAGGTTGAGTTTCGAATATCCTTGTATTAGAAGAAGAATTAATGAATTCTAGACACGTTAAAATTAGTATTAAATGTTGTTATACAAGTGGCTGAAGTTTAGTGGTAAGAATTCCACGTTGTGGCCGTGGAGACTTGGGCTCGAATCCCAACTGCCACAATAGATGTGATATCAAATTTTAAATAAGAATAATTGAGAAAGCAATTTTTAATAATATGAAAAAAAATCCTTGGCAATTGCTAATCTGGGGTCAGTTGCTTTCTTCAAAGAAGATTGGGGTTTAGCTTACTAATTCTGAATTTTGCCCACCCTAAATAACAACATAGAAAGTTTTAATTCGGCATGACAGTAGTTTAGGAGCAACATCTAATTTTTCGTCCACCATCCACACAGTCTTCGTCTTACGGGAATTTTTTCCTTAAATTGCTTCTAAGTTTAACATAAACACATTCTAGACAAAGTAGGCAAATACTTATACTTCAAGTTTGTCCAATCATATTTCGCACCATTCTTTTCGTAACATTATCAATTAGTCAGGATGACCGAGTGGTCTAAGGCACCAGATTGAAGCTCTGGTCTTCGAAAGAGGGCGTAGGTTCAAATACCACTTATGACAGTTTGTTTGCTTACCCTACTTGCTAGGATCAAGGTTTGGCCATTGTTGTTTTGATTCATAGCATTTTTTAGTTATAAAGGATTTAATTTGCTTTTCACTAAGTCAAAGAATGCAAGGCATGACTGTGGTTTAGGAGCAACATCTAATTTTTCGTTCAGCATCCGCACAGCCTAGGTCTTGTGGGAATTTTTTCCTTAAATTGCTACTAAGTTTAACTTAAACACATTCTAGACAAAGTAGGCCAATACTTACGCTTAAATTTGTCCAACCGTAATTCGCACCATTTTTTTCATAACATTATCAGTTAGTCAGGATGGCCGAGTGGTCTAAGGCGTCAGACTCAAGTTCTGGTCTTCAAAAGAGGGCGTGGGTTCAAATCCCACTTCTGATAGTTTCTTTGCTTACCCCACTTGCTAGGATCAAGGTTTAGCCGTTATTTTTTTGATTCATAGCATTTTTTAGTTATAAAGGATTGAATTTGCTTTTTCACTAAGTCAAAGAATTCCAGGCAATATCTGGGTTATTGAACAAACTGGCAATCAAAACAGGAATTGCCATATATGAAACATCTAAGCACATCATAAATACTAGCATCGATAAAAGTTCAACAAACACTAGCAGAGAAGAAAAGGCCTTAAGACAGTGTCCTTTTTCTAAGCGGCTTCGCACTTATTACTCATCAAAGTGTACATAATTTAGGCTATGCCCTCACAACGATCTATGGACTCAGGCTTAAGACTTGTGAGGGACTGATTAAGCCAAGACACAATTTGTAAACTGCAAGCCAACTTTACAAATGGTACACAAATTACGTAGACACAATTAAACTTCTTATAGACATGCAACTCCCTTAATTCAAGAACTTAAACAATTGATACAAAAAACTTATCAAGTAAAATAATTAGAAACTTCTTTTCAAATTATAATATCTAGAATAATAGCTTCAATACTCTATCACAACTTCATTCTCTACATACTCCATTTATCACAATAATAAATTGGTATTCAATTTTAAGATTTTTAATGTGGGTTATCATGAGTGCTAGCATTAATAATTGTGGATACAAAAGTAAGTAATGGTTTTGGTCTAAATTTTGCATGACTAAACATAACAATAGGGTCGAAGTGGCCAGAATTCCACAAAAACTTCTTGGGCCAAAAATACTTGTACCTGACCCCAAACCATGAAGGTTTCTTTAGTTTCAATCCGACTTACTTATAGTTCCATCCAATTCTTGTCATATTTTAACCATAAAAAAGAAAGCAAATAGTTTTGGTTCCTCTTTAATCTCACCCCCAGCAATCAAATGAGAGATGAGATAAAATTTAGATAATAGAGAAGAGAGTGCTCGAGCAAGGGGAGAAATCGAAAAAAATGAGAGAGTTCTCAACCTTTTGCTTCTACTCTCAACAACTTAATGAGAACTTTGGAGCAATTGAAGCTAAAATCAAAGGAGGGGGAGAAGTGGATGAAGATTCAAGAAATGTGAAGAACAAAGAATTGAATCAACCAGAAAGAAAAATGGGAGGAGGAAGATTATGGATTTAACATGAGGAAATTGAAGGAGTAGGAATCAAAATAAATAGTGTGGACCGTGGAGATAGTTGAAAAGAGAGGTTGGGTCATGTTTTATGATTTGGAGATATAAGAGGAAGAAGAACAGAAGTTGAAGTAAAAGGAGGTGGAAGCTAAGATCAGTGATAATTTTACTAACATTGAATGCCTTGTTGTCATAAGAAGGTTGAGTTTCGAATATCTTTGTATTAGAAGAACAATTAATGAATTCTAGACACATTAAAATTAGTATTTAATGTTGTTATACAAATGGCTATAGTTTAGTCGTAAGAATTCCACGTTGTGGCCATGCAGATCTCGGCTCGAATCCTAGCAGCCACAATAGATGTGATATGAAATTTTAAATAAGAATAATTGAGAAAGCAATTTTCAATAATATAAAAAAGGCCTTGGCAGCATGTTAATTTGGGATCAGTTACTTTCTTCAGAGAAGATTGGGGTTTAGCTTACTAAATCTGAATTTTGCCCGACCTAAATAACAGCTTTGAAAGTTTTAGTTCAGCATGACTATGGTTTAGGAGCAACATCTAATTTTTCGTCCAGCATCCGCACAGTCTAGGTGTTGTGGGAATTTTTTCCATAAATTGCTTCTAAGTTTAACTTAAAAACTTTCTAGACAAAGTAGGCCAATATTTACGCTTAAAGTTTGTCCGACTGTAATTTACACCCTTTTTTGCAAAACATTATCAGTTAGTCAGGATGGCCGAGTGGTCTAAGGCGCCAGACTCAAGTTCTGGTCTTCGAAAGAAGGCGTGGGTTCAAATCTTACTTCTGACAGTTTCTTTGCTTACCCCACTTGCTAGGATCAAGGTTTAGCCATTATTGTTTTGATTCATAGCATTTTTTAGTTATAAAGGATTAAATTTGCTTTTTCACTAAGTCAAAGAATTCTAGGCAATCTCTGGGTTAATGAATAAAGTGGCAATCAAAACGGGAGTTGCCATATACGAAACATCTAGGCACATCATAAATACTGGCATCGATAAAAGTTTATCGAACACCAGCTGAGAAGAAAGGGCCTTAAGACAGTGTCCTTTTTCCAAGTGGATTCGTAATTATTACTCATCAAAGTGTGCACAATTTAGGCTATGCCCTCGCAGTGATGCATGGACTCAAGCTTAAGACTTGTGAGGCACTGATTAAGCCAAGACACAACTTGTAAACTGTAATCCAACTTTACAAATGGTGCACAAATTAAGTGGACACGATTAAGCATCTTATAGACATGCGAGTCCCTGAGTACTAGAACTTAAAAAATTGATACAAAAAACATATCAAGTAAAATAATTAGAAACTTATTTTCAAATTATAATATCCAGAATAATAGCTTCAATACTCTGTCACAACTTCAATCTCTACATACTCCATTTATCACACTATAAATTGGTATTCAATTTTAAGATTTTTAATCGGGGTTATCATGAGTGCTAGCATTAATAATTGGGAATACAAAAGTTAATAATGGTTTTGGTCTAAATTTTGCATGACTAAACATACCTATAAGGTTGAAGTGGCCAGAATTCCACAAAAATTTTATGGGCCAAAAATAGTTGAACCTGACCCCAAACCATGAAAGTTTTTTTAGTTGCAATCCGACTTACGTATAGTTCCGTCCAATTCTTGTCCTATTTTAACCGTAAAAAAGAAAGCAAATAGTTTTGGTTCCTCCTTGATCTCACCCCTAGTAATCAAATGAGAGATGAAATTTAATTTAGATAAGAGAGATGAGAGTACTCGGGCAAGGGGAGAAATGGAAAAAAATGAGAGAGTTCTCAACCTTTTGCTTCTACTCTCAACAGCTTAATGAGAACTTTGGAGCAATTGAAGCTAAAATCAAAGGAGGGTGGAGAAGCGGATAAAGATTCAAGAGACGTGAAGAAGAAGAATTGAATCAACCAGAAAGAGAAATGGAAGGAGGAAGATTCTCTATATAACATGAGGAAGTTGAGGGAGTTGGAATCAAAATAAATAGTGTGGACAGTGGAGATAGTTAGAAGACAGAGGTTGGGACCATGTTTTACGATTCGGTGATACAAGAGGAAGAAGAATAGAAGTTGAAGTAAAAGGAGGTGGAAGCTAAGATCAGTGATAATTTTACTAACATTTAATGCCTTATTGTCATAATAAGGTGGAGTTTCGAATATCATTGTATTAGAAGAACAATTAATGAATTCTAGACACATTAATATTAGTATTTAATGTTGTTATACAAGTGGCTGTAGTTTAGTGGTAAGAATTCCACGTTGTGGCCTTGGAGACCTGGGCTCGAATCCCAGCAGCCACAATAGATGTGATATGAAATTTTAAATAAAAATAAATGAGAAAGCAATTTTTAATAATATGAAAAAAAAGATCCTTGGCAGCTTGTTAATTTGGGGCCAGTTACTTTCTTCAGAGAAGAAGATTACTGATTCTGAATTTTGCATGAACTAAATAACAACTTTGAAAGTTTTAGTTCGGCATGACTGTGGTTTAGGAGCAACATTTAATTTTTCGTCCACTATCCGCACAGTCTAGATCTTGCGGGAATTTTTTGCATCTAAGTTTAACTAACACATTCTAGACAAAGTAGGCCAATACTTACGCTTAACATTTGTCCAACAGTAATTCACACCCATTTTTTCATAACATTATCAATTAGTCTAGATGGTCGAGTGGTCTAAGGTGCCAGACTCGAGTTCTGATCTTCGAAAGAGGGCGTGGGTTGAAATCCCACTTTTGATAGTTTTTTTGCTTACCCTACTTGCTAGGATCAAGGTTTGGCCTTTGTTGTTTTGATTCATAGCATTTTTTAGTTATATAGGATTCAATTTGCTTTTTCACTAAGTCAAAGAATTCAACGCAAGCTCTGGGTTATTGAACAAAGTGACAATCAAAACGGGAATTGCCATATACGAAACATCTAAGCACATCATAAATACTTGCATCGATAAAAGTTTATCGAGCACCAGCAGAGAAGAAAGGTCCTTAGGACAGTGTGCTTTTTCCTAGTGGCTTCGCACTTATTGCTCATCAAAGTGTACATAATTTAGGCTTTGCCCTCCCAATGATCCATGGACTCAAGCTTAAGACTAGTGAGGCACTGATTAAGCCAAGACACAACTTGTAAACTGCAAGCCAACTTTACAAATGGTACGCAAATTACGTGGACGCAATTAAGCTCTTATAGACATGCGACTCCCATAATCAAGAACTTAAAAAATTGATACAAAAAACTTATCAAGTAAAATAATTATAAACTTCTTTTCAAATTATAATATCTAGAATAATAGCTTCAATACTCTGCCATAACTTCATTCTCTACATACTCCATTTATCACACTAATAAATTGGTATTCGATTTTAAGATTTTTAATACGGGTTATCAGGAGTGCTAACATTAATAATTGTGAATACAAAAGTTAATAATGGTTTTGGTCTAAATTTTGCATGACTAAACATATTTATAAGGTTGAAGTGGCCAGAATTCCACAAAAACTTCATGGGCCAAAAATACTTGAACCTAACCCCAAACCATGAAGGTTTCTTCAATTGCAATCCGACTTACTTATGGTTCCGACCAATTCTTATCCTATTTTAATCGTAAAAAAGAAAGAAAATAGTTTTGGTTCCTCCTTGATCTCAACCCCAGTATTCAAATGAGAGATGAGATAAAATTTAGATAAGAGAGATAAGAGTACTCGGGCAGGGGAAGAAATGGAAATAATTGCAAGAGTTCTCAACCTTTTGCTTCTACTCTCAACAACTTAATGAGAACTTTGAAGCAATTGATGCTAAGATCAAAGGAGGGGGGAGAAGCGGATGAAGATTCAAGAGATGTGAAGAACAAGAATTGAATCAACCAAAAAGAGAAATGGGAGGAGGAAGATTCTGGATCTAATATGAGGAAATTGATGGAGTAGGAATCAAAATAAATTGTGTGGATCATGGAGATAGTTAGAAGAGAGAGGTTGGGACCATTTTTACGATTTGGAGATACAAGAGGTAGAAGAACAAAAGTGAAATAAATTAGAAGAACACTTAGTATTTAATGTTGAGTTTGGAATATCCTTGTATTAGAAGAACAATTAATGAATTCTAGACACATTAAAATTAGTATTTAATGTTGTTATACAAGTGGCTGTATTTTACTGGTAAGAATTCCACGTTGTGGCCGTGGAGACTTGGGCTCGAATCCCTGCAGCCACAATAGATGTGATATGAAATTTTAAATAAGAATAATTGAGAAAGCAATTTTTAATAATATGAAAAACAATCCTTGGTACCTTGTTAATTTGGTGTCAGTTAGTTTCTTCAGACATGATTGAGGTTTAGCTTACTTGTAACACCAACTCTTGGTATATCCTGTGGTGTATTCCAGTTCATATATATATATATATATGATATTTCTACGATTACATTCATAAATTTTCAACAAGAAATTTTTCGATAAAACGACCTCAGAAATTTGCCTGTGAAATACAAATTTGGGTCAATTTGACTCAAAGAGACTCAATAACCTTAATTTCACATTAAATAAATTTAATTAGGTCTAAAATAAAATTTTGGGTCTAGTGTGTAATTATAAAAATTTTTGGGGATCAAATTAGATTTTTTATAAGTTAAAGGACTTGTTAGCAATTAACAAAAACTTAAAAGGAAATGTGACAAGTGTATTCTTTTAAAACAATACATTAAACAAATGTGAGAGTGAGGAGGACAAGTGTTGACCCAAATTGAGAGGAGAAAGGTAAGGTGGGCTAATAAGAACACATGCACATGAAAACCAATCAAAACACATGCAAATTGGCACAATGATCCTATGGCTTAGAATAAATTTGAGACTTGATCCTAGGGTGGTGAGTTAATAACACAAGCATAAAGGAATATGACCATAGAATGCTTGTTCATTCTTCCCAAACCGTGAGAACAAGGTAAAAAGAGAGGAAGACCAAGAAAGTTGAGGTAAGAAATTTTATTCTGTCCAATTTTAATTTTTGTTTCTGTCCGTGACTTTACCTTTATTTTGATGCATCTTACAGTCTAAATTAACAAATGCTCTAGTTACATAAATTTTAGAACTAGGTCTTAATCTTTCCAACGATTTAAGAACCACTTTAATCTGATACTTGTGCCAAAATTTATGACACTTTTCCTGAAACGCAACAGAAAGTCGTTCTGTTTCGAAACATAAAAACAATGTGCAAAAATGACCATTTCATAGTCCTATTTTTGAGAAACTCAAAACATAAAAGTTATAGGTATCACCCTTATTAAGTGCAATTTATTATATATATTTTCCTAGAATGACATATGTGTGCATATATGATCATTGTAGTGACGTGATTGGTGATCGATTCGAGGGAGTTCCATTTGCTATTATAATAGTATTGAGGGGAGTGATCTACCCTCCCCCATACTGTGAGTGAGACTTTGACATCTATTATTGATTGACAAATCATGTTTTACTGCTTTTCAAATGACATGATTACTATACGTGTGAAAACTGAATTTTTTTATTTTGATAAGTATATATACATATTTTTTTGACCATGGGAGTGTCCCAACTACTGGTTTTATTGATATGCATTGTGCCATTTTTTTTTACATATTGACATGTTTTAATGCTTCCATTGTATTGGCACATGGTTTTTAATGGATTTACATGTACTGTACTATAGCATGGGGTTACGTGCCTGGCCGACTTGATAATATTATGATATGCTTCCTATAGCATTCCGTAGCTATGAAGGACATTTGGTAGAGGTACCCCTTGGGCCCGGATATACTTCAGCCGGAGGTATCTGCCAAATTGTCATGTGTATAGTTATCCCAGGTTGACCTTTATCGGGGAGGACGTGAGTTTACCTCTGTCTAGCATTGGGCGGGACATTATTTATAGATATATATATATATTGTTATTATTATTTACAAGTTAGTTGGAGTAGCCTGTGGCCAACATTAGGATAAAGAGCCATTATTTGATATTTGCATTGTGAAAACCCCTAATGCGCCCGTTCTTGGTTGAGGTAGACTATTGCCGGGGTTGTTTGTTAGGCTGGTTCTGCATATGTGACTTGATACATGGATGGATGCATACATTATTTTTCGATGTATGCCTTGTGCTATGTTAAAACTGCATGCTATTTTTCGCACTTGTTATTGTACTACATGTCTTGACACTCCAAGTTCGCACTTGATATTGATAGTACGATGTTAATCCCCTCATTTGCTTAGTATCCTCCCATAGATACTTACCCCTCACTTTCCCTTTCACAGGTATAGTCTTGGATTGAGGGAATGGTAGAGACTTGATTTCGTTGGACTTTGGAGACTGGGCTGGGGTATGGTTACCCGTTTCTTTCGCTATATTCAATTTGAGGTTATCATATTATTTTGGAGTATTTAGTTTAACCATTGTACTTATTTGCTCGGGGATGACATATTACTATTGGTGCATGTAAATGGTAACTCTCATCTTGGGTTTACATATTTATGCATTTGAGACACATTGAGATATTTTACTTTTATTACTTGGGAACTCATGTGATTTTGTAAACTGATTTGGACATATGTGTTTTTAGTCTTACGATGCCTCGATGTCTCAAAGTGTTGTACCCATGCATTGAGGTGTCGCGGCAGTTGCTCACGTGCTCGGCCCGGGGGTGGGTCGGGGCGTGACAACTCGGTTAGTATCAGAGCTCTTGGTTTAGAGCTATGCTTTATGTAATGATTTTGAAAATATTCCCAAGTAACTTGGTTTTGAAAGTCCTCAATGCATATGAGCGTTACGATGCAGTCATGAAGTCCAAGTACATGGTCGTAGGCAGATGAGTTCATCCATTTTACGGGGTTTGATACAGATTGTATCTAACGTAGTATATCTTTTCCATTTGTTTCTAAACCAAATGTTTCCTTTATTTTAAGGGGTTAGTTAACCCTAAAACTTACCATTTTATCTAATGAACTTTATTTCCTCGTAGAAGTATGACGACTAGGCTAGGTACACGTTTTGCACCTACCGAGCCTACTGGAGCACCAGAGGATGCAAATTCTTTATACGCACCTCCTTGAGTACTTACTCCACCGGCTACTACAGCCGTAGCTCGACCACCACCACCACTGGATGCCTATAGACATGTGTTTGAATGCTACACTGCACATGGTGTTCAGATGGCACCACCACCGATGGCCACGCCAACCACTATAGCTGTACCACCTCCAGTTGTACTAGAGCCTCCAACAATAGTTGGTCTATCCACTGTTTCAGGACCTAGTGACACTACCTCCTCCACCTTGAGGCGTATTCATGAGTTCACGCAGTTGGTAAAGGAGGCGAGGCAGTTAGGATGCATGGAGTTCGCGGGAGTCGGTGATCCCACAGCAGTGAAGCACTGGATCAACCGCACCCACAGAATTTTGACTGATCTGGGGTTGAGTGAGAACTATCGGCTTCGGGTAACATTGAGACTCTTGGATGGTGACGCCCTCACTTGGTGGGAGGCTATTTGTGACGATGCTACCGAGCCCCTATGATGCGAGGACTTCTTGTGGGAGTTTGGTCACACGTATTTTTTTGAGTACCAGCAAGACAGCAAGAGGGCAGAATTTTTGCACTTGCGGCAGGGTGCGAGGTCGGTCAAGAGTACGAGGCCGAGTTACGGAGGCTAGCTGCTTTTGTTCCAGACCTGGCAACGCCAAAGCAACTACGGTTCACGTTTGAGGACGGCCTCAACTTGAATATCAGGAGGTACATGACAGTGACTCCTAGTCTCTCCTTTGCGTAGATAGTGAACTCGGCATACTGGGCAGAGGAGATTGTCTATGCCGAGGGTAAGCAGCAGGAGAGCAGAGAGTAGAGGAAGAAGTGGCATGGGTTTTCTATGGACCAAGCCTTGAAGAAAGGTAGGATTTCAGGATATCAGGGAGGCCTTTCTCAGCCGAGACAGGCATATTCTGGGTAGGGATCACGATCTCGGTGGTTCAGAGCACCAGCCCCTAGTGCCACTACTCAGACTTCAGCTCAGCAACACCCTTTTTTGCCGTCGATATAGTAGACACCACCCTTTTGGAGAGTATAGGGTGCCTATTACCTGCTTTTGGTGTGAGAAGCCAGGGCACATCAGGAGTGCCTGCCCTGAGCTGGGATTTGGAAGTCAGACAGCTTCAGGAAACTTGAGTGTTTCTGGAGAAGGACAGTAGGGAGCGCCTGCACACTTGAGTCACACCGTTCCACGAATAGTAGCCAGCAGCAACACGGTGCCAGGACCATCCCGACAGTAGCAGAGGACATAGGCCCGTATATACGTGATGACATAAGATGACGCTCAAGCGAATCCTGACGTGATTATTGGTACTCCTCCCATTGATCCCCATGTTTAGAGATTTTCTATGTACTTTCTATCGAGAACCATCACTAGTTGAAGCCTTAGAGGCTTAACTATGTTAGTTTGTACATATATTTTGATATGTATATATATATATGTGGGCATGTATTTTGTTCCATATTTATCGACTGATCTTTTTATTTCCGCACATTAGGAGTTTTGAAAATATGGAGAGTCGACATTCGGGTCCTTATTGACACCGGGTCGAACTATTCTTATGTGAGAGCATCTTTTGCCTACGGTTGGGTAGGGCTTTATCGCCACTTGATGAGGAGATATTGGTCATCACTCCTCTCGGTACGCAGATACTTAGAGATTCTGTCTTCAAAGGGAGCGAGGTCATGGTTAGAGATGTAGTACTTGAGGCAGACTTGATTCCACTCGAGATGACGGATTTCGATGCCATCCTGGGGATGGATTGGCTGAGTACGCATAAAGATTCAATGGATTGCTTCACCAAAGAAGTAGAGTTTCAGAGACCTGAGGGGCCGTTGTTGAGGTTCCCAGGCAGACCTGCACATGGACCCTGTACATGGGCATTACGCGCCCTACACATGGGCACTGCGCGGTACACAAAGGAGTACTGGGCTGTGACCCTGCTGGCCCTTAAGTGCAAGCGAGAGATTTGATTGGTGTGAGCCCTATGCGGGATTGGTTGAGTACCAACACTTGAGTCTTGTAGACATGTTGTATGTATGAACAAAATATGAGTAATTAGGTTAGGGATTCGAGCTACCTAATTTGCATACGTGTATTTGAACTGCTAGCCTATCTCTTATAACTGCGTAGGTTTGAAACTTGTTGATTTTATATATATATATATATACACATTCATAGGTGTTGGGTGCCTTGATTTAGGGGAACACTTTTCTTTGCTTCGTAGTATTATTAGGGAGTGCGCTACCCTCTCCCATACAATGAGTGGGATTTATTTCAATGCTTTTGTTTAATATGTAAACCCTGTTTTACAACATTTTGATAAATGAACATGATTTATCGTGTGCTTGAAATGTTTTGACTAGTTTTGGAACTGACTTTTTGTGAACCGATGGAGTGTCCAAAAATTTGGTTGAATTATGAAATTATGCATTTATGTGGTTGAAATGTAAAATATGTCATTTTACGCTATATATTGCATTTGGTTTGTGAACCTGATTTCGGTACATTCTTGGTACGAGATTTATTTTGGCCTTGTGGGCTTTGGTATGTATTGATCCGTAGGTACGAAGGATACCGTGAGAGGCGCTTAGGTGGCGTCTGGATATGCCTAGGCCTGGGGTATCCCATGAGCTGTCTTGATTTTATTAACGATACCATACTAGGCAGGTTGAACCCGAAAAGGGGGAGAATTTGGATACTCTCTCTAAGTCTAACACCTAGACGAGGTCCATCGCCAACGCCGAGTTAGAGATCACTTTAAATAAATTTGCATATAACACCCCCGGTGCGCCTGTCATAGGTCGAGGTAGACCTCTGCCAGGACACTTTCGGCTGGTAGCTCTATGATTTTTAATGATAGTGCTGCGGATGCATATTTGACTTGATTATGCTTGCAAATGATATATTGTTGAAATGAAAAGCATAATGATTTGAAGTATGATTTTAATACTTACGCTTTGATACTCCAGTTTTACAATTCTTATTAGACGATTGCATTGACCCATTCACTCATTGAGTATTCTTTCCCTGAGTATTCACCCGTCATTTCCCCTCTTGTTTCAGAGATAGTATTTGGCAAGAAGCGTTGCTTTAAGGATACTTAGTATCATTGGGAGATCTGGTCTGGAGTTGAGGAGTCATTGTATATTTTTTTCTACAATTTCGTGAGTTAAAAATTCTATTAATGTTGTATATGTATTTTGAGATTTATAGATGACCATTGTATAATTTTGGGATGACTGTACAAATATGGATATTTAAATTGTGAAACTCTCATGTCATTGCATAATACTCACATTGAGACAATTTCTATTCATTGTGTATGTTACTTGAGAATGTGTCATATCCTAGAAGTGTACTTTAGGACCGCTCGGTGCCACCTCTAAATCATTGGAGGGGCGACTGGTGGCTGTTCATGCCTTTAACGGGGGCATGGTAGTAGGGATCTGTGGTTAGGACTATGGAAATTCGTTTTGTTAGCCTTACATTGTCCTGGATTGTGTGGTATGGATGTGTTGGTCTGATGTTGGGATTCGATTTGTGTATTATGAGGCTAGGTTGGCCCTATTGTACAGGTAGTAGGTTGATTGCTATATGGGAGATCCCCGATATGTGGAAAGTTCTGCACGATTTTCTATAAAAATACAGCCGGCATTTAGGACAACAGGCGGCTACTCACGATCCCGGTTCGGGGCACGCTATGGACACTACGAGTTCTTCGTTATGCCGTTTGGGCTAACCAACGCACCAGCTGCCTTTATAGATCAGATGAACTTGGTTTTCCATGACTTTCTGGATCGATTCGTCATTATAGTTATTGACGACGTCCTTGTATACTCGCGGAGCGATGAGGAAGATGCGCAGCGCCTTAGGGTAGTCTTGCACATTCTCCGCGAGTGACAGTTATATGTCAAATTTACTAAGTGCGAATTTTGGCTGAGGCAAATTGGTTTTCTTGGCCATATTGTTTCTGCAGAGGGTATTTATGTTGATCCGCAGAAGGTTGAGGTCATTTAAGGTGGGAGCAGCTGTAGACAGTGATCGAGGTTCGGAGCTTCCTTGGTCTAGCAGGGATTACCAGCGGTTCGTAGAGGGATTCTCATGGATCACTGCTCTACTTTCCAGACTGACGCGGAAGGACGTCAAATTCATTTGGGATGATCGTTGTGAGGCGAGCTTTCAAGAGCTCAAAGAACGACTGACGTCGGCACCAATTTTAGCTCTCCCCATTAGCAGCCGAGAGTATGTTGTATATAGCGATGCTAGCAAGCAAAGATTGGGCTACGCTTTGATACAAGATAGTCGGGTGATTGCTTATGATTCTCGACAATTGAAGAAGCATGAGTTGAACTACCCTACTCATGATTTGGAGTTAGCAGCCATAGTCTTCGCATTAAAGATATGGCGTCATTATCTGTATGGAGTAGCCTGTAGGGTTTTCACTAATCACAAGAGCTTGAAATACTTGTTCTCTCAGAGGGAGTTGAACCTGAGGCAGAGGCGATGGTTAGAGTTACTAAAGGAGTATGATTTGATTATTGATTATCACTCGAGCAAGGCGAACGTTATGGCAGATGCCTTGAGCCGGAAGTTGTCTTCAGCTTCTTCTTCTCGGACAGCAGAGAGTGCGTATGTCTCTTACTTGGTGGGACTCCGTGCTTTAGGAGTCAGTTTGGCTAGCGACAGTCAGGGAGCACTGCTAGCCAGGTTTGCGGTGTGACTGACGTTACTCGATCTCATTAGGGAGCTTTAGGGATCTAATGAGGAACTCTGAGGTATTCACGATAGGATCCGCAGTGGAGAGGGCGGAGACTTCTGAGTCCGTGATGATAGACTCATGATATTTCGAGACTGGGTGTACGTCCCAGCCGAGACTGATTTTCGACGAGCTATCCTTGAGGAGGCTCATTCCTCAGCATATTCTATGCATCCCAGGGGTACAAAGATGTACCGGACCATCAGAGGTAGCTATTGGTGGTTGGGTATAAAGCGGGAGATAGGAGAGTTTGTAGCACGATGGGATTGCCACGAACATCTGTACAGCACAATGCGATTTGGGTGATTGTCGATCGACTCACCAAATCTGCACATTTTATCCCCATTTGCGGAGATCATTCATTGGAGGCGTTGGTACGCCTCTATATTGACACCATTGTCTGATTGCACGGGGTACCCGTGTCTACTGTTTCAGACCGAGACCCCTGGTTCACGTCTAGGTTTTGGCCTCGGTTACAGGAGGCGTTGGGCACTAGACTGAACTTCAGCACAGCTTATCATCCTCAGACTGATGGACAATCGAAGAGGACCATACAGACGCTCGAGGATATGTTGAGAGCCTACAAGATAGATTTTCATGGTAGCTGGGATCGACATTTGTCATTAGTAGAGTTTGCTTATAACAACACTACCAGGCGAGCATTGGGATGCCACCGTATGAGGTTTTGTATGGGAGGAGATACAAGACTCCTCTGTGTTGGGACGAGGTAGGTGAGAGGCGACTCAGCAGCGTTGAGCTTGTTGAGGAGACGAAGGAGAAGATAAAGATCATCAGTAAGAAGATGAAGGCTGCCCAGGATCGGCAGAAGATGTATGCGGATAGGAGGTGGAAACCTCTTGAGTTCGAGGTTGGAGACATGGTATTTTTGCTGATCTCGCCCTGGAAAGGGGTGATTCGGTTTAGGCAGTGGGACAAGTTGAGTCCCAGGTATGTTGGGCCATTCCGTATCCTTGAGAGGATCGGGAGTGTGACATATAGATTGTAGTTGCCCGAGTAGTTATCACGCATACATGATGTCTTCCATGTCTCAGTACTCAGGAACTATATGACGGATCGTTCACATGTGCTAGAGCCCCCACTAGTTGAGCTGCGGGAGGATTTGAGCTTACTTGTTTAGCCCGTGGCCATCCTTGACCGCTAGATTAGGAGACTGCGGAGCAAGGAAGTCCCGTTAGTTCGTGTTTTCTGGCAGAGCGACCAGGTTGAGCAGGAGACCTGGGAGCCGGAGGAGACTATGAAGGGACAGTACCCCCAGTTGTTCTCTATGTAGTTTTCCTTTCCTTGTATGGTTTTCTTTTAGTTTCGGGGACGAAACTTATTTTTAAGGGGTTAGAAAAATATAACACCAACCCTCGGTATATCCTATGGTGTATTCCAGTTCATATATATATATATATATGATCTTTCAACGACTACGTTCATAAATTTTCACTAAGAAATTTTTCAAAAAAACGACCCAAGAAATTTGCTTGTAAGATGCAAATTTGAGTCAGTTTGACTCAAGGAGACTCAATAATTTTACTTTCACATTAAATAAATTTAATTAGGTCTAAAATGAGATTTTGGGTCTAGTTTGTAATTATAAAAATTTTTTGGGGTCAAATTAGATTTTTTATAAGTTAATGGACTTGTTAGCAATTAACAAAAACTTAAAAGGAAATGTGACAAGTGTATTCTTTTAAAACAATACATTAAACAAGTGTGAGAGTGAGGAGGACAAGTGTTGATCCAAATTGAGAGGAGAAAGGTAGATGGGCCAATAAGAACACATGCACATAAAAACCAATCAAAACACATGCAAATTGACAAAATGATCCTATGGTTTAGAATAAATTTGAGACTTGATCCTAGGGGGGTGAGTTAATAATACAAGCATTAAGGAAGATGACAATAGAATGCTTGTTCATTCTTTCCAAACTGTGAGAACAAGGTAAGAAGAGAGGAAGACCAAGAAAGTTGAGGTAAGAATTTTATTCTGTCCCATTTTAATTTTCATTACTTTTGTTTTGATGCATCATACAGTCTAAATTAGTAAAAGCTCTAATTAAGTAAATTTTAGATCTAGGTCTTATCTTTCGAACGAGATAAGAACCACCACAATCTGATACTTGTGCCAAAAGTTATGATACTTCTCCTGAAACGCGATAGAAAGTTGTTCTGTTTCGGAACATAAAAACAGTGTGCAAAAAACGACCCTTTTCCAGCCCTATTTTAGAGAAACTCAAAACATAAAAGTTGTAGTTGCCTACAACATGTAAGAAGTTCAGCCACTCCACACAAGGGAATCAAAAGTTGTTCCTTTTTTCCTAAAGAAGTTTTGACAGAAACCTTGTTTCCAATTGAAACCTGATAGTTCTAATCATGAATTATTTCAACCCCTTTCTTGGCATAATTGAGTAAAACTCAAAACATAAAAGTTGTAGATTTATGTTTTAGGTATAGCATGTTTAAATTCATTACGTTTGAATGAGTAAGGTGAAAGTTATGGTTTCTGCACAAAAATAGGACAGAATCTGAATGTAGAACGCGATAGAAACAAAATGATTATTTTCGAAAATTCTGTGATTAGGTTTTGAGAAAATGTATAACATGAAAGTTATAGGACCTGACATTTCCTACAATATATCAAACTTTCGCTTAATTTGGAGCTGTGTGCAAAGAGCTAAGTCATTTCTACCATGCAAGGACATAGGCTTTATGCGCATAGGCACCGGGCAATGGGCCGACATGGGTGCGGCATGAGCACGATGTCCATGCAGTGATTTTGACCGGACCAAACTTTGGAAATTTTGATATTTTTGTACAAATACACTTAGGGATTTATTTAAAATGCCCTAAAACTTGGCCCTAGACTAAGAAATTGTTAAGTGCAATTTATTACATATATCTTTCTATAATGACATATGCGTACATATATGATCATTGTAGCGACGTGATTGGTGATCTTTTCGAGGGAGTTCCATTTGCTATTATAGTGGTATTGAGGGGAGGGATCTACCCTCCCCCATACTGTGAGTAAGACTTTGACATGAACTATTGATTAACAAATCATGTTTTACCGATTTTCTAATGACATGATTTCTATATGTTTGAAAATTGAATTTTTTTATTTTGATAAATATATATACATATTTTTGTGACCATGGGAGTGTCCCAACTATTGATTTTATTGATATGCATCCATAAGTTTGATAACTGAATATTGTGCCATTTTTTTTTACATATTGACATGTTTTAGTACTTCCACTGTATTGACACATGATTTTGAATGGATTTTCATATACTGTACTATTTAGGCTGTACGCCCGACCGACGTTATGATACGATGCATGGGGCTGTATGCCCGGCCGACGTGATGATGTGATGTAGGGGGCTACGTGCCCAGCCGACTTCATGATATTGTGATATGCTTCCTATAATATTTCGTAGCTACGAAGGACATTTGGTAGAGGCACCCCTTGTGCCCAGATATGCTTAAGCCGGAGGTATCCGCCAAATTGTCATGTGTATGGTTTTTCCAGGTTGACCCTCATCGGGGACGACGTGAGTTTACCTCTGTCTAGTACTAGGCGGGGCATCATACACGGCCGACTATTTATAAATATATATATATATATTGTTATTATTATTTACAAGCCAGTTGGAGTAGCCTATAGCCAACATTAAGATAGAGAGCTATTATTTGATATTTGCTTTGTAAAAACCCCCAATGCGCCCATCCTTGGTCGAGGTAGATATTGCCGGGATTGTTTGTTAGGCCGGCTCGACATTTGTGAGTTGATACATGGATGGATGCATATGTTATTTTTCGATGTGTGCCTCGAGCTATGTTAAAGCTGCACGCTGTTTATCGTATACTTGATATTCTATTACATGCCTTGACACTCCAAATTCACACTTGATATTGATAGCACGATGTCAATCCACTCAGTTGCTGAGTATCCTCCTATAGATACTCACCCCTCTCTTTCCCTTTGAGAGGTATAGTCTAGGATCGATGGAATGACAGAGACTTGATTTCGTCGGACTTATAATGGAGACTGGGCTGGGGTATGGTTACCCGTTTCTTCCACTATATTCAATTTGAAGTTATCATACTATTTTGGAGTATCTAGTTTGACCATTGTACTTATTTGCTTGGGGATGACTGCATATTACAATTGGAGCATGTAAATGGTAACTCTCATCTTGGGTGCATATTACTATGTGTGCATATATGTGTTTTTAGCCTTACGATACCTCGATATCTCAAAGGGTTGTGCCCATGCACTGAGGTGTCATGGCAGTTGCTCACTTGATCGGCTTGGGGGTGGGTCGGGGTGTGACATTACTGATTTTGAATATTGCCCGACCTAAATAACAACTTAGAAAGTTTTAGTTCGGTATGACTGTGGTGGTTTAGGAGCAATAACTAATTTTTCGTCTAGCATCCACATAGTCTAGATCTTGCGGGAATTTTTTCCTTAAATTGCTTCTAAGTTTAACTTAAACACATTCTAGACAAAGTAGGCCAATACTTACGCTTAAAGTTTGTCCAACCGTAATTCGCACCCTTTTACGATTTGGAGATACAAGAGGAAGAAGAACAGAAGTTGAAGTAAAAGGAGGTGGAAGCTAAGATAAGTGATAATTTTACTAATCATTTAATACCTCGTTGTCATAATAAGGTTGAGTTTCGAATAACCTTGTATTAGAAGAACAATTAATGAATTCTAGACGCATTAAAATTAGTATTTAATGTTGTTATACAAGTGGTTCTAGTTTAGTGGTAAGAATTCCACGTTGTGGCCGTGGAGACCTGGGCTCGAATCCCAACAGCCACAATACATGTGATATGAAATTTTAAATAAGAATAAATGAGAAAGCAATTTTTAATAAGATGAAAAAAATCCTTGGCAGCTTGTAAATTTGGGGTCAATTACTTTCTTCAGAAGAGATTGGGGTTTAGCTTATTGATTCGGAATTTTACCAGGCCTAAATAACAACTTTGAAAGTTTTAGTTCGGCATGACTGTGGTTTAGGAGCAACATCTAATTTTTCATCCAGTATCCGCACAGTCTAGGTCTTGCTGGAATTTTTTCCTAAAATCGCTTCTAATTTTAACTTAAACGCATTCTAGACAAAGTAGGCCAATACTTACGCTTAAAGTTTGTCCAACCGTAATTCACACCCATTTTTTCATAGCATTATCAGTTAGTAAGAATGGCTGAGTGGTCTCAGGTGCCAGATTCAAGTTCTGGTCTTCGAAATAGGGCAAGGGTTCAAATCCCACTTCTGAGAGTTTCTTTGCTTACCCCACTTTCTAGGATCAAGGTTAGGCCTTTGTTGTTTTGATTCATAGCATTTTTTAGTTATAAAGGACTGAATTTCCTTTTTCACTAAGTCAAAGAATTTAAGGGAAGCTCTGGGTTATTGAACAAAGTTGCAATGAAAACAGGGATAGCCATATACGAAACATCTAAGCATATAATAAATACTGGCATCGATAAAGGTTCATCAAACACCGGCAGAGAAGAAAGGGCCTTAAGACAGTGTCCTTTTTCCAAATGGCTTCTCAATTATGACTCATCAAAGTGTGCATAATTTAGGTTATGGACTCAGGCTTAAAACTAGTGAGGCACTAATTAAGCCAAGACACAACTTGTAAACTGCAAGCCAACTTTACAAATGGTTCACAAATTACGTGGACACAATTAGGCTTCTTATAGACATGCGACACCATTAATACAAGAACTTAAAAAATTGATACAAAAAACTTATCAAGTAAAATAATTAGAAACTTCTTTCCAAATTATAATATCCAGAATAATAGCTTCAATACTCTGTCATAACTTCAATCTCTACATACTCCATTTATCACAGTAATAAATTGGTATTCAATTTTAAGATTTTTAATGTGGGTTATCATGAGTGCTAGCATTAATAATTGTGGATATAAAAGTTAATAATGGTTTTGGTTTAAATTTTGCTTGACTAAACATGCTTTTAGCATTGAAGTGGCCAGAATTCACCAAAAACTTTATAGGCCAAAAATACTTGAACCTGATTGGTAACCATGAAGGTTTCTTCATTTTCAATCCGACTTACTTATAGTTACTTCCTATTCTTATCCTATTTTTAACGTAAAAAAGAAAGCAAATAGTTTTGGTTTCTCATTGATCTCAACCCCAGAAATCAAATGAGAGATGAGAAAAAATTTAGATAAGAGAGATCAAAGTGCTCGGGCAGGGGGAGAAATGGAAAAAAATGAGAGAGTTCTCAACCTTTTGCTTCTACTCTCAACAACTTAGTGAGAACTTTGGAGTAATTGAAGCTAAAATCAAAGGAGGTGGAGAAGCGGATGAAGATTGAAGATATGTGAAGAACAAGAATTCAATCAACCAGAAAGAGAAATGGGAGGAGGAAGATTCTAGATCTAACATGAGGAAATTGAAGGAGTAGGAATCAAAATAAATAGTGTGGACCGTTGAGAAAGTTAGAAAAGAGAGGTTGGACCATGTTTTACGATTTGGAGATACAAGAGGAAGAAGAACAGAAGTTGAAGTAAAAGGAGGTGGAAGCTAAGATAAGTGATAATTTTACTAATCATTTAATACCTCGTTGCAATATTAAGGTTGAGTTTCGAATATCCTTGTATTAGAAGAAGAATTAATGAATTCTAGACACATTAAAATTTGTATTTAATGTTGTTATACAAGTGGCTGTAGTTTAGTAGTAAGAATTCCACGTTGTGGCCGTGGAGACTTGGGCTCGAATCCCAGCAGCCACAATACATGTGATATGAAATTATAAATAAAAATAAATGAGAAAGCAATTTTTAATAATATGAAAAAAAAGATCCTAGGCAGCTTGTTAATTTGTGGCCAGTTAGTTTCTTCAGAGAAGAAGCTTACTGATTCTGAATTTTGCACGAACTAAATAACAACTTTGAAAGTTTTAGTTCAGCATGACTGTGGTTTAGGAGCAACATCTAATTTTGCATCCAGTATCCGCACAGTCTAGGTCTTGCGGGAATTTTTTCCTTAAATTGCTTCTAAGTTTAACTAACACATTCTAGGCAAAGTAGGCCAATACTTACGCTTAACGTTTGTCCAACCGTAATTCACACCTGATTTTTTATAACATTATCAATTAGTCTGGATGGCTGAGTGGTCTAAGGTACCAGACTCGAGTTCTGTTCTTTGAAAGAGGGCGTGGGTTCAAATCCCACTTCTGACATTTTTTTTGCTTACCCTACTTGCTAAGATCAAGGTTTGGCCTTTGTTGTTTTGATTCATAGCATTTTTTAGTTATAAAGGATTCAATTTGCTTTTTCACTAAGTCAAAGAATTCAAGGCAAGCTCTGGGTTATTGAACAAAGTAGCAATCAAAACGGGAATTTCCATATACGAAACATCTAAGCACATCATAAATACTTGCATCGATAAAAGTTTATCGAGCACCAGCAGAGAAGAAAGGTCCTTAAGATAGTGTCCTTTTTCCTAGTGGCTTCGCACTTATTGCTCATCAAAGTGTACATAATTTAAGATTTGCCCTCGCAATGATCCATGGACTCAAGCTTAAGACTAGTGAGGCACTGATTAAGCCTAGACACAACTTGTAGACTGCAAGCCAACTTTACAAATGGTGCGCAAATTACGTAGACACAATTAAACTTCTTATAGACATGCGACTCCCATAATCAAGAACTTAAAAAATTGATACAAAAAACTTATCAAATAAAATAATTATAAACTTCTTTTCAAATTATAATATCCAGAATAATAGCTTCAATACTTTGCCATAACTTCATTCTCTACATACTCCGCCATAACTTCATTCTCTACATACTCCATTTATCACACTAATAAATTGGTATTCAATTTTAAGATTTTTAATGCGGGTTATCAGGAGTGCTAACATTAATAATTGTGAATACAAAAGTTAATAATGGTTTTGGTCTAAATTTTGCATGACTAAACATATTTCAGAATTCCACAAAAACTTCATGGGTCTAAAATACTTGAACCTAACCCCAAACCATGAAGGTTTCTTCAGTTGCAATCCGACTTACTTATAGTTCTGACCAATTCTTGTCCTATTTTAACCGTAAAAAAGAAAGCTAATAGTTTTGGTTCCTCCTTGATCTCAACCCCAGTATTCAAATGAGAGATGAGATAAAATTTAGATAAGAGAGATGAGAGTGGTCGGGCAAGGGAAGAAATGAAAATAATTGTGAGAGTTCTTAACCTTTTGCTTCTACTCTCAACAACTTAATGAGAACTTCGGAGCAATTGATGCTAAAATCATAGGAGGGGGGAGAAGCGGATGAAGATTCAAGAGATGTGAAGAACAAGAATTGAATCAACCAGAAAGAGAAATGGGAGGAGGAAGATTCTGGATCTAACATGAGGAAATTGGAGTAGGAATCAAAATAAATTGTGTGGACCGTAGAGATAGTTAGAAGAGAGAGGTTGGGACCATGTTTTACGATTTGGAGATACAAGAGGTAGAAGAACAAAAGTGAAATAAATTAGAAGAACACTTAGTATTTAATGTTGAGTTTCGAATATCCTTGTGTTAGAAGAACAATTAATGAATTCTAGACACATTAAAATTAGTATTTAATGTTGTTATACAAGTGACTGTAGTTTAGTGGTAAGAATTTCACGTTGTGGCCGTGGAGACTTGGGCTCAAATCCCTGTAGCCACAATAGATGTGATATGAAATTTTAAATAAGAATAATTGAGAAAGCAATTTTTAATAATATGAAAAAAAATCCTTGGCACCTTGTTAATTTGGGGTCAGTTACTTTCTTCAGACATGATTGGGGTTTAGCTTACTTGTAACACCGACTCTTGGTATATCCTGTGACAAGTGTATTCTTTTAAAACAATACATTAAACAAATGTGAGAGTGAGGAGGACAAGTGTTGACCCAAATTGAGAGGAGAAAGGTAAGGTGGGCCAATGAGAACACATGCACATGAAAACCAATCAAAACACATGCAAATTGGCACAATGATCCTATGGATTAGAATAAATTTGAGACTTGATCCTTGGGTGGTGAGTTAATAACACAAACATAAAGGAATATGACCATAGATTGCTTGTTCATTCTTCCCAAACCGTGAGAACAAGGTAAGAAGAGAGGAAGACCAAGAAAGTTGAGGTAAGAATTTTATTCTGTCCCATTTTAATTTACATTACTTTTGTTTTGATGCATCTTACAGTCTAAATTAGCAAATGCTCTAGTTAAGTAAATTTTAGATCTAGGTCTTATCTTTCGAACGAGATAAAAACCACCTTAATCTGATACTTGTGCCAAAAGTTATGACACTTTTCTATAAACGCGATAGAAAGTTGTTCTGTTTCTGAACATAAAAACAGTGTGCAAAAATGACCCTTTTCCAACCCTATTTTAGAGAAACTCAAAACATAAAAGTTGTAGTTGCCTACAACATGTAAAAAGTTCAGCCACTCCACACAAGGGAATCAAAAGTTGTTCCCTTTTTCCTAAAGAAGTTATGACAGAAACCTTGTTTCCAATTGAAACCACACAGTTCTGATCATGAATTATTTCAACCGCTTTCTTGGCATAATTGAGTAAAACTCAAAACATAAAAGTTATAGATTTATGTTTTAGGTATAGCGTGTTTAAATTCATTACGTTTGGATGAATAGGGTGAAAGTTATGGTTTCTGCACAAAAATAGGACAGAATCTGAATGTAGAACGCGATAGAAACAAAATGAGTATTTTCGGAAATTCTGTGATTAGATTTTGAGAAAATGTATAACATGAAATTATAGGGCCTGACATTTCCTACAATATATCAAACTTTCGTTTAATTTGGAGCTGTGTGCAAAGAGATAAGTCATTTCTACCATGCAAGGACATAGGCTTTATGAGCATAGGCGCCGGGCAATGGGCCGACATGGGTGCGGCATGAGCACGATGTCCGTGCAGTGATTTTGACTGAACCAAACTTAGGAAATTTTGATATTTTTGTACAAATACACTTAGGGATTTATTTAAAATGCCCTACAACTTGGCCCTAGACTAAGAAATTGTTAAGTGCAATTTATTATATATATCTTCCTATAATGACATATGTGTGCATATATGATCATTATAGCGACGTGATTGGTGATCGATTCAAGGGAGTTCCATTTGCTATTATAGTGGTATTGAGGGGAGTGATCTACCCTCCCCCATACTGTGAGTAAGACTTTAACATGAACTATTGATTGACAAATCATGTTTTACCAATTTTCAAACGACATGATTTCTATATGTGTGAAAACTGAATTTTTTGATTTTGATAAGTATATATACATATTTTTGTGACCATGGGAGTGTCCCAACTACTGATTTTATTGGTATGCATCTATGAGTTTGATAACTGGATATTGTGCCATTTTTTTTACATATTGACATGTTTTAAAACTTCCACTGTATTGGCACATGGTTTTGAATGGATTTACATATACTGTACTATTTAGGCTATACGCCCGGCCGACGTTATGATATGATGCATGGGGCTGTATGCCCGGCCGACGTGATGATGTGATGTATGGGGCTACGTGCCCGGCCGACTTGATGATATTGTCATATGCTTCCTATAATATTCCGTAGCTACGAACGACATTTGGTAGAGACACCCCTTGTGCCCAGATATGCTTAAGCCGGAGGTATCCGCCAAATTGTCATATGTATGGTTGTCCCAAGTTGACCCTCATCGGGGAGGACGTGAGTTTACCTCTGTCTAGCACTAGGCGGGGCATCATACATGGGCAACTATTTATAAATATATATATATATATTGTTATTATTATTTACAAGCTAGTTGGAGTAGCCTATGGCCAACATTGGGATAGAGAGCCATTATTTGATATTTGTATTGTAAAAACCCCCAATGCGCCCATCCTTGGTCGAGGTAGATATTGCTGGGGTTGTTTGTTAGGCTGGCTCTACATTTGTGTGTTGATACATGGATGGATGCATATGTTATTTTTCGATGTGTGCCTTGAGCTTTGTTAAAGCTGCATGCTATTTTTTGCATACTTGATATTGTATTACATGCCTTGACACTCCAAATTCACACTTGATATTGATAGCACGATGTCAATCCACTCAGTTACTGAGTATCCCCCTGTAGATACTCACCCCTCACTTTCCCTTTCAGAGGTATAGTCTTGGATCGAAGGAATGGCAGAGACTTGATTTCGTTGGACTTATAATGGAGACTGGGCTGGGGTATGGTTACCCGTTTCTTCCACTATATTCAATTTGAAGTTATCATACTATTTTGGAGTATTTAGTTTGACCATTGTACTTATTTGCTTGGGGATGACTGCATATTACAATTGGCGCATGTAAAAGATAACTCTCATCTTGGGTGCATAGTACTATGTGTCCATATATGTGTTTTTAGCCTTACGATACCTCGGTATCTCGATATCTCGAAGGGTTGTGCCCATGCATTGAGGTGTTATGGCGGTTGCTCACTTGTTCGGCCCGGGGGTAGGTCGGGGTATGACATTACTGATTTTGAATATTGCCCGACCTAAATAACAACTTAGAAAGTTTTAGTTCGGCATGACTGTGGTGGTTTAGGAGCAATAACTAATTTTTTGTCTAGGATCCACACAGTCTAGATCTTGTGGGAATTTTTTTCTTAAATTGCTTCTAAGTTTAACTTAAACACATTCTAGACAAAGTAAGCCAATACTTACGCTTAAAGTTTGTCCAACCATAATTCGCACCCTTTTACGATTTGGAGTTACAAGAGGAAGAAGAACAGAAGTTGAAGTAAAAGGAGGTGGAAGCTAAGATAAGTGATAATTTTACTAATCATTTAATACCTCGTTGTCATAATAAGGTTGAGTTTTGAATATCCTTGTATTAGAAGAACAATTAATGAATTCTAGACACATTAAAATTAGTATTTAATGTTGTTATACAAGTGGCTGTAGTTTAGTGGTAAGAATTCCACGTTGTGGCCGTGGAGACCTGGGCTCGAATCCCAGCAGCCACAATACATGTGATATGAAATTTTAAATAAGAATAAATGAGAAAGCAATTTTGAATAATATGAAAAAAATCCTTGGCAGCTTGTAAATTTGGGGTCAGTTACTTTGTTCAGATGAGATTGGGGTTTAGCTTATTGATTCTGAATTTTACCCGACCTAAATAACGACTTTGAAAGTTTTAGTTCAGCATGACTATGGTTTAGGAGAAATAACTAATTTTTCGTCCACCATCCACACAGTCTAGGTCTTGATGGAATTTTTTCAAAAAATTGCTTCTAAGTTTAACTTAAACGCATTCTAGACAAAGTAGGCCAATACTTACGCTTAAAGTTTGTCCAACGGTAATTCACACCCTTTTTTTCATAGCATTATCAGTTAGTCAGGATGGCCGAGTGGTCTCAGGTGCCAGACTCAAGTTCTGGTCTTTGAAAGAGGGCGAGGGTTCAAATCCCACTTCTGAGAGTTTCTTTGTTTACCCCACTTTCTAGGATCAAGGTTTGGCCTTTGTTGTTTTGATTCATAGCATTTTTTAGTTATAAAGGACTGAATTTCCTTTTTTACTAAGTCAAAGAATTTCAGGGAAGCTCTGGGTTATTGAACAAAGTGGCAATCAAAACGGGGATTGCCATATACAAAACATCTAAGCACATCATAAATACTGGCATCAATATAATTTTATCAAACACCGGCAAAGAAGAAAGGGCCTTAAGACAGTGTCCTTTTTCCAAATGGCTTCTCAATTATTACTCATCAAAGTGTGCATAATTTAGGCTCTGCCCTCGCAATGATCAATGGACTCAGGCTTAAGACTAGTGAGGCACTAATTAAGCCAAGACACAACTTGTAAACTGCAAGCCAACTTTACAAATGGTTCACAAATTATGTGGACACAATTAGGCTTCTTATAGACACGCGACTCCCTTAATACAAGAACTTAAAAAATTGATA
This sequence comes from Dillenia suffruticosa, assembly GCA_033439265.1. Classification (NCBI taxonomy): domain Eukaryota; kingdom Viridiplantae; phylum Streptophyta; class Magnoliopsida; order Dilleniales; family Dilleniaceae; genus Dillenia; species Dillenia suffruticosa. The sequence continues at coordinate 17,308,339 of JAVTVX010000015.1, read as the reverse complement.
CAAAAAACTTATCAAGTAAAATAATTACAAACTTCTTTCCAAATTATAATATCCAGAATAATAGCTTCAATACTCTGTCAAAACTTTAATCTCTACATACTCCATTTATCACAATAATAAATTGGTATTCAATTTTAAGATTTTTAATCTGGGTTATCATGAGTGCTAGCATTAATAATTGTGGATATAAAAGTTAATAATGGTTTTGGTCTAAATTTTGCATGACTAAACATGCCTTTAGCATTGAAGTGGCCAGAATTCCACAAAAACTTTAGGGGCCAAAAATACTTGAACCTGACCAGAAACCATGAAGGTTTCTTCAGTTTCAATCCGACTTACTTATAGTTCCTTCCTATTCTTATACTATTTTTACCGTAAAAAAGAAAGCAAATAGTTTTGGTTTCTCATTGATCTCAACCCCAGAAATCAAATGAGAGATGAGATAAAATTTAGATAAGAGAGATGAAAGTGCTCGGGCAGGGGGAGAAATGGAAAAAAATGAGAGAGTTCTCAACCTTTTGCTTCTACTCTCAATAACTTAGTGAGAACTTTGGAGCAATTGAAGCTAAAATCAAAGGAGGTGGAGAAGCGGATGAAGATTCAAGAGATGTGAAGAACAAGAATTCAATCAACCAGAAAGAGAATTGGGAGGAGGAAGATTATAGATCTAACATGAGGAAATTGAAGGAGTAGGAATCAAAATAAATAGTGTGGACCGTTGAGAAAGTTAGAAGAGAGAGGTTGGGGCCATGTTTTACGATTTCAAGATACAAGAGGAACAAGAATAGAAGTTGAAGTAAAAGGAGGTGGATGCTAAGATAAGTGATAATTTTACTAATCATTTAATACCTCATTGTCATAATAAGGTTGAGTTTCGAATTTCCTTGTATTAGAAGAACAATTAATGAATTCTAGACACATTAAAATTAGTATTTAATGCTGTTATACAAGTGGCTGTAGTTTAGTGGTAAGAATTCCACGTTGTGGCCGTGGAGACCTGGGCTCGAATCCCGGCAGCCACAATACATGTGATATGAAATTTTAAATAAGAATAAATGAGAAAGCAATTTTTAATAATATGAAAAAAATCCTTGGCAGCTTGTAAATTTGGGATCAGTTACTTTCTTCAGATAAAATTGGGGTTTAGCTTATTGATTCTGAATTTTACCCGACCTAAATAACAACTTTGAAAGTTTTAGTTCGGCGTAACTGTGGTTTAGGAGCAACATCTAATTTTTTGTCCACCATCCGCACAATCTAGGTCTTGCGGGAATTTTTTCCAAAAGTTGCTTCTAAGTTTAACTTAAATGCTTTCTGGACAAAGTAGGCCAATACTTACGCTTCAAGTTTGTCTAACCGTAATTCACACCCTTTTTTTCATAGCATTATCAGCTAGTTAGGATGCCCGAGTGGTCTCAGGTGCCAGAGTCATGTTCTAGTCTTCGAAAGAGGGCGAGGGTTCAAATCCCACTTCTAAGAGTTTCTTTGCTTACCCCACTTTCTAGGATCAAGGTTTGGCCTTTGTTGTTTTGATTCATAGCAATTTTTTGTTATAAAGGAAGCTCTGGGTTATTGAACAAAGTGGCAATCAAAATGGGGATTGCCATATAGGAAACATCTAAGCACATTATAAATACTGGCATCAATAAAAGTTTATCGAACACCGGCAGAGAAGAAAGGGCCTTAAGACAGTGTCCGGTTTCTAAGTGGCTTCGCACCTATTACTCATCAAAGTGTGCATAATTTAGGCTATGCCCTCGCAATGATCAATGGACTCAGGCTTAAGACAAGTGAGACACTAACTAAGCCAAGACACAACTTGTAAACTGCAAGCCAACTTTACAAATGGTTCACAAATTACGTGGACACAATTATGCTTCTTATAGACACGCGACTCCCTTAATACAAGAACTTAAAAAATTGATACAAAAAACTTATCAAGTAAAATAATTAGAAACTTCTTTCCAAATTATAATATCCAGAATAATAGCTTCAATACTCTGTCATAACTTCAATCTCTACATACTCTATTTATCACAGTAATAAATTCGTATTCAATTTTAAGATTTTTAATGTGGGTTAGCATGAGTGCTAGCATTAATAATTGTGGATATAAAAGTTAATAATGGTTTTGGTCTAAATTTTGCATGACTAAACATGCCTTTAGCATTGAAGTGGCCAGAATTCCACAAAAACTTTATGGGCCAAAAATACTTAAACCTGACCGGAAACCACGAAGGTTTCTTCAGTTTCAATCCAACTTACTTATAGTTCCTTCCTATTCTTATCCTATTTTTACCGTAACAAAGAAAGCAAATAGTTTTGGTTCCTCATTGATCTCAACCCAAGAAATCAAGTGAGAGATGAGATAAAATTTAAATAAGAGAGATGAAAGTGCTCGGGCAGGCGTAGAAATGGAAAAAAATGATAGAGTTCTCAACCTTTTGCTTCTTCAGACAAGATTGGGGTTTAGCTTACTGATTCTGAATTTTGCCCGACGTAAATAACAACTTTGAAAGTTTTAGTCCGGCATGACTGTGGTTTAGGAGCAACATCTAATTTTTCATCCAGCATCCGCACAGTCTAGGTCTTGCACGAATGTTTTCCATTAATTGCTTCTAAGTTTAACTTAAACACATTATAGACAAAGTAGGCCAATACTTATGCTTAAAGTTTGTCAAACTGTAATTCGAAAGACGGCGTGGGTTCAGATCCCACTTCTGACAGTTTGTTTGCTTACCCCACTTGCTAGGATCAAGGTTTGGCCATTGTTGTTTTGATTCATAGCATTTTTTAGTTATAAAGGATTAAAATTGCTTTTTCACTAAGTCAAACAATTTGAGGCAAGCTCTGGGTTATTGAACAAAGTGGCATTCGAAACTGGAATTGCCATATACGAAACATCTAAGCACATCATAAATACTGGCATCGATAAAATTTTATCAAAAACCGGCAAAGAAGAAAGGGCCTTAAGATGGTGTCCTTTTTCCAAGTGGCTTCGCAATTATTGCTCATCAAAGTGTGCATAATTTAGGCTATGCCCTCGCAATGATCCATGGTCTTAGGCTTAAGACTAGTGAGGCATTGATTAAGCCAATACACAACTTGTAAACTTCAAGCCAACTTTACAAATGGTGCACAATAATAAATTGGTATTCAATTTTAAGATTTTTAATATGGGTTATCATGAGTGCTACCACTAATAATTGTGGATACAAAAGTCAATAATGGTTTTGGTCTAAATTTTGCATGACAAAACAAGCCTTTATCGTTGAAGTGGCCAGAATTCCACAAAAAGTTCATGGGCCAAAAATACTTGAACCTTGCGTGAAACCATGAATGTTTCTTCAGTTTCAATCCGACTTACTTATAGTTCTTTCCTATTCTTGTCCTATTTTTACCATAAAAAAGAAAGCAAAAAGTTTTGGTTCCTCATTGATCTCAGCCCTAGTAATCAAATGAGAGATAAGATAAAATTTAGATAAGAGAGATGAGAGTGCTCAGGCAGGGGGAGAAATGAAAAAAAATGAGAGAGTTCTCAACCTTTTGCTTATACTCACAACAACTTAGTGAGAACTTTGGAGCAATTGAAGCGAAAATAAAAGGAGGTGGAGAAGCGGATGAAGATTCAAGAGATGTGAAGAACAAGAATTCAATCAACCGGAAAGAGAAATGGGAGGAGGAAGTTTATAGATCTAACATGAGGAAATTGAAGGAGTAGGAATCAAAATAAATAGTGTGGACCGTTGAGAAATGTTTTACGATTTGGAGATACAAAAGGAAGAAGAACAGAAGTTGAAGTAAAAGGAGGTGGAAGATAAGATCAGTGATAATTTTACTAATCATTTACTCCCTCATTGTCATAATTAGGTTGAGTTTCAAATATCCTTGTATTAGAAGAACAATTAATGAATTCTAAACACATTAAAATTAGTATTTAATGTTGTTATACAAGTGGCTATTGTTTAGTGTGAGAATTCCACGTTGTGGCTGTGGAGACCTGGGCTCGAATCCCAGGAGCAACAATAGATGTGATATTGAAGAAAGTGGTAATCAAAACAGGACTTGCCATATACGAAACATCTAAGCACATCATAAATACTGTTATCGGTAAAAGTTTATCGAACACCGGCAGAGAAGAAAGGGCCTTAATACAGTGTCCTTTTTCCTAGCGGCTTCGCAATTATTACTCATCAAAGTGTGCATAATTTAGGCTATGCCCTCGCAATGATCCATAGACTCAGGATTAAGACTGGTGAGGCACTGATTAAGCCAAGACACAACTTGTTAACTGCAAGCCAACTTTACAAATGGTGTACAAATTACGTGGACACAATTAGGCTTCTTATAGACACGGGACTCCCTTACTACAAGAACTTAAAAAATTGATACAAAAATAATTAGAAACTTAGTACAAGTAATGATCCCTTAGTACAAGTAAAATAATTAGAAACTTCTTTTCAAATTATAATATCCAGAGTAATAACTTCAATATTCTGTGATAACTTCAATCTCTACATACTCCAGTTAACATACTAATAAATTGGTATTCAATTTTAAGACTTTTAATGTGGCTTATCATGAGTGCTAGCATTAATAATTGTGAATACAAAAGTTAATAATGGTTTTCATGTAAATTTTGCTTGACTAAACATACATATAGGGTTGAGGTGGCAAGAATTCCCCAAACCAAGAAGGTTTCTTCAGTTTCAATCCAACTTACTTATAGTTCCGTCCAATTCTTGTCCTATTTTAACCGTAAAAAAAAGGCAAATAGTTTGGTTCCTCCTTGATCTTAACCCCAGTAATTGAATGAGAGCAGAGATAAAATTTAGATAAGAGAGATGAGAATGGTCGGGCAGGGGGACAAATTGAAAAAAATGAGAGAGTTCTCAACCTTTTGCTTCTCGACAACTTAATGAGAACTTTGGAGCAATTTAAGTAAAATCAAAGGAGGGGGGAGAAGCGGATGAAGATTCAAGAGATGAGAAGATCAAGAATTGAATCAACCAGAAAGAGAAATGGGAGGAGGAAGATTCTGGATCTAACATGTGGAAACTGAAGGAGTAGGAATCAAAATAAATAGTGTGGGCAGTGGAGATAGTTAGAAAAGAGAGGTTGGGACCATGTTTTACGATTTAGAGATACAAGAGGAAGAAGAACAAAAGTTGAAGTAAAAGGAGGTGGAAGATAAGATCAGTGATAATTTTACTAATCATTTATTCCCTCGTTGTCATAATTAGGTTGAGTTTCGAATATCCTTGTATTAGAAAAACAATTAACGAATTCTAGACACAATAAAATTAGTATTTAATGTTGTTATACAAGTGGCTATAGTTTAGTGGTAGGAATTCCACGTTGTGGCCGTGGAGACCTGGGCTCGAATCCCAGCAGCCACAATAGATGTGATATGAAATTTTAAATAAAAATAAATAAGAAAGCAATTTTTAATAATATGAAAAAAAAAATCCTTGGCAGCTTGTTAATTTGGCGTCAGTTACTTTCTTCAGACAAGATTGGGGTTTAGCTTATTGATTTTGAATTTTGCCCGAACAAAATAATAACTTTGAAAGTTTTAGTTCGGCATGATTGTGGTTTCGTAGCAACATCTAATTTTTCGTCCTGCAACCGCACCGTCTAGGTCTTACAGGACTTTTTTCCTTAAATTGCTTCTAAGTTTAACTTAAATACATTCCAGAAAAAGTAAGCCAACACTTACGCTTAAAGTTTCTCCAACCGTAATTCGTTCCCTGGTTTTCATAACATTATCAGTTAGCCAGGATGGTCGAGTGGTCTAAGGCACCAGACTCAAGTTCCAGTCTTTGAAAGAGGGCGTGGGTTCAAATCCCACTTCTGATAGTTTCTTTGCTTACCTCACTTTCTAGGATCAAGGTTTGGCCTTTGTTGTTTTGATTCATAGCATTTTTTTGTTATAAAGAATTGAATTTGCATTTTCACTAAGTCAAAGAATTCAAGGCAAGCTCTGGGTTATTGAACAAAGTGGCAATCAAAACGGGAATTGCCATATACGAAACAACTAAGCACATTATAAATATTATTAGTTAATCAGGATGGACGAGTGGTCTAAGGCGCCAGACTCAAGTACTAGTCTTCGAAAGAGGGTGTGGGTTCAAATCCCACTTCTGACAGTTTCTTTGCTTACCCCACTTGCTAGGATCAAGGTTTGGCCTTTGTTGTTTTGATTCATAGAATTTTTTTGTTATAAAGGATTGAATTTGCTTTTTCACTAAGTCAAAGAATTCACAGGAAGCTTCGGGTTATTAAAAAAAGTGGCAATCAAAATGGGAATTGCCATATACGAAACATCTAAGCACATTATAAATATTGGCATTGATAAAAATTTATCGAACACTGGCAGAGACGAAAGGGCATTAAGATAGTGTCCCTTTTCCTAGTGGCTTTGCACTTATCGCTCATCAAAGTGTACATAATTTAGGCTATGCCTTCGCAATAATCCTTGGACGCAAGCTTAAAACTAGTGAGGCACTGATTAAGCCAAGACACAACTTGTAAATTGCAAGCCAACTTTACAAATGGTGCACAAATTACGTGGACACAATTAGGCTTCATATAGACTCCCTTAATACAAGAACTTAAAAAATTGATACAAAAAACTTATCAAGTAAAATAATTAGAAACTTCTTTCCAAATTATAATATCCAGAATAATAGCTTCAATACTCTATCATAACTTCATTCTTTACATACTCCATTTATCACACTAATAAATTGGTTTTCAATTTTCAGATTTTTAATGCAGATTATCATGAGTGCTAGCGTTAATAATTGTGGATACAAAAGTTAATATTGGTTTTGGTCTAAATTTTGCATGACTAAACATACCTATAGGGTCGAAGTGGGCCGAATTCCACAAAAACTTCGTGGGCCAAAAATACTTGGACCTGACCCCAAACCAAGAAGTTCTCTTCAGTTTCAATCCGACTTACTTATAGTTCCGTCCAATCGTTGTCCTATTTTAACCGTAAAAAAGAAAGCAAATAGTTTTGGTTCCTCCTTAATCTCAACCCCAGTAATCAAATGAGATATGAGATAAATTTTAGATAAGAGAGATGAGAGTGCTCGGGCAATTGAAGCTAAAATCAAAGGCGGGGGGAGAAGCGGATGAAGATTCAAGAGATGTGAAGAACAAAAATTGAATCAACCAGAAAGAGAAATGGGAGGAGGAAGATTTTGGATCTAACATATGGAAATTAAAGGAGTAGGAATCAAAATAAATAGTGTGGGTCGTGAATATAGTTAGAAAAGGGAGGTTGGGACCATGTTTTACGATTTGGAGATACAAGAGGAAGAAGAACAGAAGTTGAAGTAAGAGGAGGTGGAAACTTAGATCCGTGATAATTTTACTAATCATTTAATGCCTCGTTGCCATAATAAGGTTGAGTTTCGAATATCCTTGTATTAGATGAACAATTAATGAATTTTAGACACATTAATATTAGTATTTATTGTTGTTATACAAGTGGTTGTAGTTTAGTGGTAAGAATTCCACGTTGTGGCCGTGGAGACCTGGGCTCGAATCCCAGCAGCCACAATAAATGTGATATGAAATTTTAAATATGAATAAATGAGAAAGCAATTTTTAATAATATTAAAAAAAATCCTTGGCAGCTTGTTCATTTGGGGTCAGTTGCATTCTTTAGACAAGATTGGGGTTTAGTTTGTTGATTCTGAATTTTGCCTCAGCTAAATAACAACTTTGAAAGTTTTAGTTCAGCATGACTGTGGTTTAGGAACAACATCTAATTTTTCGTCCAGCATCCGCACAGTCTAGGTCTTGTGGGAATTTTTTCCTTAAATTGCTCCTACGTTTAACTTCAACACATTCTAGACAAAGTCGGGCAATACTTACGCTTAAAGTTTGTCCAACCGTAATTCGTACCCTTCTTTCATAACATTATTAGTTAGTCAGGATGTTCGTGTGGTCTAAGGCGCCAGACTCAAGTTCTGGTCTTCGAAAGAGGGCGTGGGTTCAAATCCCACTTCTGACAGTTTCTTTGCATACCCCACTTGCTAGGATCAATGTTTGGCCTTTGTTGTTTTGATTCATAGCATTTTGTAGTTATAAAGGATTGAATTTGCTTTTTCACTAAGTCAAAGAATTCAAGGCAAGCTCTGGGTTATTGAACAAAGTGGCAATCAAAACGGTAATTGCCATATACGAAACATATAAGCACATCATAAATACTAGCATCAATAAAAGTTTATCGAGCACTGGTAGGGAAGAAAGGGCCTTTAGACAGTGTCCTTTTTCTAAGCGGCTTCGCACCTATTACTCATCAAAGTGTGCAAAATTTAAGCTATGCCCTCGCAATGGTCCATGGACTCAGGCTTATGACTAGTGAGGCACTGATTAAGCTAAGACACAACTTGTAAACTGTAAGACAACTTTACAAATGGCGCACAAATTACACGGACACAATTTGGCGTCTTATAGATATGCGACTCCCATAATACAAGAACTAAAAAAATTGAGACAAAAAACTTATCAAATAAAATAATCAGAAACATCTCTTCAAATTATAATATCCAGAATAATAGCTTCAATACTCTATCATAACTTCGTTCTCTACATACACCATTTATCACATAAATAAATTAGTATTCAATTTTGAGATTTGTTATGTGGGTTATCATCAGTGCTAGCATTAATAATTGGGGATACAAAAGTTAATAATGCTTGTGGTCTAAATTTTGCATGACTAAACATACCTATAGGGCTCAAGTGGCTAGAATTCCACAAAAACTTCTTGGGCCAAAAATACTTGAACCTGACCCCAAACCTTGAAGGTTTCTTTAGTTTCAATCCGACTTACTTATAGTTCTGTCCAAATCTTGTCCTATTTTAACCGTAAAAAAGAAAGCAAGTAGTTTTGGTTCCTCCTTGATCTCAACCCCAGTAATCAAATGAGAGATGAGATAAAATTTAGATAAGTGAGATGAGAGTGCTCGGGTAGGGGGAGAAACGGAAAAAAAAGAAAGAGTTCTCAACCTTTGCTTCTACTCTCAACAACTTAATGAGAACTTTGGAGCAATTGAACCTAAAATCAAAGGAGGGGCGAGAAACGGATGAAGATTCAAGAGATGTGAAGAACAATAATTGAATCAACCAGAAAGAGAATTGGGAGGAGGATGATTCCGGATCTAACCTGAGGAAATTGAAGGAGTAGGAATCAAAATAAATAGTGTAGACCGTGGAGATAGTTAGAAAGGAGAGGTTGGGACCATGTTTTACGATTTGGAGATACAAGACGAAGAAGAAAAGAAGTTGAAGTAAAAAGAGGTGGAAGCTAAGACCAGTGGTAATTTTACTAATCATTTAATGACTCGTTGTCACAATAAGGTTGGGTTTCGAATATCCTTTATAAGAACAACAATTAAGGAATTCTAGACACATTAAAATTAGTATTTAATGTTGTTATACAAGTGGCTGTAGTATAGTGGTAAGAATTCCCTGTTGTAACTGTGGAGACCTGTGCTCAATTCCTAGCAGCCACAATAGATGTGATATGAAATTTTAAATAAGAATAAATGAGAAAGCAATTTTTAATAATATGAAAAAAATCCTTGGCAGCTTGTTAGTTTGGGGTCAGTTACTTTCTTCAGACAAGATTGGGGTTTAGCTTATTGATTCTGAATTTTGCGTGACCTAAATAACAACTTTGAAAGTTTTAGTTCGGCGTGACTGTGGTTTAGGAACAACATCTAATTTTTCGTCCAGCATCCACACAGTCTAGGTCTTGCGGGAATTTTTTCCTTAAATTGCTTCTAAGTTTAACTTAAACACATTCTAGACAAAGTAGGGCAATACTTACACATAAAGTTTGTCCAACGGTAATTCACAATCTTTTTTCATAACATTATTAGTTAGTCAGGATGGCCGAGTGGTCTAAGGCGCCAGACTCAAGTTCTGGTCTTCGAAAGAAGGCGTGGGTTCAAGTCCCACTTCTAACAGTTTCTTTGCTTACCCCACTTGCTAGCATCAAGGTTTTGCCTTCGTTGTTTTGATTTATAGCATTTTTTAGTTATAAAGGATTGAATTTGCTTTTTCACTAAGTGAAAGAATTCAAGGCAAGCTCTGGGTAATTCAACAAAGTGGCAATCAAAACGGGAATAGACATATATGAAACATCTAAGCACATTATAAATACTGGCATTGTTAAAAGTTTATCAAACGCTGGCAGAGACAAAGGGCCTTAAGACAGTGTCCTTTTTCCTAGTGGCTTCGCACTTATTACTCATCAAAGTGTGCATAATTTAGGCTATGCCCTCGCAATGATCCTTGGACGTATGCTTAAGACTAGTGAGGCACTGATTAAGCTAAGACCCAACTTGTAAACTACAAGCGAGCTTTACAAATGGTGCACAAATTACATGGACACAATTATGCTTCTTAGAGACAAGCGACTCCCTTAATACAAATTATAATACCCATGGACTCCCTTAAGCTATGCCCTTGCAATGATCCATGGACTCAGGCTTAAGACTAGTGTGGCACTGATTAAGCTAAGACATAACTTGTAAACTGCATGCCAACATTACAAATGGCGCAGAAATTACATGGACACAATTAGGCTTCTTATAGACACATGACTCCCTTAATACAAGAACTTAAAAAATTGATAGAAAAAACTTATCTAGTAAAATAATTAGAAACTTCTTTTCAAATTATAATATCCAGAATAATAGCTTCAATACTCTGTCATAACTTCATTCTTTACATACTCCATTTATCACACTAATAAATTGGTTTTCAATTTTAAGATTTTTAATGGGGGTTATCATGAGTGCTAGCATTAATAATTGTGGATGCAAAAGTTAATATTGGTTGTGGTCTAAATTTTGCATGACCAAACATACCTATAGGGTTGAAGTGGCCAGAATTCCATAAAAACTTCATGGGCCAAAAATACTTGAACCTGACCCCAAACCGTGAAGGTCTCTTCAGTTTCAATCCGACTTACTTATAGTTCCGTCCAATCGTTGTCCTATTTTAACGGTAAAAAAGAAAGCAAATAGTTTCGGTTCCTCCTTGATCTCAACACTAGTAATCAAATGAGAGAAGAGATAAATTTTAGATAAGAGAGATGAGAGTGCTCAGGCAGGGGGAGAAATGGAAAAGAATGAGTGAGTTCTCATCCTTTTGCTTCTACTCTCAAAAACTTAATGAGATCATTGGAGCAATTGAAGCTAAAATCAAAGGAGGGGGGAGAAGCGGATGAAGATTCAAGAAATGTGAAGAACAAGAATTGAATCAACCAGAAAGAGAAATGGGAGGAGGAAGATTTTGGATTTAACATGAGGAAATTGAAGGAGTAGGAATCAACATAAATAGTGTGGGCCGTGAAGATGGTTAGAAAAGAGAGGTTGGGACCATGTTTTACAATTTGGAGATACAAGAGGAACAAGAACAGAAGTTGAAGTAAGAGGAGGTGGAAGCTAAGATCCGTGATAATTTTACTAATCATTTAATGCCTCCTTGCCATAATAAGGTTGAGTTCCGAATATCCTTGTATTAGATGAACAGTTAATGAATTCTAGATACATTAAAATTAGTATTTAATGTTATTATACAAGTGGCTGTAGTTTAGTGGTAAGAATTCCACGTTGTGGCCGTGGAATCCTGGGCTCAAATCCCAGTAGCCACAATATATGTGATATGAATTTTAAATATGAATAAATGAGAAAGCAATTTTTAATAATATGAAAAAAATCCTTGGCAGCTTGTTAATTTGGGGTCAGTTACTTTCGGGTTTAGCTTATTGATTCTAAATTTTGCCCGACCTAAATAACAACTTTGAAAGTTTTAGTTCGGCATGACTGTGGTCTTGCGGGAATTTTTTCCAAAAATTGCTTCTAAGTTTAACTTAAGCGCATTCTAGACAACGTAGGCCAATACTTACGCTTCAAGTTTGTCCAACCGTAATTCATACCCTTTTTTCATAGCATTATCAGTTAGTCAGGATGGCCGAGTGGTCTCAGGTGCCAGAGTCAAGTTCTGTTCTTTGAAAGAGGGCAAGGGTTCAAATCCCACTTCTGAGAGTTTCTTTGCTTACCCCACTTTCTAGGATCAAGGTTTGGCCTTTGTTGTTTTGATTCATAGCATTTTTTAGTTATAAAGGATTGAATTTGCTTTTTCACTAAGTCAAAGAATTCAAGGCAAGCTCTAGGTTATTGAACAAAGTGGCAATCAAAACGGTAATTGCCATATATGAAACATCTAAGCACATCATAAATACTGGCATCAATAAAAGTTTATCGAACACCGGTAGGAAAGAAAGGGCCTTTACACAGTGTCCTTTTTCCAAGTGGCTTCGCACTTATTACTCATCAAAGTGTGCAAAATTTAAGCTATGCCCTTGCAACGATCCATAGACACAAGCTTAAGACTAGTGAGGCACTGATTAAGCAAAGACACAACTTGTAAACTACAAGCCAACTTTACAAATGGCGCACAAAATACATGGACACAATTTGGCGTCTTATAGACACACGACTCCCTTAATACAAGAGCTTAAAAAATTGATACAAAAAAGTTATCAAGTAAAATAATTAGAAACATCTCTTCAAATTATAATATCAAGAATAATAGCTTCAATACTCTGTCATAACTTTATTCTCTACATACTCCATTTATCACAGTAATAAATTAGTATTCAATTTTGAGATTTTTAATCTGGGTTATCATCAGTGCTAACATTAATAATTGTGGATACAAAAGTTAATAATGCTTTTGGTCTAAATTTTGCATGACTACACATACCTATAGGGTTGAAGTGGCCAGAATTCCACAAAAACTTCTTGGGCCAAAAATACTTGAACCTGACCCCAAACCTTGAAGGTTTCTTTAGTTTCAATCCGACTTACTTATAGTTCCGTCCAATTCTTGTCCTATTTTAACCATAAAAAAGAAAGCAAGTAGTTTTGCTTCTTCCTCGATCTCAACCCCAGTAATCAAATGAGAGATAAGATAAAATTTAGATAAAGAGATGAGAGTGCTTGGGTAGGGGGAGAAATGGAAAAAAATGAGAGAGTTCTCAACCTTTTGCTTCTACTCTCAACAACTTAATGAGAATTTTGGAGCAATTGAACCTAAAATCAAAGGAGGGGGGAGAAGCGGATGAAGACTTAAGAGATGTGAAGAACAAGAATTGAATCTACCAGAAAGACAAATGGGAGGAGGATGATTCTGGATCTAACATAAGGAAATTGAAGGAGTAGGAATCAAAAAAATAGTGTGGACCGTGGAGATAGTTAGAAAGGAGAGGTTGGGACCATGTTTTACAATTTGGAAATACAAGAGGAAGAAGAAAAGAAGTTGAAGTAAAAGGAGGTGGAAGCTAAAAATAGTGATAATTTTACTAATCATTTAATGACTCATTGTTGTAATAAGGTTGAGTTTTGATTATCCTTGTATTTGAAGAACAATTAATGAATTCTAGACACATTAAAATTAGTATTTAACATTGTTATACAAGTGGCTATAGTTTAGTGGTAAGAATTCCATGTTATGGCCGTGGAGACCTGTGCTCAAATCCCAGCAGCCACAATAAATGTGATATGAAATTTTAAATATGAATAAATGAGAAAGCAATTTTTAATAATATAAAAAAAATCCTTGGCAGCTTGTTAATTTGGGGTCAGTTACTTTCTTTAGACAAGATTGGGGTTTAGCTTATTGATTCTGAATTTTGCCCGACCTAAATAACAACTTTGAAAGTTTTAGTTCGGTATGACTATGGTTTAGGAGCAACATCTAATTTTTCGTCCAGCATCTGCACGGTATAGGTCTTGAGGGAATATTTTCCTTAAATTGCTTCTAAGTTTAACTTAAACATATTCTAGACAAAGTAGGCCAATACTTACGCTTAAAGTTTGTCCATCCATTATTCGCACCCGTTTTTATAACATTATTAGTTAGTCAAGATAGCCAAGTGGTCTAAGGCGCCAGACTCAAGTTTTGGTCTTCGAAAGAGGGCATGGGTTCAAATCCCACTTTTTGACAGTTTCTTTGCTTACCCCACTTGCTAGGATCAAGGTTTGGCCTTTGTTGTTTTGATTCATAGCATTTTTTAGTTATAAAGGATTGAATTTTCTTTTTTACTCAGTCAAAGAATTCGAGGCAAGCTCTGGGTTATTGAACAAAGTGGCAATCAAAATGGGAATTGCCATAAACGAAACATCTAAGCACATTATAAATACTGGCATTGATAAAAGTTTATCGAACGCCGGCAGAGATGAAAAGGCCTTAAGACAATGTCCTTTTTCCTAGTGGCTTCGCACTTTTTACTCATCAAAGTGTACATAATTTAGGCTATGCCCTCGCAATGATCCTTGGACGTAGGCTTAAAACTAGTAAGGCATTGTTAAAGCCCAGACACAACTTGTAAACTGCAAGCCAACTTTACAAATGGAGCACAAATTATGTGGACACAATTAACCTTCTTATAGAAATGCAACTCCCTTAATACAAATTATAATATCCATGGACTCCCATAAGCTATGCCCTTGCAACGATCCATGGACTCAGGCTTAAGACTAGTGAGGCACTGATTAGGCTTAGACACAACTTGTAACCTGCAAGCCAACTTTACAATTGGTGCACAAATTATGTGGACACAATTAGGCATCTTTTAGACACGCGACTCCCTTAATAAAAGAGCAGAAAAAATCGATACAAAAAATTTATCAAGTAAAATAATTAGAAACTTCTTTTCAAATTATAATATCCAGAATAATAGCTTCAATACTGTCATAACTTCATTCTCTACATACTCCATTTATCACACTAATAAATTGGATTTCAAGTTTAAGTTTTTTAATGGGGGTTATCATGAGTGCTAGCATTAATAATTGTGGATACAAAAGTTAATATTGGTTTTGGTCTAAATTTTGCATGACTAAACATACCTCTATGGTCGAAGTGGCCAGAATTCTACAAAAACTTCGTGGGCCAAAAATACTTGAACCTGACCCCAAACCATGAAGGCTTCTTCAGTTTCAATCCGATTTACTTATATTTCCATCCAATCGTTGTCCTATTTTAACCGTAAAAAAGAAAGCAAATAGTTTTGCTTCCTCCTTGATCTCAACCCCAGTAATCGAATGAGAGATGACATTAATTTTAGATAAGAGAGATGAGAGTGCTCGGGCTGAGGACGAAATGTAAAAACAATGAGTGAGTTCTCAACCTTTTGCTTCTACTCTCAACAACTTAAGTAGAACTTTTGAGCAATTGAAGCTAAAATCAAAGGAGGGGGAGAGGCAAATGAAGATTCAAGAGATGTGAAGAACAAAAATTTAATCAACCAGAAAGAGAAATGGGAGGAGGAAGATTCTGGATCTAACATGAGGAAATTGAAGGAGTAGGAATCAAAATAAATAGTGTGGGCCATGAAGATAGTTAGAAAAGAGTGGTTGGGACCGTGTTTTACGATTTGGAGATACAAGAGTTAAAGAATAGAAGTTGAAGTAAGAGGAGGTTGAAGCTAAGGTCCGTGATAATTTTACTAATCATTTAATGCCTCGTTGCCATAATAAGGTTTAGTTTCGAATATCCTTGTATTAGATGAACAATTAATGAATTCTAGACACATTAAAATTAGTATTTAAAGTTGTTATACAAGTGGCTGTAGTTTAGTGGTAAGAATTCCACATTGTGGCCGTGGAGACCTGGGCTCGAATCCTAGCAGCCACAATAGATGTGATATGAAATTTTAAAAAAGAATAAATGAGAAAGCAATTTTTTATAATATGAAAAAAATCCTTGGCTGCTTGTTAATTTGGGGTCAGTTTCTTTCTTTAGACAAGATTGGGGTTTAGCTTATTGATTCTGAATTTTGCTCGACCTAAATAACAACTTTGAAAGTTTTATTCGGCTTGACTGTGGTTTAGGAACAACATCTAATTTTTCGTCCAGCATCCACACATTCTAGGTCTTGCGGGAATTTTTCCCTTAAATTGCTTCTAAGTTTAACTTAAACACATTCTAGACAAATTAGGGCAATACTTGCACATAAAGTTTGTCCAATCGTAATTCACAACCTTTTTTCGTAACATTATTAATTAGTCAGGATGGCCGAGTGGTCCAAGGCGCCAGACTCAAGTTCTGGTCTTCGAAAGAGGGCGTGGGTTCAAATCCCACTTCTAACAGTTTCTTTGCTTACCCCACTTGCTAGGATCAAGGTTTGGCCTTTGTTGTTTTGATTCGTAGCATTTTTTAGTTATAAAAGATTGAATTTTCTTTTTCACTAAGTCAAAGAATTCAAGGCAAGCTCTGAGTTATTAAACGAAGTGGCAATCAAAACGGGAATTACCATTTACGAAACATCTAAGCACATTATGAATACTAGCATTGGTAAAATTTTATCGAACACTGGCAGAGATGAAAAGGCCTTATGACAGTGTCCTTTTTCCTAGTGGCTTCTCACTTATTACTCATCAAAGTATGCATAATTTAGGCTATGCCCTCGCAATAATCCTTGGACTCAGGCTTAAGACTAGTGAGGCACTGATTAAGCCAAGACACAACTTGTAAACTGCAAGCCAACTTTACAAATGGTGCACAAATTACGTTGACACAATTAAGCTTCTTATTGACATGCGACTCCCTTAATACAAATTATTTTATCAATGGACTCCCTTAAGCTATGCCCTTGCAACGATCCATGGACTCCGGCTTAAGACTAGTGAGGCATTGATTAGGCTTAGACACAACTTGTAAACTGCAAGCCAACTTTACAAATGGTGCACAAATTACGTGGACACAATTAGGCTTCTTTTAGACACGCGACTCCCTTAATACAAGAACTTAAAAAATTGATACAAAAAACTTATCAAGTAAAATAATTAGAAACTTCTTTTCAAATTATAATATCCAGAATAATAGCTTCAATACTCTGTCATAACTTCATTCTCTACATACTCCATTTATCACACTAATAAATTGGTTTTCAATTTTAAGATTTTTAATGGGGGTTATCATGAGTGCTAGCTTTAATAATTGTGGATGCAAAAGTTAATCTTGGTTTTGGTCTAAATTTTGCATGACTAAACATACCTATATGGTCGAAGTGGAGAGAATTCCACAAAAAACTTCATGGGCTAAAAATACTTCAACCTGACCCCAAAGCATGAAGGTTTCTTCAGTTTCAATCCGATTTACTTATAGTTCCATCCAATCGTTGTCCTATTTTAACTGTAAAAAAGAAAGCAAATAGTTTGGTTCCTCCTTGATCTCAACCCTAGTAATCAAATGAGAGATGCCATAAATTTTAGATACAAGAGCTGAGAATGCTCGGGTAGGGGAAGAAATGGAAAAAAATAAGTGAGTTCTCAACCTTTTGCTTCTACTCTCAACAACTTAATTAGAACTTTGGAGCAATTGAAGCTAAAATCAAAGAAGGGGAGAGAGGTAGATGAAGATTCAAGAGATGTGAAGAACAAGAATTGAATCAACCAAAAAGAGAAATTGGAGGAGGAAGATTCTGGATCTAAATGAGGAAATTAAAGGGGTAGGAATCAAAATAAATAGTGTGGGCCGTGAAGATAGTTAGAAAAGAGAGGTTGCGACCATGTTTTAAGATTCGGAGATACAAGAGGAAGAACAACAGAAGTTGAAGTCAGAGGAGGTGGAAGCTAAGATCCGTGATAATTTTACTAATCATTTAATGCCTCGTTGCCATAATAAGGTTGAGTTTCGAATATCCTTGTATTAGATGAACAATTAATGAATTCTAGACACATTAAAATTAGTATTTAATGTTGTTATGCAAGTGGCTGTAGTTTAGTGGTAAGAATTCCACGTTGTGGTCGTGGAGACCTGGGCTCGAATCCTAGTAGCCACAATAGATGTGATATGAAATTTTAAATAAGAATAAATGATAAAGCAATTTTTAATAATATGAAAAAAATCCTTGGCGACTTGTTAATTTGGGGTCAATTACTTTCTTCAGACAAGATTGGGGTTTAGCTTACTGATTCTGAATTTTGCCCAACTAGATTAAAACTTTGAAAGTTTTAGTTCGGCATGACTGTGGTTTAGGAGCTATATCTAATTTTTCATCTTGCATCCACACAGTCTAGGACTTGCGTGAATTTTTTCCTTAAATTGCTTCTAAGTTTAACTTAAACACATTCTAGACAAAGTATGCCAATACTTATGCTTAAAGTTTGTCCAACCATTATTCACACCCTTGTTTTCATAACATTATCAGTTAGTCAGGATGGCCGAGTGGTCTAAGGCGCCAGACTCAAGTTCTGGTCTTCGAAAGAGGGCGTGGGTTCAAATCCCACTTCTGACAGTTTCTTTGCTTACCCCACTTGCAGGATCAAGGTTTGGCCTTTGTTGTTTTGATTCATATCATTTTTTAGTTATAAAGGATTGAATTTGCTTTTTCAGTAAGTCAAAGAATTTAAGGCAAGCTCTAGGTTATTGAACAAAGTGGCAATCAAAATGGGAATTGCCGAAACATCTAAGTACATCATAAATATTGGCATTGATAAAAGTTTATCGAACACCGGCAGAGAAGAATGGGCCTTAAGACAGTGTCCTTTTTCCTAGTGGCTTCGCACTTTTACTCATGAAAGTGTGCATAATTTAGGCTATGCCCTCGCAATGATCCGTGGACTCAGGCTTAAGACTAGTGAGGCAATGATTAAGCCAAGACCTAACTTTTTAACTGCAAGCCAACTTTAGAAATGGTGCACAAATTACGTGGACATAATTAAGCTTCTTATAGACATGCGACTCCCTTAATACAAGAACTTAAAAAATTGATACAAAAAACTTATCAAGTAATGTAATTAGAAACTTCTTTTAAAATTATAATATCACTACAAAATTAAAGGACTATGCTGACGGTAACCTTTTTTGTCATTAACTTTTAGTAACGATTTTTATGCCCTATGGAAATGTATACATTTTCCAACAGGATAAATTATCCGCCAAGAAAGGTTTACCAACCATGAGTAAAGGTAGTACAACCGTCAATAAAAATAATATTGAATTGTGATGGTTATCACTTGTGGTCAGTAAATATGATAGCCTTTTAACTCGGTTTTAAAATCATCTCTGTATAAATCTTTTTTACTGTCTATTTAACCATATCGTCTACATAAATTCTACATCTTTCGTTACTCACAAATTGCACTATCTTTAAAAGCTATATGCAATTTTAACTGCATTATGTTTGGTTAGTAAATAAGGCAATCTTTAATAACGGTTCGAAGACACTTAACTGTTTTTAGCCTCGGTGAGTTTTAGTGACGGTTTTTATGGGTTATAAAGACGCAAAAAAGTCAAAAAGTATAGGGTTTTCCTAACCGAATAAAATGTTAGTCAAGAAAAGTTTACATACTACCACTAAAACCACAACCGTCTGTAAAACAATATTGAATTGTGATGGTTAAAAATTATCGTCGTAAATGTAATAGTTTTGGCACAGTTTAGAAATAGTGTCAATATAAATCTTCTTTATTATCTACTTAAAAATGCCCATCTCAAAGTTTCAAACTCATCGTGCTCTTGGCCTCTAAAATTATACCCTGAGTCTAGAAGATACATAATCTGCTTATCCACATAAAGAGCGTAGCAAAGCCAATGTTGTTTGAAAATTACTGGGATAAATACATATTAATGTAAGACTATATTAACCACAGGGATAAAATAACCGGGATAAAATCACAGGATAAATATATAATAGTATATAATGTAAAGTAACTCACTAGTTTACGTAATCGAAAGTCAAATCCAAAGGCTTTCTCAAACAAACAATTATCAATGATTGAAATATCCCACTTTCTTTTAGGGTTGCTTTCCGCAGATAAAACCACGACATCTAAAGTAAATATGAAATAAGTTCAATAAGTAGATGAAAAAAAATTATTACAAAAGGTGAGGGTAAGAAAGATGAAAGTATATACTGGAAACCATAATGGTAAAACACATCTCGATAATGACTTTGGGAATAAGTTTGGATTGGAGGTGATATTGAGTAAGCGTATAAAGCATTCTATGGTTTGCAAACATAATCAAATATATTCATTAGTAATTAGTAATGTAATATTAAAAATAAATACAAAAAATTCATAATTCATACCAATGTACCAATCCAGTGAGAGGGTAATAGTTCATAGGCATCTATCCAGTACATGTAACTTCCACCAATATTACACAAAATTGTTCTATCAATTATCATAAAAATTCGATTAAGTCAAATATCTCTAAAAATTGGATTGGAGAATGACAAAGACAAACATTGTAAGACACTTATTCGGCATTATTTTTTATGACTTTTCGGACATAAAAAACCCAGACACTCTCCTCGTCATCAGACAAAGACCTACCCTTAACAAAGGAGAAGATAGAAATTTGGTTTGTCTTTCCGTCATTCATTTCAGTTAACGTATTGACCACTTTATATAATTCAATATCTTTATCCTTCTCCTCCTCATGGTTGAAAGCCTCCAAAGCCTCCCATCTTTTATCATCCACTGCTTTCTCCTCCAAACTCTCTTGCAAACCCTCCTGTCCTTTCCCTTTCTCTTGCTGGGTTCCATAGGGTTAGTAGTTAATCATAGTCAATAGGAATAGTTAGTGGTTAATTGTAATTGTTAGATTGGTTAGTAGTTAACAAGTTGGTTAGTAATAGAATTAGTATAAATAGTAGTCTTTACAACTTATAATGGATATATTGAAATATTATTGAAATCTCTCTCTCTTGTATTCTCTTTCTCTCTAAATCTCTCTCTCTCTCTATATTTTTTCCCCCTAATCTCTCTCCTTCTCTTGATCTCATTCTCTCTTCCTCTCTTTCTTTAGTTGGTCCATGACAAATTGGTATCAGAGCACACGATTCTTGGTATAATCCATGGCGGAAGATGATTGGAGCAAAAGAATTGACGATATTATGGCACGTATTGATGACAAATTCAACATTATAATGAAAAGGTTTGGTATCAATGAACATATCCAAACTTTGGTGGAAAAAAAGCAAGAAAATGAAAAGTATTGGAAAGCAACAAAACAAATCAAATGGTAGAAGACGCAATGCCAAAATTTATGGAAAAGCAAGGTATTGAATCACTTTCTAAACCCCTCATTTTATCTACTCCTAGTGAAGAAATGTTGAGAGTAGAAGAATTTCAAATGTTCAAGAAAGAAGGATCTTGCATGATCAAGAAAGAAGGATCTTGCATGATCAAGAAAGAAGGGTCTTGCATGATCAATAAAGAAGGGTTTTGCCTGTCCAAGAAAGAAGTTGTTAATGATGGGTTCTTGTCAATTCCTAAGGTTGAATTTTCGGTATTCATCGGACAAAATTTTTCACCAAGAAAAAGTGCAAGAAAAGTGTCTTTCAAGCTTCTTCACCTCTATTTTTCTCCAACCATTCTTATTGCAACTCAAATTTCATACATTGTTCGTCTCCATCACCTTATCTCTCAACACAAATGCAAACCTTGGTTCAAGATTCATTGATTCAAGATCTTAATTCTTGGTTTTCTATCCTTGAGGACAAGAATGTATTCAAGGGGAGAAGTATTGTAACAACTACTAACCATAGGGTTAGTAGTTAATCATAGTCAATAGGAATAGTTAGTGGTTAATTGTAATTGTTAGATTGGTTAGTAGTTAACAAGTTGGTTAGTAATAGAATTAGTATAAATAGTTGTCTTTACAACATATAATGGATATATTGAAATATTATTGAAATCTCTCTCTCTTGTATTCTCTTTCTCTCTAAATCTCTCTCTCTCTCTATATTTTCTCCCCCTAATCTCTCTCCTTCTCTTGATCTCATTCTCTCTTCCTACTAACCATAGGGTTAGTAGTTAATCATAGTCAATAGGAATAGTTAGTGGTTAATTGTAATTGTTAGATTGGTTAGTAGTTAACAAGTTGGTTAGTAATAGAATTAGTATAAATAGTAGTCTTTACAACATATAATGGATATATTGAAATATTATTGAAATCTCTCTCTCGTGCATAATCAATAAAAAAGGTTTGGTATCAATGAACTTTTTCTTGGTGAAAAATTTTGTCCGATGAATACCGAAAATTCAACCTTAGGAATTGACAAAAACCCATCATTAACAACTTCTTTCTTGGACATGCAAAACCCTTCTTTATTGATTATGCAAGACCCTTCTTTCTTGATCATGCAAGATCCTTCTTTCTTGATCATGCAAGATCCTTCTTTCTTGAACATTTGAGATCCTTCTTTCTTGATCATGCAAGATCCTTCTTTCTTGAACATTTGAAATTCTTCTACTCTCAACATTTCTTCACTAGGAGTAGATAAAATGAGGGGTTTAGAAAGTGATTCAATACCTTGCTTTTCCATAAATTTTGGCATTGCGTCTTCTACCATTTGATTTGTTTTGTTGCTTTCCAATATCTTTTCATTTTCTTGCTTTTTTTCCACCAAAGTTTGGATATGTTCATTGATACCAAACCTTTTCATTATAATGTTGAATTTGTCATCAATGCGTGCCATAATAGCGTCAATTCTTTTGCTCCAATCATCTTCCGCCATGGATTATACCAAGAATCGTGTGCTCTGATACCAATTTGTCATGGACCAACTAAAGAAAGAGAGGAAGAGAGAATGAGATCAAGAGAAGGAGAGAGATTAGGGGGAGAAAATAGAGAGAGAGAGAGATTTCAATAATATTTCAATATATCCATTATATGTTGTAAAGACTACTATTTATACTAATTCTATTACTAACCAACTTGCTAACTACTAACCAATCTAACAATTACAATTAACCACTAACTATTCCTATTGACTATGATTAACTACTAACCCTAAATAGAGAGAGAGAGAGATTTAGAGAGAAAGAGAATACAAGAGAGAGAGATTTCAATAATATTTCAATATATCCATTATATGTTGTAAAGACTACTATTTATACTAATTCTATTACTAACCAACTTGCTAACTACTAACCAATCTAACAATTACAATTAACCACTAACTATTCCTATTGACTATGATTAACTACTAACCCTATGGTTAGTAGTTGTTACAATACTTCCCCCCTTGAATACATTCTTGTCCTCAAGGATGGAAAACCAAGAATTGAGATCTTGAATCAATGAATCTTGAACCAAGGTTTGCATTTGTGTTGAGAGATAAGGTGATGGAGACGAACAATGTATGAAATTTGAGTTGCAATAAGAATGGTTGGAGAAAAATAGAGATGAAGAAGCTTGAAAGACACTTTTCTTGAACTTCTTTTTGGTGAAAAATATTGTCCGATGAATACCGAAAATTCAACCTTAGGAATTGGCAAGAACCCATCATTAACAACTTCTTTCTTGGACATGTAAGACTCTTCTTTCTTGATCATGCAAGATCCTTCTTTCTTGATCATGCAAGATTCTTCTTTCTTGATCATGCAAGATCCTTCTTTCTTGATCATGCAAGATCCTTCTTTCTTGAACATTTGAAATTCTTCTACTCTCAACATTTCTTCACTAGGAGTAGATAAAATGAGGGGTTTAGAAAGTGATTCAATACCTTGCTTTTCCATAAATTTTGGCATTGCGTCTTCTACCATTTGATTTGTTTTGTTGCTTTCCAATATCTTTTCATTTTCTTGCTTTTTTTCCACCAAAGTTTGGATATGTTCATTGATACCAAACCTTTTCATTATAATGTTGAATTTGTCATCAATGCGTGCCATAATAGCGTCAATTCTTTTGCTCCAATCATCTTCCGCCATGGATTATACCAAGAATCGTGTGCTCTGATACCAATTTGTCATGGACCAACTAAAGAAAGAGAGGAAGAGAGAATGAGATCAAGAGAAGGAGAGAGATTAGGGGGAGAAAATAGAGAGAGAGATATTTAGAGAGAAAGAGAATACAAGAGAGAGAGATTTCAATAATATTTCAATATATCCATTATATGTTGTAAAGACTACTATTTATACTAATTCTATTACTAACCAACTTGCTAACTACTAACCAATCTAACAATTACAATTAACCACTAACTATTCATATTGACTATGATTAACTACTAACCTCCTCTTTCAAAGTGTCTAGCCCTTTTTCCTGTTGGGCCGACACAATAAAATCACTATCTTTCCCCTAGTAGTCGTCACTAAAATCAATAGCCTTAACTTTCTACTTCTTTCGCTTTTTTCCCTTTTTTTGTTCTTCCTTCTCTTCTTGATCAGAATCCTCTACATCATCACAAAATCTACACAACATATCATGATGCATTTGCAACAAATTAGAGTGAATTCGAATTGACTTCTCCAGAAACATTTTAAATTCGTGTTTGATGTTTATTCTCTGTAATTGTACATAGTATAAGTACTCCATATAAGTGCTCGTAAGTGCTCTAAATTAGTGATTGTTAGTTTACCTTAATGTTTTCTCTACTCCCTTGAACACCAATGCTCGCTTCTTTAACACTCACTTCAACATATTTTTTAGACAACAAACCCTATAAATAAATAGTATACAAGTTGAATAAACCTATAAATAAATAGTATACTATTCAGATTCCACAATCATTACATAATGCATATAAACTTAATTTAACTTATATACATTTATACACTCGAAACCCGATCTGTTGTCCAATAGTGAA
Source organism: Dillenia suffruticosa (assembly GCA_033439265.1). Taxonomy (NCBI): domain Eukaryota; kingdom Viridiplantae; phylum Streptophyta; class Magnoliopsida; order Dilleniales; family Dilleniaceae; genus Dillenia; species Dillenia suffruticosa. The sequence continues at coordinate 17,283,693 of JAVTVX010000015.1, read as the reverse complement.
TAGGTAAATTTGTTTTTTGGCCGCCCAAATCACCAACTCTAACATTCTCAAAATAAAAGATCTATACATACAATAATATTGTAAAATATTGTTAAAGTAGATTGCATTGAAATTGAAGGCTTACCATAAGTAAAAATAAACAACTACCGATGTCTGTCTTCTTTCTCTGTTCCTCCTCTGTTGCTTGACCTTTGAATTGATAAATCTTGTTAGCTAACCATTGTAATACAAAATTAGCCTAATTGTATTGCCGAGCATTCTCAATAAGGTGTCTCGAAGTTGGGAAGACATTTGTGGTTGGACATAAAAAGCATCCAAGGATAAATAACAAAAAATATCGTTTAAACTTGGGGGAGTGCATTTGGATCTCTTGTTTGAATTGGCTATGCATTAGTCTCAAGAAATACTTTCTTATCTCTAAGAATTCAATCAAGGAAGAACCCAAAACATCACATACCGTGTAAGGGATTCTTAAGATTCGTCCTACTTCTTCTACGCTTAAAATTCTTATGGGGAGCGATAGAAAGATATTTTTGCATGGGTTCAAATCTCATTACGAGTTCCTCACATAATTTTCGATTGAGTGTTTCATGGGTAACTTTGAAAAGCTTTCCAAATCCCATTTGTTTGACTACACATTTCATATCCTCTGTAAGAGTAGAAAATAGCTCTCTTACTTGCTTAGGAAAGCACCTAGTCTGCATCGGAGTACTCATTGCTCTCCTTACTCTTGCCCCAGAAATTTCTTTTACTGCCTTTTCATCTTCTTTATTTATATCAGTCTATTAAAAAAAATAAGTTTCAGTGTAATCTATTTTTATTTGAATCTATTCAATTCAAATGAAAATTGAAAATGAAAATGAGTAACATAAACTAATTCGAGTCAAAATGAGTAACTCACCGCAGGCAAACTAGTAGTGGATTTCACTTTCTTCTTAGAAAAAATTTCCTTGCTATTGTTGTTCGACATAGAAGTGAGTTTGATTTGTGTGTTTTTTTAGTTTTGATGGTTTTCATTGGCTGCAGAAGCGAGTTTGATAAGTATTGAAATGACAAGTATTGAAATAAGAGCGAGTTTGAGTTTGATTTGTGTTATTTTAGTTTTGATTGGATGTAACATAAAAAATGGAATAGGAAATTTAATTTAATGCTGATAAGTATTGAAATGACGTTAGCCGCCTCCTGTTGGAGAAAAGAGTTCAAAAGTTAAAACCAAGCATTCGATTCAATAAACACCCAACCATTGGATCACCTGGAGATGAATTCTTATATATAAATTATTATAATATGTGTTAGTATAGTATAAAGTAGTAATAATATTAGGTTATTACAAATATATTACTAATATATTATTATATTATTAAACCTACAATATTATATTAAATTATATTATATTACATATAATCCCGAAATTAAAATTACTATTTAATATGTGACTTTATTAATTAAATAAATATAAATATCAATCTATAAAATTACTATATGCAGTATTATTTTTGGTTACTATTTACTATAGTATATTACTATTTATTACTGATATATTACTATATTATTAAACATTACTACTATATTATATTACTACTATACATCACTGCATTATTATATTAAATTATATTATATTATATTATATTATATCATATTAGTTAGTAGTTATATAGTTATATGTAATATATAATATTATGTCCAAAACATAAAACCAAATGTGTAAATAAAATATTCCAACCATTGCCAAATTTTTTAATATTTATTTTTGTTTGTTATGATAATATTTTATTATAATTGAAGGTGTAGTTTTGTTATAAAAAAAATAAGATAATTATTTGTGTACGGCAGGGCATGAACCTGGCATGCATGAACCTAGAGATGCAGATATGCAGATGTTGATATTGGAGTAAATGGAGTCATTCTGAGTAATTAAGAGAGTTTAGAGTTAGAGAGTGTAACTTTGTGTGATTAAAAATAATAAAAAAAACTAACTCTAGCTCTTGTTAATAACTCACCCACCTACACATGTAGTGGTATCGGTGGTATTAGTATGAATTTGACTCAGGCTACAAAGGCTATTAATTGATAGCGTGAATATCAAAAAAGCAAAAGTAGGAAATGAAATGACCTATTGTTCTATTAAATCAAATTATTTCGACAATAAACCTATCCACCTTTCACTCTTTCACTTGTAAAACAAAACAACCTCACCCAACTGTCATGCCTAACTCTCACATATGAATTTTACTCTTTTACTTATAAAACTTATAAAACTCTCACATCTCAATTTTAATCTCTCACCTGACTCTCAACTCTCACTTCTGAATTTTAATCTTAATGGCGGCGGCTAGCAATTTAGGGGTTCAACCATGAAGATTTTCCATCAAAACAAGAAAGTGAGTCCTTTAATCAAGATTTTCTTTCCAAATTGTTATACATGGTGCAATCAACAATTAGGAATTTCTTGAATTTGTTAAGTTTCTGTATACAGATCCTCTAAAAACAATATGTCATGCTCCGACCCGCAGGACGAGCACGCGAACAGACCTCCACGACTCCTCAAAGTACGGGTATGCCCACCTCGCACATCGAGACGACACAAGGCCAATATTATGTCAACCCTATTTATTATCCTAAGTCAAATCATACAGTGAAAAGAAAAAAAAGGAAATCTTTAGAAAATTTCTTTAAAATATTTGCCTCTAATTTACATATAACATTTATATATAAAGTCCAATGGTAAACAAGGGTGGGTATGAACACATACCCGATAGTGTCTCTCGATAAAGCTCATGGTACAGTATCTCAATGTAAGTCAACACAGTACAAGCTGAAAATGTAATTATGAGGGGTGAGTATAATCCACATACTCGGTGAGTGAGTTGCAATGACTATATAATGACAATAAATGAATTTGTGAGAGTGGCAAGTCAAAACATCATTTTCAAATTTATATTTCATTCCTTTGCAAATATATTGTGTAATTCAAAATAATAGGCATTCTTATCATCAATCATGCATGAATGGGGTGTCAAAAATGCATTCTACCCATAGTTTGGCCTAACTAGAGTAAAATCCACCAAGGGGCCACCAAAATTTCATAATAATAAAACGCATATATTTTTCCCCCTTCCCTTGGTGTTGACACGATCCTCACGTGGTACTCGTCTATTGGATCCGTTAGACAGAGACAGGGGACTCAAACCCCTGCTCTCATGTTACCCCACCATGTCACCCCGTCGGGTAAACGCTCAATACCGTGGTAGGGAGTGTGCTATAGCCACTATACACCATCCCATAATCATACACATGTACTATATGTCATCATTTATAAATCTTTACTCGTAAAAACAAGACATTATCAAGTAACCATAATAACAGAATGCAAATTTTTACCGAACAATATTTCAGGACAAGTAACAAACACTAAAACATTTCTAAATCACATTTCAAAATTCATTTATAAAATCATGATCAAAACTATTTCTCATTTAAAGTCAAAATAGTTCGTCTCATTCACCTCGACTGAGGAGGATACGCACTCCTCTAACTGTCCTCGTTTCTCGAACGAGTCACCCCTCAAACCTTAAGCCTAAGTTTAAACCATATGCATTATTTATCAATTCAATGTTATGTCGTCAAATTACAAAATGCAAATAAAAATGTTGTCTTTCATAAGATTAAATCTCAAATTTCAAACTTAGAGAAAAATTTCTAAAAACCTATCACGCGTAGGTTTAGTAAAATCATGATATCTTCTAAAATATTAATTGAATTCAAATGATTTAAATTTTCTCTTAAAACTAAGAAATATATCTCCAACTTTTATATTCAGACCAACTTCAAATTATAAACACACGAACTTAGAAAAATTTATCACTTTTTTAGTCTAAGTTCCTAAAACCAATTCTACATAGTTTTGAGAGAATTTCCATATCTCCTTATATACTTCTCTAATTTAAGTGATTCTTATCTCCAATTGAAGCTAAGACAAAGATCGAACCTTTCTAGTTTAGACCCTCATAAAATTTTAAATGTATAATTTTATAAAATTCCATTTTCATCTCAGTTTCGATTTTAAAACTACTTCTGCACAGTTTTAGTAAAAACACTATAACTTTCTGCCTACAACTCCGATTCAAGTGAAGTTTAGCTCAAATTAAAGATACGAGAGAGATCTACAATATGTTTAACTTTTCTCTAAATTTCATATAGAAGATACCTTAAAAATTTACATAAGTAACTGGTCGTACATAGGACATGAAACAAAATTGATGAAACATGCTAAAATTCCAAAAATCACCAAAAATCGATTCCTTTATGAAATGCCTCACATGATATACCATTTTAAAGCTTAGAAAGTCTAGTTTATAGAGAAATAAATATCGTAGATTCTTGATTTCTATAGAATGAGATATCAAAGCAAGACTACATAAGAATCAACTTAGAAATCACTATCTAGTATGCTAGTATGGATGCCAAAGTAACTATTCATCAAATAATTTAATCTTAGCATAAGTTAGGACATGTTACCTCCTTTGTAAGATCTCTTTATCAATAACACCAGCACTTCCTTTGAATCCTTGAATTTTTTTTTTCACCTTAACAAAATCAAATCACAATGAACATAAATTCCTACACAATATTTCCATACTTCCAATTGAAATTTAAGAATTTTCAAAAAATGTTCTTACCTCTTTGGCTCCATAGTTGAACTCAAAAATGGAAATGGACTCTACATATTTCATGAAAGGGGTGGTTTGAATGAAGAAAATGAGCCAAACTCTTTTTAAACAAGTTCTTTTATAAACCTAACCAAATATCCTTGACCATTGGATTATTCCGTCCATCATCTCAACCTTCCACTTGTCTTAACACTTAAACCATGCAATTGTTGATTCAAGCAACCTCCATGCACTCCATTAGGTGTCTTGTGGACGTCCTTGTCAAGGGGAGATGTGTCACAAACTAGAACAAACTATTCTAGTTAGGTTTTATGCAAAAATTTCTATCCAATAAGCTTTCATGCATAAATTTCTATCCAATAAGCTTTTTTGAATGTGAAAAAATCCTATGTGGCCACTAACCAATCTTGCTTCTCTCTTGACCAATCATTTGGCTCCAATTGTCCATCCTTGAGTTGTTTGCAACTTAGTCCCTTAACTTTCCTTAATTCAATTTAAACTCCTAACTTTTAAAAATTTACATTTTTCGTCCCTATAAAATTTTGTTCAAAATTTCTTAAATATGTCAAATTTCATTTAAATATCTCTATTTTAGCGTGTGGGCCTTCTCTTAGCCATTTTTTACTTCTTTAGGCCTTGCCGGCACTTGTCAAGGAGGTTTTCGGCTTACCGATAAAATTTTCAGTTTTTAGTGATTTTGAAGCGAAACCTCAAAATAAATAAATAAATAAATAAATTTTCATTTATATGTCTCAAAAGGATGCTTATATATATAAAATCATGAGGAGTGGTACATGATACATAGTCACCGAAAATCAGTGTTACCCAATATGTCCAGAAAGTCTTTTTTATCTAACGAATCTATATTATGATAGTTTGGTGAGATTGTTTTACAATAATATAGAAACATATAAAGGAAGGGAAAAAAATGATATCACAATACAAAATTGTAGATATAGATGCGTGTTTAAGAGTTATCTTCGAGGTAAAAAAATCGTGGTTTCATCAAATATCATCTGTAGAATGAATAATAAAGAATGGATACATTATTCTCAATACAAAGAATTTTTAAATACTCAATTCATAGAAGATGTTAGGGTAGTTTTTAAGAACCCACAACTTTGAATGGCTAAATATAAGACTACATCCCTTGGTATGCATGAAGCATTGTTTCATCACATAATCATACATTATCTAAGACCCAGAATGTATAAAACTGACATAATCACTAAAGAAGATTACTGGCTAATGGCTTGCTTGATACAAAATAAAAATCCAGCATTTCACTATTTAATTCCTTTACATATGATGGAAATCAAAAAATAGAAAGAAGCAAATCTTTTATATGCTTCTTTGATTTTAAACCTGGTGATGCATGTGTGTTGAGAAATAGTAGGTGAACCCATCAGAGGACCCCCTCTATCTACAAACTTTGAAAATCAAAATCTTGAAACAGCTTTGGCTTCCCAAGCTTCTCCATCTATACAAACTTGGTGATGAATGTGTTGGAGAAATAGCAGGAGAACTTATCAAATGACCCCTCTATCTACAAACTTTCAAAATCAAAATCTTGAAACAGCTTCTGCTTCGGAAGCTTCTCCATCCGTACAAATTTCTTATCAATCTTTAGTTCTTCCGCAAATGGACTCGAAAGAGGCACACAAAGAAGAAGAAGACGAAGATTTTGTTTAGATTTATAATGACCGTCTAGAAAAAAGAGTTGCAACTGTAAGAAAAGTTTAATATATTTAACATGGATATGGATAGGAATTCTACCAACATGAAGTAGAACATGAAGTACCACCACCACTGATTGCATCGCACGGCACCACACTATGGAGCTTTCCTTTGCTTTTTTGGCTTTTTGGCTTTTTGGCTTTTCGGTTATGGTTCAATTGGTTGTTAACTTTGTATTTAAGTTTGTTTTTTGGTTATTTCAAAAGAATTGAAAAGTTTGTGTATGGCTGGTTTATGACTATCACTTGACTATGTATATGTATGTGTGAGAGTGTGAGATGCAATTTGTAATTTGTAATTGATTATATTATTTTTGGTATATTATTAAGTAAATATATTATGATTAAGAATAAATATGAAGGATTAGTGTTTTATGAAGTTTTATGAAGTTTGGTTTATGAAGTTTTGTGGGGAATGAGTTTTGTATTTTTTTTAGCAAACTAAGCCTATCCGTTGAGATACTGACAAAGTAACAAGCTTGTAGAACTTAACAATTATTGAGCACCGCATACAAACAAGAAACAAATAATTGAAGAAATAATAAATTGTATTAAAACAAATAGCCAAGATGTAAAAAAAATTTTGGTAGAAACAAATATTTAAAAAATAGTGTACAAAAAAAAGACGCAAAATACAAAAAAAAATTAATTAGCCTTGAGAAATTTGTATTTTTTTTTTTAGAGTTATAGATACAAAGAATAAAACAATTAAAAAAATTAACAAACAATAAAACAAAAAAACTGAAAAAATAAAAATTGACAATAAGACTTGTTTGACAAGTCAAACAAGAAAGAAATTTCAACTTGACAGGCTTGGACAAGCTTGGTCATCACATACCGCTAACAGAAAAGAAATTTAAATTTTGGTATACGAACAAAGAAAAGAAAAGATCATTTGAACTTGGTGCCGTATACAAACAAACAAGAAATAAGTTATAATTAGCAAGCTTGGTTTTAATTGGTCATATGTCGTATAAAAACACGAAGCTGTGTAGAAAAAAATAAAAGAAACTTGAATAGCACTACCACAAGAAAACAAGAAATTTCAAATTTCTTTCACTCTCCGTCATGCCACTCCTGCCATTGCTACTGCACTCCTCCACTGCATCCCCATGAGCTTACTACCATTGCCACAAGAAAATAAGAAATTTGAAATTTCTTTCACTCCCCGCCACGCCACTCCTGTGCTACGACTGTACTCTCCACTGCATTGCCTTCTTGCTACTACACTCTTGTACTCTTGCCACTCCATCCAACTACCCTGCCATAGCTACTAACACTACTATTTAACACTACACTTCACACAATCCTCTCACACAAGCTCACTCATCACTTTCCTCTTTCTTGTCATCTCACCACTCATTCACAAACTCCTCACTTTCTCGTCTTCGTCTCCGCTCCTTCCTTGTTGGCTCCTTCTACTCTCCTTCTTCAAACCTTGCTCCTCTCTTCCTTCTTCAAACCTTGTACCTCTCGCAAACTCACAAGCTCTCTAATCTGGTATACCATTTCAACACAATGGCCTCCTCCTCTAAAAAAAAAATAATTATGATGGAATCAGAAAGCAAACACTTTCCATCTCTTAAAGAGCAATCTATTTCGGAAGATATTTTCTCATCGCAACATGACTAGTAGTTGATTAATTGATTGGGATTTTCTGAATAGTATAGATTTTTAGTATGGAGGTTATTTAAAAGAAGTCTGACCTTCTTGGATTTTGAATCTAGATAAAAAAAAAATATAAAAAAGTATATGAGAATGCGGTCATAATTTTTTATAATAATATGAAAAAAATCCATACTAAAGATTGTATAGTTATTGATGGTAATATTAGTTCATGTAGTTTTCAAAATTATTTTGATGGTCAAATAATTGAAATGAATTCTAGGATGATATGTACAAAGGATAATCTTCAGTGGGTGGAGTATGAGGAGTGTGTTCCGTATTTGGAAAGTGAGACAATAATGAATGCTAGAATAGTATTTAGCGATAATAATTTAGAATTTTTTGTACAAATGCCACGGATTTAAATTTTCTGGAAAGAATTCTTCACTTTCTAATTATCACTACAAAATTAAAGTGTTGTACCGATGACAATTTTTAATGACGACAACTTTTAGTGACGGTTTTTATGATTTTTAGAGACACCTTGTGACAAAACCATCAGAAAATATAGGTTCTTCCCAACTGACTAAAATACTCGTGAAGAAAAGTTTATCAACCGTCAATAAAACTATCACAACCATTCGTAAGACAATATTCAATTACGATGGTTAAAAATTATGGTCAGTAAATGTAATATTCTTTTAGCACGGTTTAAAAACAGTCTCAATATAAATCTTTTTTATTATCTACTTAACAATACTGTCTTCATAGATTTTAGATGTATAGTAACACACAAATTCTACCGTCTTTTAAAACTATATTCAATTCTCGCTATTAGAACAAACTATTTGTATAAATTCTATTTATACTGACCTATATATTGTATCATCTGTAAAACTCTAATATTGTTATATTTTGTATCATATATCCTTTATATTTGAAAATAGTCAAGATAATAAGTTGTGGTAAATTTATGATAGTGGTAGTTTAGTAAATAGGTGATAATGATAAGTAACAGCAGATACGTAAGTAGATAATAAGTGGGTAAGTAAGTTTATATAGTTATAAATTAGTGATAAGTTTGTGATATATAGTCGTGATAAGTAGATGGTAAGTAGAAAATAAATGGATAAGTAAGTTTATATAGTGGTAACTTATTGGTAAGTAAGTGGTAAGTGGGTAAGCAAGTTTATATAGCAGTAAATTGGTGATAAGTTAGTGATAAGTTTGTGACATATAGTCATGGTAAGTAGATGGCAAGTAGATGGTAAGTGGATAAGTAAGTTTATAAAATGGTAAGTTAGTGGTAAGTAGATGGTAAGTGAGTAAATTTATATAGTGATAAATTAGTGATAAATTTATGATATATAGTCGTGGTAAGTAAATGGTAAATAAATGATAAGTAGAAGATAAGTGGATAAGTAAATTTATATAGTGATAAATTAATGATAAATTTGTGATATAGTCATGGTAAGTAGATGGCAAGTAGGCAATTAACTTTGTATAGTAATAAGTTTATAACTTTGTATAGTAATAAGTTTATAATATATAGTCCACACATACAATTACCATAGTAAAAAGTAAAGATAAGATAAGTTTTATCAATCATCGTTATTAGTTGTAATCCATCATTGGACATGTGGAATCCACCATCATTATATTTATTTCTATTTTTTATTAATTTATATTTATTTAATATTTATTAACATACATTACTTATATACATTAAATAATTTTATAAAATATTTTTTAGTTATTTATATTAATTTAATATTAACTTATATACATTTTTTAAATTTTAAAATATATAACAGAATTTTTGAAAAGATTTATGATTTAATAGTTTGAAAATTAAAAATCGAAAAGCATCGTTTCTTTTCTTTAATAGTAAACTTATAACAAGTGTATGCGAGTGTGGTAATATACTATAAATTTATAATAATAATGATGATATTTATGGAAATGAAATAAAACAAGTGTATAATGAAAAAAAAGAAAAATTATGTAATGAAAAATGACGCTGAAAAATGAGTTTTGAAAATTTGTTTACAAAAATGGCAGTATATGTTTTGAAAAATATTATTGTAACCATTTAATTGGTGATATATTCTACTTTCCTCAATTGCTAGTGTAAAAATTTTACAAAAAATTTAGAAATTTTCAATAACATAATAATATCGATACCAATTTAGACGACACAATCCTTATGTTGGAGTATTTCTTGAATTTACATGAGCAAATATTCAATGTCAATGTACCGCCAAAAAATTTTTTTGTTTCCAGGGAAAATTTAGTTTTGGCACGAATTTCTTACTTGTTACCTGCCGATTTCTCTTTTTTTCTTTTTTTACAATTGTTAGGGTTCAAAATTTTCAAAATATTAGCGTGGGAAAGAAAAATTTTTTGAAAATTTATAGGTAGTAATAATGTAGTAATAATGTATGGTATGTGTAATGATATAGGTAGTAATAAAATAGAAATAATGCATTAATAATGAAGAACTTTTGCAATATATAATAAAAAAAATATGTAATAATAAAAAAAATTGGTAAAAGATAAAATCTAAAATATGCACGCGCTCTTGCTTCCGCAGGCATGCTCGGGCGCCCGCGCTAACATGGTTGATTGCCCGCATGGGCGCTTGTATGCAAGGACGCTTGCATACGAGGTAGCACTGCGCTTGCCTGTGTGGTGGCATGTGCCGGTGCCCGCGTTGGCATGGCCAGGTGCCCGCGAGCGCTGCATGCGCAATAACACCGTGTGGCATGTGAGGGCGCCCGGCGCTTGCATGCGTATACATGCACGCTGCCGCATGCCACTACTTTATTTATGATATAAAAAGTTTCAAATATAAATTAAGTATATAAAAAATTTCAAATATAAGTAGAATAATGATATAAAATTTAGGGAATTTATTTATTGTAATGTAATGCAGTAACAATGTTGTAATACAGTAGTAACAATGTTGTAACAAAAACAAAAACATAAAAAATTCAAATACAAAAAATACAAAATAAAATTGAAGATTGAATAATAAAAAAAGTGGTAATGTACAATAAAATTAAACTCACAAAAGGTAGAAAAGATGATAGAAAAGGGGGAAAAAATAACAGGCTTCTAAAAATTTATTTGAGCGGCTAAACCAAATATATTATAAAGTATTTCTCACAAATCCTTTTTTCCTTCAAAACCAAATATATTATAAATTATTTCCTACAAATCCTCTTTCCCTTGAAAAACTCTCATTCCTTAATAAGCTCTCCTCATTTCTTCCTTACTAAGCTCTCCTCACTCAAAACTCAAACCTCAAACCTTGTGACTTAACCAAAATCTCATTCCAAATTTTTTTAGCTCAATATGGGAAGAACTAAATGAGATGCGTATTGTTTGAGAGTGTGTTAATTATTTTAAGAGTGTGTTATGTTATAGGGTTATAGGTGTTAATTTTCATGATAGGTCGTTCAAATTTTGGAAGTTGTAAGTTATTTGAGAGTGTGTTAATTTTGATAGTGTGTTTTGTTGTAGGGTTATAGGTGGTAAGTCTGTGTAAGTATGTATAAATGGTAAGTTAGTGAATAAGATTATGATATGTCATAAGATGGTATGACAAGAAAAAATTATTTATGTATATAGAGTATTACAATACATCAATCCTCTCAATTTTCGTCTTTCCTTTTCCTTTTCTTTCTCTTTTCTACTTTGGCTTTCTCTGAAACTTTTTTCTCTTTGTTTCGTCCATCTTCATCTTCAACATAATATCATCACGCACTATATTATGTTCGGACATTAGAAGTTTGAGAAAATATTCTTTTCTTAAAAAATTAAGATCCTAAAAAATAAAGGAAGAATGAAATAAAACCATCAATATTTATGAAAAAATAATACAACAACACAAATATAATATATAGATAAGATAAGAAATGCAGAATATAACATACTTCTTGAGTTGGTGGAGTTATAAATAATCCTGGTTCCCATATCTCCAAAAAGCTCATAACAAATATTCCACAATCATTCATATACATATTAAAATATATATTAAATTACAGAATAACTTACAATAATTAATTAATTTAAATTACAATTTACTTACGTATTAGGTTCTTGTGGAATTTCAACAAGAACAGTTTCCGAGATAATGAAAGAATTTTCTTAAATCTTCTCAAGACAATCTTTCTGGAGAAGTAAGAGAAATACAGAGAAATCAATGAAAATATAATAGTTGATAATTTGAAAAAAATTTGATATTTATATATGTTAAATAATTAATTACCATCAAAATTTCCAACTCATCATGTTCATGGCTTCTGAAATGATACCCTGAGTCTAAAAGATAGATAGTTCGCTTATCCACATAAAGAGCGTAACAAAACCAATGTTGTTTGAATATTATAGGATAAAAACCTGTTAGTAAGAGTATATTAATCATAGGCCATAGGAAAAAATAAAATAAGAGGGATAAAATCAAAAGATAAATATATAATGTAAAATAACTCACTAGGTTGCATAATCGGAAGTTAAATCCAAATGCTTTCTGAGACAAAGAATTATCAACTATAGAAATATTCCACTTTCTTTTAGGCTTACTTTCCATAGATGCAACCACAGCCTAGCCCCTACTGGCTGGCATCACTATAAACCACATACTCTCTGCTGCTGATAAGGAGAGTTAAGATTGGTGCCGTTGTGAGTCGCTGTTTGAGCTCCTGAAAGCTCGCTTCACAGTGATCATCCCAAATGAACTTGACGTCCTTCCGCGTTAGTTTCGAGAGTGGAGTGGCGATCTGTGAAAAGCCCTCTACGAATCGCCGATAATACCCAGCCAGACAAAGGAAGCTCCAAACCTCGATCACTGTCTGCGGCTGCTCCCATTTTAGTATGGCTTCAACATTTTGCGGATCAACATAAATACCCTCCGCAGAGATAATATGTCCAAGAAATCCGATTTTTCTCAACCAAAATTCACACTTGGTGAACTTGGCATACAACTACCGCTCGCGGAGAATCTGTAGAATCACCCTAAGGTACTGCGTATGCTCCTCATCGCCCTGCGAGTACACCAGGATTTCATCGATGAATATGAGGATGAACCGATCCAGGTAGTCGTGAAAAACCCGGTTCATCATATCCATAAAGGCCGCTGGTGCATTGGTCAGCCCAAGCAGCATGACCAGGAACTCATTGTGCCCATATCGGGTACGGAATGCAGTCTTAGGCACATCCTCAGCCATAATCCGTAATTGATGATATCCGGATCGAAGATCGATCTTCGGGAAAACCCTAGCTCCCTGAAACTGATCAAACAAGTCATAAATCCATGGTAATAGATATCGGTTCTTGATAGTGACCTTGTTCTGCTACCGATAATGCACACAAATCCGTAGGGTCTCGTCCTTCTTTACAAACAACACCGGAGCACCCCAAGGCGAAGTCTCAGACAGATAAAACCCTTGTCCAGTAACTCCTGTAGTTGGACCTTCAGCTCTCTAAGCTCTGCCGGTGCCATTCTGTATGGCGGAATAGATATAGGAGTTGTCCCTAGAGCAAGATCGATCTCGAAATCAAACTCCTGAACTGGTGGTAGTCCAGGTAGCTCTTCAGGCAATATGTCTGGAAAATCCTACACCACTAGGACATCCTCATGCTTCGGCCCTTCAACGGTGGTGTCTACAATATGAGCCAAGTATGCCGTGTAACCCCAACGTATCAGTCTCCTGGCTTCCATCACCGATATCACACAGCAAGGTAACACTCGCCTCTCGCCAGAAAACTTCAAAGGTGATCTTCTCAAAACTCTACCTCCTTGGTGAAGCAATCAACGGAGGCTTGGTGTGTTCACAACCAGTCCATCCCTAGGATGGCATCAAAATCTGACATATCCAAGGGAATCAAGTTTGCCTCAAGTACTGTGTCTCCAATCATAACCTTGGTCCCTCTGTAGACTGAGTCTCTAAGTAGCTGCTCATCGAAAGGAGTTATAACCAATATCTCCTCATCAAGTGGCTACAAGGACTTACCAAACTGGTGGGCAAAAGTCGCTCTCACGTATGAATGATTTGACCTAGTGTCAATGAGAACACGAGTGTCGACTCCCCAAATTTTCATAACTCCTAATGTGAGAGAAGTAAAAGAGATTAATAGTAATATAGAAGAAAATAGATATCTGCTCATAGATATATCAAAATGTATATACAACCAACATAGTAAGCCTCTAAAGCTTTAACTATCGATGGCCTCAAAAGAAAGGATACATAAGAAATCTCTAAACAGGACGTTCAGTAGGAGGGGTACCAATAACCACGTCAGGATATGCCTGCGCATCCTCCTAAGTCATCGCATATACTCGGGCCTGAACCCTCGGCCGCTTGGTGCCTGTTGCATCAGGACAAAAGGGATGCCGCGGAACTGTCGTCTGAGTGCTGGCGCTAGGGGCTGGTGCTCTAAACCCTTGGGATCGTGATCCCTGCTCAAACTGTACTTGTCTCTGCTGAGAAGGACCTCCATGAAATCCTGAAGTCTAGCCCTTCTTCAAGCTCTGGCCCATAGAAGACCCAAGCTTCTTCTTCCTCTGCTCCTTGCTCTCCGCTGTTGGCCCTCGACACGAACGATCCCCTCCGCCCGGTGTGCCAAGTCAACTATCTCTGCAAAGGAGAGACCAAGAGTAACTGTCATATACTTTCAGATAGTCAAGTTGAGGTCGTCCTCAAACTTGAACCTTAGCTGCTTTGGCATCGCCAAGTCTGGGACAAACGTAGCTAGTCTCCTCAACTCGGTCTCGTACTATGTGACCAATCATGTGCCCTGCCATAAGTGCAAGAATTCCGCCCTCTTGCGGTCTTGCTGAAACTCCGAAAAATATCTGCGGTCAAACTCCGATAGGAAATCTTCCCAACTCAGGGGCTCAGTGGATCATTACTGACTGCTTCCCACCCAATGAAGGCGTCGCCATCCAGCAACCTCTCTGTCACTCTTAATCTGAATTCCTCACTCAAGTCCAGATCAGTCAACACTCTACGAGTGCGGTTGATTCAATACTTTGCTGCTGTGGGATCATCCGTCCCCGAAAACTCTGTGCAGCCTAACTACCTTGCCTCCTTCACCAGCTGGGTCAGCTCGTTAATGCGTCTCAAGGTGGAGGAGGTAGTTTTAGTGGGTCCTGAAACAGTGGAAGGACCAACTGCTGGTGGTGGATTTGGTACAACTAGAGGTGGCATGGCCGTAGGAGTTGGCGCGGCCATCGGTGCTAGTAGTGGAGGTGGCATCTCAATGTCATGTGTTGTGTACCACTCAAACACCTGTCTGTAATCGTCCAGTGGTGGTGGTGGTCCTACAGCTATAGTAGCCAGTGGAGTAGGTACTGTAGGAGGAGCGTGCGAAGAAGATGCGTCCTCCGATGCGCTCGTGGGCTCAGTAGGACCAAAACGAGTGCCTCGTCTAGTCGTCATACTTCTGTAAGGAGAAAGGTACTGATCAAGCATAAATGTAAGGATTAGGGTTAGTTATGGCATAACCAACCCCCTAAAATGAATGAACAACTGGTTTATAAACAAATGAAAATGATGTATTAGGTTGGATACGGCCCGTATCTAACGCCCTAAAATCTGATGAACTCATCTGCCTATGACCATGTATTAGGATTTCATGATTGTATTGTAACTTTTCTCATGCATCGAGGACTTTAATACAAAATACTTGGGAATATTTTCAAAATCGTTTCCTAAAACATCGCTATAACCAAGAGCTCTGGTACCACCCGAGTTGTCACACCCCGACTTGCCCCCAGACCGAGCATGTGACAACCGCCGCGGCTCCTCGATACACGAGCACAATGTCCCACGTATCGAGACACCGTAAGGCTAATAACAACATCCAATGTAATGTATCACAGACCAAATCAATTCCCAAGTCATCACAATGTGCCTCAATGCATTAATATATCAAATGAAATGAGAATTATCATTTTCACATGTCAACATAAGTATAATACAGTCATCCTAGATATATAAATACAATAATCAACCAAATACTCCAAATATAACAATAACCTCAAAAGATTACCACGGAAGAATATATCAAATCAAATGAGAATTATCATTTTCACACGTCAACATAAGTATAATACAGTCATCCTAGATATATAAATACAATAATCAACCAAATACTCCAAATATAACAATAACCTCAAAAGATTACCACGGAAGAGTAAGTAACCGTACCCAAGCCCAGTGTCTCCGAAATGCCCAACGAAATCAAAGCTATACTAACCCTCAATTCAAAACTAAACCTGTAAGATGGTAAAGTAAGGGGTGAGTACCTAAAGGGGGATGGTACTCAGCAAGTGAGAGGATTGATATCGTACTATTAATATCGGTGTGAACTTGGGACCATGTTTTACGAGTTGGAGATAAAAGAGGAAGAAGAACAGAAGTTGAAGTAAAAGGAGGTGGAAGCCAAGATCAGCGATAATTTTACTAATCATTTAATGCCTCGTTGTCATGATAAGGTTGAGTTTCGAATATCCTTGTATTAGAAGAACAATTAATGAATTCTAGACACAATAAAATTAGTATTAAATGTTGTTATACAAGTGGCTGAAGTTTAGTGATAAGAATTCCACGTTGTAGCCGTGGAGACCTGGGCTCAAATCCCAGTAGCCACAATAGATGTGATATGAAATTTTAAATAAGAATAATTGAGAAAGCAACTTTTAATAATATGAAAAAAATCCTTGGCACCTTGCTAATCTGGGGTAAGTTACTTTCTTTAGAGAAGATTGGGGTTTAGCTTACTGATTATGAATTTTACCCGACCTAAATAACAACATAGAAAGTTTTAGTTCCGCATAACTGTAGTTTAGGAGCAACATCTAATTTTTTGTCCACCATCCGCACAGTCTAGGTCTTGCGGGAATTTTTTCTTTAAATTACTTCTAAGTTTAACTTAAACACATTCTCGACAAAGTAGGCTAATACTTACGCTTCAAGTTTGTGCAACCGTATTTCGCACACTTCTTTTCATAACATTTTCAGTTAGTCAGGGTGACCGAGTGGTCTAAGGCGGCAGACTCAAGTTCTGGTCTTCAAAAAAGGGCATAGGTTCAAATACTACTTCTCACAGTTTCTTGGCTTACCCCACTTGCTAAGATCAAGGTTTGGCCATTGTTGTTTTGATTCATAGCATTCTTTAGTTATAAAGGATTGAATTTGCTTTTTCACTAAGTCAAAGAATTCAAGGCATGACTGTGGTTTAGGAGCAACATCTAATCTTTCGTCTAACATCTGCACAGTCTAGGTCTTGCGGGAATTTTTTCCTTAAATTGCTACTAAGTTTAACTTAAACACATTCTAGACAAAGTAGGCTAATAGTTATGCTTAAAGTTTGTCCAACCGTAATTCGGACCCTTTTTTTCATATCATTATCAATTAGTCTGGATGGCCGAGTGGTCTAAGGTGCCAGACTCAAGTTCTGGTCTTCGAAAGAGGGCGTGGGTTCAAATCCCACTTCTGACAGTTTCTTTGCTTACCCTACTTGCTAGGATCAAGGTTTAGCTGTTATTGTTTCGATTCATAGCATTTTCTACTTATAAAGGATTGAATTCACTTTTTCACTAAATCAAAGAATTCTAGGCAATCTCTGGGTTATTGAACAAACTGGCAATCAAAACAAGAATTGCCATATATGAAACATCTAAGCACATCACAAATACTGGCGTCGATAAAAGTTTAACAAACAGCCGCAGAGAAGAAAGGGCCTTAAGACAGTGTCCTTTTTCCAAGTGGCTTCGCACTTATTACTAATCAAAGTGTACATAATTTAGGCTATGCCCTCGCAATGATCGATGGACTCAGGCTTAAGACTAGTGAGGCACTGATTAAGCCAAGACACAACTTGTAAATTGGAAGCCAACTTTACAAATGGCGTACAAATTACGTGGACACAATTAAGCTTCTAATAGACATGCGACTCCCTTAATACAAAAACTTAAACAATTGTTACAAAAAACATATCAACTAAAATAATTAGAAACTTCTTTTGAAATTATAATATCCAGAATAATAGCTTCAATACTCTGTCATAACTTCATTCTCTACATACTCCATTAATCATAGTAATAAATTGGTATTCAATTTTAGGATTTTTAATGTGAGTTATCATGAGCGCTAGCATTAGTAATTGAGGATTCAAAAGTAATTAATGGTTTTGGTCTAAATTTTGTATGACTAAACATACCTATAGCGTCGAAGTGGCCAGAATTCCACAAAAACTTCATGGGCCAAAAATACTTGAACCTGACCCCAAACCGTGAAGATTTCTTCAGTTTCAATTCGACTTACTTATAGTTCCGTCCAATTCTTGTCCTATTTTAACCGTAAAAAAGAAAGCAAATAGTTTTTCTTCCTCCTTCATCTCACCCCCAGTAATCAAATGAGAGATGAGATTAAATTTAGATAAGAGAGATGAGAGTGTTCGGGCAAGGGGAGAAAAGGAAAAAAATGAGAGAGTTCTCAACCTTTTGCTTCTACTCTCAACAACTTAATGAGAACTTTGGAGCAATTGAAGCTAAAATCAAAGGAGGGGGGGAGAAGCGGATGAAGATTCATGAGACGTGAAGAGGAAGAATTGAATCAACCAGAAAGAGAAATGGAAGGAAGAAGACTATAGATCTAACATGAGGAAATTGGAGTAGGAATCAAAATAAATTGTGTGGACCATGGAGATAGTTAGAAGAGAGACGTTGGGACCATGTTTTACGATTTGGAGATACAAGAGGAAGTAGAACAGAAGTTGAAGTAAAAGGTGGTGGAAGCTAAGATCAGTGATAATTTTAGTAATCATTGAATGCCTTGTTGTCATAATTAGGTTGAGTTTCGAATATCCTTGTATTAGAAGAACAATTAATGAATTCTAGACATATTAAAATTAGTATTTAATGTTGTTATACAAGTGGCTATAGTTTAGTGGTAAGAATTCCACGCTATGGCCGTGGAGACCTGGGCTCGTATCCTAGCAGCCATGTGAAATGAAATTTTAAATAGGAATAATTGAGAAAGCAATTTTTAATAATATGAAAAAAAGCCTTGGTTGCTTGTTAATTTGGGGTCAGTTACTTTCTTCAGAGAAGATTGGGGTTTAGCTTACTGATTCTGAATTTTGCTCGACCTAAATAACAGCTTTGAAAGTTTTAGTTCGGCATGATTGTAGTTTAGGAGCAACATCTAATTTTTCGTCCAGCATCCGCTTAGTCTAGGTCTTGCGGGAATTTTTCTCTTAAATTGCTTCTAAGTTTAACTTAAACACATTCGAGATCAAGTAGGCCAATACTTACACTTAAAGTTTGTCTAACCGTAATTCGCACCATTTTTTTCATAACATTATCAGTTAGTTAGGATGGCCGAGTCGTCTAAGGCGCCATACTCAAGTTCTTGTCTTCGAAAGAGGGCGTAGATTCAAATCCCACTTCTTACAGTTTCTTTGCTTACCCCACTTGCTAGGATCAAGGTTTAGCCATTATTGCTTTCATTCATAGCATTTTTTAGTTATAAAGGATTGAATTTTCTTTTTCACTAAGTCAAAGAATTCCAGGCAATCTCTGCGTTATTGAACAAAGTGGCAATCAAAATGGGAATTACCATATACAAAACATCTAAGCACATCATAAATACTAGCATCGATAAAAGTTTATCGAGCACCACCAGAGAAGAAAGGGCCTTAAGACAGTGTCCTTTTTCCAAGTGGCTTCGCAATTATTACTCATTAGCATAATTTAGGCTACGCCCTCGCAATGATCCATGGACATAGGCTTAAGACTTGTGAGGCACTGATTAAGCCAAGACACAACTTGTAAACTGCAAGCCAACTTTACAAATGGTGCACAAATTACGTGGACACAATTAAGCTTCTGATAGACAAGCGGCTCCCTTAATACAAGAACTTAAAAAATTGATACAAAAAACTTATCAAGTAAAATAATTAGAAACTTCTTTTCAAATAATATATCCAGAATAATAGCTTCAATACTCTGTCACAACTTCATTCTCTACATAGTTCATTTATAACACTAATACATAGGTATTCAATTTTAAAGATTTTTAATGGGGGTTATCATGAGTGCTGGCATTAATAATTGTGAATACAAAAGTTAATAATGGTTTTGGTCTAAATTTTGCATGACTAAACATACCTATCGGGTTAAAGTGGCCAGAATTCCACAAAAACATTATGGGCCAAAAATACTTGAACCTGACCCCAAACCATGAAGGTTTCTTCGGTTTCAATCCAACTTACTTATAGTTCCGTCCAATTCTTGTCCTATTTTAACCATAAAAAACAAAGCAAATAGTTTTGGTTCCTCCTTAATCTCACTCCCTGTAATCAAATGAGAGATGAGATAAAATTTAGATAAGAGAGATGAGAGTGCTCGGGCAAGGGGAGAAATGGAAAAAAATGAGAGAGTTCTCAACCTTTTGCTTATACTCTCAACAACTTAATGAGAACTCTGGAGCAATTGAAGCTAAAATCAAAGGAGGGGGGAGAAGCAGATGAAGATTCAAGAGACGTGAAGAGGAAGAATTGAATCAACCAGAAAGAGAAATGGAAAGAGGAAGACTATAGATCTAAATGAGGAAATTGAAGGAGTAGGAATCAAAATAAATTGTGTGGACCATGGAGATAGTTAGAAGAGAGACGTTGGGACCATGTTTTACGATTTGGAGATACAAGAGGAAGAAGAACAGAAGTTGAAGAAAAAGGTGGTGGAAGCTAAGATCAGTGATAATTTTACTAATCATTTAATGCCTCGTTGTCATAACAAGGTTGAGTTTCGAATATCCTTGTGTTAGAAGAACAATTAATGAATTCTAGACACATTAAAATTAGTATTTAATTTTGTTATGCAAGTGATTGTAGTTTAGTGGTAAGAATTCCACGTTGTGCCCGTGGAGACCTAGGCTCGAATCCCAGCAGCCACAATAGATGTGATATGAAATTTTAAATTAGAATATATGAGAAAGCAATTTTTAGTAATATGAAAAAAAAACCTTGGCAGCTTGTTAATTTGGGATCAGTTACTTTCTTCAGAGAAGAAGCTTACCGATTCTGAATTTTGCCAGACCTAAATAACAACTTTGAAAGTTTTAGTTCGGCATGATAGCGGTTTAGAAGCAACATGTAATTTTTTGTCCCGCATCCGTACAGTCTAGGTCTTTTGGGGATTTTTTCCTTAAATTGCTTCTAAGTTTAACTTAAACACATTCCAGACAAAGTAGGCCAATACTTACACTTAAAGTTTGTCCAACCAAAATTCACACCCTTTTTTTCATAACATTATCAGTTAGTCAGGATGGCCGAGTGGTCTAAGGCGCCAGACTCAAGTTTTGGTCTTCGAAAGAGGGCGTAGTTTCAAATCCCACTTCTGACAGTTTCTTTGCTTACCCCACTTGCTCGGATCAATGTTTGACCTTTGTTGTTTTGATTCACATCATTTTTTAGTTATAAAGGATTGAATTTGCTTTTTCACTAAGTCAAAGAATTCAAGGCAAGGTCTTGGTTATTGAACAAAGTGGCAATCAAAACAGGAATTGCCATATACGAAACATCTAAGCACATCATAAATACTGGCATTGATAAAAGTTTAACGAACACTGGTAGAGAAGAAAGGGCCTTAAGACAGTGTGTTTTTTCAAGTTGCTTCGCAATTATTACTCATCAAAGTGTGCATGATTTAGGCTGTGCCCTCGCAATGATCCATGTGCTCAGGCTTAAGACTAGTGAAGCACTGATTAAACCAAGACACAACTTGTAAACTACAATCCAACTTTACAAATGGTGAACAAATTACGTGGACACAATTTGGTTTCTTATGGACACGCGACTCCCTTAATACAAGAACTTAAAAACTTGATGCAAAAAACTTATCAAGTAAAATAATTAGAAACTTCTTTTCAAATTATAATATCCAGAATAATAGCGTCAGTACTCTCTCATAACTTCAATCTCTACATACTCCATTTATCACAGTAATAAATTGGTATTCAATTTTAAGATTTTTATTGTGGGTTATCCTGAGTGCTAGCATTAATAATTGTGGATACAAAAGTTAATAATGGTTCTGGTATAAATTTTGCATGACTAAACATACCTAGAGTGTTGAAGTGGCCAAAATTCCACAAAAACTTCACGGGCCAAAAATACTTTAACCTGACCCCAAACCATGATGGTTTCTTCAGTTTCAATCCGACTTACTTATAGTTCAGTCTAATTCTTGAACTATTTTAACCGTAAAAAAGAGAGCAAATAGTTTTGGTTCCTCCTTGATCTCAACCCCAGTAATCAAATGAGAGATGACATAAAATTTAGTTAAGAGAGATGAGAGTGCTCGGACAGCGGGAAAATAGAAAAAAAAAAGAGAGAGTTCTCAACCTTTTGCTTCTACTCTCAACAACTTAATGAGAACTTTGGAGCAATTGAAGCTAAAATCAAAGGAGGGGGAGAAGCGGATGAAGATTCAAGAGATGTGAAGAACAAGAATTGAATCAACCAGAAAGAGAAATGCAAGGACGAAGATTTTGGATCTAACATGAGGAAATTGTAGGAGTAAGAATCAAAATAAATAGTGTGGGCCATGAAGATAGTTAGAAAAGAGAGGTTGGGACCAAGTTTTATGATTTGGAGATACAAAAGGAGGAAGAACAGAAGTTGAAATAAAAGGAGGTGGAAGCTAAGATCAGTGATAATTTTATTAATCATTTATGGCCTCGTTGTCATAATAAGGTTGAGTTTCAAATATCCTTGTATTAGAAGAACAATTAATGAATTCTAGACATATTAAAATTAGTACTTAATGTTGTTATACATGTGGTTGTAGTTTAGTGGTAAGAATTCCACGTTGTGGCGGTGGAGACTGGGGCTCGATTCCCTGCAGCCACAATAGATGTGATATGAAATTTTAAATAAGAATAAATGAGAAAGCAATTTTTAATAATATGAAAAAAATCCTTGGCACCTTGTTAATTTGGGGTCGTTACTTTCTTCAGACAAGACCGGGGTTTAGCTTACTGATTCTAAATTTTGCCAGACATAAATAACAACTTTGAAAGTTTTAGTTCGGCATGACTATGGTTTAGGAGCAACATCTAATTTTTCGTCCAGCATCCGCACAGTCTAGGTCTTTTGGGGATTTTTTCCTTAAATTGCTTCTAAGTTTAACTTAAACACATTCCAGACAAAGTAGGCCAATACTTATGCTTAAAGTTTGTCCAACTGAAATTCACACCCTTTTTTTCATAACATTATCAGTTAGTCAGGATGGCCGAGTGGTCTAAGGCGCCAGACTCAAGTTCTGGTCTTCGAAAGAGGGCGTGGGTTCAAATCCCACTTCTGACAGTTTGTTTGCTTACCCCACTTGCTAGGATCAAGGTTTGGCCTTTGTTGTTTTGATTCATAGCATTTTTTAGTTATAAAGGATTGAATTTGCTTTTTTACTAAGTCAAAGAATTCGAGGCAAGATCTGGGTTATTTAATAAAGTGGCAATCAAAACGGGAATTGCCATATACGAAACATCTAAGCACATCATAAATACTGGCATCGATAAATGTTTATCGAACACCGGCAGAGAAGATATGGCCTTAAGACAGTATGTTTTTTCCAAGTGGCTTCGCAATTATTACTCATCAAAGTGTGCATAATTTAGGCTGTGCCCTCGCAATGATCCATGGACTCAGGCTTAAGACTAGTGAGGCACTGATTTGGCCAAGACACAACTTGTAAACTGCAAGCCAACTTTACAAATGGTGCACAAATTACGTGGACCCAATTAGGCTTCCTATAGGGATGAAGTGGCCAGAATTCCACAAAAACTTCATGGGCCAAAAATACTTGAACCTGACCCCAAACCATGAAGGTTTCTTCGGTTTCAATCCGACTTACTTATAGTTCCGTCCAATTCTTGTCCTATTTTAACCATAAAAAACAAAGCAAATAGTTTTGGTTCCTCCTTAATCTCACTCCCTATAATCAAATGAGAGATGAGATAAAATTTAGATAAGAGAGATGAGAGTGCTCGGGCAAGGGGAGAAATGGAAAAAAATGAGAGAGTTCTCAAGCTTTTGCTTATACTCTCAACTACTTAATGAGAACTCTGGAGCAATTGAAGCTAAAATCAAAGGAGGGGGGAGAAGCGGATGAAGATTCAAGAGACATGAAGAGGAAGAATTGAATCAACCAGAAAGAGAAATGGAAAGAGGAAGACTATAGATCTAACATGAGGAAATTGAAGGAGTAGGAATCAAAATAAATTGTATGGACCATGGAGATAGTTAGAAGAAAGACGTTGGGACCATGTTTTACGATTTGGAGATACAAGAGGAAGAAGAACAGAAGTTGAAGAAAAAGGTGGTGGAAGCTAAGATCAGTGATAATTTTACTAATCATTTAATGCCTCGTTGTCATAACAAAGTTGAGTTTCGAATATCCTTGTGTTAGAAGAACAATTAATGAATTCTAGACACATTAAAATTAGTATTTAATTTTGTTATGCAAGTGATTGTAGTTTAGTGGTAAGAATTCCACGTTGTGCCCGTGGAGACCTAGGCTCGAATCCCAGCAGCCACAATAGATGTGATATGAAATTTTAAATTAGAATATATGAGAAAGCAATTTTTAGTAATATGAAAAAAAACCCTTGGCAGCTTGTTAATTTGGGATCAGTTACTTTCTTCAGAGAAGAAGCTTACCGATTCTAAATTTTGCCAGACCTAAATAACAACTTTGAAAGTTTTAGTTCGGCATGATAGTGGTTTAGGAGCAACATGTAATTTTTTGTCCCGCATCCGTACAGTCTAGGTCTTTTGGGGATTTTTTCCTTAAATTGTTTCTAAGTTTAACTTAAACACATTCCAGACAGAGTAGGCCAATACTTATGCTTAAAGTTTGTCCAACCAAAATTCACACCCTTTTTTTCATAACATTATCTGTTAGTCAGGATGGCCGAGTGGTCTAAGGCGCCAGACTCAAGTTCTGGTCTTCGAAAGAGGGCGTGGGTTCAAATCCCACTTCTGACAGTTTCTTTGCTTACCCCACTTGCTCGGATCAAGGTTTGGCCTTTGTTGTTTTGATTCACAGCATTTTTTAGTTATAAAGGATTGAATTTGCTTTTTCACTAAGTCAAAGAATTCAAGGCAAGGTCTTGGTTATTGAACAAAGTGGCAATCAAAACAGGAATTGCCATATACGAAACATCTAAGCACATCATAAATACTGGCATTGATAAAAGTTTACCAAACACTGGTAGAGAAGAAAGTGCCCTAAGAGAGTGTGTTTTTTCCAAGTTGCTTCGCAATTATTACTCATCAAAGTGTGCATGATTTAGGCTGTGCCCTCGCAATGATCCATGTGCTCAGGCTTAAGACTAGTGAAGCACTGATTAAGCCAAGACACAACTTGTAAACTACAATCCAACTTTACAAATGGTGAACAAATTACGTGGACACAATTTGGTTTCTTATGGACACGCGACTCCCTTAATACAAGAACTTAAAAACTTGATGCAAAAAACTTATCAAGTAAAATAATTAGAAACTTCTTTTCAAATTATAATATCCAGAATAATAGCGTCAGTACTCT
Source organism: Dillenia suffruticosa (assembly GCA_033439265.1). Classification (NCBI taxonomy): domain Eukaryota; kingdom Viridiplantae; phylum Streptophyta; class Magnoliopsida; order Dilleniales; family Dilleniaceae; genus Dillenia; species Dillenia suffruticosa. The sequence goes on along the minus strand of JAVTVX010000015.1, from coordinate 17,258,062 downwards.
CTCATAACTTCAATCTCTACATACTCCATTTATCACAGTAATAAATTGGTATTCAATTTTAAGATTTTTATTGTGGGTTATCCTGAGTGCTAGCATTAATAATTGTGGATACAAAAGTTAATAATGGTTCTGGTCTAAATTTTGCATGACTAAACATACCTAGAGTGTTGAAGTGGCCAAAATTCCACAAAAACTTCACGGACCAAAAATACTTTAACCTGACCCCAAACCATGATGGTTTCTTCAGTTTCAATCCGACTTACTTATAGTTCAGTCTAATTCTTGAACTATTTTAACCGTAAAAAAGAGAGCAAATAGTTTTGGTTCCTCCTTGATCTCAACCCCAGTAATCAAATGAGAGATGACATAAAATTTAGTTAAGAGAGATGAGAGTGCTCGGACAGCGGGAAAATAGAAAAAAAAAAGAGAGAGTTCTCAACCTTTTGCTTCTACTCTCAACAATTTAATGAGAACTTTGGAGCAATTGAAGCTAAAATCAAAGGAGGGGGAGAAGCGGATGAAGATTCAAGAGATGTGAAGAACAAGAATTGAATCAACCAGAAAGAGAAATGCAAGGAGGAAGATTCTGGAACTAAGATGAGGAAATTTTAGGAGTAAGAATCAAAATAAATAGTGTGGGCCATGAAGATAGTTAGAAAAGAGAGGTTGGGACCAAGTTTTACGATTTGGAGATACAAAAGGAAGAAGAACAGAAGTTGAAATAAAATGAGGTGGAAGCTAAGATCAGTGATAATTTTATTAATCATTTATGGCGTCGTTGTCATAATAAGGTTGAGTTTCAAATATCCTTGTATTAGAAGAACAATTAATGAATTCTAGACATATTAAAATTAGTACTTAATGTTGTTATACATGTGGTTGTAGTTTAGTGGTAAGAATTCCACGTTGTGGCGGTGGAGACTGGGGCTCGATTCCCTGCAACCACAATAGATGTGATATGAAATTTTAAATAAGAATAAATGAGAAAGCAATTTTTAATAATATGCAAAAAATCCTTGGCACCTTGTTAATTTGGGGTCGTTACTTTCTTTAGACAAGACCGGGGTTTAGCTTACTGATTCTAAATTTTGCCAGACATAAATAACAACTTTGAAAGTTTTTGTTCGGCATGACTAAGGTTTAGGAGCAACATCTAATTTTTCATCCAGGATCCGCACAGTCTAGGTCTTTTGGGGATTTTTTCCTTAAATTGCTTTTAAGTTTAACTTAAACACATTCCAGACAATGTAGGCCAATACTTATGCTTAAAGTTTGTCCAACTGAAATTCACACCCTTTTTTTCATAACATTATCAGTTAGTCAGGATGGCCGAGTGGTCTAAGGCGCCAGACTCAAGTTCTGGTTTTCGAAAGAGGGCGTGGGTTCAAATCCCACTTCTGACAGTTTGTTTGCTTACCCCACTTGCTAGGATCAAGGTTTGTCCTTTGTTGTTTTGATTCATAGCATTTTTTAGTTATAAATGATTGAATTTGCTTTTTTACTAAGTCAAAGAATTCGAGGCAAGATCTGGGTTATTGAATAAAGTGGCAATCAAAACGGGAATTGCCATATACGAAACATCTAAGCACATCATAAATACTGGCATCGATAAAAGTTTATCGAACACCGGCAGAGAAGATAGGGCCTTAAGACAGTATGTTTTTTCCAAGTGGCTTCGCAATTATTACTCATCAAAGTGTGCATAATTTAGGCTGTGCCCTTGCAATGATCCATGGACTCAGGCTTAAGACTAGTGAGGCACTGATTAGGCCAAGACACAACTTGTAAACTGCAAGCCAACTTTACAAATGGTGCACAAATTACGTGGACCCAATTAGGCTTCCTATAGGGTTGAAGTGGCCAGAATTCCACAAAAACTTCATGGGCCAAAAATACCTGAACCTGACCGCAAACCATAATGGTTTCTTCAGTTTCAATCCGACTTACTTATAGTTCCGTCAAATTGTTGTACTATTTTAACCGTAAAAAAGAGAGCAAATAGTTTTGGTTCCTCCTTGATCTCAACCCCAGTAATCAAATGAGAGATGAGATAAAATTTAGAGAAGAGAGATGAAAGTGCTCGAGCAGGGCGAAAATGGAAAAAAATGAGAGGGTTCTCAACCTTTTGCTTCTACTCTCAACAACTTAATGAGAACTCTGGAGCAATTGAAGCCAAAATCAAAGGAGGGGGGAGAAGCGGATGAAGATTCAAGAGATGTGAAGAACAAGAATTGAATCAAGAAATGGGAGGAGGAAGATTCTGGATCTAACATGAGGAAATTGAAGGGGTAGGAATCAAAATAAATAGTGTGGATCGTGGAGATAGTTAGAAGAGAGAGGTTGGGACCATGTTTTACAATTTGGAGATGCAAGAGGAAGAAAAACAGAAGTTGAAATAAAAGGAGGTGGAAGCTATGATCAGTGATAATTTTAATAATCATTTAATGCCTCGTTGTCATAATAAGGTTGAGTTTCGAATATCCTTGTATTAATAGAACAATTAATGAATTCTAGACTCATTAAAATTAGTATTTAATGTTGTTATACAAGTGGTTGTAGTTTAGTGGTAAGAATTCCACGTTGTGGCCGTGGAGACCGGGGCTCGAATCCCTGCAGCCACAATAGATGTGATATGAAATTTTAAATAAGAATAAATGAGAAAGCAATTTTTAATAATATGAAAAAAATCCTTGGCACCTTGTTAATTTGGGGTCAGTTACTTTCTTCAGACAAGACTGGGGTTTAACTTACTGATTCTGAATTTTACCCAACTTAAATAACAATTTTGAAAGTTTTAGCTTGGCATGACTGTGGTTTAGGAACAACATCTAATTTTTCGTACAGCATCCGCACAACCTAGGTCTTACGGGAATTTTTTCCTTAAATTGCTTCTAGGTTTAACTTAAACACATTCTAGACAAAGTAGGCCAATACTTACGCTTAAAGTTTGTCCAATCGTAATTCGCACCCTTTTTTTCATAACATTATCAGTTAGTCAGGATGGCCGAGTGGTCTAAGGCACCAGACTCAAGTTCTGGTCTTCGAAAGAGGGCGTGGTTTCAAAACCCACTTCTGACACTTTCTTTGCTTACCCTACTTGCTAGGATCAAGGTTTAGCCTTTGTTGTTTTGATTCACAGCGTTTTTTAGTTATAAAGGATTGAATTTGCTTTTTCTCTAAGTCAAAGAATTCAAGGCAAGCACTTGGTTATTGAACAAAGTGGCAATGAAAACGGGAATTGCCATATACGAAACATCTAAGCACATCACAAATACTGGCATCGATAAAAGTTTATCGAACACCGGTAGAGAAGAAAGGGCTTTAAGACAGTGTCTTTTTTCCAAGTGGCTTCGCAATTATTACTTATCAAAGTGTGCATGATTTAGGCTATGCCCTCGCAATGATCCATGGACTCAGGCTTAAGACTAGTGAGGCACTGATTAAGCCAAGACACAACTTGTTAACTGCAAGCCAACTTTACAAATGGTGCACAAATTACGTGGACACAATTTGGTTACTTATGGACACGCGACTCCGTTAATACAAGAACTTAAAAACTTGGTGCAAAATACTTATCAAGTAAAATAATTAGAAACTTCTTTTCAAATTATAATATCCAGAATAATAGTTTCAGTACTCTGTCATAACTTCAATCTCTACATACTCCATTTATCACAGTAATAAATTGGTATTCAATTTTAAGATTTTTATTGTGGGTTATCCTGAGTGCTAGCATTAATAATTGTGGATACAAAAGTTAATAATGGTTCTGGTCTAAATTTTGCATGACTAAATATACCTATAGTGTTGACGTGGCCAGAATTCGACAAAAACTTCATTGGCCAAAAATACTTTAACCTGACCCCAAACCATGATGGTTTCTTCAGTTTCAATCCAACTTACTTATAGTTCCGTCTAATTCTTGAACTATTGTAACCGTTAAAAAGAGAGCAAATAGCTTTGGTTCCTCCTTGATCTCAACCCCAGTAATCAAATGAGAGATGACATAAAATTTAGATAAGAGAGATGAGAGTGCTCGGACAGTGGGAAAATAGAAAAAAAATGAGAGAGTTCTCAACTTTTTGCTTCTACTCTCAGCAACTTAATGAGAACTTTGGAGCAATTGAAGCTAAAATCAAAGGAGGGGGAGAAGCGGATGAATATTCAAGAGATGTCAAGAACAAGAATTGAATCAACCAGAAAGAGAAATGCAAGGAGGAAGATTCTGGATCTAACATGAGGAAATAGTAGGAGTAGGAATCAAAATAAATAGTGTGGGCCGTGAAGATAGCTAGAAAACAGAGGTTGGGACCATGTTTTACGATTTAGAGATACAAAAGGAAGAAGAACAGGAGTTGAAATAAAAGGAGGTGGAAGCTAAGATCAGTGATAATTTTACTAATCATTTAATGCCTCGTTGTCATAATAAGGTTGAGTTTTGAATATCCTTGTATTAGAAGAACAACTAATGAATTCTAGACACATTAAAATTAGTATTTAATGTTTTTATACAAGTGATTATAGTTTAGTGGTAAGAATTCCACGTTGTGGCGGTGGAGACCAGGGCTCGATTCCCTGCAGCCACAATAGATGTGATATGAAATTTTAAATAAGAATAAATGAGAAAACAATTTTAATAATATGAAAAAAATCCTTGGCACCGTGTTAATTTGGGGTCGTTACTTTTTTCAGACAAGACTAGGGTTTAGCTTACTGATTCTGAATTTTGCCAGACCTAAATAACAACTTTGAAAGTTTTAGTTCGGCATGACTCTTGTTTACGGGCAACTTCTAATTTTTCTTCCAGCATCCGCAGTCTAGGTCTTTTGGGGATTTTTTCCTTAAATTGCTTCTAAGTTTAACTTAAACACATTCCAAACAAAGTAGGCCAATACTTATGCTTAAAGTTTATCCAACCGAAATTCACACCCTTTTTTTCATAACATTATCAGTTAGTCAGGATGCCCGAGTGGTCTAAGGCACCATACTCAAGTTCTGGTCTTCGAAAGAGGGCGTGGGTTCAAATCCCACTTCTGATAGTTTCTTTGCTTACCCCACTTGCTAGGATCAAGGTTTGGCCTTTGTTGTTTTGATTCATGGCATTTTTTAGTTATAAAGGATTGAATTTGCTTTTTCACTAAGTCAAAGAATTCAAGGCAAGATCCTAGTTATTGAACAAAGTGGCAATCAAAACGGAAATTGTCATATATGAAACTTCTAAGCACATCATAAATACTGGCATCGATAAGGCCTTAAGACAGTGTCTTTTTTCCAAGTGGCTTCACAATTATTACACATCAAAGTATGCATAATTTAGGATATGCCCTCGCAATGATCCATGGACTCAGGCTTAAGACTAGTGAGGCACTGATTAAGCCGAGACACAACTTGTAAACTGCAAGCCAACTTTACAAATGGTGCACAAATTACGTGGACACAATTAGGCTTCTTATAGACACGCGACTCCCTTAATACAAGAACTTAAAAAATTGATACAAAAAAACATATCAAGTAAAATAATTAGAAACTTCTTTTCAAATTATAATATTCAGAACAATAGCTTCATTAGTCTGTCATAACTTCAATCTCTACATACTCCATTTATCATAGTAATAAATAGGTATTTAATTTTAAGATTTTTAATGTGGGTTATCATGAGTGCTCGCATTAATAATTGTGGATACAAAAGTTAATAATGGTTTTGGTCTAATTTTTGCATGACTAAACATACCTATAGGGTTGAAGTTGGCCAGAATTCCACAAAAACTTCATGGGCAAAAAATACTTGAACCTAACCGCAAACCATGAAGGTTTCTTCAATTTCAATCCGACTTACTTATAGTTCTGTCTAATTCTTGTACTTTTTTAACCGTAAAAAAGAAAGCAAATAGTTTTGGTTCCTCCTTGATCTCAACCCCTGTAATCAAATGAGAGATGAGATAAAATTTCGATAAGAGAGATGAGAGTGCTCGGGTAGGGGCAAAATGGAAAAAATGAGAGAGTTCTCTACCGTTTGCTTCTACTCTCAACAACTTAATCAGAACTTTGGAGCAATTGAAGCTAAAATCAAAGGAGTGGAGAAGCCGATGAAGATTCAAGAGATGTGAAGAACAAGAATTGAATCAACCAGAAAGAGAAATGGGAGGAGGAAGATTCGGTATCTAACATGAGAAAATTGTAGGAGTAGGAATCAAAATAAAAAGTGTGGGCCGTGAAGATAGTTAGAAAAGAGAGGTTGGGACTATGTTTTACGATTTGGAGATACAAAAGGAAGAAGAACAGAAGTTGAAATAAAAGGAGGTGGAAGCTAAGATCAGTGATAATTTTACTAATCATTTAATGCCTCGTTGTCATAATAAGGTTGAGTTTCGAATATCCTTGTATTAGAAGAACAATTAATGAATTCTAGACACATTAAAATTAGTATTTAATGTTGTTATACAAGTGATTATAGTTTAGTGGTAAGAATTCCACGTTGTGGCGGTGGAGACCGGGGCTCGATTCCCTGCAGCCACAATAGATGTGATATGAAATTTTAAATAAGAATAAATGAGAAAGCAATTTTTAATAATATGGAAAAAAATCCTTGGCACCTTGTTAATTTGGGGTCAGTTACTTTCTTCAGACAAGACTGGGGTTTAGCTTACTGATTCTGAATTTTGCCCGACCTAAACAACAACTTTGAAAGTTTTAGTTCTGCATGACTGTGGTTTAGGAGCAACATCTAATTTTTCGTCCAGCATCCGCACAGTCTAGGCCAACACTTATGCTTAAAGTTTCTCTAACCGAAATTCACACCCTTTTAGGGTTGAAATCCACAGTCTTGCTGAACTAAAACTTTCAATGTTGTTATTTAGGGTTGCTTTCTCAAACAAACAATTATCAACGATTGAAATATCCTACTTTCTTTTAGGGTTGCTTTCCGCAGATGAAATGACGTCATCTAAAGTAAATATAAAATAAGTTCAATAAGTAGATGAAAAAATTTTTTTACAAAAGGTGAGGGTGAGAAAGATGAAAGTATATACTGAAAACCATAATGGTAAAACACATCTCGATAATGACTTTGGGAATGAGTTTGGATTGGAGGTGATATTGAGCAAGCGTATAAAGCATACTACGGTTTGCAAACATAATCAAATATATTCATTAGTAATTAGTAATGTAATATTAAAATTAAATACAAAATATTCATAATTCATACCAATGTACCAATCCAGTTAGAGGGTAACAATTCATAGGCACCTATCCAGTACATCTAACTTCCACCAATATTACACAAAATTGTTCTTGTCATGCCCCGAACCGGGATCATGAGCAGCCACCCATTGTCCTGAATGCCGGCTGTATTTTTATAGAAAATCGGGCAGAACCTCCCCGCATATCGGAGGTTTCCTATATAGCAATCAACCTGCTACCTATACAATGGGGCCAATCCAGCCTCACAATACATAAATCCAATCTCAACATCAGACCAACACATCCATACCTCACAATCCAGGACAACATAAGGCTAACAAAATGAATTTCCACAGTCCTAACCAAAAACCTCTACTGCCATGCCCCCGTCAAAGGCATGAACAGCCGCCAGTCGCCCCTCTTGTGATTTAGAGGTGGCAACGAGAGATTCTAAAATACACTTCTAGGACATGACACATTCCCAAGTAACATACACAAATGAATAGAAATTGCCTCAATGCAAGTGTTATGCAATGACATGAGAGTTCCACAATTTAAATATCCATATTTGTACAGTCATCCTAGAATTATACAAAGATCGTCTATAGACCTCAAAATACATATATATCATTAATAAAATTTTTAACTCACGAATTGTAGCAAAAATATAAAATGACTCCTTTCCAAGTGCCTTTGCACTTATTACTCATCAAAGTGTGTATAATTCAGGCCATGCACTCGTTATGATCCAACAACTAGAGCTTAAGACTAGTGAGGCATTGAGTAAGCAAAGACCCAATTTATATACTGCAAACCAACTTAGCAAATGGTATACAAATTATATAGACATAATTAAGCTTCTTATAGACATGTGACTCCCATAATATAGGAACTTAAAAAATTGATACCAAAAACTTTGCAAGTAAAATAATTAGGAACATCTTTTCAAATTATAATATCCCAAATAATAGCTTCAATACTCTATGACAACTTCCTTCTCTACATACACCATTTATCACATTAATAAATTCCTATTCAATTATAAGTTTTTTAATGGAAGTTAACATGAACACTAAAGTTAATAATTACGGATACAAAAGTGAATAATAGTTTTGGTCTTAATTTTACAAGATTAAACATACCTGTAGGGTTGAAGTGGCCTGAATTCGACAAAAACTTCATAGGCAAAAAAAACTTAAACTTGGCCCAAAACCATGAAGGTTTCTTTAGTTTCTATTTGAGTTATTTGTAGTTCTGACCAATTCTTGTCCTGTTTTAATCATAAAAAAGAAAGTAAATAGTTTTGGTTCCTTAATGATCTCACCCTCAATAATCGAATGAGAGATAAGATAAAATTTAAATAAGAGAGATGAGAGTACTCGAGCAGAGGGAGAAATGAAAGAAAATGTGTGAGTTCTCAGCCTTTTTCTTCTACTCTAAAGAGCTTAATGAGAACTATAGAGCAATTGAAGGTAAAATCAAATGATGAATAAGAAGAGGATGGAGATTCAAGAGATGTGAAGAGCAAGAATTGAATCAACGAGAAAGAGAAATGAGAGGAGGAAGATTCTGGATCTAACATGAACAAATTGAAGGAGGAGAGATCAAAATAAATGGTATGGACTATAGACAAAGTTAGAAGAGAGAGATTGGGACCATATTTTACTATTTGGAGATTTTGCAGAAAGAAGAACAATAGTTAAAGTGAAAGCAGGCGAAAGCTAAGATCAGCGATAATTTTTCTAATCATATATTGACTCGTTATCATAATAACATTGAGTTTAGAATCTCCTTGCATTAGAAAAACATTTAATGAATTCTAGACCCATTAAAATTAATATTTAATGTCGTTATACAAGTGGCCATAGTTTAGTGGTAAGAAATCCTTGATGTGCTTGTGGAAACCTGGGCTCGAATCCGAGCAACCACAATTGAAATAAAAAGAAATTTTAAATAATAATAAATGAGAAAGCAAATTTTAATAAGACGAAAAAAATCCTTAACATATTCTTAATTTGGGTTTAGGTACTTTCTTCAAAGAAGATTGTAGTTTTCGTTTGGGATGACTATGGTTTAGACCAAATTCTAATTTTTTTGGCCAACATCTACAAGGTCTAGGTCTATTTTTTCCATAAATTACTTATAAGTTCAACTTAAACACAATCTAGACAAACTAAGCTAATACTCATGCATAAAGTTTGTCCAACCGTAATTCAACTTAAACGTAATCTGTTAGTGAGGATGGCTGAGAGGTCTAAGGCGACAAACTCAAGTTCTGGTCTTCAAAAGAGAGTATAGGTTCAAATCTCACTTTTGACAATTTCTTTTGCTTACCTCACTTGTTAAGATCAAGGTTTAGTTATTGATGTTTTGATTCATAGCATTTTTTAGGTATAAAAGGACTGAATTTCCTTTTTCAATAAGTCAAACAATTCAAGGCAAGCTCTAGGTAATTGAACAAACTGACATTTAAAACAAGTATAGCAATATACGAAACGTCTAAGCACATCATAAATGCTAACATCGATAAAAGTTTAACGAACTCCGACAGAGAAGTAAGGACCTTAAGATAGAGTCCATTTTTGAAGTGGCTTTGCACTTATTGTCATCAAAGTATACATAATCTAGGTCATGCCCTCAATATGATCCATCAACTCAAGCTTAAGACTAGTGAGGCACTGAGAAAGCCAAGGCCTAACATGTGAACTGCAAGCCAACTTAGCAAATGGTGCAAAAATTATGTGGACACAATTAAGTTTCTTATAGACATGTGACTCCCTTTATATAGAACCTTAAAAAATTGATATCAAAAACTTATCAAGAAAAATAATTAGAAACTTCTTTTCAAACTATAATATCCCGAATAATAGCTTCAATACTTCGTGATAACTTCTTTCTCTACATATTCCATTTATCACATTAATAAATTCCTCTTTCATTATAAGATTTTTAATGTAGGCTATCATGAGCACTAACGTTAATAATTGTGGATACAAAAGTTAATAATAGTTTTGATCTAAATTTTACCTAATTAAATATAGCTACAAGGTTGAAGTGGCCAGAATTCGACAAACGCTTCATGGGCAAAAAAATACTTGAGTTTGGCCCAAAACCATAAAGGTTTCTTCGGTTTTGATCCAAGTTACTTTTAGTTTTAACCAATTCTTGTCCTGTTTTAATTGTAAAAAAGAAATCAAATAGTTTTGGCTCCTCAATGATCTTACCCTAAGTAATCGAATGAGAGATAAGATAAAATTTAGATAAGAGAGATGAGAGTACTTGGGTAGGGGGAGAAATCAAAGAAAATTAAAGAGTTCTTAGCCTATTGCCTCTACTCTCAACAACTTAATGATAACTTTGAAGCAATTGAAGTTAAAATCAAAGGAGGGGGGAGAAGAGGATGGAGATTCAAGAGATGTGAAGTATAAGAATTGAATCAATGAGAAAGAGAAATGAGAGGAGGAAGATTCTGGATCAACATGAGGAAATCGAAGAAGTAGGAAACAAAATAAATTATGTGGACCATAAAGAAAGTTAGAAAAGAGAGATTGGGACCATGTTTTACGATTTAGAGATACAAGAGGAAGAAAAACAGAAGTTGAAGTAAAAGGAGGTGGAAGTTAAGACCAGTGATATTTTTACTAATCATTTAATGCCTTGTTGTCATAATGCTTTGAATTTAGAATTTCCTTGTATTAGAAGAACAACTAGTGAATTCTAGACACATTCAAATTAATATTTAATGTTGTTATATTAGCGGTTGTAGTACTTTAGAGGTAAGAATTGCACGTTGTGGCCATGGAGACTTGGGCTCGAATCCCAACAACCATAATAGATGTGATATGAAATTTTAAATAATAATAAATGAAAAAGCAGTTTTTAATAATGTGAAAAAAATCCTTGGCACGTTGTTAATTTGGGTTCAGTTACTTTTTTCAGAGAATATTAGGATTTAGCTTACTCTTTCTGAATTTAGCCCGACCTAAATAACAGCTTAGAGAGTTTTCGTTAGGCATGACTGTGGTTTAGAAGCAACATCTAATTTTTTGGCAAACATCCACACAGTCTATGTCTTGCGATAAATTTTTCCTTTTATTACTTCTAAGTTTGACGTAAACACAATCTAGACAAAGTGGGCCAATACTCACGCTTAAAGTTTGTCCAACCTTAATTCAAACTTTTTTTTTCATAACACTATTAGTTAGTCAGGATGGCCAAGTGGCCTAAGACACTAGACTCAAGTTGTGGTCTTTGAAAAAAGGCATGGGTTCAAATCCTACTTCTGACAATTTCCTTTTCTTAACCTACAAGCTAGGATCAGGATTTGGTTGTTGTTATTTTGATTCATAGCATTTTTGAGGTATAAAAGGACTAAATTTGCTTTTTCACAAAGTCAAAGAATTCAAGGCAAGTTCTGGGTTATTGAGCAAACCGGCAATCAAAACAAGTATCTCCATATATGAAACATCCAAGCATAACATAAATACTAACATTGATAAAATTTTAATGGACTTTGGCAAAGAAGAAAGGGCCTTAAGACAGAGTCCTTTTCCCAAGTGGCTATGCACTTATTACTCTTCAAAGTGTACATAATTTAGGTTGTGCTCTCGCTATAATCCATCAACTCAGGTTTAAGACTAGTAAGGTATTGACTAAGCCAAGGCCCAACTTGTAAACTGCAAGCCAACTTAAATGGAGCACAAATTATGTGGACACAATTATGCTTTTTATAGACATACGACTCCCTTAATACAGGAACTTAAAAAATTGATACCAAAAACTTATCAAGTTAAATAAATAGATACTTCTTTTTAAATTATAATATCCGAAATAATAGTTTCAATACTCTGTGACAACTTCCTTCTCTATATACTCCATTATCACATTAATAAATTCCTCTTCAATTATAAGATTTTTAATGTAGGTTATCATGAGCACTAACGTTAAAATTTGCGGATAGAAAAGTTAATAATAGTTTTGGTATAAATTTCACAACATTAAACATACTTGTAGGGTTGAAATGGTTAGAATTTGACAAAAACTTCATGCGCAAAAAATACCTAAAGCTGGCCCCTAACCATGAAGGTTGTTTTTGTTTCAATCCGATTTTCTTACAGTTCCGATCAATTCTTGTTCTATTTTAACAGTAATAAAGAAAGCAAAAAGTTTTGATTCCTAGTTGATCTCACCTTTAATAATCAAATGAGAGATGGGATAAAAATGAAATAAGAGAGATGAGAGTACTTGGATACGGGGAGAAATCAATGAAAATGAAAGAGTTCTCAGCCTTTTACGTCTACTCTCAACAACTTAATGAGAACTATAAAGCAATTGAAGTTAAAATCAAAGGAGGATGGAGAAGAGGATGAAGATTCAAGAGATGTGAAGAACAAGAATTGAATGAATGAGAAAGAGAAACAAGAGGAGGAGGATTTTGGATCTAACATGAAGAAATCGAAGAAGAAGGAATCAAAATAAATGGTGTGGACTGTAGAGATAGATAGAAGAGAGAGATTGGGATCATGTTTTACAATTTGGAGACACAGGTGGAAGAAGAACAGAATTTGAAGTGAAAGGAGGTGGAAGCTAAGATCAGTATAATTTTTACTAATGATTTAATGCCTCGTTGTCATAATGAGGTTTAGTTTGGAATCTCCTCATATTAGAAGAACAATTAATGAATTCTAGACACTTTAAAATTATCATTTAATGTTGTAATACAAGTTACTATAGTTTAGTAGTAAGAATTCCAAAATGTAGCCATGGAGAATTGGGTTGAATCCCTATGGCCACAAAAGAAGTGATATGAAATTTTAAATAACAATAAGTAAGAAAGAAATTTTTAATAATATGAAAAAAAAATCCTTGGCGCATTGTTAAATTGGGGTCAGTTACTTTTTTCAGAGAAGATTGGGGTTTAACTTTCTAATTCTGGATTTAAACCGACCTAAATAATAAATAATAGCATAAAGAGTTTTCATACGGCCTGATTGCGGTTTAGGGGCAACATCTAAATTTTTGGTCAACATCTACATAGTCTAGGTCTTGCGTGTATTTTTTTCTTAAATTATTTCTCAGTTTGACTTAAACACAATCTAACAAAGTTAGCCAATACTTACGCTTAAAGTTTGTCCAAGCATAATTCACACCTTTTTTTCATAACAATATCAGTTAGTTAGGATGGCAGAGTGGTCTAAGGCCCTAGACTCAAGTTCTGGTCTTCAAATAAGGCGTGGGATCAAATCCCACTTCTGGCGATTTCCTTTACTTACCCCACTAGCTTGGATCAAAGTTTAGCCATTGTTGTTTTGATTCATAGCATTTTTTAGGTATAAAAGGATTGAATTTGCTTTTTCACTAAATCAAAGAATTCAAGGCAAGCTCTGGGTTATGGAACAAACTGGGGATCAAAACAGGTATCGCCATATACGAAACATTTATGCACATTATAAATACTGACATTGATAAAAGGTTAATGAACTCCGACAAAGAAGAAAGGGCCTTAAGATAGAGTCATTTCTCCAAGTGGCTTTGCACTTATTACTCATCAAAGTGTACATAATTTAGGCAACGCCCTCACAATGATCCATCGACTCAGGTTTAAGACTAGTGAGGCACTAATTAAGCCAAGGCCCAACTTGTAAACGGCAAGCCAACTTAACAAATGGTGCACAAATTATGCAGACACAATTTATCTTCTTTCAGACATGCGACTCCCTGCATACAAGAACTTAAAAAATTGATAACAAAAACTTATCAAGTAAAATAATTAAAAACTTCGTTTGAAATTATAATATCCAGAATAATAGCTTCAATACTCTGTGACAACTTCCTTCTCTACATAGTCCAATTTTCACAGTAATTATTTCCTCTTCAATTTTAAGATTTTTAATGTGGGTTATCACGAGCGCTAGCATTCATAATTGTCGATACAAAATTAAGGATAGTTTTGGTCTAAATTTTAGAAGACTAAACATACTTATAGGGTTGAAGTGGCTAGAATTCCACAAAAACTTGGCAAAAAATACTTGAACCTGACCCAAAACGTTTAATGCTGCTTCAGTTTCAATCCGACTTTCTTATAGTTCCATCCAATTCTTGCCTTATTTTAACCAAAAAAGAGAAAGCAAATAGTTTTCATTCCTTGTTGATCTCACCCCCCAGTAATCAAATGAGAGATAGGATAAAATTTAAATAACAAAGATGAGAGTTCTCGGGCAAGGGGTGAAATGGAAAAAAATGAGAAAGCTCTCAACCTTGTGCTTCTACTCTTAACAACTTAATGAAAACTTTGCAGCAATTGAAGTTAAAATCAAAGGAGTAGGGAGAAGAGGATGAAAATTCAAGAGATGTGAAGAACAAGAATTGAATCAAGGAGAAAGAAAAATGTGATGTGGAAGATACTAGATCAAATATGTAGAAATCGAAGGAATAGGAACCAAAATAAATGGTACGGACCATACAGATAGTTAGAAGAGAGAGATTGGGACCATGTTTTATGATTTTGAGACACAAGAGGAGGAAGAACATAAGTTGAAGTAAAAGGAGGTTGAAACTAAGATCAGTGATAATTCCACTAATCATTTAATGCCTCGTTGTCATAATAAGGTTGAGTTTCGACTCTCCCTGTATTAGAAGAACAATTAATGAATTATAGACACATTAAAATTAGTATTTAATGTTGTTATATAAGTAGCTGTAGTTTAGTGGTAAGAATTCCATGTTCTGGCCGAGGAGACCTAGGCTCGAATCCTAGCAACCACAATAGAAGTGATAAGAAATTTTAAATAAGAATAAATGAGAAAGCATTTTTTAACAATATGAAAAAAAAATCCTTGGCACATTCTTAATTTGGCATCAATTACTTTCTTTAGAGAAGATTGGGGTTTAGTTTACTACTTCTGAATTTAGCCCGACCTAAATAACAACTTAGAAAGTTTTAGTTCGGCATGACAGTCGTTTAGGAGCAACATCTAATTTTTTGGCCAACATACACACAGTCTTTGTCTTGTGTGAATTTTTTCCTTAATTACTTCTAAGTTTGACTTAAACACATTCTAGTCAAAGTGGGCCAATACTTACGCTTAAAGTTTGTCCAACCATAATTCATGCCCTTTTTTTCATAACATTATCAGTTAATCACACTTAAAGTCTGGTCTTCAAAAGAGGGCATGGGTTCAAATCCCACTTCTGACAATTTCCTCTGCATACCCCACTTGTTGGGATCAAGGTTTGGCCATTGTTGTTTTGATTCATAACATTTTTTAGGTATAAAAGCATTGAATTTGCTTTTTGACTAAGCCAATGAATTCAAGGCAAGCTATGGGTCAACAAACTGGCAATCAAAACAGGTATCGCCATATACGAAACATCTAAGCACATCATAAATACTGTCATCAATAAAAGTCTAACAAACTTTGGCAGAGAAGTAAGGGCCTTATGGCAAAGTCCTTTTTCCACATGGCTTTGCACTTATTACTCATCAAAGTATACATAATTTAGCCTAAGCCCTCAAAATGATCCATCGAATCAGGCTGAAGACTAGTGACGCACTGACTAAGCAAAGGTAGAACTTGTAAACTGCAAGCCAACTTAACAAATGGTGCACAAATTATGTGGACCCAATCAAGCTTCTTATAGACATGCGACACCCTTAATGCAAGAACTTAAATAATTGATACCAAAAACTTATCAAGTAAAATAATTAGAAACTTCATTTCAAATTATAATATTCAGAATAATATCTTCAATACTCTGTGACAACTTCCTTCTCTACATACTCCATTTATCACAGTAATAAATTCATCTTCAATTTTAAGATTTTTATTGTAGGTTATCATGAGCGCTTGCATTAATAATTGTTGATACAAGTGAATAATAGTTTTGGTCTAAATTTTACAAGACTAAACATGCCTATAGGGTTGAAGTGGCCAGAATTCCACAAAAACTTCTTGGGCAAAAAATACTTCAAATTGACCTAAAACAATGAAGGTTTCTTTAGCTTCAATCCCACTTACATATAGTTCCATCCAATTCTTGTCCTATTTTAACCATAAGAAAGAAAGAAAATAGTTTTGGTTCCTCATTGATCTCAAACCCAGTAATCAAATGATAGATAAGATAAAATTCAAATAAGAGAGATGAGAATGCTTGGGCAGGGGAAGAAATGGAAAAAAATGAGAGAGTTCTCAAGCTTTTGCTTCTACTCTCAACAACATAATGAGAACTTTGGAGCAATTAAAGTTAAAATCAAAGGAGGGGGGAGAAGAGGATGAAGATTCAAGAGATGTGAAGAACAACAAATGAAACAACAAGAAAGAGAAATGAGATGAGGATGTTTATGGATAGAACATGAGGAAATCGAAGGAGTAGGAATCAAAATAATTGGTGTAGACTATAGAGATAGTTAGAAGAGGGAGTTTGGGACCATGTTTTACGATTTGGAGATATAGGAGGAAGAAAAATAGAAGTTGAAGTAAAAGGTGGTTGAAGCCAAGATCAGTGATAATTTCAGTAATCATTTTCTGTCGTTGTCATAATAAGGTTAAGTTTTGAATCTCCTTGTACTAGAAGAACAATTAATGAATTCTAGACACATTAAAATAGTATTTAATGTTGTAATACATGTAGTTGTAGTTTAGTGGTAAGAATTCCACTTTGTGGCCGTGGAGACCTGGGCTCGATTCCCATCAGCCACAATAGAAGTGATATGAAATTTGAAATAAGAATAAATGAGAAAGCAATTTTGAACAATATGACAAAAAAATCCTTGGCACATTATTAATTTGGGGTCAATTACTTTCATCAGAGAAGATTAGGGTTTAACTTATTGATTCTGAATTTAGCCCGACCTAATTAACAACTTACAAGTTTTAACTTGACATGATAGTGGTTTAGGAGCAATATCTAATATTTTGGCCAACAACCACATAGTCTTGGTCTTGCATTAAAATTTAAATTACTTCTAAATTTGACATAAACACATTCTAGACAAAGTGGCCCAATACCTACGCTTAAAGTTTGTCTAACCATAATTCACACCTTTTTTTTCAAAACATTATCAGTTAGTCAGGATAAGCCAATGGTCTAAGGCACCAGACTCAAGTTCTGGTCTTTGAACGAAGGCGTGTGTACAAATCCCACTTCTGACAATTTCCTCTGCTTACCCCACTTGCTAGGATCAAGGTTTGGCTGTTGTTGTTTCATAGCATTTTCTAGGTATAAAAGGATTGAATTTGTTTTTTCACAAAGTCAAAGAATTCAAGGCAAGGTATGGGTTATTGAACAAACTGGCTATCAAAATAGGTGTACCATATATGAAACATCTAAGCACATCATAAATACTAACATCGATAAAAGTTTAACGAACTCCAGTAGAGAAGGAAGGGCCTTAAGACAGAGTTCGTTTTTCAATTGGCTTTGTACTTACTACTCATCAAAGCATGCATAATTTAGGCCATGCCCTCGGAATGATCCATCGACTCAGGCTTAAGACTAGTGAGGTACTGATTAAGCCAAGGCCCAACTCGTAAACAGCAAGCCAACTTAACAAATGGTGCACAAATTATGAGGACACAATTAAGCTTCTTAAAGACATGCGACTCCCTTAATACAAGAACTGAAAAAATTGATACCAAAAAATTATCAAGTAAAATAATTAAAAACTTCATTTCAAATTATAATATCCAGAATAATAGCTTCAATACTCTGTGACAACTTCCTTCTCTACAGACTCCATTTATCACAATAATAACTTCCTCTTCAATTTTAAGATTTTTAATGTAAGTTATCATGAGCACAAGCATTAATAATTGTCGATACAAAAGTTAATACTAGTTTTGGTCTAAATTTTACAAGACTAAACATACCTATAAGGTTGAAGTGGCCAGAATTCCACAAAAATTTCATGGGCAAAAAATACTTGAACCTGACCCAAAACCATAAAGGTTTCTTCAATTTCAATCCGACTTACTTATAGTTCCATCCAATTGTTGTCCTGTTTTAACTGTAGAAAAGAAAGCAAATAGCTTTTGCTCCTCGTTGATCTCACCCCCAGTAATCAAATGAGAGATAAGATAAAATATAAGCAAAAGAGATGAGAGAGCTTGGGCAGGGGGAGAAATGGGAAAGAGTGAGAGAGTTCTCAACCTTTTGCTTCTACTCTCACCCAATTAATGAAAAGTTTGGAGCAATTGAAGTTAAAATCAAAGGAGGGGAGAAAAGGATGAAGATTCAAGAGATGTGAAGAACAAGAATTGAATCAACGAGAAAAAGAAATGTGAGGAGGAAGATTATGGATCTAACATGAGGAAATTGAAGGAATAGGAATCAAAATAAATGGTGTGGACTGTAGAGATAGTTAGAAGAGAGAGATTGGGACCATATTTTACAATTTGAAGATACAGGAGGAAGAAGATCAGAAGTTGAAGTAAAAGGTGGTGGAAGCTATGATCAGTGATAATTTTACTAATCATTTAATGCCTCGTTGTCATAATAAGGTTGATTTTCGAATCTCCTTGTATTAGAAGAACAATTAATGAATTCTAGACACATTAAAATAACTATTTTATTTTGTTATACAAGTGGCTGTAGTTTAGTGGTAAGAATTCTATGTTATGGCCATGGAGACCTGGACTCGAATCCCAGTAGCCACAATAGAAGTGATCTGAAATTTTAAATAAGAATAAATGAGAAAGTAATGTTAATTTGGAGTTAATTACTTTCTTCAAAGAAGATTGGGGTTTAGTTTACTGATTCTGAATTTAGCTCTACCTAAATAACAACTTAGAAAGTTTTGTTTGGCATGACTGTCGTTTAGGAGCAACATCCAATTTTTTGGGCCAACATCTACACAATCTAGGTCTTGCATGAATTTTTTTTGTTCTAAGTTTGACTTAAACATATTCAAGGCAAAGTGGTCCAATACTTATGCTTAAAGTTTGTCGAACTGCAATCCACACTTTTTTTTCATAACATTATCAGTTAGTCAGGATGGCCGAGTGGTCTAAGGTACCTGACTCAAGTTCTGGTCTTCAAAAGAGGGCATGGGTTCAAATCCCACTTCTGACAATTCCTCTGCTTACCCTACTCGCTAGGATCAAGGTTTGGCCGTTCTTGTTTTGATTCATAAAATTTTTTAGGTATAAAAGGATTGAATTTGCTTTTTCACTAAGTCAAAGAATTCAAGGCAAGCTCTGGGTTATTGAACAAACTGGCATTCAAAACAGGTATAGCCATATACAAAACATCTAAGTACATCATAAACACCGACATTGATAAACATTTAACGAACTCTGACATAGAAGAAAGGGCCTTGGGACAGAGTCCTTTTTCCTTGTGGCTTTGCACTTATTACTCGTCAAAATGTACAAAATTTAGGTTTTGCCCTCACAATGATCTATCAACTCAGGCTTAAGACTAGTGAGGCACTGATTAAGCCAAGGCCCAACTTGTAAACCACAAGCCGACTTAACAAATGGTGCATAAATTATGTGGATACTATTAAGCTTATTATAGACATGCAACTCCCTTATTACAAGAGCATAAAAAATTGATACCGAAAACTTATCAACTAAAAAAATTATAATCTTCATTTCAAATTATAATATCCAGAATAATAGCTTCAATACTCTGTGACAACTTCCTTCTCTACATACTGCATTTATCATAGTAATAAATTCCTCTTCAATTTTAACATTTTTTATGTAGGTAATCATGAGCGCTAGCATTAATAAATTTCGATACAAAAATTAATAACATTTTGGTCTAAATTTTACATGACTAAACATACCTATTGTAACACCGACACCTCGGTGTACTCACTATTGTACTCCTCTTCATTTTATATTTGCTATTACTCATATTATATGTAGAAAATCCACAAAGAATTTTTCTGCTAAAACCAATCCTGAAATTTTCGACTCAATCGCTAGAACTTCAAAATTTCCAAAACGACTACCAATGGTCCAATAATAATGAGGATGACTCTAGAGTGTATTGGAACCTCAAATTTGTGTAGATCTTATTTCGTAGAGTTAAATTATAAATTTTTTGAAAAATCATCAGTAAAACTCCAGCCGGATCAAATATATCTATGAAAAGTTAAATGAATACATTTTAACGCGGGAAAAATTAAATTAAGCTTAATGCAAGGTTTTGGGGTCTAATATGAAATTTTTAAATTTTTAAATTTTTGGGGTCAAATGTAAATTTTTATAAATCAATAGACTCATTTGAAATTTATAAGAACTTAGAAGCAATAAGCAACTAAAGAAGTTGTGGTTTGAGTGGATGACTAGGATCTTTATTGGGTTGTATCTAGATATTAATTATTGATAAATGGAGTAAGAGAAAATGATTCTTGGGTTTGTACAAAATAATCCAATGGTGAGACATAATCCTTGAGATGAAGTGGTGAGGTGAGGGATGAAATATTCTTGGCCTTTGAAGAGTTAATCCAATAGTAGAAATTGAGTTGAAGTGAGATGAATTAATTTGGACCCTTGGATTGAGTTAGTGGGAGATAAGAATACTATTCATTGAGTGAAACGATTGGTTTTCTTAAAAATACACCAATTGTGAGGATTTGGCTTGGAATTGGATCAAAATTGTGAGCCTTTGGTTCTTGGAGATAGGAGACATACAATTAATGAAGATTTGAGTGGTAGTGTGAGAAAGTGAGTTTGTAGTGTGAGAGTGCAAAACCGTGAGTGTTTTTGTTGATAGAGTATAGACAATTGCTTGTGACCAATTAATCCTAGGGCATAGAATAGATCTTGAAAATGTTATGGGCTAGGATTTAATGAAGCAAAAATGTAACAAAGCTAAACACTTAACTTTTCTTCTAAACTCTTAAAATGTTCAAAGCAAAAGAAGCAAAAAAGCTCTCCATTTTCCTCTCTAGGCCATGAGCAACCCCATTGGAGAAAGACTTGATTTCTTCAAGCTCCATCCAGAAATATTGGTGTAGATTCATTCCCCTCAAACCCTAACATGACATATCTAAGTTTGGAGTCAATAGGAAATGCCTAGTTTGGTGAACAAGAGCAGACTGAGAGCTAGGAGCAAGGTAAATAAAATTGTCCTCAAATACCCTAGTTTGCCGGGAAATCTTGGTTGGGCTTGAAACATCCAATTTTAAGGTAAATAAAATTATGCAATTTGCTGAAATTGAAAAACCTTGTTTGAATGTGTTAATGTGATGTTTTTAACATGTTTTTATAGCCTAAAGTTTAGGAGGAACCCAAGTGAACCATGAGAAATGTGTGCAAAAATTTGAATGAAATTATGAGTATGTAATTAAACTTGTTGGCCAAAAAATAGGGTATTTGTTGGTTGAAACTAAATGGATGTTGTTGTGTAAGAAAACTAACATAAAGGCCAACGAATGTGGTTTAATATGTACAGAAATTTTCTACACTAAAGATGATTTAAGTAAGGCCATTTTTATGCTAGCCGAGGAGTGAATGGTAAGGAGAAAGGGTCATAATGTGTGTACTGTTTTAGAAGTGTGATGAATGTGTGTATGCATATATAATTTGTATAGGTGTGCTAAGGTGATGGGATGAAATGTGTATTAAATTTGTGAGTTGCCGAGAATGTAAGGAATACGTATGAGCATGTGTATGTGTAATATTTATAGAATGTGAAATCTTATAAAGGAGTGATGAATGCAATTGATGTGTTAGCATGCAGAATTTTAAAGGATAGATTATACAATGTACAAGGTGAATGTAGACTATTTGTACATAAAGAAGGTGAAATCTTGATTATACTAATTTATGAAATTTAATAGACTATTTTGAGCATACAAAGAGATAGAATGTGTAACACCGAAAATCCCGGTATTAGGAATTCTCTATTAAACATTCTCGTGATATAACGGAAAAATTAAAGTTTTATTACTTTTCGATTTTGGGGAAATAATTTAGAAATCTTGGTATATGAAAAATTCCCAATTATTGAATTTATCACATGTTTTTATATAAAGGAAGTTTGGGAGATTAGCAATTTCAATTTCGGGCAATTTTGTACCTATATAGAAATTTAGAATGAGAATATATATATATGAGAGTATTTGTTTATTTATTTAATTAATCATTTATCAAAAATAATAATAATAATAATAAAAAAAAATATAAAAAAATAAGAGAGGAGAGGAAAACACAACATTTTGCCCAAAACGTTGCGTTTTCTCCCCTCTCCCCAAATTTCGAATTAGGGCATGAAGCCCTAATTCTCTTTCTAATCTCACTCCCTCTCGTTCTCTCTTGCTCTCTCTTGAACTCTCTCTCCCTCTCGTCCGTCGCTTTCTCTCTCCGCCACTCTCTGCCTCCCACAGTGGCTTCTCCAACCACCCTCACTACCACTTAGTCATTCTTCTCGCCTCTCCCGTGTCTCTCTGTCTCTCGCTCCCTCTCTCTGTCTCACAGTCTCTCTCTCCCTCTCTCTAATTTTTACTCTCCGCCTTCCGGTGCCACGCCTCCCCCGAACATAGCCGAGCCACCACAGCAAATGGCGGTCCCGGCTCCTTCCTTCTCCCTCCCATAAGCGTGCGATCGCCTCAACTTCTCTCCCTAGTGTGCGACAGCCCTCTGTCTCCCTCTTTTTTGATCTCATGCGGTGTTGCACTCTCGGTCAAGAGCCCTTCTGTGGCCGTCGTAAAAGCTCCAAACCAACATCCATCTTAGACCTTCAAAACCCTAGGCGAAACTGTGATTCCATTCTCTGCAGGTGAGGACTGATTTCAAATTTTAGTTCTAGGATTTTGATTTTCATAGTAAATAACTCTAATCACTGAACTTTGCTTTGAATTAGGAGCATTGCAGGTCCCAAAATGGATTGAATGGCGCATGGACGTTAGGGCTACGAGCTGCGAAAACCCTAGGTGAGAAATTTTTTAAATGCATTCAATAACTGATCAGATTTGGTCTGAATTTAGAATGAGAGCTTTGTATATACTCGAAAATATATGAAATTTGAAGAGAATGCATTTTCTTGAATTTAGGTCGATTAATACGAAAGAAACATGTTAGATGAAATTAGAAACTTATTGGGTTGATTAGAATAGATTTCATTGGAGTTTGAATTGAAATTGTGAATTATGAATCTATGTTGACCTTTTGGAGACTTGAAAGGAGTCATTTTGGAAAACTTGTGAAAATGGGGAGTAAATACCCTCTCTAGAGGTGAGTGAATGGTCCATTGTGTTATAAATGAACAAAAATGAGTTTAAATTCTTTTATGAATGATTTTTTACATGTTTTATATGAAATTATTGTGATTGTAGGATGTCTGAAATGGAAATCAGAATTACGAGTGCATCCTATGAAATTATAAATGAATCTGTGCCATTTGTATTGGATATTTGATATGTAAATGCTTGTAGCATGACTTTGGAATTTGTTTGATGAAACATGGCACATTGATTGCAATTTGAACGATTGTGAAATGATGGTGTACGAGTGTATTGGCTATAGTCATTCCCTCCACGGAGTGACCCGATGGGGTGATGTGGTTGGGGTTTTATTGCGAGAGATGTGTACGTGGCCTATTCTCTGCCACGTCAGACAATCCGAATTGCATCCCGGTGAGGTACGAGCCAATGCTAAGGAAGGGGGTAGTGTTTTGAAATACTGAAATGGAAAACCCCTTGGCGGGCTTTCGTTTGCGCTCGGCCAAAATCAAGACGGAAGTGATTTCTATGGGACCCTTGTGATCTTCTAAAGGAATATTTGATGTGGATGCATACTTTGTGAACTACCTAATTTATTGAAAATGCTTTTATATATATAAAGTGTTGTTTATGACATATACTTTGACTTTCCCACATTCACCCCTCATTTATCACACAATCATACCATTGCACTCCACTCATTGAGTATTCCCTAATAGTCACCCCTCTCTCACTTTTTTCAGAGAATACTTAGTTCAGAGATTGGACGTTCGAGCTTGTGAAGGATATTTTGCTGATTTGATAGGTATTTAGTAGTATAGGATTTTTGAAAATTGTAGAACATAGAACCATAGAAAGAAAGTTCTGTATATCTCATACCAGGCGGATTTTACTGATACTGGTTGAGTTCTTCGGCAAGTATTGGTAAAATCCGACGATTATGATTTGGGACTTCATTATTTTCATTGAACCGTTGTTGAAAAAATGTTTTATCTTATACAGGGATATTTGGATTGAAATGTTAAATCTATAACTATGATTTGAGTCTTCTTTCATTTTGATTTGAAATATCTTTGGAATGTTTTATTTATACTGAGAATTCTGGATTAACTGGGATGGCCAAATGCATGCGTGCATGTACAGGAACTCCCTTCCCAAATGTGCGTGCCGACACATGCTGGTGTGTACAGGGATGGACCAGATGGGTCCTTTGCATGTGGTCTGTATATGTATGATTTTCTTATTTGAGGGATTTGTGTATTGGAAGATTTATTGTACAATTGGAATGCCTTGCGCTGTCTCGGTATATGGGGAGATCATCCCCGTATGTCGAGATAATACAGCGGTCGTTACGTTCTCGACGGAAGAGTCGAGGCATGACAGAATATGATAAAGATTAGGAATGAGCTTGGTATGTAATTTGGAGACATATATGTATATATGGTGAGTTATGTATAGAGAGTTATAGAGAGAACCCTAAATTGACAATATAGATTTTTATTTGCCAACGTTTGTGGTAAAATTATAAGGTGTAATTATAAATGAGCAATTGAAGTTGTCAGTTTGGTGATTAAAAGGGGACAGCTTATGTACACATTAGAAGTCTACCTATGATATCTTAAGTTTTGGATCTAAATGAAGGATTTATTTAAAATATAATTTAACATACTGATTTTTAATTTTATTTATATATATTATGTTGAACATTTTAGCGACATGCTTGGTGACCAAGCAAGGAGTGTAAAATTCTTACAGTTCGTGGTATATTTCAGAGAGTAACATACCCTCCTGTATAGGTGAGTGGGGGTTTGACACTATGTTTTTGATTGAGCAAAAATACATATTTTATAACTTTTCAAAATGATATAATTTATGACATATGTGAAAACATAAGATTTGATCTATGTTTTATAAATATTTCTCTTTGTGATCATTGGAATATCTTAAATGATTGATTCAAATGATATGCATCCATGAATAATGTTAAAATGACATCATGCCACTCTTTGAAAACTTGATATGATTTATATACTTTCATTGCATTGGCACACTGATTTGAAATGGTTTAATTGAAATGTGTGGGCCGGATGGCTACTTATGATGTAATAATGTGATGATGTCCTTGGTGGACTACCATAGTTACGAAAGGCATTTGTAGAGGCAACCGTTGCGCCTGGATACGCTTCTACAGGTGATCCCCAAACGTCATATGTATAGTTGCGGCTAGTTAAACCAAATCGAGGAGAACATGTGTAATGCTACTGTCTAACACCGGGCGGGATTCTATACATGATTGATTATGTATGTATTCGTAGATACGGGATAGCCTTTGGTGAAGCTCATGGCCAACATTGGGTTATAGATCTAAATATTTTTATACTTGCATATAAACCCCAATGCGCCTATCATTGGTCGTGGTAGACCATTGCCAGGATATTTTATTGGTAAACTCTAAATGATTTTCAAAATGTAAAGGGATGCATATGTTGATATTATGATGTATGATACATGATCACTTGATTTATAGAAATATCATACTCGATTTATAATATCATCATGTTTTAAATAAATATGCTTTGACACTCCGTGATCACACATTGTATTGATAACATAATGTCGATCCCTCACTTACTGAGTATTTTTCTTAATACTCATCCCTTACTTTTGTATGATGACAGACTTGGCAGGGAGACGTGTTGAGAGATTTTGAACACACTTGACATATATTTTGGAGACGTCGAGTTTTGGGTATGGAACTAACCATTCTTCGATGATGAAAGTTGATAATGTATAGTTGAGGTTCATAGAATGACAATGTATATTTTATGGGATGACTGTAATTATATTATGAAAAGTGTAAGTTGAAACTTTCAAAATTGTTGTATCTTAATTCATTGAAATGCATTGAGACAAAGAGTTGTTTTTTAAATTTGTTTTTACTTGAAAAATTATATTTTTCGGAAAAATAAATTTTAAACATGTGAAGATGTTAGCCTTGCATTGTCTCGGTATGTGTGTCGTGTGATGGATAGCATACAGGGTAACGGGTAGCTATTCACGACCTTCGATTGAGAGTCGGGGGTATGACACCTATACGGTTGAAGTGGCCAGAATTCCACAAAAACTTCATGGGCAAAAAATACTTGAACCTTAACCAAATCCATGAAGGTTTCTTCAGTTTCAATCCGACTTACTTAAAGTTCTGTCCAATTCTTGTCCTGTTTTAACTGTAAAATTGAAAGCAAATAGTTTGGCTCCTTGTTGATCTCACCCCATTAATCAAATGTGAGATAAGATAAAATTTAAATTAGAGAGATGAGAGTACTCGAGCAGGGGGTGAAATGGAAAAAAATGAAAGTTCTCAACCTTTTGCCTCTACTCTTAACAACTTAATGAGAACTTTGGAGCAATTGACGTTAAAATCAAAGGAGGGGGGAGAAAAGGATGAAGATTCAAGAGATGTGAAGTACAAGAATTGAATCAATGAGAAAGAGAAATGAGAGGAGGAAGACTCTGGATCAACATGAGGAAGTCGAAGGAGTAGGAGTCAAAATAAATGGTGTAGTTATAAACAACACTCGGTTGAGTGTTTTACTTCTCAATAGTTCCATCTTTCTTATACTCGGTTTTAAGAACCCACTTGTTCCTAATAACCTTGCGCCCCAATAGAAGTTCAAAGAATCCCAATGTATGGTTATAACTCAATAACTCCAATTCTTCTTCTTCCATTGCTTTTATCCCCTCATCCTTTGCAGGATCAGATGGAACCTAATCTATGTTTTAGGGTTTTCTTCATCTTCTGAAGTAACAATAAATACATGCCATTTATTTTAAAAAAACAATTGGGCATCGTTTTCCTAACACTTTTCTGAGTTTGTAACTCGGTTGGATCATTAGAATTTAAATCTTTCCTACTGGAATTAATATCATTCCAATGATCCACTATGGATAGAGACATCTTTTGAATTAACTAATTCAAATAAAGGCACTATGTCTTTCATGTCATCTTAGTTAGGAAATTTATTCTAGTGTGACATCCATGATCCAATTTTTGTACAGTACCATCTTCTCATTCATCAATGAACATTTAATTTTCAAACTCGTTGGAGTATCTTATAAGGATACTCTTACTTTTATGGGGACCTATTTTTCCGAACTCATTGGAAATATTAAATATAAACGATCGATCCCCAAGATTTGAGATTACTCAGAATCGGCTTTCTATCGGTTCAAAGTTCATATAATGTCAATGGTACTAATTTTGAAGGCAGTTTGTTCAAAATATAAGTAGCAGTTAACAAGATATCACCCCAAAAAGAAATCGACAAGTTAGTCTGCACTATTATGGATCTTGTCATATCCAACAATATCCTATAACTTCTTACTATAACACCACTTCACTGATGTGTTTACAGAATGGTCAAGTATCGGATTATACGTATTTCATTACACAGATCCTTAACTCGATCTGATAGATATTCACGTCATCTATCCATTTGATTCTCTATCTTGTTCATATAACGTCTAAAATACTAAAGTATTTTAGACTTGCGAGAAATCAAATAGGCACAACTAAATAATGTAAAGTCATCTATGAACGTAATGAAACACAAAAATTTCATATTTTCTTGCCTTCATACTCATTGAACCACAAATATTCTAATAGACTAACAGCAATGGAATTTAACCCAAATAGCTTTTTCAGATAGTTTTCTCATCATTTTTGCAAACATGAGAAAATTTAACTTAATAGTTAAACACTCATCCATTATATTACAAAATTATAAAATCATTTACAAATTGTTCAGAACCAATACATGTCATTTATATGAAAATTCACATTGTCTTCCTAAAAGTTCAAAATATAACTAAGTTCCAAAAGAACAAAAATAGATAAGATTACATCGTATTTTGCAGAGAATATCACGCAAAATAAAAGTTCGGCTACTTTGTAACTTCAATTTACAAGTGCCTATTTTCTCTAACCTCTATTTTATATTGTTCTCCACACTGATCTATCTCCAACTAGGAGGCATGCGACAAATATCTTTAAGTGTCTCTATGTCTGTTCTTATCTCCAGAATTATTCATTTGTGATCTTTTTTCATTCTCATTTCATTTCTTACTTTCATTTTAGTCCCTTTCACACTTAGAGTTCGAAACTCTCTTGGAACTAGACTGTATAACAAAAGCATCAACTATGAATCTTACAGCACCAAGCCGCTCATCCTCAAGCTCAACGTGGCGAGCAACATCTGAGAAATCACACTATTATTGTGAGTCAAACTAACTTTCAGGTGCTCCCACTTGGTAGGAAGGGATTAGATCAAGATTTGAACTTTCTATTTATCGAAGAGGACATGAGTAGCTGACTACTACTCTCAAATCATGTTAGACATGACCCTTAAATACTGTTTGACACTGTGACACTATCACATTTCATAGGCATCAAACATTATGGTCATTTGTCCAATATGAGTCACTGGTACCTCCAAGTTTTACCATGAGATACACCCAGATGTCATGAGTAGTCGCATATTGCTCATACTCGGGTATCATGTTATTAATCACAGAGCTAACCAGGGTTACACGAATAATAGAAACTATCATTTTCCATGCCTGGTAAACCACTTATTCTCTTATCAGCGGAGCAGCATTGCCCATACCAAGGTCTTTCATGACATGCTTGATGCTTTCCAAGGTATTATATTCTTTTAGCACATATCAAATTTTATGGCGTCATATCTCATGATTGTCGCCATTCAATTTGTCATCTCTATTCAAGTCTCCACCAATGGATTTCTATACTATTGTTTGGCTTTCTAAGAGGGTGGACACTAATGCTCATATTATGCACATAATTTTGTGTTTAAAAAAATTAACATTAATGAAAAATCAACGTTAGGTATAGAATCGAAAGTTCACTAGGTTCCCGATCATCATCTATGATCCGAATGCATCACTATCATAAATTTAATTTGAAATTACAAAATTCAATAGGTTTTAAGTGAGAATTACTTAAATTCTGCCAACCAAAAAACCTACCACTTAAATACACAAACTATTTAAATAATATTATAATTTCATATGAGAATTACTCAAATTCTACCAATCTAAAATTTTCAGTTTAGGGATTCTAGTTTTTTTTTTTGCCTACATGATCATACACTTTAATAAATAAAGTCAACAATTGCTAAAAAGAAACTTTGCATTAAAAAAATTAAAAGTTCATATTTTACATGTTCATACTCCTATCCAACAGTCATAACACGCAAAAAAAAACATATAAATAAACTATCTCGTTCAGTATCAATCTATTCAGGACACCATATTTACAATTCCTTTAGATAGTCTATCCATGGGTGCAAATCCCTTGATGGCTCGTGGAAAACTATTTATATTTTGGGATAGCCTTTTCTTTATTTGGCTCTGTATATTTTTGACTTTCCACTTTTCTATTAATAATGGTCCCACATCATCCAGAATCATGTGCTCATTCTCGGCAATCAACACATCAACTACGCTAATCCAATAAGGAGGAAAAGAGTTTCTCAATATGTACACGTCATCCCCCAAAAGGCATGGCCTAACTGAATAAGTTTCAAGCGTTTCACTTTCATGATCTCCAAATGATTAGGCAAAGTATGAGATGGGTCCATTCTGTAAGTCAACATTTGATCCAAAATTTTCAAACACTTTGAACTTCTCAAAGCTCTTTCCTTCCCCAAAGGCCTGGAAAACTTTCAAATAGGCGTCTGATTATCACAATTTTCCCTGAAATTGAGAACAATATTAGGTTAGACACGTAGCCAACCATAATATTAAAATAAATCTTAGAGTATTGATTTTATAAATATTTACTCAAATTTAAAATAATTTTATATTAGAAAAATTAATTTTCGAACATAAATGATTGAGTAAAAAATTCAAAAAAATGATGAGTGAAAAACAAATCTTCACCGAGGTAGCCAAAATTAAGAAAATAATTTTCTAAACACATATAAAAATTTTCAGAATTTTTTGTACACCTGAAATAATTTTTTTTTTTTGTAATTTTAAACAATTTTGAAGTATAAAAATTAATAAAAAATTATTTTTCCATTCTGAAAAATAAATTAAAAATTATAAAAAAATCCAAAGAGAACAAATAATTACTCTGGTGAAAATTTTGGCTGAAACCAGGAGTTCACGAGCCCCCAGGCACTGCCGAAGTAGACTGTCCAAAATGGACACGTGCCCACTCTCATTGGGTGGCACATGACATAGACGCGCCGTCTTCCCGGTGACGGATGGTTCCGAAATTTTGGTTGCCACCCCATATTCAATATCTCTGAGTTCAATAGTACTTTCGAATTTTTAATCGGAGGTCTCTAACCTAGGGGTGGATCTCACTTGCCGCAGCCGAGAGTGGTATTGGGCAGGCACTATTCATCTTCTTCTCCATATTTTTGTTTTCGGCTGAAACTTTGAATGGTCTTATCTCTCTCAATTCTAAACCATTTTTTGCATTTTTTATATGGTTGGAAAGCATTTTTCAAGACGAATCTAACCATATAAATTTCAGATCACGAAACATAGTATTTTAAATGATACAGGTACTTTAAATTTCGGCTAGGGTTTGTAATATCTCATGATATACTTATCAGATGTTTGCTAAATTTTGCAGAGTTCATTTCATGCAATAGTCATCTTACTGTGTAAAATTGAATGCATTCCATTAAGCCAATTTCAAGTTGCCATTAATGAATGTTGAAAATTATTTTAGGTATTTTCATTTTTAATACCCAACTAAAGAGGTTGGAAACACCTTAAATTGCTCTGATACCAATCAAGGTTTTCATATAAACCAACAAAATAATTTTTCTCATGCGGAAATTGCCAAATCTAAATTGGGTTAAAATCATTTATCTCTTTTCGATGGTTGGGTATCTTTGGTCTAGAAGATATCACGAAATTTGGATTACCTTCTGTTTTTCACAATCTAAATACCTTTGATGGTAATGATCAATTTTTCAAACCCTATTTCTCTGTTTTACAATGTGAGAGATTTTTTACTCATTTTTCATTTTCTCTCAATCCCCAAATATGGGTTCATGCCTTTGGTTTTTACTTCACGACTACCATCCCAAGCAAAAGAGAAAATATGCTTCTTGTGTGTTCACGTCCCCTCTTCGTTTCAAAAACAAGTGTGTTTTTCTTTTTCAAAATATTAGGGGAGTTGGGGGTGGTTATTGCCAAATAACCACTCCCTCTTCATTCAAGTTCAAAATATTGAAGTTGGGGCGGGTCAACCCTCGTAGGTGGACCCGCACCCTATTTTCTAACAAGAGCAAAGAAGAAATCCATTGCTCCACAAGTGTGATCATTGGGCTGAAAAGTCACAAAGATTTTGGGCATTTCTTGATAAGTTCATTTTCATTAAAGTTGGACACTGTAATCAAACTCAAAAATAAGGAAGGAAAAAGGCCTCGGTTTATGATCATTGCAAGAAGAAAATCTCGGGCATTTCTAAATGAAGGTGCATCATTCATTTGGCTAAGAGCATAGAGTTTGATGTAGTTGTTGCCGAGGCAAACTCTTCAACAGACTTATCGCAATTTGCTTACACAGCGAATTCATGTGATGTGCTAGTGGGAGTTCACGGAGCTGGATTGACCAACATGTTATTTCTCCCTGAAAAGGTGATTCTCATTCAAGTTGTTCCATTGGGAATTGGTTGGCTATCCCGGTATGACTTTGGAGGACCTGCAATGGAAATGAGTCTAAAGTACTTGGAACACAAGGTAAGACTCGGAGAGAGCTCATTGATAGAGCAGTACCCACTTAACCATCCAGTTTTTCAAGACCCAGTTTCCATTCACAATCAAGGATGGGATGTCACTAAGACAACATACACGGACAATCAAAATGTTAAAATTGATGTCCGCAGATTTAGGGCCACTTTGATGAAGGCCCTGAGGCTTCTTCATAAGTAGAGCCGTGCAATTGTGACCGAGGTGTTTGGGATTGCTACCCAGTTTATAAGTCAAAATTAAAAATATAATTATTTAATAATTAAAATTCATAAAAATTTTTATAAACTCAAAAAATACTTATTAGTTAAAAAAAAAAAGAGAGCCCTGGACCCATTTTTTCATGTTGGTGCTTTCACGCACAATTAAAATAAATTAGTTTGACCAATAAAATTACATTTTCATCATTTTGTATTTAAAAAGAAAATTATAACTATACCACATGTATCATATTGTAATTAGTTAGGTAGAAGATTCTTATGGCCACTATGGTCGTTGTTCTATTTTATATGTATAATAATTATTTATTTTATCAAACATTTAATTTTTTTAAATAATATTTATCTAAATAGATAATAATTTATTTAAAAAAAAGTAAAATAGACTTATAAGTTAAAAAGTGGCTCATAAGCACCAAGTACTTAACAAGACCGCCATTCATCTCATGTGCATCATCATTGTGAGTACTTTTACCATCATTGTTTAAACAAATTCTCGGATTCAATTCTTTAGACAGAGAAAACAAACACATGAAAGTTTTACTCAAATTTAATCAAGGTTAACGTGATTACCACCTATACGTGATTTATGCCCAAAAAAATTATTATTACTTTTACTGATTTTTATTTCTTTTATATATTAATTAATTATTTGTCAATTCACACTATCCAATAAAATCTAAAATCAAAATCATATTAGTACCATTAACTTCTTTACATGGAACTACAGAGATTCAACAATCAATGCAATAACATGGTAAAATCAAATATGAAAATCTAGTCGGATGCTTCCGGATTAATGGTTTGAAAGAATTATAATCACCCACATGCTTTTGCATGTCTAGTGAATATTATAAAATATATCATGTTTCAAAATCAAATCAATTATTTAATTTATTTTTAACTTAGTATCGGAGAACTTAAACCATATATATTTATCTATCTTTTATATTTAAATTTATTTATTATTATTTACTTAACAAGAGTCTGATTTCCAATTTGTCTCACAATCATAGGATGCAAAAGATGCCATAGCTTCCAGCAGGTTTACATTATCCTTCCCTAATCTGGAAAATCGTGGTGAAAACCAGAAATGTGCATACAGTTCTTGCCAGGGAGATTGCCATTATAAATTATTTAGAAAAAAACATCCTTTTTGTGCAATCATTCCCAAGTGGCCTTGAATTGTGCATTAGAGTGGTAAGCTTGATTGTCATGCAGCAAAAGTTGCAATGGATTGGACCCTTAGTGGTCTTCTTCATGGTATTAAGCTTTTTAATCTCCCTGAGAAGCAACAAGGTTTCTCCATCGCTTTGTAAGTTGTCTCATCCTTTCAACTTTAATCAACATTGAATTTTCTTTTGTAAGTTATGTCGGTGTCTCTAGTGGATTGGAGCTTGAGCAGCCGACTGTGTATTGAATTCTTGTGCCTCCAGTGCAATTGGCTGCTACCATTGTATGCATCATTCTAACCATTGTTCTTTGAAGGGTCTTTTTTCCTTTAATTATTATTATTATTATTATTATTTTGAAGATGGAGGCTTGACCCTCGAAAACTTCTGGAAAAAAATTTGAGGAAAAGCCTTTATGATCCACTTCTGGTATGAGGGTTCCATTGATTTGATTTATTTGTGGAATGTTAATTCCCTAAAGTACAATTCAAGATTGTTGTTTATGCGGGGGTAGGGGTGCTAACGTATTTTTTCTGATTGAACATTAGATAATTTTTGGGTGTCTGTGAGTACTTCCTATCATTCCTTGTATGCTAGAGGCATCCCTCAAAAATCTGGTATGTCCCAAATTTGATACCATAACCCATAACATGAATGTTTAGAACTAGTACTACGTACACATTGAACAGCCTTCAGCAAATGCCTTTGAATTCATTTCCAGGCTTCACAACCATTTTCTTTTCATGTATAGTTTCAATGGCAGAAATGAAAAGCCAGCAACTTTGCAACTTTCTTGGGCGCAATTCAGACTTTTGTGACATCAAAGGAGACATTCATATCTATGGAAATTTATCCACTATATTTGTTGTTACACCAGAGAAAATAGGCATTTTGGCAGGAAATGATTCATGGAGGATAAGACCTTATTGTCGAAAATATAGCAAAGGAATAATGAAACAAACCAAAGAGTGGACGGTGAAAGCGGTAATTGATCAGCAGCGTATGCCTGATTGCACCAAGACTCACACAAAACCTGCTGTTCTGTTCTCAGAAGGTGGATATGCTGGGAATTTCTTCCACTCCTTTGCTGATGTAATAGTTCCATTATACTTAACTTCACTGCAATTCAATGGAGAAGTGCAGTTTCTTGTTACCCAATCGAAGACATGGTGGAATTGGAAGTACCAAAGAATTCTTAAAAGCTTGTCCAAGTATGAGATTATCAATATTGATAAAGAGAAAGAAATCCATTGCTTTAGAAGCATACATGTGGGACTACAACGACATAAGGATCTCAAAATCGATCCTTCAATATCACCCCATGGAATCTCCATGAAGAACTTTAGGAAGTTTTTAAGAAGCTCTTATTCTCTCGAGAGATCTTCTGCTATGAGACTTAGAGATGGTGGGAGGAAAATGCCAAGACTTCTTATCATTTCAAGGAAGAGAACACAAAGGTTCATTAATGAAGACGAAATTGCACAAATGGCTAAAGACTTGGGCTATGAAGTAGTGATGTTAGAAGCTAATTCAAACATAACAAGGTTTTCGCGAATTGTGAATTCTTGTGATGTGATGATAGGAGTCCATGGAGCAGGCCTTACAAACATGGTCTTTCTTCCTGAAAAGGCAGTGCTCATACAAGTGATTGCCATTGGACATGAATGGATTTCTAGAGAATACTATGGAGAGCCTGCAGTAGACATGAATTTGAGGTACTTGGCCTACAACATAAGCAAACAAGAGAGTACACTGACACACGAATACACTCATGTTATAAGAGATCCTTCTTCGATTCTTAGGCAAGAGTTTAGAAATATTTACTTAACTACACAGAATGTCAAGCTAAATTTAATTAGGTTTAGACCAACTTTGTTAAGGGCTCTTGAGCTTTTGTATGATTAAAAAATGTTTGAATTCAATTATCTTTTCTAAATAAAAAAATGAAAAAGTTGTTCAGAACTCAAACTCATACGTTTTCATCAATCTACAATTAACTATGCAATGCCCTAATATACACAAGCTAATATAACTTTTTATTGTTTTTTTTAATAAACGGATTTGTCAATTTCTTTGCTAAATATAGTTTGGTGAATAATTTGAGCTTTCAAAGATGAAAACACAATTTCAGTTGATCTCCCAGGCATTCATTTCCCTTCAACACATGTATTAGGAGTGGAGGCTATTTCCTCTTTCCCCATTTACGTATGTTTAAACCTCTTAAATTTTAATTATGTTTATTATTGATGTTATGTCCCCTGAGAGCCCATTAACATGCAACATGGATCCAAACCCTGACGAACAAAATACACTAAACTTTGCCAAAGCACAACGTTTATATGAAATGTATCCCCCATGTCAGTACACACCAGCTGGACCTCTCTCGGTAACCATTTGATCAGCTCTCAAATCTACTCGGCACACCATGTCCCTTCTGCTAAAGGCAATATACTCGGCGCACTACAAAAAATTTTTGTCGCTAAAAAAACTATCGCTGTTAGAAAATAATATGTAAAACTCTCAACAATGGAAAATTTTTGTCGTATTTTCCATCGTTGATTCTTGACACCTGTTGGCGTGCCCGCCTACTATCTTTTTGTTTTGAGAAAATTGCCATCACTCAAATTCGAACCAAGTATCATGGTGATTTTTGAGTTGTCACAACCACTATACTACAATTCCTTTTATGAAGTCTTTTTTTTTATTATCTCACTCTCATTTTTTTTAATATTTGTTTTACTCTCATATTAGTTTTTATCTCACTCTCATCTCAATTCATTTTTTCTTTACCTTGGAGTCATTTTTTTCATTGAATATTTTTATTCAACTTTTCTAACTCTTTAAATTTGACTTTAATTAAATTGGCACTAAATAAAGAAATAAAATATTTTTTGAGCCAAAAACATAAATTTGATTAATTAAAATATAATAACAAATTATTTTTCTTGATTTACCCGATAAAATAAATAAAATAAAAAAGAAAAAGAATTATAAAATAAATAAGTAAATAAATAAAATAAATGAAAAAAATGAAAAAAATAGAATAACTGTGTCAACGAAGGATTAGCAACGGAAAATTTTCATCGCTAAAAATTCTGTGGTTAATCCGTCATTGATAGCTTTAAATTTTTTTTTTACCCTATACCATTACACTGACGGATTACCGATTAAAATATTTTCGTAGCTAATTTTCTTTATTACGGACTGATTTATTGAGTTCCTACCACCATTCTTTTTCTATCATCATGGCATCAATCAAGAGAAAAAGGTCAATCATCAGTTTCGATAAGGATGATCTAATAGGAATTGACACCAACCGGAATGATCCGCTAACCGTCACTGTCGGGATAAGGTCCGTCCTTGTTAAAAGGACCTTTGTTGATCAAGGAGTAGATTAGAACTTCCTCTTTTGGGACACCTTCTAGTGGATGGGCTTTGACCCATCTCATCTTCAACCCTCTAACGGACCTATAACGGGGTTCGCCCACGAGTGTATACACCCTGAAGGCACTATCTAGCTCATTATAACATAAGGAATCCTCCTTACCATGCTACTTCCAGAACTACTTTTCATATGGTGAAACTCTTGTTCCCCTATAAAGCCATTCTCGATCATCCAAGTTTGGATGGCCCTGAAGTGCTACCCAGCACAAAGCATATGAAAATCAAATTTAGGATGCTTCTGGAGGTTGCGGAGCTTTATGGCAACATGACACGTTGACTATCACCCCATTGAAACAAAGAAAGAAATCTTCTCGATAGAAACGTTTACTTTTCATATTTGTATACCAACCACATGCCAGGAATTCATCCGTTGGTTATGGTTCATAAGTTAATTGTAAACATCAGTCACAAGCCTATCAAGTAGAAGAAAATGGTATTCGAACTATAGGATTCAATCAGGATATAAAATACCTAAAGTAGTTTGCCAATGTAGTTATGGTAAAAATGGCTAACGGAAAATAGAGGATGTGTATTGCCACACCCCGACCCCCAGATCGAGCACACAACAATGACCATATTATCCCGAAATACGTGTGAACTCAACTCTGTGTTCGAGATACCATAAGATATTTCAATGTCCACTCATTTTCCAAAAAAAATCTGACTATACAAATAAACAAGCATGCATTCATTTTACAATCAAAGGACCAACTCGGTCAATCCCTACTTAAAACATACATGCATCCGGCCATCCTTACTGTTCAAATCAAATCCACAGAGTATAAACAAATCCCTACTCAAGAGATCCATATTAAAATTCCACCAAAATAATTCTCCAGGAAAAATTCATGGAATTAAAAAAAGGGGTTCTCATTTTAAATATACAAACCATTGTCAAATTTCAAATCCATATAAATATAATAGAAAATAAGTTTTTCAAACTAATTACATAATGTGCCCCTAATTGAATCCACTAATACCTTAATTCAAAAGAAAGCTATTACTCATAGAAATCTGACAAAACAAGTTTCTATAAGGGCAAGAGAGTCAACAAAACAGAGGCCTTCCTAGTTGCTCCAAGAGTGGACTAGTCAACACTTCCATACCTCCCTCCATCACTACTCCAAGGATGGGAATCGGTAGCAATACTGTGGCTACGAATCACCAGTGTTCTCAAGCTCGAGTTCAAACAAGGATCAATACAATGCCTAATGAAGAGTCAACAAACAACCCCAATGATGTCATAGGTAAATTTGGTTAAGTATAAATTTATTGATTTTGAAGAGCATATTATTGGTGTTACTTGATTTATGAGGTTTGCTAATAGCATTGGTCATTGCATGGTAGAGATAAATTGATGAACCAATCACAAGTATTGGTTTTATGCAACAAATTGTGGTTTGTATGCAAATATAAAAACATTTAGCTCTATACCCCAATGTTGACCATGAGCCTCACCAAGGTTTAACACGTGTCTACGCGCACATACAAAATCAATCATGTATAGAATCCCGCCTAATACTAGACAGTGGCGTTACACATATCTTCCCCGATTTGGTTCAACCGGCCGCAACTATACATATGACGTTTGGGGATACCTCCTGTAGAAGCGTATCCAGAGACAATGGATACCTCTACAAATGCCCTTCGTAGCTATGGTAGTCCACCAAGGATATCATCATATCATCACATCATATGTAGCCATCCTGCCTATACATTTTAATTAAACCATTTCGAATCAGTGTACCAATGCAATGAAAGCATATAAATCATATAAAGTCTTCAAAGAGTGGCACGATATCATTTCAACAAAATTCATTGTTGCATATTATTTGAATCAATCATTTGAGACACTCCAATGATTACAAAGAGAAGTATTTATAAAACATACACCAAATCTTATGTTTTTACACATGTCATAAAAAGTCATTTTGAAAAGCTATAAAACATATATTTTTGCTCAATTAAGAATATAGCATCAAAGTTTTACTCACCTATACGGGAGGGTATGTCACTCCCTGAAATATATCACGAAGTGTAAGAATTGTACACTCGCTCCGTCACTACGCATGTCACTATAATGTAACACATAATCTATATAAATAAAATTGGAAATCATTATGTTAAATTATATTTTAAATAAATCCTTCATCTAGAACCAAAGTTTAGGATATCATAGTTAGGCTTCTAATGTATAAATAGGCTGTCTCCTTTTTATCACCAAACCGGTAACTTCAATTGCTCATTTATAAATATACCTTATCACTTCACCACAAACGTTGACGAATAAAAATCTACATCGTCAAATTTGGGTTCTCCTTAGAACTCCCTATACATAACTCACCATATATATATATGTCTCCAAATTACATGCCAAACTCATTCCCAATCATTATCACATTCTTTCTCCTTGTATACTCAAAACAGTCGACTAAATTTCAGAAGTTAGTATGCTCAAGATTTCACCTCATTTATGTACAAATAGTCCACATTCACCTTACACATTGTATAATCCTTCCTTTAAAATTCTGCATGCTAACACATCAATTGCAATCATCAATCCTTCATAAGATTTCACATTCTACAAACATTACATATACACATGCTCATACGCATTCCTTACATTCTTGGCAACTCACCAATTTAATACACATTTTATCATATCACCTTAGCACACATATACAAATTATATATGCACACACACATTCATCACACTTCTAAAACTGTACACACATTATGACCCTTTCTCCTTACCATTCACTCCTCGGCTAGCATAAAAATGGCCTCACTTCAATCATCTTTAGTGCAGAAAATTTCTGTACATATTAAAGCACATTCTTTGGCATTTAAGTTAGTTTTCTTGCACAACAACATCCATTTTGTAACACCAACACCTCGCTGTAATCACTGTTGTACTAATCTTCATTTTATATATGCTATTCTTCATATTCAATGTAGAAAATCCACTAAGATAATTTTCCATTAAAACCGCTCCCCAAAAATTTCGAGCTAAATCGCTGGGAATTCAAAAATTTCTAAAATGACCACCGATGGTCCAATAATAATGAGGGTGACTCTAGAGTGTATAGAATTCTCAAATTTGAGTAGATCTCACTTCGTAAAGTTAAATCATAAATTTTTTGGAAAATAGCAGGTAAAACCCTAGCCTGGTCGGACGTATCTCGGAAAGACTAAACGACAACGTTTTGACATGAGATAAATTAAATTAGGCCTAATACGAGATTTTGTGCCTAACTTGAAATTATAAAAAATTTTGGGGTCAAAATGTAATTTTGGTAAGTCAAGGGACCCATTTGAAATTAATAAGAGTTTAGAAGCATAATAATAATAAAAAACTCTTGGGTTGATTTGTAATTGATTGTAATTATTGGATTAGAGTAGTGAGAGAAAAATGATTTTGTTTGGTGAAAAATGATCCAATGGTGAGAAATAACCTTTAAGATGATCAATGATTGAGATTTAAAGGAATTAATAAGTGTATTTCTCTTAAATAAAGACCAAACAAGTGAATTATAGAGAGAGGAGAGTGGACGAAAATGATGGGAAGAGAGAGGAAAAGTGTGACTTTGAGAAGCTAATCCAAGGGTGGAGAATAAATTGAAGAGAGATGAATTAATATGGGCCATTGGATTGAGTTAGTGGAAGACAAAGAACACTATTCATTGAGTGAAAGTGTTAGGTATCTTGAAAACCAACCATGGGTGAAGATCTAACTTAGCATTTGGATCAAAATTGTGAGCCCTTGGATTTGGTTGTTGGAAGACATGCAATTAATGAATGAGTTAAGTTGTAGTAAGAGAAAGGGTGCTTATAGTGTGAGAAAGTGTGTTTGTGAAGGAAGAATAGGCAAAACCGTGAGAGAGAGAAGAGGGAACGTTACTTGTGACCAAACAATCCAATGGCTAGGAATAAATCTTGAAAATGTGAAGGGCTAGGATTGATTAGGGAAAGTTAAGAAAAGCCAAACACCTAGTTTTCTTTCATTGCCAAAACCATGAAGTTCAAGTGCCAAACAAAAGTTCTCTCTTGTTCTTCCTTTCATGACCGTGAGTTCAAGGTGAGGGAACCCAAATTTTTTTCAACACATCACCCCAATATTTTTACATAAA
This sequence comes from Dillenia suffruticosa, assembly GCA_033439265.1. Classification (NCBI taxonomy): domain Eukaryota; kingdom Viridiplantae; phylum Streptophyta; class Magnoliopsida; order Dilleniales; family Dilleniaceae; genus Dillenia; species Dillenia suffruticosa. The sequence continues at coordinate 17,216,953 of JAVTVX010000015.1, read as the reverse complement.
TCAAATCCTCACAAGCCCAATTACAACATATAAAAAATTGGAGAAAAATGACGAGTTTTGCTTGGTGAAGATCAAAGGGAACCAAGAGAAATTCCATTGAAGAAATGTATGATTTTCTTCAAACAACACTTGAAAATTTTGTACGGATTCACCCCCTCAAACACTAATACAACATATTTAAATTTGGAGTCAAAAGAAAGAGGCTAACTTGGTGAGCTAGAGGAGGCCAAGAGCCCTAGGCAAAAGGAGGAGAAGAAATTTTTGAAGGAAGGTCATGATTTGGACTTGAAACATCAAGAATTGAGGTAATAAAAATTCTGCACATTGCTGAATTTTTTAGCACTTTGTATGAATGCCTAAATGTGATGTTTTTAGCATGTTTTATAACTTAGAACTTAGGTGGAACCCAAATGAAACATTAGGAATGTGTGCAAAAGTTTTTGTGAGGTATTGAATGTATGTGTGTGCATTGTAGCCAAAAATTGGAGGAGAAATGTATTTTTGGGTGGGCTGAAAAATTGGATTCAAAGGGCCAGTCGTGTGTGATAAATTCTAATATTAAAGTAATGAATATTGATGTATGATTGTTGAAAAAATTGATGTGAGAAATGTGTATGCAAAATTGGTTGTGTTTGGCCAAGAAATTGGAGGAGAAAGAGGTGTATAGTGTGCAGAAATTTCTGCACTAAAAAGGGAGGAAAAATTTGATGTAGACATTGAAACTTTAAATTTCTGCAAAACAGGACAAATTGACCAGACTGTAGTCTTTCTATAATAACTTTTTCTGCAGAAATGTAAATTGAGAGAAGTTTACTGCATATGAAACTAGACTTCCGTATCTTTAAAATGAGATATGATTCGTTTGATTTTGAAAAAAATTTGATTTTTAGTGATTTTTCAAAGTTAGATATTTTGCAGAGAAATACCATGTTCTCTCCTATTGTAGCCATGGAGTTGTTCTCAATTTTGAGGTGTCTTCTGGTCTAAATCTGTAATACCGATACTGCGGTATCTTTAATATTGTACCATTTTCGAAATATATATATATAAATAAGATATTCTTCAATTTATTTAGATAGAGAGAAATTTTATTTATTTAAATTGATTTTTGATTTTCGGGGTATTTAAATTAAAATTTTGGTATATTTTAATTTGTCGAATCCGCGAATCGAAATAAACCCCGTTTGTACAAAAAAAAATTTAATTTTAGTAAAGTGTGGGTGTGAAGATATATATATATATATATATATATATATATATATATAAATATATAAATACAAACCTAAAAAAAAAAAGAACCCAAATTTAGGAATTAGGGTTTAAAACCCAAATTCATCTCTCTTTATCTCTCTCTCTCTCTCTCCCTTTGTCTTCTCTCTCTACCTCACTCATGGTCTCCCTCTCACTGTCACTCGCTCTCTCTCTCTTCGGCTTCGCTCATCTCCCCCGCTCGAGCGCGCCACAACGCAATCTCCCTCGTGCGAGCACGCCACAGCACGCAACCTCTAGCGAGCGTGCCAGCGCACAACTGCCCGCAAAAGCCATAGTGCGTGACTGTAGTTGTTCCCTCTCCCTCTAGTGCATGCTAGCTTCGTAATAGCGCGCCAGCCCATGAGTGCATGCCAGCTCCACAATAACCCACAGGCCCGCAAGCCTATAGGCCCGCCAGCCCACTACGGCCCGTGAAGCCCACTGCGGCCTGCAAACCCGCTAGCTTGCTGACCCGCGAATCCGTGAGCCCATTGTAGCCTGCGAGCCCACGACGACCCGTGAGCTCGCAACCCCACAAACCTCTGTACAGATAACTGACTTAGGGTTTTGATCCTGATCTAGTGTTTATAACCTAACAAATAAATCTTGTCTTGATATGGAGCATTATAGATTTTGGAGTAATCGAGGAGACATTTGGACAAAGATCTGTTTTTCGAGAAAACCCTAGGTGAAAAATTTCTTACCGATTCTATTTCTTTTGATTGAATGTTAGGGATAAGTTTAGAAATGAGGAGAAATGGTTGGCGTGCAGGCACTGCACGCCGTGCACATGGACCCTGCACATGGGTACTGTACGCTGCATAGAGGAGCACTGGGCTGTGGCCCTGCTGGCCCTTGGGTGCGAGCGAGAGATTGGATTGGTGTGAGCCCTGTGCGGGATTGGTTGAATACCAACACTTCAGTCTTGTAGACATGTTGTATGCATGAACAAAATATGAGGAATTAGGGTAGGGTTCTAAAGGATTTGAACTACCTGATTTGCATACCTGTATTAGAAGTGATAGCCTATTTCCTATAATTGCGTAGGTTTGAAACTTGATATTTTATATATATATATATATATATATATATATATATACATTCATAGGTATTGGGTGCCTTGATTTAGGGGTGCACTTTTTTTCGCGTTGTGGTATTATTGGGGAGTGCGCTACCCTCCTCTATACTGTGAGTGGGACTTTGACGTATGCTATTAATTGAAAACCTGACATGATTCTACAAATGTATGATCATTTGAGTTTTGAATATTTTATGAAATATTTTTGTGACCATTGGAGTGTCCCAACTACTAATTTATTTGATATGCATCCATAAGTTTGATAACTGGATATTGTGCCACATTTTCGACATATTGACATGTTTTAAATGCTCCCACTATATTGGCACATGGTTTTGAACAGATTTACATGTATTATTTGGGTTGTACGCCCGGCCGACGTTACGATATGATGCATGGGGCTGTATGCCCAGCCGACGTGATGATGTGATGCATGGGGCTACGTGCCTGGCCGACTTGGTGATATTGTGATATCCTTCTTATAGCATTCTATAACTACGAAAGACATTTGGTAAAGGCACCCATTGTGCCCGGATACGTTTCGGCCGGAGGTATCCGACAAATTGTCATGTGTATAGGCATCCCAGTTGGACCCTCATCAGGGAGGACGTGAGTTTACCTCTGTCTAGTATTGGGTGGGACATCATACACAGTCGACTATATATATATATATTATTAATATTATTTATAGGCTAGTTGGAGTAGCCTGTGGCCAACATTGGGGTAGAGAGCCATTATTTGATATTTGCATAGTGAAAACCCCCAATGCATCCGTCGTTGGTTGAGATAGATTTTGTCGGGGTTGTTTGTTCAGTCGGCTCTACATATGTGACTTGATACATGGATGGATGTATATGTTATTTTCCGATGTGTGCCTTGAGTTATGTAAAATTTCACGCTATTTTTGTACACTTGATATTGTATTACATGTTTTGACACTCTAAGTTTACCCTCGATATTAATAGCACGATATCAATCCCCTCACTTGCTGAGAATCCTTTCATAGATACTCACCCCTGATTTCTTTCCCACAGGATTAGTCGTAAACTGAGGAAGAATTATTGTGATTGTATATTGGCGACGTGGACTTGATAGCACCGGGCTTTGGTATGAATGTTACCATATCTTCCGTTACGAATATTGTAGATTTTAGTTTGATCAATGTATTTATCTATTTATTTTATGGGATGACTGTATAAATTATGGACATTTATTCATGAAACTTCCATAGTGACTCAGTTCACTTACATTGAGGCACTTATATCTATTTAAAATGTTAACTTGGGATTCTATTGTACATGTGTATAAAATTTAGATTTGCTCAGTGTGACGGCTGCTCATGCCCTAGTTGGGCATGACAGTAGAGGTCTGTGGCTAGAACTGCTAGAAAATTTTATAGCCTTGCGTTGTCCTCATTGTTTGCTATGGTTTCGTTAAGGGTTGTGAGGCCGGGATGACCATTTATTTAAATTGATAGGATGGTTGTCAATTATACAAGTTAAATTGTACACGGGAGATCTCCAAAATATGGGGAGGTTCTGCTCGATTTTCTATAAAAATGTAGCCGGCATCAAAGGCAACAAGCGGCTGTTCATGACTCCGGTTCGAGGCGTGATAGTTCAGTTGGTATCAGAGCCAGGTTGGGCAAAGGGTAGTAATAAAAGTATTCCCAAGTACATATAAAAATTCTCAATGCATTAGAGAGTTTCATACAGTCATTTAAAGTCCCCTACATGGCCGTAGACCAATAATTTCATTCATTTTAAGGGGTTAGTTACTTGTAACTAATCTTAATTTTTAAATCATGCCAAACTCTAGAGTTATATCTAATGAACTCTTTTTGTAGAATAATACTGCCTAGTCGAGGTAGACCAGCGGGACGAGGAGCTAAACTCGCGCCACTTGAGACTTCTCAAGTGCCCGAACCTCCGAGGGAACCTGAGGCCCTTGGAGTGCTTGAGGTTGCTTCCTCTTCACGGGCGCCCCTTGCAGCACCTACTCAGCAGGCTGCTCTAGCCGAGGTTCCACCACCGTCCCTTGAGGTGTTTAGGCAGGTGTATGAGTGGTACACCTCCCCCGGGGTTAAGATGCCACCCCCACCACCACCGACGGCAGTGCCGACTCCTACGGCCATGCCACCTCCACCAGTACCGATGGCCGTGCCGACTCCTATGGCCGTGCCACCTTCAGTTGTTCCAAATCAGCCCCTAGTTGTTGGTCCTTCCACTATTTCAGGACCTAGTGACACTACCTCCTCCCTCTTGAGGCGTATTCACAAACTCACCCAGTTGGTAAAGGAGGCGAGACAGTTAGGCTGCACGGAGTTTGCGGGAACGGGTGATTCCATAGCAGCAAAGCACTGGATCAACCACACCCGTAGAATTTGGACTGATCTGGGATTGAGCAAGGACTATTGGCTTCGGATAGCAGAGAGACTCTTGGATGGCGACTCCCTCACTTAGTGGGAGGTGATTTGTGATGATGCTACCGAGCCGCTGCGATGGGACGACTTCCTGCGGGAGTTCAATCGTAGGTACTTCTTTGAGTTCCAGCAGGACCGCAAGAGGGCACAGTTTCTGCACTTGCGGCAGGGAACCAGGACAGTGACAGACTATGAGGCGGAGTTGAGGCGACTAGCCGCTTTCGTTCCAGACTTTACGACGCCGAAACACTTACGGTTCAAGTTTGAGGATGGCCTTAACTTGAACATCAGGAGGTATATGACAGTGACTCCTAGTCTCTCCTTTGCAAAGATCGTGGACTCAACACTTAGGGCAGAGGAGATCATCCATGCTAAGGGCAGACAGCGGGAGTACAGAGAGCAAAAGAAGAAGAGATCTGGGGCTTTTTCGAGCCAGGGTTTGAAGAAGGGCAGGACTTTAGGATATCAAGGTGGCTCTTCTCAGTCGAGACAGGTACATATTAGGCAAGAATCACAACCTCAGGGGTTTAGAGCACCAGCCCCTAGTGCCACTACTCAGGCTCCAGCTCAGCGATGCCGCCGATGTGATGGACACCACCCTTTTGGAGAGTGTAGGGTGCTTGTTATATGATTCCGGTTTGGGAAGCCAGGGCATATCAGAAATGCCTGTTCCGGTTTACTAAATGCGAATTTTGGCTGAGGCAAATTGGTTTTCTTGGCCATATTGTTTCTGTAGAGGGTATTTATGTTGATCCGCAGAAGGTTGAGGCCATCTAAGGCAGGAGCAGCTGTAGACAGTGATCGAGGTTCAGAGCTTCCTTGGTCTAGCAGGGATTACCAGCAGTTCGTAGAGGGATTCTCACGGATCGCTGCTCTACTTTCCAGACTGACGCGGAAGGACGTCAAATTCATTTGGGACGATCGTTGTGAGGCAAGCTTTCAAGAGCTCAAACAATGACTGACGTCGGCACCAGTTTTAGCTTTCCCCATTAGTAGCCGAGAGTATGTTGTGTATAGCAATGCTAGCAAGCAGGGATTGGGCTGTGTTTTGATACAAGATAGTCGGGTGATTGCTTATGATTCTTGATAGTTGAAGAAGCATGAGTTGAACTACCCTACTCATGATTTGGAGTTAGCAGCCATAGTCTTCGCATTAAAGATATGGCGTCATTATCTGTATGGAGTAGCCTGTAGGGTTTTCACTGATCACAAGAGCTTGAAATACTTGTTCTCTCAGAGGGAGTTGAACTTGAGGCAGAGGTGATGGTTAGAGTTACTGAAGGAGTATGATTTGATTATTGATTATCACTCAAGCAAGGCGAACGTTATGGCAGATTCCTTGAGCCGGAAGTTGTCTTCAGCTTCTTCTTCTCGGACAACAGAGAGTGCGTATGTCTCTTACTTGGTGGGACTCCGTGCTTTAGGAGTCAGTTTGGCTAGCGACAGTCAGGGAGCACTGCTAGCCAAGTTTGCGGTGCGACTGACGTTACTTGATCTCATTAGGGAGCTTCAGGGATCTGATAAGGAACTCCGAGGTATTCACGATAGGATCCGCAGTGGAGAGGGCGGAGACTTCTGAGTCCGTGATAATGGACTCGTGATATTTCGAGACAGGGTATGCGTCCCAGCCGAGACTGATTTTCGGCGAGCTATCCTTGAGGAGGCTCATTCCTCAGCATATGCTATGCATCCCAGGGGTACAAAGATGTACCGGACCATCAGAGGTAGCTATTGGTGGTCGGGTATAAAGCGTGAGATAGGAGAGTTTGTAGCACGATAGGATTGCCGCGAACATCTGTACAACACAATGCGATTTGGGTGATTGTCGATCGACTCACCAAATCTGCACATTTTATCCCCATCTGCGGAGATCATTCATTGGAGGCGTTGGTACGCCTCTATATTGACACCATTGTCTGATTGCACGGGGTACCCGTGTCGACTGTTTCAGACTGAGACCCCCAGTTCACGTCTAGGTTTTGGCCTCGGTTGCAAGAGGCGTTGGGCACTAGACTGAACTTCAGTACAGCTTATCATCCTCAGACTGATGGATAATCGAAGAGGACCATACAGACGCTCGAGGATATGTTGAGAGCCTACAAGATAGATTTTCATGGTAGCTGGGATCGACATTTTTCATTAGTAGAGTTTGCTTATAACAACACTACAAGGCGAGTATTGGGATGCCGCCGTATGAAGTTTTGTATGGGAGGAGATACAGGACTCCTCTATGTTGGGACGAGATAGGTGAGAGGCGACTCAGCAGCGTTGAGCTTGTTGAGGAGACGAAGGAGAAGATAAAGATCATCAATAAGAAGATGAAGGCTGCCCAGGATCGGCAGAAGATGTATGCGGATAGGAGGTGGAGACCTCTTGAGTTCGAGGTTGGAGACATGGTATTTTTGCTGATCTCGCCCTGGAAAGGGGTGATTCGGTTTAGGCATTGGGACAAGTTGAGTCCCAGGTATGTTGGTCCATTCCGTATCCTTGAGAGGATCGGGAGTGTGGCGTATAGATTGGAGCTGCCCGAGTAGTTATCATGCATACATGATGTTTTCCATGTCTCAGTACTCAGGAAGTATATGACGGATCCTTCACATGTGCTAGAGCCCCCACTAGTTGAGCTGCGGGAGGATTTGAGCTTACTTGTTTAGCCTGTGGCCATCCTTGACCGCTAGATTAGGAGACTGTGGAGCAAAGAAGTCCTGTTAGTTCGTGTTTTGTGGCAGAGCGACCAGGTTGAGCAGGAGACCTGGGAGCCGGAGGAGACTATGAAGGGACAATACCCCCAGTTATTCTCTATGTAGTTTTCCTTTCCTTGTATGGTTTTCTTTTAGTTTCGGGGACGAAACTTGTTTTTAGGGGGTTAGAAAAATATAACACCAACCCTCGGTATATCCTGTGGTGTATTCCAGTTTATATATATATATATATATATGATATTTTAACGACTACGTTCATAAATTTTCAATAAGAAATTTTTCAATAAAACGACCCAAGAAATTTGCCTGTAAAATGCAAATTTGAGTTAGTTTGACTCAAGGAGACTCAATAATTTTACTTTCACATTAAATAAATTTAATTAGGTCTAAAATGAGATTTTGGATCTAGTTTGTAATTATAAAAATTTTTTTGGGGTCAAATTAGATTTTTTATAAGTTAATGGACTTGTTAGCAATTAACTAAAACTTAAAAGGAAATGTGACAAGTGTATTCCTTTAAAACAATACATTAAACAAGTGTGAGAGTAAGGAGGATAAGTGTTGACCCAAATTGAGAGGAGAAAGGTAAGTGGGCCAATAAGAACACATGCACATAAAAACCAATCAAAACACATGCAAATTGACAAAATGATCCTATGGTTTAGAATAAATTTGAGACTTGATCCTAGTGTGGTGAGTTACTAACACAAGCACTAAGGAAGATGACAATAGAATGCTTGTTCATTCTTCCCAAACTGTGAGAACAAGGAAAGAAGAGAGGAAGACCAAGAAAGTTGAGGTAAGAATATTATTCTGTCCCATTTTAATTTACATTACTTTTGTTTTGATGCATCCTACAGTCTAAATTAGTAAATGCTCTAGTTAAGTAAATTTTAGATCTAGGTCTTATCTTTCGAACGAGATAAGAACCACCACAATCTGATACTTGTGCCAAAAGTTATGACACTTCTCCTGAAACGCGATAGAAAGTTGTTCTGTTTCGGAACATAAAAATAGTGTGCAAAAATGACCCTTTTCCAGCCCTATTTTAGAGAAACTCAAGACATAAAAGTTGTAGTTGCCTACAACATATAAAAAGTTCAGCCACTCCACACAAGGGAATCAAAAGTTATTCCCTTTTTCCTAAAGTAGTTTTGACAGAAACCTTGTTTCCAATTGAAACCTGACAGTTCTAATCATGAATTATTTCAATCCCTTTCTTGGCATAATTGAGTAAAACTCAAAACATAAAAGTTCTAGATTTATGTTTTAGGTATAGCATGTTTAAATTCATTACGTTTGAATAAGTAGGGTGAAAGTTATGGTTTCTGCACAAAAATAGGACAGAATCTGAATATAGAATGTGATAGAAACAAAATGAGTATTTTCGGAAATTCTGTGATTAGGTTTTGACAAAATGTATAACATGAAAGTTATAGGACCTGACATTTCCTACAATATATCAAACTTTCGCTTAATTTGGAGCTGTGTGCAAAGAGCTAAGTCATTTCTACCATGCAAGGACATAGGCTTTATGCGCATAGGCACCGGGCAATGGGCCGACATGGGTGCGGCATGAGCACGATGTCCGTGCAGAGATTTTGACCGGACCAAACTTTGGAAATTTTGATATTTTTGTACAAATACACTTAGGGATTTATTTAAAATGCCCTACAACTTGGCCCTAGACTAAGAAATTGTTAAGTGCAATTTATTACATATATCTTCCTATAATGACATATGTGTACATATATGATCATTGTAGCGACGTGATTGGTGATCTTTTCGAGGGAGTTCCATTTGCTATTATAGTGGTATCGAGGGGAGTGATCTACCCTCCCCCATACTGTGAGTAAGACTTTGACATGAACTATTGATTAACAAATGATGTTTTACCGATTTTCAAACGACATGAATTCTATATGTGTGAAAACTGAATTTTTTTATTTTGATAAGTATATATACATATTTTTGTGACCATGGGAGTGTCTCAACTACTGATTTTATTGATATGCATCCATAAGTTTGATAACTGGATATTGTGCCATTTTTTTTTACATATTGACATGTTTTAATACTTCCACTGTATTGGCACATGATTTTGAATGGATTTTCATATACTATACTATTTAGACTGTACGCCCGACCGACGTTATGATACGATGCATGGGGCTGTATGCCCGGCCGACGTGATGATGTGATGCAGGGGGCTACGTGCCCGGCCGACTTGATGATATTGTGATATGCTTCCTATAATATTCCGTAGCTACGAAGGACATTTGGTAGAGGCACCCCTTGTGCCCGGATATGCTTAAGCCAGAGGTATCCGCCAAATTGTCATGTGTATGGTTTTTCCAGGTTGACCCTCATCGGGGAGGACGTGAGTTTACCTCTGTCTAGTACTAGGCGGGGCATCATACACGGCCGACTATTTATAAATATATATATATATATATATATATATATTGTTATTATTATTTACAAGCCAGTTGGAGTAGCCTGTGGCCAACATTGAGATAGAGAGCCATTATTTGATATTTTCTTTGTAAAAACCCCCAATGCGCCCATCCTTGGTCAAGGTAGATATTGTTGGGATTGTTTGTTAGGCCGGCTCTACATTTGTGAGTTGATACATGGATGGATGCATATGTTATTTTTCGATATGTGTCTTGAGCTATGTTAAAGCTGCACGCTGTTTTTCGTATACTTGATATTCTATTACTTGCCTTGACACTCCAAATTCACACTTGATATTGATAGCACGATGTCAATCCACTCAGTTGCTGAGTATCCTCCTATAGATACTCACCCCTCTCTTTCCCTTTGAGAGGTATAGTTTTGGATCGATGGAATGGCAGAGACTTGATTTCGTTGGACTTATAATGGAGACTGGGCTGGGGTATGGTTACCCGTTTCTTCCACTATATTCAATTTGAAGTTATCATACTATTTTGGAGTATCTAGTTTGACCATTGTACTTATTTGCTTGGGGATGACTGCATATTACAATTGGCGCATGTAAATGGTAACTCTCATCTTGGGTGCATATTACTATGTGTGCATATATGTGTTTTTAGCCTTACGATACCTCGATATCTCGAAGGGTTGTGCCCATGCACTGAGGTGTCATGGCAGTTGCTCACTTGATCGGCTCGGGGGTGGGTTGGGGTGTGACATTACTGATTTTGAATATTGCCCGACCTAAATGACAACTTAGAAAGTTTTAGTTCGGCATGACTGTGGTGGTTTAGGAGCAATAACTAATTTTTCGTCTAGCATCCACATAGTCTAGATCTTGCGGGAATTTTTTCCTTCAATTGCTTCTAAGTTTAACTTAAACACATTCTAGACAAAGTAGGCCAATACTTACGCTTAAAGTTTGTCCAACCGTAATTCGCACCCTTTTACGATTTGGAGATACAAGAGGAAGAAGAACAGAAGTTGAAGTAAAAGGAGGTGGAAGCTAAGATAAGTGATAATTTTACTAATCATTTAATACCCCGTTGTCATAATAAGGTTGAGTTTCGAATAACCTTGTATTAGAAGAACAATTAATGAATTCTAGACACATTAAAATTAGTATTTAATGTTGTTATACAAGTGGTTGTAGTTTAGTGGTAAGAATTCCACGTTGTGGCCGTGGAGACCTGGGCTCGAATCCCAGCAGCCACAATACATGTGATATGAAATTTTAAATAAGAATAAATGAGAAAGCAATTTTTAATAAGATGAAAAAAATCCTTGGCAACTTGTAAATTTGGGGACAATTACTTTCTTCAGAAGAGATTGGGGTTTAGCTTATTGATTCTGAATTTTACCAGGCCTAAATAACAACTTTGAAAGTTTTAGTTCAGCATGACTGTGGTTTAGGAGCAACATCTAATTTTTCATCCAGTATCCGCACAGTCTAGGTCTTGCTGGAATTTTTTCCTAAAATCGCTTCTAAGTTTAACTTAAACGCATTTTAGACAAAGTAGGCCAATACTTACGCTTAAAGTTTGTCCAACCGTAATTCGCACCCTTTTACGATTTGGAGATACAAGAGGAAGAAGAACAGAAGTTGAAGTAAAAGGAGGTGGAAGCTAAGATAAGTGATAATTTTACTAATCATTTAATACCTCGTTGTCATAATAAGGTTGAGTTTCGAATAACCTAGTATTAGAAGAACAATTAATGAATTCTAGACACATTAAAATTAGTATTTAATGTTGTTATACAAGTGGCTGTAGTTTAGTGGTAAGAATTCCACGTTGTGGCCGTGGAGACCTGGGCTCGAATCCCAGCAGCCACAATACATGTGATATGAAATTTTAAATAAGAATAAATGAGAAAGCAATTTTTAATAAGATGAAAAAAATCCTTGGCAGCTTGTAAATTTGGGGACAATTACTTTCTTCAGAAGAGATTGGGGTTTAGCTTATTGATTCTGAATTTTACCAGGCCTAAATAACAACTTTGAAAGTTTTAGTTCAGCATGACTGTGGTTTAGGAGCAACATCTAATTTTTCATCCAGTATCCGCACAGTCTAGGTCTTGCTGGAATTTTTTCCTAAAATCGCTTCTAAGTTTAACTTAAACGCATTTTAGACAAAGTAGGCCAATACTTACGCTTAAAGTTTGTCCAACCGTAATTCGCACCCTTTTACGATTTGTAGATACAAGAGAAAGAAGAACAGAAGTTGAAGTAAAAGGAGGTGGAAGCTAAGATAAGTGATAATTTTACTAATCATTTAATACCTCGTTGTCATAATAAGGTTGAATTTCGAATAACCTAGTATTAGAAGAACAATTAATGAATTCTAGATGCATTAAAATTAGTATTTAATGTTGTTATACAAGTGGCTGTAGTTTAGTGGTAAGAATTCCACGTTGTGGCCGTGGAGACCTGGGCTCGAATCCCAGCAGCCACAATACATGTGATATGAAATTTTAAATAAAAATAAATGAGAAAGCAGTTTTTAATAAGATGAAAAAAATCCTTGGCAGCTTGTAAATTTGGGGACAATTACTTTCCTCAGAAGAGATTGGGGTTTAGCTTATTGATTCTGAATTTTACCAGGCCTAAATAACAACTTTGAAAGTTTTAGTTCGGCATGACTGTGGTTTAGGAGCAACATCTAATTTTTCGTCCAGTATCTGCACAGTCTAGGTCTTGCTGGAATTTTTTCCTAAAATCGCTTCTAAGTTTAACTTAAACGCATTCTAGACAAAGTAGGCCAATACTTACGCTTAAAGTTTGACCAACCGTAATTCACACCCATTTTTTCATAGCATTATCAGTTAGTCAGGATGGCCGAGTGGTCTCAGGTGCCAGACTCAAGTTCTGGTCTTCAAAAGAGGGCGAGGGTTCAAATCCCACTTCTGAGAGTTTCTTTGCTTACCCCACTTTCTAGGAGCAAGGTTTGGCCTTTGTTGTTTTGATTCATAGCATTTTTTAGTTATAAAGGACCGAATTTCCTTTTTCACTAAGTCAAAGAATTTAAGGGAAGCTCTGGGTTATTGAACAAAGTGGCAATCAAAATAGGGATTGCCATATACGAAACATCTAAGCACATAATAAATACTAGCATTGATTAAAGTTTATCAAACACCGGTAGAGAAGAAAGGGCCTTAAGACAGTGTCCTTTTTCCAAATGGCTTCTCAATTATGACTCATCAAAGTGTGCATAATTTAGGCTATGCCCTCACAATGATCCATGGACTCAGGCTTAAGACTAGTGAGGCACTAATTAAGCCAAGACACAACTTGTAAACTGCAAGCCAACTTTACAAATGGTTCACAAATTACGTGGACACAATTAGGCTTTTTATAGACATGCGACTCCATTAATACAAGAACTTAAAAAATTGATACAAAAAACTTATTTAGTAAAATAATTAGAAACTTCATTCCAAATTATAATATCCAGAATAATAGCTTCAATACTCTGTCATAACTTCAATCTCTACATACTCCTTTTATCACAGTAATAAATTGGTTTTCAATTTTAAGATTTTTAGTGTGGGTTATCATGAGTGCTAGCATTAATAATTGTGGATATAAAAGTTAATAATGGTTTTGGTTTAAATTTTCCATGACTAAACATGCCTTTAGCATTGAAGTGGCCAGAATTCCACAAAAACTTTATAGGCCAAAAATACTTGAACCTGACCGGAAACCATGAAGGTTTCTTCAGTTTCAATCCGACTTACTTATAGTTCCTTCCTATTCTTATCCTACTTTTAACGTAAAAAAGAAAGCAAATAGTTTTGGTTTCTCATTGATCTCAACCCCAGAATCAAATGAGAGATGAGAAAAAATTTAGATAAGAGAGATGAAAGTGCTCGGGTAGGGGGAGAAATGGAAAAAAATGAGAGAGTTCTCAACCTTTTGCTTCTACTCTCAACAACTTAGTGAGAACTTTGGAGCAATTGAAGCTAAAATCAAAGGAGGTGGAGGCGGATGAAGATTCAATAGATGTGAAGAACAAGAATGCAATCAACCAGAAAGTGAAATGGGGGGAGGAAGATTCTAGATCTAACATGAGGAAATTGAAGGAGTAGGAATCAAAATAAATAGTGTGGACCGTTGAGAAAGTTAGAAAAGAGAGGTTGGACCATGTTTTACGATTTGGAGATACAAGAGGAAGAAGAACAGAAGTTGAAGTAAAAGGAGGTGGAAGCTAAGATAAGTGATAATTTTACTAATCATTTAATACCTCGTTGTCATATTAAGGTTGAGTTACGAATATCCTTGTATTAGAAGAAGAATTAATGAATTTTAGACACATTAAAATTAGTATTTAATGTTGCTATACAAGTGGCTGTAGTTTAGTGGTAAGAATTCCACGTTGTGGCCGTGGAGACCTGGGCTCGAATCCCAGCAGCCACAATAGATGTGATATGAAATTTTAAATAAAAATAAATGAGAAAGCAATTTTTAATAATATGAAAAAAAAAGATCCTTATTCTGAATTTTGCACGAACTAAATAACAACTTTGAAAGTTTTAGTTCGGCATGACTGTGGTTTAGGAGCAACATCTAATTTTTCGTCCAGTATCCGCACAGTCTAGGTCTTGTAGGAATTTTTTCCTTAAATTGCTTCTATGTTTGACAAAGTAGGTCAATACTTACGCTTAACGTTTGTCCAACCGTAATTCATACCCCATTTTTCATAACATTATCAATTAGTCTGGATGCGTGAGTGGTCTAAGGTACCAGACTCGAGTTCTGGTCTTTGAAAGAGGGCGTGGGTTGAAATCCCACTTCTGACAGTTTTTTTGCTTACCCTACTTGCTAGGATCAAGGTTTGGCCTTTGTTGTTTTGATTCATAGCATTTTTTAGTTATAAAGGATTCAATTTGCTTTTTCACTAAGTCAAAGAATTCAAGGCAAGCTCTGGGTTCTTGAACAAAGTAGCAATCAAAACAGGAATTTCCATATACGAAACATCTAAGGACATCATAAATACTTGCATCGATAAAAGTTTATCGAGCACCAGCAGAGATGGAAGGTCCTTAAGACAGTATCCTTTTTCCTAGTGGCTTCGCACTTATTGCTCATCAAAGTGTACATAATTTAGGCTTTGCCCTCGCAATGATCCATGGACTCAAGCTTAGGACAAGTGAGGCACTGATTAAGCCAAGACACAACTTGTAAACTACAAGCCAACTTTACAAATGGTGGGCAAATTACGTGGACACAATTAAACTTCTTATAGACATGCGACTCCCATAATCAAGAACTTAAAAAATTGATATAAAAAACTTATCAAGTAAAATAATTATAAACTTATTTTCAAATTATAATATCCAAAATAATAGCTTCAATACTCGGCCATAACTTCATTCTCTACATACTCCATTTATCACACTAATAAATTGGTATTCAATTTTAAGATTTTTAATTCGGGTTATCAGGAGTGCTAACATTAATAATTGTGAATACAAAAGTTAATAATGGTTTTGGTCTAAATTTTGCATGAATAAACATATTTATAGGGTTGAAGTGGCCAGAATTCCACAAAAACTTCATGGGCCAAAAATACTTGAACCTAACCCCAAACCATGAAGGTTTCTTTAGTTGCAATCCGACTTACTTATGGTTCCGACCAATTCTTGTCCTATTTTAACCGTAAAAAAGAAAGCTAATAGTTTCGGTTCCTCCTTGATCTCAACCCCAGTATTCAAATGAGAGATGAGATAAAATTTAGATAAGAGAGATGAGAGTGCTCGTGCAGGGGAAGAAATGGAAATAATTGTGAGAGTTCTCAACCTTTTGCTTCTACTCTCAACAACTTAATGAGAACTTTGGAGCAATTGATGCTAAAATCATAGGAGGGGGGAGAAGCGGATGAAGATTCAAAAGATGTGAAGAACAAGAATTGAATCAACCAGAAAAAAAATGGGAGGAGGAAGATTCTGGATCTAACATGAGGAAATTGGAGTAGGAATCAAAATAAATTGTGTGGACAGTAGAGATAGTTAGAAGAGAGAGGTTGGGACCATGTTTTACGATATGGAGATACAAGAGGTAGAAGAACAAAAGTGAAATAAATTAGAAGAACACTTAGTATTTAATGTTGAGTTTTGAATATCCTTGTATTAGAAGAACAATTAATGAATTCTAGACACAATAAAATTAGTATTTAATGTTGTTATACAAGTGGCTGTAGTTTAGTGGTAAGAATTTCACGTTATGGCCGTGGAGACTTGGGCTCGAATCCCTGCAGCCACAATAGATGTGATATGAAATTTTACATAAGAATAATTGAGAAAGCAATTTTTAATAATATGAAAAAAAATCCTCGGCACCTTGTTAATTTGGGGTCAGTTACTTTCTTCAGACATGATTGGGGTTTAGCTTACTTGTAACACCGACTCTTGGTATATCCTGTGACAAGTGTATTCTTTTAAAACAATACATTAAACAAATGTGAGAGTGAGGAGGACAAGTGTTGACCCAAATTGAGAGGAGAAAGGTAAGGTGGGCCAATGAGAACACATGCACATGAAAACCAATCAAAACACATGCAAATTGGCACAAT
Organism: Dillenia suffruticosa; assembly: GCA_033439265.1. Taxonomy (NCBI): domain Eukaryota; kingdom Viridiplantae; phylum Streptophyta; class Magnoliopsida; order Dilleniales; family Dilleniaceae; genus Dillenia; species Dillenia suffruticosa. Next base: position 17,200,474 of record JAVTVX010000015.1, on the reverse strand, counting down.
GATCCTATGGATTAGAATAAATTTGAGACTTGATCCTTGGGTGGTGAGTTAATAACACAAACATAAAGGAATATGACCATAGAATGCTTGTTCATTCTTCCCAAACCGTGAGAACAAGGTAAGAAGAGAGGAAGACCAAGAAAGTTGAGGTAAGAATTTTATTCTGTCCCATTTTAATTTACATTACTTTTGTTTTGATGCATCTTACAGTCTAAATTAGCAAATGCTCTAGTTAAGTAAATTTTAGATCTAGGTCTTATCATTCGAACGAGATAAAAACCACCTCAATCTGATACTTGTGCCAAAAGTTATGACACTTTTCCTTAAACGCGATAGAAAGTTGTTCAGTTTCTGAACATAAAAACAGTGTGCAAAAATGACCCTTTTCAAGCCCTATTTTAGAGAAACTCAAAACATAAAAGTTGTAGTTGCCTACAACATGTAAAAAGTTCAGCCACTCCACACAAGGGAATCAAAAGTTGTTCCCTTTTTCCTAAAGAAGTTTTGACAGAAACCTTGTTTCCAATTGAAACCAGACAGTTCTGATCATGAATTATTTCAACCGCTTTCTTGGCATAATTGAGTAAAACTCAAAACATAAAAGTTGTAGATTTATGTTTTAGGTATAGCGTGTTTATATTCATTACGTTTGAATGAGTAGGGTGAAAGTTATGGTTTCTGCACAAAAATAGGACAGAATCTGAATGTAGAACGCGATAGAAACAAAATGAGTATTTTCGAAAATTCTGTGATTAGATTTTGAGAAAATGTATGACATGAAAGTTATAAGGCCTGACATTTCCTACAATATATCAAACTTTCGCTTAATTTGGAGCTGTGTGCAAAGAGCTAAGTCATTTCTACCATGCAAGGACATAGGCTTTATGCGCATAGGCGCCGGGCAATGGGCCGACATGGGTGCGGCATGAGCACGATGTCCGTGCAGTGATTTTGACCAGACCAAACTTTGGAAATTTTGATATTTTTGTACAAATACACATAGGGATTTATTTAAAATGCCCTACAACTTGGCCCTAGACTAAGAAATTGTTAAGTGCAATTTATTACATATATCTTCCTATAATGACATATGTGTGCATATATGATCATTGTAGCGACGTGATTGGTGATCGATTCAAGAGAGTTCCATTTGCTATTATAGTGGTATTGAGGGGAGTAATCTACCCTCCCCCATACTGTGAGTAAGACTTTAACATGAACTATTGATTGACAAATCATGTTTTACCGATTTTCAAACGACATGATTTCTATATGTGTGAAAATTGAATTTTTTGATTTTGATAAGTATATATACATATTTTTGTGACCATGAGAGTGTCCCAACTACTGACTTTATTGATATGCATCCATGAGTTTGATAACTGGATATTGTGCCATTTTTTTTTACATATTGACATGTTTTAATACTTTCACTGTATTGGTACATGGTTTTGAATGGATTTACATATACTGTACTATTTAGGCTGTACGCCCGGCCGACGTTATGATACGATGCATGGGGCTGTATGCCCGGCCGACGTGATGATGTGATGCATGGGACTACGTGTCCGGCCGACTTGATGATATTGTCATATGCTTCCTATAATATTCCGTAGCTACGAAGGATATTTGGTAGAGACACCCCTTGTGCCCGGATATACTTTAGCCGGAGGTATCCGCCAAATTGTTATGTGTATGGTTGTTCCAAGTTGACCCTCATCGGGGAGGACGTGACACTACAAAACAAGTGACTTTTTCTGACTGACTAAAACCGTCTCCTAAACCTAGTAAAACCGTTGGCAGAACATTCTCCGACGGATAAGTTTTCAGTTTGCTATATACCAGTCAGGATAGGTTTATTCTAACACTCTAGGTTACTGTTGGAGCATGTCATATACTTATAGTGACGGTTAAAAAGTGTCAGTGAAATTTAGTCTTTTATCATCAGTTTAAAATCCATCAATAAAAATTACTATTTTTGTAGTCGGTTACAACTGTTGGAAAATCTTTCTACTTTTATCGTCGGTTACCATACTGTTACTATCATGTCGGTTATGTTATTATCATTTTACGACATATGACATGTTTGGAAAGTATCAGAAAAAATTGTTATTTTTATCATCGGTTACAATTGTTAGAAAATCTTACTACTTTTATCGTCGGTTACCATGTTGTTACTACCATGTTACGATATATGAATGAATGTTTAGAAATATTATTACTTTTATCTTTGGTTATACAACTGTTAAGAAATTATGGTCGGTTACCAGATATCAATATGTTAGGAAATGTTATAAGTTTTTATCATCGGTACTACACATAACTATTAAGAAATGTTATTATTTTTATCGTCATTTACTAGTTGCTTACTTGTCAGTTACTAGTCAGTTATTACTAAGAAGTATTATGACGCAACACTGTTAAGAAATGTTAGTAATGGTTGGTTATCGCATTATCACAGTATCACATATGTTCATATGTGAGGAAATGTCATAAGTTTTATGGATGGTTAGCACAAATGTTAGAATCTCTTATCGTTAGTTACTATTGATTACCACATATTATTATAATTAGTTACTTTCTCATATCTTTAAATATAAAAAAAAAAGGGTTGGAAAATGAACTACATATCAAAATATTAGAAAATGCTGGGAAATGTTAGAAACTTTTGTAAAATATTATAACCAGACAATGATTACAATAGGATAACAAAAAAAAAATAAGATTACATATCCCACAAACCAAATCCATATCTTCTGAGATGTTCATACATATGCTTCACTTCAAATATAAAAAAGATTACCAGAGCACAACCCCACCTTCATGTCAATCTATTAATTCATAAAAAGAAGCAGTGAAATGAATATAATATAATGGTACATGTAAAAAATAGTTATAAATAAAAATATTACCTTTTGGTGAGGTGTTGATGATGATAATTGTTGATTTCTATGTACACTCCCAGTATCTAATATTCGAGAAGGTAAAAATTCAAATAATTTGGATTATTATTGAAAAGTAAAAGTGAAATTAGTAAGATTGTGGTGAAACGGAAAAATAACATTCATACCTGGACACTGGCAATAAGTCTTGCTTCATTAACCATGCGTTTTTTTTTTTCTAAATCCAACATGTTGGGTCGCTAAAAAAATTAAAAGTGGATAAAAACTACTTATCTCACAATAAAATGATTTGTTTTTAAACCAAACCTAACCTAGGATAGCATCTTGGGATGATTGGGTTTCTTCATAGTGAAGTTACTCTTGGGATGGTTGTGATTCTTCATGATCAGCAACAATACTCATCCTTCGTTTACTTCTTCCCATATTGAGCTAAGAAAATTTGGTATGAGATTTTGATTAAGTCACAAACTCTGAGTTTTGAAGGATGAGAGCTTATTAAGAAAGAAGAGATTTTGAAGAGAAAGAGGGTTTGTGGGAAATGATTTATGATATATTTGGTTTAACCGCTCAAATAAATTTTAAAAGCCCGCCACTTATAATATATTTGGTTTAGCCGCTCAAATAAATTTTTAGAAAACCGCCACTTTTTCCCGCTTATTTATCATTTTGTTTTTATCTTTTGTGTGTGTAATTTTATCTTACTTTACCACTTTTTTTACTATTATATCATCAATTTTATTTTCTATTTTTTGTATTTGATTTTTTTATTTTTTTGTTTTTGTTACAACATTGTTAATATATTACAACATTGTTACTAAATTGTTATTGCATTACAGTATAATAAATAAATACTCTAAATTTTAAATCATTATATTATTTAAATTAATAATATTAATTAGATCATTATTCTACTTAATTCATATTTGAAATTTTTTATATAATAAAGAAAACAGAGACGTGGCAATGGGCCGACACGGGCGCCCGGCCATGCCAGCACGGGCACCTGCCCACGCATGCCACTACATGCATGCAACCTTCCACGCGGGCGCCCGGCAATGCCAACACGGGCGCCGGCACATGCGCGTCCATGCAAGCTCATGCGACGTTATTACTATTTACTACCTACTTACTACCTGCTTACTACCTAACTTATAAATTTTGAAGGGAAGAGTTTTGTTGAGAATAATTTATTATATATTTGATTTAGGGACTCAAATAAATTTTTAGAACCGTCATTTTTTTCCGCTTTTTGTAAGTTTAATTTTATCTTTTTATTATTATATCATTAGTAATTTCATTTTCTATATTTGTACTTTTGTTTTTGTTACAATATTGTAACATCTACATTCTTACCCTTAATATTACATTACAATAAATAATAACCCTAAATTTATATCATTACATTAAAATTTAGGATTTGTTTCCACTTCCGAAATGGTCACTTCCCAAAGGTGGTAATAGTGGTAAGTGAGTTGTAAGAGAATAATATAAGTCACTACTACCCACCAGTAACATCATTCTCTCCCACTAAAATCATTACTATCCACTAATTATGCTAAATAATATAAGTCACTACTATCCATTAACAATTATGCTAGATCAATTATGCCGAAAAATATTTAAGCTGCCAAGATAAAATTAATGTTGCTCGGCAAAGATAAAAATTTATGTTATATTGGATAGATATAGGAGGTTAAAGTAACCAATCTATCCCCTCATATCTTTATGTTTAGATGTTCTCCTAAATAACTTACCATAAGCCAACTTATTTTGTCGAAATATGACATCATCTTCTAATCATCGATAATGAATTTTATACGAAATTTAAAGGAAGATATTTGATATTATAGTAATTGTTTTAGGTTGTTTTCAAGATATTTGATTTTATAGTTATTATTCACGTATCATAAATTTATTATTTTATAAACTTATTTACCTACTTACCACCCACTTACCTTACTACTACCTACTACTTATCATTGTCATCTATTTTCTAAATTACCACTATCATAACTTTATTTATCATAATTTTACCACAACTAGAGTATTTTTAAATATAAAGATTTATTATAAAAAATGATAACATAGAGATTAGTATAAATAGATTTATACTATTGTCAAAGTCAGAATCAAAAACTATAGATATCGGTACTATTAAGTTGATAATAAAAAATATTTATATTGATAACAACAAACCGTCCGAAAACTATTACATTTATTCACACGATAATTTTTAATCATCAGATGATTCATTCGTAGATTTACATAATCACCAACGTACATGACCCTAAACCAACTTCTCATGCATTTAATATGGATGAACCAATGAATTATTTCATAATGTCAAAAAATTAATATATTCAAATCGAAGTATGCTAATAATTTTAAATCATATTACATGTGAAATATTAGTGGTTGAGGTAGAGTTAGAGTTGGTGATAGGATGTGTGAAAGTTGTATGTGTAGAAATTATGTGGAGTGTGGAAATATGAGAGATTAAATTTATGATCATACCTTTATAATTATAAATTGTGAAAGTTGAGAGACGAGATTACTTAATATGAGTTTTGATGTTATTAACATAATTAATTATATCATTACATTATATTATCATATTTTTAAATTATAATATTAAATTATCTTTAATGAATTTTTAAAACTATAATACTATGTTATATAAATTACTAATTTCATACTATTACATCATTTAAATTAATAATATTAATAAATTTATACTGAATATAGAATATACATTATTTTTATAAATCAAATGGATATAATTAACGCAGCACAAGGCTTATATGCACTGAAATGTAGTAAGTATGTAGTTATTAAATAGTAAGTGAATTTTTCAACAACCAGTGGCGGTATTGATTTAAACTATAAAAAAAATTGTGACGAATTAAGAACGCGGTAATGAAAAAAGAGGCGGAAGAAAAAACGCCAAAGAAAAAATGGACGGAATTTTAAAAATTTGTTTGTGAAAATGTTATATTATAAATTCTACACCCATCAAAGTTTCTCCATCCTTTCACCATCAAAGTTTTTTCATTTTTCCTTGAAGGCTCTCTTGCATTGTACACGAAAAATTACAACCATTCTAAGAAAAAGAACAAGTTTCAGTCTCAACAAGTTCAATCATTCAAAATGTTATAAGGTTTTAAAAATAAACATATTATTTTAATTTGATATTTAATATTAAAATACCGTTTTTAATTTTTTATTTTGAACAAATAAATGTGGAGATGTTTTGGATAAAAAATAAACAACTTTCGTTGCTTGCTCGTGCCACGGCTCACGTGGATGCCCATGCGGGGCAAGAGCACATCCAAGAGTGTAAGCAGCGCCCGTACATGCACTTGCAGGTGCGCCCACGCGCTGCATGCTGGAGCGCATGCATGTGCTTGCACGGGTGCCCACGAGCATGCATGCGCCTACAAGAGCGCAAGCAGGCGCCAGTACATGTCCCGCAAGCGCCCGCGCGCTCCATTCCCTCTCCTCTTTTTATGCAAAAAATGAGACAAAAAATGAAAACATAACATTGCTACCGCATGGAATCGAACTCTTGAATAGAACCTCAACCTTAGGTGTCCTGACCATCAGACCACAGTGTCCAATGAATATGGTTTTGTTTTCTTTTCCTTTCTTTCTTTCTATCTATCTCAACCTCACTTTATTTTATTGTATTTTTTTTAATATATATTATAATTTAAATTCGATACTCATTTGAAAAACAAAAAATAAGAAAAAAAAAACACAATTAAAATAATTAAATTAATTGAAATAGAATTAATGGAAATAAAAAATGATAAAATATAATAGTTTAAATATAAATAAAAATAAAATTAGATTTAGTGAATTACATGACTTACCTACAATTACAATTACTTATCATGAAGTTACCATTTAACCAATACCGCGCGCATGAGCACATGTCGCGTGCTGTGGCATGCACGGGCGCCCTTGCTGGCCTGGCCAGGCGCCTGCTCGGGCGCTTGCATGAGTGCATGCCGCGCAAGGTGGCATGTACGGGCTGGCATGGCCACTTACTATCTACTTACCACTTACCATCTAATTATATATCACAAACTTACTATTAATTTACCATTATATAAATTTACTTCCTTACTTGCCACATACTTACTACCTACTTACCACCTGCTTACCTAGATAAAACTACTGCTATCATAAATTTACTACAACTTACCACTAAGACTATTTTCAAATATAAAAGTATATGATACAAATATGATAACAATTTTAGATTTTACAGACGTTACAATATATAGGTTGGTAAAAATAGAATTTATACAAACGGTGAGAATTGAATATAGTTTTAAAAGACAGTGAATTTGTATGTTACCATATATCGTAAACGTAAAATCTATAGAGACAACAATTTTAAGTAGACAATAAAAAAGATTTATATTGAAACTGTTTTTAAACCGTGTCAAAAAAACTATTACATTTACTGACCATAATTTTTATAAGTATCACAATTGAATATTGTTTTACAGACGGTTGTGGTATATTTACTAACAGTTACTAAACTTTTCTTCACAGACATTTTAGTTTATTGGGAAAGGGTTATATTTTTTGGACGATTTCATCATAAACCGTCTCTATAAAGTATAAAAACCGTGACTAAAAATCACCGACCCTAAAAGTTACCGTCGGCACAATGCTCTAATTTTGTGGTGTGAGTTTACCTCTGTCTAGCACTAGGCGGGGCATCATACACGGCCGACTATTTATAAATATATATATATATTGTTATTATTATTTACAAGCTAGTTGGAGTAGCCTGTGGCCAACATTAGGATAGAGAGTCATTATTTGATATTTGTATTGTAAAAACCCCCAATGCGCCCATCCTTGGTCGAGGTAGATATTGCAGGCGTTGTTTGTTAGGCCGGCTCTACATTTGTGAGTTGATACATGGATGGATGCATATGTTATTTTTCGATGTGTGCCTTGAGCTATGTTAAAGCTGCACCCTATTTTTCGCATACTTGATATTGTATTACATGCCTTGACACTCCAAATTCACACTTGATATTGATAGCACGATGTCAATCCACTCAGTTGCTGAGTATCCTCCTGTAGATACTCACCCCACACTTTCCCTTTCAGAGGTATAGTCTTAGATCGAAGGAATGGCAGAGACTTGATTTTGTTGGACTTATAATGGAGACTGGGCTGGGGTATGGTTACCCGTTTCTTTCACTATATTCAATTTGAAGTTATCATACTATTTTGGAGTATTTAGTTTGACCATTGTACTTATTTGCTTGGGGATGACTGCATATTACAATTGGCGCATGTAAAAGGTAACTCTCATCTTGGGTGCATATTACTATGTGTCCTTATATGTGTTTTTAGCCTTACGATACCTCGATATCTCGATATCTCAAAGGGTTGTGCCCATGCATTGAGGTGTCGTGGCGGTTGCTCACTTGATCGGCCCAGGGGTAGGTCGGGGTGTGACATTACTGATTTTGAATATTGCCCGACCTAAATAACAACTTAGAAAGTTTTAGTTCGACATGACAATGGTGGTTTAGGAGCAATAACTAATTTTTCGTCTAGCATCCACACAGTCTAGATCTTGTGGGAATTTTTTTCTTAAATTGCTTCTAAGTTTAACTTAAACACATTCTAGACAAAGTAGGCCAATACTTACGCTTAAAGTTTGTCCCACCGTCATTCGCACCCTTTTACGATTTGGAGTTACAAGAGGAAGAAGAACAGAAGTTGAAGTAAAAAGAGGTGGAAGCTAAGATAAGTGATAATTTTACTAATCATTTAATACCTCGTTGTCATAATAAGGTTGAGTTTCGAATATCCTTGTATTAGAAGAACAATTAATGAATTCTAGACACATTAAAATTAGTATTTAATGTTATTATAGAAGTGGCTGTTGTTTAGTGGTGAGAATTCCACGTTGTGGCCGTGGAGACCTGGGCTCGAATCCCAGCAGCCACAATACATGTGATATGAAATTTTAAATAAGAATAAATGAGAAAGCAATTTTTAATAATATGAAAAAAATCCTTGGTAGCCTGTAAATTTGGGGTCAGTTTCTTTCTTTAGATAAGATTGGGGTTTAGCTTATTGATTCTGAATTTTACCCGACCTAAATAACAACTTTGAAAGTTTTAGTTCAGCATGACTGTGGTTTAGGAGCAACATCAAATTTTTCGTCTACCATCCGCACAATCTAGGTCTTGCGGGAATTTTTTCCAAAAATTGCTTCTAAGTTTAACTTAAACACATTCGAGACAAAGTAGGCCAATACTTACACTTAAAGTTTGTCCAACCATAATTCACACCCTTTTTTTCATAGCATTATCAGTTAGTCAGGATGGCCGAGTGGTCTCAGGTGCCAGAGTCAAGTTCTGGTCTTCGAAAGAGGGTGAGGGTTCAAATCCCACTTCTGAGAGTTTCTTTGCTTACCCCACTTTCTAGGATCAAGGTTTGGCCTTTGTTGTTTTGATTCATAGCAATTTTTAGTTATAAAGGATTGAATTTCCTTTTTCACTAAGTCAAAGAATTTAAAGGAAGCTCTGGGTTATTGAACAAAGTGGCAATCAAAACGGGGATTGCCATATACGAAACATCTAAGCACATCATAAATATTGGCATCAATAAAAGTTTATCGAACACCGGCAGAGAAGAAAGGGCCTTAAGACAGTGTCCTTTTTCCAAGTGGCTTCTCAATTATTACTCATCAAAGTATGCATAATTTAGGCTATGCCCTCGCAATGATCCATGGACTCAAGCTTAAGACTAGTGAAACACTAACTAAGCCAAGACACAACTTGTAAACTGCAAGCCAACTTTACAAATGGTTCACAAATTACGTGGACACAATTAGGCTTCTTATAGACACGCGACTCCCTTAATACAAGAACTTAAAAAATTGATACAAAAAACTTATCAAGTACAATAATTAGAAACTTCTTTCCAAATTATAATATCCCGAATAATAGCTTCAATACTCTGTCATAACTTCAATCTTTACATACTCTATTTATCACAGTAATAAATTGGTATTCAATTTTAAGATTTTTAATGTGGGTTATCATGAGTGCTAGCATTAATAATTGTGGATATAAAAGTTAATAATGGTTTTGGTCTAAATTTTGCATGACTAAACATGCCTTTAGTTGTAGTGGCCAGAATTCCACAAAAACTTTAAGGGCAAAAAATACTTGAACCTGACCGGAAACCATGAAGGTTTCTTCGGTTTCAATCCAACTTACTTATAGTTCCTTCCTATTCTTATCCTCTTTTTACCACAAAAAAGAAAGCAAATAGTTTTGGTTCCTCATTGATCTCAACCCAAGAAATCAAATGAGAGATGAGATAAAATTTAGATAAGAGAGATGAGAGTGCTCTGGAAGGGGTAGAAATGGAAAAAAATGAGAGAGTTCTCAACCTTTTGCTTCTTCAGACAAGATTGGGGTTTAGCTTACTGATTCTGAATTTTGCCCGACGTAAATAACAACTTTGAAAGTTTTAGTCCGGCATGACTGTGGTTTAGGAGCAACATCTAATTTTTCATCCAACATCCGCACAGTCTAGGTCTTGCACGAATGTTTTCCATTAATTGCTTCTAAGTTTAACTTAAACACATTATAGACAAAGTAGGCCAATACTTATGCTTAAAGTTTGTCCGACCGTAATTCGCACCCTTTTTTTCATAACATTATCAGTTAGTCAGGATGGCCGATTGGTCTAAGGCGCCAGGCTCAAGTTTTGGTCTTAGAAAGAGGGCGTGGGTTCAGATCCCACTTCTGACAATTTGTTTGCTTAACCTACTTGCTAGGATCAAGGTTTGGCCATTGTTGTTTTGATTCATAGCTTTTTTTAGTTATAAAGGATTAAAATTGCTTTTTTACTAAGTCAAAGAATTTGAGGCAAGCTCTGGGTTATTGAACAAAGTGGCAATCAAAACTGGAATTGCCATATACGAAACATCTAAGCACATCATAAATATTGGCATCGATAAAATTTTATCGAAAACCGGCAAAGAACAAAGGGCCTTAAGATGGTGTCCTTTTTCCAAATGGCTTCGCAATTATTACTCATCAAAGTGTGCATAATTTAGGCTATGCCCACGCAATGATCCATGGTCTCAGGCTTAAGACTAGTGAGGCATTGATTAAGCCAAGACATAACTTGTAAACTTCAAGCCAACTTTACAAATGGTGCACAATAATAAATTGGTATTCAATTTTAAGATTTTTAATGTGGGTTATCATGAGTGCTAGCATTAATAATTGTGGATACAAAAGTTAATAATGGTTTTGGTCTAAATTTTGCATGACAAAACGTGCCTTTAGCATTGAAGTGGCCAGAATTCCACAAAAACTTCATGGGCCAAAAATACTTGAACCTGACGTGAAACCATGAATGTTTCTTCAGCTTCAATCCGACTTACTTATAGTGCTTTCCTCTTCTTGTCCTATTTTTACCATAAGAAAGAAAGCAAATAGTTTTGGTTCCTCATTGATCTCAACCCCAGTAATCAAATGAGAGTTGAGATAAAATTTAGATAAGAGAGATGAGAGTGCTCGAGCAGGGGGAGAAATGAAAAAAAATGAGAGAGTTCTCAACCTTTTGCTTCTACTCACAACAACTTAGTGAGAACTTTGGAGCAATTGAAGCTAAAATAAAAGGAGATGGAGAAGCGGATGAAGATTCAAGAGATGTGAAGAACAAGAATTCAATCAACCGGAAAGAGAAATGGGAGGAGGAAGTTTCTAGATCTAACATGAGGAAATTGAAGGAGTTGGAATCAAAATAAATAGTATGGACCGTTGAGAAAATGTTTTACGATTTGGAGATACAAAAGGAAGAAGAACAAAAGTTCAAGTAAAAGGAGGTGGAAGATAAGATCAGTGATAATTTTACTAATCATTTACTCCCTTGTTGTCATAATTACGTTGAGTTTCAAATATCCTTGAGTGCTAGCGTTAATAATTGTGGATACAAAAGTTAATATTGGTTTTGGTCCAAATTTTGCATGACTAAACATACCTATAGGGTCGAAGTGGCCCGAATTCCACAAAAACTTCGTGGGCCAAAAATACTTGGACCTGACCCCAAACCATGAAGGTCTCTTCAGTTTCAATCCGACTTACTTATAGTTCGGTCCAATCGTTGTCCTATTTTAACCGTAAAAAAGAAAGCAAATAGTTTTGGTTCGTCCTTGATCTCAACCCCAGTAATCAAATGAGAGATGACATTAATTTTAGATAAGAGAGATGAGAATGCTTGGGCAGGGGGAGAAATAGAAAAAAATGAGTGAGTTCTCAACCTTTAGCTTCTACTCTCAACAACTTAATGAGAACTTTGGAGCAATTGAAGCTAAAATCAAAGGCGGGGGGAGAAGCGGATGAAGATTCAAGAGATGTGAAGAACAAGAATTGAATCAACCAGAAAGAGAAATGGGAGGAGGAAGATTTTGGATATAACATATGGAAATTGAAGGAGTAGGAATCAAAATAAATAGTGTGGGCCGTGAATATAGTTAGAAAAGAGAGGTTGGGACCATGTTTTACGATTTGGAGATACAAGAGGAAGAAGAACAGAAGTTGAAGTAAGAAGAGGTGGAAACTTAGATCCGTGAAAATTTTACTAATCATTTAATATAAGTATTTATCGTTGTTATACAAGTGGCTGTAGTTTAGTGGTAAGAATTCCACGTTGTGGCCGTGGAGACCTGGGCTCGAATCCCAGCAGGCACAATAAATCTGATATGAAATTTTAAATATGAATAAATGAGAAAGCAATTTTTAATAATATTTAAAAAAATCCTTGGCAGCTTGTTCATTTGGGGTCAATTGCTTTCTTCAGACAAGATTGGGGTTTAGCTTGTTGATTCTGAATGTTGCCTCACCTAAATAACAACTTTGAAAGTTTTAGTTCAGCATGACTGTGGTTTAGGAACAACATCTAATTTTTCGTCCAGCATCTGCACAGTGTAGGTCTTGTGGGAATTTTTTCCTTAAATTGCTCCTAAGTTTAACTTCAACACATTCTAGACAAAGTCGGGCAATACTTACGCTTAAAGTTTGTCCAACCGTAATTCGCACCCTTCTTTCATAACATTATTAGTTAGACAGGATGGCCGTGTGGTCTATGGCGCCAGACTCAAGTTCTGGTCTTCGAAAGAGGGCGTGGGTTCAAATCCCACTTCTGACAGTTTCTTTGCTTACCCTACTTGCTAGGATCAAGGTTTGGCCTTTGTTGTTTTGATTCATAGCATTTTTTAGTTATAAAGGATTGAATTTGCTTTTTCACTAAGTCAAAGAATTCATGGCAAGCTCTGGGTTATTGAACAAAGTGGCAATCAAAATGGTAATTGCCATATACGAAACATCTAAGCACATCATAAATACTAGCATCAATAAAAGTTTATCGAACACCGGTAGGGAAGAAAGGGCCTTTAGACAGTGTCCTTTTTCTAAGTGGCTTGGCACCTATTACTCATCAAAGTGTGTAGAATTTAAGCTATGCCCTTGCAATGGTCCATGGACTCAGGCTTATGACTAGTGAGGCACTGATTAAGCTAAGACACAACTTGTAAACTGCAAGACAACTTTACAAATGGCGCACAAATTACACGGACACAATTTGGCGTCTTATAGATATGCGACTCCCATAATACAAGAACTAAAAAAATTAAAACAAAAAACTTATCAAGTAAAATAATTAGAAACATCTCTTCAAATTATAATATCCAGAATAATAGCTTCAATACTCTCTCATAACTTCATTCTCTACATACTCCATTTATCACATAAATAAATTAGTATTCAATTTTGAGATTTTTAATGTGGGTTACCATCAGTGCTAGCATTAATAATTGGGGATACAAAAGTTAATAATGCTTTTGGTCTAAATTTTGCATGACTAAACATACCTATAGGGCTCAAGTGGCTAGAATTCCACAAAAACTTCTTGGGCCAAAAATACTTGAACCTGACCCCAAACCTTGAAGGTTTCTTTAGTTTCAATCCGACTTACTTATAGTTCTGTCCAAATCTTGTCCTATTTTAACCTTAAAAAAGAAAGCAAGTAGTTTTGGTTCCTCCTTGATCTCAACCCCAGTAATCAAATGAGAAATGAGATAAAATTTAGATAAGAGAGATGAGAGTTCTCGGGTAGGGGGAGAAATGGAAAAAAATGAGAGAGTTCTCAACCTTTTGCTTCTACTCTCAACAACTTAATGAGAAATTTGGAGCAATTGAACCTAAAATCAAAGGAGGGGGGAGAAACGGATGAAGATTCAAGAGATGTGAAGAACAATAATTGAATCAACCAAAAAGAGAATTGGGAGGAGGATGATTCCGGATCTAACCTGAGGAAATTGAAGGAGTAGGAATCAAAATAAATAGTGTAGACTGTGGAAATAGTTAGAAAGGAGAGGTTGGGACCATGTTTTACGATTTGGAGAAACAAGATGAAGAAGAAAATAAGTTGAAGTAAAAAGAGGTGGAAGCTAAGACTAGTGATAATTTTACTAATCATTTAATGACTCGTTGTCACAATAAGGTTGGGATTCGAATATCCTTGTATTAGAAGAATAATTAAGGAATTCTAGACACATTAAAATTAGTATTTAATGTTGTTATACAAGTGGTTGTAGTTTAGTGGTAAGAATTCCCTATTGTAACCGTGGAGACCTGTGCTCAATTCCCAGTAGCCACAATAGATGTGATATGAAATTTTAAATAAGAATAAATAAGAAAGCAATTTTTAATAATATGAAAAAAATCTTTGGCAGCTTGTTAGTTTGGGGTCAGTTACTTTCTTCAGACAAGATTGGGGTTTAGCTTATTGATTCTGAATTTTGCGTGACCTAAATAACAACTTTGAAAGTTTTAGTTCGGCGTGACTGTGGTTTAGGTACAACATCTAATTTTTCGTCCAGTATCCGCACAGTCTAGGTCTTGCGGGAATTTTTTCCTTAAATTGCTTATAAGTTTAACTTAAACACATTCTAAACAAAGTAGGGCAATACTTACGCTTAAAGTTTTTCCAACGGTAATTCACAACCTTTTTTCATAACATTATTTGTTAGTCAGGATGGCTGAGTGGTCTAAGGCGCCAGACTCAAGTTCTGGTCTTCAAAAGAAGGCGTGGGTTCAAGTCCCACTTCTAACAGTTTCTTTGCTTACCCCACTTGCTAGGATCAAGGTTTTGCCTTCATTGTTTTGATTCATAGCATTTTTTAGTTATAAAGGATTGAATTTGCTTTTTCACTAAGTCAAAGAATTCAAGGCAAGCTCTGGGTTATTCAACAAAGTGGCAATCAAAATGGGAATTGCCATATACGAAACATCTAAACACATTATAAATACTGGCATTGTTAAAAGTTTATCGAACGCCTGCAGAGACGAAAGGGCCTTAAGACAGTGTCCTTTTTCCTAGTGGCTTTGCACTTATTACTCATCAAAGCGTGCATAATTTAGGCTATGCCCTCGCAATGATCCTTGGACGTAGGCTTAAGACTAGTGAGGCACTGATTAAGCCAAGACCCAACTTGTAAACTGCAAGCGAACTTTACAAATGGTGCACAAATTACATGGACACAATTAAGCTTCTTATAGACAAGCGACTCCCTTAATACAAATTATAATATCCATGTACTCCCTTAAGCTATGTCCTTGCAACGATCCATGGACTCAGGCTTAAGACTAGTGAGGCACCGATGAAGCTAAGACACAACTTGTAAACTGCATGCCAACTTTACAAATGGCGCATAAATTACGTGGACACAATTAGGCTTCTTATAGACACACGACTCCCTTAATACAAGAGCTTAAAAAATTGATATAAAAAACTTATCAAGTAAAATAATTAGAAACATCTCTTCAAATTATAATATCTAGAATAATAGCGTCATTACTCTGTCATAACTTTATTCTCTACATGCTCCATTTATCACAGTAATAAATTAGTATTCAATTTTGAGATTTTTAATCTGGGTTATCATCAGTGCTAGCATTAATAATTGTGGAAACAAAAGTTAATAATGCCTTTGTTCTAAATTTTGCATGACTAAACATACCTATAGGGTTGAAGTGGCTAGAATTCCATAAAAACTTCTTGGGCCAAAAATACTTGAACCTGACCCCAAACCTTGAAGGTTTCTTTAGTTTCAATCCGACTTACTTATAGTTCCGTCCAATTCTTGTCCTATTTTAACCATAAAAAAGAAAGCAAGTAGTTTTGGATCCTCCTCGATCTCAACCCCAATAATCAAATGAGAGATGAGATAAAATTTAGATAAGAGAGATGAGAGTGCTCGGGTAGGGGGAGAAATGGAAAAAAATGAGAGAGTTCTCAACCTTTTGCTTCTACTCTCAACAACTTAATGAGAACTTTGGAGCAATTGAACCTAAAATCAAAGGAGGGTGGAGAAGCGGATGAAGATTTAAGAGATGTGAAGAACAAGAATTGAATCAACCAGAAAGAGAAATGGGAGGAGGAAGATTTTGGATCTAACATGAGGAAATTGAAGGAGTAGGAATCAACATAAATAGTGTGGGCTGTGAAGATCATTAGAAAGAGAGTTTGGGATCATGTTTTACAATTTGGAGATACAAGAGGAACAAGAACAAAAGTTGAAGTAAGAGGAGGTGGAAGCTAAGATCCGTGATAATTTTACTAATCATTTAATGCCTCCTTGCCATAATAAGGTTGAGTTCCGAATATCCTTGTATTAGATGAACAATTAATGAATTCTAGACACATTAAAATTAATATTTTATGTTGTTATACAAGTGGTTGTAGTTTAGTGGTAAGAATTCCACGTTGTGGCCATGAAATCCTGGGCTCAAATCCCAGTAGCCATAATATATGTGATATGAATTTTAAATATGAATAAATGTGAAAGCAATTTTTAATAATATGAAAAAAATCCTTGGCAGCTTGTTAAATTGGGGTCAGTTACTTTCTTCATACAAGATTGGGGTTTAGCTTATTGATTCTAAATTTTGCCCGACCTAAATAACAACTTTGAAAGTTTTAGTTCGGCATGACTGTGGTTTAGGAGCAACATCTAATTTTTCGTCCACCATCCGCACAGTCTAGGTCTTGCGGGAATTTTTTCCAAAAATTGCTTCTAAGTTTAACTTAAACTCGTTCTAGACAACATAGGCCAATGCTTACGCTTCAAGTTTGTCCAATCGTAATTCACACCCTTTTTTCATAGCATTATTAGTTAGTCAGGATGGCCGAGTGGTCCTAGGTGCCAGAGTCAAGTTCTGGTCTTCGAAAGAGGGCGAGGGTTCAAATCCCACTTCTGAGAGTTTCTTTGCTTACCCCACTTTCTAGGATCAAGGTTTGGCCTTTGTTGTTTTGTTTCATAGAATTTTTTAGTTATAAAGGATTGAATTTGCTTTTTCACTAAGTTAAAGAATTCAAGGCAAGCTCTGGGTTATTGAACAAAGTGGCAATCAAAACGGTAATTGCCATATATGAAACTTCTAGGCACATCATAAATACTGGCATCAATAAAAGTTTATCGAACACCGGCAGGAAAGAAAGGGCCTTTACACAGTGTCCTTTTTCCGAGTGGCTTCGCACCTACATCAAAGGGTGCAAAATTTAAGCTATGCCCTTGCAACGATCCATGGACACAAGCATAAGACTAGTGAGGCACTGATTAAGCAAAGACACAACTTGTAAACTACAAGCCAACTTTACAAATGGCGCACAAAATACATGGACACAATTTGGCGTCTTATAGACACACGACTCCCTTAATACAAGAGCTTTAAAAATTGATACAAAAAACTTATCAAGTAAAATAATTAGAAACATCTCTTCAAATTATAATATCTAGAATAATAGCGTCAATACTCTGTCATAACTTTATTCTCTACATGCTCCATTTATCACAATAATAAATTAGTATTCAATTTTGAGAATTTTAATCTGGGTTACCATCAGTGCTTGCATTAATAATTGTGGATACAAAAGTTAATAATGCTTTTGGTCTAAATTTTGCATGACTAAACATACCTATAGGGTTGAAGTGGCTAGAATTCCACAAAAACTTCTTGGGCCAAAAATACTTGAACCTGACCCCAAACCTTGAAGGTTTCTTTAGTTTCAATCCGACTTACTTATAGTTCCGTCCAATTCTTGTCCTATTTTAACCATAAAAAAGAAAGCAAGTAGTTTTGGTTCCTCCTCGATCTCAACCCCAGTAATCAAATGAGAGATGAGATAAAATTTAGATAAGAGAGATGAGAGTGCTTGGGTAGGGGGAGAAATGGAAAAAAATGAGAGAGTTCTCAACCTTTTTCTTCTACTCTCAACAACTTAATGAGAACTTTGGAGCAATTGAACCTAAAATCAAAGGAGGGTGGAGAAGCAGATGAAGATTTAAGAGATGTGAAGAACAAGAATTGAATCAACCAGAAAGAGAAATGGGAGGAGGATGATTCTGGATCTAACATGAGGAAATTGAAGGAGTAGGAATCAAAATAAATAGTGTGGACCGTGGAGATAGTTAGAAAGGAGAGGGTGGGACCATGTTTTACAATTTGGAAATACAAGAGGAAGAAGAAAAGAAGTTGAAGTAAAAGGAGGTGGAAGCTAAGAACAGTGATAATTTTACTAATCATTTAATGACTCATTGTTATAATAAGGTTGAGTTTCGAATATCCTTGTATTTGATGAACAATTAATGAATTCTAGACACATTAAAATTAGTATTTAATGTTGTTATACAAGTGGCTATAGTTTAGTGGTAAGAATTTCATGTTGTGGCCGTGGAGACCTATGCTCAAATCCCAGCAGCCAAAATAGATGTGATATGAAATTTTAAATAAGAATGAATGAGAAAGCAATTTTTATTAATATAAAAAAAATCCTTGGTAGCTTGTTAATTTGGTGTCAGTTACTTTCTTTAGACAAGATTGGGGTTTAGCTTATTGATTCTGAATTTTGCCCGACCTAAATAACAACTTTGAAAGTTTTAGTTCGGTATAACTATGGTTTAGGAGCAACATCTAATTTTTCATCCAGCATCCGCACGGTATAGGTCTTGCTGGAATTTTTTCCTTAAATTGCTTCTTAGTTTAACTTAAACACATTCTAGACAAAGTAGGCCAATACTTACACTTAAAGTTTGTCCATCCGTTATTCGCACCCTTTTTTATAACATTATTAGTTAGTCAAGATGGCCGAGTGGTCTAAGGCGCCAGACTCCAGTTCTGGTCTTCGAAAGAGGGCATAGGTTCAAATCCTACTTTTTGACAGTTTCTTTGCTTACCCCACTTGCTAGGATCAAGGTTTGGCCTTTGTTGTTTTGATTCATAGCATTTTTTAGTTATAAAGGATTGAATTTTCTTTTTTACTCAGTCAAAGAATTCAAGGGAAGGTCTGGGTTACTGAACAAAGTGGCAATCAAAACGGGAATTGCCATAAACGAAACATCTAAGCACATTATAAATACTGGCATTGATAAAAGTTTATCGAACGCCGGCAGAGACGAAAAGGCCTTAAGAGAATGTCCTTTTTCCTAGTAGCTTCGCAGTTTTTACTCATCAAAGTGTACATAATTTAGGCTATGCCCTCGCAATGATCCTTGGAAGTAGGCTTAAAACTAGTGAGGCATTGATGAAGCCCAGACACAACTTGCAAACTACAAGCCAACTTTACAAATGGAGCACAAATTATGTGGACACAATTAAGCTTCTTATAGACATGCAACTCCCTTAATACAAATTATAATATCCATGGACTCCCATAAGCTATGCCCTTGCAACGATCCATGGAGTCGCTTAGGACTAGTGAGGCACTGATTAGGCTTAGACACAACTTGTAACCTGCAAGCCAACTTTACAATTGGTGCACAAATTACGTGGACACAATTAGGCATCTTTTAGACACGCGACTCCCTTAATACAAGAACAGAAAAAATCGATACAAAAAACTTATCAAGTAAAATAATTAGAAGCTTCTTTTCAAATTATAATATCCAGAATAATAGCTTCAATACTCTGTCTTAACTTCATTCTCTACATACTCCATTTATCACACTAATAAATTGGTTTTCAAGTTTAAGATTTTTAATGGGGGTTATCAAGAGTACTAGCTTTAATAATTGTGGATACAAAAGTTAATATTGGTTTTGGTCTAAATTTTGCATGACTAAACATACCTATATGGTCGAAGTGGCCAGAATTCCACAAAAACTTCGTGGGCCAAAAATACTTGAACCTGACCCCAAACCATGAAGGTTTCTTCAGTTTCAATCTGATTTACTTATAGTTCCATCCAATCGTTGTCCTATTTTAACCGTAAAAAAGAAAGCAAATAGTTTTGGTTCCTCCTTGATCTCAACCCCAGTAATCAAATGAGAGATGACATTAATTTTAGATAAGAGAGATGAGAGTGCTCGGGCTGGGGAAGAAATGTAAAAACAATGAGTGAGTTCTCAACCTTTTGCTTCTACTCTCGACAACTTAATTAGAACTTTGGAGCAAATGAAGCTAAAATCAAAGGAGGGGGGAGAGGCAGATGAAGATTCAAGAGATGTGAAGAACAAGAATTGAATCAACTAGAAAGAGAAATGGGAGGAGGAAGATTCTGGATTTAACATGAGGAAATTGAAGGAGTAGGAATCAAAATAAATAGTGTGGGCCATGAAGATAGTTAGAAAAGAGTGGTTGGGACCGTGTTTTACGATTTGGAGATACAAGAGGAAAAGAACAGAAGTTGAAGTAAGAGGAGGTCGAAGCTAAGATCCGTGATAATTTTACTAATCATTTAATGCCTCGTTGCCATAATAAGGTTGAGTTTCGAATATCCTTGTATTAGATGAACAATTAATGAATTCTAGACACATTAAAATTAGTATTTAAAGTTGTTATACAAGTGGCTGTAGTTTAGTAGAAAGAATTCCACGTTGTGGCCGTGGAGACCTGGGCTCGAATTCTAGCAACCACAATAAATGTGATATGAAATTTTAAAAAAGAATTAATGAGAAAGCAATTTTTTATAATATGAAAAAAATCCTTGGCATCTTATTAATTTGGGGTCAGTTTCTTTCTTTAGACAAGATTGGGGTTTAGCTTATTGATTCTGAATTTTGCCCGACCTAAATAACAACTTTGAAAGTTTTAGTTCAGCATGACTGTGGTTTAGGAACAACATCTAACTTTTCATCCAGCATCCACACAGTCTAGGTCTTGCGGGAATTTTTTCCTTAAATTGCTTCTAAGTTTAACTTAAACACATTCTAGATAAATTAGGGCAATACTTACACATAAAGTTTGTCCAATCGTAATTCACAACCTTTTTTCGTAACATTATTAATTAGTCAGGATGGCCGAGTGGTCCAAGGCGCCAGACTCAAGTTCTGGTCTTCGAAAGAGGGCGTGGGTTCAAATCCCACTTCTGACAGTTTCTTTGCTTACCCCATTTGCTAGGATCAAGGTTTGGCCTTTGTTGTTTTGATTCGTAGCACTTTTTAGTTATAAAGGATTCAATTTGCTTTTTCACTAAGTCAAAGAATTCAAGGCAAGCTCTGAGTTATTGAACAAAGTGGCAATCAAAACGGAAATTACCATTTACGAAACATCTGAGCACATTATAAATACTAGCATTGGTAAAATTTTATCGTACACCAGCAGAGATGAAAGGGCCTTAAGACAGTGTCCTTTTCCCTAGTGGCTTCGCACTTATTACTCATCAAAGTGTGCATAATTTAGGCTATGCCCTCGCAATAATCCTTAGACTCAAGCCTAAGATTAGTGAGGCACTGATTAAGCCAAGACACAACTTGTAAACTGCAAGCTAACTTTACAAATGGTGCACAAATTACGTTGACACAATTAAGCTTCTTATAGATATGCGACTCCCTTAATACAAATTATTTTATCAATGGACTCCCTTAAGCTATGCCCTTGCAACGATCCATGGACTCCGGCTTAAGACTTGTGAGGCATTGATTAGGCTTAGACACAACTTGTAAACTGCAAGCCAACTTTACAAATGGTGCACAAATTACGTGGACACAATTAGGCTTCTTTTAGACACGCGACTCCCTTAATACAAGAACTTAAAAAATCGATACAAAAAACTTATCAAGTAAAATAATTAAAAACTTCTTTTCAAATTATAATATCCAGAATAATAGCTTCAATACTCTGTCATAACTTCATTCTCTACATACTCCATTTATCACACTAATAAATTGGTTTTCAATTTTAAGATTTTTAATGGGGGTTATCATGAGTGCTAGCTTTAATAATTGTGGATACAAAAGTTAATCTTGGTTTTGGTCTAAATTTTGCATGACTAAACATACCTATAGGGTCGAAGTGGCGAGAATTCCACAAAAAACTTCATGGGCCAAAAATACTTCAACCTGACCCCAAACCATGAAGGTTTCTTCAGTTTCAATCCGATTTACTTATAGTTCCATCCAATCGTTGTCCTATTTTAACTGTAAAAAAGAAAGCAAATAGTTTGGTTCCTTCTTGATCTCCACCCTAGTAATCAAATGAGAGATGCCATAAATTTTAGATAAGAGAGCTGAGAATGCATGGGTAGGGGAAGAAATGGAAAAAAATGAGTGAGTTCTCAACCTTTTGCTTTTACTCTCAACAACTTAATTAGACTTTGGAGCAATTGAAGCTAAAATCAAAGGAGGGGGGAGAGGTAGATGAAGATTCAAGAGATGTGAAGAACAAGAATTGAATCAACCAGAAAAGGAAATGGGAGGAGGAAGATTCTGGATCTAACATGAGGAAATTGAAGGGGTAGGAATCAAAATAAATAGTGTGGGCCGTGAAGATAGTTAGAAAAGATAGGTTGCGACCATATTTTAAGATTCGGAGATACAAGAGGAAGAACAACAGAAGTTGAAGTCAGAGGAGGTGGAAGCTAAGATCCGTGATAATTTTACTAATCATTTAATGCCTCGTTGCCATAATAAGGTTGAGTTTCGAATATCCTTGTATTAGATGAACAATTAATGAATTCTAGACAAATTAAAATTAGTATTTAATGTTGTTATACAAGTGGCTATAGTTTAGTGGTAAGAATTCCACGTTGTGGTCGTGGAGACCTAGGCTCGAATCCCAGTAGCCACAATAGATGTGATATGAAATTTTAAATAAGAATAAATGAGAAAGCAATTTTTAATAATATGAAAAAAATCCTTGGCAGCTTGTTAATTTGGGGTCAGTTACTTTCTTCAGACAAGATTGGGGTTTAGCTTACTGATTCTGAATTTTGCCCAACTAGATTAAAACTTTGAAAGTTTTAGTTCGGCATGACTGTGGTTTAGGAGCAATATCTAATTTTTCATCTTGCATCCACACAGTCTAGGACTTGCGTGAATTTTTTCCTTAAATTGCTTCTAAGTTTAACTTAAACACATTCTAGACAAAGTATGCCAATACTTATGCTTAAAGTTTGTCCAACCATTATTCACACCCTTTTCTTCATAACATTATCAGTTAGTCAGGATGGCCGAGTGGGCTAAGGCACCAGACTTAAGTTCTGGTCTTCGAAAGAGGGTGTGGGTTCAAATCCCACTTCTGACAGTTTCTTTGCTTACCCCACTTGCAGGATCATGGTTTGGCCTTTGTTGTCTTGATTCATATCATTTTTTAGTTATAAAGGATTGAATTTGCTTTTTCAGTAAGTCAAAGAATTTAAGGCAAGCTCTAGGTTATTGAACAAAGTGGCAATCAAAACGGGAATTGCCGAAACATCTAAGTGCATCATAAATACTGACATTGATAAAAGTTTATCGAACACAGGCAGAGGAGAAAGGGCCTTAAGATAGTGTTCTTTTTCCAAGTAGCTTCGCACTTTTTACTCATGAAAGTGTGCATAATTTAGGCTATGCCCTCGCAATGATCCGTGGACTCAGGCGTAAGACTAGTGAGGCAATGATTAAGCCAAGACCTAACTTTTAAACTGCAAGCCAACTTTAGAAATGGTGCACAAATTACGTGGACATAATTAAGCTTCTTATAGACATGCGACTCCCTTAATACAAGAACTTAAAAAATTGATACAAAAAACTTATCAAGTAATGTAATTAGAAACTTCTTTTGAAATTATAATATCACTACAAAATTAAAGGACTATGCTGACGGTAACCATTTTTGTCATTAACTTTTAGTAACGATTTTTATGCCCTATGGAAATGTATACATTTTCCAACAGGATAAATTATCCGCCAGAAAGGTTTACCAACCATGAGTAAAGGTAGTACAACCGTTTAATATTGAATTGTGATGGTTATCACTTGTGGTCAGTAAATATGATAGCTTTTTAACTTGGTTTGAAAATCATCTTTGTATAAATCTTTTTTACTGTCTACTTAACCATATCGTCTACATAAATTCTACATCTTTCGTAACTCACAAATTGCACTATCTTTAAAAGCTATATGCAATTTTAACTGTATTATGTTTGGTTAGTAAATATGGGAATCTTTAATAACGGTTCGAAGACACTTAACTGTTTTTAGCCTCGGTGAGTTTTAGTGACGGTTTTTATGGGTTATAAAAAGACGCAAAACAGTCAAAAAGTATAGGGTTTTCCTAACCGAATAAAATGTTCATCAAGAAAAGTTTACATACTACCACTAAAACCACAATCGTCTGTAAAGCAATATTGAATTGTGATAGTTAAAAATTATCGTCATAAATGTAATAGTTTTTGCACAGTTTAGAAATAGTGTCAATATAAATCTTCTTTATTATTTACTTAACAATACCCATCTCAAAGTTTCAAACTCATCGTGCTCATGGCCTCTAAAATTATACCCTGAGTCTAGAAGATACATAATCTGCTTATCCACATAAAAAGCGTAGCAAAGCCAATGTTGTTTGAAAATTACTGGGATAAATACCTATTAATGCAAGACTATATTAACCACAGGGATAAAATAACCGGGATAAAATCACAGGAGAAATATATAATAGTATATAATGTAAAGTAACTCACAAGTTTACGTAATCGAAAGTCAAATCCAAATGCTTTCTCAAACAAACAATTATCAATGATTGAAATATCCCACTTTCTTTTTGGGTTGCTTTCCGCAGATACGACATCTAAAGTAAATATAAAATAAGTTCAATAAGTAGATGAAAAAAAATTATTACAAAAGGTGAGGGTGAGAAAGATGAAAGTATATACTGAAAACCATAATGGTAAAACACATCTCGATAATGACTTTGGGAATAAGTTTGGATTGGAGGTGATATTGAGTAAGCGTATAAAGCATTCTATGGTTCGCAAACATAATCAAATATATTCATTAGTAATTAGTAATGTAATATTAAAAATAAATACAAAAAATTCATAATTCATACCAATGTACCAATCCAGTGAGAGGGTAATAGTTCATAGGCATCTATCCAGTACATGTAACTTCCACCAATATTACACAAAAATGTTCTATCAATTATCATAAAAATTCGATTAAGTCAAATATCTCTAAAAATTGGATTGGAGAATGACAAAGACAAACATTGTAACACACTTACTTGGCATTATTTTTTATGACTTTTCGGACCTAAAAAACCCATACACTCTCCTCGTCATCAGACAAAGACCTACCCTTAACAAAGGAAAAGATAGAAATTTGGTTTGTCTTTCCGTCATTCATTTCAGTTAACGTATTGACCACTTTATATAATTCAATATCTTTATCCTTCTCCTCCTCATGGTTGAAAGCCTCCAAAGCCTCCCATCTTTTATCATCCACTGCTTTCTCGCCCAAACTCTCTTGCAAACCCTCCTGTCCTTTCCCTTTCTCTTGCTGGATTTTATCCTCCTCCTCTTTCAAAGTGTCTTGCCCTTTTTCCTATTGGGCAGCCACAATAAAATCACTAGCTTTCCCCTAGTAGTCGTCACTAAAATCAATAGCCTTAACTTTCTACTTCTTTTGCTTTTTTCCCTTTTTTTGTTCTTCCTTCTCTTCTTGATTAGAATCCTCTACATCATCACAAAATCTACACAACATATCATGATGCATTTGCAACAAATTAGAGTGAATTCGAATTGACTTCTCCAGAAACATTTTAAATTCGTGTTTGATGCTTATTCTCTATTATTGTACATAGTATAAGTACTACATATAAGTGCTCGTAAGTGCTCTAAATTAGTGATTGTTAGTTTACCTTAATGTTTTCTCTACTCCCTTGAACACCAATGCTCGCTTCTTTAACACTCACTTCAACATATTTTTTAGACAACAAACCCTATAAATAAATAGTATGCAAGTTGAATAAACCTATAAATAAATAGTATACTATTCAAATTCCACAATCATTACATAATGCATATAAACTTAATTTAACTTATATACATTTATACACTCGAAACCCGATCTGTTGTCCAATAGCGAATAGGTAAATTTGTTTTTTGGCCGCCCAAATCACCAACTCTAACATTCTCAAAATAAAAGATCTATACATACAATAATATTGTAAAATATTGTTAAAGTAGATTGCATTGAAATTGAAGGCTTACCATATGTAAAAATAAACAACTACCGATGCCTGTCTTCTTTCTCTGTTCCTCCTCTGTTGCTTGACCTTTGAATTGATAAATCTTGTTAGCTAACCATTGTAATACAAAATTAGCCTAATTGTATTGCCGAGCATTCTCAATAAGGTGTCTCGAAGTTGGGAAGACATTTGTGGTTGGACATAAAAAGCATCCAAGGATAAATAACAAAAAATATCGTTTAAACTTGGGGTAGTGCATTTGGATCTCTTATTTGAATTGGCTATGCTTTAGTGTCAAGAAATACTTTCTTATCTCTAAGAATTCAATCAAGGAAGAATCCAAAACATCACATACCGTGTAAGGGATTCTTAAGATTCGTCCTACTTCTTCTATGCTTAAAATTCTTATGGGGAGCGATAGAAAGATATTTTTGCATGGGTTCAAATCTCATTACGAGTTCCTCACATAATTTTCGATTGAGTGTTTCATGGGTAACTTTCAAAAGCTTTCCAAATCCCATTTGTTTGACTATACATTTCATATCCTCTGTAAGAGTAGAAAATAGCTCTCTTACTTGCTTAGGAAAGCACCTAGTCTGCGTCGGAGTACTCATTGCTCTCCTTACTCTTGCCCCAGAAATTTCTTTTACTGCCTTTTCATCTTCTTCATTTATATCAGTCTATTAAAAAAAATAATTTTCAGTGTAATCTATTTTTATTTGAATCTATTCAATTCAAATGAAAATTGAAAATGAAAATGAGTAACATAAACTAATTCGAGTCAAAATGAGTAACTCACCGTAGGCAAACTAGTAGTGGATTTCACTTTCTTCTTAGAAAAAATTTCCTTGCTATTGTTGTTCGACATAGAAGTGAGTTTGATTTGTGTGTTTTTTAGTTTTGATGGTTTTCATTGGCTGCAGAAGCGAGTTTGATTTTATGATCGAATGCAAGTTGAGTGAAAATGGAATAAGAGCGAGTTTGAGTTTGATTTGTGTTATTTTAGTTTTGATCGGATGTAACATAAAAAATGGAATAGGAAATTTAATTTAATGCTGATAAGTATTGAAATGACGTTAGCCGCCTCCTGTTGGAGAAAAGAGTTCAAAAGTTAAAACCAAGCATTCGATTCAATAAACACCCAACCATTGGATCACCTCGAGATGAATTCTTATATATAAATTATTATAATATGTGTTAGTATAGTATAAAGTAGTAATAATATTAGGTTATTACAAATATATTACTAATATATTATTATATTATTAAACCTACAATATTATATTAAATTATATTATATTACATATAATCCCAAAATTAAAATTACTATTTAATATGTGACTTTATTAATTAAATAAATATAAATATCAATCTATAAAATTACTATATGCATTATTATTTTTGGTTCCTATTTACTATAGTATATTACTATTTATTACTGATATATTACTATATTATTAAACATTACTACTATATTATATTACTTCTATACATCACTGCATTATTATATTAAATTATATTATATTATATTATATTATATCATATTTGTTAGTAGTTATATAGTTATATGTAATATATAATATTATGTCCAAAGCATAAAACCAAATGTGTAAATAAAATATTCCAACCATTGCCAAATTTTTTAATATTTATTTTTGTTTGTTATGATAATATTTTATTATAATTGAAGGTGTAGTTTTGTTATAAAAAAATAAGATAATTATTTGTGTACGGCAGGGCATGAACCTGGCATGCATGAACCTAGAGATGTAGATATGTAGATGTTGATATTGGAGTAAATGGAGTCATTCTGAGTAATTAAGAGAGTTTAGAGAGTTAGAGAGTAACTTTGTGTGATTAAAAATAATAAACAAAACTAACTCAAGCTCTTGTTAATAACTCACCCACCTACACATGTGGTGGTATCGGTGGTATTAGTATGAATTTGACTCAGGCGACAAAGGATATTAATTGATAGCGTGAATATCAAAAAAGCAAAAGTAGGAAATGAAATGACCTATTGTTCTATTAAATCAAATTATTTCTACAATAAACCTATCAACCTTTCACTCTTTCACTTGTAAAACAAAACAACCTCTCACCCGACTGTCATGCCTAACTCTCACATCTGAATTTTACTCTTTTACTTATAAAACTTATAAAACATCTCACATCTCAATTTTAATCTCTCACCCGACTCTCAACTCTCACATCTGAATTTTAATCTTAATGGCGGCGGCTAGCAATTTAGGGGTTCAACCATGAAGATTTTCCATCAAAACAAGACAGTGAGTCCTTTAATCAAGATTTTCTTTCCAAATTGTTATACATGGTACAATCAACAATTGGGAATTTCTTGAATTTGTTAAGTTTCTGTATACAAATCATCTAAAAACAATATGTCATGCTCCGACCCGTAGGACAAGCACGCGAACAGACCTCCATGACTCCTCAAAGTACGGTATGCCCACCTCGCACATCGATTCGACACAAGGCCAATATTATGTCAACCCTATTTATTATCCTAAGTCAAATCAAACAGTGAAAAGAAAAAAAAAAGGAAATCTTTAGAAAATTTCTTTAAAATATTTGCCTCTAATTTACATATAACATTTATATATATAGTCCAATGGTAAACAAGGGTGGGTATGAACACATACCCGATAGTGTCTCTCGATAAAGCTCGTGACACAGTATCTCAATGTAAGTCAACACAGTACAAGCTGAAAATGTAATTATGAGGGGTGAGTATAATCCACATACCCAGTGAGTGAGGTGCAATGACTATATAATGACAATAAATAAATTTGTGAGAGTGGTAAGTCAAAACATCATTTTCAAATTTATATTACATTCCTTTGCAAATATATCGTGTAATTCAAAATAATAGGCATTCTTATCATCAATCATGCATGAATGGGGTGTCAAAAACGCATTCTACCCATAGTTTGACCTAACTAGAGTAAAATCCACCAAGGGGCCACCAAAATTTCATAATAATAAAACGCATATATTTTTCCCCCCTTCCCTTGGTGTTGACACGATTCTCACGTGGTACTCGTCTATTGGATCCGTTAGACAGAGACAGGGGACTCAAACCCCTGCTCTCGTGTTACCCCACCACGTCACCCCATCGGGTAAACGCTCAATACCGTGGTAGGGAGTGCGTTATAGCCACTATACACTATCCCATAATCATACACATGTACTATATGTCATCATTCATAAATCTTTACTCATAAAAAGAAGACACTATCAAGTAACCATAATAACAGAATACAAATTTTTACCGAACAATATTTCAGGACAAGTAACAAACACTAAAACATTTCTAAATCATATTTCAAAATTCATTTATAAAATCATGATCAAAACTATTTCTCATTTAAAGTCAAAATAGTTCGTCTCATTCACCTCGACTGAGGAGGATACGCACTCCCCTAACTGTCCTCGTTTCTCGAACGAGTCACCCCTCAAACCTTAAGCCTAATTTTAAACCATATGCATCATTTATCAATTCAATGTTATGTCGTCAGATTACAAAATGCAAATAAAAATGTTCTCTTTCATAAGATTAAATCTCAAATTTCAAACTTAGAGAAAAATTTCTAAAAACCTATCACGCGCAGGTTTAGTAAAATCACGATATCTTCTAAAATATTAATTGAATTCAAATGATTTAAATTTTCTCTTAAAGCTAAGAAATATATCTCCAACTTTTATGTTCAGACCAAATTCAAATTATAAACACACGAACTTAGAAAAATTTATCTCTTTTTTAGTCTAAGTTCCTAAAACCAATTCTGCATAGTTTTGAGAGAATTTCCATATCTCCTTATATACTTCTCTAATTTAAGTGATTCTTATCTCCAATTTAAGCTAAGACAAAGATCGAACCTTTCTAGTTTAGACCCTCATAAAATTTTAAATGTATAATTTTATAAAATTCCATTTTCATCTCAGTTTCGATTTTAAAACTACCTCTGCACAGTTTTAGTAAAAACACTATAACTTTCTGCCTACAACTCCGATTCAAGTGAAGTTTAGCTCAAATTAAAGAAACAAGAGAGATCTACAATATGTGTAACTTTTCTCTAAATTTCGTATAGAAGATACCTTAAAAATTTACACAAGTAACTGGTCGTACATAGGACATGAAACAAAATTGATGAAACATGCTAAAATTCCAAAAATCACCAAAAATCGATTCCTTTATGAAATGCCTCACATGATATACCATTTTAAAGCTTAGAACGTCTAGTTTATAGAGAAATAAATATCGTAGATTCTTGATTTCTATAGAATGAGATATCAAAGCAAGACTACATAAGAATCAACTTAGAAATCACTATCTAGTATGCTAGTATGGATGCCAAAGTAACTATTCATCAAATAATTTAATCTTAGCATAAGTTAGGACATGTTACCTCCTTTGTAAGATCTCTTTATCAATAACACCAGCACTTCCTTTGAATCCTTGAAATTTTATTTTTTTACCTTAACAAAATCAAACCACAATGAATATAAATTCCTACACAATATTTCTAAACTTCCAATTGAAATTTAAGAATTTTCAAAAAATGTTCTTACCTCTTTGGCTCCATAGTTGAACTCAAAAATGGAAATGGACTCTACATATTTCATGCAAGGGGTGGTTTGAATGAAGAAAATGAGCCAAATTCTTTTTAAACAAGTTCTTTTATAAACCTAACCAAATATCCTTGACCATTGGATTATTCCGTCCATCATCTTAACCTTCCACTTGTCCTAACACTTAAACCATGCAATTGTTGATTCAAGCAACCCCCATGCACTCCATTAGGTGTCTTGTGGACGTCCTTGTCAAGGGGAGATGTGTCACACACTAGAACAAACTATTCTAGTTAGGTTTTATGCAAAAATTTCTATCCAATAAGCTTTCATGCCTAAATTGCTATCCAATAAGCTTTTTTGAATGTGAAAAAATCCTATGTGGCCACTAACCAATCTTGCTTCTCTCTTGACCAATCATTTGGCTCCAATAGTCTATCCTTGAGTGGTTTGCAACTTAGTCCCTTAACTTTCCTTAATTCAATTTAAACTCCTAACTTTTAAAAATTTACATTTTTCGTCCCTATAAAATTTTGTTCAAAATTTCTTAAATATGTAAAATTTCATTTAAATATCTCTATTTTAGTGTGTGGGCCTTCTCTTAGACATTTTTTACTTCTTTAGGCCTTGCCGGCACTTGTCGAGGAGGTTTTCAGTTTACCGATAAAATTTTCAGTTTTTAGTGATTTTGAAGCGAAACCTCAAAATAAATAAATAAATTTTCATTTATATGTCTCAAAAGGATGCTTATATAGATAAAATCATAAGGAGTGGTACATGATACATAGTCACCGAAAATCAGTGTTACCCAATATGCCCAGAAAGTCTTTTTTATCTAACGAATCCATATTATGATAGTTTGGTAAGATTGTTTTACAATAATATAGAAACATATAAAGGAAGGGAAAAAAATGATATCACAATACAAAATTATAGATATAGATGCGTGTTTAAGAGTTATCTTCGAGGTAAAAAAATCGTGGTTTCATCAAATATCATCTGTAGAATGAATAATAAAGAATGGATACATTATTCTCAATACAAAGAATTTTTAAATACTCATTTCATAGAAGATGTTAGGGTAGTTTTTAAGAACCCTCAACTTTGAATGGCTAAATATAAGACTACATCCCTTGGCATGCATGAAGCATTGCTTCATCACATAATCATACATTATCTAAGACCCAGAATGTATAAAACTGACATAATCACTAAAGAAGATTACTGGCTAATGGCTTGCTTGATACAAAATAAAAATCCAGCATTTCACTATTTAATTCCTTTACATATGATGGAAATCAAAAAATAGAGAGAAGCAAATCTTTTATATGCTTCTTTGATTTTAAACCTGGTGATGCATATGTGTTGAGAAATAGCAGGTGAACCCATCAGAGGACCCCCTCTATCTACAAACTTTGAAAATCAAAATCTTGAAACAGCTTCGGCTTCCCAAGCTTCTCCATCTATACAAACTTGGTGATGAATGTGTCTGGAGAAATAGCAGGAGAACCTATCAAATGACCCCTCTATCTACAAACTTTCAAAATCAAAATCTTGAAACAGCTTCAGCTTCGGAAGCTTCTCCATCCGTACAAATTTCTTATCAATCTTCGAATTTAGTTCTTCCGCAAATGGACTCGAAAGAGGCACACAAAGAAGAAGAAGACGAAGATTTTGTTTAGATTTATAATGACCGTCTAGAAAAAAGAGTTGCAACTGGAAGAAAAGTTTAATATATTTAACATGGATATGGATAGGAATTCTACCAACATGAAGTAGAACATGAAGTACCACCACCACTGATTGCATCGCACGGCACCACACTATGGAGCTTTCGTTTGTTTTTTTGGCTTTTTGGCTTTTTGGCTTTTCGGTTATGGTTCAATTGGCTGTTAACTTTGTATTTAAGTTTGTTTTTTGGTTATTTCAAAAGAATTGAAAAGTTTGTGTATGGCTGGTTTATGACTATCACTTGACTATGTATATGTATGTGTGAGAGTGTGAGATGCAATTTGTAATTTGTAATTGATTATATTATTTTTGGTATATTATTAAGTAAATATATTATGATTAAGAATAAATATGAAGGATTAGTGTTTTATGAAGTTTTATGAAGTTTGGTTTATGAAGTTTTGTGGGGAATGAGTTTTGTATTTTTTTTTTTAGGAATCCATGAAATTTCAATCCCAAATTTTTTTTTTAATTTCAAAGTTTTGATGTTGAATTGATTCAAAGGTTGTTGTGAGATTTTTAATTTCAAAGTTTTAATCTTGAATTGATTCAAAGGGGGTTGTCGTGAGACTCACCCGTACGGTACATCTATGTGTGAGAGAGGAGATTGAAAGATACATAGGTGATTGAAAAGATTGAGATAAGATCAAAAGTAATGAACAACGTTGGAAAATGAGCGAGGAAATTACTTGCTTTTATGCTTTTACTTTCATTTTTCAACATTTTTGTGAAGCAAAAAATTTAAAGAAAATTTTAAAGGGATAAGAGAGGCATGTGAAGATTTTAAAGACATTGGGAGTTGATTTTAAAGAAATTGGGAGATGAGGAGAAATTGGGAGATGCACATGATTTGCTTTGCATTTGAATTTTTCCTCCTGATTGCTCAAAGAAGAGATAGAGAGATAGAGCGACCATAAATTGAAGAAATTATAGAAGAAGAGATGAAAAATAAAATATAACTTTTTTGCTATTAACAAAATTTTGGAAAGCTCCGTCATCATGTAATGTGAAGGGTTTAGAGCATAACACATATTCATAGTGTCATCATCATGTAATAATAATGTGAACCGTTAAATTGCATCGTAGTCTTAGAGCACAACACTTATTCACAGGGCTCTCTTTCCTTCTTGCAGGAATTTTTTTCTTTCAACAAATGTTTACTATATTTGATATTGATATATTTTATATTTGATATTGATATTTGGCATTCGGTAAAAATGGGTAAAAAATGCTACGGAGGAAGTCGAATCATATTTTACATTTTGTAATGATTTTTTAGTTTGTAATCACCTCGAGAAGAGAGAAGAGAATACACAGAAAAACAAAAAAAAATAGAGAGAAAAAGCTTGTGTCGTGTATAAAATAAAGTAGCACCAGCACTTGTACTTGTGACACAAATAGTGTCACAACCAAAGAGTGTCATAACCGAAGCCAAAACGTGTGTTTGTCAGGTTGAGGTTGAGTAGGCTATGGAGGTTGAAGTAGTGAGAGTTATATTAGAAAGCTCGAGTAGATAAGAGATAGGCATATGTGTCCATGTTATCTTATGGATACAAATAAAAAACAAACAAGAAAAAGAAATAATGTATAGAAAGAAATAATAAATAGTATACAAACATGTAAAAAAAATTTCCCAATACTATAGAAATAAATACATTTTAAAATATTTTTTTATTATCAGCAAATTTTACAAAAGAGGAGCTCATAAGTTGTTTTCTTCCAAAAAGATATTTTTTTTTATCTTAAAAATCATATTTTTTTAATCTTTTCCTAATCTTTATTTACATCTAAAATTTTTAGCATTAAAATAAAACCTTTTTTGTCTGATTTTTTCTTTCTCCACATCTATAGAATATTTTACAATCTTTTTTCTCTGATTCTTTCTTGGACTTGTGACATACCCAAATCAAATCATGTACAGTGATCCTAGTGACCCAAATCAAATGCCGTATAGTGACACAACCAAAATTTGTTTGTCCAATAGTAGCATAGCAAAAATTTGTTTGTCCAATACTAGCCATAATAGTAGCCATAGTAGCAAACTAAGCCTATCCGTTGAGATACTGACAAAGTAACAAGCTTGTAAAACTTAACAATTATTGAGCACCGCATACAAACAAGAAACAAATAATTGAAGAAATAATAAATTGTATTAAAACAAATAGCCAAGATGTAAAAAAAAATTTGGTAGAAACAAATATTTAAAAAATAGTGTACAAAAAAAAGACGCAAAATACAAAAAAAAATTAATTAGCCTTGAGAAATTTGTATTTTTTTTTTTAGAGTTATAGATACAAAGAATAAAACAATTAAAAAAATTAACAAACAATAAAACAAAAAAACTGAAAAAATAAAAATTGACAATAAGACTTGTTTGACAAGTCAAACAAGAAAGAAATTTCAACTTGACAGGCTTGGACAAGCTTGGTCATCACATACCGCTAACAGAAAAGAAATTTAAATTTTGGTATACGAACAAAGAAAAGAAAAGATCATTTGAACTTGGTGCCGTATACAAACAAACAAGAAATAAGTTATAATTAGCAAGCTTGGTTTTAATTGGTCATATGTCGTATAAAAACACGAAGCTGTGTAGAAAAAAATAAAAGAAACTTGAATAGCACTACCACAAGAAAACAAGAAATTTCAAATTTCTTTCACTCTCCGTCATGCCACTCCTGCCATTGCTACTGCACTCCTCCACTGCATCCCCATGAGCTTACTACCATTGCCACAAGAAAATAAGAAATTTGAAATTTCTTTCACTCCCCGCCACGCCACTCCTGTGCTACGACTGTACTCTCCACTGCATTGCCTTCTTGCTACTACACTCTTGTACTCTTGCCACTCCATCCAACTACCCTGCCATAGCTACTAACACTACTATTTAACACTACACTTCACACAATCCTCTCACACAAGCTCACTCATCACTTTCCTCTTTCTTGTCATCTCACCACTCATTCACAAACTCCTCACTTTCTCGTCTTCGTCTCCGCTCCTTCCTTGTTGGCTCCTTCTACTCTCCTTCTTCAAACCTTGCTCCTCTCTTCCTTCTTCAAACCTTGTACCTCTCGCAAACTCACAAGCTCTCTAATCTGGTATACCATTTCAACACAATGGCCTCCTCCTCTCAAAAAAAAATAATTATGATGGAATCAGAAAGCAAACACTTTCCATCTCTTAAAGAGCAATCTATTTCGGAAGGTATTTTCTCATCGCAACATGACTAGTAGTTGATTAATTGATTGGGATTTTCTGAATAGTATAGATTTTTAGTATGGAGGTTATTTAAAAGAAGTCTGACCTTCTTGGATTTTGAATCTAGATAAAAAAAATATAAAAAAGTATATGAGAATGCGGTCATAATTTTTTATAATAATATGAAAAAAATCCATACTAAAGATTGTATAGTTATTGATGGTAATATTAGTTCATGTAGTTTTCAAAATTATTTTGATGGTCAAATAATTGAAATGAATTCTAGGATGATATGTACAAAGGATAATCTTCAGTGGGTGGAGTATGAGGAGTGTGTTCTGTATTTGGAAAGTGAGACAATAATGAATGCTAGAATAGTATTTAGTGATAATAATTTAGAATTTTTTGTACAAATGCCACGGATTTAAATTTTCTGGAAAGAATTCTTCACTTTCTAATTATCACTACAAAATTAAAGTGTTGTACCGATGACAATTTTTAATGACGACAACTTTTAGTGACGGTTTTTATGATTTTTAGAGACACCTTGTGACAAAACCGTCAGAAAATATAGGTTTTTCCCAACTGACTAAAATATTCGTGAAGAAAAGTTTATCAACCGTCAATAAAACTATCACAACCATTCGTAAGACAATATTCAATTACGATGGTTAAAAATTATGGTCAGTAAATGTAATATTCTTTTAGCACGGTTTAAAAACAGTCTCAATATAAATCTTTTTTATTATCAACTTTACAATACTGTCTTCATAGATTTTAGATGTATAGTAACACACAAATTCTACCGTCTTTTAAAACTATATTCAATTCTCGCTATTAGAACAAACTATTTGTATAAATTCTATTTATATTGACCTATATATTGTATCATCTGTAAAACTCTAATATTGTTATATTTTGTATCATATATCCTTTATATTTGAAAATAGTCAAGATAATAAGTTGTGGTAAATTTATGATAGTGGTAGTTTAGTAAATAGGTGATAATGATAAGTAACAGCAGATAGGTAAGTAGATAATAAGTGAGTAAGTAAGTTTATATAGTTATAAATTAGTGATAAGTTTGTGATATATAGTCGTGATAAGTAGATGGTAAGTAGAAAATAAATGGATAAGTAAATTTATATAGTGGTAACTTATTGGTAAGTAAGTGGTAAGTGGGTAAGCAAGTTTATATAGCAGTAAATTGGTGATAAGTTAGTGATAAGCTTGTGACATATAGTCATGGTAAATAGATGGCAAGTAGATGGTAAGTGGATAAGTAAGTTTATAAAATGGTAAGTTAGTGGTAAGTAGATGGTAAGTGAGTAAATTTATATAGTGATAAATTAGTGATAAATTTATGATATATAGTCGTGGTAAGTAAATGGTAAATAAATGATAAGTAGAAGATAAGTGGATAAGTAAATTTATATAGTGATAAATTAATGATAAATTTGTGATATAGTCATGGTAAGTAGATGGCAAGTAGGCAATTAACTTTGTATAGTAATAAGTTTATAACTTTGTATAGTAATAAGTTTATAATATATAGTCCACACATACAATTACCATAGTAAAAAGTAAAGATAAGATAAGTTTTATCAATCATCGTTATTAGTTGTAATCCATCATTGGACATGTGGAATCCACCATCATTATATTTATTTCTATTTTTTATTAATTTATATTTATTTAATATTTATTAACATACATTACTTATATACATTAAATAATTTTATAAAATATTTTTTAGTTATTTATATTAATTTAATATTAACTTATATACATTTTTTAAATTTTAAAATATATAACAGAATTTTTGAAAAGATTTATGATTTAATAGTTTGAAAATTAAAAATCGAAAAGCATCGTTTCTTTTCTTTAATAGTAAACTTATAACAAGTGTATGCGAGTGTGGTAATATACTATAAATTTATAATAATAATGATGATATTTATGGAAATGAAATATAACAAGTGTATAATGAGAAAAAAGAAAAATTATGTAATGAAAAATGACGCTGAAAAATGAGTTTTGAAAATTTGTTTACAAAAATGGCAGTATATGTTTTGAAAAATATTATTGTAACCATTTAATTGGTGATATATTCTACTTTCCTCAATTGCTAGTGTAAAAATTTTACAAAAAATTTAGAAATTTTCAATAACATAATAATATCGATACCAATTTAGACGACACAATCCTTATGTTGGAGTATTTCTTGAATTTACATGAGCAAATATTCAATGTCAATGTACCGCCAAAAAATTTTTTTGTTTCAAGGGAAAATTTAGTTTTGGCACGAATTTCTTACTTGTTACCTACCGATTTCTCTTTTTTTCTTTTTTAACAATTGTTAGGGTTCAAAATTTTCAAAATATTGGCGTGGGAAAGAAAAATTTTTTGAAAATTTATAGGTAGTAATAATGTAGTAATAATGTATGGTATGTGTAATGATATAGGTAGTAATAAAATAGAAATAATGCATTAATAATGAAGAACTTTTGCAATATATAATAAAAAAAATATGTAATAATAAAAAAAATTGGTAAAAGATAAAATCTAAAATATGCACGCGCTCTTGCTTGCGCAGGCATGCTCGGGCGCCCGCGCTAACATGGTTGATTGCCCGCATGGGCGCTTGTATGCAAGGACGCTTGCATACGAGGTAGCACTGCGCTTGCCTGTGTGGTGGCATGTGCCGGTGCCCGCGTTGGCATGGCCAGGTGCCCGCGAGCGCTGCATGCGCAATAACACCGTGTGGCATGTGAGGGCGCCCGGCGCTTGCATGCGTATACATGCACGCAGCCGCATGCCACTACTTTATTTATGATATAAAAAGTTTCAAATATAAATTAAGTATATAAAAAATTTCAAATATAAGTAGAATAATGATATAAAATTTAGGGAATTTATTTATTGTAATGTAATGCAGTAACAATGTTATAATACAGTAGTAACAATGTTGTAACAAAAACAAAAACATAAAAAATTCAAATACAAAAAATACAAAATAAAATTGAAGATTGAATAATAAAAAAAGTGGTAATGTACAATAAAATTAAACTCACAAAAGGTAGAAAAGAGGATAGAAAAGGGGGAAAAAATAACAGGCTTCTAAAAATTTATTTGAGCGGCTAAACCAAATATATTATAAAGTATTTCTCACAAATCCTTTTTTCCTTCAAAACCAAATATATTATAAATTATTTCCTACAAATCCTCTTTCCCTTCAAAAACTCTCATTCCTTAATAAGCTCTCCTCATTTCTTCCTTACTAAGCTCTCCTCACTCAAAACTCAAACCTCAAACCTTGTGACTTAACCAAAATCTCATTCCAAATTTTTTTAGCTCAATATGGGAAGAACTAAATGAGATGCGTATTGTTTGAGAGTGTGTTAATTATTTTAAGAGTGTGTTATGTTATAGGGTTATAGGTGTTAATTTTCATGATAGGTCGTTCAAATTTTGGAAGTTGTAAGTTATTTGAGAGTGTGTTAATTTTGATAGTGTGTTTTGTTGTAGGGTTATAGGTGGTAAGTCTGTGTAAGTATGTATAAATGGTAAGTTAGTGAATAAGATTATGATATGTCATAAGATGGTATGACAAGAAAAAATTATTTATGTATATAGAGTATTACAATACATCAATTCTCTCAATTTTCGTCTTTCCTTTTCCTTTTCTTTTTCTTTTCTACTTTGGCTTTCTCTGAAACTTTTTTCTCTTTGTTTCGTCCATCTTCATCTTCAACATAATATCATCACGCACTATATTATGTTCGGACATTAGAAGTTTGAGAAAATATTCTTTTCTTAAAAAATTAAGATCCTAAAAAATAAAGGAAGAATGAAATAAAACCATCAATATTTATGAAAAAATAATACAACAACACAAATATAATATATAGATAAGATAAGAAATGCAGAATATAACATACTTCTTGAGTTGGTGGAGTTATAAATAATCCTGGTTCCCATATCTCCAAAAAGCTCATAACAAATATTCCACAATCATTCATATACATATTAAAATATATATTAAATTACAGAATAACTTACAATAATTAATTAATTTAAATTACAATTTACTTACGTATTAGGTTCTTGTGGAATTTCAACAAGAACAGTTTCCGAGATAATGAAAGAATATTCTTAAATCTTCTCAAGATAATCTTTCTGGAGAAGTAAGAGAAATACAGAGAAATCAATGAAAATATAATAGTTGATAATTTGAAAAAAATTTGATATTTATATATGTTAAATAATTAATTACCATCAAAATTTCCAACTCATCATGTTCATGGCTTCTGAAATGATACCCTGAGTCTAAAAGATAGATAGTTCGCTTATCCACATAAAGAGCGTAACAAAACCAATGTTGTTTGAATATTATAGGATAAAAACCTGTTAGTAAGAGTATATTAATCATAGGCCATAGGAAAAAATAAAATAACAGGGATAAAATCAAAAGATAAATATATAATGTAAAATAACTCACTAGGTTGCATAATCGGAAATTAAATCCAAATGCTTTCTGAGACAAAGAATTATCAACTATAGAAATATTCCACTTTCTTTTAGGCTTACTTTCCATAGATGCAACCATAGCCTAGCCCCTACTGGCTGGCATCACTATAAACCACATACTCTCTGCTGCTGATAAGGAGAGTTAAGATTGGTGCCGTTGTGAGTCGCTGTTTGAGCTCCTGAAAGCTCGCCTCACAGTGATCATCCCAAATGAACTTGACGTCCTTCCGCGTTAGTCTCGAGAGTGGAGTGGCGATTTGTGAAAAGCCCTCTACGAATCGCCGATAATACCCAGCCAGACAAAGGAAGCTCCAAACCTCGATCACTGTCTGCGGCTGCTCCCATTTTAGTATGGCTTCAACATTTTGCGGATCAACATAAATACCCTCCGCAGAGATAATATGTCCAAGAAATCCGATTTTTCTCAACCAAAATTCACACTTGGTGAACTTGGCATACAACTACCGCTCGCGGAGAATCTGTAGAATCACCCTAAGGTGCTGCGTATGCTCCTCATTGCCCTGCGAGTACACCAGGATTTCATCGATGAATATGAGGATGAACCGATCCAGGTAGTCGTGAAAAACCCGGTTCATCATATCCATAAAGGCCGCTGGTGCATTGGTCAGCCCAAACAGCATGACCAGGAACTCATTGTGCCCATATCGGGTACGGAATGCAGTCTTAGGCACATCCTCAGCCATAATCCGTAATTGATGATATCCAGATCGAAGATCGATCTTCGGGAAAACCCTAGCTCCCTGAAACTGATCAAACAAGTCATAAATCCATGGTAATAGATATCGGTTCTTGATAGTGACCTTGTTCTGCTACCGATAATGCACACAAATCCGTAGGGTCTCGTCCTTCTTTACAAACAACACCGGAGCACCCCAAGGCGAAGTCTCAAACAGATAAAACCCTTGTCCAGTAACTCCTGTAGTTGGACCTTCAGCTCTCTAAGCTCTGCCGGTGCCATTCTGTATGGCGGAATAGATATAGGAGTTGTCCCTAGAGCAAGATCGATCTCGAAATCAAACTCCTGAACTGGT
Source organism: Dillenia suffruticosa (assembly GCA_033439265.1). Lineage (NCBI taxonomy): Eukaryota > Viridiplantae > Streptophyta > Magnoliopsida > Dilleniales > Dilleniaceae > Dillenia > Dillenia suffruticosa. The sequence goes on along the minus strand of JAVTVX010000015.1, from coordinate 17,158,957 downwards.
GGTAGTCCAGGTAGCTCTTCAGGGAATATGTCTGGAAAATCCTACACCACTAGGACATCCTCATGCTTCGGCCCTTCAACGGTGGTGTCTACTATATGAGCCAAGTATGCCGTGTAACCCCGACGTATCAGTCTCCTGGCTTCCATCACCGATATCACACAGCAAGGTAACACTCGCCTCTCGCCAGAAAACTTCAAAGGTGATCTTCTCAAAACTCTACCTCCTTGGTGAAACAATCAACGGAGGCTTGGTGTGTGCACAACCAGTCCATCCCTAGGATGGCATCAAAATCCGACATATCCAAGGGAATCAAGTTTGCCTCAAGTACTGTGTCTCCAATCAAAACCTTGGTCCCTCTGTAGACTGAGTCTCTAAGTAGCTGCTCATCGAAAGGAGTTATAACCAATATCTCCTCATCAAGTGGCTACAAGGACTTACCAAACTGGTGGGTAAAAGTCGCTCTCACGTATGAATGATTTGACCTAGTGTCAATGAGAACACGAGTGTCGACTCCCCAAATTTTCATAACTCCTAATGTGAGAGAAGTAAAAGAGATTAATAGTAATATAGAAGAAAATAGATATCTGCTCATAGATATATCAAAATGTATATACAACCAACATAGTAAGCCTCTAAAGCTTTAACTATCGATGGCCTCAAAAGAAAGGATACATAAGAAATCTCTAAACAGGACATTCAGTAGGAGGGGTACCAATAACCACGTCAGGATATGCCTGCGCATCCTCCTAAGTCATCGCATATACTCGGGCCTGAACCCTCGGCCGCTTGGTGCCTGTTGCATCAGGACAAAAGGGATGCCGCGGAACTGTCGTCTGAGTGCTGGCGCTAGGGGCTGGTGCTCTAAACCCTTGGGATCGTGATCCCTGCCCAAACTGTACTTGTCTCTGCTGAGAAGGACCTCCATGAAATCCTGAAGTCTAGCCCTTCTTCAAGCTCTGGCCCATAGAAGACCCAAGCTTCTTCTTCCTCTGCTCCTTGCTCTCCGCTGTTGGCCCTCGACACGAACGATCCCCTCCGCCCGGTGTGCCAAGTCAACTATCTCTGCAAAGGAGAGACCAAGAGTAACTGTCATATACTTTCAGATAGTCAAGTTGAGGTCGTCCTCAAACTTGAACCTTAGCTGCTTTGGCATCGCCAAGTCTGGGACAAACGTAGCTAGTCTCCTCAACTCGGTCTCGTACTATGTGACCAATCATGTGCCCTGCCATAAGTGCAAGAATTCCGCCCTCTTGCGGTCTTGCTGAAACTCCAAAAAATATCTGCGGTCAAACTCCGATAGGAAATCTTCCCAACTCAGGGGCTCAGTGGATCATTACTGACTGCTTCCCACCCAATGAAGGCATCGCCATCCAGCAACCTCTCTGTCACTCTTAATCTGAATTCCTCACTCAAGTCCAGATCAGTCAACACTCTACGAGTGCGGTTGATTCAATACTTTGCTGCTGTGGGATCATCCGTCCCCGAAAACTCTGTGCAGCCTAACTACCTTGCCTCCTTCACCAGCTGGGTCAGCTCGTTAATGCGTCTCAAGGTGGAGGAGGTAGTTTTAGTGGGTCCTGAAACAGTGGAAGGACCAACTGCTGGTGGTGGATTTGGTACAACTAGAGGTGGCATGGCCGTAGGAGTTGGCGCGGCCATCGGTGCTAGTAGTGGAGGTGGCATCTCAATGTCATGTGCTGTGTACCACTCAAACACCTGTCTGTAATCGTCCAGTGGTGGTGGTGGTCCTACAGCTATAGTAGCCGGTGGAGTAGGTACTGTAGGAGGAGCGTGCGAAGAAGATGCGTCCTCCGATGCGCTCGTGGGCTCAGTAGGACCAAAACGAGTGCCTCGTCTAGTCGTCATACTTCTGTAAGGAGAAAGGTACTGATCAGGCATAAATGTAAGGATTAGGGTTAGTTATGGCATAACCAACCCCCTAAAATGAATGAACAACTGGTTTATAAACAAATGAAAATGATGTATTAGGTTGGATACGGCCCGTATCTAACGCCCTAAAATCTGATGAACTCATCTGCCTATGACCATGTATTAGGATTTCATGATTGTATTGTAACTTTTCTCATGCATCGAGGACTTTACTACAAAATACTTGGGAATATTTTCAAAATCGTTTCCTAAAACATCGCTATAACCAAGAGCTCCGGTACCACCCGAGTTGTCACACCCCGACTTGCCCCCAGACCGAGCATGTGACAACCGCCGCGGCTCCTCGATACACGAGCACAATGTCCCACGTATCGAGACACCGTAAGGCTAATAACAACATCCAATGTAATGTATCACAGACCAAATCAATTCCCAAGTCATCACAATGTGCCTCAATGCATTAATATATCAAATGAAATGAGAATTATTATTTTCACATGTCAACATAAGTATAATACAGTCATCCTAGATATATAAATACAATAATCAACCAAATACTCCAAATATAACAATAACCTCAAAAGATTACCACGGAAGAATATATCAAATCAAATGAGAATTATCATTTTCACACGTCAACATAAGTATAATACAGTCATCCTAGATATATAAATACAATAATCAACCAAATACTCCAAATATAACAATAACCTCAAAAGATTACCACGGAAGAGTAAGTAACCGTACCCAAGCCCAGTGTCTCCGAAATGCCCAACGAAATCAAAGCTATACAAACCCTCAATTCAAAACTAAACCTGTAAGATGGTAAAGTAAGGGGTGAGTACCTAAAGGGGGATGGTACTCAGCAAGTGAGAGGATTGATATCGTACTATTAATATCGGTGTGAACTTGGGACCATGTTTTACGAGTTGGAGATAAAAGAGGAAGAACAGAAGTTGAAGTAAAAGGAGGTGGAAGCCAAGATCAGCGATAATTTTACTAATCATTTAATGCCTCGTTGTCATGATAAGGTTGAGTTTCGAATATCCTTGTATTAGAAGAACAATTAATGAATTCTAGACACAATAAAATTAGTATTAAATGTTGTTATACAAGTGGCTGAAGTTTAGTGATAAGAATTCCACGTTGTAGCCGTGGAGACCTGGGCTCAAATCCCAGCAGCCACAATAGATGTGATATGAAATTTTAAATAAGAATAATTGAGAAAGCAACTTTTAATAATATGAAAAAAATCCTTGGCACCTTGCTAATCTGGGGTAAGTTACTTTCTTTAGAGAAGATTGGGGTTTAGCTTACTGATTATGAATTTTGCCCGACCTAAATAACAACATAGAAAGTTTTAGTTCGGCATAACTGTAGTTTAGGAGCAACATCTAATTTTTTGTCCACCATCCGCACAGTCTAGGTCTTGCGGGAATTTTTTCTTTAAATTACTTCTAAGTTTAACTTAAACACATTCTCGACAAAGTAGGCTAATACTTACGCTTCAAGTTTGTGCAACCGTATTTCGCACACTTCTTTTCATAACATTTTCAGTTAGTCAGGGTGACCGAGTGGTCTAAGGCGCCAGACTCAAGTTCTGGTCTTCAAAAAAGGGCATAGGTTCAAATACTACTTCTCACAGTTTCTTTGCTTACCCCACTTGCTAAGATCAAGGTTTGGCCATTGTTGTTTTGATTCATAGCATTCTTTAGTTATAAAGGATTGAATTTGCTTTTTCACTAAGTCAAAGAATTCAAGGCATGACTGTGGTTTAGGAGCAACATCTAATCTTTCGTCTAACATCTGCACAGTCTAGGTCTTGCGGGAATTTTTTCCTTAAATTGCTACTAAGTTTAACTTAAACACATTCTAGACAAAGTAGGCTAATAGTTATGCTTAAAGTTTGTCCAACCGTAATTCGGACCCTTTTTTTCATATCATTATCAATTAGTCTGGATGGCCGAGTGGTCTAAGGTGCCAGACTCAAGTTCTGGTCTTCGAAAGAGGGCGTGGGTTCAAATCCCACTTCTGACAGTTTCTTTGCTTACCCTACTTGCTAGGATCAAGGTTTAGCTGTTATTGTTTCGATTCATAGCATTTTCTACTTATAAAGGATTGAATTCACTTTTTCACTAAATCAAAGAATTCTAGGCAATCTCTGGGTTATTGAACAAACTGGCAATCAAAACAAGAATTGCCATATATGAAACATCTAAGCACATCACAAATACTGGCGTCGATAAAAGTTTAACAAACAGCCGCAGAGAAGAAAGGGCCTTAAGACAGTGTCCTTTTTCCAAGTGGCTTCGCACTTATTACTAATCAAAGTGTACATAATTTAGGCTATGCCCTCGCAATGATCGATGGACTCAGGCTTAAGACTAGTGAGGCACTGATTAAGCCAAGACACAACTTGTAAATTGGAAGCCAACTTTACAAATGGCGTACAAATTACGTGGACACAATTAAGCTTCTAATAGACATGCGACTCCCTTAATACAAAAACTTAAACAATTGTTACAAAAAACATATCAACTAAAATAATTAGAAACTTCTTTTGAAATTATAATATCCAGAATAATAGCTTCAATACTCTGTCATAACTTCATTCTCTACATACTCCATTAATCATAGTAATAAATTGGTATTCAATTTTAGGATTTTTAATGTGAGTTATCATGAGCGCTAGCATTAGTAATTGAGGATTCAAAAGTAATTAATGGTTTTGGTCTAAATTTTGTATGACTAAACATACCTATAGGGTCGAAGTGGCCAGAATTCCACAAAAACTTCATGGGCCAAAAATACTTGAACTTGACCCCAAACCGTGAAGATTTCTTCAGTTTCAATTCGACTTACTTATAGTTCCGTCCAATTCTTGTCCTATTTTAACCGTAAAAAAGAAAGCAAATAGTTTTTCTTCCTCCTTCATCTCACCCCCAGTAATCAAATGAGAGATGAGATTAAATTTAGATAAGAGAGATGAGAGTGCTCGGGCAAGGGGAGAAAAGGAAAAAAATGAGAGGGTTCTCAACCTTTTGCTTCTACTCTCAACAACTTAATGAGAACTTTGGAGCAATTGAAGCTAAAATCAAAGGAGGGGGGGAGAAGCGGATGAAGATTCATGAGACGTGAAGAGGAAGAATTGAATCAACCAGAAAGAGAAATGGAAGGAAGAAGACTATAGATCTAACATGAGGAAATTGGAGTAGGAATCAAAATAAATTGTGTGGACCATGGAGATAGTTAGAAGAGAGACGTTGGGACCATGTTTTACGATTTGGAGATACAAGAGGAAGTAGAACAGAAGTTGAAGTAAAAGGTGGTGGAAGCTAAGATCAGTGATAATTTTACTAATCATTGAATGCCTTGTTGTCATAATTAGGTTGAGTTTCGAATATCCTTGTATTAGAAGAACAATTAATGAATTCTAGACATATTAAAATTAGTATTTAATGTTGTTATACAAGTGGCTATGGTTTAGTGGTAAGAATTCCACGCTATGGCCGTGGAGACCTGGGCTCGTATCCTAGCAGCCATGTGAAATGAAATTTTAAATAGGAATAATTGAGAAAGCAATTTTTAATAATATGAAAAAAAGCCTTGGCTGCTTGTTAATTTGGGGTCAGTTACTTTCTTCAGAGAAGATTGGGGTTTAGCTTACTGATTCTGAATTTTGCTCGACCTAAATAACAGCTTTGAAAGTTTTAGTTCGGCATGATTGTAGTTTAGGAGCAACATCTAATTTTTCGTCCAGCATCCGCTTAGTCTAGGTCTTGCGGGAATTTTTCTCTTAAATTGCTTCTAAGTTTAACTTAAACACATTCGAGATCAAGTAGGCCAATACTTACACTTAAAGTTTGTCTAACCGTAATTCGCACCATTTTTTTCATAACATTATCAGTTAGTTAGGATGGCCGAGTCATCTAAGGCGCCATACTCAAGTTCTTGTCTTCGAAAGAGGGCGTAGATTCAAATCCCACTTCTTACAGTTTCTTTGCTTACCCCACTTGCTAGGATCAAGGTTTAGCCATTATTGCTTTCATTCATAGCATTTTTTAGTTATAAAGGATTGAATTTTCTTTTTCACTAAGTCAAAGAATTCCAGGCAATCTCTGCGTTATTGAACAAACTGGCAATCAAAATGGGAATTACCATATACAAAACATCTAAGCACATCATAAATACTAGCATCGATAAAAGTTTATCGAGCACCACCAGAGAAGAAAGGGCCTTAAGACAGTGTCCTTTTTCCAAGTGGCTTCGCAATTATTACTCATTAGCATAATTTAGGCTACGCCCTCGCAATGATCCATGGACATAGGCTTAAGACTTGTGAGGCACTGATTAAGCCAAGACACAACTTGTAAACTGCAAGCCAACTTTACAAATGGTGCACAAATTACGTGGACACAATTAAGCTTCTGATAGACAAGCGGCTCCCTTAATACAAGAACTTAAAAAATTGATACAAAAAACTTATCAAGTAAAATAATTAGAAACTTCTTTTCAAATAATATATCCAGAATAATAGCTTCAATACTCTGTCACAACTTCATTCTCTACATAGTTCATTTATAACACTAATACATAGGTATTCAATTTTAAAGATTTTTAATGGGGGTTATCATGAGTGCTGGCATTAATAATTGTGAATACAAAAGTTAATAATGGTTTTGGTCTAAATTTTGCATGACTAAACATACCTATCGGGTTAAAGTGGCTAGAATTCCACAAAAACATCATGGGCCAAAAATACTTGAACCTGACCCCAAACCATGAAGGTTTCTTCGGTTTCAATCCAACTTACTTATAGTTCCGTCCAATTCTTGTCCTATTTTAACCATAAAAAACAAAGCAAATAGTTTTGGTTCCTCCTTAATCTCATTCCCTGTAATCAAATGAGAGATGAGATAAAATTTAGATAAGAGAGATGAGAGTGCTCGGGCAAGGGGAGAAATGGAAAAAAATGAGAGAGTTCTCAACCTTTTGCTTATACTCTCAACAACTTAATGAGAACTCTGGAGCAATTGAAGCTAAAATCAAAGGAGGGGGGAGAAGCGGATGAAGATTCAAGAGACGTGAAGAGGAAGAATTGAATCAACCAGAAAGAGAAATGGAAAGAGGAAGACTATAGATCTAACATGAGGAAATTGAAGGAGTAGGAATCAAAATAAATTGTGTGGACCATGGAGATAGTTAGAAGAGAGACGTTGGGACCATGTTTTACGATTTGGAGATACAAGAGGAAGAAGAACAGAAGTTGAAGAAAAAGGTGGTGGAAGCTAAGATCAGTGATAATTTTACTTATCATTTAATGCCTCGTTGTCATAACAAGGTTGAGTTTCGAATATCCTTGTGTTAGAAGAACAATTAATGAATTCTAGACACATTAAAATTAGTATTTAATTTTGTTATGCAAGTGATTGTAGTTTAGTGGTAAGAATTCCACGTTGTGCCCGTGGAGACCTAGGCTCGAATCCCAGCAGCCACAATAGATGTGATATGAAATTTTAAATTAGAATATATGAGAAAGCAATTTTTAGTAATATGAAAAAAAACCGTTGGCAGCTTGTTAATTTGGGATCAGTTACTTTCTTCAGAGAAGAAGCTTACCAATTCTGAATTTTGCCAGACCTAAATAACAACTTTGAAAGTTTTAGTTCGGCATGATAGTGGTTTAGAAGCAACATGTAATTTTTTGTCCCGCATCCGTACAGTCTAGGTCTTTTGGGGATTTTTTCCTTAAATTGCTTCTAAGTTTAACTTAAACACATTCCAGACAAAGTAGGCCAATACTTACACTTAAAGTTTGTCCAACCAAAATTCACACCCTTTTTTTCATAACAATATCAGTTAGTCAGGATGGCCGAGTGGTCTAAGGCGCCAGACTCAAGTTCTGGTCTTCGAAAGAGGGCGTAGGTTCAAATCCCACTTCTGACAGTTTCTTTGCTTACCCCACTTGCTCAGATCAAGGTTTGACCTTTGTTGTTTTGATTCACATCATTTTTTAGTTATAAAGGATTGAATTTGCTTTTTCACTAAGTCAAAGAATTCAAGGCAAGGTCTTGGTTATTGAACAAAGTGGCAATCAAAACAGGAATTGCCATATACGAAACATCTAAGCACATCATAAATACTGGCATTGATAAAAGTTTACCGAACACTGGTAGAGAAGAAAGTGCCCTAAGAGAGTGTGTTTTTTCCAAGTTGCTTCGCAATTATTACTCATCAAAGTGTGCATGATTTAGGCTGTGCCCTCGCAATGATCCATGTGCTCAGGCTTAAGACTAGTGAAGCACTGATTAAGCCAAGGCACAACTTGTAAACTACAATCCAACTTTACAAATGGTGAACAAATTACGTGGACACAATTTGGTTTCTTATGGACATGCGACTCCCTTAATACAAGAACTTAAAAACTTGATGCAAAAAACTTATCAAGTAAAATAATTAGAAACTTCTTTTCAAATTATAATATCCAGAATAATAGCGTCAGTACTCTCTCATAACTTCAATCTCTACATACTCCATTTATCACAGTAATAAATTGGTATTCAATTTTAAGATTTTTATTGTGGGTTATCCTGAGTGCTAGCATTAATAATTGTGGATACAAAAGTTAATAATGGTTTTGGTCCAAATTTTGCATGACTAAACATACCTAGAGTGTTGAAGTGGCCAAAATTCCACAAAAACTTCACGGACCAAAAATACTTTAACCTGACCCCAAACCATGATGGTTTCTTCAGTTTCAATCCGACTTACTTATAGTTCAGTCTAATTCTTGAACTATTTTAACTGTAAAAAAGAGAGCAAATAGTTTTGGTTCCTCCTTGATCTCAACCCCAGTAATCAAATGAGAGATGACATAAAATTTAGTTAAGAGAGATGAGAGTGCTCGGACAGCGGGAAAATAGAAAAAAAAAAGAGAGAGTTCTCAACCTTTTGCTTCTACTCTCAACAATTTAATGAGAACTTTGGAGCTATTGAAGCTAAAATCAAAGGAGGGGGAGAAGCGGATGAAGATTCAAGAGATGTGAAGAACAAGAATTGCATCAACCAGAAAGAGAAATGCAAGGAGGAAGATTCTGGAACTAAGATGAGGAAATTTTAGGAGTAAGAATCAAAATAAATAGTGTGGGCCATGAAGATAGTTAGAAAAGAGAGGTTGGGACCAAGTTTTACGATTTGGAGATACAAAAGGAAGAAGAACAGAAGTTGAAATAAAATGAGGTGGAAGCTAAGATGAGTGATAATTTTATTAATCATTTATGGCCTCGTTGTCATAATAAGGTTGAGTTTCAAATATCCTTGTATTAGAAGAACAATTAATGAATTCTAGACATATTAAAATTAGTACTTAATGTTGTTATACATGTGGTTGTAGTTTAGTGGTAAGAATTCCACGTTGTGGCGGTGGAGACTGGGGCTCGATTCCCTGCAGCCACAATAGATGTGATATGAAATTTTAAATAAGAATAAATGAGAAAGCAATTTTTAATAATATGAAAAAAATCCTTGGCACCTTGTTAATTTGGGGTCGTTACTTTCTTTAGACAAGACCGGGGTTTAGCTTACTGATTCTAAATTTTGCCAGACATAAATAACAACTTTGAAAGTTTTTGTTCGGCATGACTAAGGTTTAGGAGCAACATCTAATTTTTCATCCAGCATCCGCACAGTCTAGGTCTTTTGGGGATTTTTTCCTTAAATTGCTTTTAAGTTTAACTTAAACACATTCCAGACAATGTAGGCCAATACTTATGCTTAAAGTTTGTCCAACTGAAATTCACACCCTTTTTTTCATAACATTATCAGTTCGTCAGGATGGCCGAGTGGTCTAAGGCGCCAGACTCAAGTTCTGGTCTTTGAAAGAGGGCATGGGTTCAAATCCCACTTCTGACAGTTTGTTTGCTTACCCCACTTGCTAGGATCAAGGTTTGGCCTTTGTTGTTTTGATTCATAGCATTTTTTAGTTATAAAGGATTGAATTTGCTTTTTTACTTAGTCAAAGAATTCGAGGCAAGATCTGGGTTATTGAATAAAGTGGCAATCAAAACGAGAATTGCCATATACGAAACATCTAAGCACATCATAAATACTGGCATCGATAAAAGTTTATCGAACACCGGCAGAGAAGATAGGGCCTTAAGACAGTATGTTTTTGCCAAGTGGCTTCGCAATTATTACTCATCAAAGTGTGCATAATTTAGGCTGTGCCCTTGCAATGATCCATGGACTCAGGCTTAAGACTAGTGAGGCACTGATTAGGCCAAGACACAACTTGTAAACTGCAAGCCAACTTTACAAATGGTGCACAAATTACGTGGACCCAATTAGGCTTCCTATAGGGTTGAAGTGGCCAGAATTCCACAAAAACTTCGTGGGCCAAAAATACCTGAACCTGACCGCAAACCATGATGGTTTCTTCAGTTTCAATCCGACTTACTTATAGTTCCGTCAAATTGTTGTACTATTTTAACCGTAAAAAAGAGAGCAAATAGTTTTGGTTCCTCCTTGATCTCAACCCCAGTAATCAAATGAGAGATGAGATAAAATTTAGAGAAGAGAGATGAAAGTGCTCGAGCATGGCGAAAATGGAAAAAAATGAGAGGGTTCTCAACCTTTTGCTTCTACTCTCAACAACTTAATGAGAACTCTGGAGCAATTGAAGCTAAAATCAAAGGAGGGGGGAGAAGCGGATGAAGATTCAAGAGATGTGAAGAACAAGAATTGAATCAAGAAATGGGAGGAGGAAGATTCTGGATCTAACATGAGGAAATTGAAGGGGTAGGAATCAAAATAAATAGTGTGGATCGTGGAGATAGTTAGAAGAGAGAGGTTGGGACCATGTTTTACGATTTGGAGATGCAAGAGGAAGAAAAACAGAAGTTGAAATAAAAGGAGGTCGAAGCTATGATCAGTGATAATTTTAATAATCATTTAATGCCTCGTTGTCATAATAAGGTTGAGTTTCGAATATCCTTGTATTAAAAGAACAATTAATGAATTCTAGACTCATTAAAATTAGTATTTAATGTTGTTATACAAGTGGTTGTAGTTTAGTGGTAAGAATTCCACGTTGTGGCCGTGGAGACCGGGGCTCGAATCCCTGCAGCCACAATAGATGTGATATGAAATTTTAAATAAGAATAAATGAGAAAGCAATTTTTAATAATATGAAAAAAATCCTTGGCACCTTGTTAATTTGGGGTCAGTTACTTTCTTCAGACAAGACTGGGGTTTAACTTACTGATTCTGAATTTTACCCAACCTAAATAACAATTTTGAAAGTTTTAGCTTGGCATGACTGTGGTTTAGGAACAACATCTAATTTTTCGTACAGCATCCGCACAACCTAGGTCTTGCGGGAATTTTTTCCTTAAATTGCTTCTAGGTTTAACTTAAACACATTCTAGACAAAGTAGGCCAATACTTACGCTTAAAGTTTGTCCAATCGTAATTCGCACCCTTTTTTTCATAACATTATCAGTTAGTCAGGATGGCCGAGTGGTCTAAGGCACCAGACTCAAGTTCTGGTCTTCGAAAGAGGGCGTGGTTTCAAAACCCACTTCTGACACTTTCTTTGCTTACCCTACTTGCTAGGATCAAGGTTTAGCCTTTGTTGTTTTGATTCACAGCATTTTTTAGTTATAAAGGATTGAATTTGCTTTTTCTCTAAGTCAAAGAATTCAAGGCAAGCACTTGGTTATTGAACAAAGTGGCAATGAAAACGGGAATTGCCATATACGAAACATCTAAGCACATCATAAATACTGGCATCGATAAAAGTTTATCGAACACCGGTATAGAAGAAAGGGCTTTAAGACAGTGTCTTTTTTCCAAGTGGCTTCGCAATTATTACTTATCAAAGTGTGCATGATTTAGGCTGTGCCCTCGCAATGATCCATGGACTCAGGCTTAAGACTAGTGAGGCACTGATTAAGCCAAGACACAACTTGTTAACTGCATGCCAACTTTACAAATGGTGCACAAATTACGTGGACACAATTTGGTTTCTTATGGACACGCGACTCCGTTAATACAAGAACTTAAAAACTTGATGCAAAATACTTATCAAGTAAAATAATTAGAAACTTCTTTTCAAATTATAATATCCAGAATAATAGCTTCAGTACTCTGTCATAACTTCAATCTCTACATACTCCATTTATCACAGTAATAAATTGGTATTCAATTTTAAGATTTTTATTGTGGGTTATCCTGAGTGCTAGCATTAATAATTGTGGATACAAAAGTTAATAATGGTTCTGGTCTAAATTTTGCATGACTAAATATACCTATAGTGTTGACGTGGCCAGAATTCGACAAAAACTTCATTGGCCAAAAATACTTTAACCTGACCCCAAACCATGATGGTTTCTTCAGTTTCAATCCAACTTACTTATAGTTCCGTCTAATTCTTGAACTATTGTAACCGTTAAAAAGAGAGCAAATAGCTTTGGTTCCTCCTTGATCTCAACCCCAGTAATCAAATGAGAGATGACATAAAATTTAGATAAGAGAGATGAGAGTGCTCGGACAGTGGGAAAATAGAAAAAAAAGGAGAGAGTTCTCAACCTTTTGCTTCTACTCTCAACAACTTAATCAGAACTTTGGAGCAATTGAAGCTAAAATCAAAGGAGGGGGAGAAGCGGATGAATATTCAACAGATGTCAAGAACAAGAATTGAATCAACCAGAAAGAGAAATGCAAGGAGGAAGATTCTGGATCTAACATGAGGAAATAGTAGGAGTAGGAATCAAAATAAATAGTGTGGGCCGTGAAGATAGCTAGAAAACAGAGGTTGGGACCATGTTTTACGATTTAGAGATACAAAAGGAAGAAGAACAGAAGTTGAAATAAAAGGAGGTGGAAGCTAAGATCAGTGATAATTTTACTAATCATTTAATGCCTCGTTGTCATAATAAGGTTGAGTTTTGAATATCCTTGTATTAGAAGAACAACTAATGAATTCTAGACACATTAAAATTAGTATTTAATGTTGTTATACAAGTGATTATAGTTTAGTGGTAAGAATTCCACGTTGTGGCGGTGGAGACCAGGGCTCGATTCCCTGCAGCCACAATAGATGTGATATGAAATTTTAAATAAGAATAAATGAGAAAACAATTTTTAATAATATGAAAAAAATCCTTGGCACCTTGTTAATTTGGGGTCGTTACTTTTTTCAGACAAGACTAGGGTTTAGCTTACTGATTCTGAATTTTGCCAGACCTAAATAACAACTTTGAAAGTTTTAGTTCGGCATGACTCTTGTTTACGGGCAACTTCTAATTTTTCTTCCAGCATCCGCACAGTCTAGGTCTTTTGGGGATTTTTTCCTTAAATTGCTTCTAAGTTTAACTTAAACACATTCCAAACAAAGTAGGCCAATACTTATGCTTAAAGTTTGTCCAACCGAAATTCACACCCTTTTTTTCATAACATTATCAGTTAGTCAAGATGCCCGAGTGGTCTAAGGCACCATACTCAAGTTCTGGTCTTCGAAAGAGGGCGTGGGTTCAAATCCCACTTCTGACAGTTTCTTTGCTTACCCCACTTGCTAGGATCAAGGTTTGGCCTTTGTTGTTTTGATTCATGGCATTTTTTAGTTATAAAGGATTGAATTTGCTTTTTCACTAAGTCAAAGAATTCAAGGCAAGATCCTAGTTATTGAACAAAGTGGCAATCAAAACGGAAATTGTCATATATGAAACTTCTAAGCACATCATAAATACTGGCATCGATAAGGCCTTAAGACAGTGTCTTTTTTCCAAGTGGCTTCACAATTATTACACATCAAAGTATGCATAATTTAGGATATGCCCTCGCAATGATCCATGGACTCAGGCTTAAGACTAGTGAGGCACTGATTAAGCCAAGACACAACTTGTAAACTGCAAGCCAACTTTACAAATGGTGCACAAATTACGTGGACACAATTAGGCTTCTTATAGACACGCGACTCCCTTAATACAAGAACTTAAAAAATTGATACAAAAAAACATATCAAGTAAAATAATTAGAAACTTCTTTTCAAATTATAATATTCAGAACAATAGCTTCATTAGTCTGTCATAACTTCAATCTCTACATACTCCATTTATCACAGTAATAAATAGGTATTTAATTTTAAGATTTTTAATGTGGGTTATCATGAGTGCTCGCATTAATAATTGTGGATACAAAAGTTAATAATGGTTTTGGTCTAATTTTTGCATGACTAAACATACCTATAGGGTTGAAGTTGGCCAGAATTCCACAAAAACTTCATGGGCAAAAAATACTTGAACCTAACCGCAAACCATGAAGGTTTCTTCAATTTCAATCCGACTTACTTATAGTTCTGTCTAATTCTTGTACTTTTTTAACCGTAAAAAATAAAGCAAATAGTTTTGGTTCCTCCTTGATCTCAACCCCTGTAATCAAATGAGAGATGAGATAAAATTTCGATAAGAGAGATGAGAGTGCTCGGGTAGAGGCAAAATGGAAAAAATGAGAGAGTTCTCTACCGTTTGCTTCTACTCTCAACAACTTAATCAGAACTTTGGAGCAATTGAAGCTAAAATCAAAGGAGTGGAGAAGCCGATGAAGATTCAAGAGATGTGAAGAACAAGAATTGAATCAACCAGAAAGAGAAATGGGAGGAGGAAGATTCTGTATCTAACATGAGAAAATTGTAGGAGTAGGAATCAAAATAAAAAGTGTGGGCCGTGAAGATAGTTAGAAAAGAGAGGTTGGGACTATGTTTTACGATTTGGAGATACAAAAGGAAGAAGAACAGAAGTTGAAATAAAAGGAGGTGGAAGCTAAGATCAGTGATAATTTTACTAATCATTTAATGCCTCGTTGTCATAATAAGGTTGAGTTTCGAATATCCTTGTATTAGAAGAACAATTAATGAATTCTAGACACATTAAAATTAGTATTTAATGTTGTTATACAAGTGATTATAGTTTAGTGGTAAGAATTCCACGTTGTGGCGGTGGAGACCGGGGCTCGATTCCCTGCAGCCACAATAGATGTGATATGAAATTTTAAATAAGAATAAATGAGAAAGCAATTTTTAATAATATGGAAAAAAATCCTTGGCACCTTGTTAATTTGGGGTCAGTTACTTTCTTCAGACAAGACTGGGGTTTAGCTTACTTATTCTGAATTTTGCCCGACCTAAACAACAACTTTGAAAGTTTTAGTTCTGCATGACTGTGGTTTAGGAGCAACATCTAATTTTTCGTCCAACATCCGCACAGTCTAGGCCAATACTTATGCTTAAAGTTTCTCTAACCAAAATTCACACCCTTTTAGGGTTGAAATCCACAGTCTTGCTGAACTAAAACTTTCAATGTTGTTATTTAGGGTTGCTTTCTCAAACAATCAATTATCAACGATTGAAATATCCTACTTTCTTTTAGGGTTGCTTTCCGCAGATGAAATGACGTCATCTAAAGTAAATATAAAATAAGTTCAATAAGTAGATGAAAAAAATTTTTTACAAAAGGTGAGGGTGAGAAAGATGAAAGTATATACTGAAAACCATAATGGTAAAACACATCTCGATAATGACTTTGGGAATGAGTTTGGATTGGAGGTGATATTGAGCAAGCGTATAAAGCATACTACGGTTTGCAAACATAATCAAATATATTCATTAGTAATTAGTAATGTAATATTAAAATTAAATACAAAATATTCATAATTCATACCAATGTACCAATCCAGTTAGAGGGTAACAGTTCATAGGCACCTATCGAGTACATCTAACTTCCACCAATATTACACAAAATTGTTCTTGTCATGCCCCGAACCGGGATCATGAGCAGCCACCCATTGTCCTGAATGCCGGCTGTATTTTTATAGAAAATCGGGCAGAACCTCCCCGCATATCGGAGGTTTCCTATATAGCAATCAACCTGCTACCTATACAATGGGGCCAATCCAGCCTCACAATACATAAATCCAATCTCAACATCAGACCAACACATCCATACCTCACAATCCAGGACAACATAAGGCTAACAAAATGAATTTCCACAGTCCTAACCAAAAACCTCTACTGCCATGCCCCCGTCAAAGGCATGAGCAGCCGCCAGTCGCCCCTCCTGTGATTTAGAGGTGGCAACGAGCGATTCTAAAATACACTTCTAGGACATGACATATTCCCAAGTAACATACACAAATGAATAGAAATTGCCTCAATACAAGTGTTATGCAATGACATGAGAGTTCCACAATTTAAATATCCATATTTGTACAGTCATCCTAGAATTATACAAAGATCGTCTATAGACCTCAAAATACATATATATCATTAATAAAATTTTTAACTCACGAATTGTAGCAAAAATATAAAATGACTCCTTTCCAAGTGCCTTTGCACTTATTACTCATCAAAGTGTGTATAATTCAGGCCATGCACTCGTTATGATCCAACAACTAGAGCTTAAGACTAGTGAGGCACTGAGTAAGCAAAGACCCAATTTATATACTGCAAACCAACTTAGCAAATGGTATACAAATTATATAGACATAATTAAGCTTCTTATAGACATGTGACTCCCATAATATAGGAACTTAAAAAATTGATACCAAAAACTTTGCAAGTAAAATAATTAGGAACATCTTTTCAAATTATAATATCCCAAATAATAGCTTCAATACTCTATGACAACTTCCTTCTCTACATACACCATTTATCACATTAATAAATTCCTATTCAATTATAAGTTTTTTAATGGAAGTTAACATGAACACTAAAGTTAATAATTACGGATACAAAAGTGAATAATAGTTTTGGTCTTAATTTTACAAGATTAAACATACCTGTAGGGTTAAAGTGGCCTGAATTCGACAAAAACTTCATAGGCAAAAAAAACTTAAACCTGGCCCAAAACCATGAAGGTTTCTTTAGTTTCTATTTGAGTTATTTGTAGTTCTGACCAATTCTTGTCCTGTTTTAATCATAAAATAGAAAGTAAATAGTTTTGGTTCCTTAATGATCTCACCCTCAATAATCGAATGAGAGATAAGATAAAATTTAAATAAGAGAGATGAGAGTACTCGAGCAGAGGGAGAAATGAAAGAAAATGTGTGAGTTCTCAGCCTTTTTCTTCTACTCTAAAGAGCTTAATGAGAACTATAGAGCAATTGAAGGTAAAATCAAATGATGAATAAGAAGAGGATGGAGATTCAAGAGATGTGAAGAGCAAGAATTGAATCAACGAGAAAGAGAAATGAGAGGAGGAAGATTCTGGATCTAACATGAACAAATTGAAGGAGGAGAGATCAAAATAAATGGTATGGACTATAGACAAAGTTAGAAGATAGAGATTGGGACCATATTTTACTATTTGGAGATTTTGCAGAAAGAAGAACAATAGTTAAAGTGAAAGCAGGCGAAAGCTAAGATCAGCGATAATTTTTCTAATCATATATTGACTCGTTATCATAATAACATTGAGTTTAGAATCTCCTTGCATTAGAAAAACATTTAATGAATTCTAGACCCATTAAAATTAATATTTAATGTCGTTATACAAGTGGCCATAGTTTAGTGGTAAGAAATCCTTGATGTGCTTGTGGAAACCTGGGCTCGAATCCGAGCAACCACAATTGAAATAAAAAGAAATTTTAAATAATAATAAATGAGAAAGCAAATTTTAATAAGACGAAAAAAATCCTTAACATATTCTTAATTTGGGTTTAGGTACTTTCTTCAAAGAAGATTGTAGTTTTCGTTTGGGATGACTATGGTTTAGACCAAATTCTAATTTTTTTGGCCAACATCTACAAGGTCTAGGTCTATTTTTTCCATAAATTACTTATAAGTTCAACTTAAACACAATCTAGACAAAGTAAGCTAATACTCATGCATAAAGTTTGTCCAACCGTAATTCAACTTAAACGTAATCTGTTAGTGAGGATGGCTGAGAGGTCTAAGGCGACAAACTCAAGTTCTGGTCTTCAAAAGAGAGCATAGGTTCAAATCTCACTTTTGACAATTTCTTTTGCTTACCTCACTTGTTAAGATCAAGGTTTAGTTATTGATGTTTTGATTCATAGCATTTTTTAGGTATAAAAGGACTGAATTTCCTTTTTCAATAAGTCAAACAATTCAAGGCAAGCTCTAGGTAATTGAACAAACTGACATTTAAAACAAGTATAGCAATATACGAAACGTCTAAGCACATCATAAATGCTAACATCGATAAAAGTTTAACGAACTCCGACAGAGAAGTAAGGACCTTAAGATAGAGTCCATTTTTGAAGTGGCTTTGCACTTATTGTCATCAAAGTATACATAATCTGGGTCATGCCCTCAATATGATCCATCAACTCAAGCTTAAGACTAGTGAGGCACTGAGAAAGCCAAGGCCTAACATGTGAACTGCAAGCCAACTTAGCAAATGGTGCAAAAATTATGTGGACACAATTAAGTTTCTTATAGACATGTGACTCCCTTTATATAGAACCTTAAAAAATTGATACCAAAAACTTATCAAGAAAAATAATTAGAAACTTCTTTTCAAACTATAATATCCCGAATAATAGCTTCAATACTTCGTGATAACTTCTTTCTCTACATATTCCATTTATCACATTAATAAATTCCTCTTTCATTATAAGATTTTTAATGTAGGCTATCATGAGCACTAACGTTAATAATTGTGGATACAAAAGTTAATAATAGTTTTGATCTAAATTTTACCTAATTAAATATAGCTACAAGGTTGAAGTGGCCAGAATTCGACAAATGCTTCATGGGCAAAAAAATACTTGAGTTTGGCCCAAAACCATAAAGGTTTCTTCGGTTTTGATCCAAGTTACTTTTAGTTTTAACCAATTCTTGTCCTGTTTTAATTGTAAAAAAGAAATCAAATAGTTTTGGCTCCTCAATGATCTTACCCTAAGTAATCGAATGAGAGATAAGATAAAATTTAGATAAGAGAGATGAGAGTACTTGGGTAGGGGGAGAAATCAAAGAAAATTAAAGAGTTCTTAGCCTATTGCCTCTACTCTCAACAACTTAATGATAACTTTGAAGCAATTGAAGTTAAAATCAAAGGAGGGGGGAGAAGAGGATGGAGATTCAAGAGATCTGAAGTATAAGAATTGAATCAATGAGAAAGAGAAATGAGAGGAGGAAGATTCTGGATCAACATGAGGAAATCGAAGAAGTAGGAAACAAAATAAATTATGTGGACCATAAAGAAAGTTAGAAGAGAGAGATTGGGACCACGTTTTACGATTTGGAGATACAAGAGGAAGAAAAACAGAAGTTGAAGTAAAAGGAGGTGGAAGTTAAGACCAGTGATATTTTTACTAATCATTTAATGCCTTGTTGTCATAATGCTTTGAATTTAGAATTTCCTTGTATTAGAAGAACAACTAGTGAATTCTAGACACATTCAAATTAATATTTAATGTTGTTATATTAGCGGTTGTAGTACTTTAGAGGTAAGAATTGCACGTTGTGGCCATGGAGACTTGGGCTCGAATCCCAACAATCATAATAGATGTGATATGAAATTTTAAATAATAATAAATGAAAAAGCAGTTTTTAATAATGTGAAAAAAATCCTTGGCACGTTGTTAATTTGGGTTCAGTTACTTTTTTCAGAGAATATTAGTATTTAGCTTACTCTTTCTGAATTTAGCCCGACCTAAATAACAGCTTAGAGAGTATTCGTTAGGCATGACTGTGGTTTAGAAGCAACATCTAATTTTTTGGCAAACATCCACACAGTCTATGTCTTGCGATAAATTTTTCCTTTTATTACTTCTAAGTTTGACGTAAACACAATCTAGACAAAGTGGGCCAATACTCACGCTTAAAGTTTGTCCAACCTTAATTCAAACTTTTTTTTTCATAACACTATTAGTTAGTTAGGATGGCCAAGTGGTCTAAGACACTAGACTCAAGTTGTGGTCTTTGAAAAAAGGCATGGGTTCAAATCCTACTTCTGACAATTTCCTTTTCTTAACCTACAAGCTAGGATCAGGATTTGGTTGTTGTTATTTTGATTCATAGCATTTTTGAGGTATAAAAGGACTAAATTTGCTTTTTCACAAAGTCAAAGAATTCAAGGCAAGTTCTGGGTTATTGAGCAAACCGGCAATCAAAACAAGTATCGCCATATATGAAACATCCAAGCATAACATAAATACTAACATTGATAAAATTTTAATGGACTTTGGCAAAGAAGAAAGGGCCTTAAGACAGAGTCCTTTTCCCAAGTGGCTTTGCACTTATTACTCATCAAAGTGTACATAATTTAGGTTGTGCTCTCGCTATAATCCATCAACTCAGGTTTAAGACTAGTAAGGTATTGACTAAGCCAAGGCCCAACTTGTAAATTGCAAGCCAACTTAAATGGAGCACAAATTATGTGGACACAATTATGCTCTTTATAGACATACGACTCCCTTAATACAGGAACTTAAAAAATTGATACCAAAAACTTATCAAGTTAAATAAATAGATACTTCTTTTTAAATTATAATATCCGAAATAATAGTTTCAATACTCTGTGACAACTTCCTTCTCTATATACTCCATTATCACATTAATAAATTCCTCTTCAATTATAAGATTTTTAATGTAGGTTATCATGAGCACTAACGTTAAAATTTGCGGATAGAAAAGTTAATAATAGTTTTGGTATAAATTTCACAAGATTAAACATACTTGTAGGGTTGAAATGGTTAGAATTTGACAAAAACTTCATGGGCAAAAAATACCTAAAGCTGGCCCCTAACCATGAAGGTTGTTTTTGTTTCAATCCGATTTTCTTACAGTTCCGATCAATTCTTGTTCTATTTTAACAGTAAAAAAGAAAGCAAAAAGTTTTGATTCCTAGTTGATCTCACCTTTAATAATCAAATGAGAGATGGGATAAAAATGAAATAAGAGAGATGAGAGTACTTGGATACGGGGAGAAATCAATGAAAATGAAAGAGTTCTCAGCCTTTTACGTCTACTCTCAACAACTTAATGAGAACTATAAAGCAATAGAAGTTAAAATCAAAGGAGGATGGAGAAGAGGATGAAGATTCAAGAGATGTGAAGAACAAGAATTGAATGAATGAGAAAGAGAAACAAGAGGAGGAGGATTTTGGATCTAACATGAAGAAATCGAAGAAGAAGGAATCAAAATAAATGGTGTGGACTGTAGAGAAAGATAGAAGAGAGAGATTGGGATCATGTTTTACAATTTGGAGACACAGGAGGAAGAAGAACAGAATTTGAAGTGAAAGGAGGTGGAAGCTAAGATCAGTATAATTTTTATTAATCATTTAATGCCTCGTTGTCATAATGAGGTTTAGTTTGGAATCTCCTCATATTAGAAGAACAATTAATGAATTCTAGACACTTTAAAATTATCATTTAATGTTGTAATACAAGTTACTATAGTTTAGTAGTAAGAATTCCAAAATGTAGCCATGGAGAATTGGGTTTGAATCCCTATGGCCACAAAAGAAGTGATATGAAATTTTAAATAACAATAAGTAAGAAAGAAATTTTTAATAATATGAAAAAAAAATCCTTGGCGCATTGTTAAATTGGGGTCAGTTACTTTTTTCAGAGAAGATTGGGGTTTAACTTTCTAATTCTGGATTTAAACCGACCTAAATAATAAATAATAGCATAAAGAGTTTTCATACGGCCTGATTGCGGTTTAGGGGCAACATCTAAATTTTTGGTCAACATCTACATAGTCTAGGTCTTGCGTGTATTTTTTTCTTAAATTATTTCTCAGTTTGACTTAAACACAATCTAACAAAGTTAGCCAATACTTACGCTTAAAGTTTGTCCAACCAAAATTCACACCTTTTTTTCATAACAATATCAGTTAATTATTATGGCAGAGTGGTCTAAGGCCCTAGACTCAAGTTCTGGTCTTCAAAATAAGGCGTGGGATCAAATCCCACTTCTGGCGATTTCCTTTACTTACCCCACTAGCTTGGATCAAAGTTTAGCCATTGTTGTTTTGATTCATAGCATTTTTTAGGTATAAAAGGATTGAATTTGCTTTTTCACTAAATCAAAGAATTCAAGGCAAGCTCTGGGTTATGGAACAAACTGGGGATCAAAACAGGTATCGCCATATACGAAACATTTATGCACATTATAAATACTGACATTGATAAAAGGTTAATGAACTCCGACAAAGAAGAAAGGGCCTTAAGATAGAGTCATTTCTCCAAGTGGCTTTGCACTTATTACTCATCAAAGTGTACATAATTTAGGCAACGCCCTCGCAATGATCCATCGACTCAGGTTTAAGACTAGTGAGGCACTAATTAAGCCAAGGCCCAACTTGTAAACGGCAAGCCAACTTAACAAATGGTGCACAAATTATGTAGACACAATTTATCTTCTTTCAGACATGCGACTCCCTGCATACAAGAACTTAAAAAATTGATAACAAAAACTTATCAAGTAAAATAATTAAAAACTTCGTTTGAAATTATAATATCCAGAATAATAGCTTCAATACTCTGTGACAACTTCCTTCTCTACATAGTCCAATTTTCACAGTAATTATTTCCTCTTCAATTTTAAGATTTTTAATGTGGGTTATCACGAGCGCTAGCATTCATAATTGTCGATACAAAATTAAGGATAGTTTTGGTCTAAATTTTAGAAGTCTAAACATACTTATAGGGTTGAAGTGGCTAGAATTCCACAAAAACTTGGCAAAAAATACTTGAACCTGACCCAAAACGTTTAATGCTGCTTCAGTTTCAATCCGACTTTCTTATAGTTCCATCCAATTCTTGCCTTATTTTAACCAAAAAAGAGAAAGCAAATAGTTTTCATTCCTTGTTGATCTCACCCCCCAGTAATCAAATGAGAGATAGGATAAAATTTAAATAACAAAGATGAGAGTTCTCGGGCAAGGGGTGAAATGGAAAAAAATGAGAAAGCTCTCAACCTTGTGCTTCTACTCTTAACAACTTAATGAAAACTTTGCAGCAATTGAAGTTAAAATCAAAGGAGTAGGGAGAAGAGGATGAAGATTCAAGAGATGTGAAGAACAAGAATTGAATCAAGGAGAAAGAAAAATGTGATGTGGAACATTCTAGATCAAATATGTAGAAATCGAAGGAATAGGAACCAAAATAAATGGTACGGACCATACAGATAGTTAGAAGAGAGAGATTGGGACCATGTTTTATGATTTTGAGACACAAGAGGAGGAAGAACATAAGTTGAAGTAAAAGGAGGTTGAAACTAAGATCAGTGATAATTCCACTAATCATTTAATGCCTCGTTGTCATAATAAGGTTGAGTTTCGAATCTCCCTGTATTAGAAGAACAATTAATGAATTATAGACACATTAAAATTAGTATTTAATGTTGTTATATAAGTAGCTGTAGTTTAGTGGTAAGAATTCCATGTTCTGGCCGAGGAGACCTAGGCTCGAATCCTAGCAACCACAATAGAAGTGATAAGAAATTTTAAATAAGAATAAATGAGAAAGCATTTTTTAACAATATGAAAAAAAAATCCTTGGCACATTCTTAATTTGGCATCAATTACATTCTTTAGAGAAGATTGGGGTTTAGTTTACTACTTCTGAATTTAGCCCGACCTAAATAACAACTTAGAAAGTTTTAGTTCGGCATGACAGTCGTTTAGGAGCAACATCTAATTTTTTGGCCAACATACACACAGTCTTTTTCTTGTGTGAATTGTTTCCTTAATTACTTCTAAGTTTGACTTAAACACATTCTAGTCAAAGTGGGCCAATACTTACGCTTAAAGTTTGTCCAACCATAATTCATGCCCTTTTTTTCATAACATTATCAGTTAATCACACTTAAAGTCTGGTCTTCAAAAGAGGGCATGGGTTCAAATCCCACTTCTGACAATTTCCTCTGCATACCCCACTTGTTGGGATCAAGGTTTGGCCATTGTTGTTTTGATTCATAACATTTTTTAGGTATAAAAGCATTGAATTTGCTTTTTGACTAAGCCAATGAATTCAAGGCAAGCTATGGGTCAACAAACTGGCAATCAAAACAGGTATCGCCATATACGAAACATCTAAGCACATCATAAATACTGTCATCAATAAAAGTCTAACAAACTTTGGCAGAGAAGTAAGGGCCTTATGGCAAAGTCCTTTTTCCACATGGCTTTGCACTTATTACTCATCAAAGTATACATAATTTAGCCTAAGCCCTCAAAATGATCCATCAAATCAGGCTGAAGACTAGTGACGCACTGACTAAGCAAAGGTAGAACTTGTAAACTGCAAGCCAACTTAACAAATGGTGCACAAATTATGTGGACCCAATCAAGCTTCTTATAGACATGCGACACCCTTAATGCAAGAACTTAAATAATTGATACCAAAAACTTATCAAGTAAAATAATTAGAAACTTCATTTCAAATTATAATATTCAGAATAATATCTTCAATACTCTGTGACAACTTCCTTCTCTACATACTCCATTTATCACAGTAATAAATTCATCTTCAATTTTAAGATTTTTATTGTAGGTTATCATGAGCGCTTGCATTAATAATTGTTGATACAAGTGAATAATAGTTTTGGTCTAAATTTTACATGACTAAACATGCCTATAGGGTTGAAGTGGCCAGAATTCCACAAAAACTTCTTGGGCAAAAAATACTTCAAATTGACCTAAAACAATGAAGGTTTCTTTAGCTTCAATCCCACTTACATATAGTTCCATCCAATTCTTGTCCTATTTTAACCATAAGAAAGAAAGAAAATAGTTTTGGTTCCTCATTGATCTCAAACCCAGTAATCAAATGATAGATAAGATAAAATTCAAATAAGAGAGATGAGAATGCTTGGGCAGGGGAAGAAATGGAAAAAAATGAGAGAGTTCTCAAGCTTTTGCTTCTACTCTCAACAACATAATGAGAACTTTGGAGCAATTAAAGTTAAAATCAAAGGAGGGGGGAGAAAAGGATGAAGATTCAAGAGATGTGAAGAACAACAAATGAAACAACAAGAAAGAGAAATGAGATGAGGATGTTTATGGATAGAACATGAGGAAATCGAAGGAGTAGGAATCAAAATAATTGGTGTAGACTATAGAGATAGTTAGAAGAGGGAGTTTGGGACCATGTTTTACGATTTGGAGATATAGAAGGAAGAAAAATAGAAGTTGAAGTAAAAGGTGGTTGAAGCCAAGATCAGTGATAATTTCAGTAATCATTTTCTGTCGTTGTCATAATAAGGTTAAGTTTTGAATCTCCTTGTACTAGAAGAACAATTAATGAATTCTAGACACATTAAAATAGTATTTAATGTTGTAATACATGTAGTTGTAGTTTAGTGGTAAGAATTTCACTTTGTGGCCGTGGAGACCTGGGCTCGATTCCCAACAGCCACAATAGAAGTGATATGAAATTTGAAATAAGAATAAATGAGAAAGCAATTTTGAACAATATGACAAAAAAATCCTTGGCACATTATTAATTTGGGGTCAATTACTTTCATCAGAGAAGATTAGAGTTTAACTTATTGATTCTGAATTTAGCCCGACCTAATTAACAACTTACAAGTTTTAGCTTGACATGATAGTGGTTTAGGAGCAATATCTAATATTTTGGCCAACAACCACATAGTCTTGGTCTTGCATTAAAATTTAAATTACTTCTAAATTTGACATAAACACATTCTAGACAAAGTGGCCCAATACCTACGCTTAAAGTTTGTCTAACCATAATTCACACCTTTGTTTTCAAAACATTATCAGTTAGTCAGGATAAGCCAATGGTCTAAGGCACCAGACTCAAGTTCTGGTCTTTGAACGAAGGCGTGTGTACAAATCCCACTTCTGACAATTTCCTCTGCTTTCCCCACTTGCTAGGATCAAGGTTTGGCTGTTGTTGTTTCATAGCATTTTCTAGGTATAAAAGGATTGAATTTGCTTTTTCACAAAGTCAAAGAATTCAAGGCAAGGTATGGGTTATTGAACAAACTGGCTATCAAAATAGGTGTACCATATATGAAACATCTAAGCACATCATAAATACTAACATCGATAAAAGTTTAACGAACTCCAGTAGAGAAGGAAGGGCCTTAAGACAGAGTTCGTTTTTCAATTGGCTTTGTACTTACTACTCATCAAAGCATGCATAATTTAGGCCATGCCCTCGGAATGATCCATCGACTCAGGCTTAGGACTAGTGAGGTACTGATTAAGCCAAGGCCCAACTCGTAAACAGCAAGCCAACTTAACAAATGGTGCACAAATTATGAGGACACAATTAAGCTTCTTAAAGACATGCGACTCCCTTAATACAAGAACTGAAAAAATTGATACCAAAAAATTATCAAGTAAAATAATTAGAAACTTCATTTCAAATTATAATATCCAAAATAATAGCTTCAATACTCTGTGACAACTTCCTTCTCTACAGACTCCATTTATCACAATAATAACTTCCTCTTCAATTTTAAGATTTTTAATGTAAGTTATCATGAGCACAAGCATTAATAATTGTCGATACAAAAGTTAATACTAGTTTTGGTCTAAATTTTACAAGACTAAACATACCTATAAGGTTGAAGTGGCGAGAATTCCACAAAAATTTCATGGGCAAAAAATACTTGAACCTGACCCAAAACCATAAAGGTTTCTTCAATTTCAATCCGACTTACTTATAGTTCCATCCAATTGTTGTCCTGTTTTAACTGTAGAAAAGAAAGCAAATAGCTTTTGCTCCTCGTTGATCTCACCCCCAGTAATCAAATGAGAGATAAGATAAAATACAAGCAAAAGAGATGAGAGAGCTTGGGCAGGGGGAGAAATGGGAAAGAGTGAGAGAGTTCTCAACCTTTTGCTTCTACTCTCACCCAATTAATGAAAAGTTTGGAGCAATTGAAGTTAAAATCAAAGGAGGGGAGAAAAGGATGAAGATTCAAGAGATGTGAAGAACAAGAATTGAATCAACGAGAAAAAGAAATGTGAGGAGGAAGATTATGGATCTAACATGAGGAAATTGAAGGAATAGGAATCAAAATAAATGGTGTGGACTGTAGAGATAGTTAGAAGAGAGAGATTGGGACCATATTTTACAATTTGAAGATACAGGAGGAAGAAGATCAGAAGTTGAAGTAAAAGGAGGTGGAAGCTATGATCAGTGATAATTTTACTAATCATTTAATGCCTCGTTGTCATAATAAGGTTGATTTTCGAATCTCCTTGTATTAGAAGAACAATTAATGAATTCTAGACACATTAAAATAACTATTTTATTTTGTTATACAAGTGGCTGTAGTTTAGTGGTAAGAATTCTATGTTATGGCCATGGAGACCTGGACTCGAATCCCAGTAGCCACAATAGAAGTGATCTGAAATTTTAAATAAGAATAAATGAGAAAGTAATGTTAATTTGGAGTTAATTACTTTCTTCAAAGAAGATTGGGGTTTAGTTTACTGATTCTGAATTTAGCTCTACCTAAATAACAACTTAGAAAGTTTTGTTTGGCATGACTGTCGTTTAGGAGCAACATCCAATTTTTTGGACCAACATCTACACAATCTAGGTCTTGCATGAATTTTTTTTGTTAAATTACTTCTAAGTTTGACTTAAACATATTCAAGGCAAAGTGGTCCAATACTTATGCTTAAAGTTTGTCGAACTGCAATCCACACTTTTTTTTCATAACATTATCAGTTAGTCAGGATGGCCGAGTGGTCTAAGGTACCTGACTCAAGTTCTGGTCTTCAAAAGAGGGCATGGGTTCAAATCCCACTTCTGACAATTCCTCTGCTTACCCTACTCGCTAGGATCAAGGTTTGGCCGTTCTTGTTTTGATTCATAAAATTTTTTAGGTATAAAAGGATTGAATTTGCTTTTTCACTAAGTCAAAGAATTCAAGGCAAGCTCTGGGTTATTGAACAAACTGGCATTCAAAACAGGTATAGCCATATACAAAACATCTAAGTACATCATAAACACCGACATTGATAAACATTTAACGAACTTTGACATAGAAGAAAGGGCCTTGGGACAGAGTCCTTTTTCCTTGTGGCTTTGCACTTATTACTCGTCAAAATGTACAAAATTTAGGTTTTGCCCTCACAATGATCTATCAACTCAGGCTTAAGACTAGTGAGGCACTGATTAAGCCAAGACCCAACTTGTAAACCACAAGCCGACTTAACAAATGGTGCATAAATTATGTGGATACTATTAAGCTTATTATAGACATGCAACTCCCTTATTACAAGAGCATAAAAAATTGATACCGAAAACTTATCAACTAAAAAAATTATAATCTTCATTTCAAATTATAATATCCAGAATAATAGCTTCAATACTCTGTGACAACTTCCTTCTCTACATACTCCATTTATCATAGTAATAAATTCCTCTTCAATTTTAACATTTTTTATGTAGGTAATCATGAGCGCTAGCATTAATAAATTTCGATACAAAAGTTAATAACATTTTGGTCTAAATTTTACATGACTAAACATACCTATTGTAACACCGACACCTCGGTGTACTCACTATTGTACTCCTCTTCATTTTATATTTGCTATTACTCATATTCTATGTAGAAAATCCACAAAGAATTTTTCTGCTAAAACCAATCCTGAAATTTTCGACTCAATCGCTAGAACTTCAAAATTTCCAAAACGACTACCAATGGTCCAATAATAATGAGGATGACTCTAGAGTGTATTGGAACCTCAAATTTGTGTAGATCTTATTTCGTAGAGTTAAATTATAAATTTTTTGAAAAATCATCAGTAAAACTCCAGCCGGATCAAATATATCTAAGAAAAGTTAAATGAATACATTTTAACGCGGGAAAAATTAAATTAAGCTTAATGCAAGGTTTTGGGGTCTAATATGAAATTTTTAAATTTTTAAATTTTTGGGGTCAAATGTAAATTTTTATAAATCAATAGACTCATTTGAAATTTATAAGAACTTAGAAGCAATAAGCAACTAAAGAAGTTGTGGTTTGAGTGGATGACTAGGATCTTTATTGGGTTGTATCTAGATATTAATTATTGATAAATGGAGTAAGAGAAAATGATTCTTGGGTTTGTACAAAATAATCCAATGGTGAGACATAATCCTTGAGATGAAGTGGTGAGGTGAGGGATGAAATATTCTTGGCCTTTGAAGAGTTAATCCAATAGTAGAAATTGAGTTGAAGTGAGATGAATTAATTTGGACCCTTGGATTGAGTTAGTGGGAGATAAGAATACTATTCATTGAGTGAAACGATTGGTTTTCTTAAAAATACACCAATTGTGAGGATTTGGCTTGGAATTGGATCAAAATTGTGAGCCTTTGGTTCTTGGAGATAGGAGACATACAATTAATGAAGATTTGAGTGGTAGTGTGAGAAAGTGAGTTTGTAGTGTGAGAGTGCAAAACCGTGAGTGTTTTTGTTGATAGAGTATAGACAATTGCTTGTGACCAATTAATCCTAGGGCATAGAATAGATCTTGAAAATGTTATGGGCTAGGATTTAATGAAGCAAAAATGTAACAAAGCTAAACACTTAACTTTTCTTCTAAACTCTTGAAATGTTCAAAGCAAAAGAAGCAAAAAAGCTCTCCATTTTCCTCTCTAGGCCATGAGCAACCCCATTGGAGAAAGACTTGATTTCTTCAAGCTCCATCCAGAAATATTGGTGTAGATTCATTCCCCTCAAACCCTAACATGACATATCTAAGTTTGGAGTCAATAGGAAATGCCTAGTTTGGTGAACAAGAGCAGACTGAGAGCTAGGAGCAAGGTAAATAAAATTGTCCTCAAATACCCTAGTTTGCCGGGAAATCTTGGTTGGGCTTGAAACATCCAATTTTAAGGTAAATAAAATTATGCAATTTGCTAAAATTGAAAAACCTTGTTTGAATGTGTTAATGTGATGTTTTTAACATGTTTTTATAGCCTAAAGTTTAGGAGGAACCCAAGTGAACCATGAGAAATGTGTGCAAAAATTTGAATGAAATTATGAGTATGTAATTATACTTGTTGGCCAAAAAATAGGGTATTTGTTGGTTGAAACTAAATGGATGTTGTTGTGTAAGAAAACTAACATAAAGGCCAACGAATGTGGTTTAATATGTACAGAAATTTTCTACACTAAAGATGATTGAAGTAAGGCCATTTTTATGCTAGCCGAGGAGTGAATGGTAAGGAGAAAGGGTCATAATGTGTGTACTGTTTTAGAAGTGTGATGAATGTGTGTATGCATATATAATTTGTATAGGTGTGCTAAGGTGATGGGATGAAATGTGTATTAAATTTGTGAGTTGCCGAGAATGTAAGGAATACGTATGAGCATGTGTATGTGTAATATTTATAGAATGTGAAATCTTATAAAGGAGTGATGAATGCAATTGATGTGTTAGCATGCAGAATTTTAAAGGATAGATTATACAATGTACAAGGTGAATGTAGACTATTTGTACATAAAGAAGGTGAAATCTTGATTATACTAATTTATGAAATTTAATAGACTATTTTGAGCATACAAAGAGATAGAATGTGTAACACCGAAAATCCCGGTATTAGGAATTCTCTATTAAACATTCTCGTGATATAACGGAAAAATTAAAGTTTTATTACTTTTCGATTTTGGGGAAATAATTTAGAAATCTTGGTATATGAAAAATTCCCAATTATTGAATTTATCACATGTTTTTATATAAAGGAAGTTTGGGAGATTAGCAATTTCAATTTCGGGCAATTTTGTACCTATATAGAAATTTAGAATGAGAATATATATATATGAGAGTATTTGTTTATTTATTTAATTAATCATTTATCAAAAATAATAATAATAATAATAATAATAAATATAAAAAAATAAGAGAGGAGAGGAAAACACAACATTTTGCCCAAAACGTTGCGTTTTCTCCCCTCTCCCCAAATTTCGAATTAGGGCATGAAGCCCTAATTCTCTTTCTAATCTCACTCCCTCTCGTTCTCTCTTGCTCTCTCTCGAACTCTCTCTCCCTCTCGTCCGTCGCTTTCTCTCTCCGCCACTCTCTGCCTCCCACAGTGGCTTCTCCAACCACCCTCACTACCGGTTAGTCATTCTTCTCGCCTCTCCCGTGTCTCTCTGTCTCTCGCTCCCTCTCTCTGTCTCACAGTCTCTCTCTCCCTCTCTCTAATTTTTACTCTCCGCCTTCCGGTGCCACGCCTCCCCAGAACATAGCCGAGCCACCACAGCAAATGGCGGTCCCGGCTCCTTCCTTCTCCCTCCCATAAGCGTGCGATCGCCTCAACTTCTCTCCCTAGTGTGCGACAGCCCTCTGTCTCCCTCTTTTTTGATCTCATGCGGTGTTGCACTCTCTGTCAAGAGCCCTTCTGTGGCCATCGTAAAAGCTCCAAACCAACATCCATCTTAGACCTTCAAAACCCTAGGCGAAACTGTGATTCCATTCTCTGCAGGTGAGGACTGATTTCACATTTTAGTTCTAGGATTTTGATTTTCATAGTAAATAACTCTAATCACTGAACTTTGCTTTGAATTAGGAGCATTGCAGGTCCCAAAATGGATTGAATGGCGCATGGACGTTAGGGCTACGAGCTGCGAAAACCCTAGGTGAGAAATTTTTTAAATGCATTCAATAACTGATCGGATTTAGTCTGAATTTAGAATGAGAGCTTTGTATATACTCGAAAATATATGAAATTTGAAGAGAATGCATTTTCTTGAATTTAGGTCGATTAATACGAAAGAAACATGTTAGATGAAATTAGAAACTTATTGGGTTGATTAGAATAGATTTCATTGGAGTTTGAATTGAAATTGTGAATTATGAATCTATGTTGACCTTTTGGAGACTTGAAAGGAGTCATTTTGGAAAACTTGTGAAAATGGGGAGTAAATACCCTCTCTAGAGGTGAGTGAATGGTCCATTGTGTTATAAATGAACAAAAATGAGTTTAAATTCTTTTATGAATGATTTTTTACATGTTTTATATGAAATTATTGTGATTGTAGGATATCTGAAATGGAAATCAGAATTACGAGTGCATCCTATGAAATTATAAATGAATCTGTGCCATTTGTATTGGATATTTGATATGTAAATGCTTGTAGCATGACTTTGGAATTTGTTTGACGAAACATGGCACATTGATTGCAATTTGAACGATTGTGAAATGATGGTGCACGAGTGTAATGGCTATAGTCATTCCCTCCACGGAGTGACCCGATGGGGTGATGTGGTTGGGGTTTTATTGCGAGAGATGTGTACGTGGCCTATTCTCTGCCACGTCGGACAATCCGAATTGCATCCCGGTGAGGTACGAGCCAATGCTAAGGAAGGGGGTAGTGTTTTGAAATACTGAAATGGAAAACCCCTTGGCGGGCTTTCGTTTGCGCTCGGCCAAAATCAAGACGGAAGTGATTTCTATAGGACCCTTGTGATCTTCTAAAGGAATATTTGATGTGGATGCATACTTTGTGAACTACCTAATTTATTGAAAATGCTTTTATATATATAAAGTGTTGTTTATGACATATACTTTGACTTTCCCACATTCACCCCTCATTTATCACACAATCATACCATTGCACTCCACTCACTGAGTATTCCCTAATAGTCACCCCTCTCTCACTTTTTTCAGAGAATACTTAGTTCAGAGATTGGACGTTCGAGCTTGTGAAGGATATTTTGCTGATTTGATAGGTATTTAGTAGTATAGGATTTTTGGAAATTGTAGAACATAGAACCATAGAAAGAAAGTTCTGTATATCTCATACCAGGCGGATTTTACTGATACTGGTTGAGTTCTTCGGCAAGTATTGGTAAAATCCGACGATTATGATTTGGGACTTCATTATTTTCATTGAACCGTTGTTGAAAAAATGTTTTATCTTATACAGGGATATTTGGATTGAAATGTTAAATCTATAACTATGATTTAAGTCTTCTTTCATTTTGATTTGAAATATCTTTGGAATGTTTTATTTATACTGAGAATTCTGGATTAACTGGGATGGCCAAATGCATGCGTGCATGTACAGGAACTCCCTTCCCAAATGTGCGTGCCGACACATGCTGGTGTGTACAGGGATGGACCAGATGGGTCCTTTGCATGTGGTCTGTATATGTATGATTTTCTTATTTGAGGGATTTGTGTATTGGAAGATTTATTGTACAATTGGAATGCCTTGCGCTGTCTCGGTATATGGGGAGATCATCCCCGTATGTCGAGATAATACAGCGGTCGTTACGTTCTCGACGGAAGAGTCGAGGCATGACAGAATGTGATAAAGATTAGGAATGAGCTTGGTATGTAATTTGGAGACATATATGTATATATGGTGAGTTATGTATAGAGAGTTATAGAGAGAACCCTAAATTGACAATATAGATTTTTATTTGCCAACGTTTGTGGTAAAATTATAAGGTGTAATTATAAATGAGCAATTGAAGTTGTCAGTTTGGTGATTAAAAGGGGACAGCTTATGTACACATTAGAAGTCTACCTATGATATCTTAAGTTTTGGATCTAAATGAAGGATTTATTTAAAAATAATTTAACATACTGATTTTTAATTTTATTTATATATATTATGTTGAACATTTTAGCGACATGCTTGGTGACCAAGCAAGGAGTGTAAAATTCTTACAGTTCGTGGTATATTTCAGAGAGTAACATACCCTCCTGTATAGGTGAGTGGGGGTTTGACACTATGTTTTTGATTGAGCAAAAATACATATTTTATAACTTTTTAAAATGATATAATTTATGACATATGTGAAAACATAAGATTTGGTCTATGTTTTATAAATATTTCTCTTTGTGATCATTGGAATATCTTAAATGATTGATTCAAATGATATGCATCCATGAATAATGTTAAAATGACATCATGCCACTCTTTGAAAACTTGATATGATTTATATACTTCCATTGCATTGGCACACTGATTTGAAATGGTTTAATTGAAATGTGTGGGCCGGATGGCTACTTATGATGTAATAATGTGATGATGTCCTTGGTGGACTACCATAGTTACGAAAGGCATTTGTAGAGGCAACCGTTGCGCCTGGATACGCTTCTACAGGTGATCCCCAAACGTCATATGTATAGTTGCGGCTAGTTAAACCAAATCGAGGAGAACATGTGTAATGCTACTGTCTAACACCGGGCGGGATTCTATACATGATTGATTATGTATGTATTCGTAGATACGGGATAGCCTTTGGTGAAGCTCATGGCCAACATTGGGTTATAGATCTAAATATTTTTATACTTGCATATAAACCCCAATGCGCCTATCATTGGTCGTGGTAGACCATTGCCAGGATATTTTATTGGTAAACTCTAAATGATTTTCAAAATGTAAAGGGATGCATATGTTGATATTATGATGTATGATACATGATCACTTGATTTATAGAAATATCATACTCGATTTATAATATCATCATGTTTTAAATAAATATGCTTTGACACTCCGTGATCACACATTGTATTGATAACATAATGTCGATCCCTCACTTACTGAGTATTTTTCTTAATACTCATCCCTTACTTTTGTATGATGACAGACTTGGCAGGGAGACGTGTTGAGAGATTTTGAACACACTTGACATATATTTTGGAGACGTCGAGTTTTGGGTATGGAACTAACCATTCTTCGATGATGAAAGTTGATAATGTATAGTTGAGGTTCATAGAATGACAATGTATATTTTATGGGATGACTGTAATTATATTATGAAAAGTGTAAGTTGAAACTTTCGAAATTGTTGTATCTTAATTCATTGAAATGCATTGAGACAAAGAGTTGTTTTTTAAATTTGTTTTTACTTGAAAAATTATATTTTTCGGAAAAATAAATTTTAAACATGTGAAGATGTTAGCCTTGCATTGTCTCGGTATGTGTGTCGTGTGATGGATAACATACAGGGTAACGGGTAGCTATTCACGACCTTCGATTGAGAGTCGGGGGTATGACACCTATACGGTTGAAGTGGCCAGAATTCCACAAAAACTTCATGGGCAAAAAATACTTGAACCTTAACCAAATCCATGAAGGTTTCTTCAGTTTCAATCCGACTTACTTAAAGTTCTGTCCAATTCTTGTCCTGTTTTAACTGTAAAAATGAAAGCAAATAGTTTGGCTCCTTGTTGATCTCACCCCATTAATCAAATGTGAGATAAGATAAAATTTAAATTAGAGAGATGAGAGTACTCGAGCAGGGGGTGAAATGGAAAAAAATGAAAGTTCTCAACCTTTTGCCTCTACTCTTAACAACTTAATGAGAACTTTGGAGCAATTGACGTTAAAATCAAAGGAGGGGGGAGAAAAGGATGAAGATTCAAGAGATGTGAAGTACAAGAATTGAATCAATGAGAAAGAGAAATGAGAGGAGGAAGACTCTGGATCAACATGAGGAAGTCGAAGGAGTAGGAGTCAAAATAAATGGTGTAGTTATAAACAACACTCGGTTGAGTGTTTTACTTCTCAATAGTTCCATCTATCTTATACTCGGTTTTAAGAACCCACTTGTTCCTAATAACCTTGCGCCCCAATAGAAGTTCAAAGAATCCCAATGTATGGTTATAACTCAATAAGTCCAATTCTTCTTCTTCCATTGCTTTTATCCCCTCATCCTTTGCAGGATCAGATGGAACCTAATCTATGTTTTAGGGTTTTCTTCATCTTCTGAAGTAACAATAAATACATGCCATTTATTTTAAAAAAACAATTGGGCATCGTTTTCCTAACACTTTTCTGAGTTTGTAACTCGGTTGGATCATTAGAATTTAAATCTTTCCTACTGGAATTAATATCATTCCAATGATCCACTATGGATAGAGACATCTTTTGAATTAACTAATTCAAATAAAGGCACTATGTCTTTCATGTCATCTTAGTTAGGAAATTTATTCTAGTGTGACATCCATGATCCAATTTTTGTACAGTACCATCTTCTCATTCATCAATGAACATTTAATTTTCAAACTCGTTGGAGTATCTTATAAGGATACTCTTACTTTTATGGGGACCTATTTTTCCGAACTCATTAGAAATATTAAATATAAACGATCGATCCCCAAGATTTGAAGGCAGTTTGTTCAAAATATAAGTAGCAGTTAACAAGATATCACCCCAAAAAGAAATCGACAAGTTAGTCTGCACTATTATGGATCTTGTCATATCCAACAATATCCTATAACTTCTTACTATAACACCACTTCACTGATGTGTTTACAGAATGGTCAAGTATCGGATTATACGTATTTCATTACACAGATCCTTAACTCGATCTGATAGATATTCACGTCATCTATCCATTTGATTCTCTATCTTGTTCATATAACGTCTAAAATACTAAAGTATTTTAGACTTGCGAGAAATCAAATAGGCACAACTAAATAATGTAAAGTCATCTATGAACGTAATGAAACACAAAAATTTCATATTTTCTTGCCTTCATACTCATTGAACCACAAATATTCTAATAGACTAACAGCAATGGAATTTAACCCAAATAGCTTTTTCAGATAGTTTTCTCATCATTTTTGCAAACATGAGAAAATTTAACTTAATAGTTAAACACTCATCCATTATATTACAAAATTATAAAATCATTTACAAATTGTTCAGAACCAATACATGTCATTTATATGAAAATTCACATTGTCTTCCTAAAAGTTCAAAATATAACTAAGTTCCAAAAGAACAAAAATAGATAAGATTACATCGTATTTTGCAGAGAATATCACGCAAAATAAAAGTTCGGCTACTTTGTAACTTCAATTTACAAGTGCCTATTTTCTCTAACCTCTATTTTATATTGTTCTCCACACTGATCTATCTCCAACTAGGAGGCATGCGACAAATATCTTTAAGTGTCTCTATGTCTGTTCTTATCTCCAGAATTATTCATTTGTGATCTTTTTTCATTCTCATTTCATTTCTTACTTTCATTTTAGTCCCTTTCACACTTAGAGTTCGAAACTCTCTTGGAACTAGACTGTATAACAAAAGCATCAACTATGAATCTTACAGCACCAAGCCGCTCATCCTCAAGCTCAACGTGGCGAGCAACATCTGAGAAATCACACTATTATTGTGAGTCAAACTAACTTTCAGGTGCTCCCACTTGGTAGGAAGGGATTAGATCAAGATTTGAACTTTCTATTTATCGAAGAGGACATGAGCAGCTGACTACTACTCTCTAATCATGTTAGACATGACCCTTAAATACTGTTTGACACTGTGACACTATCACATTTCATAGGCATCAAACATTATGGTCATTTGTCCAATATGAGTCACTGGTACCTCCAAGTTTTACCATGAGATACACCCAGATGTCATGAGTAGTCGCATATTGCTCATACTCGGGTATCATGTTATTAATCACAGAGCTAACCAGGGTTACACGAATAATAGAAACTATCATTTTCCATGCCTGGTAAACCACTTATTCTCTTATCAGCGGAGCAGCATTGCCCATACCAAGGTCTTTCATGACATGCTTGATGCTTTCCAAGGTATTATATTCTTTTAGCACATATCAAATTTTATGGCGTCATATCTCATGATTGTCGCCATTCAATTTGTCATCTCTATTCAAGTCTCCACCAATGGATTTCTATACTATTGTTTGGCTTTCTAAGAGGGTGGACACTAATGCTCATATTATGCACATAATTTTGTGTTTAAAAAAATTAACATTAATGAAATATCAACGTTAGGTATAGAATCGAAAGTTCACTAAGTTCCCGATCATCATCTATGATCCGAATGCATCACTATCATAAATTTAATTTGAAATTACAAAATTCAATAGGTTTTAAGTGAGAATTACTTAAATTCTGCCAACCAAAAAACCTACCACTTAAATACACAAACTATTTAAATAATATTATAATTTCATATGAGAATTACTCAAATTCTACCAATCTAAAATTTTCAGTTTAGGGATTCTAGTTTTTTTTTTGCCTACATGATCATACACTTTAATAAATAAAGTCAACAATTGCTAAAAAGAAACTTTGCATTAAAAAAATTAAAAGTTCATATTTTACATGATCATACTCCTATCCAACAGTCATAACACGCAAAAAAAAACATATAAATAAACTATCTCGTTCAGTATCAATCTATTCAGGACACCATATTTACAATTCCTTTAGATAGTCTATCCATGGGTGCAAATCCCTTGATGGCTCGTGGAAAACTATTTATATTTTGGGATAGCCTTTTCTTTATTTGGCTCTGTATATTTTTGACTTTCCACTTTTCTATTAATAATGGTCCCACATCATCCAGAATCATGTGCTCATTCTCGGCAATCAACACATCAACTACGCTAATCCAATAAGGAGGAAAAGAGTTTCTCAATATGTACACGTCATCCCCCAAAAGGCATGGCCTAACTGAATAAGTTTCAAGCGTTTCACTTTCATGATCTCCAAATGATTAGGCAAAGTATGAGATGGGTCCATTCTGTAAGTCAACATTTGATCCAAAATTTTCAAACACTTTGAACTTCTCAAAGCTCTTTCCTTCCCCAAAGGCCCGGAAAACTTTCAAATAGGCGTCTGATTATCACAATTTTCCCTGAAATTGAGAACAATATTAGGTTAGACACGTAGCCAACCATAATATTAAAATAAATCTTAGAGTATTGATTTTATAAATATTTACTCAAATTTAAAACAATTTTATATTAGAAAAACTAATTTTCGAACATAAATGATTGAGTAAAAAATTCAAAAAAATGATGAGTGAAAAACAAATCTTCACCGAGGTAGCCAAAATTAAGAAAATAATTTTCTAAACACATATAAAAATTTTCAGAATTTTTTGTACACCTGAAATAATTTTTTTTTTTGTAATTTTAAACAATTTTGAAGTATAAAAATTAATAAAAAATTATTTTTCCATTCTGAAAAATAAATTAAAAATTATAAAAAAATCCAAAGAGAACAAATAATTACTCTGGTGAAAATTTTGGCTGAAACCAGGAGTTCACGAGCCCCCAGGCACTGCCGAAGTAGACTGTCCAAAATGGACACGTGCCCACTCTCATTGGGTGGCACATGACATAGACGCGCCGTCTTCCCGGTGACGGATGGTTTCGAAATTTTGGTTGCCACCCCATATTCAATATCTCTGTGTTCAATAGTACTTTCAAATTTTCAATCGGAGGTCTCTAGCCTAGGGGTGGATCTCACTTGCCGCAGCCGAGAGTGGTATTGGGCAGGCACTATTCATCTTCTTCTCCATATTTTTGTTTTCGGCTGAAACTTTGAATGGTCTTATCTCTCTCAATTCTAAACCATTTTTTGCATTTTTTATATGGTTGGAAAGCATTTTTCAAGACGAATCTAACCATATAAATTTCAGATCACGAAACATAGTATTTTAAATGATACAGGTACTTTAAATTTCGGCTAGGGTTTGTAATATCTCATGATATACTTATCAGATGTTTGCTAAATTTTGCAGAGTTCATTTCATGCAATAGTCATCTTACTGTGTAAAATTGAATGCATTCCATTAAGCCAATTTCAAGTTGCCATTAATGAATGTTGAAAATTATTTTAGGTATTTTCATTTTTAATACCCAACTAAAGAGGTTGGAAACACCTTAAATTGCTCTGATACCAATGAAGGTTTTCATATAAACCAACAAAATAATTTTTCTCATGCGGAAATTGCCAAATCTAAATTGGGTTAAAATAATTTATCTCTTTTCGATGGTTGGGTATCTTTGGTCTAGAAGATATCACGAAATTTGGATTACCTTCTGTTTTTCACAATCCAAATACCTTTGATGGTAATGATCAATTTTTCAAACCCTATTTCTCTGTTTTACAATGTGAGAGATTTTTTACTCATTTTTCATTTTCTCTCAATCCCCAAATATGGGTTCATGCCTTTGGTCTTTACTTCACGACTACCATCCCAAGCAAAAGAGAAAATATGCTTCTTGTGTGTTCACGTCCCCTCTTCGTTTCAAAAACAAGTGTGTTTTTCTTTTTCAAATTATTAGGGGAGTTGGGGGTGGTTATTGCCAAATAACCACTCCCTCTTCATTCAAGTTCAAAATATTGAAGTTGGGGCGGGTCAACCCTCGTAGGTGGACCCGCACCCTATTTTCTAACAAGAGCAAAGAAGAAATCCATTGCTCCACAAGTGTGATCATTGGGCTGAAAAGTCACAAAGATTTTGGGCATTTCTTGATAAGTTCATTTTCATTAAAGTTGGACACTGTAATCAAACTCAAAAATAAGGAAGGAAAAAGGCCTCGGTTTATGATCATTGCAAGAAGAAAATCTCGGGCATTTCTAAATGAAGGTGCATCATTCATTTGGCTAAGAGCATAGAGTTTGATGTAGTTGTTGCCGAGGCAAACTCTTCAACAGACTTATCGCAATTTGTTTACACAGCGAATTCATGTGATGTGCTTGTGGGAGTTCACGGAGCTGGATTGACCAACATGTTATTTCTCCCTGAAAAGGTGATTCTCATTCAAGTTGTTCCATTGGGAATTGGTTGGCTATCCTGGTATGACTTTGGAGGACCTGCAATGGAAATGAGTCTAAAGTACTTGGAACACAAGGTAAGACTCGGAGAGAGCTCATTGATAGAGCAGTACCCACTTAACCATCCAGTTTTTCAAGACCCAGTTTCCATTCACAATCAAGGATGGGATGTCACTAAGACAACATACACGGACAATCAAAATGTTAAAATTGATGTCCGCAGATTTAGGGCCACTTTGATGAAGGCCCTGAGGCTTCTTCATAAGTAGAGCCGTGCAATTGTGACCGAGGTGTTTGGGATTGCTACCCAGTTTATAAGTCAAAATTAAAAATATAATTATTTAATAATTAAAATTCATAAAAATTTTTATAAACTCAAAAAATACTTATTAGTTAAAAAAAAAAGAGAGCCCTGGACCCATTTTTTCATGTTGGTGCTTTTACGCACAATTAAAATAAATTAGTTTGACCAATAAAATTACATTTTCATCATTTTGTATTTAAAAAGAAAATTATAACTATACCACATGTATCATATTGTAATTAGTTAGGTAGAAGATTCTTATGGCCACTATGGTCGTTGTTCTATTTTATATGTATAATAATTATTTATTTTATCAAACATTTAATTTTTTTAAATAATATTTATCTAAATAGATAATAATTTATTTAAAAAAAAGTAAAATAGACTTATAAGTTAAAAAGTGGCTCATAAGCACCAAGTACTTAACAAGACCGCCATTCATCTCATGTGCATCATCATTGTGAGTACTTTTACCATCATTGTTTAAACAAATTCTCGGATTCAATTCTTTAGACAGAGAAAACAAACACATGAAAGTTTTACTCAAATTTAATCAAGGTTAACGTGATTACCACCTATACGTGATTTATGCCCAAAAAAATTATTATTACTTTTACTGATTTTTATTTCTTTTATATATTAATTAATTATTTGTCAATTCACACTATCCAATAAAATCTAAAATCAAAATCATATTAGTACCATTAACTTCTTTACATGGAACTACAGAGATTCAACAATCAATGCAATAACATGGTAAAATCAAATATGAAAATCTAGTCGGATGCTTCCGGATTAATGGTTTGAAAGAATTATAATCACCCACATGCTTTTGCATGTCTAGTGAATATTATAAAATATATCATGTTTCAAAATCAAATCAATTATTTAATTTATTTTTAACTTAGTATCGGAGAACTTAAACCATATATATTTATCTATCTTTTATATTTAAATTTATTTATTATTATTTACTTAACAAGAGTCTGATTTCCAATTTGTCTCACAATCATAGGATGCAAAAGATGCCATAGCTTCCAGCAGGTTTACATTATCCTTCCCTAATCTGGAAAATCGTGGTGAAAACCAGAAATGTGCATACAGTTCTTGCCAGGGAGATTGCCATTATAAATTATTTAGAAAAAAACATCCTTTTTGTGCAATCATTCCCAAGTGGCCTTGAATTGTGCATTAGAGTGGTAAGCTTGATTGTCATGCAGCAAAAGTTGCAATGGATTGGACCCTTAGTGGTCTTCTTCATGGTATTAAGCTTTTTAATCTCCCTGAGAAGCAACAAGGTTTCTCCATCGCTTTGTAAGTTGTCTCATCCTTTCAACTTTAATCAACATTGAATTTTCTTTTGTAAGTTATGTCGGTGTCTCTAGTGGATTGGAGCTTGAGCAGCCGACTGTGTATTGAATTCTTGTGCCTCCAGTGCAATTGGCTCCTACCATTGTATGCATCATTCTAACCATTGTTCTTTGAAGGGTCTTTTTTCCTTTAATTATTATTATTATTATTATTATTTTGAAGATGGAGGCTTGACCCTCGAAAACTTCTGGAAAATAATTTGAGGAAAAGCCTTTATGATCCACTTCTGGTATGAGGGTTCCATTGATTTGATTTATTTGTGGAATGTTAATTCCCTAAAGTACAATTCAAGATTGTTGTTTATGCGGGGGTAGGGGTGCTAACGTATTTTTTCTGATTGAACATTAGATAATTTTTGGGTGTCTGTGAGTACTTCCTATCATTCCTTGTATGCTAGAGGCATCCCTCAAAAATCTGGTATGTCCCAAATTTGATACCATAACCCATAACATGAATGTTTAGAACTAGTACTACGTACACATTGAACAGCCTTCAGCAAATGCCTTTGAATTCATTTCCAGGCTTCACAACCATTTTCTTTTCATGTATAGTTTCAATGGCAGAAATGAAAAGCCAGCAACTTTGCAACTTTCTTGGGCGCAATTCAGACTTTTGTGACATCAAAGGAGACATTCATATCTATGGAAATTTATCCACTATATTTGTTGTTACACCAGAGAAAATAGGCATTTTGGCAGGAAATGATTCATGGAGGATAAGATCTTATTGTCGAAAATATAGCAAAGGAATAATGAAACAAACCAAAGAGTGGACGGTGAAAGCGGTAATTGATCAGCAGCGTATGCCTGATTGCACCAAGACTCACACAAAACCTGCTGTTCTGTTCTCAGAAGGTGGATATGCTGGGAATTTCTTCCACTCCTTTGCTGATGTAATAGTTCCATTATACTTAACTTCATTGCAATTCAATGGAGAAGTGCAGTTTCTTGTTACCCAATCGAAGACATGGTGGAATTGGAAGTACCAAAGAATTCTTAAAAGCTTGTCCAAGTATGAGATTATCAATATTGATAAAGAGAAAGAAATCCATTGCTTTAGAAGCATACATGTGGGACTACAACGACATAAGGATCTCAAAATCGATCCTTCAATATCACCCCATGGAATCTCCATGAAGAACTTTAGGAAGTTTTTAAGAAGCTCTTATTCTCTCGAGAGATCTTCTGCTATGAGACTTAGAGATGGTGGGAGGAAAATGCCAAGACTTCTTATCATTTCAAGGAAGAGAACACAAAGGTTCATTAATGAAGACGAAATTGCACAAATGGCAAAAGACTTGGGCTATGAAGTAGTGATGTTAGAAGCTAATTCAAACATAACAAGGTTTTCGCGAATTGTGAATTCTTGTGATGTGATGATAGGAGTCCATGGAGCAGGCCTTACAAACATGGTCTTTCTTCCTGAAAAGGCAGTGCTCATACAAGTGATTGCCATTGGACATGAATGGATTTCTAGAGAATACTATGGAGAGCCTGCAGTAGACATGAATTTGAGGTACTTGGCCTACAACATAAGCAAACAAGAGAGTACACTGACACACGAATACACTCATGTTATAAGAGATCCTTCTTCGATTCTTAGGCAAGAGTTTAGAAATATTTACTTAACTACACAGAATGTCAAGCTAAATTTAATTAGGTTTAGACCAACTTTGTTAAGGGCTCTTGAGCTTTTGTATGATTAAAAAATGTTTGAATTCAATTATCTTTTCTAAATAAAAAAATGAAAAAGTTGTTCAGAACTCAAACTCATACGTTTTCATCAATCTACAATTAACTATGCAATGCCCTAATATACACAAGCTAATATAACTTTTTATTGTTTTTTTTAATAAACGGATTTGTCAATTTCTTTGCTAAATATAGTTTGGTGAATAATTTGAGCTTTCAAAGATGAAAACACAATTTCAGTTGATCTCCCAGGCATTCATTTCCCTTCAACACATGTATTAGGAGTGGAGGCTATTTCCTCTTTCCCCATTTACGTATGTTTAAACCTCTTAAATTTTAATTATGTTTATTGTTGATGTTATGTCCCCTGAGAGCCCATTAACATGCAACATGGATCCAAACCCTGACGAACAAAATACACTAAACTTTGCCAAAGCACAACGTTTATATGAAATGTATCCCCCATGTCAGTACACACCAGCTGGACCTCTCTCGGTAACCATTTGATCAGCTCTCAAATCTACTCGGCACACCATGTCCCTTCTGCTAAAGGCAATATACTCGGCGCACTACAAAAAATTTTCGTCGCTAAAAAAACTATCGCTGTTAGAAAATAATATGTAAAACTCTCAACAATGGAAAATTTTTGTCGTATTTTCCATCGTTGATTCTTGACACCTGTTGGCGTGCCCGCCTACTATCTTTTTGTTTTGAGAAAATTGCCATCACTCAAATTCGAACCAAGTATCATGGTGATTTTTGAGTTGTCACAACCACTATACTACAATTCCTTTTATGAAGTCTTTTTTTTTATTATCTCACTCTCATTTTTTTTAATATTTGTTTTACTCTCATATTAGTTTTTATCTCACTCTCATCTCAATTCATTTTTTCTTTACCTTGGAGTCATTTTTTTCATTGAATATTTTTATTCAACTTTTCTAACTCTTTAAATTTGACTTTAATTAAATTGGCACTAAATAAAGAAATAAAATATTTTTTGAGCCAAAAACATAAATTTGATTAATTAAAATATAATAACAAATTATTTTTCTTGATTTACCCGATAAAATAAATAAAATAAAAAAGAAAAAGAATTATAAAATAAATAAGTAAATAAATAAAATAAATGAAAAAAATGAAAAAAATAGAATAACTGTGTCAACGACGGATTAGCAACGGAAAATTTTCATCGCT
Organism: Dillenia suffruticosa; assembly: GCA_033439265.1. Classification (NCBI taxonomy): domain Eukaryota; kingdom Viridiplantae; phylum Streptophyta; class Magnoliopsida; order Dilleniales; family Dilleniaceae; genus Dillenia; species Dillenia suffruticosa. The sequence goes on along the minus strand of JAVTVX010000015.1, from coordinate 17,113,990 downwards.
AAAAATTCTGTGGTTAATCCGTCATTGATAGCTTTAAATTTTTTTTTTACCCTATACCATTACACTGACGGATTACCGATTAAAATATTTTCGTAGCTAATTTTCTTTATTACGGACTGATTTATTGAGTTCCTACCACCATTCTTTTTCTATCATCATGGCATCAATCAAGAGAAAAAGGTCAATCATCAGTTTCGATAAGGATGATCTAATAGGAATTGACACCAACCGGAATGATCCGCTAACCGTCACTGTCGGGATAAGGTCCGTCCTTGTTAAAAGGACCTTTGTTGATCAAGGAGTAGATTAGAACTTCCTCTTTTGGGACACCTTCTAGTGGATGGGCTTTGACCCATCTCATCTTCAACCCTCTAACGGACCTATAACGGGGTTCGCCCACGAGTGTATACACCCTGAAGGCACTATCTAGCTCATTATAACATAAGGAATCCTCCTTACCATGCTACTTCCAGAACTACTTTTCATATGGTGAAACTCTTGTTCCCCTATAAAGCCATTCTCGATCATCCAAGTTTGGATGGCCCTGAAGTGCTACCCAGCACAAAGCATATGAAAATCAAATTTAGGATGCTTCTGGAGGTTGCGGAGCTTTATGGCAACATGACACGTTGACTATCACCCCATTGAAACAAAGAAAGAAATCTTCTCGATAGAAACGTTTACTTTTCATATTTGTATACCAACCACATGCCAGGAATTCATCCGTTGGTTATGGTTCATAAGTTAATTGTAAATATCAGTCACAAGCCTATCAAGTAGAAGAAAATGGTATTCGAACTATAGGATTCAATCAGGATATAAAATACCTAAAGTAGTTTGCCAATGTAGTTATGGTAAAAATGGCTAACGGAAAATAGAGGATGTGTATTGCCACACCCCGACCCCCAGATCGAGCACACAACAATGACCATATTATCCCGAAATACGTGTGAACTCAACTCTGTGTTCGAGATACCATAAGATATTTCAATGTCCACTCATTTTCCAAAAAAAATCTGACTATACAAATAAACAAGCATGCATTCATTTTACAATCAAAGGACCAACTCGGTCAATCCCTACTTAAAACATACATGCATCCGGCCATCCTTACTGTTCAAATCAAATCCACAGAGTATAAACAAATCCCTACTCAAGAGATCCATATTAAAATTCCACCAAAATAATTCTCCAGGAAAAATTCATGGAATTAAAAAAAGGGGTTCTCATTTTAAATATACAAACCATTGTCAAATTTCAAATCCATATAAATATAATAGAAAATAAGTTTTTCAAACTAATTACATAATGTGCCCCTAATTGAATCCACTAATACCTTAATTCAAAAGAAAGCTATTACTCATAGAAATCTGACAAAACAAGTTTCTATAAGGGCAAGAGAGTCAACAAAACTGAGGCCTTCCTAGTGGCTCCAAGAGTGGACTAGTCAACACTTCCATACCTCCCTCCATCACTACTCCAAGGATGGGAATCGGTAGCAATACTGTGGCTACGAATCACCAGTGTTCTCAAGCTCGAGTTCAAACAAGGATCAATACAATGCCTAATGAAGAGTCAACAAACAACCCCAATGATGTCATAGGTAAATTTGGTTAAGTATAAATTTATTGATTTTGAAGAGCATATTATTGGTGTTACTTGATTTATGAGGTTTGCTAATAGCATTGGTCATTGCATGGTAGAGATAAATTGATGACCCAATCATAAGTATTGGTTTTATGCAACAAATTGTGGTTTGTATGCAAATATAAAAACATTTAGCTCTATACCCCAATGTTGACCATGAGCCTCACCAAGGTTTAACACGTGTCTACGCGCACATACAAAATCAATCATGTATAGAATCCCGCCTAATACTAGACAGTGGCGTTACACATATCTTCCCCGATTTGGTTCAACCGGCCGCAACTATACATATGACGTTTGGGGATACCTCCTGTAGAAGCGTATCCAGAGACAATGGATACCTCTACAAATGCCCTTCGTAGCTATGGTAGTCCACCAAGGATATCATCATATCATCACATCATATGTAGCCATCCTGCCTATACATTTTAATTAAACCATTTCAAATCAGTGTACCAATGCAATGAAAGCATATAAATCATATAAAGTCTTCAAAGAGTGGCACGATATCATTTCAACAAAATTCATGGTTGCATATTATTTGAATCAATCATTTGAGACACTCCAATGATTACAAAGAGAAGTATTTATAAAACATACACCAAATCTTATGTTTTTACACATGTCATAAAAAGTCATTTTGAAAAGCTATAAAACATATATTTTTGCTCAATTAAGAATATAGCATCAAAGTTTTACTCACCTATACGGGAGGGTATGTCACTCCCTGAAATATATCACGAAGTGTAAGAATTGTACACTCGCTCCGTCACTACGCATGTCACTATAATGTAACACATAATCTATATAAATAAAATTGGAAATCATTATGTTAAATTATATTTTAAATAAATCCTTCATCTAGAACCAAAGTTTAGGATATCATAGTTAGGCTTCTAATGTATAAATAGGCTGTCTCCTTTTTATCACCAAACCGGTAACTTCAATTGCTCATTTATAAATATACCTTATCACTTCACCACAAACGTTGACGAATAAAAATCTACATCGTCAAATTTGGGTTCTCCTTAGAACTCCCTATACATAACTCACCATATATATATATGTCTCCAAATTACATGCCAAACTCATTCCCAATCGTTATCACATTCTTTCTCCTTGTATACTCAAAACAGTCGACTAAATTTCAGAAGTTAGTATGCTCAAGATTTCACCTCATTTATGTACAAATAGTCCACATTCACCTTACACATTGTATAATCCTTCCTTTAAAATTCTGCATGCTAACACATCAATTGCAATCATCAATCCTTCATAAGATTTCACATTCTACAAACATTACATATACACATGCTCATACGCATTCCTTACATTCTTGGCAACTCACCAATTTAATACACATTTTATCATATCACCTTAGCACACATATACAAATTATATATGCACACACACATTCATCACACTTCTAAAACTGTACACACATTATGACCCTTTCTCCTTACCATTCACTCCTCGGCTAGCATAAAAATGGCCTCACTTCATTCATCTTTAGTGCAGAAAATTTCTGTACATATTAAAGCACATTCTTTGGCATTTAAGTTAGTTTTCTTGCACAACAACATCCATTTTGTAACACCAACACCTCGCTGTAATCACTGTTGTACTAATCTTCATTTTATATATGCTATTCTTCATATTCAATGTAGAAAATCCACTAAGATAATTTTCCATTAAAACCGCTCCCCAAAAATTTCGAGCTAAATCGCTGGGAATTCAAAAATTTCTAAAATGACCACCGATGGTCCAATAATAATGAGGGTGACTCTAGAGTGTATAGAATTCTCAAATTTGAGTAGATCTCACTTCGTAAAGTTAAATCATAAATTTTTTGGAAAATAGCAGGTAAAACCCTAGCCTCGTCGGACGTATCTCGGAAAGACTAAACGACAACGTTTTGACATGAGATAAATTAAATTAGGCCTAATACGAGATTTTGTGCCTAACTTGAAATTATAAAAAATTTTGGGGTCAAAATGTAATTTTGGTAAGTCAAGGGACCCATTTGAAATTAATAAGAGTTTAGAAGCATAATAATAATAAAAAACTCTTGGGTTGATTTGGTGAAAAATGATCCAATGGTGAGAAATAACCTTTAAGATGATCAATGATTGAGATTTAAAGGAATTAATAAGTGTATTTCTCTTAAATAAAGACCAAACAAGTGAATTATAGAGAGAGGAGAGTGGACGAAAATGATGGGAAGAGAGAGGAAAAGTGTGACTTTGAGAAGCTAATCCAAGGGTGGAGAATAAATTGAAGAGAGATGAATTAATATGGGCCATTGGATTGAGTTAGTGGAAGACAAAGAACACTATTCATTGAGTGAAAGTGTTAGGTATCTTGAAAACCAACCATGGGTGAAGATCTAACTTAGCATTTGGATCAAAATTGTGAGCCCTTGGATTTGGTTGTTGGAAGACATGCAATTAATGAATGAGTTAAGTTGTAGTAAGAGAAAGGGTGCTTATAGTGTGAGAAAGTGTGTTTGTGAAGGAAGAATAGGCAAAACCGTGAGAGAGAGAAGAGGGAACGTTACTTGTGACCAAACAATCCAATGGCTAGGAATAAATCTTGAAAATGTGAAGGGCTAGGATTGATTGGGGAAAGTTAAGAAAAGCCAAACACCTAGTTTTCTTTCATTGCCAAAACCATGAAGTTCAAGAGCCAAACAAAAGTTCTCTCTTGTTCTTCCTTTCATGACCGTGAGTTCAAGGTGAGGGAACCCAAATTTTTTTCAACACATCACCCCAATATTTTTACATAAATCAAATCCTCACAAGCCCAATTACAACATATAAAAAATTGGAGAAAAATGACGACTTTGTATGAATGCCTAAATGTGATGTTTTTAGCATGTTTTATAACTTAGAACTTAGGTGGAACCCAAATGAAACATTAGGAATGTGTGCAAAAGTTTTTGTGAGGTATTGAATGTATGTGTGTGCATTGTAGCCAAAAATTGGAGGAGAAATGTATTTTTGGGTGGGCTGAAAAATTGGATTCAAAGGGCCAGTCGTGTGTGATAAATTCTAATATTAAAGTAATGAATATTGATGTATGATTGTTGAAAAAATTGATGTGAGAAATGTGTATGCAAAATTGGTTGTGTTTGGCCAAGAAATTGGAGGAGAAAGAGGTGTATAGTGTGCAGAAATTTCTGCACTAAAAAGGGAGGAAAAATTTGATGTAGACATTGAAACTTTAAATTTTTGCAAAACAGGACAAATTGACCAGACTGTAGTCTTTCTATAATAACTTTTTCTGCAGAAATGTAAATTGAGAGAAGTTTACTGCATATGAAACTAGACTTCCGTATCTTTAAAATGAGATATGATTCGTTTGATTCTGAAAAAAATTTGATTTTTAGTGATTTTTCAAAGTTAGATATTTTGCAGAGAAATACCATGTTCTCTCCTATTCTAGCCATGGAGTTGTTCTCAATTTTGAGGTGTCTTCTGGTCTAAATCTGTAATACCGATACTGCGGTATCTTTAATATTGTACCATTTTCGAAATATATATATATAAATAAGATATTCTTCAATTTATTTAGATAGAGAGAAATTTTATTTATTTAAATTGATTTTTGATTTTCGGGGTATTTAAATTAAAATTTTGGTATATTTTAATTTGTCGAATCCGCGAATCGAAATAAACCCCGTTTGTACAAAAAAAAAAATTAATTTTAGTGAAGTGTGGGTGTGAAGATATATATATATATATATATATATATAAATATATAAATACAAACCTAAAAAAAAAAAGAACCCAAATTTAGGAATTAGGGTTTAAAACCCAAATTCATCTCTCTTTATCTCTCTCTCTCTCTCTCCCTTTGTCTTCTCTCTCTACCTCACTCATGGTCTCCCTCTCACTGTCACTCGCTCTCTCTCTTCGGCTTCGCTCATCTCCCCCGCTCGAGCGCGCCACAACGCAATCTCCCTCGTGCGAGCACGCCACAGCACGCAACCTCTAGCGAGCGTGCCAGCGCACAGCTGCCCGCAAAAGCCATAGTGCGTGACTGTAGTTGTTCGCTCTCCCTCTAGTGCATGCTAGCTCCGTAATAGCGCGCCAGCCCATGAGTGCATGCCAGCTCCACAATAACCCACAGGCCCGCAAGCCTATAGGCCCGCCAGCCCACTACGGCCCGTGAAGCCCACTGCGGCCTGCAAACCCGCTAGCTTGCTGACCTGCGAATCCGTGAGCCCATTGTAGCCTGCGAGCCCACGACGACCCGTGAGCTCGCGACCCCACAAACCTCTGTACAGATAACTGACTTAGGGTTTTGATCCTGATCTAGTGTTTATAACCTAACAAATAAATCTTGTCTTGATATGGAGCATTATAGATTTTGGAGTAATCGAGGAGACATTTGGACAAAGATCTGTTTTTCGAGAAAACCTTAGGTGAAAAATTTCTTACCGATTCTATTTCTTTTGATTGAATGTTAGGGATAAGTTTAGAAATGAGGAGAAATGGTTGGCGTGCAGGCACTGCGCGCCGTGCACATGGACCCTGCACATGGGTACTGTACGCTGCATAGAGGAGCACTGGGCTGTGGCCCTGCTGGCCCTTGGGTGCGAGCGAGAGATTGGATTGGTGTGAGCCCTGTGCGGGATTGGTTGAATACCAACACTTCAGTCTTGTAGACATGTTGTATGCATGAACAAAATATGAGGAATTAGGGTAGGGTTCTAAAGGATTTGAACTACCTGATTTGCATACCTGTATTAGAAGTGATAGCCTATTTCCTATAACTGCGTAGGTTTGAAACTTGATATTTTATATATATATATATATATATATATATATATATATATATATACATTCATAGGTATTGGGTGCCTTGATTTAGGGGTGCACTTTTTTTCGCGTTGTGGTATTATTGGGGAGTGCGCTACCCTCCTCCATACTGTGAGTGGGACTTTGACGTATGCTATTAATTGAAAACCTGACATGATTCTACAAATGTATGATAATTTGAGTTTTGAATATTTTATGAAATATTTTTGTGACCATTGGAGTGTCCCAACTACTAATTTATTTGATATGCATCCATAAGTTTGATAACTGGATATTGTGCCACATTTTCGACATATTGACATGTTTTAAATGCTCCCACTATATTGGCACATGGTTTTGAACAGATTTACATGTACTATTTGGGTTGTACGCCCGGCCGACGTTACGATATGATGCATGGGGCTGTATGCCCAGCCGACGTGATGATGTGATGCATGGGGCTACGTGCCTGGCCGACTTGGTGATATTGTGATATCCTTCTTATAGCATTCTATAACTACGAAAGACATTTGGTAAAGGCACCCCTTGTGCCCGGATACGTTTCGGCCGGAGGTATCCGACAAATTGTCATGTGTATAGGCATCCCAGTTGGACCCTCATCAGGGAGGACGTGAGTTTACCTCTGTCTAGTACTGGGTGGGACATCATACACAGTCGACTATATATATATATATTATTAATATTATTTATAGGCTAGTTGGAGTAGCCTGTGGCCAACATTGGGGTAGAGAGCCATTATTTGATATTTGCATAGTGAAAACCCCCAATGCATCCGTCGTTGGTTGAGATAGATTTTGTCAGGGTTGTTTGTTCGGTCGGCTCTACATATGTGACTTGATACATGGATGGATGTATATGTTATTTTCCGATGTGTGCCTTGAGTTATGTAAAATTTCACGCTATTTTTGTACACTTGATATTGTATTACATGTTTGGACACTCTAAGTTTACCCTCGATATTAATAGCACGATATCAATCCCCTCACTTGCTGAGAATCCTTTCATAGATACTCACCCCTGATTTCTTTCCCACAGGATTAGTCGTAAACTGAGGAAGAATTATTGTGATTGTATATTGGCGACGTGGACTTGATAGCACCGGGCTTTGGTATGAATGTTACCATATCTTCCGTTACGAATATTGTAGATTTTAGTTTGATCAATGTATTTATCTATTTATTTTATGGGATGACTGTATAAATTATGGACATTTATTCATGAAACTTCCATAGTGACTCAGTTCACTTACATTGAGGCACTTATATCTATTTAAAATGTTAACTTGGGATTCTATTGTACATGTGTATAAAAATTTAGATTTGCTCAGTGTAACGGCTGCTCATGCCCTAGTTGGGCATGACAGTAGAGGTCTGTGGCTAGAACTGCTAGAAAATTTTATAGCCTTGCGTTGTCCTCATTGTTTGCTATGGTTTCGTTAAGGGTTGTGAGGCCGGGATGACCATTTATTTAAATTGATAGGATGGTTGTGACTTATACAAGTTAAATTGTACACGAGAGATCTCCAAAATATGGGGAGGTTCTGCTCGATTTTCTATAAAAATGTAACCGGCATCAAAGGCAACAAGCGGCTGTTCATGACTCCGGTTCGAGGCGTGATAGTTCAGTTGGTATCAGAGCCAGGTTGGGCAAAGGGTAGTAATAAAAATATTCCCAAGTACATATAAAAATTCTCAATGCATTAGAGAGTTTCGTACAGTCATTTAAAGTCCCCTACATGGCCGTAGACCAATAATTTCATTCATTTTAAGGGGTTAGTTACTTGTAACTAATCTTAATTTTTAAATCATGCCAAACTCTAGAGTTATATCTAATGAAAATTCTCTTTTTGTAGAATAATACTGCCTAGTCGAGGTAGACCAGCGGGACGAGGAGCTAAACTCGCGCCACTCGAGACTTCTCAAGTGCCCGACCCTCCGAGGGAACCTGAGGCCCTTGGAGTGCTTGAGGTTGCTTCCTCTTCACGGGCGCCCCTTGCAGCACCTACTCAGCAGGCTGCTCTAGCCGAGGTTCCACCACCGTCCCTTGAGGTGTTTAGGCAGGTGTATGAGTGGTACACCTCCCCCGGGGTTCAGATGCCACCCCCACCACCACCGACGGCAGTGCCGACTCCTACGGCCATGCCACCTCCACCAGTACCGATGGCCGTGCCGACTCCTATGGCCGTGCCACCTTCAGTTGTTCCAAATCAGCCCCTAGTTGTTGGTCCTTCCACTATTTCAGGACCTAGTGACACTACCTCCTCCACCTTGAGGCGTATTCACAAACTCACCCAGTTGGTAAAGGAGGCGAGACAGTTAGGCTGCACGGAGTTTGCGGGAACGGGTGATTCCATAGCAGTAAAGCACTGGATCAACCACACCCGTAGAATTTGGACTGATCTGGGATTGAGCAAGGACTATTGGCTTCGGATAGCAGAGAGACTCTTGGATGGCGACTCCCTCACTTGGTGGGAGGTGATTTGTGATGATGCTACCGAGCCGCTGCGATGGGAGGACTTCCTGCGGGAGTTCAATCGTAGGTACTTCTTTGAGTTCCAGCAGGACCGCAAGAGGGCACAGTTTCTGCACTTGCGGCAGGGAACCAGGACAGAGACAGACTATGAGGCGGAGTTGAGGCGACTAGCCGCTTTCGTTCCAGACTTTACGACGCCGAAACACTTACGGTTCAAGTTTGAGGATGGCCTTAACTTGAACATCAGGAGGTATATGACAGTGACTCCTAGTCTCTCATTTGCGAAGATCGTGGACTCAGCACTTAGGGCAGAGGAGATCATCCATGCTAAGGGCAGACAGCGGGAGTACAGAGAGCAAAAGAAGAAGAGATCTGGGGCTTTTTCGAGCCAGGGTTTGAAGAAGGGCAGGACTTTAGGATATCAGGGTGGCTCTTCTCAGTCGAAACAGGTACATATTAGGCAAGAATCACAACCTCAGGGGTTTAGAGCACCAGCCCCTAGTGCCACTACTCAGACTCCAGCTCAGCGATGCCGCCGATGTGATGGACACCACCCTTTTAGAGAGTGTAGGGTGCTTGTTATATGATTCCGGTTTGGGAAGCCAGGGCATATCAGAAATGCCTGTTCCGGTTTACTAAATGCGAATTTTGGCTGAGGCAAATTGGTTTTCTTGGCCATATTGTTTCTGTAGAGGGTATTTATGTTGATCCGCAGAAGGTTGAGGCCATCTAAGGTAGGAGCAGCTGTAGACAGTGATCGAGGTTCAGAGCTTCCTTGGTCTAGCAGGGATTACCAGCAGTTCGTAGAGGGATTCTCACGGATCGCTGCTCTACTTTCCAGACTGATGCGGAAGGACGTCAAATTCATTTGGGACGATCGTTGTGAGGCAAGCTTTCAAGAGCTCAAACAATGACTGACGTCGGCACCAGTTTTAGCTTTCCCCATTAGTAGCCGAGAGTATGTTGTGTATAGCAATGCTAGCAAGCAGGGATTGGGCTGTGTTTTGATACAAGATAGTCGGGTGATTGCTTATGATTCTTGACAGTTGAAGAAGCATGAGTTGAACTACCCTACTCATGATTTGGAGTTAGCAGCCATAGTCTTCGCATTAAAGATATGGCGTCATTATCTGTATGGAGTAGCCTGTAGGGTTTTCACTGATCACAAGAGCTTGAAATACTTGTTCTCTCAGAGGGAGTTGAACTTGAGGCAGAGGTGATGGTTAGAGTTACTGAAGGAGTATGATTTGATTATTGATTATCACTCAAGCAAGGCGAACGTTATGGCAGATGCCTTGAGCTGGAAGTTGTCTTCAGCTTCTTCTTCTCGGACAACAGAGAGTGCGTATGTCTCTTACTTGGTGGGACTCCGTGCTTTAGGAGTCAGTTTGGCTAGCGACAGTCAGGGAGCACTGCTAGCCAAGTTTGCGGTGCGACTGACGTTACTTGATCTCATTAGGGAGCTTCAGGGATCTGACAAGGAACTCCGAGGTATTCACGATAGGATCCGCAGTGGAGAAGGCGGAGACTTCTGAGTCTGTGATAATGGACTCGTGATATTTCGAGACAGGGTATGCGTCCCAGCCGAGACTGATTTTCGGCGAGCTATCCTTGAGGAGGCTCATTCCTCAGCATATGCTATGCATCCCAGGGGTACAAAGATGTACCGGACCATCAGAGGTAGCTATTGGTGGTCGGGTATAAAGCGTGAGATAGGAGAGTTTGTAGCACGATGGGATTGCCGCGAACATCTGTACAGCACAATGCGATTTGGGTGATTGTCGATCGACTCACCAAATCTGCACATTTTATCCCCATCTGCGGAGATCATTCATTGGAGGCGTTGGTACGCCTCTATATTGACACCATTGTCTGATTGCACGGGGTACCCGTATCGACTGTTTCAGACTGAGACCCCCAGTTCACGTCTAGGTTTTGGCCTCGGTTGCAAGAGGCGTTGGGCACTAGACTGAACTTCAGTACAGCTTATCATCCTCAGACTGATGGATAATCGAAGAGGACCATACAGACGCTCGAGGATATGTTGAGAGCCTACAAGATAGATTTTCATGGTAGCTGGGATCGACATTTTTCATTAGTAGAGTTTGCTTATAACAACACTACAAGGCGAGTATTGGGATGCCGCCGTATGAAGTTTTGTATGGGAGGAGATACAGGACTCCTCTATGTTGGGACGAGATAGGTGAGAGGCGACTCAGCAGCGTTGAGCTTGTTGAGGAGATGAAGGAGAAAATAAAGATCATCAATAAGAAGATGAAGGCTGCCCAGGATCGGCAGAAGATGTATGCGGATAGGAGGTGGAGACCTCTTGAGTTCGAGGTTGGAGACATGGTATTTTTGCTGATCTCGCCCTGGAAAGGGGTGATTCGGTTTAGGCACTGGGACAAGTTGAGTCCCAGGTATGTTGGTCCATTCCGTATCCTTGAGAGGATCGGGAGTGTGGCGTATAGATTGGAGCTGCCCGAGTAGTTATCACGCATACATGATGTTTTCCATGTCTCAGTACTCAGGAAGTATATGACGGATCCTTCACATGTGCTAGAGCCCCCACTAGTTGAGCTGCGGGAGGATTTGAGCTTACTTGTTTAGCCTGTGGCCATCCTTGACCGCTAGATTAGGAGACTGTGGAGCAAAGAAGTCCCGTTAGTTCGTGTTTTGTGGCAGAGCGACCAGGTTGAGCAGGAGACCTGGGAGCCGGAGGAGACTATGAAGGGACAATACCCCCAGTTATTCTCTATGTAGTTTTCCTTTTCTTGTATGGTTTTCTTTTAGTTTCGGGGACGAAACTTGTTTTTAGGGGGTTAGAAAAATATAACACCAACCCTCGGTATATCCTGTGGTGTATTCCAGTTCATATATATATATATATATGATATTTTAACGACTACGTTCATAAATTTTCAATAAGAAATTTTTCAATAAAACGACCCAAGAAATTTGCCTGTAAAATGCAAATTTGAGTTAGTTTGACTCAAGGAGACTCAATAATTTTACTTTCACATTAAATAAATTTAATTAGGTCTAAAATGAGATTTTGGATCTAGTTTGTAATTATAAAAATTTTTTTGGGGTCAAATTAGATTTTTTATAAGTTAATGGACTTGTTAGCAATTAACTAAAACTTAAAAGGAAATGTGACAAGTGTATTCCTTTAAAACAATACATTAAACAAGTGTGAGAGTAAGGAGGATAAGTGTTGACCCAAATTGAGAGGAGAAAGGTAAGTGGGCCAATAAGAACACATGCACATAAAAACCAATCAAAACGCATGCAAATTGACAAAATGATCCTATGGTTTAGAATAAATTTGAGACTTGATCCTAGTGTGGTGAGTTACTAACACAAGCACTAAGGAAGATGACAATAGAATGCTTGTTCATTCTTCCCAAACTGTGAGAACAAGGAAAGAAGAGAGGAAGACCAAGAAAGTTGAGGTAAGAATATTATTCTGTCCCATTTTAATTTACATTACTTTTGTTTTGATGCATCCTACAGTCTAAATTAGTAAATGCTCTAGTTAAGTAAATTTTAGATCTAGGTCTTATCTTTCGAACGAGATAAGAACCACCACAATCTGATACTTGTGCCAAAAGTTATGACACTTCTGCTGAAACGCGATAGAAAGTTGTTCTGTTTCGGAACATAAAAATAGTGTGCAAAAATGACCCTTTTCCAGCCCTATTTTAGAGAAACTCAAGACATAAAAGTTGTAGTTGCCTACAACATGTAAAAAGTTCAGCCACTCCACACAAGGGAATCAAAAGTTATTCCCTTTTTCCTAAAGTAGTTTTGACAGAAACCTTGTTTCCAATTGAAACCTGACAGTTCTAATCATGAATTATTTCAATCCCTTTCTTGGCATAATTGAGTAAAACTCAGAACATAAAAGTTCTAGATTTATGTTTTAGGTATAGCATGTTTAAATTCATTACGTTTGAATAAGTAGGGTGAAAGTTATGGTTTCTGCACAAAAATAGGACAGAATCTGAATATAGAATGTGATAGAAACAAAATGAGTATTTTCGGAAATTCTGTGATTAGGTTTTGACAAAATGTATAACATGAAAGTTATAGGACCTGACATTTCCTACAATATATCAAACTTTCGCTTAATTTGGAGCTGTGTGCAAAGAGCTAAGTCATTTCTACCATGCAAGGACATAGGCTTTATGCGTATAGGCACCGGGCAATGGGCCGACATGGGTGCGGCATGAGCACGATGTCCGTGCAGAGATTTTGACCGGACCAAAGTTTGGAAATTTTGATATTTTTGTACAAATACACTTAGGGATTTATTTAAAATGCCCTACAACTTGGCCCTAGACTAAGAAATTGTTAAGTGCAATTTATTACATATATCTTCCTATAATGACATATGTGTACATATATGATCATTGTAGCGACGTGATTGGTGATCTTTTCGAGGGAGTTCCATTTGCTATTATAGTGGTATTGAGGGGAGTGATCTACCCTCCCCCATACTGTGAGTAAGACTTTGACATGAACTATTGATTAACAAATGATGTTTTACCGATTTTCAAACGACATGAATTCTATATGTGTGAAAACTGAATTTTTTTATTTTGATAAGTATATATACATATTTTTGTGACTATGGGAGTGTCTCAACTACTGATTTTATTGATATGCATCCATAAGTTTGATAACTAGATATTGTGCCATTTTTTTTTACATATTGACATGTTTTAATACTTCCACTGTATTGGCACATGATTTTGAATGGATTTTCATATACTATACTATTTAGACTGTACGCCCGACCGACGTTATGATACGATGCATGGGGCTGTATGCCCGGCCGACGTGATGATGTGATGCAGGGGGCTACGTGCCCGGCCGACTTGATGATATTGTGATATGCTTCCTATAATATTCCGTAGCTACGAAGGACATTTGGTAGAGGCACCCCTTGTGCCCGGATATGCTTAAGCCAGAGGTATCCGCCAAATTGTCATGTGTATGGTTTTTCCAGGTTGACCCTCATCGGGGAGGACGTGAGTTTACCTCTGTCTAGTACTAGGCGGGGCATCATACACGGCCGACTATTTATAAATATATATATATATATATTGTTATTATTATTTACAAGCCAGTTGGAGTAGCCTGTGGCCAACATTAAGATAGAGAGCCATTATTTGATATTTTCTTTGTAAAAACCCCCAATGCGCCCATCCTTGGTCAAGGTAGATATTGTTGGGATTGTTTGTTAGGCCGGCTCTACATTTGTGAGTTGATACATGGATGGATGCATATGTTATTTTTCGATGTGTGTCTTGAGCTATGTTAAAGCTGCACGTTGTTTTTCGTATACTTGATATTCTATTACATGCCTTGACACTCCAAATTCAGACTTGATATTGATAGCACGATGTCAATCCACTCAGTTGCTGAGTATCCTCCTATAGATACTCACCCCTCTCTTTCCCTTTGAGAGGTATAGTTTTGGATCGATGGAATGGCAGAGACTTGATTTCGTTGGACTTATAATGGAGACTGGGCTGGGGTATGGTTACCCGTTTCTTCCACTATATTCAATTTGAAGTTATCATACTATTTTGGAGTATCTAGTTTGACCATTGTACTTATTTGCTTGGGGATGACTGCATATTACAATTGGCGCATGTAAATGGTAACTCTCATCTTGGGAGCATATTACTATGTGTGCATATATGTGTTTTTAGCCTTACGATACCTCGATATCTCGAAGGGTTGTGCCCATGCACTGAGGTGTCATGGCAGTTGCTCACTTGATCGGCTCGGGGGTGGGTTGGGGTGTGACATTACTGATTTTGAATATTGCCCGACCTAAATGACAACTTAGAAAGTTTTAGTTCGGCATGACTGTGGTGGTTTAGGAGCAATAACTAATTTTTCGTCTAGCATCCACATAGTCTAGATCTTGCGGGAATTTTTTCCTTCAATTGCTTCTAAGTTTAACTTAAACACATTCTAGACAAAGTAGGCCAATACTTACGCTTAAAGTTTGTCCAACCGTAATTCGCACCCTTTTACGATTTGGAGATACAAGAGGAAGAAGAACAGAAGTTGAAGTAAAAGGAGGTGGAAGCTAAGATAAGTGATAATTTTACTAATCATTTAATACCTCGTTGTCATAATAAGGTTGAGTTTCGAATAACCTTGTATTAGAAGAACAATTAATGAATTCTAGACACATTAAAATTAGTATTTAATGTTGTTATACAAGTGGTTGTAGTTTAGTGGTAAGAATTCCACATTGTGGCCGTGGAGACCTGGGCTCGAATCCCAGCAGCCACAATACATGTGATATGAAATTTTAAATAAGAATAAATGAGAAAGCAATTTTTAATAAGATGAAAAAAATCCTTGGCAGCTTGTAAATTTGGGGACAATTATTTTATTCAGAAGAGATTGGGGTTTAGCTTATTGATTCTGAATTTTACCAGGCCTAAATAACAACTTTGAAAGTTTTAGTTCAGCATGACTGTGGTTTAGGAACAACATCTAATTTTTCATCCAATATCCGCACAGTCTAGGTCTTGCTGGAATTTTTTCCTAAAATCGCTTCTAAGTTTAACTTAAACGCATTTTAGACAAAGTAGGCCAATACTTACGCTTAAAGTTTGTCCAACCGTAATTCGCACCCTTTTACGATTTGGAGATACAAGAGAAAGAAGAACAGAAGTTGAAGTAAAAGGAGGTGGAAGCTAAGATAAGTGATAATTTTACTAATCATTTAATACCTCGTTGTCATAATAAGGTTGAGTTTCGAATAACCTAGTATTAGAAGAACAATTAATGAATTCTAGATGCATTAAAATTAGTATTTAATGTTGTTATACAAGTGGCTGTAGTTTAGTGGTAAGAATTCCACGTTGTGGCCGTGGAGACCTGGGCTCGAATCCCAGCAGCCACAATATATGTGATATGAAATTTTAAATAAGAATAAATGAGAAAGCAATTTTTAATAAGATGAAAAAAATCTTTGGCAGCTTGTAAATTTGGGGACAATTACTTTCTTCAGAAGAGATTGGGGTTTAGCTTATTGATTCTGAATTTTACCAGGCCTAAATAACAACTTTGAAAGTTTTAGTTCGGCATGACTGTGGTTTAGGAGCAACATCTAATTTTTCGTCCAGTATCTGCACAGTCTAGGTCTTGCTGGAATTTTTTCCTAAAATCGCTTCTAAGTTTAACTTAAACGCATTCTAGACAAAGTAGGCCAATACTTACGCTTAAAGTTTGACCAACCGTAATTCACACCCATTTTTTCATAGCATTATCAGTTAGTCAGGATGGCCGAGTGGTCTCAGGTGCCAGACTCAAGTTCTGGTCTTCAAAAGAGGGCGAGGGTTCAAATCCCACTTCTGAGAGTTTCTTTGCTTACCCCACTTTCTAGGAGCAAGGTTTGGCCTTTGTTGTTTTGATTCATAGCATTTTTTAGTTATAAAGGACCGAATTTCCTTTTTCACTAAGTCAAAGAATTTAAGGGAAGCTCTGGGTTATTGAACAAAGTGGCAATCAAAATAGGGATTGCCATATACGAAACATCTAAGCACATAATAAATACTGGCATCGATAAAAGTTTATCAAACACCGGTAGAGAAGAAAGGGCCTTAAGACAGTGTCCTTTTTCCAAATGGCTTCTCAATTATGACTCATCAAAGTGTGCATAATTTAGGCTATGCCCTCATAATGATCCATGGACTCAGGCTTAAGACTAGTGAGGCACTAATTAAGCCAAGACACAACTTGTAAACTGCAAGCCAACCTTACAAATGGTTCACAAATTACGTGGACACAATTAGGCTTTTTATAGACATGCGACTCCATTAATACAAGAACTTAAAAAATTGATACAAAAAACTTATTTAGTAAAATAATTAGAAACTTCTTTCCAAATTATAATATCCAGAATAATAGCTTCAATACTCTATCATAACTTCAATCTCTACATAGTCCTTTTATCACAGTAATAAATTGGTTTTCAATTTTAAGATTTTTAGTGTGGGTTATCATGAGTGCTAGCATTAATAATTGTGGATATAAAAGTTAATAATGGTTTTGGTTTAAATTTTCCATGACTAAACATGCCTTTAGCATTGAAGTGGCCAGAATTCCACAAAAACTTTATAGGCCAAAAATACTTGAACCTGACCGGAAACCATGAAGGTTTCTTCAGTTTCAATCCGACTCACTTATAGTTCCTTCCTATTCTTATCCTACTTTTAACGTAAAAAAGAAAGCAAATAGTTTTGGTTTATCATTGATCTCAACCCCAGAATCAAATGAGAGATGAGAAAAAATTTAGATAAGAGAGATGAAAGTGCTCGGGTAGGGGGAGAAATGGAAAAAAATGAGAGAGTTCTTAACCTTTTGCTTCTACTCTCAACAACTTAGTGAGAACTTTGGAGCAATTGAAGCTAAAATCAAAGGAGGTGGAGGCGGATGAAGATTCAAGAGATGTGAAGAACAAGAATGCAATCAACCAGAAAGTGAAATGGGGGGAGGAAGATTCTAGATCTAACATGAGGAAATTGAAGGAGTAGGAATCAAAATAAATAGTGTGGACCGTTGAGAAAGTTAGAAAAGAGAGGTTGGACCATGTTTTACGATTTGGAGATACAAGAGGAAGAAGAACAGAAGTTGAAGTAAAAGGAGGTGGAAGCTAAGATAAGTGATAATTTTACTAATCATTTAATACCTCGCTGTCATATTAAGGTTGAGTTACGAATATCCTTGTATTAGAAGAAGAATTAATGAATTTTAGACACATTAAAATTAGTATTCAATGTTGCTATACAAGTGGCTGTAGTTTAGTGGTAAGAATTCCACGTTGTGGCCGTGGAGACCTGGGCTCGAATCCCAGCAGCCACAATAGATGTGATATGAAATTTTAAATAAAAATAAATGAGAAAGCAATTTTTAATAATATGAAAAAAAAAAGATCCTTATTCTGAATTTTGCACGAACTAAATAACAACTTTGAAAGTTTTAGTTCGGCATGACTGTGGTTTAGGAGCAACATCTAATTTTTCGTCCAGTATCCGCACAGTCTAGGTCTTGCAGGAATTTTTTCCTTAAATTGCTTCTATGTTTAACTAACACATTCTAGACAAAGTAGGCCAATACTTACGCTTAACGTTTGTCCAACCGTAATTCATACCCCATTTTTCATAACATTATCAATTAGTCTGGATGGGTGAGTGGTCTAAGGTACCAGACTCGAGTTCTGGTCTTTGAAAGAGGGCGTGGGTTGAAATCCCACTTCTGACAGTTTTTTTGCTTACCCTACTTGCTAGGATCAAGGTTTGGCCTTTGTTGTTTTGATTCATAGCATTTTTTAGTTATAAAGGATTCAATTTACTTTTTCACTAAGTCAAAGAATTCAAGGCAAGCTCTGGGTTCTTGAACAAAGTAGCAATCAAAACGGGAATTTCCATATACGAAACATCTAAGGACATCATAAATACTTGCATCGATAAAAGTTTATCGAGCACCAGCAGAGATGGAAGGTCCTTAAGACAGTATCCTTTTTCCTAGTGGCTTCGCACTTATTGCTCATCAAAGTGTACATAATTTAGGCTTTGCCCTCGCAATGATCCATGGACTCAAGCTTAGGACAAGTGAGGCACTGATTAAGCCAAGACACAACTTGTAAACTACAAGCCAACTTTACAAATGGTGGGCAAATTACGTGGACACAATTAAACTTCTTATAGACATGCAACTCCCATAATCAAGAACTTAAAAAATTGATATAAAAAACTTATCAAGTAAAATAATTATAAACTTATTTTCAAATTATAATATCCAAAATAATAGCTTCAATACTCGGCCATAACTTCATTCTCTACATACTCCATTTATCACACTAATAAATTGGTATTCAATTTTAAGATTTTTAATTCGGGTTATCAGGAGTGCTAACATTAATAATTGTGAATACAAAAGTTAATAATGGTTTTGGTCTAAATTTTGCATGAATAAACATATTTATAGGGTTGAAGTGGCCAGAATTCCACAAAAGCTTCATGGGCCAAAAATACTTGAACCTAACCCCAAACCATGAAGGTTTCTTCAGTTGCAATCCGACTTACTTATGGTTCCGACCAATTCTTGTCCTATTTTAACCGTAAAAAAGAAAGCTAATAGTTTTGGTTCCTCCTTGATCTCAACCCCAGTATTCAAATGAGAGATGAGATAAAATTTAGATAAGAGAGATGAGAGTGCTCGTGCAGGGGAAGAAATGGAAATAATTGTGAGAGTTCTCAACCTTTTGCTTCTACTCTCAACAACTTAATGAGAACTTTGGAGCAATTGATGCTAAAATCATAGGAGGGGGGAGAAGCGGATGAAGATTCAAAAGATGTGAAGAACAAGAATTGAATCAACCAGAAAAAAAAAGGGAGGAGGAAGATTCTGGATCTAACATGAGGAAATTGGAGTAGGAATCAAAATAAATTGTGTGGACAGTAGAGATAGTTAGAAGAGAGAGGTTGGGACCATGTTTTACGATATGGAGATACAAGAGGTAGAAGAACAAAAGTGAAATAAATTAGAAGAACACTTAGTATTTAATGTTGAGTTTTGAATATCCTTGTATTAGAAGAACAATTAATGAATTCTAGACACAATAAAATTAGTATTTAATGTTGTTATACAAGTGGTTGTAGTTTAGTGGTAAGAATTTCACGTTATGGCCGTGGAGACTTGGGCTCGAATCCCTGCAGCCACAATAGATGTGATATGAAATTTTACATAAGAATAATTGAGAAAGCAATTTTTAATAATATGAAAAAAAATCCTCGGCACCTTGTTAATTTGGGGTCAGTTACTTTCTTCAGACATGATTGGGGTTTAGCTTACTTGTAACACCGACTCTTAGTATATCCTGTGACAAGTGTATTCTTTTAAAACAATACATTAAACAAATGTGAGAGTGAGGAGGACAAGTGTTGACCCAAATTGAGAGGAGAAAGGTAAGGTGGGCCAATGACAACACATGCACATGAAAACCAATCAAAACACATGCAAATTGGCACAATGATCCTATGGATTAGAATAAATTTGAGATTTGATCCTTGGGTGGTGAGTTAATAACACAAACATAAAGGAATATGACCATAGAATGCTTGTTCATTCTTCCCAAACCGTGAGAACAAGGTAAGAAGAGAGGAAGACCAAGAAAGTTGAGGTAAGAATTTTATTCTGTCCCATTTTAATTTACATTACTTTTGTTTTGATGCATCTTACAGTCTAAATTAGCAAATGCTCTAGTTAAGTAAATTTTAGATCTAGGTCTTATCATTCGAACGAGATAAAAACCACCTCAATCTGATACTTGTGCCAAAAGTTATGACACTTTTCCTTAAACGCGATAGAAAGTTGTTCAGTTTCTGAACATAAAAACAGTGTGCAAAAATGACCCTTTTCAAGCCCTATTTTAGAGAAACTCAAAACATAAAAGTTGTAGTTGCCTACAACATGTAAAAAGTTCAGCCACTCCACACAAGGGAATCAAAAGTTGTTCCCTTTTTCCTAAAGAAGTTTTGACAGAAACCTTGTTTCCAATTGAAACCAGACAGTTCTGATCATGAATTATTTCAACCGCTTTCTTGGCATAATTGAGTAAAACTCAAAACATAAAAGTTGTAGATTTATGTTTTAGGTATAGCGTGTTTAAATTCATTACGTTTGAATGAGTAGGGTGAAAGTTATGGTTTCTGCACAAAAATAGGACAGAATCTGAATGTAGAACGCGATAGAAACAAAATGAGTATTTTCGGAAATTCTGTGATTAGATTTTGAGAAAATGTATAACATGAAAGTTATAAGGCCTGACATTTCCTACAATATATCAAACTTTCGCTTAATTTGGAGCTGTGTGCAAAGAGCTAAGTCATTTCTACCATGCAAGGACATAGGCTTTATGCGCATAGGCGCCGGGCAATGGGCCGACATGGGTGCGGCATGAGCACGATGTCCGTGCAGTGATTTTGACCAGACCAAACTTTGGAAATTTTGATATTTTTGTACAAATACACTTAGGGATTTATTTAAAATGCCCTACAACTTGGCCCTAGACTAAGAAATTGTTAAGTGCAATTTATTACATATATCTTCCTATAATGACATATGTGTACATATATGATCATTGTAGCGACGTGATTGGTGATCTTTTCGAGGGAGTTCCATTTGCTATTATAGTGGTATTGAGGGGAGTGATCTACCCTCCCCCATACTGTGAGTAAGACTTTGACATGAACTATTGATTAACAAATGATGTTTTACCGATTTTCAAACGACATGAATTCTATATGTGTGAAAACTGAATTTTTTTATTTTGATAAGTATATATACATATTTTTGTGACTATGGGAGTGTCTCAACTACTGATTTTATTGATATGCATCCATAAGTTTGATAACTGGATATTGTGCCATTTTTTTTTACATATTGACATGTTTTAATACTTCCACTGTATTGGTACATGGTTTTGAATGGATTTACATATACTGTACTATTTAGGCTGTACGCCCGGCCGACGTTATGATACGATGCATGGGGCTGTATGCCCGGCCGACGTGATGATGTGATGCATGGGACTACGTGTCCGGCCGACTTGATGATATTGTCATATGCTTCCTATAATATTCCGTAGCTACGAAGGATATTTGGTAGAGACACCCCTTGTGCCCGGATATACTTTAGCCGGAGGTATCCGCCAAATTGTTATGTGTATGGTTGTTCCAAGTTGACCCTCATCGGGGAGGAGTGCACTACAAAACAAGTGACTTTTTCTGACTGACTAAAACCGTCTCCTAAACCTAGTAAAACCGTTGGCAGAACATTCTCCGACGGATAAGTTTTCAGTTGGCTATATACCAGTCAGGATAGGTTTATTCTAACACTCTAGGTTACTGTTGGAGCATGTCATATACTTATAGTGACGGTTAAAAAGTGTCAGTGAAATTTAGTCTTTTATCATCAGTTTAAAATCCATCAATAAAAATTACTATTCTTGTAGTCGGTTACAACTGTTGGAAAATCTTTCTACTTTTATCGTCGGTTAACATACTGTTACTATCATGTCGGTTATGTTATTATCATTTTACGACATATGACATGTTTGGAAAGTATCAGAAAAAATTGTTATTTTTATCATCGGTTACAATTGTTAGAAAATCTTACTACTTTTATCGTCGGTTACCATGTTGTTACTACCATGTTACGATATATGAATGAATGTTTAGAAATATTATTACTTTTATCTTTGGTTATACAACTGTTAAGAAATTATGGTCGGTTACCAGATATCAATATGTTAGGAAATGTTATAAGTTTTTATCATCGGTACTACACATAACTATTAAGAAATGTTATTATTTTTATCGTCATTTACTAGTTGCTTACTTGTCAGTACTAGTCAGTTATTACTAAGAAGTATTATGACGCAACACTGTTAAGAAATGTTAGTAATGGTTGGTTATCGCATTATCACAGTATCACATATGTTCATATGTGAGGAAATGTCATAAGTTTTATGGATGGTTAGCACAAATGTTAGAATCTCTTATCGTTAGTTACTATTGATTACCACATATTATTATACTTAGTTACTATCTCATATCTTTAAATATAAAAAAAAAGGGTTGGAAAATGAACTACATATCAAAATATTAGAAAATGCTGGGAAATGTTAGAAACTTTTGTAAAATATTATAACCAGACAATGATTACAATAGGATAACAAAAAAAAAATAAGATTACATATCCCACAAACCAAATCCATATCTTCTGAGATGTTCATACATATGCTTCACTTCAAATATAAAAAAGATTACCAGAGCACAACCCCACCTTCATGTCAATCTATTAATTCATAAAAAGAAGCAGTGAAATGAATATAATATAATGGTACATGTAAAAAATAGTTATAAATAAAAATATTACCTTTTGGTGAGGTGTTGATGATGATAATTGTTGATTTCTATGTACACTCCCAGTATCTAATATTCGAGAAGGTAAAAATTCAAATAATTTGGATTATTATTGAAAAGTAAAAGTGAAATTAGTAAGATTGTGGTGAAACGGAAAAATAACATTCATACCTGGACACTGGCAATAAGTCTTGCTTCATTAACCATGCGTTTTTTTTTTTCTAAATCCAACATGTTGGGTCGCTAAAAAAATTAAAAGTGGATAAAAACTACTTATCTCACAATAAAATGATTTGTTTTTAAACCAAACCTAACCTAGGATAGCATCTTGGGATGATTGGGTTTCTTCATAGTGAAGTTACTCTTGGGATGGTTGTGATTCTTCATGATCAGCAACAATACTCATGCTTCGTTTACTTCTTCCCATATTGAGCTAAGAAAATTTGGTATGAGATTTTGATTAAGTCACAAACTCTGAGTTTTGAAGGATGAGAGCTTATTAAGAAAGAAGAGATTTTGAAGAGAAAGAGGGTTTGTGGGAAATGATTTATGATATATTTGGTTTAACCGCTCAAATAAATTTTAAAAGCCCGCCACTTATAATATATTTGGTTTAGCCGCTCAAATAAATTTTTAGAAAACCGCCACTTTTTCCCGCTTATTTATCATTTTGTTTTTATCTTTTGTGTGTGTAATTTTATCTTACTTTACCACTTTTTTTACTATTATATCATCAATTTTATTTTGTATTTTTTGTATTTGATTTTTTTATTTTTTTGTTTTTGTTACAACATTGTTAATATATTACAACATTGTTACTAAATTGTTATTGCATTACAGTATAATAAATAAATACTCTAAATTTTAAATCATTATATTATTTAAATTAATAATATTAATTAGATCATTATTCTACTTAATTCATATTTGAAATTTTTTATATAATAAAGAAAACAGAGACGTGGCAATGGGCCGACACGGGCGCCCGGCCATGCCAGCACGGGCACCTGCCCACGCATGCCACTACATGCATGCAACCTTCCACGCGGGCGCCCGGCAATGCCAACACGGGCGCCGGCACATGCGCGTCCATGCAAGCTCATGCGACGTTATTACTATTTACTACCTACTTACTACCTGCTTACTACCTAACTTATAAATTTTGAAGGGAAGAGTTTTGTTGAGAATAATTTATTATATATTTGATTTAGGGACTCAAATAAATTTTTAGAACCGTCATTTTTTTCCGCTTTTTGTAAGTTTAATTTTATCTTTTTATTATTATATCATTAGTAATTTCATTTTCTATATTTGTACTTTTGTTTTTGTTACAATATTGTAACATCTACATTCTTACCCTTAATATTACATTACAATAAATAATAACCCTAAATTTATATCATTACATTAAAATTTAGGATTTGTTTCCACTTCCGAAATGGTCACTTCCCAAAGGTGGTAATAGTGGTAAGTGAGTTGTAAGAGAATAATATAAGTCACTACTACCCACCAGTAACATCATTCTCTCCCACTAAAGTCATTACTATCCACTAATTATGCTAAATAATATAAGTCACTACTATCCATTAACAATTATGCTAGATCAATTATGCCGAAAAATATTTAAGCTGCCAAGATAAAATTAATGTTGCTCGGCAAAGATAAAAATTTATGTTATATTGGATAGATATAGGAGGTTAAAGTAACCAATCTATCCCCTCATATCTTTATGTTTAGATGTTCTCCTAAATAACTTACCATAAGCCAACTTATTTTGTCGAAATATGACAGCATCTTCTAATCATCGACAATGAATTTTATACGAAATTTAAAGTAAGATATTTGATATTATAGTAATTGTTTTAGGTTGTTTTCAAGATATTTGATTTTATAGTTATTATTCACGTATCATAAATTTATTATTTTATAAACTTATTTACCTACTTACCACCCACTTACCTTACTACTACCTACTACTTATCATTGTCATCTATTTTCTAAATTACCACTATCATAACTTTATTTATCATAATTTTACCACAACTAGAGTATTTTTAAATATAAAGATTTATTATAAAAAATGATAACATAGAGATTAGTATAAATAGATTTATACTATTGTCAAAGTCAGAATCAAAAACTATAGATATCGGTACTATTAAGTTGATAATAAAAAATATTTATATTGATAACAACAAACCGTCCGAAAACTATTACATTTATTCACACGATAATTTTTAATCATCAGATGATTCATTCGTAGATTTACATAATCACCAACGTACATGACCCTAAACCAACTTCTCATGCATTTAATATGGATGAACCAATGAATTATTTCATAATGTCAAAAAATTAATATATTCAAATCGAAGTATGCTAATAATTTTAAATAATATTACATGTGAAATATTAGTGGTTGAGGTAGAGTTAGAGTTGGTGATAGGATGTGTGAAAGTTGTATGTGTAGAAATTATGTGGAGTGTGGAAATATGAGAGATTAAATTTATGATCATACCTTTATAATTATAAATTGTGAAAGTTGAGAGACGAGATAACTTAATATGAGTTTTGATGTTATTAACATAATTAATTATATCATTACATTATATTATCATATTTTTAAATTATAATTTTAAATTATCTTTAATGAATTTTTAAAACTATAATACTATGTTATATAAATTACTAATTTCATACTATTACATCATTTAAATTAATAATATTAATAAATTTATACTGAATATAGAATATACATTATTTTTATAAATCAAATGGATATAATTAACGCAGCACAAGGCTTATATGCACTGAAATGTAGTAAGTATGTAGTTATTAAATAGTAAGTGAATTTTTCAACAACCAGTGGCGGTATTGATTTAAACTATAAAAAAAATTGTGACGAATTAAGAACGCGGTAATGAAAAAAGAGGCGGGAGAAAAAACGCCAAAGAAAAAATGGACGGAATTTTAAAAATTTGTTTGTGAAAATGTTATATTATAAATTCTACACCCATCAAAGTTTCTCCATCCTTTCACCATCAAAGTTTTTTCATTTTTCCTTGAAGGCTCTCTTGCATTGTACACGAAAAATTACAACCATTCTAAGAAAAAGAACAAGTTTCAGTCTCAACAAGTTCAATCATTCAAAATGTTATAAGGTTTTAAAAATAAACATATTATTTTAATTTGATATTTAATATTAAAATACCGTTTTTAATTTTTTATTTTGAACAAATAAATGTGGAGATGTTTTGGATAAAAAATAAACAACTTTCGTTGCTTGCTCGTGCCACGGCTCACGTGGATGCCCATGCGGGGCAAGAGCACATCCAAGAGTGTAAGCAGCGCCCGTACATGCACTTGCAGGTGCCCCCACGCGCTGCATGCTGGAGCGCATGCATGTGCTTGCACGGGTGCCCACGAGCATGCATGCGCCTACAAGAGCGCAAGCAGGCGCCAGTACATGTCCCGCAAGCGCCCGCGCGCTCCATTCCCTCTCCTCTTTTTATGCAAAAAATGAGACAAAAAATGAAAACATAACATTGCTACCGCATGGAATCGAACTCTTGAATAGAACCTCAACCTCAGGTGTCCTGACCATCAGACCACAGTGTCCAATGAATATGGTTTTGTTTTCTTTTCCTTTCTTTCTTTCTATCTATCTCAACCTCACTTTATTTTATTGTATTTTTTTTAATATATATTATAATTTAAATTCGATACTCATTTGAAAAACAAAAAATAAGAAAAAAAAAACACAATTAAAATAATTAAATTAATTGAAATAGAATTAATGGAAATAAAAAATGATAAAATATAATAGTTTAAATATAAATAAAAATAAAATTAGATTTAGTGAATTACATGACTTACCTACAATTACAATTACTTATCATGAAGTTACCATTTAACCAATACCGCGCGCATGAGCACATGTCGCGTGCTGTGGCATGCACGGGCGCCCGTGCTGGCCTGGCCAGGCGCCTGCTCGGGTGCTTGCATGAGTGCATGCCGCGCAAGGTGGCATGTACGGGCTGGCATGGCCACTTACTTACCACTTACCATCTAATTATATATCACAAACTTACTATTAATTTACCATTATATAAATTTACTTCCTTACTTGCCACATACTTACTACCTACTTACCACCTGCTTACCTAGATAAAACTACTGCTATCATAAATTTACTACAACTTACCACTAAGACTATTTTCAAATATAAAAGTATATGATACAAATATGATAATAATTTTAGATTTTACAGACGTTACAAAATATAGGTTGGTAAAAATAGAATTTATACAAACGGTGAGAATTGAATATAGTTTTAAAAGACAGTGAATTTGTATGTTACCATATATCTTAAACGTAAAATCTATAGAGACAACAATTTTAAGTAGACAATAAAAAAGATTTATATTGAAACTGTTTTTAAACCGTGTCAAAAAAACTATTACATTTACTGACCATAATTTTTATAAGTATCACAATTGAATATTGTTTTACAGACGGTTGTGGTATATTTACTAACAGTTACTAAACTTTTCTTCACAGACATTTTAGTTTATTGGGAAAGGGTTATATTTTTTGGACGATTTCATCATAAACCGTCTCTATAAAGTATAAAAACCGTGACTAAAAATCACCGACCCTAAAAGTTACCGTCGGCACAATGCTCTAATTTTGTGGTGTGAGTTTACCTCTGTCTAGCACTAGGCGGGGCATCATACACGGCCGACTATTTATAAATATATATATATATTGTTATTATTATTTACAAGCTAGTTGGAGTAGCCTGTGGCCAACATTAGGATAGAGAGTCATTATATATTTGTATTGTAAAAACCCCCAATGCGCCCATCCTTGGTCGAGGTAGATATTGCAGGCGTTGTTTGTTAGGCCGGCTCTACATTTGTGAGTTGATACATGGATGGATGCATATGTTATTTTTCGATGTGTGCCTTGAGCTATGTTAAAGCTGCACCCTATTTTTCGCATACTTGATATTGTATTACATGCCTTGACACTCCAAATTCACACTTGATATTGATAGCACGATGTCAATCTACTCAGTTGCTGAGTATCCTCCTGTAGATACTCACCCCACACTTTCCCTTTCAGAGGTATAGTCTTGGATCGAAGGAATGGCAGAGACTTGATTTTGTTGGACTTATAATGGAGACTGAGCTGGGGTATGGTTACCCGTTTCTTCCACTATATTCAATTTGAAGTTATCATACTATTTTGGAGTATTTAGTTTGACCATTGTACTTATTTGCTTGGGGATGACTGCATATTACAATTGGCGCATGTAAAAGGTAACTCTCATCTTGGGTGCATATTACTATGTGTCCATATATGTGTTTTTAGCCTTACGATCCTCGATATCTCGATATCTCAAAGGGTTGTGCCCATGCATTGAGGTGTCGTGGCGGTTGCTCACTTGATCGGCCCAGGGGTAGGTCGGGGTGTGACATTACTGATTTTGAATATTGCCCGACCTAAATAACAACTTAGAAAGTTTTAGTTCGACATGACAATGGTGGTTTAGGAGCAATAACTAATTTTTCGTCTAGCATCCACACAGTCTAGATCTTGTGGGAATTTTTTTCTTAAATTGCTTCTAAGTTTAACTTAGACACATTCTAGACAAAGTAGGCCAATACTTACGCTTAAAGTTTGTCCCACCGTCATTCGCACCCTTTTACGATTTGGAGTTACAAGAGGAAGAAGAACAGAAGTTGAAGTAAAAAGAGGTGGAAGCTAAGATAAGTGATAATTTTACTAATCATTTAATACCTCGTTGTCATAATAAGGTTGAGTTTCGAATATCCTTGTATTAGAAGAACAATTAATGAATTCTAGACACATTAAAATTAGTATTTAATGTTATTATACAAGTGGCTGTTGTTTAGTGATGAGAATTCCACGTTGTGGCCGTGGAGACCTGGGCTCGAATCCCAGCAGCCACAATACATGTGATATGAAATTTTAAATAAGAATAAATGAGAAAGCAATTTTTAATAATATGAAAAAAATCCTTGGTAGGCTGTAAATTTGGGGTCAGTTTCTTTCTTTAGATAAGATTGGGGTTTAGCTTATTGATTCTGAATTTTACCCGACCTAAATAACAACTTTGAAAGTTTTAGTTCAGCATGACTGTGGTTTAGGAGCAACATCTAATTTTTCGTCTACCATCCGCACAATCTAGGTCTTGCGGGAATTTTTTCCAAAAATTGCTTCTAAGTTTAACTTAAACACATTCGAGACAAAGTAGGCCAATACTTACACTTAAAGTTTGTCCAACCATAATTCACACCCTTTTTTTCATAGCATTATCAGTTAGTCAGGATGGCCGAGTGGTCTCAGGTGCCAGAGTCAAGTTCTGGTCTTCGAAAGAGGGCGAGGGTTCAAATCCCACTTCTGAGAGTTTCTTTGCTTACCCCACTTTCTAGGATCAAGGTTTGGCCTTTGTTGTTTTGATTCATAGCAATTTTTAGTTATAAAGGATTGAATTTCCTTTTTCACTAAGTCAAAGAATTTAAAGGAAGCTCTGGGTTATTGAACAAAGTGGCAATCAAAACGGGGATTGCCATATACGAAACATCTAAGCACATCATAAATACTGGCATCAATAAAAGTTTATCGAACACCGGCAGAGAAGAAAGGGCCTTAAGACAGTGTCCTTTTTCCAAGTGGCTTCTCAATTATTACTCATCAAAGTATGCATAATTTAGGCTATGCCCTCGCAATGATCCATGGACTCAAGCTTAAGACTAGTGAAACACTAAGTAAGCCAAGACACAACTTGTAAACTGCAAGCCAACTTTACAAATGGTTCACAAATTACGTGGACACAATTAGGCTTCTTATAGACACGCGACTCCCTTAATACAAGAACTTAAAAAATTGATACAAAA
Source organism: Dillenia suffruticosa (assembly GCA_033439265.1). Lineage (NCBI taxonomy): Eukaryota > Viridiplantae > Streptophyta > Magnoliopsida > Dilleniales > Dilleniaceae > Dillenia > Dillenia suffruticosa. The sequence continues at coordinate 17,084,158 of JAVTVX010000015.1, read as the reverse complement.
AACTTATCAAGTACAATAATTAGAAACTTCTTTCCAAATTATAATATCCCGAATAATAGCTTCAATACTCTGTCATAACTTCAATCTTTACATACTCTATTTATCACAGTAATAAATTGGTATTCAATTTGAAGATTTTTAATGTGGGTTATCATGAGTGCTAGCATTAATAATTGTGGATATAAAAGTTAATAATGGTTTTGGTCTAAATTTTGCATGACTAAACATGCCTTTAGTTGTAGTGGCCAGAATTCCACAAAAACTTTAAGGGAAAAAAATACTTGAACCTGACCGGAAACCATGAAGGTTTCTTCGGTTTCAATCCAACTTACTTATAGTTCCTTCCTATTCTTATCCTCTTTTTACCACAAAAAAGAAAGCAAATAGTTTTGGTTCTTCATTGATCTCAACCCAAGAAATCAAATGAGAGATGAGATAAAATTTAGATAAGAGAGATGAGAGTGCTCTGGCAGGGGTAGAAATGGAAAAAAATGAGAGAGTTCTCAACCTTTTGCTTCTTCAGACAAGATTGGGGTTTAGCTTACTGATTCTGAATTTTGCCCGACGTAAATAACAACTTTGAAAGTTTTAGTCCGGCATGACTGTGGTTTAGGAGCAACATCTAATTTTTCATCCAACATCCGCACAGTCTAGGTCTTGCACGAATGTTTTCCATTAATTGCTTCTAAGTTTAACTTAAACACATTATAGACAAAGTAGGCCAATACTTATGCTTAAAGTTTGTCCGACCGTAATTCGCACCCTTTTTTTCATAACATTATCAGTTAGTCAGGATGGCCGATTGGTCTAAGGCGCCAGGCTCAAGTTTTGGTCTTAGAAAGAGGGCGTGGGTTCAGATCCCACTTCTGACAATTTGTTTGCTTAACCTACTTGCTAGGATCAAGGTTTGGCCATTGTTGTTTTGATTCATAGCTTTTTTTAGTTATAAAGGATTAAAATTGCTTTTTTACTAAGTCAAAGAATTTGAGGCAAGCTCTGGGTTATTGAACAAAGTGGCAATCAAAACTGGAATTGCCATATACGAAACATCTAAGCACATCATAAATACTGGCATCGATAAAATTTTATCGAAAACCGGCAAAGAACAAAGGGCCTTAAGATGGTGTCCTTTTTCCAAATGGCTTCGCAATTATTACTCATCAAAGTGTGCATAATTTAGGCTATGCCCACGCAATGATCCATGGTCTCAGGCTTAAGACTAGTGAGGCATTGATTAAGCCAAGACATAACTTGTAAACTTCAAGCCAACTTTACAAATGGTGCACAATACTAAATTGGTATTCAATTTTAAGATTTTTAATGTGGGTTATCATGAGTGCTAGCATTAATAATTGTGGATACAAAAGTTAATAATGGTTTTGGTCTAAATTTTGCATGACAAAACGTGCCTTTAGCATTGAAGTGGCCAGAATTCCACAAAAACTTCATGGGCCAAAAATACTTGAACCTGACGTGAAACCATGAATGTTTCTTCAGCTTCAATCCGACTTACTTATAGTGCTTTCCTCTTCTTGTCCTATTTTTACCATAAGAAAGAAACCAAATAGTTTTGGTTCCTCATTGATCTCAACCCCAGTAATCAAATGAGAGTTGAGATAAAATTTAGATAAGAGAGATGAGAGTGCTCGGGCAGGGGGAGAAATGAAAAAAAATGAGAGAGTTCTCAACCTTTTGCTTCTACTCACAACAACTTAGTGAGAACTTTGGAGCAATTGAAGCTAAAATAAAAGGAGATGGAGAAGCGGATGAAGATTCAAGAGATGTGAAGAACAAGAATTCAATCAACCGGAAAGAGAAATGGGAGGAGGAAGTTTCTAGATCTAACATGAGGAAATTGAAGGAGTTGGAATCAAAATAAATAGTATGGACCGTTGAGAAAATGTTTTACGATTTGGAGATACAAAAGGAAGAAGAACAAAAGTTCAAGTAAAAGGAGGTGGAAGATAAGATCAGTGATAATTTTACTAATCATTTACTCCCTCGTTGTCATAATTACGTTGAGTTTCAAATATCCTTGAGTGCTAGCGTTAATAATTGTGGATACAAAAGTTAATATTGGTTTTGGTCCAAATTTTGCATGACTAAACATACCTATAGGGTCGAAGTGGCCCGAATTCCACAAAAACTTCGTGGGCCAAAAATACTTGGACCTGACCCCAAACCATGAAGGTCTCTTCAGTTTCAATCCGACTTACTTATAGTTCGGTCCAATCGTTGTCCTATTTTAACCGTAAAAAACAAAGCAAATAGTTTTGGTTCCTCCTTGATCTCAACCCCAGTAATCAAATGAGAGATGAGATAAATTTTAGATAAGAGAGATGAGAATGCTCGGGCAGGGGGAGAAATAGAAAAAAATGAGTGAGTTCTCAACCTTTAGCTTCTACTCTCAACAACTTAATGAGAACTTTGGAGCAATTGAAGCTAAAATCAAAGGCGGGGGGAGAAGCGGATGAAGATTCAAGAGATGTGAAGAACAAGAATTGAATCAACCAGAAAGAGAAATGGGAGGAGGAAGATTTTGGATATAACATATGGAAAGTGAAGGAGTAGGAATCAAAATAAATAGTGTGGGCCGTGAATATAGTTAGAAAAGAGAGGTTGGGACCATGTTTTACGATTTGGAGATACAAGAGGAAGAAGAACAGAAGTTGAAGTAAGAGGAGGTGGAAACTTAGATCCGTGAAAATTTTACTAATCATTTAATATAAGTATTTATCGTTGTTATACAAGTGGCTGTAGTTTAGTGGTAAGAATTCCACGTTGTGGCCGTGGAGACCTGGGCTCGAATCCTAGCAGCCACAATACATCTGATATGAAATTTTAAATATGAATAAATGAGAAAGCAATTTTTAATAATATTTAAAAAAATCCTTGGCAGCTTGTTCATTTGGGGTCAATTGCTTTCTTCAGACAAGATTGGGGTTTAGCTTGTTGATTCTGAATGTTGCCTCACCTAAATAACAACTTTGAAAGTTTTAGTTCAGCATGACTGTGGTTTAGGAACAACATCTAATTTTTCGTCCAGCATCCGCACAGTGTAGGTCTTGTGGGAATTTTTTCCTTAAATTGCTCCTAAGTTTAACTTCAACACATTCTAGACAAAGTCGGGCAATACTTACGCTTAAAGTTTGTCCAACCGTAATTCGCACCCTTCTTTCATAACATTATTAGTTAGACAGGATGGCCGTGTGGTCTATGGCGCCAGACTCAAGTTCTGGTCTTCGAAAGAGGGCGTGGGTTCAAATCCCACTTCTGACAGTTTCTTTGCTTACCCTACTTGCTAGGATCAAGGTTTGGCCTTTGTTGTTTTGATTCATAGCATTTTTTAGTTATAAAGGATTGAATTTGCTTTTTCACTAAGTCAAAGAATTCAAGGCAAGCTCTGGGTTATTGAACAAAGTGGCAATCAAAATGGTAATTGCCATATACGGAACATCTAAGCACATCATAAATACTAGCATCAATAAAAGTTTATCGAACACCGGTAGGGAAGAATGGGCCTTTAGACAGTGTCCTTTTTCTAAGTGGCTTGGCACCTATTACTCATCAAAGTGTGTAGAATTTAAGCTATGCCCTTGCAATGGTCCATGGACTCAGGCTTATGACTAGTGAGGCACTGATTAAGCTAAAACACAACTTGTAAACTGCAAGACAACTTTACAAATGGCGCACAAATTACACGGACACAATTTGGCGTCTTATAGATATGCGACTCCCATAATACAAGAACTAAAAAAATTAAGACAAAAAACTTATCAAGTAAAATAATTAGAAACATCTCTTCAAATTATAATATCCAGAATAATAGCTTCAATACTCTATCATAACTTCATTCTCTACATACTCCATTTATCACATAAATAAATTAGTATTCAATTTTGAGATTTTTAATGTGGGTTACCATCAGTGCTAGCATTAATAATTGGGGATACAAAAGTTAATAATGCTTTTGGTCTAAATTTTGCATGACTAAACATACTTATAGGGCTCAAGTGGCTAGAATTCCACAAAAACTTCTTGGGCCAAAAATACTTGAACCTGACCCCAAACCTTGAAGGTTTCTTTAGTTTCAATCCGACTTACTTATAGTTCTGTCCAAATCTTGTCCTATTTTAACCTTAAAAAAGAAAGCAAGTAGTTTTGGTTCCTCCTTGATCTCAACCCCATTAATCAAATGAGAGATGAGATAAAATTTAGATAAGAGAGATGAGAGTTCTCGGGTAGGGGGAGAAATGGAAAAAAATGAGAGAGTTCTCAACCTTTTGCTTCTACTCTCAACAACTTAATGAGAAATTTGGAGCAATTGAACCTAAAATCAAAGGAGGGGGGAGAAACGGATGAAGATTCAAGAGATGTGAAGAACAATAATTGAATCAACCAAAAAGAGAATTGGGAGGAGGATGATTCCGGATCTAACCTGAGGAAATTGAAGGAGTAGGAATCAAAATAAATAGTGTAGACTGTGGAAATAGTTAGAAAGGAGAGGTTGGGACCATGTTTTACGATTTGGAGAAACAAGATGAAGAAGAAAAGAAGTTGAAGTAAAAAGAGGTGGAAGCTAAGACTAGTGATAATTTTACTAATCATTTAATGACTCGTTGTCACAATAAGGTTGGGATTCGAATATCCTTGTATTAGAAGAATAATTAAGGAATTCTAGACACATTAAAATTAGTATTTAATGTTGTTATACAAGTGGTTGTAGTTTAGTGGTAAGAATTCCCTATTGTAACCGTGGAGACCTGTGCTCAATTCCCAGTAGCCACAATAGATGTGATATGAAATTTTAAATAAGAATAAATAAGAAAGCAATTTTTAATAATATGAAAAAAATCTTTGGCAGCTTGTTAGTTTGGGGTCAGTTACTTTCTTCAGACAAGATTGGGGTTTAGCTTATTGATTCTGAATTTTGCGTGACCTAAATAACAACTTTGAAAGTTTTAGTTCGGCGTGACTGTGGTTTAGGTACAACATCTAATTTTTCGTCCAGTATCCGCACAGTCTAGGTCTTGCGGGAATTTTTTCCTTAATTTGCTTCTAAGTTTAACTTAAACACATTCTAAACAAAGTAGGTCAATACTTACGCTTAAAGTTTGTCCAACGGTAATTCACAACCTTTTTTCATAACATTATTTGTTAGTCAGGATGGCTGAGTGGTCTAAGGCGCCAGACTCAAGTTCTGGTCTTCAAAAGAAGGCGTGGGTTCAAGTCCCACTTCTAACAGTTTCTTTGCTTACCCCACTTGCTAGGATCAAGGTTTTGCCTTCATTGTTTTGATTCATAGCATTTTTTAGTTATAAAGGATTGAATTTTCTTTTTCACTAAGTCAAAGAATTCAAGGCAAGCTCTGGGTTATTCAACAAAGTGGCAATCAAAATGGGAATTGCCATATACGAAACATCTAAACACATTATAAATACTGGCATTGTTAAAAGTTTATCGAACGCCTGTAGAGACGAAAGGGCCTTAAGACAGTGTCCTTTTTCCTAGTGGCTTTGCACTTATTACTCATCAAAGCGTGCATAATTTAGGCTATGCCCTCGCAATGATCCTTGGACGTAGGCTTAAGACTAGTGAGGCACTGATTAAGCCAAGACCCAACTTGTAAACTGCAAGCGAACTTTACAAATGGTGCACAAATTACATGGACACAATTAAGCTTCTTATAGACAAGCGACTCCCTTAATACAAATTATAATATCCATGGACTCCCTTAAGCTATGTCCTTGCAACGATCCATGGACTCAGGCTTAAGACTAGTGAGGCACCGATGAAGCTAAGACACAACTTGTAAACTGCATGCCAACTTTACAAATGGCGCATAAATTACGTGGACACAATTAGGCTTCTTATAGACACACGACTCCCTTAATACAAGAGCTTAAAAAATTGATATAAAAAACTTATCAAGTAAAATAATTAGAAACATCTCTTCAAATTATAATATCTAGAATAATAGCGTCATTACTCTGTCATAACTTTATTCTCTACATGCTCCATTTATCATAGTAATAAATTAGTATTCAATTTTGAGATTTTTAATCTGGGTTATCATCAGTGCTACTAGCATTAATAATTGTGGATACAAAAGTTAATAATGCCTTTGTTCTAAATTTTGCATGACTAAACATACCTATAGGGTTGAAGTGGCTAGAATTCCATAAAAACTTCTTGGGCCAAAAATACTTGAACCTGACCCCAAACCTTGAAGGTTTCTTTAGTTTCAATCCGACTTACTTATAGTTCCGTCCAATTCTTGTCCTATTTTAACCATAAAAAAGAAAGCAAGTAGTTTTGGTTCCTCCTCGATCTCAACCCCAGTAATCAAATGAGAGATGAGATAAAATTTAGATAAGAGAGATGAGAGTGCTCGGGTAGGGGGAGAAATGGAAAAAAATGAGAGAGTTCTCAACCTTTTGCTTCTACTCTCAACAACTTAATGAGAACTTTGGAGCAATTGAACCTAAAATCAAAGGAGGGTGGAGAAGCGGATGAAGATTTAAGAGATGTGAAGAACAAGAATTGAATCAACCAGAAAGAGAAATGGGAGGAGGAAGATTTTGGATTTAACATGAGGAAATTGAAGGAGTAGGAATCAACATAAATAGTGTGGGCTGTGAGTTTGGGATCATGTTTTACAATTTGGAGATACAAGAGGAACAAGAACAAAAGTTGAAGTAAGAGGAGGTGGAAGCTAAGATCCGTGATAATTTTACTAATCATTTAATGCCTCCTTGCCATAATAAGGTTGAGTTCCGAATATCCTTGTATTAGATGAACAATTAATGAATTCTAGACATATTAAAATTAGTATTTTATGTTGTTATACAAGTGGTTGTAGTTTAGTGGTAAGAATTCCACGTTGTGGCCATGAAATCCTGGGCTCAAATCCCAGTAGCCATAATATATGTGATATGAATTTTAAATATGAATAAATGTGAAAGCAATTTTTAATAATATGAAAAAAATCCTTGGCAGCTTGTTAAATTGGGGTCAGTTACTTTCTTCATACAAGATTGGGGTTTAGCTTATTGATTCTAAATTTTGCCCGACCTAAATAACAACTTTGAAAGTTTTAGTTCGGCATGACTGTGGTTTAGGAGCAACATCTAATTTTTCGTCCACCATCCGCACAGTCTAGGTCTTGCGGGAATTTTTTCCAAAAATTGCTTCTAAGTTTAACTTAAACTCGTTCTAGACAACATAGGCCAATACTTACGCTTCAAGTTTGTCCAACCGTAATTCACACCCTTTTTTCATAGCATTATTAGTTAGTCAGGATGGCCGAGTGGTCCTAGGTGCCAGAGTCAAGTTCTGGTCTTCGAAAGAGGGCGAGGGTTCAAATCCCACTTCTGAGAGTTTCTTTGCTTACCCCACTTTCTAGGATCAAGGTTTGGCCTTTGTTGTTTTGATTCATAGAATTTTTTAGTTATAAAGGATTGAATTTGCTTTTTCACTAAGTTAAAGAATTCAAGGCAAGCTCTGGGTTATTGAACAAAGTGGCAATCAAAACGGTAATTGCCATATATGAAACTTGTAGGCACATCATAAATACTGGCATCAATAAAAGTTTATCGAACACCGGTAGGAAAGAAAGGGCCTTTACACAGTGTCCTTTTTCCGAGTGGCTTCGCACCTACATCAAAGGGTGCAAAATTTAAGCTATGCCCTTGCAACGATCCATGGACACAAGCTTAAGACTAGTGAGGCACTGATTAAGCAAAGACACAACTTGTAAACTACAAGCCAACTTTACAAATGGCGCACAAAATACATGGACACAATTTGGCGTCTTATAGACACACGACTCCCTTAATACAAGAGCTTAAAAAATTGATACAAAAAACTTATCAAGTAAAATAATTAGAAACATCTCTTCAAATTATAATATCTAGAATAATAGCGTCAATACTCTGTCAAAACTTTATTCTCTACATGCTCCATTTATCACAATAATAAATTAGTATTCAATTTTGAGATTTTTAATCTGGGTTACCATCAGTGCTTGCATTAATAATTGTGGATACAAAAGTTAATAATGCTTTTGGTCTAAATTTTGCATGACTAAACATACCTATAGGGTTGAAGTGGCTAGAATTCCACAAAAACTTCTTGGGCCAAAAATACTTGAACCTGACCCCAAACCTTGAAGGTTTCTTTAGTTTCAATCCGACTTACTTATAGTTCCGTCCAATTCTTGTCCTATTTTAACCATAAAAAAGAAAGCAAGTAGTTTTGGTTCCTCCTCGATCTCAACCCCAGTAATCAAATGAGAGATGAGATAAAATTTAGATAAGAGAGATGAGAGTGCTTGGGTAGGGGGAGAAATGGAAAAAAATGAGAGAGTTCTCAACCTTTTTCTTCTACTCTCAACAACTTAATGAGAACTTTGGAGCAATTGAACCTAAAATCAAAGGAGGGTGGAGAAGCAGATGAAGATTTAAGAGATGTGAAGAACAAGAATTGAATCAACCAGAAAGAGAAATGGGAGGAGGATGATTCTGGATCTAACATGAGGAAATTGAAGGAGTAGGAATCAAAATAAATAGTGTGGACCGTGGAGATAGTTAGAAAGGAGAGGGTGGGACCATGTTTTACAATTTGGAAATACAAGAGGAAGAAGAAAAGAAGTTGAAGTAAAAGGAGGTGGAAGCTAAGAACAGTGATAATTTTACTAATCATTTAATGACTCATTGTTATAATAAGGTTGAGTTTCGAATATCCTTGTATTTGATGAACAATTAATGAATTCTAGACACATTAAAATTAGTATTTAATGTTGTTATACAAGTGGCTATAGTTTAGTGGTAAGAATTTCATGTTGTGGCCGTGGAGACCTATGCTCAAATCCCAGCAGCCAAAATAGATGTGATATGAAATTTTAAATAAGAATGAATGAGAAAGCAATTTTTAATAATATAAAAAAAATCCTTGGTAGCTTGTTAATTTGGTGTCAGTTACTTTCTTTAGACAAGATTGGGGTTTAGCTTATTGATTCTGAATTTTGCCCGACCTAAATAACAACTTTGAAAGTTTTAGTTCGGTATGACTATGGTTTAGGAGCAGCATCTAATTTTTCATCCAGCATCCGCACGGTATAGGTCTTGCTGGAATTTTTTCCTTAAATTGCTTCTTAGTTTAACTTAAACACATTCTAGACAAAGTAGGCCAATACTTACACTTAAAGTTTGTCCATCCGTTATTCACACCCTTTTTTATAACATTATTAGTTAGTCAAGATGGCCGAGTGGTCTAAGGCGCCAGACTCCAGTTCTGGTCTTCGAAAGAGGGCATAGGTTCAAATCCTACTTTTTGACAGTTTCTTTGCTTACCCCACTTGCTAGGATCAAGGTTTGGCCTTTGTTGTTTTGATTCATAGCATTTTTTAGTTATAAAAAGGATTGAATTTTCTTTTTTACTCAGTCAAAGAATTCAAGGGAAGGTCTGGGTTACTGAACAAAGTGGCAATCAAAACGGGAATTGCCATAAACGAAACATCTAAGCACATTATAAATACTGGCATTGATAAAAGTTTATCGAACGCCGGCAGAGACGAAAAGGCCTTAAGAGAATGTCCTTTTTCCTAGTAGCTTCGCAGTTTTTACTCATCAAAGTGTACATAATTTAGGCTATGCCCTCGCAATGATCCTCGGACGTAGGCTTAAAACTAGTGAGGCACTGATGAAGCCCAGACACAACTAGCAAACTACAAGCCAACTTTACAAATGGAGCACAAATTATGTGGACACAATTAAACTTCTTATAGACATGCAACTCCCTTAATACAAATTATAATATCCATGGACTCCCATAAGCTATGCCCTTGCAACGATCCATGGAGTCGCTTAGGACTAGTGAGGCACTGATTAGGCTTAGACACAACTTGTAACCTGCAAGCCAACTTTACAATTGGTGCACAAATTACGTGGACACAATTAGGCATCTTTTAGACACGCGACTCCCTTAATACAAGAACAGAAAAAATCGATACAAAAAACTTATCAAGTAAAATAATTAGAAGCTTCTTTTCAAATTATAATATCCAGAATAATAGCTTCAATACTCTGTCTTAACTTCATTCTCTACATACTCCATTTATCACACTAATAAATTGGTTTTCAAGTTTAAGATTTTTAATGGGGGTTATCAAGAGTACTAGCTTTAATAATTGTGGATACAAAAGTTAATATTGGTTTTGGTCTAAATTTTGCATGACTAAACATACCTATATGGTCGAAGTGGCCAGAATTCCACAAAAACTTCGTGGGCCAAAAATACTTGAACCTGACCCCAAACTATGAAGGTTTCTTCAGTTTCAATCTGATTTACTTATAGTTCCATCCAATCGTTGTCCTATTTTAACCGTAAAAAAGAAAGCAAATAGTTTTGGTTCCTCCTTGATCTCAACCCCAGTAATCAAATGAGAGATGACATTAATTTTAGATAAGAGAGATGAGAGTGCTTGGGCTGGGGAAGAAATGTAAAAACAATGAGTGAGTTCTCAACCTTTTGCTTCTACTCTCGACAACTTAATTAGAACTTTGGAGCAAATGAAGCTAAAATCAAAGGAGGGGGGAGAGGCAGATGAAGATTCAAGAGATGTGAAGAACAAGAATTGAATCAACTAGAAAGAGAAATGGGAGGAGGAAGATTCTGGATTTAACATGAGGAAATTGAAGGAGTAGGAATCAAAATAAATAGTGTGGGCCATGAAGATAGTTAGAAAAGAGTGGTTGGGACCGTGTTTTACGATTTGGAGATACAAGAGGAAAAGAACAGAAGTTGAAGTAAGAGGAGGTCGAAGCTAAGATCCGTGATAATTTTACTAATCATTTAATGCCTTGTTGCCATAATAAGGTTGAGTTTCGAATATCCTTGTATTAGATGAACAATTAATGAATTCTAGACACATTAAAATTAGTATTTAAAGTTGTTATACAAGTGGCCGTAGTTTAGTAGAAAGAATTCCACGTTGTGGCCGTGGAGACCTGGGCTCGAATTCTAGCAACCACAATAGATGTGATATGAAATTTTAAAAAAGAATTAATGAGAAAGCAATTTTTTATAATATGAAAAAAATCCTTGGCATCTTGTTAATTTGGGGTCAGTTTCTTTCTTTAGACAAGATTGGGGTTTAGCTTATTGATTCTGAATTTTGCCCGACCTAAATAACAACTTTGAAAGTTTTAGTTCAGCATGACTGTGGTTTAGGAACAACATCTAATTTTTCGTCCAGCATCCACACAGTCTAGGTCTTGCGGGAATTTTTTCCTTAAATTGCTTCTAAGTTTAACTTAAACACATTCTAGATAAATTAGGGCAATACTTACACATAAAGTTTGTCCAATCGTAATTCACAACCTTTTTTCGTAATATTATTAATTAGTCAGGATGGCCGAGTGGTCCAAGGCGCCAGACTCAAGTTCTGGTCTTCGAAAGAGGGCGTGGGTTCAAATCCCACTTTTGACAGTTTCTTTGCTTACCCCACTTGCTAGGATCAAGGTTTGGCCTTTGTTGTTTTGATTCGTAGCACTTTTTAGTTATAAAGGATTCAATTTGCTTTTTCACTAAGTCAAAGAATTCAAGGCAAGCTCTGAGTTATTGAACAAAGTGGCAATCAAAACGGGAATTACCATTTACGAAACATCTAAGCACATTATAAATACTAGCAGTGGTAAAATTTTATCGTACACCAGCAGAGATAAAAGGGCCTTAAGACAGTGTCCTTTTTCCTAGTGGCTTCGCACTTATTACTCATCAAAGTGTGCATAATTTAGGCTATGCCCTCGCAATAATCCTTAGACTCAAGCCTAAGATTAGTGAGGCACTGATTAAGCCAAGACACAACTTGTAAACTGCAAGCGAACTTTACAAATGGTGCACAAATTACGTTGACACAATTAAGCTTCTTATAGATATGCGACTCCCTTAATACAAATTATTTTATCAATGGACTCCCTTAAGCTATGCCCTTGCAACGATCCATGGACTCCGGCTTAAGACTTGTAAGGCATTGATTAGGCTTAGACACAACTTGTAAACTGGAAGCCAACTTTACAAATGGTGCACAAATTACGTGGACACAATTAGGCTTCTTTTAGACACGCGACTCCCTTAATACAAGAACTTAAAAAATCGATACAAAAAACTTATCAAGTAAAATAATTAAAAACTTCTTTTCAAATTATAATATCCAGAATAATAGCTTCAATACTCTGTCATAACTTCATTCTCTACATACTCCATTTATCACACTAATAAATTGGTTTTCAATTTTAAGATTTTTAATGGGGGTTATCATGAGTGCTAGCTTTAATAATTGTGGATACAAAAGTTAATCTTTGTTTTGGTCTAAATTTTGCATGACTAAACATACCTATAGGGTCAAAGTGGCGAGAATTCCACAAAAAACTTCATGTGCCAAAAATACTTCAACCTGACCCCAAACCATGAAGGTTTCTTCAGTTTCAATCCGATTTACTTATAGTTCCATCCAATCGTTGTCCTATTTTAACTGTAAAAAAGAAAGCAAATAGTTTGGTTCCTTCTTGATCTCCACCCTAGTAATCAAATGAGAGATGCCATAAATTTTAGATAAGAGAGCTGAGAATGCATGGGTAGGGGAAGAAATGGAAAAAAATGAGTGAGTTCTCAACCTTTTGCTTTTACTCTCAACAACTTAATTAGACTTTGGAGCAATTGAAGCTAAAATCAAAGGAGGGGGGAGAGGTAGATGAAGATTCAAGAGATGTGAAGAACAAGAATTGAATCAACCAGAAAAGGAAATGGGAGGAGGAAGATTCTGGATCTAACATGAGGAAATTGAAGGGGTAGGAATCAAAATAAATAGTGTGGGCTGTGAAGATAGTTAGAAAAGAGAGGTTGTGACCATATTTTAAGATTCGGAGATACAAGAGGAAGAACAACAGAAGTTGAAGTCAGAGGAGGTGGAAGCTAAGATCCGTGATAATTTTACTAATCATTTAATGCCTCGTTGCCATAATAAGGTTGAGTTTCGAATATCCTTGTATTAGATGAACAATTAATGAATTCTAGACAAATTAAAATTAGTATTTAATGTTGTTATACAAGTGGCTATAGTTTAGTGGTAAGAATTCCACGTTGTGGTCGTGGAGACCTAGGCTCGAATCCCAGTAGCCACAATAGATGTGATATGAAATTTTAAATAAGAATAAATGAGAAAGCAATTTTTAATAATATGAAAAAAATCCTTGGCAGCTTGTTAATTTGGGGTCAGTTACTTTCTTCAGACAAGATTGGGGTTTAGCTTACTGATTCTGAATTTTGCCCAACTAGATTAAAACTTTGAAAGTTTTAGTTCGGCATGACTGTGGTTTAGGAGCAATATCTAATTTTTCATCTTGCATCCACACAGTCTAGGACTTGCGTGAATTTTTTCCTTAAATTGCTTCTAAGTTTAACTTAAACACATTCTAGACAAAGTATGCCAATACTTATGCTTAAAGTTTGTCCAACCATTATTCACACCCTTTTCTTCATAACATTATTAGTTAGTCAGGATGGCCGAGTGGTCTAAGGCACCAGACTTAAGTTCTGGTCTTCGAAAGAGGGTGTGGGTTCAAATCCCACTTCTGACAGTTTCTTTGCTTACCCCACTTGCAGGATCATGGTTTGGCCTTTGTTGTCTTGATTCATATCATTTTTTAGTTATAAAGGATTGAATTTGCTTTTTCAGTAAGTCAAAGAATTTAAGGCAAGCTCTAGGTTATTGAACAAAGTGGCAATCAAAACGGGAATTGCCGAAACATCTAAGTGCATCATAAATACTGACATTGATAAAAGTTTATCGAACACCGGCAGAGGAGAAAGGGCCTTAAGATAGTGTCCTTTTTCCAAGTAGCTTCGCACTTTTTACTCATGAAAGTGTGCATAATTTAGGCTATGCCCTCGCAATGATCCGTGGACTCAGGCGTAAGACTAGTGAGGCAATGATTAAGCCAAGACCTAACTTTTAAACTACAAGCCAACTTTAGAAATGGTGCACAAATTACGTGGACATAATTAAGCTTCTTATAGACATGCGACTCCCTTAATACAAGAACTTAAAAAATTGATACAAAAAACTTATCAAGTAATGTAATTAGAAACTTCTTTTGAAATTACAATATCACTACAAAATTAAAGGACTATGCTGACGGTAACCATTTTTGTCATTAACTTTTAGTAACGATTTTTATGCCCTATGGAAATGTATACATTTTCCAACAGGATAAATTATCCGCCAGAAAGGTTTACCAACCATGAGTAAAGGTAGTACAACCATTTAATATTGAATTGTGATGGTTATCACTTGTGGTCAGTAAATATGATAGCTTTTTAACTTGGTTTGAAAATCATCTTTGTATAAATCTTTTTTACTGTCTACTTAACCATATCGTCTACATAAATTCTACATCTTTCGTAACTCACAAATTGCACTATCTTTAAAAGCTATATGCAATTTTAACTGTATTATGTTTGGTTAGTAAATATGGGAATCTTTAATAACGGTTCGAAGACACTTAACTGTTTTTAGCCTCGGTGAGTTTTAGTGACGGTTTTTATGGGTTATAAAAAGACGCAAAACAGTCAAAAAGTATAGGGTTTTCCTAACCGAATAAAATGTTCATCAAGAAAAGTTTACATACTACCACTAAAACCACAATCGTCTGTAAAGCAATATTGAATTGTGATGGTTAAAAATTATCGTCATAAATGTAATAGTTTTTGCACAGTTTAGAAATAGTGTCAATATAAATCTTCTTTATTATTTACTTAACAATACCCATCTCAAAGTTTCAAACTCATCGTGCTCATGGCCTCTAAAATTATACCCTGAGTCTAGAAGATACATAATCTGCTTATCCACATAAAGAGCGTAGCAAAGCCAATGTTGTTTGAAAATTACTGGGATAAATACCTATTAATGCAAGACTATATTAACCACAGGGATAAAATAACCGGGATAAAATCACAGGATAAATATATAATAGTATATAATGTAAAGTAACTCACAAGTTTACGTAATCGAAAGTCAAATCCAAATGCTTTCTCAAACAAACAATTATCAATGATTGAAATATCCCACTTTCTTTTTGGGTTGCTTTCCGCAGATACGACATCTAAAGTAAATATAAAATAAGTTCAACAAGTAGATGAAAAAAAATTATTACAAAAGGTGAGGGTGAGAAAGATGAAAGTATATACTGAAAACCATAATGGTAAAACACATCTCGATAATGACTTTGGGAATAAGTTTGGATTGGAGGTGATATTGAGTAAGCGTATAAAGCATTCTATGGTTCGCAAACATAATCAAATATATTCATTATTAATTAGTAATGTAATATTTAAAATAAATACAAAAAATTCATAATTCATACCAATGTACCAATCCAGTGAGAGGGTAATAGTTCATAGGCATCTATCCAGTACATGTAACTTCCACCAATATTACACAAAAATGTTCTATCAATTATCATAAAAATTCGATTAAGTCAAATATCTCTAAAAATTGGATTGGAGAATGACAAAGACAAACATTGTAACACACTTACTTGGCATTATTTTTTATGACTTTTCGGACCTAAAAAACCCATACACTCTCCTCGTCATCAGACAAAGACCTACCCTGAACAAAGGAAAAGATAGAAATTTGGTTTGTCTTTCCGTCATTCATTTCAGTTAACGTATTGACCACTTTATATAATTCAATATCTTTATCCTTCTCCTCCTCATGGTTGAAAGCCTCCAAAGCCTCCCATCTTTTATCATCCACTGCTTTCTCGCCCAAACTCTCTTGCAAACCCTCCTGTCCTTTCCCTTTCTCTTGCTGGGTTTTATCCTCCTCCTCTTTCAAAGTGTCTTGCCCTTTTTCCTATTGGGCAGCCACAATAAAATCACTAGCTTTCCCCTAGTAGTCGTCACAAAAATCAATAGCCTTAACTTTCTACTTCTTTTGCTTTTTTCCCTTTTTTTGTTCTTCCTTCTCTTCTTGATTAGAATCCTCTACATCATCACAAAATCTACACAACATATCATGATGCATTTGCAACAAATTAGAGTGAATTCGAATTGACTTCTCCAGAAACATTTTAAATTCGTGTTTGATGCTTGTTCTCTATAATTGTACATAGTATAAGTACTCCATATAAGTGCTCGTAAGTGCTCTAAATTAGTGATTGTTAGTTTACCTTAATGTTTTCTCTACTCCCTTGAACACCAATGCTCGCTTCTTTAACACTCACTTCAACATATTTTTTAGACAACAAACCCTATAAATAAATAGTATACTATTCAAATTCCACAATCATTACATAATGCATATAAACTTAATTTAACTTATATACATTTATACACTCGAAACCCGATCTGTTGTCCAATAGCGAATAGGTAAATTTGTTTTTTGGCCGCCCAAATCACCAACTCTAACATTCTCAAAATAAAAGATCTATACATACAATAATATTGTAAAATATTGTTAAAGTAGATTGCATTGAAATTGAAGGCTTACCATAAGTAAAAATAAACAACTACCGATGCCTGTCTTCTTTCTCTGTTCCTCCTCTGTTGCTTGACCTTTGAATTGATAAATCTTGTTAGCTAACCATTGTAATACAAAATTAGCCTAATTGTATTGCCGAGCATTCTCAATAAGGTGTCTCGAAGTTGGGAAGACATTTGTGGTTGGACATAAAAAGCATCCAAGGATAAATAACAAAAAATATCGTTTAAACTTGGGGTAGTGCATTTGGATCTCTTATTTGAATTGGCTATGCTTTAGTGTCAAGAAATACTTTCTTATCTCTAAGAATTCAATCAAGGAAGAATCCAAAACATCACATACCGTGTAAGGGATTCTTAAGATTCGTCCTACTTCTTCTATGCTTAAAATTCTTATGGGGAGCGATAGAAAGATATTTTTGCATGGGTTCAAATCTCATTACGAGTTCCTCACATAATTTTCGATTGAGTGTTTCATGGGTAACTTTCAAAAGCTTTCCAAATCCCATTTGTTTGACTATACATTTCATATCCTCTGTAAGAGTAGAAAATAGCTCTCTTACTTGCTTAGGAAAGCACCTAGTCTGCGTCGGAGTACTCATTGCTCTCCTTACTCTTGCCCCAGAAATTTCTTTTATTGCCTTTTCATCTTCTTCATTTATATCAGTCTATTAAAAAAAATAATTTTCAGTGTAATCTATTTTTATTTGAATCTATTCAATTCAAATGAAAATGAGTAACATAAACTAATTCGAGTCAAAATGAGTAACTCACCGTAGGCAAACTAGTAGTGGATTTCACTTTCTTCTTAGAAAAAATTTCCTTGCTATTGTTGTTCGACATAGAAGTGAGTTTGATTTGTGTGTTTTTTTAGTTTTGATGGTTTTCATTGGCTGCAGAAGCGAGTTTGATTTTATGATCGAATGCAAGTTGAGTGAAAATGGAATAAGAGCGAGTTTGAGTTTGATTTGTGTTATTTTAGTTTTGATTGGATGTAACATAAAAAATGGAATAGGAAATTTAATTTAATGCTGATAAGTATTGAAATGACGTTAGCCGCCTCCTGTTGGAGAAAAGAGTTCAAAAGTTAAAACCAAGCATTCGATTCAATAAACACCCAACCATTGGATCACCTCGAGATGAATTCTTATATATAAATTATTATAATATGTGTTAGTATAGTATAAAGTAGTAATAATATTAGGTTATTACAAATATATTACTAATATATTATTATATTATTAAACCTACAATATTATATTAAATTATATTATATTACATATAATCCCAAAATTAAAATTACTATTTAATATGTGACTTTATTAATTAAATAAATATAAATATCAATCTATAAAATTACTATATGCATTATTATTTTTGGTTCCTATTTACTATAGTATATTACTATTTATTACTGATATATTACTATATTATTAAACATTACTACTATATTATATTACTTCTATACATCACTGCATTATTATATTAAATTATATTATATTATATTATATTATATCATATTTGTTAGTAGTTATATAGTTATATGTAATATATAATATTATGTCCAAAGCATAAAACCAAATGTGTAAATAAAATATTCCAACCATTGCCAAATTTTTTAATATTTATTTTTGTTTGTTATGATAATATTTTATTATAATTGAAGGTGTAGTTTTGTTATAAAAAAATAAGATAATTATTTGTGTACGGCAGGGCATGAACCTGGCATGCATGAACCTAGAGATGTAGATATGTAGATGTTGATATTGGAGTAAATGGAGTCATTCTGAGTAATTAAGAGAGTTTAGAGAGTTAGAGAGTAACTTTGTGTGATTAAAAATAATAAACAAAACTAACTCTAGCTCTTGTTAATAACTCACCCACCTACACATGTGGTGGTATCGGTGGTATCAGTATGAATTTGACTCAGGCGACAAAGGCTATTAATTGATAGCGTGAATATCAAAAAAGCAAAAGTAGGAAATGAAATGACCTATTGTTCTATTAAATCAAATTATTTCGACAATAAACCTATCAACCTTTCACTCTTTCACTTGTAAAACAAAACAACCTCTCACCCAACTGTCATGCCTAACTCTCACATCTGAATTTTACTCTTTTACTTATAAAACTTATAAAACATCTCACATCTCAATTTTAATCTCTCACCCGACTCTCAACTCTCACATCTTAATTTTAATCTTAATGGCGGCGGCTAGCAATTTAGGGGTTCAACCATGAAGATTTTCCATCAAAACAAGACAGTGAGTCCTGTAATCAAGATTTTCTTTCCAAATTGTTATACATGGTGCAATCAACAATTGGGAATTTCTTGAATTTGTTAAGTTTCTGTATACAAATCATCTAAAAACAATATGTCATGCTCCGACCCGTAGGACAAGCACGCGAACAGACCTCCATGACTCCTCAAAGTACGGTATGCCCACCTCGCACATCGAGACGACACAAGGCCAATATTATGTCAACCCTATTTATTATCCTAAGTCAAATCATACAGTGAAAAGAAAAAAAAAGGAAATCTTTAGAAAATTTCTTTAAAATATTTGCCTCTAATTTACATATAACATTTATATATATAGTCCAATGGTAAACAAGGGTGGGTATGAACACATACCCGATAGTGTCTCTCGATAAAGCTCGTGACACAGTATCTCAATGTAAGTCAACACAGTACAAGCTGAAAATGTAATTATGAGGGGTGAGTATAATCCATATACCCAGTGAGTGAGGTGCAATGACTATATAATGACAATAAATAAATTTGTGAGAGTGGTAAGTCAAAACATCATTTTCAAATTTATATTACATTCCTTTGCAAATATATCGTGTAATTCAAAATAATAGGCATTCTTATCATCAATCATGCATGAATGGGGTGTCAAAAACGCATTCTACCCATAGTTTGACCTAACTAGAGTAAAATCCACCAAGGGGCCACCAAAATTTCATAATAATAAAACACATATATTTTTCCCCCCTTCCCTTGGTGTTGACACGATTCTCACGTGGTACTCGTCTATTGGATCCGTTAGACAGAGACAGGGGACTCAAACCCCTGCTCTCGTGTTACCCCACCACGTCACCCCATCGGGTAAACGCTCAATACCGTGGTAGGGAGTGCGTTATAGCCACTATACACCATCCCATAATCATACACATGTACTATATGTCATCATTCATAAATCTTTACTCATAAAAACAAGACACTATCAAGTAACCATAATAACAGAATACAAATTTTTACCGAACAATATTTCAGGACAAGTAACAAACACTAAAACATTTCTAAATCATATTTCAAAATTCATTTATAAAATCATGATCAAAACTATTTCTCATTTAAAGTCAAAATAGTTCGTCTCATTCACCTCGACTGAGGAGGATACGCACTCCCCTAACTGTCCTCGTTTCTCGAATGAGTCACCCCTCAAACCTTAAGCCTAATTTTAAACCATATGCATCATTTATCAATTCAATGTTATGTCGTCAGATTACAAAATGCAAATAAAAATGTTCTCTTTCATAAGATTAAATCTCAAATTTCAAACTTAGAGAAAAATTTCTAAAAACCTATCACGCGCAGGTTTAGTAAAATCACGATATCTTCTAAAATATTAATTGAATTCAAATGATTTAAATTTTCTCTTAAAGCTAAGAAATATATCTCCAACTTTTATGTTCAGACCAACTTCAAATTATAAACACACGAACTTAGAAAAATTTATCTCTTTTTTAGTCTAAGTTCCTAAAACCAATTCTGCATAGTTTTGAGAGAATTTCCATATCTCCTTATATACTTCTCTAATTTAAGTGATTCTTATCTCCAATTGAAGCTAAGACAAAGATCGAACCTTTCTAGTTTAGACCCTCATAAAATTTTAAATGTATAATTTTATAAAATTCCATTTTCATCTCAGTTTCGATTTTAAAACTACCTCTGCACAGTTTTAGTAAAAACACTATAACTTTCTGCCTACAACTCCGATTCAAGTGAAGTTTAGCTCAAATTAAAGAAACAAGAGAGATCTACAATATGTGTAACTTTTCTCTAAATTTCGTATAGAAGATACCTTAAAAATTTACACAAGTAACTGGTCGTACATAGGACATGAAACAAAATTGATGAAACATGCTAAAATTCCAAAAATCACCAAAAATCGATTCCTTTATGAAATGCCTCACATGATATACCATTTTAAAGCTTAGAACGTCTAGTTTATAGAGAAATAAATATCGTAGATTCTTGATTTCTATAGAATGAGATATCAAAGCAAGACTACATAAGAATCAACTTAGAAATCACTATCTAGTATGCTAGTATGGATGCCAAAGTAACTATTCATCAAATAATTTAATCTTAGCATAAGTTAGGACATGTTACCTCCTTTGTAAGATCTCTTTATCAATAACACCAGCACTTCCTTTGAATCCTTGAAATTTTATTTTTTTACCTTAACAAAATCAAACCACAATGAATATAAATTCCTACACAATATTTCTAAACTTCCAATTGAAATTTAAGAATTTTCAAAAAATGTTCTTACCTCTTTGGCTCCATAGTTGAACTCAAAAATGGAAATGGACTCTACATATTTCATGCAAGGGGTGGTTTGAATGAAGAAAATGAGCCAAACTCTTTTTAAACAAGTTCTTTTATAAACCTAACCAAATATCCTTGACCATTGGATTATTCCGTCCATCATCTCAACCTTCCACTTGTCCTAACACTTAAACCATGCAATTGTTGATTCAAGCAACCCCCATGCACTCCATTAGGTGTCTTGTGGACGTCCTTGTCAAAGGGAGATGTGTCACAAACTAGAACAAACTATTCTAGTTAGGTTTTATGCAAAAATTTCTATCCAATAAGCTTTCATGCCTAAATTGCTATCCAATAAGCTTTTTTGAATGTGAAAAAATCCTATGTGGCCACTAACCAATCTTGCTTCTCTCTTGACCAATCATTTGGCTCCTATAGTCTATCCTTGAGTGGTTTGCAACTTAGTCCCTTAACTTTCCTTAATTCAATTTAAACTCCTAACTTTTAAAAATTTACATTTTTCGTCCCTATAAAATTTTGTTCAAAATTTCTTAAATATGTAAAATTTCATTTAAATATCTCTATTTTAGTGTGTGGGCCTTCTCTTAGACATTTTTTACTTCTTTAGGCCTTGCCGGCACTTGTCGAGGAGGTTTTCAGTTTACCGATAAAATTTTCAGTTTTTAGTGATTTTGAAGCGAAACCTCAAAATAAATAAATAAATTTTCATTTATATGTCTCAAAAGGATGCTTATATAGATAAAATCATAAGGAGTGGTACATGATACATAGTCACCGAAAATCAGTGTTACCCAATATGCCCAGAAAGTCTTTTTTATCTAACGAATCCATATTATGATAGTTTGGTAAGATTGTTTTACAATAATATAGAAACATATAAAGGAAGGGAAAAAATGATATCACAATACAAAATTATAGATATAGATGCGTGTTTAAGAGTTATCTTCGAGTTAAAAAAATCGTGGTTTCATCAAATATCATCTGTAGAATGAATAATAAAGAATGGATACATTATTCTCAATACAAAGAATTTTTAAATACTCATTTCATAGAAGATGTTAGGGTAGTTTTTAAGAACCCTCAACTTTGAATGGCTAAATATAAGACTACATCCCTTGGCATGCATGAAGCATTGTTTCATCACATAATCATACATTATCTAAGACCCAGAATGTATAAAACTGACATAATCACTAAAGAAGATTACTGGCTAATGGCTTGCTTGATACAAAATAAAAATCCAGCATTTCACTATTTAATTCCTTTACATATGATGGAAATCAAAAAATAGAGAGAAGCAAATCTTTTATATGCTTCTTTGATTTTAAACCTGGTGATGCATATGTGTTGAGAAATAGCAGGTGAACCCATCAGAGGACCCCCTCTATCTACAAACTTTGAAAATCAAAATCTTGAAACAGCTTCGGCTTCCCAAGCTTCTCCATCTATACAAACTTGGTGATGAATGTGTCTGGAGAAATAGCAGGAGAACCTATCAAATGACCCCTCTATCTACAAACTTTCAAAATCAAAATCTTGAAACAGCTTCAGCTTCGGAAGCTTCTCCATCCGTACAAATTTCTTATCAATCTTCGAATTTAGTTCTTCCGCAAATGGACTCGAAAGAGGCACACAAAGAAGAAGAAGACGAAGATTTTGTTTAGATTTATAATGACCGTCTAGAAAAAAGAGTTGCAACTGGAAGAAAAGTTTAATATATTTAACATGGATATGGATAGGAATTCTACCAACATGAAGTAGAACATGAAGTACCACCACCACTGATTGCATCGCACGGCACCACACTATGGAGCTTTCATTTCCTTTTTTGGCTTTTTGGCTTTTTGGCTTTTCGGTTATGGTTCAATTGGCTGTTAACTTTGTATTTAAGTTTGTTTTTTGGTTATTTCAAAAGAATTGAAAAGTTTGTGTATGGCTGGTTTATGACTATCACTTGACTATGTATATGTATGTGTGAGAGTGTGAGATGCAATTTGTAATTTGTAATTGATTATATTATTTTTGGTATATTATTAAGTAAATATATTATGATTAAGAATAAATATGAAGGATTAGTGTTTTATGAAGTTTTATGAAGTTTGGTTTATGAAGTTTTGTGGGGAATGAGTTTTGTATTTTTTTTTTTTAGGAATCCATGAAATTTCAATCCCAATTTTTTTTTTAATTTCAAAGTTTTGATGTTGAATTGATTCAAAGGTTGTTGTGAGATTTTTAATTTCAAAGTTTTAATCTTGAATTGATTCAAAGGGGGTTGTCGTGAGACTCACCCGTACGGTACATCTATGTGTGAAAGAGGAGATTGAAAGATACATAGGTGATTGAAAAGATTGAGACAAGATCAAAAGTAATGAACAACGTTGGAAAATGAGCGAGGAAATTACTTGCTTTTATGCTTTTACTTTCATTTTTCAACATTTTTGTGAAGCAAAAAATTTAAAGAAAATTTTAAAGGGATAAGAGAGGCATGTGAAGATTTTAAAGACATTGGGAGTTGATTTTAAAGAAATTGGGAGATGAGGAGAAATTGGGAGATGCACATGATTTGCTTTGCATTTGAATTTTTCCTCCTGATTGCTCAAAGAAGAGATAGAGAGATAGAGCGACCATAAATTGAAGAAATTATAGAAGAAGAGATGAAAAATAAAATATAACTTTTTTGCTATTAACAAAATTTTGGAAAGCTCCGTCATCATGTAATGTGAAGGGTTTAGAGCATAACACATATTCATAGTGTCATCATCATGTAATAATAATGTGAACCGTTAAATTGCATCGTAGTCTTAGAGCACAACACTTATTCACAGGGCTCTCTTTCCTTCTTGCAGGAATTTTTTTCTTTCAACAAATGTTTACTATATTTGATATTTGATATTGATATATTTTATATTTGATATTGATATTTGGCATTCGGTAAAAATGGGTAAAAAATGCTACGGAGGAAGTCGAATCATATTTTATATTTTGTAATGATTTTTTAGTTTGTAATCACCTCGAGAAGAGAGAAGAGAATACACAGAAAAACAAAAAAAAAAATAGAGAGAAAAAGCTTGTGTCGTGTATAAAATAAAGTAGCACCAGCACTTGTACTTGTGACACAAATAGTGTCACAACCAAAGAGTGTCATAACCGAAGCCAAAACATGTGTTTGTCAGGTTGAGGTTGAGTAGGCTATGGAGGTTGAAGTAGTGAGAGTTATATTAGAAAGCTCGAGGAGATAAGAGATAGGCATATGTGTCCATGTTATCTTATGGATACAAATAAAAAACAAACAAGAAAAAGAAATAATAAATAGTATACAAACATGTAAAAAAAATTTCCCAATACTATAGAAATAAATACATTTTAAAATATTTTTTTATTATCAGCAAATTTTACAAAAGAGGAGTTCATAAGTTGTTTTCTTCCAAAAAGATATTTTTCTTTATCTTAAAAATCATATTTTTTTAATCTTTTCCTAATCTTTATTTACATCTAAAATTTTTAGCATTAAAATAAAACCTTTTTTGTCTGATTTTTTCTTTCTCCACATCTATAGAATATTTTACAATCTTTTTTCTCTGATTCTTTCTTGGACTTGTGACATACCCAAATCAAATCATGTACAGTGATCCTAGTGACCCAAATCAAATGCCGTATAGTGACACAACCAAAATTTGTTTGTCCAATAGTAGCATAGCAAAAATTTGTTTGTCCAATACTAGCCATAATAGTAGCCATAGTAGCAAACTAAGCCTATCCGTTGAGATACTGACAAAGTAACAAGCTTGTAAAACTTAACAATTATTGAGCACCGCATACAAACAAGAAACAAATAATTGAAGAAATAATAAATTGTATTAAAACAAATAGCCAAGATGTAAAAAAAAATTTGGTAGAAACAAATATTTAAAAAATAGTGTACAAAAAAAAGACGCAAAATACAAAAAAAAATTAATTAGCCTTGAGAAATTTGTATTTTTTTTTTAGAGTTATAGATACAAAGAATAAAACAATTAAAAAAATTAACAAACAATAAAACAAAAAAACTGAAAAAATAAAAATTGACAATAAGACTTGTTTGACAAGTCAAACAAGAAAGAAATTTCAACTTGACAGGCTTGGACAAGCTTGGTCATCACATACCGCTAACAGAAAAGAAATTTAAATTTTGGTATACGAACAAAGAAAAGAAAAGATCATTTGAACTTGGTGCCGTATACAAACAAACAAGAAATAAGTTATAATTAGCAAGCTTGGTTTTAATTGGTCATATGTCGTATAAAAACACGAAGCTGTGTAGAAAAAAATAAAAGAAACTTGAATAGCACTACCACAAGAAAACAAGAAATTTCAAATTTCTTTCACTCTCCGTCATGCCACTCCTGCCATTGCTACTGCACTCCTCCACTGCATAACCATGAGCTTACTACCATTGCCACAAGAAAATAAGAAATTTGAAATTTCTTTCACTCCCCGCCACGCCACTCCTGTGCTACGACTGTACTCCCCACTGCATTGCCTTCTTGCTACTACACTCTTGTACTCTTGCCACTCCATCCAACTACCCTGCCATAGCTACTAACACTACTATTTAACACTACACTTCACACAATCCTCTCACACAAGCTCACTCATCACTTTCCTCTTTCTTGTCATCTCACCACTCATTCACAAACTCTTCACTTTCTCGTCTTCGTCTCCGCTCCTTCCTTGTTGGCTCCTTCTACTCTCCTTCTTCAAACCTTGCTCCTCTCTTCCTTCTTCAAACCTTGTACCTCTCGCAAACTCACAAGCTCTCTAATCTGGTATACCATTTCAACACAATGGCCTCCTCCTCTCAAAAAAAAATAATTATGATGGAATCAGAAAGCAAACACTTTCCATCTCTTAAAGAGCAATCTATTTCGGAAGGTATTTTCTCATCGCAACATGACTAGTAGTTGATTAATTGATTGGGATTTTCTGAATAGTATAGATTTTTAGTATGGAGGTTATTTAAAAGAAGTCTGACCTTCTTGGATTTTGAATCTAGATAAAAAAAAATATAAAAAAGTATATGAGAATGCGGTCATAATTTTTTATAATAATATGAAAAAAATCCATACTAAAGATTGTATAGTTATTGATGGTAATATTAGTTCATGTAGTTTTCAAAATTATTTTGATGGTCAAATAATTGAAATGAATTCTAGGATGATATGTACAAAGGATAATCTTCAGTGGGTGGAGTATGAGGAGTGTGTTCCGTATTTGGAAAGTGAGACAATAATGAATGCTAGAATAGTATTTAGTGATAATAATTTAGAATTTTTTGTACAAATGCCACGGATTTAAATTTTCTGGAAAGAATTCTTCACTTTCTAATTATCACTACAAAATTAAAGTGTTGTACCGATGACAATTTTTAATGACGACAACTTTTAGTGACGGTTATAATGATTTTTAGAGACACCTTGTGACAAAACCGTCAGAAAATATAGGTTTTTCCCAACTGACTAAAATATTCGTGAAGAAAAGTTTATCAACCGTCAATAAAACTATCACAACCATTCGTAAGACAATATTCAATTACGATGGTTAAAAATTATGGTCAGTAAATGTAATATTCTTTTAGCACGGTTTAAAAACAGTCTCAATATAAATCTTTTTTATTATCAACTTAACAATACTGTCTTCATAGATTTTAGATGTATAGTAACACACAAATTCTACCGTCTTTTAAAACTATATTCAATTCTCGCTATTAGAACAAACTATTTGTATAAATTCTATTTATATTGACCTATATATTGTATCATCTGTAAAACTCTAATATTGTTATATTTTGTATCATATGTCCTTTATATTTGAAAATAGTCAAGATAATAAGTTGTGGTAAATTTATGATAGTGGTAGTTTAGTAAATAGGTGATAATGATAAGTAACAGCAGATAGGTAAGTAGATAATAAGTGGGTAAGTAAGTTTATATAGTTATAAATTAGTGATAAGTTTGTGATATATAGTCGTGATAAGTAGATGGTAAGTAGAAAATAAATGGATAAGTAAGTTTATATAGTGGTAACTTATTGGTAAGTAAGTGGTAAGTGGGTAAGCAAGTTTATATAGCAGTAAATTGGTGATAAGTTAGTGATAAGCTTGTGACATATAGTCATGGTAAGTAGATGGCAAGTAGATGGTAAGTGGATAAGTAAGTTTATAAAATGGTAAGTTAGTGGTAAGTAGATGGTAAGTGAGTAAATTTATATAGTGATAAATTAGTGATAAATTTATGATATATAGTCGTGGTAAGTAAATGGTAAATAAATGATAAGTAGAAGATAAGTGGATAAGTAAATTTATATAATGATAAATTAATGATAAATTTGTGATATAGTCATGGTAAGTAGATGGCAAGTAGGCAATTAACTTTGTATAGTAATAAGTTTATAACTTTGTATAGTAATAAGTTTATAATATATAGTCCACACATACAATTACCATAGTAAAAAGTAAAGATAAGATAAGTTTTATCAATCATCGTTATTAGTTGTAATCCATCATTGGACATGTGGAATCCACCATCATTATATTTATTTCTATTTTTTATTAATTTATATTTATTTAATATTTATTAACATACATTACTTATATACATTAAATAATTTTATAAAATATTTTTTAGTTATTTATATTAATTTAATATTAACTTATATACATTTTTTAAATTTTAA
This sequence comes from Dillenia suffruticosa, assembly GCA_033439265.1. Lineage (NCBI taxonomy): Eukaryota > Viridiplantae > Streptophyta > Magnoliopsida > Dilleniales > Dilleniaceae > Dillenia > Dillenia suffruticosa. The sequence goes on along the minus strand of JAVTVX010000015.1, from coordinate 17,056,320 downwards.
AATATATAACAGAATTTTTGAAAAGATTTATGATTTAATAGTTTGAAAATTAAAAATCGAAAAGCATCGTTTCTTTTCTTTAATAGTAAACTTATAACAAGTGTATGCGAGTGTGGTAATATACTATAAATTTATAATAATAATGATGATATTTATGGAAATGAAATATAACAAGTGTATAATGAAAAAAAAGAAAAATTATGTAATGAAAAATGACGCTGAAAAATGAGTTTTGAAAATTTGTTTACAAAAATGGCAGTATATGTTTTGAAAAATATTATTGTAACCATTTAATTGGTGATATATTCTACTTTCCTCAATTGCTAGTGTAAAAATTTTACAAAAAATTTAGAAATTTTCAATAACATAATAATATCGATACCAATTTAGACGACACAATCCTTATGTTGGAGTATTTCTTGAATTTACATGAGCAAATATTCAATGTCAATGTACCGCCAAAAAATTTTTTTGTTTCAAGGGAAAATTTAGTTTTGGCACGAATTTCTTACTTGTTACCTGCCGATTTCTCTTTTTTTCTTTTTTTACAATTGTTAGGGTTCAAAATTTTCAAAATATTGGCGTGGGAAAGAAAAATTTTTTGAAAATTTATAGGTAGTAATAATGTAGTAATAATGTATGGTATGTGTAATGATATAGGTAGTAATAAAATAGAAATAATGCATTAATAATGAAGAACTTTTGCAATATATAATAAAAAAAATATGTAATAATAAAAAAAATTGGTAAAAGATAAAATCTAAAATATGCAGACGCTCTTGCTTGCGCAGGCATGCTCGGGCGCCCGCGCTAACATGGTTGATTGCCCGCATGGGCGCTTGTATGCAAGGACGCTTGCATACGAGGTAGCACTGCGCTTGCCTGTGTGGTGGCATGTGCCGGTGCCCGCGTTGGCATGGCCAGGTGCCCGCGAGCGCTGCATGCGCAATAACACCGTGTGGCATGTGAGGGCGCCCGGCGCTTGCATGCGTATACATGCACGCAGCCGCATGCCACTACTTTATTTATGATATAAAAAGTTTCAAATATAAATTAAGTATATAAAAAATTTCAAATATAAGTAGAATAATGATATAAAATTTAGGGAATTTATTTATTGTAATGTAATGCAGTAACAATGTTGTAATACAGTAGTAACAATGTTGTAACAAAAACAAAAACATAAAAAATTCAAATACAAAAAATACAAAATAAAATTGAAGATTGAATAATAAAAAAAGTGGTAATGTACAATAAAATTAAACTCACAAAAGGTAGAAAAGAGGATAGAAAAGGGGGAAAAAATAACAGGCTTCTAAAAATTTATTTGAGCGGCTAAACCAAATATATTATAAAGTATTTCTCACAAATCCTTTTTTCCTTCAAAACCAAATATATTATAAATTATTTCCTACAAATCCTCTTTCCCTTCAAAAACTCTCATTCCTTAATAAGCTCTCCTCATTTCTTCCTTACTAAGCTCTCCTCACTCAAAACTCAAACCTCAAACCTTGTGACTTAACCAAAATCTCATTCCAAATTTTTTTAGCTCAATATGGGAAGAACTAAATGAGATGCGTATTGTTTGAGAGTGTGTTAATTATTTTAAGAGTGTGTTATGTTATAGGGTTATAGGTGTTAATTTTCATGATAGGTCGTTCAAATTTTGGAAGTTGTAAGTTATTTGAGAGTGTGTTAATTTTGATAGTGTGTTTTGTTGTAGGGTTATAGGTGGTAAGTCTGTGTAAGTATGTATAAATGGTAAGTTAGTAAATAAGATTATGATATGTCATAAGATGGTATGACAAGAAAAAATTATTGATGTATATAAAGTATTACAATACATCAATCCTCTCAATTTTCGTCTTTCCTTTTCCTTTTCTTTTTCTTTTCTACTTTGGCTTTCTCTGAAACTTTTTTCTCTTTGTTTCGTCCATCTTCATCTTCAACATAATATCATCACGCACTATATTATGTTCGGACATTAGAAGTTTGAGAAAATATTCTTTTCTTAAAAAATTAAGATCCTAAAAAATAAAGGAAGAATGAAATAAAACCATCAATATTTATGAAAAAATAATACAACAACACAAATATAATATATAGATAAGATAAGAAATGCAGAATATAACATACTTCTTGAGTTGGTGGAGTTATAAATAATCCTGGTTCCCATATCTCCAAAAAGCTCATAACAAATATTCCACAATCATTCATATACATATTAAAATATATATTAAATTACAGAATAACTTACAATAATTAATTAATTTAAATTACAATTTACTTACGTATTAGGTTCTTGTGGAATTTCAACAAGAACAGTTTCCGAGATAATGAAAGAATTTTCTTAAATCTTCTCAAGACAATCTTTCTGGAGAAGTAAGAGAAATACAGAGAAATCAATGAAAATATAATAGTTGATAATTTGAAAAAAATTTGATATTTATATATGTTAAATAATTAATTACTATCAAAATTTCCAACTCATCATGTTCATGGCTTCTGAAATGATACCCTGAGTCTAAAAGATAGATAGTTCGCTTATCCACATAAAGAGCGTAACAAAACCAATGTTGTTTGAATATTATAGGATAAAAACCTGTTAGTAAGAGTATATTAATCATAGGCCATAGGAAAAAATAAAATAACAGGGATAAAATCAAAAGATAAATATATAATGTAAAATAACTCACTAGGTTGCATAATCGGAAGTTAAATCCAAATGCTTTCTGAGACAAAGAATTATCAACTATAGAAATATTCCACTTTCTTTTAGGCTTACTTTCCATAGATGCAACCACAGCCTAGCCCCTACTGGCTGGCATCACTATAAACCACATACTCTCTGCTGCTGATAAGGAGAGTTAAGATTGGTGCCGTTGTGAGTTGCTGTTTGAGCTCCTGAAAGCTCGCCTCACAGTGATCATCCCAAATGAACTTGACGTCCTTCCGCGTTAGTCTCGAGAGTGGAGTGGCGATCTGTGAAAAGCCCTCTACGAATCGCCGATAATACCCAGCCAGACAAAGGAAGCTCCAAACCTCGATCACTGTCTGCGGCTGCTCCCATTTTAGTATGGCTTCAACATTTTGCGGATCAACATAAATACCCTCCGCAGAGATAATATGTCCAAGAAATCCGATTTTTCTCAACCAAAATTCACACTTGGTGAACTTGGCATACAACTACCGCTCGCGGAGAATCTGTAGAATCACCCTAAGGTGCTGCGTATGCTCCTTATCGCCCTGCGAGTACACCAGGATTTCATCGATGAATATGAGGATGAACCGATCCAGGTAGTCGTGAAAAACCCGGTTCATCATATCCATAAAGGCCGCTGGTGCATTGCTCAGCCCAAGCAGCATGACCAGGAACTCATTGTGCCCATATCGGGTACGGAATGCAGTCTTAGGCACATCCTCAGCCATAATCCGTAATTGAAGATATCCGGATCGAAGATCGATCTTCGGGAAAACCCTAGCTCCCTGAAACTGATCAAACAAGTCATAAATCCATGGTAATAGATATCGGTTCTTGATAGTGACCTTGTTCTGCTACCGATAATGCACACAAATCCGTAGGGTCTCGTCCTTCTTTACAAACAACACCGGAGCACCCCAAGGCGAAGTCTCAGACAGATAAAACCCTTGTCCAGTAACTCCTGTAGTTGGACCTTCAGCTCTCTAAGCTCTGCCGGTGCCATTCTGTATGGCGGAATAGATATAGGAGTTGTCCCTAGAGCAAGATCGATCTCGAAATCAAACTCCTAAACTGGTGGTAGTCCAGGTAGCTCTTCAGGGAATATGTCTGGAAAATCCTACACCACTAGGACATCCTCATGCTTCGGCCCTTCAACGGTGGTGTCTACAATATGAGCCAAGTATGCCGTGTAACCCCGACGTATCAGTCTCCTGGCTTCCATCACCGATATCACACAGCAAGGTAACACTCGCCTCTCGCCAGAAAACTTCAAAGGTGATCTTCTCAAAACTCTACCTCCTTGGTGAAGCAATCAACGGAGGCTTGGTGTGTGCACAACCAGTCCATCCCTAGGATGGCATCAAAATCCGACATATCCAAGGGAATCAAGTTTGCCTCAAGTACTGTGTCTCCAATCATAACCTTGGTCCCTCTGTAGACTGAGTCTCTAAGTAGCTGCTCATCGAAAGGAGTTATAACCAATATCTCCTCATCAAGTGGCTACAAGGACTTACCAAACTGGTGGGCAAAAGTCGCTCTCACGTATGAATGATTTGACCTAGTGTCAATGAGAACACGAGTGTCGACTCCCCAAATTTTCATAACTCCTAATGTGAGAGAAGTAAAAGAGATTAATAGTAATATAGAAGAAAATAGATATCTGCTCATAGATATATCAAAATGTATATACAACCAACATAGTAAGCCTCTAAAGCTTTAACTATCGATGACCTCAAAAGAAAGGATACATAAGAAATCTCTAAACAGGACGTTCAGTAGGAGGGGTACCAATAACCACGTCAGGATATGCCTGCGCATCCTCCTAAGTCATCGCATATACTCGGGCCTGAACCCTCGGCCGCTTGGTGCCTGTTGCATCAGGACAAAAGGGATGCCGCGGAACTGTCGTCTGAGTGCTGGCGCTAGGGGCTGGTGCTCTAAACCTTTGGGATCGTGATCCCTGCCCAAACTGTACTTGTCTCTGCTGAGAAGGACCTCCATGAAATCCTGAAGTCTAGCCCTTCTTCAAGCTCTGGCCCATAGAAGACCCAAGCTTCTTCTTCCTCTGCTCCTTGCTCTCCGCTGTTGGCCCTCGACACGAACGATCCCCTCCGCCCGGTGTGCCAAGTCAACTATCTCTGCAAAGGAGAGACCAAGAGTAACTGTCATATACTTTCAGATAGTCAAGTTGAGGTCGTCCTCAAACTTGAACCTTAGCTGCTTTGGCATCGCCAAGTCTGGGACAAACGTAGCTAGTCTCCTCAACTCGGTCTCGTACTATGTGACCAATCATGTGCCCTGCCATAAGTGCAAGAATTCCGCCCTCTTGCGGTCTTGCTGAAACTCCGAAAAATATCTGCGGTCAAACTCCGATAGGAAATCTTCCCAACTCAGGGGCTCAGTGGATCATTACTGACTGCTTCCCACCCAATGAAGGCGTCGCCATCCAGCAACCTCTCTGTCACTCTTAATCTGAATTCCTCACTCAAGTCCAGATCAGTCAACACTCTACGAGTGCGGTTGATTCAATACTTTGCTGCTGTGGGATCATCTGTCCCCGAAAACTCTGTGCAGCCTAACTACCTTGCCTCCTTCACCAGCTGGGTCAGCTCGTTAATGCGTCTCAAGGTGGAGGAGGTAGTTTTAGTGGGTCCTGAAACAGTGGAAGGACCAACTGCTGGTGGTAGATTTGGTACAACTAGAGGTGGCATGGCCGTAGGAGTTGGCGCGGCCATCAGTGCTAGTAGTGGAGGTGGCATCTCAATGTCATGTGCTGTGTACCACTCAAACACCTGTCTGTAATCGTCCAGTGGTGGTGGTGGTCCTACAACTATAGTAGCCGGTGGAGTAGGTACTGTAGGAGGAGCGTGCGAAGAAGATGCGTCCTCCGATGCGCTCGTGGGCTCAGTAGGACCAAAACGAGTGCCTCGTCTAGTCGTCATACTTCTGTAAGGAGAAAGGTACTGATCAGGCATAAATGTAAGGATTAGGGTTAGTTATGGCATAACCAACCCCCTAAAATGAATGAACAACTGGTTTATAAACAAATGAAAATGATGTATTAGGTTGGATACGGCCCGTATCTAACGCCCTAAAATCTGATGAACTCATCTGCCTATGACCATGTATTAGGATTTCATGATTGTATTGTAACTTTTCTCATGCATCGAGGACTTTAATACAAAATACTTGGGAATATTTTCAAAATCGTTTCCTAAAACATCGCTATAACCAAGAGCTCTGGTACCACCCGAGTTGTCACACCCCGACTTGCCCCCAGACCGAGCATGTGACAACCGCCGCGGCTCCTCGATACACGAGCACAATGTCCCACGTATCGAGACACCGTAAGGCTAATAACAACATCCAATGTAATGTATCACAGACCAAATCAATTCCCAAGTCATCACAATGTGCCTCAATGCATTAATATATCAAATGAAATGAGAATTATCATTTTCACATGTCAACATAAGTATAATACAGTCATCCTAGATATATAAATACAATAATCAACCAAATACTCCAAATATAACAATAACCTCAAAAGATTACCACGGAAGAATATATCAAATCAAATGAGAATTATCATTTTCACATGTCAACATAAGTATAATACAGTCATCCTAGATATATAAATACAATAATCAACCAAATACTCCAAATATAACAATAACCTCAAAAGATTACCACGGAAGAGTAAGTAACCGTACCCAAGCCCAGTGTCTCCGAAATGCCCAACGAAATCAAAGCTATACTAACCCTCAATTCAAAACTAAACCTGTAAGATGGTAAAGTAAGGGGTGAGTACCTAAAGGGGGATGGTACTCAGCAAGTGAGAGGATTGATATCGTACTATTAATATCGGTGTGAACTTGGGACCATGTTTTACGAGTTGGAGATAAAAGAGGAAGAAGAACAGAAGTTGAAGTAAAAGGAGGTGGAAGCCAAGATCAGCGATAATTTTACTAATCATTTAATGCCTCGTTGTCATGATAAGGTTGAGTTTCGAATATCCTTGTATTAGAAGAACAATTAATGAATTCTAGACACAATAAAATTAGTATTAAATGTTGTTATACAAGTGGCTGAAGTTTAGTGATAAGAATTCCACGTTGTAGCCGTGGAGACCTGGGCTCAAATCCCAGCAGCCACAATAGATGTGATATGAAATTTTAAATAAGAATAATTGAGAAAGCAACTTTTAATAATATGAAAAAAATCCTTGGCACCTTGCTAATCTGGGGTAAGTTACTTTCTTTAGAGAAGATTGGGGTTTAGCTTACTGATTATGAATTTTGCCCGACCTAAATAACAACATAGAAAGTTTTAGTTCGGCATAACTGTAGTTTAGGAGCAACATCTAATTTTTTGTCCACCATCCGCACAGTCTAGGTCTTGCGGGAATTTTTTCTTTAAATTACTTCTAAGTTTAACTTAAACACATTCTCGACAAAGTAGGCTAATACTTACGCTTCAAGTTTGTGCAACCGTATTTCGCACACTTCTTTTCATAACATTTTCAGTTAGTCAGGGTGACCGAGTGGTCTAAGGCGCCAGACTCAAGTTCTGGTCTTCAAAAAAGGGCATAGGTTCAAATACTACTTCTCACAGTTTCTTTGCTTACCCCACTTGCTAAGATCAAGGTTTGGCCATTGTTGTTTTGATTCATAGCATTCTTTAGTTATAAAGGATTGAATTTGCTTTTTCACTAAGTCAAAGAATTCAAGGCATGACTGTGGTTTAGGAGCAACATCTAATCTTTCGTCTAACATCTGCACAGTCTAGGTCTTGCGGGAATTTTTTCCTTAAATTGCTACTAAGTTTAACTTAAACACATTCTAGACAAAGTAGGCTAATAGTTATGCTTAAAGTTTGTCCAACCGTAATTCGGACCCTTTTTTTCATATCATTATCAATTAGTCTGGATGGCCGAGTGGTCTAAGGTGCCAGACTCAAGTTCTGGTCTTCGAAAGAGGGCGTGGGTTCAAATCCCACTTCTGACAGTTTCTTTGCTTACCCTACTTGCTAGGATCAAGGTTTAGCTGTTATTGTTTCGATTCATAGCATTTTCTACTTATAAAGGATTGAATTCACTTTTTCACTAAATCAAAGAATTCTAGGCAATCTCTGGGTTATTGAACAAACTGGCAATCAAAACAAGAATTGCCATATATGAAACATCTAAGCACATCACAAATACTGGCGTCGATAAAAGTTTAACAAACAGCCGCAGAGAAGAAAGGGCCTTAAGACAGTGTCCTTTTTCCAAGTGGCTTCGCACTTATTACTAATCAAAGTGTACATAATTTAGGCTATGCCCTCGCAATGATCGATGGACTCAGGCTTAAGACTAGTGAGGCACTGATTAAGCCAAGACACAACTTGTAAATTGGAAGCCAACTTTACAAATGGCGTACAAATTACGTGGACACAATTAAGCTTCTAATAGACATGCGACTCCCTTAATACAAAAACTTAAACAATTGTTACAAAAAACATATCAACTAAAATAATTAGAAACTTCTTTTGAAATTATAATATCCAGAATAATAGCTTCAATACTCTGTCATAACTTCATTCTCTACATACTCCATTAATCATAGTAATAAATTGGTATTCAATTTTAGGATTTTTAATGTGAGTTATCATGAGCGCTAGCATTAGTAATTGAGGATTCAAAAGTAATTAATGGTTTTGGTCTAAATTTTGTATGACTAAACATACCTATAGGGTCGAAGTGGCCAGAATTCCACAAAAACTTCATGGGCCAAAAATACTTGAACCTGACCCCAAACCGTGAAGATTTCTTCAGTTTCAATTCGACTTACTTATAGTTCCGTCCAATTCTTGTCCTATTTTAACCGTAAAAAAGAAAGCAAATAGTTTTTCTTCCTCCTTCATCTCACCCCAGTAATCAAATGAGAGATGAGATTAAATTTAGATAAGAGAGATGAGAGTGCTCGGGCAAGGGGAGAAAAGGAAAAAAATGAGAGAGTTCTCAACCTTTTGCTTCTACTCTCAACAACTTAATGAGAACTTTGGAGCAATTGAAGCTAAAATCAAAGGAGGGGGGAGAAGCGGATGAAGATTCATGAGACGTGAAGAGGAAGAATTGAATCAACCAGAAAGAGAAATGGAAGGAAGAAGACTATAGATCTAACATGAGGAAATTGGAGTAGGAATCAAAATAAATTGTATGGACCATGGAGATAGTTAGAAGAGAGACGTTGGCACCATGTTTTACGATTTGGAGATACAAGAGGAAGTAGAACAGAAGTTGAAGTAAAAGGTGGTGGAAGCTAAGATCAGTGATAATTTTACTAATCATTGAATGCCTTGTTGTCATAATTAGGTTGAGTTTCGAATATCCTTGTATTAGAAGAACAATTAATGAATTCTAGACATATTAAAATTAGTATTTAATGTTGTTATACAAGTGGCTATAGTTTAGTGGTAAGAATTCCACGCTATGGCCGTGGAGACCTGGGCTCGTATCCTAGCAGCCATGTGAAATGAAATTTTAAATAGGAATAATTGAGAAAGCAATTTTTAATAATATGAAAAAAAGCCTTGGCTGCTTGTTAATTTGGGGTCAGTTACTTTCTTCAGAGAAGATTGGGGTTTAGCTTACTGATTCTGAATTTTGCTCGACCTAAATAACAGCTTTGAAAGTTTTAGTTCGGCATGATTGTAGTTTAGGAGCAACATCTAATTTTTCGTCGAGCATCCGCTTAGTCTAGGTCTTGCTGGAATTTTTCTCTTAAATTGCTTCTAAGTTTAACTTAAACACATTCGAGATCAAGTAGGCCAATACTTACACTTAAAGTTTGTCTAACCGTAATTCGCACCATTTTTTTCATAACATTATCAGTTAGTTAGGATGGCCGAGTCGTCTAAGGCGCCATACTCAAGTTCTTGTCTTCGAAAGAGGGCGTAGATTCAAATCCCACTTCTTACAGTTTCTTTGCTTACCCCACTTGCTAGGATCAAGGTTTAGCCATTATTGCTTTCATTCATAGCATTTTTTAGTTATAAAGGATTGAATTTTCTTTTTCACTAAGTCAAAGAATTCCAGGCAATCTCTGCGTTATTGAACAAAGTGGCAATCAAAATGGGAATTACCATATACAAAACATCTAAGCACATCATAAATACTAGCATCGATAAAAGTTTATCGAGCACCACCAGAGAAGAAAGGGCCTTAAGACAGTGTCCTTTTTCCAAGTGGCATCGCAATTATTACTCATTAGCATAATTTAGGCTACGCCCTCGCAATGATCCATGGACATAGGCTTAAGACTTGTGAGGCACTGATTAAGCCAAGACACAACTTGTAAACTGCAAGCCAACTTTACAAATGGTGCACAAATTACGTGGACACAATTAAGCTTCTGATAGACAAGCGGCTCCCTTAATACAAGAACTTAAAAAATTGATACAAAAAACTTATCAAGTAAAATAATTAGAAACTTCTTTTCAAATAATATATCCAGAATAATAGCTTCAATACTCTGTCACAACTTCATTCTCTACATAGTTCATTTATAACACTAATACATAGGTATTCAATTTTAAAGATTTTTAATGGGGGTTATCATGAGTGCTGGCATTAATAATTGTGAATTCAAAAGTTAATAATGGTTTTGGTCTAAATTTTGCATGACTAAACATACCTATCGGGTTAAAGTGGCCAGAATTCCACAAAAACATCATGGGCCAAAAATACTTGAACCTGACCCCAAACCATGAAGGTTTCTTCGGTTTCAATCCAACTTACTTATAGTTCCGTCCAATTCTTGTCCTATTTTAACCATAAAAAACAAAGCAAATAGTTTTGGTTCCTCCTTAATCTCACTCCCTGTAATCAAATGAGAGATGAGATAAAATTTAGATAAGAGAGATGAGAGTGCTCGGGCAAGGGGAGAAATGGAAAAAAATGAGAGAGTTCTCAACCTTTTGCTTATACTCTCAACAACTTAATGAGAACTCTGGAGCAATTGAAGCTAAAATCAAAGGAGGGGGGAGAAGCGGATGAAGATTCAAGAGACGTGAAGAGGAAGAATTGAATCAACCAGAAAGAGAAATGGAAAGAGGAAGACTATAGATCTAACATGAGGAAATTGAAGGAGTAGGAATCAAAATAAATTGTGTGGACCATGGAGATAGTTAGAAGAGAGACGTTGGGACCATGTTTTACGATTTGGAGATACAAGAGGAAGAAGAACAGAAGTTGAAGAAAAAGGTGGTGGAAGCTAAGATCAGTGATAATTTTACTAATCATTTAATGCCTCGTTGTCATAACAAGGTTGAGTTTCGAATATCCTTGTGTTAGAAGAACAATTAATGAATTCTAGACACATTAAAATTAGTATTTAATTTTGTTATGCAAGTGATTGTAGTTTAGTGGTAAGAATTCCACGTTGTGCCCGTGGAGACCTAGGCTCGAATCCCAGCAGCCACAATAGATGTGATATGAAATTTTAAATTAGAATATATGAGAAAGCAATTTTTAGTAATATGAAAAAAAACCCTTGGCAGCTTGTTAATTTGGGATCAGTTACTTTCTTCAGAGAAGAAGCTTACCGATTCTGAATTTTGCCAGACCTAAATAACAACTTTGAAAGTTTTAGTTCGGCATGATAGTGGTTTAGAAGCAACATGTAATTTTTTGTCCCGCATCCGTACAGTCTATGTCTTTTGGGGATTTTTTCCTTAAATTGCTTCTAAGTTTAACTTAAACACATTCCAGACAAAGTAGGCCAATACTTACACTTAAAGTTTGTCCAACCAAAATTCACACCCTTTTTTTCATAACTTTATCAGTTAGTCAGGATGGCTGAGTGGTCTAAGGCGCCAGACTCAAGTTCTGGTCTTCGAAAGAGGGCGTAGGTTCAAATCCCACTTCTGACAGTTTCTTTGCTTACCCCACTTGCTCGGATCAAGGTTTGACCTTTGTTGTTTTGATTCACATCATTTTTTAGTTATAAAGGATTGAATTTGCTTTTTCACTAAGTCAAAGAATTCAAGGCAAGGTCTTGGTTATTGAACAAAGTGGCAATCAAAACAGGAATTGCCATATACGAAACATCTAAGCACATCATAAATACTGGCATTGATAAAAGTTTAACGAACACTGGTAGAGAAGAAAGGGCCTTAAGACAGTGTGTTTTTTCCAAGTTGCTTCGCAATTATTACTCATCAAAGTGTGCATGATTTAGGCTGTGCCCTCGCAATGATCCATGTGCTCAGGCTTAAGACTAGTGAAGCACTGATTAAGCCAAGACACAACTTGTAAACTACAATCCAACTTTACAAATGGTGAACAAATTACGTGGACACAATTTGGTTTCTTATGGACACGCGACTCCCTTAATACAAGAACTTAAAAACTTGATGCAAAAAACTTATCAAGTAAAATAATTAGAAACTTCTTTTCAAATTATAATATCCAGAATAATAGCATCAGTACTCTCTCATAACTTCAATCTCTACATACTCCATTTATCACAGTAATAAATTGGTATTCAATTTTAAGATTTTTATTGTGGGTTATCCTGAGTGCTAGCATTAATAATTGTGGATACAAAAGTTAATAATGGTTCTGGTATAAATTTTGCATGAGTAAACATACCTAGAGTGTTGAAGTGGCCAAAATTCCATAAAAACTTCACGGGCCAAAAATACTTTAACCTGACCCCAAACCATGATGGTTTCTTCAGTTTCAATCCGACTTACTTATAGTTCAGTCTAATTCTTGAACTATTTTAACCGTAAAAAAGAGAGCAAATAGTTTTGGTTCCTCCTTGATCTCAACCCCAGTAATCAAATGAGAGATGACATAAAATTTAGTTAAGAGAGATGAGAGCGCTCGGATAGCGGGAAAATAGAAAAAAAAAAAGAGAGAGTTCTCAACCTTTTGCTTCTACTCTCAACAACTTAATGAGAACTTTGGAGCAATTTAAGCTAAAATCAAAGGAGGGGGAGAAGCGGATGAAGATTCAAGAGATGTGAAGAACAAGAATTGAATCAACCAGAAAGAGAAATGCAAGGACGAAGATTTTGGATCTAACATGAGGAAATTGTAGGAGTAAGAATCAAAATAAATAGTGCGGGCCATGAAAATAGTTAGAAAAGAGAGGTTGGGACCAAGTTTTATGATTTGGAGATACAAAAGGAAGAAGAACAGAAGTTGAAATAAAAGGAGGTGGAAGCTAAGATCTGTGATAATTTTATTAATCATTTATGGCCTCGTTGTCATAATAAGGTTGAGTTTCAAATATCCTTGTATTAGAAGAACAATTAATGAATTCTAGACATATTAAAATTAGTACTTAATGTTGTTATATATGTGGTTGTAGTTTAGTGGTAAGAATTCCACGTTGTAGCGGTGGAGACTGGGGCTCGATTCCCTGCAGCCACAATAGATGTGATATGAAATTTTAAATAAGAATAATTGAGAAAGCAATTTTTAATAATATGAAAAAAATCCTTGGCACCTTGTTAATTTGGGGTCGTTACTTTCTTCAGACAAGACCGGGGTTTAGCTTACTGATTCTAAATTTTGCCAGACATAAATAACAACTTTGAAAGTTTTAGTTCGGCATGACTATGGTTTAGGAGCAACATCTAATTTTTCGTCCAGCATCCGCACAGTCTAGGTCTTTTGGGGATTTTTTCCTTAAATTGCTTCTAAGTTTAACTTAAACACATTCCAGACAAAGTAGGCCAATACTTATGCTTAAAGTTTGTCCAACTGAAATTCACACCCTTTTTTTCATAACATTATCAGTTAGTCAGGATGGCCGAGTGGTCTAAGGCGCCAGACTCAAGTTCTGGTCTTCGAAAGAGGGCGTGGGTTCAAATCCCACTTCTGACAGTTTGTTTGCTTACCCCACTTGCTAGGATCAAGGTTTGGCCTTTGTTGTTTTGATTCATAGCATTTTTTAGTTATAAAGGATTGAATTTGCTTTTTTACTAAGTCAAAGAATTAGAGGCAAGATCTGGGTTATTTAATAAAGTGGCAATCAAAACGGGAATTGCCATATACGAAACATCTAAGCACATCATAAATACTGGCATCGATAAAAGTTTATCGAACACCGGCAGAGAAGATATGGCCTTAAGACAGTATGTTTTTTCCAAGTGGCTTCGCAATTATTACTCATCAAAGTGTGCATAATTTAGGCTGTGCCCTCGCAATGATCCATGGACTCAGGCTTAAGACTAGTGAGGCACTGATTTGGCCAAGACACAACTTGTAAACTGCAAGCCAACTTTACAAATGGTGCACAAATTACGTGGCCCCAATTAGGATTCCTATAGGTATGAAGTGGCCAGAATTCCACAAAAACTTCATAGGCCAAAAATACTTGAACCTGACCCCAAACCATGAAGGTTTCTTCGGTTTCAATCCGACTTACTTATAGTTCCGTCCAATTCTTGTCCTATTTTAACCATAAAAAACAAAGCAACTAGTTTTGGTTCCTCCTTAATCTCACTCCCTATAATCAAATGAGAGATGAGATAAAATTTAGATAAGAGAGATGAGAGTGCTCGGGCAAGGGGAGAAATGGAAAAAAATGAGAGAGTTCTCAACCTTTTGCTTATACTCTCAACTACTTAATGAGAACTCTGGAGCAATTGAAGCTAAAATCAAAGGAGGGGGGAGAAGCGGATGAAGATTCAAGAGACATGAAGAGGAAGAATTGAATCAACCAGAAAGAGAAATGGAAAGAGGAAGACTATAGATCTAACATGAGGAAATTGAAGGAGTAGGAATCAAAATAAATTGTGTGGACCATGGAGATAGTTAGAAGAGAGACGTTGGGACCATGTTTTACGATTTGGAGATACAAGAGGAAGAAGAACAAAAGTTGAAGAAAAAGGTGGTGGAAGCTAAGATCAGTGATAATTTTACTAATCATTTAATGCCTCGTTGTCATAACAAGGTTGAGTTTCGAATATCCTTGTGTTAGAAGAACAATTAATGAATTCTAGACACATTAAAATTAGTATTTAATTTTGTTATGCAAGTGATTGTAGTTTAGTGGTAAGAATTCCACGTTGTGCCCGTGGAGACCTAGGCTCGAATCCCAGCAGCCACAATAGATGTGATATGAAATTTTAAATTAGAATATATGAGAAAGCAATTTTTAGTAATATGAAAAAAAACCCTTGGCAGCTTGTTAATTTGGGATCAGTTACTTTCTTCAGAGAAGAAGCTTACCGATTCTAAATTTTGCCAGAACTAAATAACAACTTTGAAAGTTTTAGTTCGGCATGATAGTGGTTTAGGAGCAACATGTAATTTTTTGTCCCGCATCCGTACAGTCTAGGTCTTTTGGGGATTTTTTCCTTAAATTGCTTCTAAGTTTAACTTAAACACATTCCAGACAGAGTAGGCCAATACTTACGCTTAAAGTTTGTCCAACCAAAATTCACACCCTTTTTTTCATAACATTATCAGTTAGTCAGGATGGCCGAGTGGTCTAAGGCGCCAGACTCAAGTTCTGGTCTTCGAAAGAGGGCGTGGGTTCAAATCCCACTTCTGACAGTTTCTTTGCTTACCCCACTTGCTCGGATCAAGGTTTGGCTTTGTTGTTTTGATTCACAGCATTTTTTAGTTATAAAGGATTGAATTTGCTTTTTCACTAAGTCAAAGAATTCAAGGCAAGGTCTTGGTTATTGAACAAAGTGGCAATCAAAACAGGAATTGCCATATACGAAACATCTAAGCACATCATAAATACTGGCATTGATAAAAGTTTACCGAACACTGGTAGAGAAGAAAGTGCCCTAAGAGAGTGTGTTTTTTCCAAGTTGCTTCGCAATTATTACTCATCAAAGTGTGCATGATTTAGGCTGTGCCCTCGCAATGATCCATGTGCTCAGGCTTAAGACTAGTGAAGCACTGATTAAGCCAAGACACAACTTGTAAACTACAATCCAACTTTACAAATGGTGAACAAATTACGTGGACACAATTTGGTTTCTTATGGACACGCGACTCCCTTAATACAAGAACTTAAAAACTTGATGCAAAAAACTTATCAAGTAAAATAATTAGAAACTTCTTTTCAAATTATAATATCCAGAATAATAACGTCAGTACTCTCTCATAACTTCAATCTCTACATACTCCATTTATCACAGTAATAAATTGGTATTCAATTTTAAGATTTTTATTGTGGGTTATCCTGAGTGCTAGCATTAATAATTGTGGATACAAAAGTTAATAATGGTTCTGGTCTAAATTTTGCATGACTAAACATACCTAGAGTGTTGAAGTGGCCAAAATTCCACAAAAACTTCACGGACCAAAAATACTTTAACCTGACCCCAAACCATGATGGTTTCTTCAGTTTCAATCCGACTTACTTATAGTTCAGTCTAATTCTTGAACTATTTTAACCGTAAAAAAGAGAGCAAATAGTTTTGGTTCCTCCTTGATCTCAACCCCAGTAATCAAATGAGAGATGACATAAAATTTAGTTAAGAGAGATGAGAGTGCTCGGACAACGGGAAAATAGAAAAAAAAAAGAGAGAGTTCTCAACCTTTTGCTTCTACTCTCAACAATTTAATGAGAACTTTGGAGCAATTAAAGCTAAAATCAAAGGAGGGGGAGAAGCGGATGAAGATTCAAGAGATGTGAAGAACAAGAATTGAATCAACCAGAAAGACAAATGCAAGGAGGAAGATTCTGGAACTAAGATGAGGAAATTTTAGGAGTAAGAATCAAAATAAATAGTGTGGGCCATGAAGATAGTTAGAAAAGAGAGGTTGGGACCAAGTTTTACGATTTGGAGATACAAAAGGAAGAAGAACAGAAGTTGAAATAAAATGAGGTGGAAGCTAAGATCAGTGATAATTTTATTAATCATTTATGGCCTCGTTGTCATAATAAGGTTGAGTTTCAAATATCCTTGTATTAGAAGAACAATTAATGAATTCTAGACATATTAAAATTAGTACTTAATGTTGTTATAGATGTGGTTGTAGTTTAGTGGTAAGAATTCCACGTTGTGGCGGTGGAGACTGGGGCTCGATTCCCTGCAGCCACAATAGATGTGATATGAAATTTTAAATAAGAATAAATGAGAAAGCAATTTTTAATAATATGAAAAAAATCCTTGGCACCTTGTTAATTTGGGGTCGTTACTTTCTTTAGACAAGACCGGGGTTTAGCTTACTGATTCTAAATTTTGCCAGACATAAATAACAACTTTGAAAGTTTTTGTTCGGCATGACTAAGGTTTAGGAGCAACATCTAATTTTTCATCCAGCATCCGCACAGTCTAGGTCTTTTGGGGATTTTTTCCTTAAATTGCTTTTAAGTTTAACTTAAACACATTCCAGACAATGTAGGCCAATACTTATGCTTAAAGTTTGTCCAACTGAAATTCACACCCTTTTTTTCATAACATTATCAGTTAGTCAGGATGGCCGAGTGGTCTAAGGCGCCAGACTCAAGTTCTGGTCTTCGAAAGAGGGCGTGGGTTCAAATCCCACTTCTGACAGTTTGTTTGCTTACCGCACTTGCTAGGATCAAGGTTTGGCCTTTGTTGTTTTGATTCATAGCATTTTTTAGTTATAAATGATTGAATTTGCTTTTTTACTAAGTCAAAGAATTCGAGGCAAGATCTGGGTTATTGAATAAAGTGGCAATCAAAACGGGAATTGCCATATACGAAACATCTAAGCACATCATAAATACTGGCATCGATAAAAGTTTATCGAACACCGGCAGAGAAGATAGGGCCTTAAGACAGTATGTTTTTTCCAAGTGGCTTCGCAATTATTACTCATCAAAGTGTGCATAATTTAGGCTGTGCCCTTGCAATGATCCATGGACTCAGGCTTAAGACTAGTGAGGCACTGATTAGGCCAAGACACAACTTGTAAACTGCAAGCCAACTTTACAAATGGTGCACAAATTACGTGGACCCAATTAGGCTTCCTATAGGGTTGAAGTGGCCAGAATTCCACAAAAACTTCATGGGCCAAAAATACCTGAACCTGACCGCAAACCATGATGGTTTCTTCAGTTTCAATCCGACTTACTTATAGTTCCGTCAAATTGTTGTACTATTTTAACCGTAAAAAAGAGAGCAAATAGTTTTGGTTCCTCCTTGATCTCAACCCCAGTAATCAAATGAGAGATGAGATAAAATTTAGAGAAGAGAGATGAAAGTGCTCGAGCAGGGCGAAAATGGAAAAAAATGAGAGGGTTCTCAACCTTTTGCTTCTACTCTCAACAACTTAATGAGAACTCTGGAGCAATTGAAGCTAAAATCAAAGGAGGGGGGAGAAGCGGATGAAGATTCAAGAGATGTGAAGAACAAGAATTGAATCAAGAAATGGGAGGAGGAAGATTCTGGATCTAACATGAGGAAATTGAAGGGGTATGAATCAAAATAAATAGTGTGGATCGTGGAGATAGTTAGAAGAGAGAGGTTGGGACCATGTTTTACGATTTGGAGATGCAAGAGGAAGAAAAACAGAAGTTGAAATAAAAGGAGGTGGAAGCTATGATCAGTGATAATTTTAATAATCATTTAATGCCTCGTTGTCATAATAAGGTTGAGTTTCGAATATCCTTGTATTTGAAGAACAATTAATGAATTCTAGACTCATTAAAATTAGTATTTAATGTTGTTATACATGTGGTTGTAGTTTAGTGGTAAGAATTCCACGTTGTGGCCGTGGAGACCGGGCTCGAATCCCTGCAGCCACAATAGATGTGATATGAAATTTTAAATAAGAATAAATGAGAAAGCAATTTTTAATAATATGAAAAAAATCCTTGGCACCTTGTTAATTTGGGGTCAGTTACTTTCTTCAGACAAGACTGGGGTTTAACTTACTGATTCTGAATTTTACCCAACCTAAAGAACAATTTTGAAAGTTTTAGCTTGGCATGACTGTGGTTTAGGAACAACATCTAATTTTTCGTACAGCATCCGCACAACCTAGGTCTTGCGGGAATTTTTTCCTTAAATTGCTTCTAGGTTTAACTTAAACACATTCTACACAAAGTAGGCCAATACTTACGCTTAAAGTTTGTCCAATCGTAATTCGCACCCTTTTTTTCATAACATTATCAGTTAGTCAGGATGGCTGAGTGGTCTAAGGCACCAGACTCAAGTTCTGGTCTTCGAAAGAGGGCGTGGTTTCAAAACCCACTTCTGACACTTTCTTTGCTTACCCTACTTGCTAGGATCAAGGTTTAGCCTTTGTTGTTTTGATTCACAGCATTTTTTAGTTATAAAGGATTGAATTTGCTTTTTCTCTAAGTCAAAGAATTCAAGGCAAGCACTTGGTTATTGAACAAAGTGGCAATGAAAACGGGAATTGCCATATACGAAACATCTAAGCACATCATAAATACTGGCATCGATAAAAGTTTATCGAACACCGGTAGAGAAGAAAGGGCTTTAAGACAGTGTCTTTTTTCCAAGTGGCTTCGCAATTTTTACTTATCAAAGTGTGCATGATTTTGGCTGTGCCCTCGCAATGATCCATGGACTCAGGCTTAAGACTAGTGAGGCACTGATTAAGCCAAGACACAACTTGTTAACTGCAAGCCAACTTTACAAATGGTGCACAAATTACGTGGACACAATTTGGTTTCTTATGGACACGCGACTCCGTTAATACAAGAAGTTAAAAACTTGATGCAAAATACTTATCAAGTAAAATAATTAGAAACTTCTTTTCAAATTATAATATCCAGAATAATAGCTTCAGTACTCTGTCATAACTTCAATCTCTACATACTCCATTTATCACAGTAATAAATTGGTATTCAATTTTAAGATTTTTATTGTGGGTTATCCTGAGTGCTAGCATTAATAATTGTGGATACAAAAGTTAATAATGGTTCTGGTCTAAATTTTGCATGACTAAATATACCTATAGTATTGACGTGGCCAGAATTCGACAAAAACTTCATTGGCCAAAAATACTTTAACCTGACCCCAAACCATGATGGTTTCTTCAGTTTCAATCCAACTTACTTATAGTTCCGTCTAATTCTTGAACTATTGTAACCATTAAAAAGAGAGCAAATAGCTTTGGTTCCTCCTTGATCTCAACCCCAGTAATCAAATGAGAAATGACATAAAATTTAGATAAGAGAGATGAGAGTGCTCGGACAGTGGGAAAATAGAAAAAAAATGAGAGAGTTCTCAACCTTTTGCTTCTACTCTCAGCAACTTAATGAGAACTTTGGAGCAATTGAAGCTAAAATCAAAGGAGGGGGAGAAGCGGATGAATATTCAAGAGATGTCAAGAACAAGAATTGAATCAACCAGAAAGAGAAATGCAAGGAGGAAGATTCTGGATCTAACATGAGGAAATAGTAGGAGTAGGAATCAAAATAAATAGTGTGGGCCGTGAAGATAGCTAGAAAACAGAGGTTGGGACCATGTTTTACGATTTAGAGATACAAAAGGAAGAAGAACAGAAGTTGAAATAAAAGGAGGTGGAAGCTAAGATCAGTGATAATTTTACTAATCATTTAATGCCTCGTTGTCATAATAAGGTTGAGTTTTGAATATCCTTGTATTAGAAGAACAACTAATGAATTCTAGACACATTAAAATTAGTATTTAATGTTGTTATACAAGTGATTATAGTTTAGTGGTAAGAATTCCACGTTGTGGCGGTGGAGACCAGGGCTCGATTCCCTGCAGCCACAATAGATGTGATATGAAATTTTAAATAAGAATAAATGAGAAAACAATTTTTAATAATATGAAAAAAATCCTTGGCACCTTGTTAATTTGGGGTCGTTACTTTTTTCAGACAAGACTAGGGTTTAGCTTACTGATTCTGAATTTTGCCAGACCTAAATAACAACTTTGAAAGTTTTAGTTCGGCATGACTCTTGTTTACGGGCAACTTCTAATTTTTCTTCCAGCATCCGCACAGTCTAGGTCTTTTGGGAATTTTTTCCTTAAATTGCTTCTAAGTTTAACTTAAACACATTCCAAACAAAGTAGGCCAATACTTATGCTTAAAGTTTGTCCAACCGAAATTCACACCCTTTTTTTCATAACATTATCAGTTAGTCAGGATGCCCGAGTGGTCTAAGGCACCATACTCAAGTTCTGGTCTTCGAAAGAGGGCGTGGGTTCAAATCCCACTTCTGACAGTTTCTTTGCTTACCCCACTTGCTAGGATCAAGGTTTGGCCTTTGTTGTTTTGATTCATGGCATTTTTTAGTTATAAAGGATTGAATTTGCTTTTTCACTAAGTCAAAGAATTCGAGGCAAGATCTGGGTTATTTAATAAAGTGGCAATCAAAACGGGAATTGCCATATACGAAACATCTAAGCACATCATAAATACTGGCATCGATAAGGCCTTAAGACAGTGTCTTTTTTCCAAGTGGCTTCACAATTATTACACATCAAAGTATGCATAATTTAGGATATGCCCTCGCAATGATCCATGGACTCAGGCTTAAGACTAGTGAGGCACTGATTAAGCCAAGACACAACTTGTAAACTGCAAGCCAACTTTACAAATGGTGCACAAATTACGTGGACACAATTAGGCTTCTTATAGACACGCGACTCCCTTAATACAAGAACTTAAAAAATTGATACAAAAAAACATATCAAGTAAAATAATTAGAAACTTCTTTTCAAATTATAATATTCAGAACAATAGCTTCATTAGTCTGTCATAACTTCAATCTCTACATACTCCATTTATCACAGTAATAAATAGGTATTTAATTTTAAGATTTTTAATGTGGGTTATCATGAGTGCTCGCATTAATAATTGTGGATACAAAAGTTAATAATGGTTTTGGTCTAATTTTTGCATGACTAAACATACCTATAGGGTTAAAGTTGGCCAGAATTCCACAAAAACTTCATGGGCAAAAAATACTTGAACCTAACCGCAAACCATGAAGGTTTCTTCAATTTCAATCCGACTTACTTATAGTTCTGTCTAATTCTTGTACTTTTTTAACCGTAAAAAAGAAAGCAAATAGTTTTGGTTCCTCCTTGATCTCAACCCCTGTAATCAAATGAGAGATGAGATAAAATTTCGATAAGAGAGATGAGAGTGCTCGGGTAGGGGCAAAATGGAAAAAATGAGAGAGTTCTCTACCGTTTGCTTCTACTCTCAACAACTTAATCAGAACTTTGGAGCAATTGAAGCTAAAATCAAAGGAGTGGAGAAGCCGATGAAGATTCAAGAGATGTGAAGAACAAGAATTGAATCAACCAGAAAGAGAAATGGGAGGAGGAAGATTCTGTATCTAACATGAGAAAATTGTAGGAGTAGGAATCAAAATAAAAAGTGTGGGCCGTGAAGATAGTTAGAAAAGAGAGGTTGGGACTATGTTTTACGATTTGGAGATACAAAAGGAAGAAGAACAGAAGTTGAAATAAAAGGAGGTGGAAGCTAAGATCAGCGATAATTTTACTAATCATTTAATGCCTCGTTGTCATAATAAGGTTGAGTTTCGAATATCCTTGTATTAGAAGAACAATTAATGAATTCTAGACACATTAAAATTAGTATTTAATGTTGTTATACAAGTGATTATAGTTTAGTGGTAAGAATTCCACGTTGTGGCGGTGGAGACCGGGGTTCGATTCCCTGCAGCCACAATAGATGTGATATGAAATTTTAAATAAGAATAAATGAGAAAGCAATTTTTAATAATATGGAAAAAAATCCTTGGCACCTTGTTAATTTGGGGTCAGTTACTTTCTTCAGACAAGACTGGGGTTTAGCTTACTGATTCTGAATTTTGCCCGACCTAAACAACAACTTCGAAAGTTTTAGTTCTGCATGACTGTGGTTTAGGAGCAACATCTAATTTTTCGTCCAACATCCGCACAGTCTAGGCCAATACTTATGCTTAAAGTTTCTCTAACCGAAATTCACACCCTTTTAGGGTTGAAATCCACAGTCTTGCTGAACTAAAACTTTCAATGTTGTTATTTAGGGTTGCTTTCTCAAACAATCAATTATCAACGATTGAAATATCCTACTTTCTTTTAGGGTTGCTTTCCGCAGATGAAATGACGTCATCTAAAGTAAATATAAAATAAGTTCAATAAGTAGATGAAAAAAATTTTTTACAAAAGGTGAGGGTGAGAAAGATGAAAGTATATACTGAAAACCATAATGGTAAAACACATCTCGATAATGACTTTTGGAATGAGTTTGGATTGGAGGTGATATTGAGCAAGCGTATAAAGCATACTACGGTTTGCAAACATAATCAAATATATTCATTAGTAATTAGTAATGTAATATTAAAATTAAATACAAAATATTCATAATTCATACCAATGTACCAATCCAGTTAGAGGGTAACAGTTCATAGGCACCTATCCAGTACATCTAACTTCCACCAATATTACACAAAATTGTTCTTGTCATGCCCCGAACCGGGATCATGAGCAGCCACCCATTGTCCTGAATGCCGGCTGTATTTTTATAGAAAATCGGGCAGAACCTCCCCGCATATCGGAGGTTTCCTATATAGCAATCAACCTGCTACCTATACAATGGGGCCAATCCAGCCTCACAATACATAAATCCAATCTCAACATCAGACCAACACATCCATACCTCACAATCCAGGACAACATAAGGCTAACAAAATGAATTTCCACAGTCCTAACCAAAAACCTCTACTGCCATGCCCCCGTCAAAGGCATGAACAGCCGCCAGTCGCCCCTCCTGTGATTTAGAGGTGGCAACGAGCGATTCTAAAATACACTTCTAGGACATGACACATTCCCAAGTAACATACACAAATGAATAGAAATTGCCTCAATGCAAGTGTTATGCAATGACATGAGAGTTCCACAATTTAAATATCCATATTTGTACAGTCATCCTAGAATTATACAAAGATCGTCTATAGACCTCAAAATACATATATATCATTAATAAAATTTTTAACTCACGAATTGTAGCAAAAATATAAAATGACTCCTTTCCAAGTGCCTTTGCACTTATTACTCATCAAAGTGTGTATAATTCAGGCCATGCACTCGTTATGATCCAACAACTAGAGCTTAAGACTAGTGAGGCACTGAGTAAGCAAAGACCCAATTTATATACTGCAAACCAACTTAGCAAATGGTATACAAATTATATAGACATAATTAAGCTTCGTATTGACATGTGACTCCCATAATATAGGAACTTAAAAAATTGATACCAAAAACTTTGCAAGTAAAATAATTAGGAACATCTTTTCAAATTATAATATCCCAAATAATAGCTTCAATACTCTATGACAACTTCCTTCTCTACATACACCATTTATCACATTAATAAATTCCTATTCAATTATAAGTTTTTTAATGGAAGTTAACATGAACACTAAAGTTAATAATTACGGATACAAAAGTGAATAATAGTTTTGGTCTTAATTTTACAAGATTAAACATACCTGTAGGGTTGAAGTGGCCTGAATTCGACAAAAACTTCATAGGCAAAAAAAACTTAAACCTGGCCCAAAACCATGAAGGTTTCTTTAGTTTCTATTTGAGTTATTTGTAGTTCTGACCAATTCTTGTCCTGTTTTAATCATAAAAAAGAAAGTAAATAGTTTTGGTTCCTTAATGATCTCACCCTCAATAATCGAATGAGAGATAAGATAAAATTTAAATAAGAGAGATGAGAGTACTCGAGCAGAGGGAGAAATGAAAGAAAATGTGTGAGTTCTCAGCCTTTTTCTTCTACTCTAAAGAGCTTAATGAGAACTATAGAGCAATTGAAGGTAAAATCAAATGATGAATAAGAAGAGGATGGAGATTCAAGAGATGTGAAGAGCAAGAATTGAATCAACGAGAAAGAGAAATGAGAGGAGGAAGATTCTGGATCTAACATGAACAAATTGAAGGAGGAGAGATCAAAATAAATGGTATGGACTATAGACAAAGTTAGAAGAGAGAGATTGGGACCATATTTTACTATTTGGAGATTTTGCAGAAAGAAGAACAATAGTTAAAGTGAAAGCAGGCGAAAGCTAAGATCAGCGATAATTTTTCTAATCATATATTGACTCGTTATCATAATAACATTGAGTTTAGAATCTCCTTGCATTAGAAAAACATTTAATGAATTCTAGACCCATTAAAATTAATATTTAATGTCGTTATACAAGTGGCCATAGTTTAGTGGTAAGAAATCCTTGATGTGCTTGTGGAAACCTGGGCTCGAATCCGAGCAACCACAATTGAAATAAAAAGAAATTTTAAATAATAATAAATGAGAAAGCAAATTTTAATAAGACGAAAAAAATCCTTAACATATTCTTAATTTGGGTTTAGGTACTTTCTTCAAAGAAGATTGTAGTTTTCGTTTGGGATGACTATGGTTTAGACCAAATTCTAATTTTTTTGGCCAACATCTACAAGGTCTAGGTCTATTTTTTCCATAAATTACTTATAAGTTCAACTTAAACACAATCTAGACAAAGTAAGCTAATACTCATGCATAAAGTTTGTCCAACCGTAATTCAACTTAAACGTAATCTGTTAGTGAGGATGGCTGAGAGGTCTAAGGCGACAAACTCAAGTTCTGGTCTTCAAAAGAGAGCATAGGTTCAAATCTCACTTTTGACAATTTCTTTTGCTTACCTCACTTGTTAAGATCAAGGTTTAGTTATTGATGTTTTGATTCATAGCATTTTTTAGGTATAAAAGGACTGAATTTCCTTTTTCAATAAGTCAAACAATTCAAGGCGAGCTCTAAGTAATTGAACAAACTGACATTTAAAACATGTATAGCAATATACGAAACGTCTAAGCACATCATAAATGCTAACATCGATAAAAGTTTAACGAACTCCGACAGAGAAGTAAGGTCCTTAAGATAGAGTCCATTTTTGAAGTGGCTTTGCACTTGTCATCAAAGTATACATAATCTGGGTCATGCCCTCAATATGATCCATCAACTCAAGCTTAAGACTAGTGAGGCACTGAGAAAGCCAAGGCCTAACATGTGAACTGCAAGCCAACTTAGCAAATGGTGCAAAAATTATGTGGACACAATTAAGTTTCTTATAGACATGTGACTCCCTTTATATAGAACCTTAAAAAATTGATACCAAAAACTTATCAAGAAAAATAATTAGAAACTTCTTTTCAAACTATAATATCCCGAATAATAGCTTCAATACTTCGTGATAACTTCTTTCTCTACATATTCCATTTATCACATTAATAAATTCCTCTTTCATTATAAGATTTTTAATGTAGCCTATCATGAGCACTAACGTTAATAATTGTGGATACAAAAGTTAATAATAGTTTTGATCTAAATTTTACCTAATTAAATATAGCTACAAGGTTGAAGTGGCCAGAATTCGACAAACGCTTCATGGGCAAAAAACTACTTGAGTTTGGCCCAAAACCATAAAGGTTTCTTCGGTTTTGATCCAAGTTACTTTTAGTTTTAACCAATTCTTGTCCTGTTTTAATTGTAAAAAAGAAATCAAATAGTTTTGGCTCCTCAATGATCTTACCCTAAGTAATCGAATGAGAGATAAGATAAAATTTAGATAGGAGAGATGAGAGTACTTGGGTAGGGGGAGAAATCAAAGAAAATTAAAGAGTTCTTAGCCTATTGCCTCTACTCTCAACAACTTAATGATAACTTTGAAGCAATTGAAGTTAAAATCAAAGAAGGGGGGAGAAGAGGATGGAGATTCAAGAGATGTGAAGTATAAGAATTGAATCAATGAGAAAGAGAAATGAGAGGAGGAAGATTCTGGATCAACATGAGGAAATCGAAGAAGTAGGAAACAAAATAAATTATGTGGACCATAAAGAAAGTTAGAAGAGAGAGATTGGGACCATGTTTTATGATTTGGAGATACAAGAGGAAGAAAAACAGAAGTTGAAGTAAAAGGAGGTGGAAGTTAAGACCAGTGATATTTTTACTAATCATTTAATGCCTTGTTGTCATAATGCTTTGAATTTAGAATTTCCTTGTATTAGAAGAACAACTAGTGAATTCTAGACACATTCAAATTAATATTTAATGTTGTTATATTAGCGGTTGTAGTACTTTAGAGGTAAGAATTGCACGTTGTGGCCATGGAGACTTGGGCTCGAATCCCAACAACCATAATAGATGTGATATGAAATTTTAAATAATAATAAATGAAAAAGCAGTTTTTAATAATGTGAAAAAAATCCTTGGCACGTTGTTAATTTGGGTTCAGTTACTTTTTTCAGAGAATATTAGGATTTAGCTTACTCTTTCTGAATTTAGCCCGACCTAAATAACAGCTTAGAGAGTTTTCGTTAGGCATGACTGTGGTTTAGAAGCAACATCTAATTTTTTGGCAAACATCCACACAGTCTATGTCTTGCGATAAATTTTTCCTTTTATTACTTCTAAGTTTGACGTAAACACAATCTAGACAAAGTGGGCCAATACTCACGCTTAAAGTTTGTCCAACCTTAATTCAAACTTTTTTTTTTATAACACTATTAGTTAGTCAGGATGGCCAAGTGGTCTAAGACACTAGACTCAAGTTGTGGTCTTTGAAAAAAGGCATGGGTTCAAATCCTACTTCTGACAATTTCCTTTTCTTAACCTACAAGCTAGGATCAGGATTTGGTTGTTGTTATTTTGATTCATAGCATTTTTGAGGTATAAAAGGACTAAATTTGCTTTTTCACAAAGTCAAAGAATTCAAGGCAAGTTCTGGGTTATGGAGCAAACCGGCAATCGAAACAAGTATCGCCATATATGAAACATCCAAGCATAACATAAATACTAACATTGATAAAATTTTAATGGACTTTGGCAAAGAAGAAAGGGCCTTAAGACAGAGTCCTTTTCCCAAGTGGCTTTGCACTTATTACTCATCAAAGTGTACATAATTTAGGTTGTGCTCTCGCTATAATCCATCAACTCAGGTTTAAGACTAGTAAGGTATTGACTAAGCCAAGGCCCAACTTGTAAACTGCAAGCCAACTTAAATGGAGCACAAATTATGTGGACACAATTATGCTTTTTATAGACATACGACTCCCTTAATACAGGAACTTAAAAAATTGATACCAAAAACTTATCAAGTTAAATAAATAGATACTTCTTTTTAAATTATAATATCCGAAATAATAGTTTCAATACTCTGTGACAACTTCCTTCTCTATATACTCCATTATCACATTAATAAATTCCTCTTCAATTA
Source organism: Dillenia suffruticosa (assembly GCA_033439265.1). Lineage (NCBI taxonomy): Eukaryota > Viridiplantae > Streptophyta > Magnoliopsida > Dilleniales > Dilleniaceae > Dillenia > Dillenia suffruticosa. Next base: position 17,028,417 of record JAVTVX010000015.1, on the reverse strand, counting down.
TAAGATTTTTAATGTAGGTTATCATGAGCACTAACGTTAAAATTTGCGGATAGAAAAGTTAATAATAGTTTTGGTATAAATTTCACAAGATTAAACATACTTGTAGGGTTGAAATGGTTAGAATTTGACAAAAACTTCATGGGCAAAAAATACCTAAAGCTGGCCCCTAACCATGAAGGTTGTTTTTGTTTCAATCCGATTTTCTTACAGTTCCGATCAATTCTTGTTCTATTTTAACAGTAAAAAAGAAAGCAAAAAGTTTTGATTCCTAGTTGATCTCACCTTTAATAATCAAATGAGAGATGGGATAAAAATGAAATAAGAGAGATGAGAGTACTTGGATACGGGGAGAAATCAATGAAAATGAAAGAGTTCTCAGCCTTTTACGTCTACTCTCAACAACTTAATGAGAACTATAAAGCAATTGAAGTTAAAATCAAAGGAGGATGGAGAAGAGGATGAAGATTCAAGAGATGTGAAGAACAAGAATTGAATGAATGAGAAAGAGAAACAAGAGGAGGAGGATTTTGGATCTAACATGAAGAAATCGAAGAAGAAGGAATCAAAATAAATGGTGTGGACTGTAGAGAAAGATAGAAGAGAGAGATTGGGATCATGTTTTACAATTTGGAGACACAGGAGGAAGAAGAACAGAATTTGAAGTGAAAGGAGGTGGAAGCTAAGATCAGTATAATTTTTACTAATCATTTAATGCCTCGTTGTCATAATGAGGTTTAGTTTGGAATCTCCTCATATTAGAAGAACAATTAATGAATTCTAGACACTTTAAAATTATCATTTAATGTTGTAATACAAGTTACTATAGTTTAGTAGTAAGAATTCCAAAATGTAGCCATGGAGAATTGGGTTTGAATCCCTATGGCCACAAAAGAAGTGATATGAAATTTTAAATAACAATAAGTAAGAAAGAAATTTTTAATAATATGAAAAAAAAATCCTTGGCGCATTGTTAAATTGGGGTCAGTTACTTTTTTCAGAGAAGATTGGGGTTTAACTTTCTAATTCTGGATTTAAACCGACCTAAATAATAAATAATAGCATAAAGAGTTTTCATACGGCCTGATTGCGGTTTAGGGGCAACATCTAAATTTTTGGTCAACATCTACATAGTCTAGGTCTTGCGTGTATTTTTTTCTTAAATTATTTCTCAGTTTGACTTAAACACAATCTAACAAAGTTAGCCAATACTTACGCTTAAAGTTTGTCCAACCATAATTCACACCTTTTTTTCATAACAATATCAGTTAGTTAGGATGGCAGAGTAGTCTAAGGCCCTAGACTCAAGTTCTGGTCTTCAAAATAAGGCGTGGGATCAAATCCCACTTCTGGCGATTTCCTTTACTTACCCCACTAGCTTGGATCAAAGTTTAGCCATTGTTGTTTTGATTCATAGCATTTTTTAGGTATAAAAGGATTGAATTTGCTTTTTCACTAAATCAAAGAATTCAAGGCAAGCTCTGGGTTATGGAACAAACTGGGGATCAAAACAGGTATCGCCATATACGAAACATTTATGCACATTATAAATACTGACATTGATAAAAGGTTAATGAACTCCGACAAAGAAGAAAGGGCCTTAAGATAGAGTCATTTCTCCAAGTGGCTTTGCACTTATTACTCATCAAAGTGTACATAATTTAGGCAACGCCCTCGCAATGATCCATCGACTCAGGTTTAAGACTAGTGAGGCACTAATTAAGCCAAGGCCCAACTTGTAAATGGCAAGCCAACTTAACAAATGGTGCACAAATTATGCAGACACAATTTATCTTCTTTCAGACATGCGACTCCCTGCATACAAGAACTTAAAAAATTGATAACAAAAACTTATCAAGTAAAATAATTAAAAACTTCGTTTGAAATTATAATATCCAGAATAATAGCTTCAATACTCTGTGACAACTTCCTTCTCTACATAGTCCAATTTTCACAGTAATTATTTCCTCTTCAATTTTAAGATTTTTAATGTGGGTTATCACGAGCGCTAGCATTCATAATTGTCGATACAAAATTAAGGATAGTTTTGGTCTAAATTTTAGAAGACTAAACATACTTATAGGGTTGAAGTGGCTAGAATTCCACAAAAACTTGGCAAAAAATACTTGAACCTGACCCAAAACGTTTAATGCTGCTTCAGTTTCAATCCGACTTTCTTATAGTTCCATCCAATTCTTGCCTTATTTTAACCAAAAAAGAGAAAGCAAATAGTTTTCATTCCTTGTTGATCTCACCCCCCAGTAATCAAATGAGAGATAGGATAAAATTTAAATAACAAAGATGAGAGTTCTCGGGCAAGGGGTGAAATGGAAAAAAATGAGAAAGCTCTCAACCTTGTGCTTCTACTCTTAACAACTTAATGAAAACTTTGCAGCAATTCAAGTTAAAATCAAAGGAGTAGGGAGAAGAGGATGAAGATTCAAGAGATGTGAAGAACAAGAATTGAATCAAGGAGAAAGAAAAATGTGATGTGGAAGATTCTGGATCAAATATGTAGAAATCGAAGGAATAGGAACCAAAATAAATGGTACGGACCATACAGATAGTTAGAAGAGAGAGATTCGGACCATGTTTTATGATTTTGAGACACAAGAGGAGGAAGAACATAAGTTGAAGTAAAAGGAGGTTGAAACTAAGATCAGTGATAATTCCACTAATCATTTAATGCCTCGTTGTCATAATAAGGTTGAGTTTCGAATCTCCCTGTATTAGAAGAACAATTAATGAATTATAGACACATTAAAATTAGTATTTAATGTTGTTATATAAGTAGCTGTAGTTTAGTGTAAGAATTCCATGTTCTGGCCGAGGAGACCTAGGCTCGAATCCTAGCAACCACAATAGAAGTGATAAGAAATTTTAAATAAGAATAAATGAGAAAGCATTTTTTAACAATATGAAAAAAAAATCCTTGGCACATTCTTAATTTGGCATCAATTACTTTCTTTAGAGAAGATTGGGGTTTAGTTTACTACTTCTGAATTTAGCCCGACCTAAATAACAACTTAGAAAGTTTTAGTTCGGCATGACAGTCGTTTAGGAGCAACATCTAATTTTTTGGCCAACATACACACAGTCTTTGTCTTGTGTGAATTTTTTCCTTAATTACTTCTAAGTTTGACTTAAACACATTCTAGTCAAAGTGGGCCAATACTTACGCTTAAAGTTTGTCCAACCATAATTCATGCCCTTTTTTTCATAACATTATCAGTTAATCACACTTAAAGTCTGGTCTTCAAAAGAGGGCATGGGTTCAAATCCCACTTCTGACAATTTCCTCTGCATACCCCACTTGTTGGGATCAAGGTTTGGCCATTGTTGTTTTGATTCATAACATTTTTTAGGTATAAAAGCATTGAATTTGCTTTTTGACTAAGCCAATGAATTCAAGGCAAGCTATGGGTCAACAAACTGGCAATCAAAACAGGTATCGCCATATACGAAACATCTAAGCACATCATAAATACTGTCATCAATAAAAGTCTAACAAACTTTGGCAGAGAAGTAAGGGCCTTATGGCAAAGTCCTTTTTCCACATGGCTTTGCACTTATTACTCATCAAAGTATACATAATTTAGCCTAAGCCCTCAAAATGATCCATCGAATCAGGCTGAAGACTAGTGACGCACTGACTAAGCAAAGGTAGAACTTGTAAACTGCAAGCCAACTTAACAAATGGTGCACAAATTATGTGGACCCAATCAAGCTTCTTATAGACATGCGACACCCTTAATGCAAGAACTTAAATAATTGATACCAAAAACTTATCAAGTAAAATAATTAGAAACTTCATTTCAAATTATAATATTCAGAATAATATCTTCAATACTCTGTGACAACTTCCTTCTCTACATACTCCATTTATCACAGTAATAAATTCATCTTCAATTTTAAGATTTTTATTGTAGGTTATCATGAGCGCTTGCATTAATAATTGTTGATACAAGTGAATAATAGTTTTGGTCTAAATTTTACAAGACTAAACATGCCTATAGGGTTGAAGTGGCCAGAATTCCACAAAAACTTCTTGGGCAAAAAATACTTCAAATTGACCTAAAACAATGAAGGTTTCTTTAGCTTCAATCCCACTTACATATAGTTCCATCCAATTCTTGTCCTATTTTAACCATAAGAAAGAAAGAAAATAGTTTTGGTTCCTCATTGATCTCAAACCCAGTAATCAAATGATAGATAAGATAAAATTCAAATAAGAGAGATGAGAATGCTTGGGCAGGGGAAGAAATGGAAAAAAATGAGAGAGTTCTCAAGCTTTTGCTTCTACTCTCAACAACATAATGAGAACTTTGGAGCAATTAAAGTTAAAATCAAAGGAGGGGGGAGAAGAGGATGAAGATTCAAGAGATGTGAAGAACAACAAATGAAACAACAAGAAAGAGAAATGAGATGAGGATGTTTATGGATAGAACATGAGGAAATCGAAGGAGTAGGAATCAAAATAATTGGTGTAGACTATAGAGATAGTTAGAAGAGGGAGTTTGGGACCATGTTTTACGATTTGGAGATATAGGAGGAAGAAAAATAGAAGTTGAAGTAAAAGGTGGTTGAAGCCAAGATCAGTGATAATTTCAGTAATCATTTTCTGTCGTTGTCATAATAAGGTTAAGTTTTGAATCTCCTTGTACTAGAAGAACAATTAATGAATTCTAGACACATTAAAATAGTATTTAATGTTGTAATACATGTAGTTGTAGTTTAGTGGTAAGAATTCCACTTTGTGGCCGTGGAGACCTGGGCTCGATTCCCAACAGCCACAATAGAAGTGATATGAAATTTGAAATAAGAATAAATGAGAAAGCAATTTTGAACAATATGACAAAAAAATCCTTGGCACATTATTAATTTGGGGTCAATTACTTTCATCAGAGAAGATTAGGGTTTAACTTATTGATTCTGAATTTAGCCCGACCTAATTAACAACTTACAAGTTTTAGCTTGACATGATAGTGGTTTAGGAGCAATATCTAATATTTTGGCCAACAACCACATAGTCTTGGTCTTGCATTAAAATTTAAATTACTTCTAAATTTGACATAAACACATTCTAGACAAAGTGGCCCAATACCTACGCTTAAAGTTTGTCTAACCATAATTCACACCTTTGTTTTCAAAACATTATCAGTTAGTCAGGATAAGCCAATGGTCTAAGGCACCAGACTCAAGTTCTGGTCTTTGAACGAAGGCGTGTGTACAAATCCCACTTCTGACAATTTCCTCTGCTTACCCCACTTGCTAGGATCAAGGTTTGGCTGTTGTTGTTTCATAGCATTTTCTAGGTATAAAAGGATTGAATTTGCTTTTTCACAAAGTCAAAGAATTCAAGGCAAGGTATGGGTTATTGAACAAACTGGCTATCAAAATAGGTGTACCATATATGAAACATCTAAGCACATCATAAATACTAACATCGATAAAAGTTTAACGAACTCCAGTAGAGAAGGAAGGGCCTTAAGACAGAGTTCGTTTTTCAATTGGCTTTGTACTTACTACTCATCAAAGCATGCATAATTTAGGCCATGCCCTCGGAATGATCCATCGACTCAGGCTTAAGACTAGTGAGGCACTGATTAAGCCAAGGCCCAACTCGTAAACAGCAAGCCAACTTAACAAATGGTGCACAAATTATGAGGACACAATTAAGCTTCTTAAAGACATGCGACTCCCTTAATACAAGAACTGAAAAAATTGATACCAAAAAATTATCAAGTAAAATAATTAGAAACTTCATTTCAAATTATAATATCCAGAATAATAGCTTCAATACTCTGTGACAACTTCCTTCTCTACAGACTCCATTTATCACAATAATAACTTCCTCTTCAATTTTAAGATTTTTAATGTAAGTTATCATGAGCACAAGCATTAATAATTGTCGATACAAAAGTTAATACTAGTTTTGGTCTAAATTTTACAAGACTAAACATACCTATAAGGTTGAAGTGGCCAGAATTCCACAAAAATTTCATGGGCAAAAAATACTTGAACCTGACCCAAAACCATAAAGGTTTCTTCAATTTCAATCTGACTTACTTATAGTTCCATCCAATTGTTGTCCTGTTTTAACTGTAGAAAAGAAAGCAAATAGCTTTTGCTCCTCGTTGATCTCACCCCCAGTAATCAAATGAGAGATAAGATAAAATATAAGCAAAAGAGATGAGAGAGCTTGGGCAGGGGGAGAAATGGGAAAGAGTGAGAGAGTTCTCAACCTTTTGCTTCTACTCTCACCCAATTAATGAAAAGTTTGGAGCAATTGAAGTTAAAATCAAAGGAGGGGAGAAAAGGATGAAGATTCAAGAGATGTGAAGAACAAGAATTGAATCAACGAGAAAAAGAAATGTGAGGAGGAAGATTATGGATCTAACATGAGGAAATTGAAGGAATAGGAATCAAAATAAATGGTGTGGACTGTAGAGATAGTTAGAAGAGAGAGATTGGGACCATATTTTACAATTTGAAGATACAAGAGGAAGAAGATCAGAAGTTGAAGTAAAAGGAGGTGGAAGCTATGATCAGTGATAATTTTACTAATCATTTAATGCCTCGTTGTCATAATAAGGTTGATTTTCGAATCTCCTTGTATTAGAAGAACAATTAATGAATTCTAGACACATTAAAATAACTATTTTATTTTGTTATACAAGTGGCTGTAGTTTAGTGGTAAGAATTCTATGTTATGGCCATGGAGACCTGGACTCGAATCCCAGTAGCCACAATAGAAGTGATCTGAAATTTTAAATAAGAATAAATGAGAAAGTAATGTTAATTTGGAGTTAATTACTTTCTTCAAAGAAGATTGGGGTTTAGTTTACTGATTCTGAATTTAGCTCTACCTAAATAACAACTTAGAAAGTTTTGTTTGGCATGACTGTCGTTTAGGAGCAACATCCAATTTTTTGGGCCAACATCTATACAATCTAGGTCTTGCATGAATTTTTTTTGTTAAATTACTTCTAAGTTTGACTTAAACATATTCAAGGCAAAGTGGTCCAATACTTATGCTTAAAGTTTGTCGAACTGCAATCCACACTTTTTTTTCATAACATTATCAGTTAGTCAGGATGGCCGAGTGGTCTAAGGTACCTGACTCAAGTTCTGGTCTTCAAAAGAGGGCATGGGTTCAAATCCCACTTCTGACAATTCCTCTGCTTACCCTACTCGCTAGGATCAAGGTTTGGCCGTTCTTGTTTTGATTCATAAAATTTTTTAGGTATAAAAGGATTGAATTTGCTTTTTCACTAAGTCAAAGAATTCAAGGCAAGCTCTGGGTTATTGAACAAACTGGCATTCAAAACAGGTATAGCCATATACAAAACATCTAAGTACATCATAAACACCGACATTGATAAACATTTAACGAACTCTGACATAGAAGAAAGGGCCTTGGGACAGAGTCCTTTTTCCTTGTGGCTTTGCACTTATTACTCGTCAAAATGTACAAAATTTAGGTTTTGCCCTCACAATGATCTATCAACTCAGGCTTAAGACTAGTGAGGCACTGATTAAGCCAAGGCCCAACTTGTAAACCACAAGCCGACTTAACAAATGGTGCATAAATTATGTGGATACTATTAAGCTTATTATAGACATGCAACTCCCTTATTACAAGAGCATAAAAAATTGATACCGAAAACTTATCAACTAAAAAAATTATAATCTTCATTTCAAATTATAATATCCAGAATAATAGCTTCAATACTCTGTGACAACTTCCTTCTCTACATACTCCATTTATCATAGTAATAAATTCCTCTTCAATTTTAACATTTTTTATGTAGGTAATCATGAGCGCTAGCATTAATAAATTTCGATACAAAAGTTAATAACATTTTGGTCTAAATTTTACATGACTAAACATACCTATTGTAACACCGACACCTCGGTGTACTCACTATTGTACTCTTCTTCATTTTATATTTGCTATTACTCATATTCTATGTAGAAAATCCACAAAGAATTTTTCTGCTAAAACCAATCCTGAAATTTTCGACTCAATCGCTAGAACTTCAAAATTTCCAAAACGACTACCAATGGTCCAATAATAATGAGGATGACTCTAGAGTGTATTGGAACCTCAAATTTGTGTAGATCTTATTTCGTAGAGTTAAATTATAAATTTTTTGAAAAATCATCAGTAAAACTCCAGCCGGATCAAATATATCTAAGAAAAGTTAAATGAATACATTTTAACGCGGGAAAAATTAAATTAAGCTTAATGCAAGGTTTTGGGGTCTAATATGAAATTTTTAAATTTTTAAATTTTTGGGGTCAAATGTAAATTTTTATAAATCAATAGACTCATTTGAAATTTATAAGAACTTAGAAGCAATAAGCAACTAAAGAAGTTGTGGTTTGAGTGGATGACTAGGATCTTTATTGGGTTGTATCTAGATATTAATTATTGATAAATGGAGTAAGAGAAAATGATTCTTGGGTTTGTACAAAATAATCCAATGGTGAGACATAATCCTTGAGATGAAGTGGTGAGGTGAGGGATGAAATATTCTTGGCCTTTGAAGAGTTAATCCAATAGTAGAAATTGAGTTGAAGTGAGATGAATTAATTTGGACCCTTGGATTGAGTTAGTGGGAGATAAGAATACTATTCATTGAGTGAAACGATTGGTTTTCTTAAAAATACACCAATTGTGAGGATTTGGCTTGGAATTGGATCAAAATTGTGAGCCTTTGGTTCTTGGAGATAGGAGACATACAATTAATGAAGATTTGAGTGGTAGTGTGAGAAAGTGAGTTTGTAGTGTGAGAGTGCAAAACCGTGAGTGTTTTTGTTGATAGAGTATAGACAATTGCTTGTGACCAATTAATCCTAGGGCATAGAATAGATCTTGAAAATGTTATGGGCTAGGATTTAATGAAGCAAAAATGTAACAAAGCTAAACACTTAACTTTTCTTCTAAACTCTTGAAATGTTCAAAGCAAAAGAAGCAAAAAAGCTCTCCATTTTCCTCTCTAGGCCATGAGCAACCCCATTGGAGAAAGACTTGATTTCTTCAAGCTCCATCCAGAAATATTGGTGTAGATTCATTCCCCTCAAACCCTAACATGACATATCTAAGTTTGGAGTCAATAGGAAATGCCTAGTTTGGTGAACAAGAGCAGACTGAGAGCTAGGAGCAAGGTAAATAAAATTGTCCTCAAATACCCTAGTTTGCCGGGAAATCTTGGTTGGGCTTGAAACATCCAATTTTAAGGTAAATAAAATTATGCAATTTGCTGAAATTGAAAAACCTTGTTTGAATGTGTTAATGTGATGTTTTTAACATGTTTTTATAGCCTAAAGTTTAGGAGGAACCCAAGTGAACCATGAGAAATGTGTGCAAAAATTTGAATGAAATTATGAGTATGTAATTATACTTGGTGGCCAAAAAATAGGGTATTTGTTGGTTGAAACTAAATGGATGTTGTTGTGTAAGAAAACTAACATAAAGGCCAACGAATGTGGTTTAATATGTACAGAAATTTTCTACACTAAAGATGATTGAAGTAAGGCCATTTTCATGCTAGCCGAGGAGTGAATGGTAAGGAGAAAGGGTCATAATGTGTGTACTGTTTTAGAAGTGTGATGAATGTGTGTATGCATATATAATTTGTATAGGTGTGCTAAGGTGATGGGATGAAATGTGTATTAAATTTGTGAGTTGCCGAGAATGTAAGGAATACGTATGAGCATGTGTATGTGTAATATTTATAGAATGTGAAATCTTATAAAGGAGTGATGAATGCAATTGATGTGTTAGCATGCAGAATTTTAAAGGATAGATAATACAATGTACAAGGTGAATGTAGACTATTTGTACATAAAGAAGGTGAAATCTTGATTATACTAATTTATGAAATTTAATAGACTATTTTGAGCATACAAAGAGATAGAATGTGTAACACCGAAAATCCCGGTATTAGGAATTCTCTATTAAACATTCTCGTGATATAACGGAAAAATTAAAGTTTTATTACTTTTCGATTTTGGGGAAATAATTTAGAAATCTTGGTATATGAAAAATTCCCAATTATTGAATTTATCACATGTTTTTATATAAAGGAAGTTTGGGAGATTAGCAATTTCAATTTCAGGCAATTTTGTACCTATATAGAAATTTAGAATGAGAATATATATATATGAGAGTATTTGTTTATTTATTTAATTAATCATTTATCAAAAATAATAATAATAATAATAATAAAAAATATAAAAAAATAAGAGAGGAGAGGAAAACACAACATTTTGCCCAAAACGTTGCGTTTTCTCCCCTCTCCCCAAATTTCGAATTAGGGCATGAAGCCCTAATTCTCTTTCTAATCTCACTCCCTCTCGTTCTCTCTTGCTCTCTCTCGAACTCTCTCTCCCTCTCGTCCGTCGCTTTCTCTCTCCGCCACTCTCTGCCTCCCACAGTGGCTTCTCCAACCACCCTCACTACCGCTTAGTCATTCTTCTCGCCTCTCCCGTGTCTCTCTGTCTCTCGCTCCCTCTCTCTGTCTCACAGTCTCTCTCTCCCTCTCTCTAATTTTTACTCTCCGCCTTCCGGTGCCACGCCTCCCCCGAACATAGCCAAGCCACCACAGCAAATGGCGGTCCCGGCTCCTTCCTTCTCCCTCCCATAAGCGTGCGATCGCCTCAACTTCTCTCCCTAGTGTGCGACAGCCCTCTGTCTCCCTCTTTTTTGATAGCATGCGGTGTTGCACTCTCTGTCAAGAGCCCTTCTGTGGCCGTCGTAAAAGCTCCAAACCAACATCCATCTTAGACCTTCAAAACCCTAGGCGAAACTGTGATTCCATTCTCTGCAGGTGAGGACTGATTTCAAATTTTAGTTCTAGGATTTTGATTTTCATAGTAAATAACTCTAATCACTGAACTTTGCTTTGAATTAGGAGCATTGCAGGTCCCAAAATGGATTGAATGGCGCATGGACGTTAGGGCTACGAGCTGCGAAAACCCTAGGTGAGAAATTTTTTAAATGCATTCAATAACTGATCGGATTTAGTCTGAATTTAGAATGAGAGCTTTGTATGTACTCGAAAATATATGAAATTTGAAGAGAATGCATTTTCTTGAATTTAGGTCGATTAATACGAAAGAAATATGTTAGATGAAATTAGAAACTTATTGGGTTGATTAGAATAGATTTCATTGGAGTTTGAATTGAAATTGTGAATTATGAATCTATGTTGACCTTTTGGAGACTTGAAAGGAGTCATTTTGGAAAACTTGTGAAAATGGGGAGTAAATACCCTCTCTAGAGGTGAGTGAACGGTCCATTGTGTTATAAATGAACAAAAATGAGTTTAAATTCTTTTATGAATGATTTTTTACATGTTTTATATGAAATTATTGTGATTGTAGGATGTCTGAAATGGAAATCAGAATTACGAGTGCATCCTATGAAATTATAAATGAATCTGTGCCATTTGTATTGGATATTTGATATGTAAATGCTTGTAGCATGACTTTGGAATTTGTTTGATGAAACATGGCACATTGATTGCAATTTGAACGATTGTGAAATGATGGTGCACGAGTGTAATGGCTATAGTCATTCCCTCCACGGAGTGACCCGATGGGGTGATGTGGTTGGGGTTTTATTGCGAGAGATGTGTACGTGGCCTATTCTCTGCCACGTCGGACAATCCGAATTGCATCCCGGTGAGGTACGAGCCAATGCTAAGGAAGGGGGTAGTGTTTTGAAATACTGAAATGGAAAACCCCTTGGCGGGCTTTCGTTTGCGCTCGGCCAAAATCAAGACGGAAGTGATTTCTATGGGACCCTTGTGATCTTCTAAAGGAATATTTGATGTGGATGCATACTTTGTGAACTACCTAATTTATTGAAAATGCTTTTATATATATAAAGTGTTGTTTATGACATATACTTTGACTTTCCCACATTCACCCCTCATTTATCACACAATCATACCATTGCACTCCACTCACTGAGTATTCCCTAATAGTCACCCCTCTCTCACTTTTTTCAGAGAATACTTAGTTCAGAGATTGGACGTTCGAGCTTGTGAAGGATATTTTGCTGATTTGATAGGTATTTAGTAGTATAGGATTTTTGGAAATTGTAGAACATAGAACCATAGAAAGAAAGTTCTGTATATCTCATACCAGGCAGATTTTACTGATACTGGTTGAGTTCTTCGGCAAGTATTGGTAAAATCCGACGATTATGATTTGGGACTTCATTATTTTCATTGAACCGTTGTTGAAAAAATGTTTTATCTTATACAGGGATATTTGGATTGAAATGTTAAATCTATAACTATGATTTGAGTCTTCTTTCATTTTGATTTGAAATATATTTGGAATGTTTTATTTATACTGAGAATTCTGGATTAACTGGGATGGCCAAATGCATGCGTGCATGTACAGGAACTCCCTTCCCAAATGTGCGTGCCGACGCATGCTGGTGTGTACAGGGATGGACCAGATGGGTCCTTTGCATGTGGTCTGTATATGTATGATTTTCTTATTTGAGGGATTTGTGTATTGGAAGATTTATTGTACAATTGGAATGCCTTGCGCTGTCTCGGTATATGGGGAGATCATCCCCGTATGTCGAGATAATACAGCGGTCGTTACGTTCTCGACGGAAGAGTTGAGGCATGACAGAATGTGATAAAGATTAGGAATGAGCTTGGTATGTAATTTGGAGACATATATGTATATATGGTGAGTTATGTATAGAGAGTTATAGAGAGAACCCTAAATTGACAATATAGATTTTTATTTGCCAACGTTTGTGGTAAAATTATAAGGTGTAATTATAAATGAGCAATTGAAGTTGTCAGTTTGGTGATTAAAAGGGGACAGCTTATGTACACATTAGAAGTCTACCTATGATATCTTAAGTTTTGGATCTAAATGAAGGATTTATTTAAAATATAATTTAACATACTGATTTTTAATTTTATTTATATATATTATGTTGAACATTTTAGCGACATGCTTGGTGACCAAGCAAGGAGTGTAAAATTCTTACAGTTCGTGGTATATTTCAGAGAGTAACATACCCTCCTGTATAGGTGAGTGGGGGTTTGACACTATGTTTTTGATTGAGCAAAAATACATATTTTATAACTTTTCAAAATGATATAATTTATGACATATGTGAAAACATAAGATTTGGTCTATGTTTTATAAATATTTCTCTTTGTGATCATTGGAATATCTTAAATGATTGATTCAAATGATATGCATCCATGAATAATGTTAAAATGACATCATGCCACTCTTTGAAAACTTGATATGATTTATATACTTCCATTGCATTGGCACACTGATTTGAAATGGTTTAATTGAAATGTGTGGGCCGGATGGCTACTTATGATGTAATAATGTGATGATGTCCTTGGTGGACTACCATAGTTACGAAAGGCATTTGTAGAGGCAACCGTTGCGCCTGGATACGCTTCTACAGGTGATCCCCAAACGTCATATGTATAGTTGCGGCTAGTTAAACCAAATCGAGGAGAACATGTGTAATGCTACTGTCTAACACCGGGCGGGATTCTATACATGATTGATTATGTATGTATTCGTAGATACGGGATAGCCTTTGGTGAAGCTCATGGCCAACATTGGGTTATAGATCTAAATATTTTTATACTTGCATATAAACCCCAATGCGCCTATCATTGGTCGTGGCAGACCATTGCCAGGATATTTTATTGGTAAACTCTAAATGATTTTCAAAATGTAAAGGGATGCATATGTTGATATTATGATGTATGATACATGATCACTTGATTTATAGAAATATCATACTCGATTTATAATATCATCATGCTTTAAATAAATATGCTTTGACACTCCGTGATCACACATTGTATTGATAACATAATGTCGATCCCTCACTTACTGAGTATTTTTCTTAATACTCATCCCTTACTTTTGTATGATGACAGACTTGGCAGGGAGACGTGTTGAGAGATTTTGAACACACTTGACATATATTTTGGAGACGTCGAGTTTTGGGTATGGAACTAACCATTCTTCGATGATGAAAGTTGATAATGTATAGTTGAGGTTCATAGAATGACAATGTATATTTTATGGGATGACTGTAATTATATTATGAAAAGTGTAAGTTGAAACTTTCGAAATTGTTGTATCTTAATTCATTGAAATGCATTGAGACAAAGAGTTGTTTTTTAAATTTGTTTTTACTTGAAAAATTATATTTTTCGAAAAAATAAATTTTAAACATGTGAAGATGTTAGCCTTGCATTGTCTCGGTATGTGTGTCGTGTGATGGATAGCATACAGGGTAACGGGTAGCTATTCACGACCTTCGATTGAGAGTCAGGGGTATGACACCTATACGGTAGAAGTGGCCAGAATTCCACAAAAACTTCATGGGCAAAAAATACTTGAACCTTAACCAAATCCATGAAGGTTTCTTCAGTTTCAATCCGACTTACTTAAAGTTCTGTCCAATTCTTGTCCTGTTTTAACTGTAAAAATGAAAGCAAATAGTTTGGCTCCTTGTTGATCTCACCCCATTAATCAAATGTGAGATAAGATAAAATTTAAATTAGAGAGATGAGAGTACTCGAGCAGGGGGTGAAATGGAAAAAAATGAAAGTTGTCAACCTTTTGCCTCTACTCTTAACAACTTAATGAGAACTTTGGTGCAATTGACGTTAAAATCAAAGGAGGGGGGAGAAAAGGATGAAGATTCAAGAGATGTGAAGTACAAGAATTGAATCAATGAGAAAGAGAAATGAGAGGAGGAAGACTCTGGATCAACATGAGGAAGTCGAAGGAGTAGGAGTCAAAATAAATGGTGTAGTTATAAACAACACTCGGTTGAGTGTTTTACTTCTCAATAGTTCCATCTATCTTATACTCGGTTTTAAGAACCCACTTGTTGCTAATAACCTTGCGCCCCAATAGAAGTTCAAAGAATCCCAATGTATGGTTATAACTCAATAACTCCAATTCTTCTTCTTCCATTGCTTTTATCACCTCATCCTTTGCAGGATCAGATGGAACCTAATCTATGTTTTAGGGTTTTCTTCATCTTCTGAAGTAACAATAAATACATGCCATTTATTTTAAAAAAACAATTGGGCATCGTTTTCCTAACACTTTTCTGAGTTTGTAACTCGGTTGGATCATTAGAATTTAAATCTTTCCTACTGGAATTAATATCATTCCAATGATCCACTATGGATAGAGACATCTTTTGAAATAACTAATTCAAATAAAGGCACTATGTCTTTCATGTCATCTTAGTTAGGAAATTTATTCTAGTGTGACATCCATGATCCAATTTTTGTACAGTACCATCTTCTCATTCATCAATGAACATTTAATTTTCAAACTCGTTGGAGTATCTTATAAGGATACTCTTACTTTTATGGGGACCTATTTTTCCGAACTCATTGGAAATATTAAATATAAACGATCGATCCCCAAGATTTGAGATTACTCAGAATCGGCTTTCTATCGGTTCAAAGTTCTTATAATGTCAATGGTACTAATTTTGAAGGCAGTTTGTTCAAAATATAAGTAGCAGTTAACAAGATATCACCCCAAAAAGAAATCGACAAGTTAGTCTGCACTATTATGGATCTTGTCATATCCAACAATATCCTATAACTTCTTACTATAACACCACTTCACTGATGTGTTTACAGAATGGTCAAGTATCGGATTATACGTATTTCATTACACAGATCCTTAACTCGATCTGATAGATATTCACGTCATCTATCCATTTGATTCTCTATCTTGTTCATATAACGTCTAAAATACTAAAGTATTTTAGACTTGCGAGAAATCAAATAGGCACAACTAAATAATGTAAAGTCATCTATGAACGTAATGAAACACAAAAATTTCATATTTTCTTGCCTTCATACTCATTGAACCACAAATATTCTAATAGACTAATAGCAATGGAATTTAACCCAAATAGCTTTTTCAGATAGTTTTCTCATCATTTTTGCAAACATGAGAAAATTTAACTTAATAGTTAAACACTCATCCATTATATTACAAAATTATAAAATCATTTACAAATTGTTCAGAACCAATACATGTCATTTATATGAAAATTCACATTGTGTTCCTAAAAGTTCAAAATATAACTAAGTTCCAAAAGAACAAAAATAGATAAGATTACATCGTATTTTGCAGAGAATATCACGCAAAATAAAAGTTCGGCTACTTTGTAACTTCAATTTACAAGTGCCTATTTTCTCTAACCTCTATTTTATATTGTTCTCCACACTGATCTATCTCCAACTAGGAGGCATGCGACAAATATCTTTAAGTGTCTCTATGTCTGTTCTTATCTCCAGAATTATTCATTTGTGATCTTTTTTCATTCTCATTTCATTTCTTACTTTCATTTTAGTCCCTTTCACACTTAGAGTTCGAAACTCTCTTGGAACTAGACTGTATAACAAAAGCATCAACTATGAATCTTACAGCACCAAGCCACTCATCCTCAAGCTCAACGTGGCGAGCAACATCTGAGAAATCACACTATTATTGTGAGTCAAACTAACTTTCAGGTGCTCCCACTTGGTAGGAAGGGATTAGATCAAGATTTGAACTTTCTATTTATCGAAGAGGACATGAGCAGCTGACTACTACTCTCTAATCATGTTAGACATGACCCTTAAATACTGTTTGACACTATGACACTATCACATTTCATAGGCATCAAACATTATGGTCATTTGTCCAATATGAGTCACTGGTACCTCCAAGTTTTACCATGAGATACACCCAGATGTCATGAGTAGTCGCATATTGCTCATACTCGGGTATCATGTTATTAATCACAGAGCTAACCAGGGTTACACGAATAATAGAAACTATCATTTTCCATGCCTGGTAAACCACTTATTCTCTTATCAGCGGAGCAGCATTGCCCATACCAAGGTCTTTCATGACATGCTTGATGCTTTCCAAGGTATTATATTCTTTTAGCACATATCAAATTTTATGGCGTCATATCTCATGATTGTCGCCATTCAATTTGTCATCTCTATTCAAGTCTCCACCAATGGATTTCTATACTATTGTTTGGCTTTCTAAGAGGGTGGACACTAATGCTTATATTATGCACATAATTTTGTGTTTAAAAAAATTAACATTAATGAAAAATCAACGTTAGGTATAGAATCGAAAGTTCACTAGGTTCCCGATCATCATCTATGATCCGAATGCATCACTATCATAAATTTAATTTGAAATTACAAAATTCAATAGGTTTTAAGTGAGAATTACTTAAATTCTGCCAACCAAAAAACCTACCACTTAAATACACAAACTATTTAAATAATATTATAATTTCATATGAGAATTACTCAAATTCTACCAATCTAAAATTTTCAGTTTAGGGATTCTAGTTTTTTTTTTGCCTACATGATCATACACTTTAATAAATAAAGTCAACAATTGCTAAAAAGAAACTTTGCATTAAAAAAATTAAAAGTTCATATTTTACATGATCATACTCCTATCCAACAGTCATAACACGCAAAAAAAAACATATAAATAAACTATCTCGTTCAGTATCAATCTATTCAGGACACCATATTTACAATTCCTTTAGATAGTCTATCCATGGGTGCAAATCCCTTGATGGCTCGTGGAAAACTATTTATATTTTGGGATAGCCTTTTCTTTATTTGGCTCTGTATATTTTTGACTTTTCACTTTTCTATTAATAATGGTCCCACATCATCCAGAATCATGTGCTCATTCTCGGCAATCAACACATCAACTACGCTAATCCAATAAGGAGGAAAAGAGTTTCTCAATATGTACACGTCATCCCCCAAAAGGCATGGCCTAACTGAATAAGTTTCAAGCGTTTCACTTTCATGATCTCCAAATGATTAGGCAAAGTATGAGATGGGTCCATTCTGTAAGTCAACATTTGATCCAAAATTTTCAAACACTTTGAACTTCTCAAAGCTCTTTCCTTCCCCAAAGGCCCGGAAAACTTTCAAATAGGCGTCTGATTATCACAATTTTCCCTGAAATTGAGAACAATATTAGGTTAGACACGTAGCCAACCATAATATTAAAATAAATCTTAGAGTATTGATTTTATAAATATTTACTCAAATTTAAAACAATTTTATATTAGAAAAACTAATTTTCGAACATAAATGATTGAGTAAAAAATTCAAAAAAATGATGAGTGAAAAACAAATCTTCACCGAGGTAGCCAAAATTAAGAAAATAATTTTCTAAACACATATAAAAATTTTCAGAATTTTTTGTACACCTGAAATAATTTTTTTTTTTGTAATTTTAAACAATTTTGAAGTATAAAAATTATTAAAAAATTATTTTTCCATTCTGAAAAATAAATTAAAAATTATAAAAAAATCCAAAGAGAACAAATAATTACTCTGGTGAAAATTTTGGCTGAAACCAGGAGTTCACGAGCCCCCAGGCACTGCCGAAGTAGACTGTCCAAAATGGACACGTGCCCACTCTCATTGGCTGGCACATGACATAGACGCGCCGTCTTCCCGGTGACGGATGGTTCCGAAATTTTGGTTGCCACCCCATATTCAATATCTCTGAGTTCAATAGGACTTTCGAATTTTCAATCGGAGGTCTCTAACCTAGGGGTGGATCTCACTTGCCGCAGCCGAGAGTGGTATTGGGCAGGCACTATTCATCTTCTTCTCCATATTTTTGTTTTCGGCTGAAACTTTGAATGGTCTTATCTCTCTCAATTCTAAACCATTTTTTGCATTTTTTATATGGTTGGAAAGCATTTTTCAAGACGAATCTAACCATATAAATTTCAGATCACGAAACATAGTATTTTAAATGATACAGGTACTTTAAATTTCAGCTAGGGTTTGTAATATCTCATGATATACTTATCAGATGTTTGCTAAATTTTGCAGAGTTCATTTCATGCAATAGTCATCTTACTGTGTAAAATTGAATGCATTCCATTAAGCCAATTTCAAGTTGCCATTAATGAATGTTGAAAATTATTTTAGGTATTTTCATTTTTAATACCCAACTAAAGAGGTTGGAAACACCTTAAATTGCTCTGATACCAATGAAGGTTTTCATATAAACCAACAAAATAATTTTTCTCATGCGGAAATTGCCAAATCTAAATTGGGTTAAAATCATTTATCTCTTTTCGATGGTTGGGTATCTTTGGTCTAGAAGATATCACGAAATTTGGATTACCTTCTGTTTTTCACAATCCAAATACCTTTGATGGTAATGATCAATTTTTCAAACCCTATTTCTCTGTTTTACAATGTGAGAGATCTTTTACTCATTTTTCATTTTCTCTCAATCCCCAAATATGGGTTCATGCCTTTGGTTTTTACTTCACGACTACCATCCCAAGCAAAAGAGAAAATATGCTTCTTGTGTGTTCACGTCCCCTCTTCGTTTCAAAAACAAGTGTGTTTTTCTTTTTCAAAATATTAGGGGAGTTGGGGGTGGTTATTGCCAAATAACCACTCCCTCTTCATTCAAGTTCAAAATATTGAAGTTGGGGCGGGTCAACCCTCGTAGGTGGACCCGCACCCTATTTTCTAACAAGAGCAAAGAAGAAATCCATTGCTCCACAAGTGTGATCATTGGGCTGAAAAGTCACAAAGATTTTGGGCATTTCTTGATAAGTTCATTTTCATTAAAGTTGGACACTGTAATCAAACTCAAAAATAAGGAAGGAAAAAGGCCTCGGTTTATGATCATTGCAAGAAGAAAATCTCGGGCATTTCTAAATGAAGGTGCATCATTCATTTGGCTAAGAGCATAGAGTTTGATGTAGTTGTTGCCGAGGCAAACTCTTCAACAGACTTATCGCAATTTGTTTACACAGCGAATTCATGTGATGTGCTTGTGGGAGTTCACGGAGCTGGATTGACCAACATGTTATTTCTCCCTGAAAAGGTGATTCTCATTCAAGTTGTTCCATTGGGAATTGGTTGGCTATCCCGGTATGACTTTGGAGGACCTGCAATGGAAATGAGTCTAAAGTACTTGGAACACAAGGTAAGACTCGGAGAGAGCTCATTGATAGAGCAGTACCCACTTAACCATCCAGTTTTTCAAGACCCAGTTTCCATTCACAATCAAGGATGGGATGTCACTAAGACAACATACACGGACAATCAAAATGTTAAAATTGATGTCCGCAGATTTAGGGCCACTTTGATGAAGGCCCTGAGGCTTCTTCATAAGTAGAGCCGTGCAATTGTGACCGAGGTGTTTGGGATTGCTACCCAGTTTATAAGTCAAAATTAAAAATATAATTATTTAATAATTAAAATTCATAAAAATTTTTATAAACTCAAAAAATACTTATTAGTTAAAAAAAAAAAGAGAGCCCTGGACCCATTTTTTCATGTTGGTGCTTTTACGCACAATTAAAATAAATTAGTTTGACCAATAAAATTACATTTTCATCATTTTGTATTTAAAAAGAAAATTATAACTATACCACATGTATCATATTGTAATTAGTTAGGTAGAAGATTCTTATGGCCACTATGGTCGTTGTTCTATTTTATATGTATAATAATTATTTATTTTATCAAACATTTAATTTTTTTAAATAATATTTATCTAAATAGATAATAATTTATTTAAAAAAAAGTAAAATAGACTTATAAGTTAAAAAGTGGCTCATAAGCACCAAGTACTTAACAAGACCGCCATTCATCTCATGTGCATCATCATTGTGAGTACTTTTACCATCATTGTTTAAACAAATTCTCGGATTCAATTCTTTAGACAGAGAAAACAAACACATGAAAGTTTTACTCAAATTTAATCAAGGTTAACGTGATTACCACCTATACGTGATTTATGCCCAAAAAAATTATTATTACTTTTACTCATTTTTATTTCTTTTATATATTAATTAATTATTTGTCAATTCACACTATCCAATAAAATCTAAAATCAAAATCATATTAGTACCATTAACTTCTTTACATGGAACTACAGAGATTCAACAATCAATGCAATAACATGGTAAAATCAAATATGAAAATCTAGTCGGATGCTTCCGGATTAATGGTTTGAAAGAATTATAATCACCCACATGCTTTTGCATGTCTAGTGAATATTATAAAATATATCATGTTTCAAAATCAAATCAATTATTTAATTTATTTTTAACTTAGTATCGGAGAACTTAAACCATATATATTTATCTATCTTTTATATTTAAATTTATTTATTATTATTTACTTAACAAGAGTCTGATTTCCAATTTGTCTCACAATCATAGGATGCAAAAGATGCCATAGCTTCCAGCAGGTTTACATTATCCTTCCCTAATCTGGAAAATCGTGGTGAAAACCAGAAATGTGCATACAGTTCTTGCCTGGGAGATTGCCATTATAAATTATTTAGAAAAAAACATCCTTTTTGTGCAATCATTCCCAAGTGGCCTTGAATTGTGCATTAGAGTGGTAAGCTTGATTGTCATGCAGCAAAAGTTGCAATGGATTGGACCCTTAGTGGTCTTCTTCATGGTATTAAGCTTTTTAATCTCCCTGAGAAGCAACAAGGTTTCTCCATCGCTTTGTAAGTTGTCTCATCCTTTCAACTTTAATCAACATTGAATTTTCTTTTGTAAGTTATGTCGGTGTCTCTAGTGGATTGGAGCTTGAGCAGCCGACTGTGTATTGAATTCTTGTGCCTCCAGTGCAATTGGCTCCTACCATTGTATGCATCATTCTAACCATTGTTCTTTGAAGGGTCTTTTTTCCTTTAATTATTATTATTATTATTATTATTTTGAAGATGGAGGCTTGACCCTCGAAAACTTCTGGAAAATAATTTGAGGAAAAGCCTTTATGATCCACTTCTGGTATGAGGGTTCCATTGATTTGATTTATTTGTGGAATGTTAATTCCCTAAAGTACAATTCAAGATTGTTGTTTATGCGGGGGTAGGGGTGCTAACGTATTTTTTCTGATTGAACATTAGATAATTTTTGGGTGTCTGTGAGTACTTCCTATCATTCCTTGTATGCTAGAGGCATCCCTCAAAAATCTGGTATGTCCCAAATTTGATACCATAACCCATAACATGAATGTTTAGAACTAGTACTACGTACACATTGAACAGCCTTCAGCAAATGCCTTTGAATTCATTTCCAGGCTTCACAACCATTTTCTTTTCATGTATAGTTTCAATGGCAGAAATGAAAAGCCAGCAACTTTGCAACTTTCTTGGGCGCAATTCAGACTTTTGTGACATCAAAGGAGACATTCATATCTATGGAAATTTATCCACTATATTTGTTGTTACACCAGAGAAAATAGGCATTTTGGCAGGAAATGATTCATGGAGGATAAGACCTTATTGTCGAAAATATAGCAAAGGAATAATGAAACAAACCAAAGAGTGGACGGTGAAAGCGGTAATTGATCAGCAGCGTATGCCTGATTGCACCAAGACTCACACAAAACCTGCTGTTCTGTTCTCAGAAGGTGGATATGCTGGGAATTTCTTCCACTCCTTTGCTGATGTAATAGTTCCATTATACTTAACTTCACTGCAATTCAATGGAGAAGTGCAGTTTCTTGTTACCCAATCGAAGACATGGTGGAATTGGAAGTACCAAAGAATTCTTAAAAGCTTGTCCAAGTATGAGATTATCAATATTGATAAAGAGAAAGAAATCCATTGCTTTAGAAGCATACATGTGGGACTACAACGACATAAGGATCTCAAAATCGATCCTTCAATATCACCCCATGGAATCTCCATGAAGAACTTTAGGAAGTTTTTAAGAAGCTCTTATTCTCTCGAGAGATCTTCTGCTATGAGACTTAGAGATGGTGGGAGGAAAATGCCAAGACTTCTTATCATTTCAAGGAAGAGAACACAAAGGTTCATTAATGAAGACGAAATTGCACAAATGGCTAAAGACTTGGGCTATGAAGTAGTGATGTTAGAAGCTAATTCAAACATAACAAGGTTTTCGCGAATTGTGAATTCTTGTGATGTGATGATAGGAGTCCATGGAGCAGGCCTTACAAACATGGTCTTTCTTCCTGAAAAGGCAGTGCTCATACAAGCGATTGCCATTGGACATGAATGGATTTCTAGAGAATACTATGGAGAGCCTGCAGTAGACATGAATTTGAGGTACTTGGCCTACAACATAAGCAAACAAGAGAGTACACTGACACACGAATACACTCATGTTATAAGAGATCCTTCTTTGATTCTTAGGCAAGAGTTTAGAAATATTTACTTAACTACACAGAATGTCAAGCTAAATTTAATTAGGTTTAGACCAACTTTGTTAAGGGCTCTTGAGTTTTTGTATGATTAAAAAATGTTTGAATTCAATTATCTTTTCTAAATAAAAAAATGAAAAAGTTGTTCAGAACTCAAACTCATACGTTTTCATCAATCTACAATTAACTATGCAATGCCCTAATATACACAAGCTAATATAACTTTTTATTGTTTTTTTTAATAAACGGATTTGTCAATTTCTTTGCTAAATATAGTTTGGTGAATAATTTGAGCTTTCAAAGATGAAAACACGATTTCAGTTGATCTCCCAGGCATTCATTTCCCTTCAACACATGTATTAGGAGTGGAGGCTATTTCCTCTTTCCCCATTTACGTATGTTTAAACCTCTTAAATTTTAATTATGTTTATTATTGATGTTATGTCCCCTGAGAGCCCATTAACATGCAACATGGATCCAAACCCTGACGAACAAAATACACTAAACTTTGCCAAAGCACAACGTTTATATGAAATGTATCCCCCATGTCAGTACACACCAGCTGGACCTCTCTCGGTAACCATTTGATCAGCTCTCAAATCTACTCGGCACACCATGTCCCTTCTGCTAAAGGCAATATACTCGGCGCACTACAAAAAATTTTCGTCGCTAAAAAAACTATCGCTGTTAGAAAATAATATGTAAAACTCTCAACAATGGAAAATTTTTGTCGTATTTTCCATCGTTGATTCTTGACACCTGTTGGCGTGCCCGCCTACTATCTTTTTGTTTTGAGAAAATTGCCATCACTCAAATTCGAACCAAGTATCATGGTGATTTTTGAGTTGTCACAACCACTATACTACAATTCCTTTTATGAAGTCTTTTTTTTTATTATCTCACTCTCATTTTTTTTAATATTTGTTTTACTCTCATATTAGTTTTTATCTCACTCTCATCTCAATTCATTTTTTCTTTACCTTGGAGTCATTTTTTTCATTGAATATTTTTATTCAACTTTTCTAACTCTTTAAATTTGACTTTAATTAAATTGGCACTAAATAAAGAAATAAAATATTTTTTGAGCCAAAAACATAAATTTGATTAATTAAAATATAATAACAAATTATTTTTCTTGATTTACCTGATAAAATAAATAAAATAAAAAAGAAAAAGAATTATAAAATAAATAAGTAAATAAATAAAATAAATGAAAAAAATGAAAAAAATAGAATAACTGTGTCAACGAAGGATTAGCAACGGAAAATTTTCATCGCTAAAAATTCTGTGGTTAATCCGTCATTGATAGCTTTAAATTTTTTTTTACCCTATACCATTACACTGACGGATTACCGATTAAAATATTTTCGTAGCTAATTTTCTTTATTACGGACTGATTTATTGAGTTCCTACCACCATTCTTTTTCTATCATCATGGCATCAATCAAGAGAAAAAGGTCAATCATCAGTTTCGATAAGGATGATCTAATAGGAATTGACACCAACCGGAATGATCCGCTAACCGTCACTGTCGGGATAAGGTCCGTCCTTGTTAAAAGGACCTTTGTTGATCAAGGAGTAGATTAGAACTTCCTCTTTTGGGACACCTTCTAGTGGATGGGCTTTGACCCATCTCATCTTCAACCCTCTAACGGACCTATAACGGGGTTCGCCCACGAGTGTATACACCCTGAAGGCACTATCTAGCTCATTATAACATAAGGAATCCTCCTTACCATGCTACTTCCAGAACTACTTTTCATATGGTGAAACTCTTGTTCCCCTATAAAGCCATTCTCGATCATCCAAGTTTGGATGGCCCTGAAGTGCTACCCAGCACAAAGCATATGAAAATCAAATTTAGGATGCTTCTGGAGGTTGCGGAGCTTTATGGCAACATGACACGTTGACTATCACCCCATTGAAACAAAGAAAGAAATCTTCTCGATAGAAACGTTTACTTTTCATATTTGTATACCAACCACATGCCAGGAATTCATCCGTTGGTTATGGTTCATAAGTTAATTGTAAACATCAGTCACAAGCCTATCAAGTAGAAGAAAATGGTATTCGAACTATAGGATTCAATCAGGATATAAAATACCTAAAGTAGTTTGCCAATGTAGTTATGGTAAAAATGGCTAACGGAAAATAGAGGATGTGTATTGCCACACCCCGACCCCCAGATCGAGCACACAACAATGACCATATTATCCCGAAATACGTGTGAACTCAACTCTGTGTTCGAGATACCATAAGATATTTCAATGTCCACTCATTTTCCAAAAAAAATCTGACTATACAAATAAACAAGCATGCATTCATTTTACAATCAAAGGACCAACTCGGTCAATCCCTACTTAAAACATACATGCATCCGGCCATCCTTACTGTTCAAATCAAATCCACAGAGTATAAACAAATCCCTACTCAAGAGATCCATATTAAAATTCCACCAAAATAATTCTCCAGGAAAAATTCATGGAATTAAAAAAAGGGGTTCTCATTTTAAATATACAAACCATTGTCAAATTTCAAATCCATATAAATATAATAGAAAATAAGTTTTTCAAACTAATTACATAATGTGCCCCTAATTGAATCCACTAATACCTTAATTCAAAAGAAAGCTATTACTCATAGAAATCTGACAAAACAAGTTTCTATAAGGGCAAGAGAGTCAACAAAACTGAGGCCTTCCTAGTGGCTCCAAGAGTGGACTAGTCAACACTTCCATACCTCCCTCCATCACTACTCCAAGGATGGGAATCGGTAGCAATACTGTGGCTACGAATCACCAGTGTTCTCAAGCTCGAGTTCAAACAAGGATCAATACAATGCCTAATGAAGAGTCAACAAACAACCCCAATGATGTCATAGGTAAATTTGGTTAAGTATAAATTTATTGATTTTGAAGAGCATATTATTGGTGTTACTTGATTTATGAGGTTTGCTAATAGCATTGGTCATTGCATGGTAGAGATAAATTGATGAACCAATCATAAGTATTGGTTTTATGCAACAAATTGTGGTTTGTATGCAAATATAAAAACATTTAGCTCTATACCCCAATGTTGACCATGAGCCTCACCAAGGTTTAACACGTGTCTACGCGCACATACAAAATCAATCATGTATAGAATCCCGCCTAATACTAGACAGTGGCGTTACACATATCTTCCCCGATTTGGTTCAACCGGCCGCAACTATACATATGACGTTTGGGGATACCTCCTGTAGAAGCGTATCCAGAGACAATGGATACCTCTACAAATGCCCTTCGTAGCTATGGTAGTCCACCAAGGATATCATCATATCATCACATCATATGTAGCCATCCTGCCTATACATTTTAATTAAACCATTTCAAATCAGTGTACCAATGCAATGAAAGCATATAAATCATATAAAGTCTTCAAAGAGTGGCACGATATCATTTCAACAAAATTCATGGTTGCATATTATTTGAATCAATCATTTGAGACACTCCAATGATTACAAAGAGAAGTATTTATAAAACATACACCAAATCTTATGTTTTTACACATGTCATAAAAAGTCATTTTGAAAAGCTATAAAACATATATTTTTGCTCAATTAAGAATATAGCATCAAAGTTTTACTCACCTATACGGGAGGGTATGTCACTCCCTGAAATATATCACGAAGTGTAAGAATTGTACACTCGCTCCGTCACTACGCATGTCACTATAATGTAACACATAATCTATATAAATAAAATTGGAAATCATTATGTTAAATTATATTTTAAATAAATCCTTCATCTAGAACCAAAGTTTAGGATATCATAGTTAGGCTTCTAATGTATAAATAGGCTGTCTCCTTTTTATCACCAAACCGGTAACTTCAATTGCTCATTTATAAATATACCTTATCACTTCACCACAAACGTTGACGAATAAAAATCTACATCGTCAAATTTGGGTTCTCCTTAGAACTCCCTATACATAACTCACCATATATATATATGTCTCCAAATTACATGCCAAACTCATTCCCAATCGTTATCACATTCTTTCTCCTTGTATACTCAAAACAGTCGACTAAATTTCAGAAGTTAGTATGCTCAAGATTTCACCTCATTTATGTACAAATAGTCCACATTCACCTTACACATTGTATAATCCTTCCTTTAAAATTTTGCATGCTAACACATCAATTGCAATCATCAATCCTTCATAAGATTTCACATTCTACAAACATTACATATACACATGCTCATACGCATTCCTTACATTCTTGGCAACTCACCAATTTAATACACATTTTATCATATCACCTTAGCACACATATACAAATTATATATGCACACACACATTCATCACACTTCTAAAACTGTACACACATTATGACCCTTTCTCCTTACCATTCACTCCTCGGCTAGCATAAAAATGGCCTCACTTCAATCATCTTTAGTGCAGAAAATTTCTGTACATATTAAAGCACATTCTTTGGCATTTAAGTTAGTTTTCTTGCACAACAACATCCATTTTGTAACACCAACACCTCGCTGTAATCACTGTTGTACTAATCTTCATTTTATATATGCTATTCTTCATATTCAATGTAGAAAATCCACTAAGATAATTTTCCATTAAAACCGCTCCCCAAAAATTTCGAGCTAAATCGCTGGGAATTCAAAAATTTCTAAAATGACCACCGATGGTCCAATAATAATGAGGGTGACTCTAGAGTGTATAGAATTCTCAAATTTGAGTAGATCTCACTTCGTAAAGTTAAATCATAAATTTTTTGGAAAATAGCAGGTAAAACCCTAGCCTGGTCGGACGTATCTCGGAAAGACTAAATGACAACGTTTTGACATGAGATAAATTAAATTAGGCCTAATACGAGATTTTGTGCCTAACTTGAAATTATAAAAAATTTTGGGGTCAAAATGTAATTTTGGTAAGTCAAGGGACCCATTTGAAATTAATAAGAGTTTAGAAGCATAATAATAATAAAAAACTCTTGGGTTGATTTGTAATTGATTGTAATTATTGGATTAGAGTAGTGAGAGAAAAATGATTTTGTTTGGTGAAAAATGATCCAATGGTGAGAAATAACCTTTAAGATGATCAATGATTGAGATTTAAAGGAATTAATAAGTGTATTTCTCTTAAATAAAGACCAAACAAGTGAATTATAGAGAGAGGAGAGTGGACGAAAATGATGGGAAGAGAGAGGAAAAGTGTGACTTTGAGAAGCTAATCCAAGGGTGGAGAATAAATTGAAGAGAGATGAATTAATATGGGCCATTGGATTGAGTTAGTGGAAGACAAAGAACACTATTCATTGAGTGAAAGTGTTAGGTATCTTGAAAACCAACCATGGGTGAAGATCTAACTTAGCATTTGGATCAAAATTGTGAGCCCTTGGATTTGGTTGTTGGAAGACATGCAATTAATGAATGAGTTAAGTTGTAGTAAGAGAAAGGGTGCTTATAGTGTGAGAAAGTGTGTTTGTGAAGGAAGAATAGGCAAAACCGTGAGAGAGAGAAGAGGGAACGTTACTTGTGACCAAACAATCCAATGGCTAGGAATAAATCTTGAAAATGTGAAGGGCTAGGATTGATTAGGGAAAGTTAAGAAAAGCCAAACACCTAGTTTTCTTTCATTGCCAAAACCATGAAGTTCAAGAGCCAAACAAAAGTTCTCTCTTGTTCTTCCTTTCATGACCGTGAGTTCAAGGTGAGGGAACCCAAATTTTTTTCAACACATCACCCCAATATTTTTACATAAATCAAATCCTCACAAGCCCAATTACAACATATAAAAAATTGGAGAAAAATGACGAGTTTTGCTTGGTGAAGATCAAAGGGAACCAAGAGAAATTCCATTGAAGAAATGTATGATTTTCTTCAAACAACACTTGAAAATTTTGTACGGATTCACCCCCTCAAACACTAATACAACATATTTAAATTTGGAGTCAAAAGAAAGAGGCTAACTTGGTGAGCTAGAGGAGGCCAAGAGCCCTAGGCAAAAGGAGGAGAAGAAATTTTTGAAGGAAGCTCATGATTTGGACTTGAAACATCAAGAATTGAGGTAATAAAAATTCTGCACATTGCTGAATTTTTTAGCACTTTGTATGAATGCCTAAATGTGATGTTTTTAGCATGTTTTATAACTTAGAACTTAGGTGGAACCCAAATGAAACATTAGGAATGTGTGCAAAAGTTTTTGTGAGGTATTGAATGTATGTGTGTGCATTGTAGCCAAAAATTGGAGGAGAAATGTATTTTTGGGTGGGCTGAAAAATTGGATTCAAAGGGCCAGTCGTGTGTGATAAATTCTAATATTAAAGTAATGAATATTGATGTATGATTGTTGAAAAAATTGATGTGAGAAATGTGTATGCAAAATTGGTTGTGTTTGGCCAAGAAATTGGAGGAGAAAGAGGTGTATAGTGTGCAGAAATTTCTGCACTAAAAAGGGAGGAAAAATTTGATGTAGACATTGAAACTTTAAATTTCTGCAAAACAGGACAAATTGACCAGACTGTAGTCTTTCTATAATAACTTTTTCTGCAGAAATGTAAATTGAGAGAAGTTTACTGCATATGAAACTAGACTTCCGTATCTTTAAAATGAGATATGATTCGTTTGATTTTGAAAAAAATTTGATTTTTAGTGATTTTTCAAAGTTAGATATTTTGCAGAGAAATACCATGTTCTCTCCTATTGTAGCCATGGAGTTGTTCTCAATTTTGAGGTGTCTTCTGGTCTAAATCTGTAATACCGATACTGCGGTATCTTTAATATTGTACCATTTTCGAAATATATATATATAAATAAGATATTCTTCAATTTATTTAGATAGAGAGAAATTTTATTTATTTAAATTGATTTTTGATTTTCGGGGTATTTAAATTAAAATTTTGGTATATTTTAATTTGTCGAATCCGCGAATCGAAATAAACCCCGTTTGTACAAAAAAAAATTTAATTTTAGTGAAGTGTGGGTGTGAAGATATATATATATATATATATATATATATATAAATATATAAATACAAACCTAAAAAAAAAAAGAACCCAAATTTAGGAATTAGGGTTTAAAACCCAAATTCATCTCTCTTTATCTCTCTCTCTCTCTCTCCCTTTGTCTTCTCTCTCTACCTCACTCATGGTCTCCCTCTCACTGTCACTCGCTCTCTCTCTCTTCGGCTTCGCTCATCTCCCCCGCTCGAGCGCGCCACAACGCAATCTCCCTCGTGCGAGCACGCCACAGCACGCAACCTCTAGCGAGCGTGCCAGCGCACAACTGCCCGCAAAAGCCATAGTGCGTGACTGTAGTTGTTCCCTCTCCCTCTAGTGCATGCTAGCTTCGTAATAGCGCGCCAGCCCATGAGTGCATGCCAGCTCCACAATAACCCACAGGCCCGCAAGCCTATAGGCCCGCCAGCCCACTACGGCCCGTGAAGCCCACTGCGGCCTGCAAACCCGCTAGCTTGCTGACCCGCGAATCCGTGAGCCCATTGTAGCCTGCGAGCCCACGACGACCCGTGAGCTCGCAACCCCACAAACCTCTGTACAGATAACTGACTTAGGGTTTTGATCCTGATCTAGTGTTTATAACCTAACAAATAAATCTTGTCTTGATATGGAGCATTATAGATTTTGGAGTAATCGAGGAGACATTTGGACAAAGATCTGTTTTTCGAGAAAACCCTAGGTGAAAAATTTCTTACCGATTCTATTTCTTTTGATTGAATGTTAGGGATAAGTTTAGAAATGAGGAGAAATGGTTGGCGTGCAGGCACTGCGCGCCGTGCACATGGACCCTGCACTGGGCTGTGGCCCTGCTGGCCCTTGGGTGCGAGCGAGAGATTGGATTGGTGTGAGCCCTGTGCGGGATTGGTTGAATACCAACACTTCAGTCTTGTAGACATGTTGTATGCATGAACAAAATATGAGGAATTAGGGTAGGGTTCTAAAGGATTTGAACTACCTGATTTGCATACCTGTATTAGAAGTGATAGCCTATTTCCTATAATTGCGTAGGTTTGAAACTTGATATTTTATATATATATATATATATATATATATATACATTCATAGGTATTGGGTGCCTTGATTTAGGGGTGCACTTTTTTTCACGTTGTGGTATTATTGGGGAGTGCGCTACCCTCCTCTATACTGTGAGTGGGACTTTGACGTATGCTATTAATTGAAAACCTGACATGATTCTACAAATGTATGATCATTTGAGTTTTGAATATTTTATGAAATATTTTTGTGACCATTGGAGTGTCCCAACTACTAATTTATTTGATATGCATCCATAAGTTTGATAACTGGATATTGTGCCACA
Source organism: Dillenia suffruticosa (assembly GCA_033439265.1). Taxonomy (NCBI): domain Eukaryota; kingdom Viridiplantae; phylum Streptophyta; class Magnoliopsida; order Dilleniales; family Dilleniaceae; genus Dillenia; species Dillenia suffruticosa. The sequence continues at coordinate 16,996,815 of JAVTVX010000015.1, read as the reverse complement.
TTTTCGACATATTGACATGTTTTAAATGCTCCCACTATATTGGCACATGGTTTTGAACAGATTTACATGTATTATTTGGGTTGTACGCCCGGCCGACGTTACGATATGATGCATGGGGCTGTATGCCCAGCCGACGTGATGATGTGATGCATGGGGCTACGTGCCTGGCCGACTTGGTGATATTGTGATATCCTTCTTATAGCATTCTATAACTACGAAAGACATTTGGTAAAGGCACCCATTGTGCCCGGATACGTTTCGGCCGGAGGTATCCGACAAATTGTCATGTGTATAGGCATCCCAGTTGGACCCTCATCAGGGAGGACGTGAGTTTACCTCTGTCTAGTATTGGGTGGGACATCATACACAGTCGACTATATATATATATATTATTAATATTATTTATAGGCTAGTTGGAGTAGCCTGTGGCCAACATTGGGGTAGAGAGCCATTATTTGATATTTGCATAGTGAAAACCCCCAATGCATCCGTCGTTGGTTGAGATAGATTTTGTCGGGGTTGTTTGTTCAGTCGGCTCTACATATGTGACTTGATACATGGATGGATGTATATGTTATTTTCCGATGTGTGCCTTGAGTTATGTAAAATTTCACGCTATTTTTGTACACTTGATATTGTATTACATGTTTTGACACTCTAAGTTTACCCTCGATATTAATAGCACGATATCAATCCCCTCACTTGCTGAGAATCCTTTCATAGATACTCACCCCTGATTTCTTTCCCACAGGATTAGTCGTAAACTGAGGAAGAATTATTGTGATTGTATATTGGCGACGTGGACTTGATAGCACCGGGCTTTGGTATGAATGTTACCATATCTTCCGTTACGAATATTGTAGATTTTAGTTTGATCAATGTATTTATCTATTTATTTTATGGGATGACTGTATAAATTATGGACATTTATTCATGAAACTTCCATAGTGACTCAGTTCACTTACATTGAGGCACTTATATCTATTTAAAATGTTAACTTGGGATTCTATTGTACATGTGTATAAAAATTTAGATTTGCTCAGTGTGACGGCTGCTCATGCCCTAGTTGGGCATGACAGTAGAGGTCTGTGGCTAGAACTGCTAGAAAATTTTATAGCCTTGCGTTGTCCTCATTGTTTGCTATGGTTTCGTTAAGGGTTGTGAGGCCGGGATGACCATTTATTTAAATTGATAGGATGGTTGTCAATTATACAAGTTAAATTGTACACGGGAGATCTCCAAAATATGGGGAGGTTCTGCTCGATTTTCTATAAAAATGTAGCCGGTATCAAAGGCAACAAGCGGCTGTTCATGACTCCGGTTCGAGGCGTGATAGTTCAGTTGGTATCAGAGCCAGGTTGGGCAAAGGGTAGTAATAAAAGTATTCCCAAGTACATATAAAAATTCTCAATGCATTAGAGAGTTTCATACAGTCATTTAAAGTCCCCTACATGGCCGTAGACCAATAATTTCATTCATTTTAAGGGGTTAGTTACTTGTAACTAATCTTAATTTTTAAATCATGCCAAACTCTAGAGTTATATCTAATGAAAATTCTCTTTTTGTAGAATAATACTGCCTAGTCGAGGTAGACCAGCGGGACGAGGAGCTAAACTCGCGCCACTCGAGACTTCTCAAGTGCCCGACCCTCCGAGGGAACCTGAGGCCCTTGGAGTGCTTGAGGTTGCTTCCTCTTCACGGGCGCCCCTTGCAGCACCTACTCAGCAGGCTGCTCTAGCCGAGGTTCCACCACCGTCCCTTGAGGTGTTTAGGCAGGTGTATGAGTGGTACACCTCCCCCGGGGTTCAGATGCCACCCCCACCACCACCGACGGCAGTGCCGACTCCTACGGCCATGCCACCTCCACCAGTACCGATGGCCGTGCCGACTCCTATGGCCGTGCCACCTTCAGTTGTTCCAAATCAGCCCCTAGTTGTTGGTCCTTCCACTATTTCAGGACCTAGTGACACTACCTCCTCCACCTTGAGGCGTATTCACAAACTCACCCAGTTGGTAAAGGAGGCGAGACAGTTAGGCTGCACGGAGTTTGCGGGAACGGGTGATTCCATAGCAGCAAAGCACTGGATCAACCACACCCGTAGAATTTGGACTGATCTGGGATTGAGCAAGGACTATTGGCTTCGGATAGCAGAGAGACTCTTGGATGGCGACTCCCTCACTTAGTGGGAGGTGATTTGTGATGATGCTACCGAGCCGCTGCGATGGGACGACTTCCTGCGGGAGTTCAATCGTAGGTACTTCTTTGAGTTCCAGTAGGACCGCAAGAGGGCACAGTTTCTGCACTTGCGGCAGGGAACCAGGACAGTGACAGACTATGAGGCGGAGTTGAGGCGACTAGCCGCTTTCGTTCCAGACTTTACGACGCCGAAACACTTACGGTTCAAGTTTGAGGATGGCCTTAACTTGAACATCAGGAGGTATATGACAGTGACTCCTAGTCTCTCCTTTGCAAAGATCGTGGACTCAACACTTAGGGCAGAGGAGATCATCCATGCTAAGGGCAGACAGCGGGAGTACAGAGAGCAAAAGAAGAAGAGATCTGGGGCTTTTTCGAGCCAGGGTTTGAAGAAGGGCAGGACTTTAGGATATCAAGGTGGCTCTTCTCAGTCGAGACAGGTACATATTAGGCAAGAATCACAACCTCAGGGGTTTAGAGCACCAGCCCCTAGTGCCACTACTCAGACTCCAGCTCAGCGATGCCGCCGATGTGATGGACACCACCCTTTTGGAGAGTGTAGGGTGCTTGTTATATGATTCCGGTTTGGGAAGCCAGGGCATATCAGAAATGCCTGTTCCGGTTTACTAAATGCGAATTTTGGCTGAGGCAAATTGGTTTTCTTGGCCATATTGTTTCTGTAGAGGGTATTTATGTTGATCCGCAGAAGGTTGAGGCCATCTAAGGTAGGAGCAGCTGTAGACAGTGATCGAGGTTCAGAGCTTCCTTGGTCTAGCAGGGATTACCAGCAGTTCGTAGAGGGATTCTCACGGATCGCTGCTCTACTTTCCAGACTGACGCGGAAGGACGTCAAATTCATTTGGGACGATCGTTGTGAGGCAAGCTTTCAAGAGCTCAAACAATGACTGACGTCGGCACCAGTTTTAGCTTTCCCCATTAGTAGCCGAGAGTATGTTGTGTATAGCAATGCTAGCAAGCAGGGATTGGGCTGTGTTTTGATACAAGATAGTCGGGTGATTGCTTATGATTCTTGATAGTTGAAGAAGCATGAGTTGAACTACCCTACTCATGATTTGGAGTTAGCAGCCATAGTCTTCGCATTAAAGATATGGCGTCATTATCTGTATGGAGTAGCCTGTAGGGTTTTCACTGATCACAAGAGCTTGAAATACTTGTTCTCTCAGAGGGAGTTGAACTTGAGGCAGAGGTGATGGTTAGAGTTACTGAAGGAGTATGATTTGATTATTGATTATCACTCAAGCAAGGCGAACGTTATGGCAGATGCCTTGAGCTGGAAGTTGTCTTCAGCTTCTTCTTCTCGGACAACAGAGAGTGCGTATGTCTCTTACTTGGTGGGACTCCGTGCTTTAGGAGTCAGTTTGGCTAGCGACAGTCAGGGAGCACTGCTAGCCAAGTTTGCGGTGCGACTGACGTTACTTGATCTCATTAGGGAGCTTCAGGGATCTGACAAGGAACTCCGAGGTATTCACGATAGGATCCGCAGTGGAGAAGGCGGAGACTTCTGAGTCTGTGATAATGGACTCGTGATATTTCGAGACAGGGTATGCGTCCCAGCCGAGACTGATTTTCGGCGAGCTATCCTTGAGGAGGCTCATTCCTCAGCATATGCTATGCATCCCAGGGGTACAAAGATGTACCGGACCATCAGAGGTAGCTATTGGTGGTCGGGTATAAAGCGTGAGATAGGAGAGTTTGTAGCACGATGGGATTGCCGCGAACATCTGTACAGCACAATGCGATTTGGGTGATTGTCGATCGACTCACCAAATCTGCACATTTTATCCCCATCTGCGGAGATCATTCATTGGAGGCGTTGGTACGCCTCTATATTGACACCATTGTCTGATTGCACGGGGTACCCGTGTCGACTGTTTCAGACTGAGACCCCCAGTTCACGTCTAGGTTTTGGCCTCGGTTGCAAGAGGCGTTGGGCACTAGACTGAACTTCAGTACAGCTTATCATCCTCAGACTGATGGATAATCGAAGAGGACCATACAGACGCTCGAGGATATGTTGAGAGCCTACAAGATAGATTTTCATGGTAGCTGGGATCGACATTTTTCATTAGTAGAGTTTGCTTATAACAACACTACAAGGCGAGTATTGGGATGCCGCCGTATGAAGTTTTGTATGGGAGGAGATACAGGACTCCTCTATGTTGGGACGAGATAGGTGAGAGGCGACTCAGCAGCGTTGAGCTTGTTGAGGAGACGAAGGAGAAGATAAAGATCATCAATAAGAAGATGAAGGCTGCCCAGGATCGGCAGAAGATGTATGCGGATAGGAGGTGGAGACCTCTTGAGTTCGAGATTGGAGACATGGTATTTTTGCTGATCTCGCCCTGGAAAGGGGTGATTCGGTTTAGGCATTGGGACAAGTTGAGTCCCAGGTATGTTGGTCCATTCCGTATCCTTGAGAGGATCGGGAGTGTGGCGTATAGATTGGAGCTGCCCGAGTAGTTATCATGCATACATGATGTTTTCCATGTCTCAGTACTCAGGAAGTATATGACGGATCCTTCACATGTGCTAGAGCCCCCACTAGTTGAGCTGCGGGAGGATTTGAGCTTACTTGTTTAGCCTGTGGCCATCCTTGACCGCTAGATTAGGAAACTGTGGAGCAAAGAAGTCCCGTTAGTTCGTGTTTTGTGGCAGAGCGACCAGGTTGAGCAGGAGACCTGGGAGCCGGAGGAGACTATGAAGGGACAATACCCCCAGTTATTCTCTATGTAGTTTTCCTTTCCTTGTATGGTTTTCTTTTAGTTTCGGGGACGAAACTTGTTTTTAGGGGGTTAGAAAAATATAACACCAACCCTCGGTATATCCTGTGGTGTATTCCAGTTTATATATATATATATATATATATGATATTTTAACGACTACGTTCATAAATTTTCAATAAGAAATTTTTCAATAAAACGACCCAAGAAATTTGCCTGTAAAATGCAAATTTGAGTTAGTTTGACTCAAGGAGACTCAATAATTTTACTTTCACATTAAATAAATTTAATTAGGTCTAAAATGAGATTTTGGATCTAGTTTGTAATTATAAAAATTTTTTTGGGGTCAAATTAGATTTTTTATAAGTTAATGGACTTGTTAGCAATTAACTAAAACTTAAAAGGAAATGTGACAAGTGTATTCCTTTAAAACAATACATTAAACAAGTGTGAGAGTAAGGAGGATAAGTGTTGACCCAAATTGAGAGGAGAAAGGTAAGTGGGCCAATAAGAACACATGCACATAAAAACCAATCAAAACACATGCAAATTGACAAAATGATCCTATGGTTTAGAATAAATTTGAGACTTGATCCTAGTGTGGTGAGTTACTAACACAAGCACTAAGGAAGATGACAATAGAATGCTTGTTCATTCTTCCCAAACTGTGAGAACAAGGAAAGAAGAGAGGAAGACCAAGAAAGTTGAGGTAAGAATATTATTCTGTCCCATTTTAATTTACATTACTTTTGTTTTGATGCATCCTACAGTCTAAATTAGTAAATGCTCTAGTTAAGTAAATTTTAGATCTAGGTCTTATCTTTCGAACGAGATAAGAACCACCACAATCTGATACTTGTGCCAAAAGTTATGACACTTCTCCTGAAACGCGATAGAAAGTTGTTCTGTTTCGGAACATAAAAATAGTGTGCAAAAATGACCCTTTTCCAGCCCTATTTTAGAGAAACTCAAGACATAAAAGTTGTAGTTGCCTACAACATGTAAAAAGTTCAGCCACTCCACACAAGGGAATCAAAAGTTATTCCCTTTTTCCTAAAGTAGTTTTGACAGAAACCTTGTTTCCAATTGAAACCTGACAGTTCTAATCATGAATTATTTCAATCCCTTTCTTGGCATAATTGAGTAAAACTCAAAACATAAAAGTTCTAGATTTATGTTTTAGGTATAGCATGTTTAAATTCATTACGTTTGAATAAGTAGGGTGAAAGTTATGGTTTCTGCACAAAAATAGGACAGAATCTGAATATAGAATGTGATAGAAACAAAATGAGTATTTTCGGAAATTCTGTGATTAGGTTTTGACAAAATGTATAACATGAAAGTTATAGGACCTGACATTTCCTACAATATATCAAACTTTCGCTTAATTTGGAGCTGTGTGCAAAGAGCTAAGTCATTTATACCATGCAAGGACATAGGCTTTATGCGCATAGGCACCGGGCAATGGGCCGACATGGGTGCGGCATGAGCACGATGTCCGTGCAGAGATTTTGACCGGACCAAACTTTGGAAATTTTGATATTTTTGTACAAATACACTTAGGGATTTATTTAAAATGCCCTACAACTTGGCCCTAGACTAAGAAATTGTTAAGTGCAATTTATTACATATATCTTCCTATAATGACATATGTGTACATATATGATCATTGTAGCGACGTGATTGGTGATCTTTTCGAGGGAGTTCCATTTGCTATTATAGTGGTATCGAGGGGAGTGATCTACCCTCCCCCATACTGTGAGTAAGACTTTGACATGAACTATTGATTAACAAATGATGTTTTACCGATTTTCAAACGACATGAATTCTATATGTGTGAAAACTGAATTTTTTTATTTTGATAAGTATATATACATATTTTTGTGACCATGGGAGTGTCTCAACTACTGATTTTATTGATATGCATCCATAAGTTTGATAACTGGATATTGTGCCATTTTTTTTTACATATTGACATGTTTTAATACTTCCACTGTATTGGCACATGATTTTGAATGGATTTTCATATACTATACTATTTAGACTGTACGCCTGACCGACGTTATGATACGATGCATGGGGCTGTATGCCCGGCCGACGTGATGATGTGATGCAGGGGGCTACGTGCCCGGCCGACTTGATGATATTGTGATATGCTTCCTATAATATTCCGTAGCTACGAAGGACATTTGGTAGAGGCACCCCTTGTGCCCGGATATGCTTAAGCCAGAGGTATCCGCCAAATTGTCATGTGTATGGTTTTTCCAGGTTGACCCTCATCGGGGAGGACGTGAGTTTACCTCTGTCTAGTACTAGGCGGGGCATCATACACGGCCGACTATTTATAAATATATATATATATATATATATTGTTATTATTATTTACAAGCCAGTTGGAGTAGCCTGTGGCCAACATTGAGATAGAGAGCCATTATTTGATATTTTCTTTGTAAAAACCCCCAATGCGCCCATCCTTGGTCAAGGTAGATATTGTTGGGATTGTTTGTTAGGCCGGCTCTACATTTGTGAGTTGATACATGGATGGATGCATATGTTATTTTTCGATATGTGTCTTGAGCTATGTTAAAGCTGCACGCTGTTTTTCGTATACTTGATATTCTATTACTTGCCTTGACACTCCAAATTCACACTTGATATTGATAGCACGATGTCAATCCACTCAGTTGCTGAGTATCCTCCTATAGATACTCACCCCTCTCTTTCCCTTTGAGAGGTATAGTTTTGGATCGATGGAATGGCAGAGACTTGATTTCGTTGGACTTATAATGGAGACTGGGCTGGGGTATGGTTACCCGTTTCTTCCACTATATTCAATTTGAAGTTATCATACTATTTTGGAGTATCTAGTTTGACCATTGTACTTATTTGCTTGGGGATGACTGCATATTACAATTGGCGCATGTAAATGGTAACTCTCATCTTGGGTGCATATTACTATGTGTGCATATATGTGTTTTTAGCCTTACGATACCTCGATATCTCGAAGGGTTGTGCCCATGCACTGAGGTGTCATGGCAGTTGCTCACTTGATCGGCTCGGGGGTGGGTTGGGGTGTGACATTACTGATTTTGAATATTGCCCGACCTAAATGACAACTTAGAAAGTTTTAGTTCGGCATGACTGTGGTGGTTTAGGAGCAATAACTAATTTTTCGTCTAGCATCCACATAGTCTAGATCTTGCGGGAATTTTTTCCTTCAATTGCTTCTAAGTTTAACTTAAACACATTCTAGACAAAGTAGGCCAATACTTACGCTTAAAGTTTGTCCAACCGTAATTCGCACCCTTTTACGATTTGGAGATACAAGAGGAAGAAGAACAGAAGTTGAAGTAAAAGGAGGTGGAAGCTAAGATAAGTGATAATTTTACTAATCATTTAATACCTCGTTGTCATAATAAGGTTGAGTTTCGAATAACCTTGTATTAGAAGAACAATTAATGAATTCTAGACACATTAAAATTAGTATTTAATGTTGTTATACAAGTGGTTGTAGTTTAGTGGTAAGAATTCCACGTTGTGGCCGTGGAGACCTGGGCTCGAATCCCAGCAGCCACAATACATGTGATATGAAATTTTAAATAAGAATAAATGAGAAAGCAATTTTTAATAAGATGAAAAAAATCCTTGGCAGCTTGTAAATTTGGGGACAATTACTTTCTTCAGAAGAGATTGGGGTTTAGCTTATTGATTCTGAATTTTACCAGGCCTAAATAACAACTTTGAAAGTTTTAGTTCAGCATGACTGTGGTTTAGGAGCAACATCTAATTTTTCATCCAGTATCCGCACAGTCTAGGTCTTGCTGGAATTTTTTCCTAAAATCGCTTCTAAGTTTAACTTAAACGCATTTTAGACAAAGTAGGCCAATACTTACGCTTAAAGTTTGTCCAACCGTAATTCGCACCCTTTTACGATTTGGAGATACAAGAGGAAGAAGAACAGAAGTTGAAGTAAAAGGAGGTGGAAGCTAAGATAAGTGATAATTTTACTAATCATTTAATACCTCGTTGTCATAATAAGGTTGAGTTTCGAATAACCTAGTATTAGAAGAACAATTAATGAATTCTAGACACATTAAAATTAGTATTTAATGTTGTTATACAAGTGGCTGTAGTTTAGTGGTAAGAATTCCACGTTGTGGCCGTGGAGACCTGGGCTCGAATCCCAGCAGCCACAATACATGTGATATGAAATTTTAAATAAGAATAAATGAGAAAGCAATTTTTAATAAGATGAAAAAAATCCTTGGCAGCTTGTAAATTTGGGGACAATTACTTTCTTCAGAAGAGATTGGGGTTTAGCTTATTGATTCTGAATTTTACCAGGCCTAAATAACAACTTTGAAAGTTTTAGTTCAGCATGACTGTGGTTTAGGAGCAACATCTAATTTTTCATCCAGTATCCGCACAGTCTAGGTCTTGCTGGAATTTTTTCCTAAAATCGCTTCTAAGTTTAACTTAAACGCATTTTAGACAAAGTAGGCCAATACTTACGCTTAAAGTTTGTCCAACCGTAATTCGCACCCTTTTACGATTTGGAGATACAAGAGGAAGAAGAACAGAAGTTGAAGTAAAAGGAGGTGGAAGCTAAGATAAGTGATAATTTTACTAATCATTTAATACCTCGTTGTCATAATAAGGTTGAGTTTCGAATAACCTAGTATTAGAAGAACAATTAATGAATTCTAGACACATTAAAATTAGTATTTAATGTTGTTATACAAGTGGCTGTAGTTTAGTGGTAAGAATTCCACGTTGTGGCCGTGGAGACCTGGGCTCGAATCCCAGCAGCCACAATACATGTGATATGAAATTTTAAATAAGAATAAATGAGAAAGCAATTTTTAATAAGATGAAAAAAATCCTTGGCAGCTTGTAAATTTGGGGACAATTACTTTCTTCAGAAGAGATTGGGGTTTAGCTTATTGATTCTGAATTTTACCAGGCCTAAATAACAACTTTGAAAGTTTTAGTTCAGCATGACTGTGGTTTAGGAGCAACATCTAATTTTTCATCCAGTATCCGCACAGTCTAGGTCTTGCTGGAATTTTTTCCTAAAATCGCTTCTAAGTTTAACTTAAACGCATTTTAGACAAAGTAGGCCAATACTTACGCTTAAAGTTTGTCCAACCGTAATTCGCACCCTTTTACGATTTGTAGATACAAGAGAAAGAAGAACAGAAGTTGAAGTAAAAGGAGGTGGAAGCTAAGATAAGTGATAATTTTACTAATCATTTAATACCTCGTTGTCATAATAAGGTTGAATTTCGAATAACCTAGTATTAGAAGAACAATTAATGAATTCTAGATGCATTAAAATTAGTATTTAATGTTGTTATACAAGTGGCTGTAGTTTAGTGGTAAGAATTCCACGTTGTGGCCGTGGAGACCTGGGCTCGAATCCCAGCAGCCACAATACATGTGATATGAAATTTTAAATAAAAATAAATGAGAAAGCAGTTTTTAATAAGATGAAAAAAATCCTTGGCAGCTTGTAAATTTGGGGACAATTACTTTCCTCAGAAGAGATTGGGGTTTAGCTTATTGATTCTGAATTTTACTAGGCCTAAATAACAACTTTGAAAGTTTTAGTTCGGCATGACTGTGGTTTAGGAGCAACATCTAATTTTTCGTCCAGTATCTGCACAGTCTAGGTCTTGCTGGAATTTTTTCCTAAAATCGCTTCTAAGTTTAACTTAAACGCATTCTAGACAAAGTAGGCCAATACTTACGCTTAAAGTTTGACCAACCGTAATTCACACCCATTTTTTCATAGCATTATCAGTTAGTCAGGATGGCCGAGTGGTCTCAGGTGCCAGACTCAAGTTCTGGTCTTCAAAAGAGGGCGAGGGTTCAAATCCCACTTCTGAGAGTTTCTTTGCTTACCCCACTTTCTAGGAGCAAGGTTTGGCCTTTGTTGTTTTGATTCATAGCATTTTTTAGTTATAAAGGACCGAATTTCCTTTTTCACTAAGTCAAAGAATTTAAGGGAAGCTCTGGGTTATTGAACAAAGTGGCAATCAAAATAGGGATTGCCATATACGAAACATCTAAGCACATAATAAATACTGGCATTGATAAAAGTTTATCAAACACCGGTAGAGAAGAAAGGGCCTTAAGACAGTGTCCTTTTTCCAAATGGCTTCTCAATTATGACTCATCAAAGTGTGCATAATTTAGGCTATGCCCTCACAATGATCCATGGACTCAGGCTTAAGACTAGTGAGGCACTAATTAAGCCAAGACACAACTTGTAAACTGCAAGCCAACTTTACAAATGGTTCACAAATTACGTGGACACAATTAGGCTTTTTATAGACATGCGACTCCATTAATACAAGAACTTAAAAAATTGATACAAAAAACTTATTTAGTAAAATAATTAGAAACTTCTTTCCAAATTATAATATCCAGAATAATAGCTTCAATACTCTGTCATAACTTCAATCTCTACATACTCCTTTTATCACAGTAATAAATTGGTTTTCAATTTTAAGATTTTTAGTGTGGGTTATCATGAGTGCTAGCATTAATAATTGTGGATATAAAAGTTAATAATGGTTTTGGTTTAAATTTTCCATGACTAAACATGCCTTTAGCATTGAAGTGGCCAGAATTCCACAAAAACTTTATAGGCCAAAAATACTTGAACCTGACCGGAAACCATGAAGGTTTCTTCAGTTTCAATCCGACTTACTTATAGTTCCTTCCTATTCTTATCCTACTTTTAACGTAAAAAAGAAAGCAAATAGTTTTGGTTTCTCATTGATCTCAACCCCAGAATCAAATGAGAGATGAGAAAAAATTTAGATAAGAGAGATGAAAGTGCTCGGGTAGGGGGAGAAATGGAAAAAAATGAGAGAGTTCTCAACCTTTTGCTTCTACTCTCAACAACTTAGTGAGAACTTTGGAGCAATTGAAGCTAAAATCAAAGGAGGTGGAGGCGGATGAAGATTCAAGAGATGTGAAGAACAAGAATGCAATCAACCAGAAAGTGAAATGGGGGGAGGAAGATTCTAGATCTAACATGAGGAAATTGAAGGAGTAGGAATCAAAATAAATAGTGTGGACCGTTGAGAAAGTTAGAAAAGAGAGGTTGGACCATGTTTTACGATTTGGAGATACAAGAGGAAGAAGAACAGAAGTTGAAGTAAAAGGAGGTGGAAGCTAAGATAAGTGATAATTTTACTAATCATTTAATACCTCGTTGTCATATTAAGGTTGAGTTACGAATATCCTTGTATTAGAAGAAGAATTAATGAATTTTAGACACATTAAAATTAGTATTTAATGTTGCTATACAAGTGGCTGTAGTTTAGTGGTAAGAATTCCACGTTGTGGCCGTGGAGACCTGGGCTCGAATCCCAGCAGCCACAATAGATGTGATATGAAATTTTAAATAAAAATAAATGAGAAAGCAATTTTTAATAATATGAAAAAAAAAGATCCTTATTCTGAATTTTGCACGAACTAAATAACAACTTTGAAAGTTTTAGTTCGGCATGACTGTGGTTTAGGAGCAACATCTAATTTTTCGTCCAGTATCCGCACAGTCTAGGTCTTGTAGGAATTTTTTCCTTAAATTGCTTCTATGTTTGACAAAGTAGGTCAATACTTACGCTTAACGTTTGTCCAACCGTAATTCATACCCCATTTTTCATAACATTATCAATTAGTCTGGATGCGTGAGTGGTCTAAGGTACCAGACTCGAGTTCTGGTCTTTGAAAGAGGGCGTGGGTTGAAATCCCACTTCTGACAGTTTTTTTGCTTACCCTACTTGCTAGGATCAAGGTTTGGCCTTTGTTGTTTTGATTCATAGCATTTTTTAGTTATAAAGGATTCAATTTGCTTTTTCACTAAGTCAAAGAATTCAAGGCAAGCTCTGGGTTCTTGAACAAAGTAGCAATCAAAACGGGAATTTCCATATACGAAACATCTAAGGACATCATAAATACTTGCATCGATAAAAGTTTATCGAGCACCAGCAGAGATGGAAGGTCCTTAAGACAGTATCCTTTTTCCTAGTGGCTTCGCACTTATTGCTCATCAAAGTGTACATAATTTAGGCTTTGCCCTCGCAATGATCCATGGACTCAAGCTTAGGACAAGTGAGGCACTGATTAAGCCAAGACACAACTTGTAAACTACAAGCCAACTTTACAAATGGTGGGCAAATTACGTGGACACAATTAAACTTCTTATAGACATGCGACTCCCATAATCAAGAACTTAAAAAATTGATATAAAAAACTTATCAAGTAAAATAATTATAAACTTATTTTCAAATTATAATATCCAAAATAATAGCTTCAATACTCGGCCATAACTTCATTCTCTACATACTCCATTTATCACACTAATAAATTGGTATTCAATTTTAAGATTTTTAATTCGGGTTATCAGGAGTGCTAACATTAATAATTGTGAATACAAAAGTTAATAATGGTTTTGGTCTAAATTTTGCATGAATAAACATATTTATAGGGTTGAAGTGGCCAGAATTCCACAAAAACTTCATGGGCCAAAAATACTTGAACCTAACCCCAAACCATGAAGGTTTCTTTAGTTGCAATCCGACTTACTTATGGTTCCGACCAATTCTTGTCCTATTTTAACCGTAAAAAAGAAAGCTAATAGTTTCGGTTCCTCCTTGATCTCAACCCCAGTATTCAAATGAGAGATGAGATAAAATTTAGATAAGAGAGATGAGAGTGCTCGTGCAGGGGAAGAAATGGAAATAATTGTGAGAGTTCTCAACCTTTTGCTTCTACTCTCAACAACTTAATGAGAACTTTGGAGCAATTGATGCTAAAATCATAGGAGGGGGGAGAAGCGGATGAAGATTCAAAAGATGTGAAGAACAAGAATTGAATCAACCAGAAAAAAAATGGGAGGAGGAAGATTCTGGATCTAACATGAGGAAATTGGAGTAGGAATCAAAATAAATTGTGTGGACAGTAGAGATAGTTAGAAGAGAGAGGTTGGGACCATGTTTTACGATATGGAGATACAAGAGGTAGAAGAACAAAAGTGAAATAAATTAGAAGAACACTTAGTATTTAATGTTGAGTTTTGAATATCCTTGTATTAGAAGAACAATTAATGAATTCTAGACACAATAAAATTAGTATTTAATGTTGTTATACAAGTGGCTGTAGTTTAGTGGTAAGAATTTCACGTTATGGCCGTGAAGACTTGGGCTCGAATCCCTGCAGCCACAATAGATGTGATATGAAATTTTACATAAGAATAATTGAGAAAGCAATTTTTAATAATATGAAAAAAAATCCTCGGCACCTTGTTAATTTGGGGTCAGTTACTTTCTTCAGACATGATTGGGGTTTAGCTTACTTGTAACACCGACTCTTGGTATATCCTGTGACAAGTGTATTCTTTTAAAACAATACATTAAACAAATGTGAGAGTGAGGAGGACAAGTGTTGACCCAAATTGAGAGGAGAAAGGTAAGGTGGGCCAATGAGAACACATGCACATGAAAACCAATCAAAACACATGCAAATTGGCACAATGATCCTATGGATTAGAATAAATTTGAGACTTGATCCTTGGGTGGTGAGTTAATAACACAAACATAAAGGAATATGACCATAGAATGCTTGTTCATTCTTCCCAAACCGTGAGAACAAGGTAAGAAGAGAGGAAGACCAAGAAAGTTGAGGTAAGAATTTTATTCTGTCCCATTTTAATTTACATTACTTTTGTTTTGATGCATCTTACAGTCTAAATTAGCAAATGCTCTAGTTAAGTAAATTTTAGATCTAGGTCTTATCATTCGAACGAGATAAAAACCACCTCAATCTGATACTTGTGCCAAAAGTTATGACACTTTTCCTTAAACGCGATAGAAAGTTGTTCAGTTTCTGAACATAAAAACAGTGTGCAAAAATGACCCTTTTCAAGCCCTATTTTAGAGAAACTCAAAACATAAAAGTTGTAGTTGCCTACAACATGTAAAAAGTTCAGCCACTCCACACAAGGGAATCAAAAGTTGTTCCCTTTTTCCTAAAGAAGTTTTGACAGAAACCTTGTTTCCAATTGAAACCAGACAGTTCTGATCATGAATTATTTCGACCGCTTTCTTGGCATAATTGAGTAAAACTCAAAACATAAAAGTTGTAGATTTATGTTTTAGGTATAGCGTGTTTATATTCATTACGTTTGAATGAGTAGGGTGAAAGTTATGGTTTCTGCACAAAAATAGGACAGAATCTGAATGTAGAACGCGATAGAAACAAAATGAGTATTTTCGAAAATTCTGTGATTAGATTTTGAGAAAATGTATGACATGAAAGTTATAAGGCCTGACATTTCCTACAATATATCAAACTTTCGCTTAATTTGGAGCTGTGTGCAAAGAGCTAAGTCATTTCTACCATGCAAGGACATAGGCTTTATGCGCATAGGCGCCGGGCAATGGGCCGACATGGGTGCGGCATGAGCACGATGTCCGTGCAGTGATTTTGACCAGACCAAACTTTGGAAATTTTGATATTTTTGTACAAATACACATAGGGATTTATTTAAAATGCCCTACAACTTGGCCCTAGACTAAGAAATTGTTAAGTGCAATTTATTACATATATCTTCCTATAATGACATATGTGTGCATATATGATCATTGTAGCGACGTGATTGGTGATCGATTCAAGAGAGTTCCATTTGCTATTATAGTGGTATTGAGGGGAGTAATCTACCCTCCCCCATACTGTGAGTAAGACTTTAACATGAACTATTGATTGACAAATCATGTTTTACCGATTTTCAAACGACATGATTTCTATATGTGTGAAAATTGAATTTTTTGATTTTGATAAGTATATATACATATTTTTGTGACCATGAGAGTGTCCCAACTACTGACTTTATTGATATGCATCCATGAGTTTGATAACTGGATATTGTGCCATTTTTTTTTACATATTGACATGTTTTAATACTTTCACTGTATTGGTACATGGTTTTGAATGGATTTACATATACTGTACTATTTAGGCTGTACGCCCGGCCGACGTTATGATACGATGCATGGGGCTGTATGCCCGGCCGACGTGATGATGTGATGCATGGGACTACGTGTCCGGCCGACTTGATGATATTGTCATATGCTTCCTATAATATTCCGTAGCTACGAAGGATATTTGGTAGAGACACCCCTTGTGCCCGGATATACTTTAGCCGGAGGTATCCGCCAAATTGTTATGTGTATGGTTGTTCCAAGTTGACCCTCATCGGGGAGGACGTGACACTACAAAACAAGTGACTTTTTCTGACTGACTAAAACCGTCTCCTAAACCTAGTAAAACCGTTGGCAGAACATTCTCCGACGGATAAGTTTTCAGTTTGCTATATACCAGTCAGGATAGGTTTATTCTAACACTCTAGGTTACTGTTGGAGCATGTCATATACTTATAGTGACGGTTAAAAAGTGTCAGTGAAATTTAGTCTTTTATCATCAGTTTAAAATCCATCAATAAAAATTACTATTTTTGTAGTCGGTTACAACTGTTGGAAAATCTTTCTACTTTTATCGTCGGTTACCATACTGTTACTATCATGTCGGTTATGTTATTATCATTTTACGACATATGACATGTTTGGAAAGTATCAGAAAAAATTGTTATTTTTATCATCGGTTACAATTGTTAGAAAATCTTACTACTTTTATCGTCGGTTACCATGTTGTTACTACCATGTTACGATATATGAATGAATGTTTAGAAATATTATTACTTTTATCTTTGGTTATACAACTGTTAAGAAATTATGGTCGGTTACCAGATATCAATATGTTAGGAAATGTTATAAGTTTTTATCATCGGTACTACACATAACTATTAAGAAATGTTATTATTTTTATCGTCATTTACTAGTTGCTTACTGTCAGTTACTAGTCAGTTATTACTAAGAAGTATTATGACGCAACACTGTTAAGAAATGTTAGTAATGGTTGGTTATCGCATTATCACAGTATCACATATGTTCATATGTGAGGAAATGTCATAAGTTTTATGGATGGTTAGCACAAATGTTAGAATCTCTTATCGTTAGTTACTATTGATTACCACATATTATTATAATTAGTTACTTTCTCATATCTTTAAATATAAAAAAAAAGGGTTGGAAAATGAACTACATATCAAAATATTAGAAAATGCTGGGAAATGTTAGAAACTTTTGTAAAATATTATAACCAGACAATGATTACAATAGGATAACAAAAAAAAAATAAGATTACATATCCCACAAACCAAATCCATATCTTCTGAGATGTTCATACATATGCTTCACTTCAAATATAAAAAAGATTACCAGAGCACAACCCCACCTTCATGTCAATCTATTAATTCATAAAAAGAAGCAGTGAAATGAATATAATATAATGGTACATGTAAAAAATAGTTATAAATAAAAATATTACCTTTTGGTGAGGTGTTGATGATGATAATTGTTGATTTCTATGTACACTCCCAGTATCTAATATTCGAGAAGGTAAAAATTCAAATAATTTGGATTATTATTGAAAAGTAAAAGTGAAATTAGTAAGATTGTGGTGAAACGGAAAAATAACATTCATACCTGGACACTGGCAATAAGTCTTGCTTCATTAACCATGCGTTTTTTTTTTTCTAAATCCAACATGTTGGGTCGCTAAAAAAATTAAAAGTGGATAAAAACTACTTATCTCACAATAAAATGATTTGTTTTTAAACCAAACCTAACCTAGGATAGCATCTTGGGATGATTGGGTTTCTTCATAGTGAAGTTACTCTTGGGATGGTTGTGATTCTTCATGATCAGCAACAATACTCATCCTTCGTTTACTTCTTCCCATATTGAGCTAAGAAAATTTGGTATGAGATTTTGATTAAGTCACAAACTCTGAGTTTTGAAGGATGAGAGCTTATTAAGAAAGAAGAGATTTTGAAGAGAAAGAGGGTTTGTGGGAAATGATTTATGATATATTTGGTTTAACCGCTCAAATAAATTTTAAAAGCCCGCCACTTATAATATATTTGGTTTAGCCGCTCAAATAAATTTTTAGAAAACCGCCACTTTTTCCCGCTTATTTATCATTTTGTTTTTATCTTTTGTGTGTGTAATTTTATCTTACTTTACCACTTTTTTTACTATTATATCATCAATTTTATTTTGTATTTTTTGTATTTGATTTTTTTATTTTTTTGTTTTTGTTACAACATTGTTAATATATTACAACATTGTTACTAAATTGTTATTGCATTACAGTATAATAAATAAATACTCTAAATTTTAAATCATTATATTATTTAAATTAATAATATTAATTAGATCATTATTCTACTTAATTCATATTTGAAATTTTTTATATAATAAAGAAAACAGAGACGTGGCAATGGGCCGACACGGGCGCCCGGCCATGCCAGCACGGGCACCTGCCCACGCATGCCACTACATGCATGCAACCTTCCACGCGGGCGCCCGGCAATGCCAACACGGGCGCCGGCACATGCGCGTCCATGCAAGCTCATGCGACGTTATTACTATTTACTACCTACTTACTACCTGCTTACTACCTAACTTATAAATTTTGAAGGGAAGAGTTTTGTTGAGAATAATTTATTATATATTTGATTTAGGGACTCAAATAAATTTTTAGAACCGTCATTTTTTTCCGCTTTTTGTAAGTTTAATTTTATCTTTTTATTATTATATCATTAGTAATTTCATTTTCTATATTTGTACTTTTGTTTTTGTTACAATATTGTAACATCTACATTCTTACCCTTAATATTACATTACAATAAATAATAACCCTAAATTTATATCATTACATTAAAATTTAGGATTTGTTTCCACTTCCGAAATGGTCACTTCCCAAAGGTGGTAATAGTGGTAAGTGAGTTGTAAGAGAATAATATAAGTCACTACTACCCACCAGTAACATCATTCTCTCCCACTAAAATCATTACTATCCACTAATTATGCTAAATAATATAAGTCACTACTATCCATTAACAATTATGCTAGATCAATTATGCCGAAAAATATTTAAGCTGCCAAGATAAAATTAATGTTGCTCGGCAAAGATAAAAATTTATGTTATATTGGATAGATATAGGAGGTTAAAGTAACCAATCTATCCCCTCATATCTTTATGTTTAGATGTTCTCCTAAATAACTTACCATAAGCCAACTTATTTTGTCGAAATATGACATCATCTTCTAATCATCGATAATGAATTTTATACGAAATTTAAAGGAAGATATTTGATATTATAGTAATTGTTTTAGGTTGTTTTCAAGATATTTGATTTTATAGTTATTATTCACGTATCATAAATTTATTATTTTATAAACTTATTTACCTACTTACCACCCACTTACCTTACTACTACCTACTACTTATCATTGTCATCTATTTTCTAAATTACCACTATCATAACTTTATTTATCATAATTTTACCACAACTAGAGTATTTTTAAATATAAAGATTTATTATAAAAAATGATAACATAGAGATTAGTATAAATAGATTTATACTATTGTCAAAGTCAGAATCAAAAACTATAGATATCGGTACTATTAAGTTGATAATAAAAAATATTTATATTGATAACAACAAACCGTCCGAAAACTATTACATTTATTCACACGATAATTTTTAATCATCAGATGATTCATTCGTAGATTTACATAATCACCAACGTACATGACCCTAAACCAACTTCTCATGCATTTAATATGGATGAACCAATGAATTATTTCATAATGTCAAAAAATTAATATATTCAAATCGAAGTATGCTAATAATTTTAAATCATATTACATGTGAAATATTAGTGGTTGAGGTAGAGTTAGAGTTGGTGATAGGATGTGTGAAAGTTGTATGTGTAGAAATTATGTGGAGTGTGGAAATATGAGAGATTAAATTTATGATCATACCTTTATAATTATAAATTGTGAAAGTTGAGAGACGAGATTACTTAATATGAGTTTTGATGTTATTAACATAATTAATTATATCATTACATTATATTATCATATTTTTAAATTATAATATTAAATTATCTTTAATGAATTTTTAAAACTATAATACTATGTTATATAAATTACTAATTTCATACTATTACATCATTTAAATTAATAATATTAATAAATTTATACTGAATATAGAATATACATTATTTTTATAAATCAAATGGATATAATTAACGCAGCACAAGGCTTATATGCACTGAAATGTAGTAAGTATGTAGTTATTAAATAGTAAGTGAATTTTTCAACAACCAGTGGCGGTATTGATTTAAACTATAAAAAAAATTGTGACGAATTAAGAACGCGGTAATGAAAAAAGAGGCGGAAGAAAAAACGCCAAAGAAAAAATGGACGGAATTTTAAAAATTTGTTTGTGAAAATGTTATATTATAAATTCTACACCCATCAAAGTTTCTCCATCCTTTCACCATCAAAGTTTTTTCATTTTTCCTTGAAGGCTCTCTTGCATTGTACACGAAAAATTACAACCATTCTAAGAAAAAGAACAAGTTTCAGTCTCAACAAGTTCAATCATTCAAAATGTTATAAAGTTTTAAAAATAAACATATTATTTTAATTTGATATTTAATATTAAAATACCGTTTTTAATTTTTTATTTTGAACAAATAAATGTGGAGATGTTTTGGATAAAAAATAAACAACTTTCGTTGCTTGCTCGTGCCACGGCTCACGTGGATGCCCATGCGGGGCAAGAGCACATCCAAGAGTGTAAGCAGCGCCCGTACATGCACTTGCAGGTGCGCCCACGCGCTGCATGCTGGAGCGCATGCATGTGCTTGCACGGGTGCCCACGAGCATGCATGCGCCTACAAGAGCGCAAGCAGGCGCCAGTACATGTCCCGCAAGTGCTCGCGCGCTCCATTCCCTCTCCTCTTTTTATGCAAAAAATGAGACAAAAAATGAAAACATAACATTGCTACCGCATGGAATCGAACTCTTGAATAGAACCTCAACCTCAGGTGTCCTGACCATCAGACCACAGTGTCCAATGAATATGGTTTTGTTTTCTTTTCCTTTCTTTCTTTCTATCTATCTCAACCTCACTTTATTTTATTGTATTTTTTTTAATATATATTATAATTTAAATTCGATACTCATTTGAAAAACAAAAAATAAGAAAAAAAAAACACAATTAAAATAATTAAATTAATTGAAATAGAATTAATGGAAATAAAAAATGATAAAATATAATAGTTTAAATATAAATAAAAATAAAATTAGATTTAGTGAATTACATGACTTACCTACAATTACAATTACTTATCATGAAGTTACCATTTAACCAATACCGCGCGCATGAGCACATGTCGCGTGCTGTGGCATGCACGGGCGCCCTTGCTGGCCTGGCCAGGCGCCTGCTCGGGCGCTTGCATGAGTGCATGCCGCGCAAGGTGGCATGTACGGGCTGGCATGGCCACTTACTTACCACTTACTATCTACTTACCACTTACCATCTAATTATATATCACAAACTTACTATTAATTTACCATTATATAAATTTACTTCCTTACTTGCCACATACTTACTACCTACTTACCACCTGCTTACCTAGATAAAACTACTGCTATCATAAATTTACTACAACTTACCACTAAGACTATTTTCAAATATAAAAGTATATGATACAAATATGATAACAATTTTAGATTTTACAGACGTTACAATATATAGGTTGGTAAAAATAGAATTTATACAAACGGTGAGAATTGAATATAGTTTTAAAAGACAGTGAATTTGTATGTTACCATATATCGTAAACGTAAAATCTATAGAGACAACAATTTTAAGTAGACAATAAAAAAGATTTATATTGAAACTGTTTTTAAACCGTGTCAAAAAAACTATTACATTTACTGACCATAATTTTTATAAGTATCACAATTGAATATTGTTTTACAGACGGTTGTGGTATATTTACTAACAGTTACTAAACTTTTCTTCACAGACATTTTAGTTTATTGGGAAAGGGTTATATTTTTTGGACGATTTCATCATAAACCGTCTCTATAAAGTATAAAAACCGTGACTAAAAATCACCGACCCTAAAAGTTACCGTCGGCACAATGCTCTAATTTTGTGGTGTGAGTTTACCTCTGTCTAGCACTAGGCGGGGCATCATACACGGCCGACTATTTATAAATATATATATATATTGTTATTATTATTTACAAGCTAGTTGGAGTAGCCTGTGGCCAACATTAGGATAGAGAGTCATTATTTGATATTTGTATTGTAAAAACCCCCAATGCGCCCATCCTTGGTCGAGGTAGATATTGCAGGCGTTGTTTGTTAGGCCGGCTCTACATTTGTGAGTTGATACATGGATGGATGCATATGTTATTTTTCGATGTGTGCCTTGAGCTATGTTAAAGCTGCACCCTATTTTTCGCATACTTGATATTGTATTACATGCCTTGACACTCCAAATTCACACTTGATATTGATAGCACGATGTCAATCCACTCAGTTGCTGAGTATCCTCCTGTAGATACTCACCCCACACTTTCCCTTTCAGAGGTATAGTCTTAGATCGAAGGAATGGCAGAGACTTGATTTTGTTGGACTTATAATGGAGACTGGGCTGGGGTATGGTTACCCGTTTCTTTCACTATATTCAATTTGAAGTTATCATACTATTTTGGAGTATTTAGTTTGACCATTGTACTTATTTGCTTGGGGATGACTGCATATTACAATTGGCGCATGTAAAAGGTAACTCTCATCTTGGGTGCATATTACTATGTGTCCTTATATGTGTTTTTAGCCTTACGATACCTCGATATCTCGATATCTCAAAGGGTTGTGCCCATGCATTGAGGTGTCGTGGCGGTTGCTCACTTGATCGGCCCAGGGGTAGGTCGGGGTGTGACATTACTGATTTTGAATATTGCCCGACCTAAATAACAACTTAGAAAGTTTTAGTTCGACATGACAATGGTGGTTTAGGAGCAATAACTAATTTTTCGTCTAGCATCCACACAGTCTAGATCTTGTGGGAATTTTTTTCTTAAATTGCTTCTAAGTTTAACTTAAACACATTCTAGACAAAGTAGGCCAATACTTACGCTTAAAGTTTGTCCCACCGTCATTCGCACCCTTTTACGATTTGGAGTTACAAGAGGAAGAAGAACAGAAGTTGAAGTAAAAAGAGGTGGAAGCTAAGATAAGTGATAATTTTACTAATCATTTAATACCTCGTTGTCATAATAAGGTTGAGTTTCGAATATCCTTGTATTAGAAGAACAATTAATGAATTCTAGACACATTAAAATTAGTATTTAATGTTATTATACAAGTGGCTGTTGTTTAGTGGTGAGAATTCCACGTTGTGGCCGTGGAGACCTGGGCTCGAATCCCAGCAGCCACAATACATGTGATATGAAATTTTAAATAAGAATAAATGAGAAAGCAATTTTTAATAATATGAAAAAAATCCTTGGTAGCCTGTAAATTTGGGGTCAGTTTCTTTCTTTAGATAAGATTGGGGTTTAGCTTATTGATTCTGAATTTTACCCGACCTAAATAACAACTTTGAAAGTTTTAGTTCAGCATGACTGTGGTTTAGGAGCAACATCAAATTTTTCGTCTACCATCCGCACAATCTAGGTCTTGCGGGAATTTTTTCCAAAAATTGCTTCTAAGTTTAACTTAAACACATTCGAGACAAAGTAGGCCAATACTTACACTTAAAGTTTGTCCAACCATAATTCACACCCTTTTTTTCATAGCATTATCAGTTAGTCAGGATGGCCGAGTGGTCTCAGGTGCCAGAGTCAAGTTCTGGTCTTCGAAAGAGGGTGAGGGTTCAAATCCCACTTCTGAGAGTTTCTTTGCTTACCCCACTTTCTAGGATCAAGGTTTGGCCTTTGTTGTTTTGATTCATAGCAATTTTTAGTTATAAAGGATTGAATTTCCTTTTTCACTAAGTCAAAGAATTTAAAGGAAGCTCTGGGTTATTGAACAAAGTGGCAATCAAAACGGGGATTGCCATATACGAAACATCTAAGCACATCATAAATATTGGCATCAATAAAAGTTTATCGAACACCGGCAGAGAAGAAAGGGCCTTAAGACAGTGTCCTTTTTCCAAGTGGCTTCTCAATTATTACTCATCAAAGTATGCATAATTTAGGCTATGCCCTCGCAATGATCCATGGACTCAAGCTTAAGACTAGTGAAACACTAACTAAGCCAAGACACAACTTGTAAACTGCAAGCCAACTTTACAAATGGTTCACAAATTACGTGGACACAATTAGGCTTCTTATAGACACGCGACTCCCTTAATACAAGAACTTAAAAAATTATACAAAAAACTTATCAAGTACAATAATTAGAAACTTCTTTCCAAATTATAATATCCCGAATAATAGCTTCAATACTCTGTCATAACTTCAATCTTTACATACTCTATTTATCACAGTAATAAATTGGTATTCAATTTTAAGATTTTTAATGTGGGTTATCATGAGTGCTAGCATTAATAATTGTGGATATAAAAGTTAATAATGGTTTTGGTCTAAATTTTGCATGACTAAACATGCCTTTAGTTGTAGTGGCCAGAATTCCACAAAAACTTTAAGGGCAAAAAATACTTGAACCTGACCGGAAACCATGAAGGTTTCTTCGGTTTCAATCCAACTTACTTATAGTTCCTTCCTATTCTTATCCTCTTTTTACCACAAAAAAGAAAGCAAATAGTTTTGGTTCCTCATTGATCTCAACCCAAGAAATCAAATGAGAGATGAGATAAAATTTAGATAAGAGAGATGAGAGTGCTCTGGAAGGGGTAGAAATGGAAAAAAATGAGAGAGTTCTCAACCTTTTGCTTCTTCAGACAAGATTGGGGTTTAGCTTACTGATTCTGAATTTTGCCCGACGTAAATAACAACTTTGAAAGTTTTAGTCCGGCATGACTGTGGTTTAGGAGCAACATCTAATTTTTCATCCAACATCCGCACAGTCTAGGTCTTGCACGAATGTTTTCCATTAATTGCTTCTAAGTTTAACTTAAACACATTATAGACAAAGTAGGCCAATACTTATGCTTAAAGTTTGTCCGACCGTAATTCGCACCCTTTTTTTCATAACATTATCAGTTAGTCAGGATGGCCGATTGGTCTAAGGCGCCAGGCTCAAGTTTTGGTCTTAGAAAGAGGGCGTGGGTTCAGATCCCACTTCTGACAATTTGTTTGCTTAACCTACTTGCTAGGATCAAGGTTTGGCCATTGTTGTTTTGATTCATAGCTTTTTTTAGTTATAAAGGATTAAAATTGCTTTTTTACTAAGTCAAAGAATTTGAGGCAAGCTCTGGGTTATTGAACAAAGTGGCAATCAAAACTGGAATTGCCATATACGAAACATCTAAGCACATCATAAATATTGGCATCGATAAAATTTTATCGAAAACCGGCAAAGAACAAAGGGCCTTAAGATGGTGTCCTTTTTCCAAATGGCTTCGCAATTATTACTCATCAAAGTGTGCATAATTTAGGCTATGCCCACGCAATGATCCATGGTCTCAGGCTTAAGACTAGTGAGGCATTGATTAAGCCAAGACATAACTTGTAAACTTCAAGCCAACTTTACAAATGGTGCACAATAATAAATTGGTATTCAATTTTAAGATTTTTAATGTGGGTTATCATGAGTGCTAGCATTAATAATTGTGGATACAAAAGTTAATAATGGTTTTGGTCTAAATTTTGCATGACAAAACGTGCCTTTAGCATTGAAGTGGCCAGAATTCCACAAAAACTTCATGGGCCAAAAATACTTGAACCTGACGTGAAACCATGAATGTTTCTTCAGCTTCAATCCGACTTACTTATAGTGCTTTCCTCTTCTTGTCCTATTTTTACCATAAGAAAGAAAGCAAATAGTTTTGGTTCCTCATTGATCTCAACCCCAGTAATCAAATGAGAGTTGAGATAAAATTTAGATAAGAGAGATGAGAGTGCTCGAGCAGGGGGAGAAATGAAAAAAAATGAGAGAGTTCTCAACCTTTTGCTTCTACTCACAACAACTTAGTGAGAACTTTGGAGCAATTGAAGCTAAAATAAAAGGAGATGGAGAAGCGGATGAAGATTCAAGAGATGTGAAGAACAAGAATTCAATCAACCGGAAAGAGAAATGGGAGGAGGAAGTTTCTAGATCTAACATGAGGAAATTGAAGGAGTTGGAATCAAAATAAATAGTATGGACCGTTGAGAAAATGTTTTACGATTTGGAGATACAAAAGGAAGAAGAACAAAAGTTCAAGTAAAAGGAGGTGGAAGATAAGATCAGTGATAATTTTACTAATCATTTACTCCCTTGTTGTCATAATTACGTTGAGTTTCAAATATCCTTGAGTGCTAGCGTTAATAATTGTGGATACAAAAGTTAATATTGGTTTTGGTCCAAATTTTGCATGACTAAACATACCTATAGGGTCGAAGTGGCCCGAATTCCACAAAAACTTTGTGGGCCAAAAATACTTGGACCTGACCCCAAACCATGAAGGTCTCTTCAGTTTCAATCCGACTTACTTATAGTTCGGTCCAATCGTTGTCCTATTTTAACCGTAAAAAAGAAAGCAAATAGTTTTGGTTCGTCCTTGATCTCAACCCCAGTAATCAAATGAGAGATGACATTAATTTTAGATAAGAGAGATGAGAATGCTCGGGCAGGGGGAGAAATAGAAAAAAATGAGTGAGTTCTCAACCTTTAGCTTCTACTCTCAACAACTTAATGAGAACTTTGGAGCAATTGAAGCTAAAATCAAAGGCGGGGGGAGAAGCGGATGAAGATTCAAGAGATGTGAAGAACAAGAATTGAATCAACCAGAAAGAGAAATGGGAGGAGGAAGATTTTGGATATAACATATGGAAATTGAAGGAGTAGGAATCAAAATAAATAGTGTGGGCCGTGAATATAGTTAGAAAAGAGAGGTTGGGACCATGTTTTACGATTTGGAGATACAAGAGGAAGAAGAACAGAAGTTGAAGTAAGAGGAGGTGGAAACTTAGATCCGTGAAAATTTTACTAATCATTTAATATAAGTATTTATCGTTGTTATACAAGTGGCTGTAGTTTAGTGGTAAGAATTCCACGTTGTGGCCGTGGAGACCTGGGCTCGAATCCCAGCAGGCACAATAAATCTGATATGAAATTTTAAATATGAATAAATGAGAAAGCAATTTTTAATAATATTTAAAAAAATCCTTGGCAGCTTGTTCATTTGGGGTCAATTGCTTTCTTCAGACAAGATTGGGGTTTAGCTTGTTGATTCTGAATGTTGCCTCACCTAAATAACAACTTTGAAAGTTTTAGTTCAGCATGACTGTGGTTTAGGAACAACATCTAATTTTTCGTCCAGCATCTGCACAGTGTAGGTCTTGTGGGAATTTTTTCCTTAAATTGCTCCTAAGTTTAACTTCAACACATTCTAGACAAAGTCGGGCAATACTTACGCTTAAAGTTTGTCCAACCGTAATTCGCACCCTTCTTTCATAACATTATTAGTTAGACAGGATGGCCGTGTGGTCTATGGCGCCAGACTCAAGTTCTGGTCTTCGAAAGAGGGCGTGGGTTCAAATCCCACTTCTGACAGTTTCTTTGCTTACCCTACTTGCTAGGATCAAGGTTTGGCCTTTGTTGTTTTGATTCATAGCATTTTTTAGTTATAAAGGATTGAATTTGCTTTTTCACTAAGTCAAAGAATTCATGGCAAGCTCTGGGTTATTGAACAAAGTGGCAATCAAAATGGTAATTGCCATATACGAAACATCTAAGCACATCATAAATACTAGCATCAATAAAAGTTTATCGAACACCAGTAGGGAAGAAAGGGCCTTTAGACAGTGTCCTTTTTCTAAGTGGCTTGGCACCTATTACTCATCAAAGTGTGTAGAATTTAAGCTATGCCCTTGCAATGGTCCATGGACTCAGGCTTATGACTAGTGAGGCACTGATTAAGCTAAGACACAACTTGTAAACTGCAAGACAACTTTACAAATGGCGCACAAATTACACGGACACAATTTGGCGTCTTATAGATATGCGACTCCCATAATACAAGAACTAAAAAAATTAAAACAAAAAACTTATCAAGTAAAATAATTAGAAACATCTCTTCAAATTATAATATCCAGAATAATAGCTTCAATACTCTCTCATAACTTCATTCTCTACATACTCCATTTATCACATAAATAAATTAGTATTCAATTTTGAGATTTTTAATGTGGGTTACCATCAGTGCTAGCATTAATAATTGGGGATACAAAAGTTAATAATGCTTTTGGTCTAAATTTTGCATGACTAAACATACCTATAGGGCTCAAGTGGCTAGAATTCCACAAAAACTTCTTGGGCCAAAAATACTTGAACCTGACCCCAAACCTTGAAGGTTTCTTTAGTTTCAATCCGACTTACTTATAGTTCTGTCCAAATCTTGTCCTATTTTAACCTTAAAAAAGAAAGCAAGTAGTTTTGGTTCCTCCTTGATCTCAACCCCAG
Source organism: Dillenia suffruticosa (assembly GCA_033439265.1). Classification (NCBI taxonomy): domain Eukaryota; kingdom Viridiplantae; phylum Streptophyta; class Magnoliopsida; order Dilleniales; family Dilleniaceae; genus Dillenia; species Dillenia suffruticosa. The sequence goes on along the minus strand of JAVTVX010000015.1, from coordinate 16,968,296 downwards.
TAATCAAATGAGAAATGAGATAAAATTTAGATAAGAGAGATGAGAGTTCTCGGGTAGGGGGAGAAATGGAAAAAAATGAGAGAGTTCTCAACCTTTTGCTTCTACTCTCAACAACTTAATGAGAAATTTGGAGCAATTGAACCTAAAATCAAAGGAGGGGGGAGAAACGGATGAAGATTCAAGAGATGTGAAGAACAATAATTGAATCAACCAAAAAGAGAATTGGGAGGAGGATGATTCCGGATCTAACCTGAGGAAATTGAAGGAGTAGGAATCAAAATAAATAGTGTAGACTGTGGAAATAGTTAGAAAGGAGAGGTTGGGACCATGTTTTACGATTTGGAGAAACAAGATGAAGAAGAAAATAAGTTGAAGTAAAAAGAGGTGGAAGCTAAGACTAGTGATAATTTTACTAATCATTTAATGACTCGTTGTCACAATAAGGTTGGGATTCGAATATCCTTGTATTAGAAGAATAATTAAGGAATTCTAGACACATTAAAATTAGTATTTAATGTTGTTATACAAGTGGTTGTAGTTTAGTGGTAAGAATTCCCTATTGTAACCGTGGAGACCTGTGCTCAATTCCCAGTAGCCACAATAGATGTGATATGAAATTTTAAATAAGAATAAATAAGAAAGCAATTTTTAATAATATGAAAAAAATCTTTGGCAGCTTGTTAGTTTGGGGTCAGTTACTTTCTTCAGACAAGATTGGGGTTTAGCTTATTGATTCTGAATTTTGCGTGACCTAAATAACAACTTTGAAAGTTTTAGTTCGGCGTGACTGTGGTTTAGGTACAACATCTAATTTTTCGTCCAGTATCCGCACAGTCTAGGTCTTGCGGGAATTTTTTCCTTAAATTGCTTATAAGTTTAACTTAAACACATTCTAAACAAAGTAGGGCAATACTTACGCTTAAAGTTTGTCCAACGGTAATTCACAACCTTTTTTCATAACATTATTTGTTAGTCAGGATGGCTGAGTGGTCTAAGGCGCCAGACTCAAGTTCTGGTCTTCAAAAGAAGGCGTGGGTTCAAGTCCCACTTCTAACAGTTTCTTTGCTTACCCCACTTGCTAGGATCAAGGTTTTGCCTTCATTGTTTTGATTCATAGCATTTTTTAGTTATAAAGGATTGAATTTGCTTTTTCACTAAGTCAAAGAATTCAAGGCAAGCTCTGGGTTATTCAACAAAGTGGCAATCAAAATGGGAATTGCCATATACGAAACATCTAAACACATTATAAATACTGGCATTGTTAAAAGTTTATCGAACGCCTGCAGAGACGAAAGGGCCTTAAGACAGTGTCCTTTTTCCTAGTGGCTTTGCACTTATTACTCATCAAAGCGTGCATAATTTAGGCTATGCCCTCGCAATGATCCTTGGACGTAGGCTTAAGACTAGTGAGGCACTGATTAAGCCAAGACCCAACTTGTAAACTGCAAGCGAACTTTACAAATGGTGCACAAATTACATGGACACAATTAAGCTTCTTATAGACAAGCGACTCCCTTAATACAAATTATAATATCCATGTACTCCCTTAAGCTATGTCCTTGCAACGATCCATGGACTCAGGCTTAAGACTAGTGAGGCACCGACGAAGCTAAGACACAACTTGTAAACTGCATGCCAACTTTACAAATGGCGCATAAATTACGTGGACACAATTAGGCTTCTTATAGACACACGACTCCCTTAATACAAGAGCTTAAAAAATTGATATAAAAAACTTATCAAGTAAAATAATTAGAAACATCTCTTCAAATTATAATATCTAGAATAATAGCGTCATTACTCTGTCATAACTTTATTCTCTACATGCTCCATTTATCACAGTAATAAATTAGTATTCAATTTTGAGATTTTTAATCTGGGTTATCATCAGTGCTAGCATTAATAATTGTGGAAACAAAAGTTAATAATGCCTTTGTTCTAAATTTTGCATGACTAAACATACCTATAGGGTTGAAGTGGCTAGAATTCCATAAAAACTTCTTGGGCCAAAAATACTTGAACCTGACCCCAAACCTTGAAGGTTTCTTTAGTTTCAATCCGACTTACTTATAGTTCCGTCCAATTCTTGTCCTATTTTAACCATAAAAAAGAAAGCAAGTAGTTTTGGATCCTCCTCGATCTCAACCCCAATAATCAAATGAGAGATGAGATAAAATTTAGATAAGAGAGATGAGAGTGCTCGGGTAGGGGGAGAAATGGAAAAAAATGAGAGAGTTCTCAACCTTTTGCTTCTACTCTCAACAACTTAATGAGAACTTTGGAGCAATTGAACCTAAAATCAAAGGAGGGTGGAGAAGCGGATGAAGATTTAAGAGATGTGAAGAACAAGAATTGAATCAACCAGAAAGAGAAATGGGAGGAGGAAGATTTTGGATCTAACATGAGGAAATTGAAGGAGTAGGAATCAACATAAATAGTGTGGGCTGTGAAGATCATTAGAAAGAGAGTTTGGGATCATGTTTTACAATTTGGAGATACAAGAGGAACAAGAACAAAAGTTGAAGTAAGAGGAGGTGGAAGCTAAGATCCGTGATAATTTTACTAATCATTTAATGCCTCCTTGCCATAATAAGGTTGAGTTCCGAATATCCTTGTATTAGATGAACAATTAATGAATTCTAGACACATTAAAATTAATATTTTATGTTGTTATACAAGTGGTTGTAGTTTAGTGGTAAGAATTCCACGTTGTGGCCATGAAATCCTGGGCTCAAATCCCAGTAGCCATAATATATGTGATATGAATTTTAAATATGAATAAATGTGAAAGCAATTTTTAATAATATGAAAAAAATCCTTGGCAGCTTGTTAAATTGGGGTCAGTTACTTTCTTCATACAAGATTGGGGTTTAGCTTATTGATTCTAAATTTTGCCCGACCTAAATAACAACTTTGAAAGTTTTAGTTCGGCATGACTGTGGTTTAGGAGCAACATCTAATTTTTCGTCCACCATCCGCACAGTCTAGGTCTTGCGGGAATTTTTTCCAAAAATTGCTTCTAAGTTTAACTTAAACTCGTTCTAGACAACATAGGCCAATGCTTACGCTTCAAGTTTGTCCAATCGTAATTCACACCCTTTTTTCATAGCATTATTAGTTAGTCAGGATGGCCGAGTGGTCCTAGGTGCCAGAGTCAAGTTCTGGTCTTCGAAAGAGGGCGAGGGTTCAAATCCCACTTCTGAGAGTTTCTTTGCTTACCCCACTTTCTAGGATCAAGGTTTGGCCTTTGTTGTTTTGTTTCATAGAATTTTTTAGTTATAAAGGATTGAATTTGCTTTTTCACTAAGTTAAAGAATTCAAGGCAAGCTCTGGGTTATTGAACAAAGTGGCAATCAAAACGGTAATTGCCATATATGAAACTTCTAGGCACATCATAAATACTGGCATCAATAAAAGTTTATCGAACACCGGCAGGAAAGAAAGGGCCTTTACACAGTGTCCTTTTTCCGAGTGGCTTCGCACCTACATCAAAGGGTGCAAAATTTAAGCTATGCCCTTGCAACGATCCATGGACACAAGCATAAGACTAGTGAGGCACTGATTAAGCAAAGACACAACTTGTAAACTACAAGCCAACTTTACAAATGGCGCACAAAATACATGGACACAATTTGGCGTCTTATAGACACACGACTCCCTTAATACAAGAGCTTAAAAAATTGATACAAAAAACTTATCAAGTAAAATAATTAGAAACATCTCTTCAAATTATAATATCTAGAATAATAGCGTCAATACTCTGTCATAACTTTATTCTCTACATGCTCCATTTATCACAATAATAAATTAGTATTCAATTTTGAGAATTTTAATCTGGGTTACCATCAGTGCTTGCATTAATAATTGTGGATACAAAAGTTAATAATGCTTTTGGTCTAAATTTTGCATGACTAAACATACCTATAGGGTTGAAGTGGCTAGAATTCCACAAAAACTTCTTGGGCCAAAAATACTTGAACCTGACCCCAAACCTTGAAGGTTTCTTTAGTTTCAATCCGACTTACTTATAGTTCCGTCCAATTCTTGTCCTATTTTAACCATAAAAAAGAAAGCAAGTAGTTTTGGTTCCTCCTCGATCTCAACCCCAGTAATCAAATGAGAGATGAGATAAAATTTAGATAAGAGAGATGAGAGTGCTTGGGTAGGGGGAGAAATGGAAAAAAATGAGAGAGTTCTCAACCTTTTTCTTCTACTCTCAACAACTTAATGAGAACTTTGGAGCAATTGAACCTAAAATCAAAGGAGGGTGGAGAAGCAGATGAAGATTTAAGAGATGTGAAGAACAAGAATTGAATCAACCAGAAAGAGAAATGGGAGGAGGATGATTCTGGATCTAACATGAGGAAATTGAAGGAGTAGGAATCAAAATAAATAGTGTGGACCGTGGAGATAGTTAGAAAGGAGAGGGTGGGACCATGTTTTACAATTTGGAAATACAAGAGGAAGAAGAAAAGAAGTTGAAGTAAAAGGAGGTGGAAGCTAAGAACAGTGATAATTTTACTAATCATTTAATGACTCATTGTTATAATAAGGTTGAGTTTCGAATATCCTTGTATTTGATGAACAATTAATGAATTCTAGACACATTAAAATTAGTATTTAATGTTGTTATACAAGTGGCTATAGTTTAGTGGTAAGAATTTCATGTTGTGGCCGTGGAGACCTATGCTCAAATCCCAGCAGCCAAAATAGATGTGATATGAAATTTTAAATAAGAATGAATGAGAAAGCAATTTTTATTAATATAAAAAAAATCCTTGGTAGCTTGTTAATTTGGTGTCAGTTACTTTCTTTAGACAAGATTGGGGTTTAGCTTATTGATTCTGAATTTTGCCCGACCTAAATAACAACTTTGAAAGTTTTAGTTCGGTATAACTATGGTTTAGGAGCAACATCTAATTTTTCATCCAGCATCCGCACGGTATAGGTCTTGCTGGAATTTTTTCCTTAAATTGCTTCTTAGTTTAACTTAAACACATTCTAGACAAAGTAGGCCAATACTTACACTTAAAGTTTGTCCATCCGTTATTCGCACCCTTTTTTATAACATTATTAGTTAGTCAAGATGGCCGAGTGGTCTAAGGCGCCAGACTCCAGTTCTGGTCTTCGAAAGAGGGCATAGGTTCAAATCCTACTTTTTGACAGTTTCTTTGCTTACCCCACTTGCTAGGATCAAGGTTTGGCCTTTGTTGTTTTGATTCATAGCATTTTTTAGTTATAAAGGATTGAATTTTCTTTTTTACTCAGTCAAAGAATTCAAGGGAAGGTCTGGGTTACTGAACAAAGTGGCAATCAAAACGGGAATTGCCATAAACGAAACATCTAAGCACATTATAAATACTGGCATTGATAAAAGTTTATCGAACGCCGGCAGAGACGAAAAGGCCTTAAGAGAATGTCCTTTTTCCTAGTAGCTTCGCAGTTTTTACTCATCAAAGTGTACATAATTTAGGCTATGCCCTCGCAATGATCCTTGGAAGTAGGCTTAAAACTAGTGAGGCATTGATGAAGCCCAGACACAACTTGCAAACTACAAGCCAACTTTACAAATGGAGCACAAATTATGTGGACACAATTAAGCTTCTTATAGACATGCAACTCCCTTAATACAAATTATAATATCCATGGACTCCCATAAGCTATGCCCTTGCAACGATCCATGGAGTCGCTTAGGACTAGTGAGGCACTGATTAGGCTTAGACACAACTTGTAACCTGCAAGCCAACTTTACAATTGGTGCACAAATTACGTGGACACAATTAGGCATCTTTTAGACACGCGACTCCCTTAATACAAGAACAGAAAAAATCGATACAAAAAACTTATCAAGTAAAATAATTAGAAGCTTCTTTTCAAATTATAATATCCAGAATAATAGCTTCAATACTCTGTCTTAACTTCATTCTCTACATACTCCATTTATCACACTAATAAATTGGTTTTCAAGTTTAAGATTTTTAATGGGGGTTATCAAGAGTACTAGCTTTAATAATTGTGGATACAAAAGTTAATATTGGTTTTGGTCTAAATTTTGCATGACTAAACATACCTATATGGTCGAAGTGGCCAGAATTCCACAAAAACTTCGTGGGCCAAAAATACTTGAACCTGACCCCAAACCATGAAGGTTTCTTCAGTTTCAATCTGATTTACTTATAGTTCCATCCAATCGTTGTCCTATTTTAACCGTAAAAAAGAAAGCAAATAGTTTTGGTTCCTCCTTGATCTCAACCCCAGTAATCAAATGAGAGATGACATTAATTTTAGATAAGAGAGATGAGAGTGCTCGGGCTGGGGAAGAAATGTAAAAACAATGAGTGAGTTCTCAACCTTTTGCTTCTACTCTCGACAACTTAATTAGAACTTTGGAGCAAATGAAGCTAAAATCAAAGGAGGGGGGAGAGGCAGATGAAGATTCAAGAGATGTGAAGAACAAGAATTGAATCAACTAGAAAGAGAAATGGGAGGAGGAAGATTCTGGATTTAACATGAGGAAATTGAAGGAGTAGGAATCAAAATAAATAGTGTGGGCCATGAAGATAGTTAGAAAAGAGTGGTTGGGACCGTGTTTTACGATTTGGAGATACAAGAGGAAAAGAACAGAAGTTGAAGTAAGAGGAGGTCGAAGCTAAGATCCGTGATAATTTTACTAATCATTTAATGCCTCGTTGCCATAATAAGGTTGAGTTTCGAATATCCTTGTATTAGATGAACAATTAATGAATTCTAGACACATTAAAATTAGTATTTAAAGTTGTTATACAAGTGGCTGTAGTTTAGTAGAAAGAATTCCACGTTGTGGCCGTGGAGACCTGGGCTCGAATTCTAGCAACCACAATAGATGTGATATGAAATTTTAAAAAAGAATTAATGAGAAAGCAATTTTTTATAATATGAAAAAAATCCTTGGCATCTTATTAATTTGGGGTCAGTTTCTTTCTTTAGACAAGATTGGGGTTTAGCTTATTGATTCTGAATTTTGCCCGACCTAAATAACAACTTTGAAAGTTTTAGTTCAGCATGACTGTGGTTTAGGAACAACATCTAATTTTTCATCCAGCATCCACACAGTCTAGGTCTTGCGGGAATTTTTTCCTTAAATTGCTTCTAAGTTTAACTTAAACACATTCTAGATAAATTAGGGCAATACTTACACATAAAGTTTGTCCAATCGTAATTCACAACCTTTTTTCGTAACATTATTAATTAGTCAGGATGGCCGAGTGGTCCAAGGCGCCAGACTCAAGTTCTGGTCTTCGAAAGAGGGCGTGGGTTCAAATCCCACTTCTGACAGTTTCTTTGCTTACCCCATTTGCTAGGATCAAGGTTTGGCCTTTGTTGTTTTGATTCGTAGCACTTTTTAGTTATAAAGGATTCAATTTGCTTTTTCACTAAGTCAAAGAATTCAAGGCAAGCTCTGAGTTATTGAACAAAGTGGCAATCAAAACGGGAATTACCATTTACGAAACATCTGAGCACATTATAAATACTAGCATTGGTAAAATTTTATCGTACACCAGCAGAGATGAAAGGGCCTTAAGACAGTGTCCTTTTTCCTAGTGGCTTCGCACTTATTACTCATCAAAGTGTGCATAATTTAGGCTATGCCCTCGCAATAATCCTTAGACTCAAGCCTAAGATTAGTGAGGCACTGATTAAGCCAAGACACAACTTGTAAACTGCAAGCTAACTTTACAAATGGTGCACAAATTACGTTGACACAATTAAGCTTCTTATAGATATGCGACTCCCTTAATACAAATTATTTTATCAATGGACTCCCTTAAGCTATGCCCTTGCAACGATCCATGGACTCCGGCTTAAGACTTGTGAGGCATTGATTAGGCTTAGACACAACTTGTAAACTGCAAGCCAACTTTACAAATGGTGCACAAATTACGTGGACACAATTAGGCTTCTTTTAGACACGCGACTCCCTTAATACAAGAACTTAAAAAATCGATACAAAAAACTTATCAAGTAAAATAATTAAAAACTTCTTTTCAAATTATAATATCCAGAATAATAGCTTCAATACTCTGTCATAACTTCATTCTCTACATACTCCATTTATCACACTAATAAATTGGTTTTCAATTTTAAGATTTTTAATGGGGGTTATCATGAGTGCTAGCTTTAATAATTGTGGATACAAAAGTTAATCTTGGTTTTGGTCTAAATTTTGCATGACTAAACATACCTATAGGGTCGAAGTGGCGAGAATTCCACAAAAAACTTCATGGGCCAAAAATACTTCAACCTGACCCCAAACCATGAAGGTTTCTTCAGTTTCAATCCGATTTACTTATAGTTCCATCCAATCGTTGTCCTATTTTAACTGTAAAAAAGAAAGCAAATAGTTTGGTTCCTTCTTGATCTCCACCCTAGTAATCAAATGAGAGATGCCATAAATTTTAGATAAGAGAGCTGAGAATGCATGGGTAGGGGAAGAAATGGAAAAAAATGAGTGAGTTCTCAACCTTTTGCTTTTACTCTCAACAACTTAATTAGACTTTGGAGCAATTGAAGCTAAAATCAAAGGAGGAGGGAGAGGTAGATGAAGATTCAAGAGATGTGAAGAACAAGAATTGAATCAACCAGAAAAGGAAATGGGAGGAGGAAGATTCTGGATCTAACATGAGGAAATTGAAGGGGTAGGAATCAAAATAAATAGTGTGGGCCGTGAAGATAGTTAGAAAAGATAGGTTGCGACCATATTTTAAGATTCGGAGATACAAGAGGAAGAACAACAGAAGTTGAAGTCAGAGGAGGTGGAAGCTAAGATCCGTGATAATTTTACTAATCATTTAATGCCTCGTTGCCATAATAAGGTTGAGTTTCGAATATCCTTGTATTAGATGAACAATTAATGAATTCTAGACAAATTAAAATTAGTATTTAATGTTGTTATACAAGTGGCTATAGTTTAGTGGTAAGAATTCCACGTTGTGGTCGTGGAGCCCTAGGCTCGAATCCCAGTAGCCACAATAGATGTGATATGAAATTTTAAATAAGAATAAATGAGAAAGCAATTTTTAATAATATGAAAAAAATCCTTGGCAGCTTGTTAATTTGGGGTCAGTTACTTTCTTCAGACAAGATTGGGGTTTAGCTTACTGATTCTGAATTTTGCCCAACTAGATTAAAACTTTGAAAGTTTTAGTTCGGCATGACTGTGGTTTAGGAGCAATATCTAATTTTTCATCTTGCATCCACACAGTCTAGGACTTGCGTGAATTTTTTCCTTAAATTGCTTCTAAGTTTAACTTAAACACATTCTAGACAAAGTATGCCAATACTTATGCTTAAAGTTTGTCCAACCATTATTCACACCCTTTTCTTCATAACATTATCAGTTAGTCAGGATGGCCGAGTGGTCTAAGGCACCAGACTTAAGTTCTGGTCTTCGAAAGAGGGTGTGGGTTCAAATCCCACTTCTGACAGTTTCTTTGCTTACCCCACTTGCAGGATCATGGTTTGGCCTTTGTTGTCTTGATTCATATCATTTTTTAGTTATAAAGGATTGAATTTGCTTTTTCAGTAAGTCAAAGAATTTAAGGCAAGCTCTAGGTTATTGAACAAAGTGGCAATCAAAACGGGAATTGCCGAAACATCTAAGTGCATCATAAATACTGACATTGATAAAAGTTTATCGAACACCGGCAGAGGAGAAAGGGCCTTAAGATAGTGTTCTTTTTCCAAGTAGCTTCGCACTTTTTACTCATGAAAGTGTGCATAATTTAGGCTATGCCCTCGCAATGATCCGTGGACTCAGGCGTAAGACTAGTGAGGCAATGATTAAGCCAAGACCTAACTTTTAAACTGCAAGCCAACTTTAGAAATGGTGCACAAATTACGTGGACATAATTAAGCTTCTTATAGACATGCGACTCCCTTAATACAAGAACTTAAAAAATTGATACAAAAAACTTATCAAGTAATGTAATTAGAAACTTCTTTTGAAATTATAATATCACTACAAAATTAAAGGACTATGCTGACGGTAACCATTTTTGTCATTAACTTTTAGTAACGATTTTTATGCCCTATGGAAATGTATACATTTTCCAACAGGATAAATTATCCGCCAGAAAGGTTTACCAACCATGAGTAAAGGTAGTACAACCGTTTAATATTGAATTGTGATGGTTATCACTTGTGGTCAGTAAATATGATAGCTTTTTAACTTGGTTTGAAAATCATCTTTGTATAAATCTTTTTTACTGTCTACTTAACCATATCGTCTACATAAATTCTACATCTTTCGTAACTCACAAATTGCACTATCTTTAAAAGCTATATGCAATTTTAACTGTATTATGTTTGGTTAGTAAATATGGGAATCTTTAATAACGGTTCGAAGACACTTAACTGTTTTTAGCCTCGGTGAGTTTTAGTGACGGTTTTTATGGGTTATAAAAAGACGCAAAACAGTCAAAAAGTATAGGGTTTTCCTAACCGAATAAAATGTTCATCAAGAAAAGTTTACATACTACCACTAAAACCACAATCGTCTGTAAAGCAATATTGAATTGTGATGGTTAAAAATTATCGTCATAAATGTAATAGTTTTTGCACAGTTTAGAAATAGTGTCAATATAAATCTTCTTTATTATTTACTTAACAATACCCATCTCAAAGTTTCAAACTCATCGTGCTCATGGCCTCTAAAATTATACCCTGAGTCTAGAAGATACATAATCTGCTTATCCACATAAAGAGCGTAGCAAAGCCAATGTTGTTTGAAAATTACTGGGATAAATACCTATTAATGCAAGACTATATTAACCACAGGGATAAAATAACCGGGATAAAATCACAAGAGAAATATATAATAGTATATAATGTAAAGTAACTCACAAGTTTACGTAATCGAAAGTCAAATCCAAATGCTTTCTCAAACAAACAATTATCAATGATTGAAATATCCCACTTTCTTTTTGGGTTGCCTTCCGCAGATACGACATCTAAAGTAAATATAAAATAAGTTCAATAAGTAGATGAAAAAAAATTATTACAAAAGGTGAGGGTGAGAAAGATGAAAGTATATACTGAAAACCATAATGGTAAAACACATCTCGATAATGACTTTGGGAATAAGTTTGGATTGGAGGTGATATTGAGTAAGCGTATAAAGCATTCTATGGTTCGCAAACATAATCAAATATATTCATTAGTAATTAGTAATGTAATATTAAAAATAAATACAAAAAATTCATAATTCATACCAATGTACCAATCCAGTGAGAGGGTAATAGTTCATAGGCATCTATCCAGTACATGTAACTTCCACCAATATTACACAAAAATGTTCTATCAATTATCATAAAAATTCGATTAAGTCAAATATCTCTAAAAATTGGATTGGAGAATGACAAAGACAAACATTGTAACACACTTACTTGGCATTATTTTTTATGACTTTTCGGACCTAAAAAACCCATACACTCTCCTCGTCATCAGACAAAGACCTACCCTTAACAAAGGAAAAGATAGAAATTTGGTTTGTCTTTCCGTCATTCATTTCAGTTAACGTATTGACCACTTTATATAATTCAATATCTTTATCCTTCTCCTCCTCATGGTTGAAAGCCTCCAAAGCCTCCCATCTTTTATCATCCACTGCTTTCTCGCCCAAACTCTCTTGCAAACCCTCCTGTCCTTTCCCTTTCTCTTGCTGGATTTTATCCTCCTCCTCTTTCAAAGTGTCTTGCCCTTTTTCCTATTGGGCAGCCACAATAAAATCACTAGCTTTCCCCTAGTAGTCGTCACTAAAATCAATAGCCTTAACTTTCTACTTCTTTTGCTTTTTTCCCTTTTTTTGTTCTTCCTTCTCTTCTTGATTAGAATCCTCTACATCATCACAAAATCTACACAACATATCATGATGCATTTGCAACAAATTAGAGTGAATTCGAATTGACTTCTCCAGAAACATTTTAAATTCGTGTTTGATGCTTATTCTCTATTATTGTACATAGTATAAGTACTACATATAAGTGCTCGTAAGTGCTCTAAATTAGTGATTGTTAGTTTACCTTAATGTTTTCTCTACTCCCTTGAACACCAATGCTCGCTTCTTTAACACTCACTTCAACATATTTTTTAGACAACAAACCCTATAAATAAATAGTATGCAAGTTGAATAAACCTATAAATAAATAGTATACTATTCAAATTCCACAATCATTACATAATGCATATAAACTTAATTTAACTTATATACATTTATACACTCGAAACCCGATCTGTTGTCCAATAGCGAATAGGTAAATTTGTTTTTTGGCCGCCCAAATCACCAACTCTAACATTCTCAAAATAAAAGATCTATACATACAATAATATTGTAAAATATTGTTAAAGTAGATTGCATTGAAATTGAAGGCTTACCATATGTAAAAATAAACAACTACTGATGCCTGTCTTCTTTCTCTGTTCCTCCTCTGTTGCTTGACCTTTGAATTGATAAATCTTGTTAGCTAACCATTGTAATACAAAATTAGCCTAATTGTATTGCCGAGCATTCTCAATAAGGTGTCTCGAAGTTGGGAAGACATTTGTGGTTGGACATAAAAAGCATCCAAGGATAAATAACAAAAAATATCGTTTAAACTTGGGGTAGTGCATTTGGATCTCTTATTTGAATTGGCTATGCTTTAGTGTCAAGAAATACTTTCTTATCTCTAAGAATTCAATCAAGGAAGAATCCAAAACATCACATACCGTGTAAGGGATTCTTAAGATTCGTCCTACTTCTTCTATGCTTAAAATTCTTATGGGGAGCGATAGAAAGATATTTTTGCATGGGTTCAAATCTCATTACGAGTTCCTCACATAATTTTCGATTGAGTGTTTCATGGGTAACTTTCAAAAGCTTTCCAAATCCCATTTGTTTGACTATACATTTCATATCCTCTGTAAGAGTAGAAAATAGCTCTCTTACTTGCTTAGGAAAGCACCTAGTCTGCGTCGGAGTACTCATTGCTCTCCTTACTCTTGCCCCAGAAATTTCTTTTACTGCCTTTTCATCTTCTTCATTTATATCAGTCTATTAAAAAAAATAATTTTCAGTGTAATCTATTTTTATTTGAATCTATTCAATTCAAATGAAAATTGAAAATGAAAATGAGTAACATAAACTAATTCGAGTCAAAATGAGTAACTCACCGTAGGCAAACTAGTAGTGGATTTCACTTTCTTCTTAGAAAAAATTTCCTTGCTATTGTTGTTCGACATAGAAGTGAGTTTGATTTGTGTGTTTTTTTGTTTTGATGGTTTTCATTGGCTGCAGAAGCGAGTTTGATTTTATGATCGAATGCAAGTTGAGTGAAAATGGAATAAGAGCGAGTTTGAGTTTGATTTGTGTTATTTTAGTTTTGATCGGATGTAACATAAAAAATGGAATAGGAAATTTAATTTAATGCTGATAAGTATTGAAATGACGTTAGCCGCCTCCTGTTGGAGAAAAGAGTTCAAAAGTTAAAACCAAGCATTCGATTCAATAAACACCCAACCATTGGATCACCTCGAGATGAATTCTTATATATAAATTATTATAATATGTGTTAGTATAGTATAAAGTAGTAATAATATTAGGTTATTACAAATATATTACTAATATATTATTATATTATTAAACCTACAATATTATATTAAATTATATTATATTACATATAATCCCAAAATTAAAATTACTATTTAATATGTGACTTTATTAATTAAATAAATATAAATATCAATCTATAAAATTACTATATGCATTATTATTTTTGGTTCCTATTTACTATAGTATATTACTATTTATTACTGATATATTACTATATTATTAAACATTACTACTATATTATATTACTTCTATACATCACTGCATTATTATATTAAATTATATTATATTATATTATATTATATCATATTTGTTAGTAGTTATATAGTTATATGTAATATATAATATTATGTCCAAAGCATAAAACCAAATGTGTAAATAAAATATTCCAACCATTGCCAAATTTTTTAATATTTATTTTTGTTTGTTATGATAATATTTTATTATAATTGAAGGTGTAGTTTTGTTATAAAAAAATAAGATAATTATTTGTGTACGGCAGGGCATGAACCTGGCATGCATGAACCTAGAGATGTAGATATGTAGATGTTGATATTGGAGTAAATGGAGTCATTCTGAGTAATTAAGAGAGTTTAGAGAGTTAGAGAGTAACTTTGTGTGATTAAAAATAATAAACAAAACTAACTCTAGCTCTTGTTAATAACTCACCCACCTACACATGTGGTGGTATCGGTGGTATTAGTATGAATTTGACTCAGGCGACAAAGGATATTAATTGATAGCGTGAATATCAAAAAAGCAAAAGTAGGAAATGAAATGACCTATTGTTCTATTAAATCAAATTATTTCTACAATAAACCTATCAACCTTTCACTCTTTCACTTGTAAAACAAAACAACCTCTCACCCGACTGTCATGCCTAACTCTCACATCTGAATTTTACTCTTTTACTTATAAAACTTATAAAACATCTCACATCTCAATTTTAATCTCTCACCCGACTCTCAACTCTCACATCTGAATTTTAATCTTAATGGCGGCGGCTAGCAATTTAGGGGTTCAACCATGAAGATTTTCCATCAAAACAAGACAGTGAGTCCTTTAATCAAGATTTTCTTTCCAAATTGTTATACATGGTACAATCAACAATTGGGAATTTCTTGAATTTGTTAAGTTTCTGTATACAAATCATCTAAAAACAATATGTCATGCTCCGACCCGTAGGACAAGCACGCGAACAGACCTCCATGACTCCTCAAAGTACGGTATGCCCACCTCGCACATCGATTCGACACAAGGCCAATATTATGTCAACCCTATTTATTATCCTAAGTCAAATCAAACAGTGAAAAGAAAAAAAAAGGAAATCTTTAGAAAATTTCTTTAAAATATTTGCCTCTAATTTACATATAACATTTATATATATAGTCCAATGGTAAACAAGGGTGGGTATGAACACATACCCGATAGTGTCTCTCGATAAAGCTCGTGACACAGTATCTCAATGTAAGTCAACACAGTACAAGCTGAAAATGTAATTATGAGGGGTGAGTATAATCCACATACCCAGTGAGTGAGGTGCAATGACTATATAATGACAATAAATAAATTTGTGAGAGTGGTAAGTCAAAACATCATTTTCAAATTTATATTACATTCCTTTGCAAATATATCGTGTAATTCAAAATAATAGGCATTCTTATCATCAATCATGCATGAATGGGGTGTCAAAAACGCATTCTACCCATAGTTTGACCTAACTAGAGTAAAATCCACCAAGGGGCCACCAAAATTTCATAATAATAAAACGCATATATTTTTCCCCCCTTCCCTTGGTGTTGACACGATTCTCACGTGGTACTCGTCTATTGGATCCGTTAGACAGAGACAGGGGACTCAAACCCCTGCTCTCGTGTTACCCCACCACGTCACCCCATCGGGTAAACGCTCAATACCGTGGTAGGGAGTGCGTTATAGCCACTATACACTATCCCATAATCATACACATGTACTATATGTCATCATTCATAAATCTTTACTCATAAAAAGAAGACACTATCAAGTAACCATAATAACAGAATACAAATTTTTACCGAACAATATTTCAGGACAAGTAACAAACACTAAAACATTTCTAAATCATATTTCAAAATTCATTTATAAAATCATGATCAAAACTATTTCTCATTTAAAGTCAAAATAGTTCGTCTCATTCACCTCGACTGAGGAGGATACGCACTCCCCTAACTGTCCTCGTTTCTCGAACGAGTCACCCCTCAAACCTTAAGCCTAATTTTAAACCATATGCATCATTTATCAATTCAATGTTATGTCGTCAGATTACAAAATGCAAATAAAAATGTTCTCTTTCATAAGATTAAATCTCAAATTTCAAACTTAGAGAAAAATTTCTAAAAACCTATCACGCGCAGGTTTAGTAAAATCACGATATCTTCTAAAATATTAATTGAATTCAAATGATTTAAATTTTCTCTTAAAGCTAAGAAATATATCTCCAACTTTTATGTTCAGACCAAATTCAAATTATAAACACACGAACTTAGAAAAATTTATCTCTTTTTTACTCTAAGTTCCTAAAACCAATTCTGCATAGTTTTGAGAGAATTTCCATATCTCCTTATATACTTCTCTAATTTAAGTGATTCTTATCTCCAATTTAAGCTAAGACAAAGATCGAACCTTTCTAGTTTAGACCCTCATAAAATTTTAAATGTATAATTTTATAAAATTCCATTTTCATCTCAGTTTCGATTTTAAAACTACCTCTGCACAGTTTTAGTAAAAACACTATAACTTTCTGCCTACAACTCCGATTCAAGTGAAGTTTAGCTCAAATTAAAGAAACAAGAGAGATCTACAATATGTGTAACTTTTCTCTAAATTTCGTATAGAAGATACCTTAAAAATTTACACAAGTAACTGGTCGTACATAGGACATGAAACAAAATTGATGAAACATGCTAAAATTCCAAAAATCACCAAAAATCGATTCCTTTATGAAATGCCTCACATGATATACCATTTTAAAGCTTAGAACGTCTAGTTTATAGAGAAATAAATATCGTAGATTCTTGATTTCTATAGAATGAGATATCAAAGCAAGACTACATAAGAATCAACTTAGAAATCACTATCTAGTATGCTAGTATGGATGCCAAAGTAACTATTCATCAAATAATTTAATCTTAGCATAAGTTAGGACATGTTACCTCCTTTGTAAGATCTCTTTATCAATAACACCAGCACTTCCTTTGAATCCTTGAAATTTTATTTTTTTACCTTAACAAAATCAAACCACAATGAATATAAATTCCTACACAATATTTCTAAACTTCCAATTGAAATTTAAGAATTTTCAAAAAATGTTCTTACCTCTTTGGCTCCATAGTTGAACTCAAAAATGGAAATGGACTCTACATATTTCATGCAAGGGGTGGTTTGAATGAAGAAAATGAGCCAAATTCTTTTTAAACAAGTTCTTTTATAAACCTAACCAAATATCCTTGACCATTGGATTATTCCGTCCATCATCTTAACCTTCCACTTGTCCTAACACTTAAACCATGCAATTGTTGATTCAAGCAACCCCCATGCACTCCATTAGGTGTCTTGTGGACGTCCTTGTCAAGGGGAGATGTGTCACACACTAGAACAAACTATTCTAGTTAGGTTTTATGCAAAAATTTCTATCCAATAAGCTTTCATGCCTAAATTGCTATCCAATAAGCTTTTTTGAATGTGAAAAAATCCTATGTGGCCACTAACCAATCTTGCTTCTCTCTTGACCAATCATTTGGCTCCAATAGTCTATCCTTGAGTGGTTTGCAACTTAGTCCCTTAACTTTCCTTAATTCAATTTAAACTCCTAACTTTTAAAAATTTACATTTTTCGTCCCTATAAAATTTTGTTCAAAATTTCTTAAATATGTAAAATTTCATTTAAATATCTCTATTTTAGTGTGTGGGCCTTCTCTTAGACATTTTTTACTTCTTTAGGCCTTGCCGGCACTTGTCGAGGAGGTTTTCAGTTTACCGATAAAATTTTCAGTTTTTAGTGATTTTGAAGCGAAACCTCAAAATAAATAAATAAATTTTCATTTATATGTCTCAAAAGGATGCTTATATAGATAAAATCATAAGGAGTGGTACATGATACATAGTCACCGAAAATCAGTGTTACCCAATATGCCCAGAAAGTCTTTTTTATCTAACGAATCCATATTATGATAGTTTGGTAAGATTGTTTTACAATAATATAGAAACATATAAAGGAAGGGAAAAAAATGATATCACAATACAAAATTATAGATATAGATGCGTGTTTAAGAGTTATCTTCGAGGTAAAAAAATCGTGGTTTCATCAAATATCATCTGTAGAATGAATAATAAAGAATGGATACATTATTCTCAATACAAAGAATTTTTAAATACTCATTTCATAGAAGATGTTAGGGTAGTTTTTAAGAACCCTCAACTTTGAATGGCTAAATATAAGACTACATCCCTTGGCATGCATGAAGCATTGCTTCATCACATAATCATACATTATCTAAGACCCAGAATGTATAAAACTGACATAATCACTAAAGAAGATTACTGGCTAATGGCTTGCTTGATACAAAATAAAAATCCAGCATTTCACTATTTAATTCCTTTACATATGATGGAAATCAAAAAATAGAGAGAAGCAAATCTTTTATATGCTTCTTTGATTTTAAACCTGGTGATGCATATGTGTTGAGAAATAGCAGGTGAACCCATCAGAGGACCCCCTCTATCTACAAACTTTGAAAATCAAAATCTTGAAACAGCTTCGGCTTCCCAAGCTTCTCCATCTATACAAACTTGGTGATGAATGTGTCTGGAGAAATAGCAGGAGAACCTATCAAATGACCCCTCTATCTACAAACTTTCAAAATCAAAATCTTGAAACAGCTTCAGCTTCGGAAGCTTCTCCATCCGTACAAATTTCTTATCAATCTTCGAATTTAGTTCTTCCGCAAATGGACTCGAAAGAGGCACACAAAGAAGAAGAAGACGAAGATTTTGTTTAGATTTATAATGACCGTCTAGAAAAAAGAGTTGCAACTGGAAGAAAAGTTTAATATATTTAACATGGATATGGATAGGAATTCTACCAACATGAAGTAGAACATGAAGTACCACCACCACTGATTGCATCGCACGGCACCACACTATGGAGCTTTCGTTTGTTTTTTTGGCTTTTTGGCTTTTTGGCTTTTCGGTTATGGTTCAATTGGCTGTTAACTTTGTATTTAAGTTTGTTTTTTGGTTATTTCAAAAGAATTGAAAAGTTTGTGTATGGCTGGTTTATGACTATCACTTGACTATGTATATGTATGTGTGAGAGTGTGAGATGCAATTTGTAATTTGTAATTGATTATATTATTTTTGGTATATTATTAAGTAAATATATTATGATTAAGAATAAATATGAAGGATTAGTGTTTTATGAAGTTTTATGAAGTTTGGTTTATGAAGTTTTGTGGGGAATGAGTTTTGTATTTTTTTTTTTAGGAATCCATGAAATTTCAATCCCAAATTTTTTTTTTAATTTCAAAGTTTTGATGTTGAATTGATTCAAAGGTTGTTGTGAGATTTTTAATTTCAAAGTTTTAATCTTGAATTGATTCAAAGGGGGTTGTCGTGAGACTCACCCGTACGGTACATCTATGTGTGAGAGAGGAGATTGAAAGATACATAGGTGATTGAAAAGATTGAGATAAGATCAAAAGTAATGAACAACGTTGGAAAATGAGCGAGGAAATTACTTGCTTTTATGCTTTTACTTTCATTTTTCAACATTTTTGTGAAGCAAAAAATTTAAAGAAAATTTTAAAGGGATAAGAGAGGCATGTGAAGATTTTAAAGACATTGGGAGTTGATTTTAAAGAAATTGGGAGATGAGGAGAAATTGGGAGATGCACATGATTTGCTTTGCATTTGAATTTTTCCTCCTGATTGCTCAAAGAAGAGATAGAGAGATAGAGCGACCATAAATTGAAGAAATTATAGAAGAAGAGATGAAAAATAAAATATAACTTTTTTGCTATTAACAAAATTTTGGAAAGCTCCGTCATCATGTAATGTGAAGGGTTTAGAGCATAACACATATTCATAGTGTCATCATCATGTAATAATAATGTGAACCGTTAAATTGCATCGTAGTCTTAGAGCACAACACTTATTCACAGGGCTCTCTTTCCTTCTTGCAGGAATTTTTTTCTTTCAACAAATGTTTACTATATTTGATATTGATATATTTTATATTTGATATTGATATTTGGCATTCGGTAAAAATGGGTAAAAAATGCTACGGAGGAAGTCGAATCATATTTTATATTTTGTAATGATTTTTTAGTTTGTAATCACCTCGAGAAGAGAGAAGAGAATACACAGAAAAACAAAAAAAAAATAGAGAGAAAAAGCTTGTGTCGTGTATAAAATAAAGTAGCACCAGCACTTGTACTTGTGACACAAATAGTGTCACAACCAAAGAGTGTCATAACCGAAGCCAAAACGTGTGTTTGTCAGGTTGAGGTTGAGTAGGCTATGGAGGTTGAAGTAGTGAGAGTTATATTAGAAAGCTCGAGTAGATAAGAGATAGGCATATGTGTCCATGTTATCTTATGGATACAAATAAAAAACAAACAAGAAAAAGAAATAATGTATAGAAAGAAATAATAAATAGTATACAAACATGTAAAAAAAATTTCCCAATACTATAGAAATAAATACATTTTAAAATATTTTTTTATTATCAGCAAATTTTACAAAAGAGGAGCTCATAAGTTGTTTTCTTCCAAAAAGATATTTTTTTTTATCTTAAAAATCATATTTTTTTAATCTTTTCCTAATCTTTATTTACATCTAAAATTTTTAGCATTAAAATAAAACCTTTTTTGTCTGATTTTTTCTTTCTCCACATCTATAGAAGATTTTACAATCTTTTTTCTCTGATTCTTTCTTGGACTTGTGACATACCCAAATCAAATCATGTACAGTGATCCTAGTGACCCAAATCAAATGCCGTATAGTGACACAACCAAAATTTGTTTGTCCAATAGTAGCATAGCAAAAATTTGTTTGTCCAATACTAGCCATAATAGTAGCCATAGTAGCAAACTAAGCCTATCCGTTGAGATACTGACAAAGTAACAAGCTTGTAAAACTTAACAATTATTGAGCACCGCATACAAACAAGAAACAAATAATTGAAGAAATAATAAATTGTATTAAAACAAATAGCCAAGATGT
The DNA here is from genome assembly GCA_033439265.1 of Dillenia suffruticosa. NCBI lineage: Eukaryota > Viridiplantae > Streptophyta > Magnoliopsida > Dilleniales > Dilleniaceae > Dillenia > Dillenia suffruticosa. The sequence continues at coordinate 16,947,412 of JAVTVX010000015.1, read as the reverse complement.
AAAAAAAAATTTGGTAGAAACAAATATTTAAAAAATAGTGTACAAAAAAAAGACGCAAAATACAAAAAAAAATTAATTAGCCTTGAGAAATTTGTATTTTTTTTTTTAGAGTTATAGATACAAAGAATAAAACAATTAAAAAAATTAACAAACAATAAAACAAAAAAACTGAAAAAATAAAAATTGACAATAAGACTTGTTTGACAAGTCAAACAAGAAAGAAATTTCAACTTGACAGGCTTGGACAAGCTTGGTCATCACATACCGCTAACAGAAAAGAAATTTAAATTTTGGTATACGAACAAAGAAAAGAAAAGATCATTTGAACTTGGTGCCGTATACAAACAAACAAGAAATAAGTTATAATTAGCAAGCTTGGTTTTAATTGGTCATATGTCGTATAAAAACACGAAGCTGTGTAGAAAAAAATAAAAGAAACTTGAATAGCACTACCACAAGAAAACAAGAAATTTCAAATTTCTTTCACTCTCCGTCATGCCACTCCTGCCATTGCTACTGCACTCCTCCACTGCATCCCCATGAGCTTACTACCATTGCCACAAGAAAATAAGAAATTTGAAATTTCTTTCACTCCCCGCCACGCCACTCCTGTGCTACGACTGTACTCTCCACTGCATTGCCTTCTTGCTACTACACTCTTGTACTCTTGCCACTCCATCCAACTACCCTGCCATAGCTACTAACACTACTATTTAACACTACACTTCACACAATCCTCTCACACAAGCTCACTCATCACTTTCCTCTTTCTTGTCATCTCACCACTCATTCACAAACTCCTCACTTTCTCGTCTTCGTCTCCGCTCCTTCCTTGTTGGCTCCTTCTACTCTCCTTCTTCAAACCTTGCTCCTCTCTTCCTTCTTCAAACCTTGTACCTCTCGCAAACTCACAAGCTCTCTAATCTGGTATACCATTTCAACACAATGGCCTCCTCCTCTCAAAAAAAAATAATTATGATGGAATCAGAAAGCAAACACTTTCCATCTCTTAAAGAGCAATCTATTTCGGAAGGTATTTTCTCATCGCAACATGACTAGTAGTTGATTAATTGATTGGGATTTTCTGAATAGTATAGATTTTTAGTATGGAGGTTATTTAAAAGAAGTCTGACCTTCTTGGATTTTGAATCTAGATAAAAAAAATATAAAAAAGTATATGAGAATGCGGTCATAATTTTTTATAATAATATGAAAAAAATCCATACTAAAGATTGTATAGTTATTGATGGTAATATTAGTTCATGTAGTTTTCAAAATTATTTTGATGGTCAAATAATTGAAATGAATTCTAGGATGATATGTACAAAGGATAATCTTCAGTGGGTGGAGTATGAGGAGTGTGTTCTGTATTTGGAAAGTGAGACAATAATGAATGCTAGAATAGTATTTAGTGATAATAATTTAGAATTTTTTGTACAAATGCCACGGATTTAAATTTTCTGGAAAGAATTCTTCACTTTCTAATTATCACTACAAAATTAAAGTGTTGTACCGATGACAATTTTTAATGACGACAACTTTTAGTGACGGTTTTTATGATTTTTAGAGACACCTTGTCACAAAACCGTCAGAAAATATAGGTTTTTCCCAACTGACTAAAATATTCGTGAAGAAAAGTTTATCAACCGTCAATAAAACTATCACAACCATTCGTAAGACAATATTCAATTACGATGGTTAAAAATTATGGTCAGTAAATGTAATATTCTTTTAGCACGGTTTAAAAACAGTCTCAATATAAATCTTTTTTATTATCAACTTAACAATACTGTCTTCATAGATTTTAGATGTATAGTAACACACAAATTCTACCGTCTTTTAAAACTATATTCAATTCTCGCTATTAGAACAAACTATTTGTATAAATTCTATTTATATTGACCTATATATTGTATCATCTGTAAAACTCTAATATTGTTATATTTTGTATCATATATCCTTTATATTTGAAAATAGTCAAGATAATAAGTTGTGGTAAATTTATGATAGTGGTAGTTTAGTAAATAGGTGATAATGATAAGTAACAGCAGATAGGTAGGTAGATAATAAGTGAGTAAGTAAGTTTATATAGTTATAAATTAGTGATAAGTTTGTGATATATAGTCGTGATAAGTAGATGGTAAGTAGAAAATAAATGGATAAGTAAATTTATATAGTGGTAACTTATTGGTAAGTAAGTGGTAAGTGGGTAAGCAAGTTTATATAGCAGTAAATTGGTGATAAGTTAGTGATAAGCTTGTGACATATAGTCATGGTAAATAGATGGCAAGTAGATGGTAAGTGGATAAGTAAGTTTATAAAATGGTAAGTTAGTGGTAAGTAGATGGTAAGTGAGTAAATTTATATAGTGATAAATTAGTGATAAATTTATGATATATAGTCGTGGTAAGTAAATGGTAAATAAATGATAAGTAGAAGATAAGTGGATAAGTAAATTTATATAGTGATAAATTAATGATAAATTTGTGATATAGTCATGGTAAGTAGATGGCAAGTAGGCAATTAACTTTGTATAGTAATAAGTTTATAACTTTGTATAGTAATAAGTTTATAATATATAGTCCACACATACAATTACCATAGTAAAAAGTAAAGATAAGATAAGTTTTATCAATCATCGTTATTAGTTGTAATCCATCATTGGACATGTGGAATCCACCATCATTATATTTATTTCTATTTTTTATTAATTTATATTTATTTAATATTTATTAACATACATTACTTATATACATTAAATAATTTTATAAAATATTTTTTAGTTATTTATATTAATTTAATATTAACTTATATACATTTTTTAAATTTTAAAATATATAACAGAATTTTTGAAAAGATTTATGATTTAATAGTTTGAAAATTAAAAATCGAAAAGCATCGTTTCTTTTCTTTAATAGTAAACTTATAACAAGTGTATGCGAGTGTGGTAATATACTATAAATTTATAATAATAATGATGATATTTATGGAAATGAAATATAACAAGTGTATAATGAGAAAAAAGAAAAATTATGTAATGAAAAATGACGCTGAAAAATGAGTTTTGAAAATTTGTTTACAAAAATGGCAGTATATGTTTTGAAAAATATTATTGTAACCATTTAATTGGTGATATATTCTACTTTCCTCAATTGCTAGTGTAAAAATTTTACAAAAAATTTAGAAATTTTCAATAACATAATAATATCGATACCAATTTAGACGACACAATCCTTATGTTGGAGTATTTCTTGAATTTACATGAGCAAATATTCAATGTCAATGTACCGCCAAAAAATTTTTTTGTTTCAAGGGAAAATTTAGTTTTGGCACGAATTTCTTACTTGTTACCTACCGATTTCTCTTTTTTTCTTTTTTAACAATTGTTAGGGTTCAAAATTTTCAAAATATTGGCGTGGGAAAGAAAAATTTTTTGAAAATTTATAGGTAGTAATAATGTAGTAATAATGTATGGTATGTGTAATGATATAGGTAGTAATAAAATAGAAATAATGCATTAATAATGAAGAACTTTTGCAATATATAATAAAAAAAATATGTAATAATAAAAAAAATTGGTAAAAGATAAAATCTAAAATATGCACGCGCTCTTGCTTGCGCAGGCATGCTCGGGCGCCCGCGCTAACATGGTTGATTGCCCGCATGGGCGCTTGTATGCAAGGACGCTTGCATACGAGGTAGCACTGCGCTTGCCTGTGTGGTGGCATGTGCCGGTGCCCGCGTTGGCATGGCCAGGTGCCCGCGAGCGCTGCATGCGCAATAACACCGTGTGGCATGTGAGGGCGCCCGGCGCTTGCATGCGTATACATGCACGCAGCCGCATGCCACTACTTTATTTATGATATAAAAAGTTTCAAATATAAATTAAGTATATAAAAAATTTCAAATATAAGTAGAATAATGATATAAAATTTAGGGAATTTATTTATTGTAATGTAATGCAGTAACAATGTTATAATACAGTAGTAACAATGTTGTAACAAAAACAAAAACATAAAAAATTCAAATACAAAAAATACAAAATAAAATTGAAGATTGAATAATAAAAAAAGTGGTAATGTACAATAAAATTAAACTCACAAAAGGTAGAAAAGAGGATAGAAAAGGGGGAAAAAATAACAGGCTTCTAAAAATTTATTTGAGCGGCTAAACCAAATATATTATAAAGTATTTCTCACAAATCCTTTTTTCCTTCAAAACCAAATATATTATAAATTATTTCCTACAAATCCTCTTTCCCTTCAAAAACTCTCATTCCTTAATAAGCTCTCCTCATTTCTTCCTTACTAAGCTCTCCTCACTCAAAACTCAAACCTCAAACCTTGTGACTTAACCAAAATCTCATTCCAAATTTTTTTAGCTCAATATGGGAAGAACTAAATGAGATGCGTATTGTTTGAGAGTGTGTTAATTATTTTAAGAGTGTGTTATGTTATAGGGTTATAGGTGTTAATTTTCATGATAGGTCGTTCAAATTTTGGAAGTTGTAAGTTATTTGAGAGTGTGTTAATTTTGATAGTGTGTTTTGTTGTAGGGTTATAGGTGGTAAGTCTGTGTAAGTATGTATAAATGGTAAGTTAGTGAATAAGATTATGATATGTCATAAGATGGTATGACAAGAAAAAATTATTTATGTATATAGAGTATTACAATACATCAATTCTCTCAATTTTCGTCTTTCCTTTTCCTTTTCTTTTTCTTTTCTACTTTGGCTTTCTCTGAAACTTTTTTCTCTTTGTTTCGTCCATCTTCATCTTCAACATAATATCATCACGCACTATATTATGTTCGGACATTAGAAGTTTGAGAAAATATTCTTTTCTTAAAAAATTAAGATCCTAAAAAATAAAGGAAGAATGAAATAAAACCATCAATATTTATGAAAAAATAATACAACAACACAAATATAATATATAGATAAGATAAGAAATGCAGAATATAACATACTTCTTGAGTTGGTGGAGTTATAAATAATCCTGGTTCCCATATCTCCAAAAAGCTCATAACAAATATTCCACAATCATTCATATACATATTAAAATATATATTAAATTACAGAATAACTTACAATAATTAATTAATTTAAATTACAATTTACTTACGTATTAGGTTCTTGTGGAATTTCAACAAGAACAGTTTCCGAGATAATGAAAGAATATTCTTAAATCTTCTCAAGATAATCTTTCTGGAGAAGTAAGAGAAATACAGAGAAATCAATGAAAATATAATAGTTGATAATTTGAAAAAAATTTGATATTTATATATGTTAAATAATTAATTACCATCAAAATTTCCAACTCATCATGTTCATGGCTTCTGAAATGATACCCTGAGTCTAAAAGATAGATAGTTCGCTTATCCACATAAAGAGCGTAACAAAACCAATGTTGTTTGAATATTATAGGATAAAAACCTGTTAGTAAGAGTATATTAATCATAGGCCATAGGAAAAAATAAAATAACAGGGATAAAATCAAAAGATAAATATATAATGTAAAATAACTCACTAGGTTGCATAATCGGAAATTAAATCCAAATGCTTTCTGAGACAAAGAATTATCAACTATAGAAATATTCCACTTTCTTTTAGGCTTACTTTCCATAGATGCAACCATAGCCTAGCCCCTACTGGCTGGCATCACTATAAACCACATACTCTCTGCTGCTGATAAGGAGAGTTAAGATTGGTGCCGTTGTGAGTCGCTGTTTGAGCTCCTGAAAGCTCGCCTCACAGTGATCATCCCAAATGAACTTGACGTCCTTCCGCGTTAGTCTCGAGAGTGGAGTGGCGATTTGTGAAAAGCCCTCTACGAATCGCCGATAATACCCAGCCAGACAAAGGAAGCTCCAAACCTCGATCACTGTCTGCGGCTGCTCCCATTTTAGTATGGCTTCAACATTTTGCGGATCAACATAAATACCCTCCGCAGAGATAATATGTCCAAGAAATCCGATTTTTCTCAACCAAAATTCACACTTGGTGAACTTGGCATACAACTACCGCTCGCGGAGAATCTGTAGAATCACCCTAAGGTGCTGCGTAAGCTCCTCATTGCCCTGCGAGTACACCAGGATTTCATTGATGAATATGAGGATGAACCGATCCAGGTAGTCGTGAAAAACCCGGTTCATCATATCCATAAAGGCCGCTGGTGCATTGGTCAGCCCAAACAGCATGACCAGGAACTCATTGTGCCCATATCGGGTACGGAATGCAGTCTTAGGCACATCCTCAGCCATAATCCGTAATTGATGATATCCGGATCGAAGATCGATCTTCGGGAAAACCCTAGCTCCCTGAAACTGATCAAACAAGTCATAAATCCATGGTAATAGATATCGGTTCTTGATAGTGACCTTGTTCTGCTACCGATAATGCACACAAATCCGTAGGGTCTCGTCCTTCTTTACAAACAACACCGGAGCACCCCAAGGCGAAGTCTCAAACAGATAAAACCCTTGTCCAGTAACTCCTGTAGTTGGACCTTCAGCTCTCTAAGCTCTGCCGGTGCCATTCTGTATGGCGGAATAGATATAGGAGTTGTCCCTAGAGCAAGATCGATCTCGAAATCAAACTCCTGAACTGGTGGTAGTCCAGGTAGCTCTTCAGGGAATATGTCTGGAAAATCCTACACCACTAGGACATCCTCATGCTTCGGCCCTTCAACGGTGGTGTCTACAATATGAGCCAAGTATGCCGTGTAACCCCGACGTATCAGTCTCCTGGCTGCCATCACCGATATCACACAGCAAGGTAACACTCGCCTCTCGCCAGAAAACTTCAAAGGTGATCTTCTCAAAACTCTACCTCCTTGGTGAAACAATCAACGGAGGCTTGGTGTGTGCACAACCAGTCCATCCCTAGGATGGCATCAAAATCCGACATATCCAAGGGAATCAAGTTTGCCTCAAGTACTGTGTCTCCAATCAAAACCTTGGTCCCTCTGTAGACTGAGTCTCTAAGTAGCTGCTCATCGAAAGGAGTTATAACCAATATCTCCTCATCAAGTGGCTACAAGGACTTACCAAACTGGTGGGTAAAAGTCGCTCTCACGTATGAATGATTTGACCTAGTGTCAATGAGAACACGAGTGTCGACTCCCCAAATTTTCATAACTCCTAATGTGAGAGAAGTAAAAGAGATTAATAGTAATATAGAAGAAAATAGATATCTGCTCATAGATATATCAAAATGTATATACAACCAACATAGTAAGCCTCTAAAGCTTTAACTATCGATGGCCTCAAAAGAAAGGATACATAAGAAATCTCTAAACAGGACGTTCAGTAGGAGGGGTACCAATAACCACGTCAGGATATGCCTGCGCATCCTCCTAAGTCATCGCATATACTCGGGCCTGAACCCTCGGCCGCTTGGTGCCTGTTGCATCAGGACAAAAGGGATGCCGCGGAACTGTCGTCTGAGTGCTGGCGCTAGGGGCTGGTGCTCTAAACCCTTGGGATCGTGATCCCTGCCCAAACTGTACTTGTCTCTGCTGAGAAGGACCTCCATGAAATCCTGAAGTCTAGCCCTTCTTCAAGCTCTGGCCCATAGAAGACCCAAGCTTCTTCTTCCTCTGCTCCTTGCTCTCCGCTGTTGGCCCTCGACACGAACGATCCCCTCCGCCCGGTGTGCCAAGTCAACTATCTCTGCAAAGGAGAGACCAAGAGTAACTGTCATATACTTTCAGATAGTCAAGTTGAGGTCGTCCTCAAACTTGAACCTTAGCTGCTTTGGCATCGCCAAGTCTGGGACAAACGTAGCTAGTCTCCTCAACTCGGTCTCGTACTATGTGACCAATCATGTGCCCTGCCATAAGTGCAAGAATTCCGCCCTCTTGCGGTCTTGCTGAAACTCCAAAAAATATCTGCGGTCAAACTCCGATAGGAAATCTTCCCAACTCAGGGGCTCAGTGGATCATTACTGACTGCTTCCCACCCAATGAAGGCATCGCCATCCAGCAACCTCTCTGTCACTCTTAATCTGAATTCCTCACTCAAGTCCAGATCAGTCAACACTCTACGAGTGCGGTTGATTCAATACTTTGCTGCTGTGGGATCATCCGTCCCCGAAAACTCTGTGCAGCCTAACTACCTTGCCTCCTTCACCAGCTGGGTCAGCTCGTTAATGCGTCTCAAGGTGGAGGAGGTAGTTTTAGTGGGTCCTGAAACAGTGGAAGGACCAACTGCTGGTGGTGGATTTGGTACAACTAGAGGTGGCATGGCCGTAGGAGTTGGCGCGGCCATCGGTGCTAGTAGTGGAGGTGGCATCTCAATGTCATGTGTTGTGTACCACTCAAACACCTGTCTGTAATCGTCCAGTGGTGGTGGTGGTCCTACAGCTATAGTAGCCGGTGGAGTAGGTACTGTAGGAGGAGCGTGCGAAGAAGATGCGTCCTCCGATGCGCTCGTGGGCTCAGTAGGACCAAAACGAGTGCCTCGTCTAGTCGTCATACTTCTGTAAGGAGAAAGGTACTGATCAGGCATAAATGTAAGGATTAGGGTTAGTTATGGCATAACCAACCCCCTAAAATGAATGAACAACTGGTTTATAAACAAATGAAAATGATGTATTAGGTTGGATACGGCCCGTATCTAACGCCCTAAAATCTGATGAACTCATCTGCCTATGACCATGTATTAGGATTTCATGATTGTATTGTAACTTTTCTCATGCATCGAGGACTTTACTACAAAATACTTGGGAATATTTTCAAAATCGTTTCCTAAAACATCGCTATAACCAAGAGCTCCGGTACCACCCGAGTTGTCACACCCCGACTTGCCCCCAGACCGAGCATGTGACAACCGCCGCGGCTCCTCGATACACGAGCACAATGTCCCACGTATCGAGACACCGTAAGGCTAATAACAACATCCAATGTAATGTATCACAGACCAAATCAATTCCCAAGTCATCACAATGTGCCTCAATGCATTAATATATCAAATGAAATGAGAATTATTATTTTCACATGTCAACATAAGTATAATACAGTCATCCTAGATATATAAATACAATAATCAACCAAATACTCCAAATATAACAATAACCTCAAAAGATTACCACGGAAGAATATATCAAATCAAATGAGAATTATCATTTTCACACGTCAACATAAGTATAATACAGTCATCCTAGATATATAAATACAATAATCAACCAAATACTCCAAATATAACAATAACCTCAAAAGATTACCACGGAAGAGTAAGTAACCGTACCCAAGCCCAGTGTCTCCGAAATGCCCAACGAAATCAAAGCTATACAAACCCTCAATTCAAAACTAAACCTGTAAGATGGTAAAGTAAGGGGTGAGTACCTAAAGGGGGATGGTACTCAGCAAGTGAGAGGATTGATATCGTACTATTAATATCGGTGTGAACTTGGGACCATGTTTTACGAGTTGGAGATAAAAGAGGAAGAACAGAAGTTGAAGTAAAAGGAGGTGGAAGCCAAGATCAGCGATAATTTTACTAATCATTTAATGCCTCGTTGTCATGATAAGGTTGAGTTTCGAATATCCTTGTATTAGAAGAACAATTAATGAATTCTAGACACAATAAAATTAGTATTAAATGTTGTTATACAAGTGGCTGAAGTTTAGTGATAAGAATTCCACGTTGTAGCCGTGGAGACCTGGGCTCAAATCCCAGCAGCCACAATAGATGTGATATGAAATTTTAAATAAGAATAATTGAGAAAGCAACTTTTAATAATATGAAAAAAATCCTTGGCACCTTGCTAATCTGGGGTAAGTTACTTTCTTTAGAGAAGATTGGGGTTTAGCTTACTGATTATGAATTTTGCCCGACCTAAATAACAACATAGAAAGTTTTAGTTCGGCATAACTGTAGTTTAGGAGCAACATCTAATTTTTTGTCCACCATCCGCACAGTCTAGGTCTTGCGGGAATTTTTTCTTTAAATTACTTCTAAGTTTAACTTAAACACATTCTCGACAAAGTAGGCTAATACTTACGCTTCAAGTTTGTGCAACCGTATTTCGCACACTTCTTTTCATAACATTTTCAGTTAGTCAGGGTGACCGAGTGGTCTAAGGCGCCAGACTCAAGTTCTGGTCTTCAAAAAAGGGCATAGGTTCAAATACTACTTCTCACAGTTTCTTTGCTTACCCCACTTGCTAAGATCAAGGTTTGGCCATTGTTGTTTTGATTCATAGCATTCTTTAGTTATAAAGGATTGAATTTGCTTTTTCACTAAGTCAAAGAATTCAAGGCATGACTGTGGTTTAGGAGCAACATCTAATCTTTCGTCTAACATCTGCACAGTCTAGGTCTTGCGGGAATTTTTTCCTTAAATTGCTACTAAGTTTAACTTAAACACATTCTAGACAAAGTAGGCTAATAGTTATGCTTAAAGTTTGTCCAACCGTAATTCGGACCCTTTTTTTCATATCATTATCAATTAGTCTGGATGGCCGAGTGGTCTAAGGTGCCAGACTCAAGTTCTGGTCTTCGAAAGAGGGCGTGGGTTCAAATCCCACTTCTGACAGTTTCTTTGCTTACCCTACTTGCTAGGATCAAGGTTTAGCTGTTATTGTTTCGATTCATAGCATTTTCTACTTATAAAGGATTGAATTCACTTTTTCACTAAATCAAAGAATTCTAGGCAATCTCTGGGTTATTGAACAAACTGGCAATCAAAACAAGAATTGCCATATATGAAACATCTAAGCACATCACAAATACTGGCGTCGATAAAAGTTTAACAAACAGCCGCAGAGAAGAAAGGGCCTTAAGACAGTGTCCTTTTTCCAAGTGGCTTCGCACTTATTACTAATCAAAGTGTACATAATTTAGGCTATGCCCTCGCAATGATCGATGGACTCAGGCTTAAGACTAGTGAGGCACTGATTAAGCCAAGACACAACTTGTAAATTGGAAGCCAACTTTACAAATGGCGTACAAATTACGTGGACACAATTAAGCTTCTAATAGACATGCGACTCCCTTAATACAAAAACTTAAACAATTGTTACAAAAAACATATCAACTAAAATAATTAGAAACTTCTTTTGAAATTATAATATCCAGAATAATAGCTTCAATACTCTGTCATAACTTCATTCTCTACATACTCCATTAATCATAGTAATAAATTGGTATTCAATTTTAGGATTTTTAATGTGAGTTATCATGAGCGCTAGCATTAGTAATTGAGGATTCAAAAGTAATTAATGGTTTTGGTCTAAATTTTGTATGACTAAACATACCTATAGGGTCGAAGTGGCCAGAATTCCACAAAAACTTCATGGGCCAAAAATACTTGAACTTGACCCCAAACCGTGAAGATTTCTTCAGTTTCAATTCGACTTACTTATAGTTCCGTCCAATTCTTGTCCTATTTTAACCGTAAAAAAGAAAGCAAATAGTTTTTCTTCCTCCTTCATCTCACCCCCAGTAATCAAATGAGAGATGAGATTAAATTTAGATAAGAGAGATGAGAGTGCTCGGGCAAGGGGAGAAAAGGAAAAAAATGAGAGGGTTCTCAACCTTTTGCTTCTACTCTCAACAACTTAATGAGAACTTTGGAGCAATTGAAGCTAAAATCAAAGGAGGGGGGGAGAAGCGGATGAAGATTCATGAGACGTGAAGAGGAAGAATTGAATCAACCAGAAAGAGAAATGGAAGGAAGAAGACTATAGATCTAACATGAGGAAATTGGAGTAGGAATCAAAATAAATTGTGTGGACCATGGAGATAGTTAGAAGAGAGACGTTGGGACCATGTTTTACGATTTGGAGATACAAGAGGAAGTAGAACAGAAGTTGAAGTAAAAGGTGGTGGAAGCTAAGATCAGTGATAATTTTACTAATCATTGAATGCCTTGTTGTCATAATTAGGTTGAGTTTCGAATATCCTTGTATTAGAAGAACAATTAATGAATTCTAGACATATTAAAATTAGTATTTAATGTTGTTATACAAGTGGCTATGGTTTAGTGGTAAGAATTCCACGCTATGGCCGTGGAGACCTGGGCTCGTATCCTAGCAGCCATGTGAAATGAAATTTTAAATAGGAATAATTGAGAAAGCAATTTTTAATAATATGAAAAAAAGCCTTGGCTGCTTGTTAATTTGGGGTCAGTTACTTTCTTCAGAGAAGATTGGGGTTTAGCTTACTGATTCTGAATTTTGCTCGACCTAAATAACAGCTTTGAAAGTTTTAGTTCGGCATGATTGTAGTTTAGGAGCAACATCTAATTTTTCGTCCAGCATCCGCTTAGTCTAGGTCTTGCGGGAATTTTTCTCTTAAATTGCTTCTAAGTTTAACTTAAACACATTCGAGATCAAGTAGGCCAATACTTACACTTAAAGTTTGTCTAACCGTAATTCGCACCATTTTTTTCATAACATTATCAGTTAGTTAGGATGGCCGAGTCATCTAAGGCGCCATACTCAAGTTCTTGTCTTCGAAAGAGGGCGTAGATTCAAATCCCACTTCTTACAGTTTCTTTGCTTACCCCACTTGCTAGGATCAAGGTTTAGCCATTATTGCTTTCATTCATAGCATTTTTTAGTTATAAAGGATTGAATTTTCTTTTTCACTAAGTCAAAGAATTCCAGGCAATCTCTGCGTTATTGAACAAAGTGGCAATCAAAATGGGAATTACCATATACAAAACATCTAAGCACATCATAAATACTAGCATCGATAAAAGTTTATCGAGCACCACCAGAGAAGAAAGGGCCTTAAGACAGTGTCCTTTTTCCAAGTGGCTTCGCAATTATTACTCATTAGCATAATTTAGGCTACGCCCTCGCAATGATCCATGGACATAGGCTTAAGACTTGTGAGGCACTGATTAAGCCAAGACACAACTTGTAAACTGCAAGCCAACTTTACAAATGGTGCACAAATTACGTGGACACAATTAAGCTTCTGATAGACAAGCGGCTCCCTTAATACAAGAACTTAAAAAATTGATACAAAAAACTTATCAAGTAAAATAATTAGAAACTTCTTTTCAAATAATATATCCAGAATAATAGCTTCAATACTCTGTCACAACTTCATTCTCTACATAGTTCATTTATAACACTAATACATAGGTATTCAATTTTAAAGATTTTTAATGGGGGTTATCATGAGTGCTGGCATTAATAATTGTGAATACAAAAGTTAATAATGGTTTTGGTCTAAATTTTGCATGACTAAACATACCTATCGGGTTAAAGTGGCTAGAATTCCACAAAAACATCATGGGCCAAAAATACTTGAACCTGACCCCAAACCATGAAGGTTTCTTCGGTTTCAATCCAACTTACTTATAGTTCCGTCCAATTCTTGTCCTATTTTAACCATAAAAAACAAAGCAAATAGTTTTGGTTCCTCCTTAATCTCATTCCCTGTAATCAAATGAGAGATGAGATAAAATTTAGATAAGAGAGATGAGAGTGCTCGGGCAAGGGGAGAAATGGAAAAAAATGAGAGAGTTCTCAACCTTTTGCTTATACTCTCAACAACTTAATGAGAACTCTGGAGCAATTGAAGCTAAAATCAAAGGAGGGGGGAGAAGCGGATGAAGATTCAAGAGACGTGAAGAGGAAGAATTGAATCAACCAGAAAGAGAAATGGAAAGAGGAAGACTATAGATCTAACATGAGGAAATTGAAGGAGTAGGAATCAAAATAAATTGTGTGGACCATGGAGATAGTTAGAAGAGAGACGTTGGGACCATGTTTTACGATTTGGAGATACAAGAGGAAGAAGAACAGAAGTTGAAGAAAAAGGTGGTGGAAGCTAAGATCAGTGATAATTTTACTTATCATTTAATGCCTCGTTGTCATAACAAGGTTGAGTTTCGAATATCCTTGTGTTAGAAGAACAATTAATGAATTCTAGACACATTAAAATTAGTATTTAATTTTGTTATGCAAGTGATTGTAGTTTAGTGGTAAGAATTCCACGTTGTGCCCGTGGAGACCTAGGCTCGAATCCCAGCAGCCACAATAGATGTGATATGAAATTTTAAATTAGAATATATGAGAAAGCAATTTTTAGTAATATGAAAAAAAACCGTTGGCAGCTTGTTAATTTGGGATCAGTTACTTTCTTCAGAGAAGAAGCTTACCGATTCTGAATTTTGCCAGACCTAAATAACAACTTTGAAAGTTTTAGTTCGGCATGATAGTGGTTTAGAAGCAACATGTAATTTTTTGTCCCGCATCCGTACAGTCTAGGTCTTTTGGGGATTTTTTCCTTAAATTGCTTCTAAGTTTAACTTAAACACATTCCAGACAAAGTAGGCCAATACTTACACTTAAAGTTTGTCCAACCAAAATTCACACCCTTTTTTTCATAACAATATCAGTTAGTCAGGATGGCCGAGTGGTCTAAGGAGCCAGACTCAAGTTCTGGTCTTCGAAAGAGGGCGTAGGTTCAAATCCCACTTCTGACAGTTTCTTTGCTTACCCCACTTGCTCAGATCAAGGTTTGACCTTTGTTGTTTTGATTCACATCATTTTTTAGTTATAAAGGATTGAATTTGCTTTTTCACTAAGTCAAAGAATTCAAGGCAAGGTCTTGGTTATTGAACAAAGTGGCAATCAAAACAGGAATTGACATATACGAAACATCTAAGCACATCATAAATACTGGCATTGATAAAAGTTTAACGAACACTGGTAGAGAAGAAAGGGCCTTAAGACAGTGTGTTTTTTCCAAGTTGCTTCGCAATTATTACTCATCAAAGTGTGCATGATTTAGGCTGTGCCCTCGCAATGATCCATGTGCTCAGGCTTAAGACTAGTGAAGCACTGATTAAGCCAAGACACAACTTGTAAACTACAATCCAACTTTACAAATGGTGAACAAATTACGTGGACACAATTTGGTTTCTTATGGACACGCGACTCCCTTAATACAAGAACTTAAAAACTTGATGCAAAAAACTTATCAAGTAAAATAATTAGAAACTTCTTTTCAAATTATAATATCCAGAATAATAGCGTCAGTACTCTCTCATAACTTCAATCTCTACATACTCCATTTATCACAGTAATAAATTGGTATTCAATTTTAAGATTTTTATTGTGGGTTATCCTGAGTGCTAGCATTAATAATTGTGGATACAAAAGTTAATAATGGTTCTGGTATAAATTTTGCATGACTAAACATACCTAGAGTGTTGAAGTGGCCAAAATTCCACAAAAACTTCACGGGCCAAAAATACTTTAACCTGACCCCAAACCATGATGGTTTCTTCAGTTTCAATCCGACTTACTTATAGTTCAGTCTAATTCTTGAACTATTTTAACCGTAAAAAAGAGAGCAAATAGTTTTGGTTCCTCCTTGATCTCAACCCCAGTAATCAAATGAGAGATGACATAAAATTTAGTTAAGAGAGATGAGAGTGCTCGGACAGCGGGAAAATAGAAAAAAAAAAAGAGAGAGTTCTCAACCTTTTGCTTCTACTCTCAACAACTTAATGATAACTTTGGAGCAATTGAAGCTAAAATCAAAGGAGGGGGAGAAGCGGATGAAGATTCAAGAGATGTGAAGAACAAGAATTGAATCAACCAGAAAGAGAAATGCAAGGACGAAGATTTTGGATCTAACATGAGGAAATTGTAGCAGTAAGAATCAAAATAAATAGTGTGGGCCATGAAGATAGTTAGAAAAGAGAGGTTGGGACCAAGTTTTATGATTTGGAGATACAAAAGGAAGAAGAACAGAAGTTGAAATAAAAGGAGGTGGAAGCTAAGATCAGTGATAATTTTATTAATCATTTATGGCCTCGTTATCATAATAAGGTTGAGTTTCAAATATCCTTGTATTAGAAGAACAATTAATGAATTCTAGACATATTAAAATTAGTACTTAATGTTGTTATACATGTGGTTGTAGTTTAGTGGTAAGAATTCCACGTTGTGGCGGTGGAGACTGGGGCTCGATTCCCTGCAGCCACAATAGATGTGATATGAAATTTTAAATAAGAATAAATGAGAAAGCAATTTTAAATAATATGAAAAAAATCCTTGGCACCTTGTTAATTTGGGGTCGTTACTTTCTTCAGACAAGACCGGGGTTTAGCTTACTGATTCTAAATTTTGCCAGACATAAATAACAACTTTGAAAGTTTTAGTTCGGCATGACTATGGTTTAGGAGCAACATCTAATTTTTCGTCCAGCATCCGCACAGTCTAGGTCTTTTGGGGATTTTTTCCTTAAATTGCTTCTAAGTTTAACTTAAACACATTCCAGACAAAGTAGGCCAATACTTATGCTTAAAGTTTGTCCAACTGAAATTCACACCCTTTTTTTCATAACATTATCAGTTAGTCAGGATGGCCGAGTGGTCTAAGGCGCCAGACTCAAGTTCTGGTCTTTGAAAGAGGGCATGGGTTCAAATCCCACTTCTGACAGTTTGTTTGCTTACCCCACTTGCTAGGATCAAGGTTTGGCCTTTGTTGTTTTGATTCATAGCATTTTTTAGTTATAAAGGATTGAATTTGCTTTTTTACTTAGTCAAAGAATTCGAGGCAAGATCTGGGTTATTGAATAAAGTGGCAATCAAAACGGGAATTGCCATATACGAAACATCTAAGCACATCATAAATACTGGCATCGATTAAAGTTTATCGAACACCGGCAGAGAAGATATGGCCTTAAGACAGTATGTTTTTTCAAAGTGGCTTCGCAATTATTACTCACCAAAGTGTGCATAATTTAGGCTGTGCCCTCGCAATGATCCATGGACTCAGGCTTAAGACTAGTGTGGCACTGATTTGGCCAAGACACAACTTGTAAACTGCAAGCCAACTTTACAAATGGTGCACAAATTACGTGGACCCAATTAGGCTTCCTATAGGGATGAAGTGGCCAGAATTCCACAAAAACTTCATGGGCCAAAAATACTTGAACCTGACCCCAAACCATGAAGATTTCTTCGGTTTCAATCCGACTTACTTATAGTTCCATCCAATTCTTGTCCTATTTTAACCATAAAAAACAAAGCAAATAGTTTTGGTTCCTCCTTAATCTCACTCCCTATAATCAAATGAGAGATGAGATAAAATTTAGATAAGAGAGATGAGAGTGCTCGGGCAAGGGGAGAAATGGAAAAAAATGAGAGAGTTCTCAACCTTTTGCTCATACTCTCAACTACTTAATGAGAACTCTGGAGCAATTGAAGCTAAAATCAAAGGAGGGGGGAGAAGCGGATGAAGATTCAAGAGACATGAAGAGGAAGAATTGAATCAACCAGAAAGAGAAATGGAAAGAGGAAGACTATAGATCTAACATGAGGAAATTGAAGGAGTAGGAATCAAAATAAATTGTGTGGACCATGGAGATAGTTAGAAGAGAGACCTTGGGACCATGTTTTACGATTTGGAGATACAAGAGGAAGAAGAACAGAAGTTGAAGAAAAAGGTGGTGGAAGCTAAGATCAGTGATAATTTTACTAATCATTTAATGCCTCGTTGTCATAACAAGGTTGAGTTTCGAATATCCTTGTGTTAGAAGAACAATTAATGAATTCTAGACACATTAAAATTAGTATTTAATTTTGTTATGCAAGTGATTGTAGTTTAGTGGTAAGAATTCCACGTTGTGCCCGTGGAGACCAAGGCTCGAATCCCAGCAGCCACAATAGATGTGATATGAAATTTTAAATTAGAATATATGAGAAAGCAATTTTTAGTAATATGAAAAAAAACCCTTGGCAGCTTGTTAATTTGGGATCAGTTACTTTCTTCAGAGAAGAAGCTTACCGATTCTAAATTTTGCCAGACCTAAATAACAACTTTGAAAGTTTTAGTTCGGCATGATAGTGGTTTAGGAGCAACATGTAATTTTTTGTCGCGCATCCGTACAGTCTAGGTCTTTTGGGGATTTTTTCCTTAAATTGCTTCTAAGTTTAACTTAAACACATTCCAGACAGAGTAGGCCAATACTTACGCTTAAAGTTTGTCCAACCAAAATTCACACCCTTTTTTTGATAACATTATCAGTTAGTCAGGATGGCCGAGTGGTCTAAGGCGCCAGACTCAAGTTCTGGTCTTCGAAAGAGGGCGTGGGTTCAAATCCCACTTCTTACAGTTTCTTTGCTTACCCCACTTGCTCGGATCAAGGTTTGGCCTTTGTTGTTTTGATTCACAGCATTTTTTAGTTATAAAGGATTGAATTTGCTTTTTCACTAAGTCAAAGAATTCAAGGCAAGGTCTTGGTTATTGAACAAAGTGGCAATCAAAACAGGAATTGCCATATACGAAACATCTAAGCACATCATAAATACTGGCATTGATAAAAGTTTACCGAACACTGGTAGAGAAGAAAGTGCCCTAAGAGAGTGTGTTTTTTCCAAGTTGCTTCGCAATTATTACTCATCAAAGTGTGCATGATTTAGGCTGTGCCCTCGCAATGATCCATGTGCTCAGGCTTAAGACTAGTGAAGCACTGATTAAGCCAAGGCACAACTTGTAAACTACAATCCAACTTTACAAATGGTGAACAAATTACGTGGACACAATTTGGTTTCTTATGGACATGCGACTCCCTTAATACAAGAACTTAAAAACTTGATGCAAAAAACTTATCAAGTAAAATAATTAGAAACTTCTTTTCAAATTATAATATCCAGAATAATAGCGTCAGTACTCTCTCATAACTTCAATCTCTACATACTCCATTTATCACAGTAATAAATTGGTATTCAATTTTAAGATTTTTATTGTGGGTTATCCTGAGTGCTAGCATTAATAATTGTGGATACAAAAGTTAATAATGGTTTTGGTCTAAATTTTGCATGACTAAACATACCTAGAGTGTTGAAGTGGCCAAAATTCCACAAAAACTTCACGGACCAAAAATACTTTAACCTGACCCCAAACCATGATGGTTTCTTCAGTTTCAATCCGACTTACTTATAGTTCAGTCTAATTCTTGAACTATTTTAACTGTAAAAAAGAGAGCAAATAGTTTTGGTTCCTCCTTGATCTCAACCCCAGTAATCAAATGAGAGATGACATAAAATTTAGTTAAGAGAGATGAGAGTGCTCGGACAGCGGGAAAATAGAAAAAAAAAAGAGAGAGTTCTCAACCTTTTGCTTCTACTCTCAACAATTTAATGTGAACTTTGGAGCTATTGAAGCTAAAATCAAAGGAGGGGGAGAAGCGGATGAAGATTCAAGAGATGTGAAGAACAAGAATTGCATCAACCAGAAAGAGAAATGCAAGGAGGAAGATTCTGGAACTAAGATGAGGAAATTTTAGGAGTAAGAATCAAAATAAATAGTGTGGGCCATGAAGATAGTTAGAAAAGAGAGGTTGGGACCAAGTTTTACGATTTGGAGATACAAAAGGAAGAAGAACAGAAGTTGAAATAAAATGAGGTGGAAGCTAAGATGAGTGATAATTTTATTAATCATTTATGGCCTCGTTGTCATAATAAGGTTGAGTTTCAAATATCCTTGTATTAGAAGAACAATTAATGAATTCTAGACATATTAAAATTAGTACTTAATGTTGTTATACATGTGGTTGTAGTTTAGTGGTAAGAATTCCACGTTGTGGCGGTGGAGACTGGGGCTCGATTCCCTGCAGCCACAATAGATGTGATATGAAATTTTAAATAAGAATAAATGAGAAAGCAATTTTTAATAATATGAAAAAAATCCTTGGCACCTTGTTAATTTGGGGTCGTTACTTTCTTTAGACAAGACCGGGGTTTAGCTTACTGATTCTAAATTTTGCCAGACATAAATAACAACTTTGAAAGTTTTTGTTCGGCATGACTAAGGTTTAGGAGCAACATCTAATTTTTCATCCAGCATCCGCACAGTCTAGGTCTTTTGGGGATTTTTTCCTTAAATTGCTTTTAAGTTTAACTTAAACACATTCCAGACAATGTAGGCCAATACTTATGCTTAAAGTTTGTCCAACTGAAATTCACACCCTTTTTTTCATAACATTATCAGTTCGTCAGGATGGCCGAGTGGTCTAAAGAGCCAGACTCAAGTTCTAGTCTTCGAAAGAGGGCGTGGGTTCAAATCTCACTTCTGACAGTTTGTTTGCTTACCCCACTTGCTAGGATCAAGGTTTGGCCTTTGTTGTTTTGATTCATAGCATTTTTTAGTTATAAATGATTGAATTTGCTTTTTTACTAAGTCAAAGAATTCGAGGCAAGATCTGGGTTATTGAATAAAGTGGCAATCAAAACGAGAATTGCCATATACGAAACATCTAAGCACATCATAAATACTGGCATCGATAAAAGTTTATCGAACACCGGCAGAGAAGATAGGGCCTTAAGACAGTATGTTTTTGCCAAGTGGCTTCGCAATTATTACTCATCAAAGTGTGCATAATTTAGGCTGTGCCCTTGCAATGATCCATGGACTCAGGCTTAAGACTAGTGAGGCACTGATTAGGCCAAGACACAACTTGTAAACTGCAAGCCAACTTTACAAATGGTGCACAAATTACGTGGACCCAATTAGGCTTCCTATAGGGTTGAAGTGGCCAGAATTCCACAAAAACTTCGTGGGGCAAAAATACCTGAACCTGACCGCAAACCATGATGGTTTCTTCAGTTTCAATCCGACTTACTTATAGTTCCGTCAAATTGTTGTACTATTTTAACCGTAAAAAAGAGAGCAAATAGTTTTGGTTCCTCCTTGATCTCAACCCCAGTAATCAAATGAGAGATGAGATAAAATTTAGAGAAGAGAGATGAAAGTGCTCGAGCATGGCGAAAATGGAAAAAAATGAGAGGGTTCTCAACCTTTTGCTTCTACTCTCAACAACTTAATGAGAACTCTGGAGCAATTGAAGCTAAAATCAAAGGAGGGGGGAGAAGCGGATGAAGATTCAAGAGATGTGAAGAACAAGAATTGAATCAAGAAATGGGAGGAGGAAGATTCTGGATCTAACATGAGGAAATTGAAGGGGTAGGAATCAAAATAAATAGTGTGGATCGTGGAGATAGTTAGAAGAGAGAGGTTGGGACCATGTTTTACGATTTGGAGATGCAGGAGGAAGAAAAACAGAAGTTGAAATAAAAGGAGGTCGAAGCTATGATCAGTGATAATTTTAATAATCATTTAATGCCTCGTTGTCATAATAAGGTTGAGTTTCGAATATCCTTGTATTAAAAGAACAATTAATGAATTCTAGACTCATTAAAATTAGTATTTAATGTTGTTATACAAGTGGTTGTAGTTTAGTGGTAAGAATTCCACGTTGTGGCCGTGGAGACCGGGGCTCGAATCCCTGCAGCCACAATAGATGTGATATGAAATTTTAAATAAGAATAAATGAGAAAGCAATTTTTAATAATATGAAAAAAATCCTTGGCACCTTGTTAATTTGGGGTCAGTTACTTTCTTCAGACAAGACTGGGGTTTAACTTACTGATTCTGAATTTTACCCAACCTAAATAACAATTTTGAAAGTTTTAGCTTGGCATGACTGTGGTTTAGGAACAACATCTAATTTTTCGTACAGCATCCGCACAACCTAGGTCTTGCGGGAATTTTTTCCTTAAATTGCTTCTAGGTTTAACTTAAACACATTCTAGACAAAGTAGGCCAATACTTACGCTTAAAGTTTGTCCAATCGTAATTCGCACCCTTTTTTTCATAACATTATCAGTTAGTCAGGATGGCCGAGTGGTCTAAGGCACCAGACTCAAGTTCTGGTCTTCGAAAGAGGGCGTGGTTTCAAAACCCACTTCTGACACTTTCTTTGCTTACCCTACTTGCTAGGATCAAGGTTTAGCCTTTGTTGTTTTGATTCACAGCATTTTTTAGTTATAAAGGATTGAATTTGCTTTTTCTCTAAGTCAAAGAATTCAAGGCAAGCACTTGGTTATTGAACAAAGTGGCAATGAAAACGGGAATTGCCATATACGAAACATCTAAGCACATCATAAATACTGGCATCGATAAAAGTTTATCGAACACCGGTATAGAAGAAAGGGCTTTAAGACAGTGTCTTTTTTCCAAGTGGCTTCGCAATTATTACTTATCAAAGTGTGCATGATTTAGGCTGTGCCCTCGCAATGATCCATGGACTCAGGCTTAAGACTAGTGAGGCACTGATTAAGCCAAGACACAACTTGTTAACTGCAAGCCAACTTTACAAATGGTGCACAAATTACGTGGACACAATTTGGTTTCTTATGGACACGCGACTCCGTTAATACAAGAACTTAAAAACTTGATGCAAAATACTTATCAAGTAAAATAATTAGAAACTTCTTTTCAAATTATAATATCCAGAATAATAGCTTCAGTACTCTGTCATAACTTCAATCTCTACATACTCCATTTATCACAGTAATAAATTGGTATTCAATTTTAAGATTTTTATTGTGGGTTATCCTGAGTGCTAGCATTAATAATTGTGGATACAAAAGTTAATAATGGTTCTGGTCTAAATTTTGCATGACTAAATATACCTATAGTGTTGACGTGGCCAGAATTCGACAAAAACTTCATTGGCCAAAAATACTTTAACCTGACCCCAAACCATGATGGTTTCTTCAGTTTCAATCCAACTTACTTATAGTTCCGTCTAATTCTTGAACTATTGTAACCGTTAAAAAGAGAGCAAATAGCTTTGGTTCCTCCTTGATCTCAACCCCAGTAATCAAATGAGAGATGACATAAAATTTAGATAAGAGAGATGAGAGTGCTCGGACAGTGGGAAAATAGAAAAAAAAGGAGAGAGTTCTCAACCTTTTGCTTCTACTCTCAACAACTTAATCAGAACTTTGGAGCAATTGAAGCTAAAATCAAAGGAGGGGGAGAAGCGGATGAATATTCAAGAGATGTCAAGAACAAGAATTGAATCAACCAGAAAGAGAAATGCAAGGAGGAAGATTCTGGATCTAACATGAGGAAATAGTAGGAGTAGGAATCAAAATAAATAGTGTGGGCCGTGAAGATAGCTAGAAAACAGAGGTTGGGACCATGTTTTACGATTTAGAGATACAAAAGGAAGAAGAACAGAAGTTGAAATAAAAGGAGGTGGAAGCTAAGATCAGTGATAATTTTACTAATCATTTAATGCCTCGTTGTCATAATAAGGTTGAGTTTTGAATATCCTTGTATTAGAAGAACAACTAATGAATTCTAGACACATTAAAATTAGTATTTAATGTTGTTATACAAGTGATTATAGTTTAGTGGTAAGAATTCCACGTTGTGGCGGTGGAGACCAGGGCTCGATTCCCTGCAGCCACAATAGATGTGATATGAAATTTTAAATAAGAATAAATGAGAAAACAATTTTTAATAATATGAAAAAAATCCTTGGCACCTTGTTAATTTGGGGTCGTTACTTTTTTCAGACAAGACTAGGGTTTAGCTTACTGATTCTGAATTTTGCCAGACCTAAATAACAACTTTGAAAGTTTTAGTTCGGCATGACTCTTGTTTACGGGCAACTTCTAATTTTTCTTCCAGCATCCGCACAGTCTAGGTCTTTTGGGGATTTTTTCCTTAAATTGCTTCTAAGTTTAACTTAAACACATTCCAAACAAAGTAGGCCAATACTTATGCTTAAAGTTTGTCCAACCGAAATTCACACCCTTTTTTTCATAACATTATCAGTTAGTCAAGATGCCCGAGTGGTCTAAGGCACCATACTCAAGTTCTGGTCTTCGAAAGAGGGCGTGGGTTCAAATCCCACTTCTGACAGTTTCTTTGCTTACCCCACTTGCTAGGATCAAGGTTTGGCCTTTGTTGTTTTGATTCATGGCATTTTTTAGTTATAAAGGATTGAATTTGCTTTTTCACTAAGTCAAAGAATTCAAGGCAAGATCCTAGTTATTGAACAAAGTGGCAATCAAAACGGAAATTGTCATATATGAAACTTCTAAGCACATCATAAATACTGGCATCGATAAGGCCTTAAGACAGTGTCTTTTTTCCAAGTGGCTTCACAATTATTACACATCAAAGTATGCATAATTTAGGATATGCCCTCGCAATGATCCATGGACTCAGGCTTAAGACTAGTGAGGCACTGATTAAGCCAAGACACAACTTGTAAACTGCAAGCCAACTTTACAAATGGTGCACAAATTACGTGGACACAATTAGGCTTCTTATAGACACGCGACTCCCTTAATACAAGAACTTAAAAAATTGATACAAAAAAACATATCAAGTAAAATAATTAGAAACTTCTTTTCAAATTATAATATTCAGAACAATAGCTTCATTAGTCTGTCATAACTTCAATCTCTACATACTCCATTTATCACAGTAATAAATAGGTATTTAATTTTAAGATTTTTAATGTGGGTTATCATGAGTGCTCGCATTAATAATTGTGGATACAAAAGTTAATAATGGTTTTGGTCTAATTTTTGCATGACTAAACATACCTATAGGGTTGAAGTTGGCCAGAATTCCACAAAAACTTCATGGGCAAAAAATACTTGAACCTAACCGCAAACCATGAAGGTTTCTTCAATTTCAATCCGACTTACTTATAGTTCTGTCTAATTCTTGTACTTTTTTAACCGTAAAAAATAAAGCAAATAGTTTTGGTTCCTCCTTGATCTCAACCCCTGTAATCAAATGAGAGATGAGATAAAATTTCGATAAGAGAGATGAGAGTGCTCGGGTAGGGGCAAAATGGAAAAAATGAGAGAGTTCTCTACCGTTTGCTTCTACTCTCAACAACTTAATCAGAACTTTGGAGCAATTGAAGCTAAAATCAAAGGAGTGGAGAAGCCGATGAAGATTCAAGAGATGTGAAGAACAAGAATTGAATCAACCAGAAAGAGAAATGGGAGGAGGAAGATTCTGTATCTAACATGAGAAAATTGTAGGAGTAGGAATCAAAATAAAAAGTGTGGGCCGTGAAGATAGTTAGAAAAGAGAGGTTGGGACTATGTTTCACGATTTGGAGATACAAAAGGAAGAAGAACAGAAGTTGAAATAAAAGGAGGTGGAAGCTAAGATCAGTGATAATTTTACTAATCATTTAATGCCTCGTTGTCATAATAAGGTTGAGTTTCGAATATCCTTGTATTAGAAGAACAATTAATGAATTCTAGACACATTAAAATTAGTATTTAATGTTGTTATACAAGTGATTATAGTTTAGTGGTAAGAATTCCACGTTGTGGCGGTGGAGACCGGGGCTCGATTCCCTGCAGCCACAATAGATGTGATATGAAATTTTAAATAAGAATAAATGAGAAAGCAATTTTTAATAATATGGAAAAAAATCCTTGGCACCTTGTTAATTTGGGGTCAGTTACTTTCTTCAGACAAGACTGGGGTTTAGCTTACTTATTCTGAATTTTGCCCGACCTAAACAACAACTTTGAAAGTTTTAGTTCTGCATGACTGTGGTTTAGGAGCAACATCTAATTTTTCGTCCAACATCCGCACAGTCTAGGCCAATACTTATGCTTAAAGTTTCTCTAACCAAAATTCACACCCTTTTAGGGTTGAAATCCACAGTCTTGCTGAACTAAAACTTTCAATGTTGTTATTTAGGGTTGCTTTCTCAAACAATCAATTATCAACGATTGAAATATCCTACTTTCTTTTAGGGTTGCTTTCCGCAGATGAAATGACGTCATCTAAAGTAAATATAAAATAAGTTCAATAAGTAGATGAAAAAAATTTTTTACAAAAGGTGAGGGTGAGAAAGATGAAAGTATATACTGAAAACCATAATGGTAAAACACATCTCGATAATGACTTTGGGAATGAGTTTGGATTGGAGGTGATATTGAGCAAGCGTATAAAGCATACTACGGTTTGCAAACATAATCAAATATATTCATTAGTAATTAGTAATGTAATATTAAAATTAAATACAAAATATTCATAATTCATACCAATGTACCAATCCAGTTAGAGGGTAACAGTTCATAGGCACCTATCCAGTACATCTAACTTCCACCAATATTACACAAAATTGTTCTTGTCATGCCCCGAACCGGGATCATGAGCAGCCACCCATTGTCCTGAATGCCGGCTGTATTTTTATAGAAAATCGGGCAGAACCTCCCCGCATATCGGAGGTTTCCTATATAGCAATCAACCTGCTACCTATACAATGGGGCCAATCCAGCCTCACAATACATAAATCCAATCTCAACATCAGACCAACACATCCATACCTCACAATCCAGGACAACATAAGGCTAACAAAATGAATTTCCACAGTCCTAACCAAAAACCTCTACTGCCATGCCCCCGTCAAAGGCATGAGCAGCCGCCAGTCGCCCCTCCTGTGATTTAGAGGTGGCAACGAGCGATTCTAAAATACACTTCTAGGACATGACATATTCCCAAGTAACATACACAAATGAATAGAAATTGCCTCAATACAAGTGTTATGCAATGACATGAGAGTTCCACAATTTAAATATCCATATTTGTACAGTCATCCTAGAATTATACAAAGATCGTCTATAGACCTCAAAATACATATATATCATTAATAAAATTTTTAACTCACGAATTGTAGCAAAAATATAAAATGACTCCTTTCCAAGTGCCTTTGCACTTATTACTCATCAAAGTGTGTATAATTCAGGCCATGCACTCGTTATGATCCAACAACTAGAGCTTAAGACTAGTGAGGCACTGAGTAAGCAAAGACCCAATTTATATACTGCAAACCAACTTAGCAAATGGTATACAAATTATATAGACATAATTAAGCTTCTTATAGACATGTGACTCCCATAATATAGGAACTTAAAAAATTGATACCAAAAACTTTGCAAGTAAAATAATTAGGAACATCTTTTCAAATTATAATATCCCAAATAATAGCTTCAATACTCTATGACAACTTCCTTCTCTACATACACCATTTATCACATTAATAAATTCCTATTCAATTATAAGTTTTTTAATGGAAGTTAACATGAACACTAAAGTTAATAATTACGGATACAAAAGTGAATAATAGTTTTGGTCTTAATTTTACAAGATTAAACATACCTGTAGGGTTGAAGTGGCCTGAATTCGACAAAAACTTCATAGGCAAAAAAAACTTAAACCTGGCCCAAAACCATGAAGGTTTCTTTAGTTTCTATTTGAGTTATTTGTAGTTCTGACCAATTCTTGTCCTGTTTTAATCATAAAATAGAAAGTAAATAGTTTTGGTTCCTTAATGATCTCACCCTCAATAATCGAATGAGAGATAAGATAAAATTTAAATAAGAGAGATGAGAGTACTCGAGCAGAGGGAGAAATGAAAGAAAATGTGTGAGTTCTCAGCCTTTTTCTTCTACTCTAAAGAGCTTAATGAGAACTATAGAGCAATTGAAGGTAAAATCAAATGATGAATAAGAAGAGGATGGAGATTCAAGAGATGTGAAGAGCAAGAATTGAATCAACGAGAAAGAGAAATGAGAGGAGGAAGATTCTGGATCTAACATGAACAAATTGAAGGAGGAGAGATCAAAATAAATGGTATGGACTATAGACAAAGTTAGAAGATAGAGATTGGGACCATATTTTACTATTTGGAGATTTTGCAGAAAGAAGAACAATAGTTAAAGTGAAAGCAGGCGAAAGCTAAGATCAGCGATAATTTTTCTAATCATATATTGACTCGTTATCATAATAACATTGAGTTTAGAATCTCCTTGCATTAGAAAAACATTTAATGAATTCTAGACCCATTAAAATTAATATTTAATGTCGTTATACAAGTGGCCATAGTTTAGTGGTAAGAAATCCTTGATGTGCTTGTGGAAACCTGGGCTCGAATCCGAGCAACCACAATTGAAATAAAAAGAAATTTTAAATAATAATAAATGAGAAAGCAAATTTTAATAAGACGAAAAAAATCCTTAACATATTCTTAATTTGGGTTTAGGTACTTTCTTCAAAGAAGATTGTAGTTTTCGTTTGGGATGACTATGGTTTAGACCAAATTCTAATTTTTTTGGCCAACATCTACAAGGTCTAGGTCTATTTTTTCCATA